>OX451736.1:249363594-250628969 GCA_948472305.1 Vicia faba | reverse complement strand
TATATATATATATATATATATATATATATATATATATATATATATATATATATATATATATATATATATATATATATATATATATATATATATATACTTATATATTATATATATATATATATATATATATATATATATATATATATATATATATATATATATATATATATATATATATATATATATAAGATAAAAAATAATTTATTTACAAAAAAAAAAGGTGTATATTTAAGAAATGTTTTCAAAATGTAAATAAAAATAATAACTGAAAAAATAAGTATATTTTTTATATTATTTTTTAAGGTTTTAATAAAGAAGAAAAAGTTTATTTATACATATATGCCTAAACAAAATAGATAAATATCAAATAAATATGAAAAAAATGTGGAAAATTATTTTTGGTATTTTTATGTTTGAACAAAAAATATAAAGTCAAAATAAAAAGAAAAAACATAAAAATGTCAAATATTTAATCAAATGGGCCAGGGGGGTGCAAACTGAAAAAAGGGGTGCAAAAAACAAGAATGACTCAGGCCCAGCCCAAGCCATCATCTTCAACATCTAGCTTTGTCAAACACGCGCGCTTCATGGTTCAAATGCTAACTCCTGATTCTTTGATTTTTTGACAAAACTCATAACATAAACATTGTAGAGCATCAAATAACGAATTCAAACATGTAAAAAACTTGGATTAACTCTCAAAGACCAGAGAGAATTTCTCTGGCCCTAATTTTTAACCTAACTTTTTTCACATGTTCATGGCTGAAATTCTCATAGCACGCTTAACATAAATGAAAACTGATCACATGTATGGCTTCAGAGCTATGAGTAGGACATATTTCATTCACAAACCTAAGCCTAACCATTCCTAAATAGAGAGATAGAAGTCCATGAAATACCTGTTTCAGCTTGAATCAAGTAGAGCAATGCAGCAACCTTCAATGGTGTTTGAGCTTCTGTTGAGCTTGCCTGAGGTCCAAGGAAGCTTCTCCAATACCTGGTTTGCTTTGAAACACCCTGTATCGTGCTGTAGAAGTCCACCTGTAAAGCTTTAAAATGAAAATGGAAAATGGGATTAGAGGTGTTACAGCTGGTGTTTAAGGCTTGAAATAGTTTGGATGGATGAAATGGAAGGTGTTTGCACTGGTTTGGGTAAAAACGCACGAGTGGATTGTTCTATAGAAGTCAAGTTGCAGAACTTGCCCTATTTTGCAGCAAAACAGGGATTCTGAGTATTGGGAGGTATGAGGGATGAATGGGTCGTGTCTTAGGTCAGTTGGGAGGTATGGAAACTGTGTACAAAGTTTGCTTAAGCTTGTGTTCACAGATATGAGAGTTGGTATGTGTTTTGTAATGTTTCTTCTACTTGAAGCAAGAAAGTGTAAGTGTCAAAACAGGCATGTACAATGCCCTCAAGTATGCTGCAACTCTGGCTCTTGGTAACTGGAATTTGTGGATTTGATTTTCCTCCAAGATCTGGCCCCATGTCTCAAGGATTTAGTATTTGACATAAAGCAACTTTAGGCAAAAATGGAAACTTTGCTTTTTCTAATTAAGGATTAGTTTTGCATGTAATGCCCAAATGGCCAAGATAACATCTTAATTTAATGGTTAAGCATTAAATTATGAAGTGTAATTTGGTTTTGAGGCCTGCAAGCTAGCATAAACCCAGCTGATTTGAAAATGCAATTTGCTATGAACATGTATTGGTCATGAACAAAAGTGAGTTTTGGCCAACTTTGTGAATTCGATTCTCTCTAACCACAAGGGTGTTTGAGGAGTTCTTGGACAATTTGGAAAGCTTGGAACATGTACTACAATCCATCTGTGTAATGTAAATTGAAACTCCAAGTGGAACCATATGAAAAATGGCCAAGAAGATGGGTCGAAATCCTGTCTAGATTAGGGCAAATTTCTTCTAAGTTAAAAGTTTTTGGTACCCTTGTTCCAAAAATCATAACTTGATATAAAAGCTTATTTTGAGAAAACTTTGTGAATCAAAGTTGTGGACTTTGTGATGGACTACAACTTTCATGTTTCAAGTTTTGTTTGAATCCATTTGCATCTTGGTGAAAAAATAGGACAAAGTTAGGAAAAAATAAGAAAATTTCATAACTTGGAAAATTTCTAAGTTATGAAAATTTTCCCTTTTAAACCCTAATTTGCATTTTTGTGTTTCTTGATGAACAAGTTTCATAATTTTACATGTCTTGATGAAAAATAACTCTTGGCATTTGATTTTGACCAAAAAGTCAAAGTTTGACTTTTCAGTGTACAGTCAAATTTTGATCAGTTGACTGAAAAATTCATCTGTCAATCCTATGCATTTGAGATTTTTTGAACTTGTTGAGTGGATCAATACAAAGTAATTGGATCCTTGAGTCCATATGTGAGCTTGGTTTTCCATTGGTTAGGTCAAACAGTCAAAAATTTCCTTTATGCAGTCAAAACCCTAAAAATGACCATTTTGCCCTTTTGGTGATCTGATCAAATTTCTTGTGGAATTGTGATCCAAACATGATCATATGGTTCATATGAGTTCATAGTGTTTATGTGGGTCAAATTTCATGAGGTTTGAATGTCAATTGGCCACAGTTGACTTTTTCCCCAATACAGCTGATTTCTAGGTCAACTATCCAATTGACTGGGCAAAGATTTGAATCAAGGCTTGAAACTTGGTATGGGCAAACTTGTGAACCCAACATGAAGTATGAAAGTAAATTTGGGCATTGCAGGTCAAAATATCCTTATGCAAACTCAAACCCTAATTTGGGTCAACAGTGCAAGGAGGGGTCTTGAGCAGAGCAAACCCTAACTTGATCATGAGTTCCAAGAGTCTTGTGATGAGAAAATGTTGGTGAAATGAGAGGGAAAATTTTGGGGTACAACAGTGGGTCTATCAGAGTCTGACTAGAGTAGTCAATAGGCAGGTCACCTCCTCTATACAACTTCAGTCGTTGTCCATTTACCACGAAAGGAGCGCTTGAGTTATTCTTGATTTCTGCAGCTCCTGATGCTAACACTTTTGATACCTCGAATGGACCTGTCCATCTTGAACGTAGCTTGCCAGGAAAAAGTCGTAATCTGGAATTAAACAGAAGAACAGGATCGCCTAAATTAAATTCTTTCTTAGTAATTTTATTGTCGTGCCATATCTTTGTTCTTTTTTTATAGATGATGGCATTCTCATAAGCATTTAGGCGGAGTTCTTCCAACTTATGTATGTCCAGAATTCGTTTCTCTCCAGCTCTTAGGTAGTCTAAATTCAAGGATTTTATAGCCCAATAGGCTTTGTGTTCTAACTCGAAAGGTAAGTGGCAGGATTTTCCATAGACCAATTGATATGGGGTAGTTTCAATAGGGGTTTTGTAAGCTGTTCTATAGGCCCAAAGTGCATCTTTCAGCTTTCTGGACCAATCCTTTCTGGATATTGACACAGTTTTTTCTAGGATTTGCTTGATTTCCCTATTCGATACCTCCACTTGGCCACTGGTTTGAGGGTGATATGGTGTTGCTACTCTATGTTTGACTCCATATTTGTTTAAAATTTTATTGAATATCTTGGATATAAAGTGCGATCCTCCATCACTTATGACTAGACGGGGTGTTCCAAATCTAGAGAATATGATGTTCTTGAACAATTTTATCACTACTCTCGTGTCGTTTGTGGGGGCCGCTATTGCTTCTATCCACTTGGACACATAGTCAACTCTTGAATATTTCTTAATGGCATTTCGTCACGCCTTGAAATGTTCCCAGTGCGTTGACACTGGTCACACTTGGTGATGTAAGTGTGGACATCTCGCCATAAAGTTGGCTAGTAAAGGTCTGCTTAAAAGATTTTGGCACATGTCTTTGATGTGCTTGTGTGTCCACCATAAGGCGCGGCATGACAATGTTTGATGACACTTTCCACTTCCTCCTCTAGAACACATCGTCTAAAGATGTTGTCTATTCCTCTTTTGAACAAGAGTGGTTCGTCCCAATAAAAGCTTTTGATGTCATTGAAGAACTTTTTCTTTTGTTGAAAGCTTAAGTCTGGGGGTATGATGTCAGCAGCTAGATAGTTCACAATGTCTGAGTACCAAGGTACGTTTCTTATCATTGAGACTTTTTCCGGTTTAAATTCTTTATAGGTTTCAGAGTCATCCTCGCTCATTGTGTTTATCCTAGCTATCAGTCTGTCGTAAGTGAAGTGATCGTCTATTGGTATTAGATCTGGTTTCAAATGTTCTAGCCTAGATAGATGATCGGCTACTAAATTCTCAGTGCCTATCTTATCCTTAATGTCTAAGTCAAATTCTTGGAGTAAGAGAATCCACCTGAGCAATCTCGGCTTAGCGTCTTTTTTTTTAACAGATATCAGATTGATGCGTGATCAGTATAAACTACAATTTTAGCTCCTACTAAATAAGATTGTAACTTATCGATTGCGAATACTACAGCTAGCAATTCCTTCTTTGTAGTTGTGTAGTTAAGTTGGGCGGTATCTAGGGTTCTACTGGCATAGTAAATGACATGTAATTTCTTCTCTTTTCTTTGCCCTAAGACAGCCCCAACTGCATAGTCACTAGCATCGCACATGATTTCAAATGGTTGCTCCCAGTCAGGGGGTTGAATGACAGGAGCTGAAATTAGCGCTTGTTTTAGAATGTTGAAGGCTTCAAGACACTTCTCATTAAAGTCAAATTCAGCATCTTTCGTAAGAAGGTTAGTTAAGGGTTTTGTTATTTTGGAGAAGTCTTTTATAAAGCGTCGGTAGAATCCAGCATGTCCTAGAAAACTTCGTACTTCCCTAACGGTTTTAGGTGGGTTGAGGTTCCCTATAACTTCTATTTTGGCTTTGTCAACTTCTACCCTCTCTCGGAGATGATATGCCCTAAAACTATTCCTTCGTTGACCATAAAGTGACACTTTTCCCAATTCAACACAAGGTTCACTTCCACACATCTTTCTAAGATTTTCTCAAGGTTCGAGAGACAATTTTTGAAATCGAATCCACATACAGAAAAATCATCCATGAATACTTCCATAATTCCGTCGAGATAGTCCGCGAAAATGGACATCATACAACGTTGGAAGGTGGCAGGTGCATTACAGAGTCCAAAGGGCATCCGCCTATAGGCAAACGTTCCATAAGGACAGGTGAATGTAGTTTTTTCTTGGTCCTCTGGGTGAATAGGGATTTGGAAAAATCCGGAATATCCATCTATATAACAGAAATATGAATGCCTAGCTAGACGTTCGAGCATCTGATCTATAAATGGAAGTGGGAAATGATCTTTCCTAGTCGCCTTATTTAGCTTTCTGTAATTGATGCACATACGCCATCCTCCTTCTGTTCGTTTTGCTACTTTGTCTCCCTTATCATTTTCAACAACCGTGATGCCTCCTTTCTTCGGCACCACATGTACATGACTTACCCCCCCACTATCCGATATCTGATATATTATACCAGCTTCCAGTAACTTAAGAACTTCTTTCTTAACTACATCACTCATAATAGGATTTATTCTTCTCTGATGCTCTCTAGAGGGTTTCAAATTTTATTCTAGCATGATCTGATGCATGCATACGGACGGGCTTATCCCTTTCAAGTCAGAGATTTTATATCCTAATGCTGAAGGGTATCTTCGCAAGGTATCTAAGAGTTGATTTGTTTCGTTTTGGCCTAGAGTGGCGTTAATTATAACTGGGTGATTCATCTCTTCGTCCAAAAACTCATATCTTAGATTCTTGGGTAGTTCTTTGAGTTCTAGAGATGGCTTTTTAAGACACGACATAGGATCGGGTGTAAGAGCTAAACATTCAAAGAGGTTGTCATCAATGTAAGGTTCTTTATATCCATCATCCTCTAGAATGAGTGTTGGTGGTAGTTTAATTAAGGATTCATCTTGCTCAAGTTCGTTTACGCATTCATCAATGATGCCGATTGCATAACATGCATCTCCTATCACAGGTGCCATAAGGAATTTAGAGAGGATAAAATCTATATTTTTATCTCCTACTTCAAAGGTAAGTTTTCCTTTCTTAACGTCGATTGTAGCTCCAGCGATTGACAAGAACGGTCTTCCTAAGAGAATCGGGATTTCGTCATCTTCTTTAATATCCATTACCACGAAATCGGTTGGGATATACAACTGATCTATTCTAACTGGTATATCCTCTAATATCCATGTGGGGTACTTGACAGATCTATCAGCTAGTTGTAAAGACATTTTGGTTGGCTGTAGTTCTCCTAAGTTTAACCTCTTGCAGGCTGCCAAAGGCATTAAGCTTACGTTTGCTCCTAGATCTAAGAAAGCTTTGTCGATCATATGATTTCCTAGGATGCAAGGAATATAAAAACTTCCAGGATCTTTGTCCTTTTTTGCAAGTTTATTTTCAGAGACGGAATGACATTCTAGGGGTTTAGGATCGTCGATTCTGCGTTTGTTTGACAGGATGTCTTTTAAGAATTTAGCATATGATGGTATTTGGGTAATCGCTTCGGTAAAGGGAATCTCTACATGGAGTTTCTCTATTACTTTGATGAATTTTTGGTATTGGCTTTCTATCTTGGTTTGTTTAAGTCTTTGTGGGTATGGTATTGGAGGTTTATAGGGTGGAGGTGATGTATAAGTTTTATTTTTCGATTCTTCCACCTGGTTCTGTTGGGTTCTTGGTTCCTCTGGTTTCTCTACTTGGTCATCAGGTATGCTATCTTTTTTTGGTTTTTTGGGTACACACATCGTTGGAAGTTTTGGTCCATCGTGAGCGGTTCCACTTCTTAGAGTGATAGCATTCGCTTGTCATTTAGGATTAGGTTGAGTTTGTCCAGGGAATTGTCCTCCAGGTGTGGTTTGTGTGGCTTGTGTTTGAGCTACTTGCGAGATCTGAGTCTCGAGCATCTTATGATGGGTCATCATTTGGTCAAACTTAGTTGCTAGTTGTGTTACTAGTTCGTTTGTATGGGAATTTTGGTTCATAAATTCTTTGTTTTGCTGAGTCTGGGTTGTGATAAAAGTATCTAGGGTTTCCCTAAGATTTGGTCTTTGTGGCACAGCTTGCATAGGTTGGTTTGATTTTTGAGGTTGAAAACCTTGCGGTCTGGGTGTTCCAGGATGTTGGATTGGATTGTTGTTTTTATAGGAAAAATTTGGGTGATTCCTCCATCCAGGGTTATAGGTGTTCGAGAACGGGTTTCCTTGGGTGTAATTGACTTGTTCTGAGCTAGACTCATTCAACAGGTAACAATCTGAAGTTGGATGTCCTTGGGTTCCACAGAGTTCGCATTCCGAGTGGAGTGCAGCTATTGTGGCAGGGTTTTGGGATATGTTATCTACTCTTAAGGCTAGGGCGTCAATTTTATCTTGCATCATGTTCATGCTACTTATCTCATGAACCCCTCCTTGGGTCTCCTTCTTCTCCACTATCGCTCGTTCTGCCCCCTATTGGTAATGGTTTTGGGCCATATCTTCGATCAGGGCACAAGCTTCAGGGTAAGGTTTGTTCATCAGCGCATCACCTGGGGTGGCGTCGATAGACATTTTGGTATTATAATGGAGTCCATTATAGAAGGTGTGAATGATCAACCATTACTCTAGGCCATGGTGTGGATAAGCTCTTAAAAGGTCTTTATATCTTTCCCAAGCTTTAAATAGAGATTCTCCCTGGTTTTGGGTGAATCTAGTGATCAGGTTTCTAAGAATAGCGGTTTTGCTAGGGGGAAAATACCTGGCAAGGAACACTCTTCTAAGGTCCTCCGAAGTTGTTATCGAATTGGCAGGGAGGGAATCTAACCAATCGTGAGCTTTCCCTCTTAGAGAGAATGGAAACAATCTTAGGCGTATTGCTTCAGATGTGGCACCATTTGCTTTAAGGGTGTCGGCTAATTGGATAAATGCCTTCAAGTGTTGATTCGGGTTCTCGGTAGCGAGACCAGCGAATTGGTTTTGTTGAACTAATTGTAATAGCGAGGGTTTTAGTTCGAAGTTATTAGTTGTTATAGCTGGATTTACTATACTAGAACTAGGTTCCTCGTTAGATGGTTGGGCAAATTCCTTAAGCGGTCTTTGATTATGGTCCTCAGCCATAGCTTTCTTCAACTTTCGTATAAAGAGACGGGCTCGAGCGAAACATTCAGTGTCTACTAAAGGATCTATTAGGTTACTGGTGCTACGATTTCTACGCATCTACTGGCTAAATAAGTAGCCTTAGTCTAAACGGGATAACAAAAAGGGTACGAAATTTGGCAAAGTTGGTCCCCTACAACGGAGCCAAAAACTTGATGGGCTTTTACTGTATAGTCTAAATTATAACTGCAAGTGCATAGCCTATCGAAGTAATATATAAGATTATCGAACCACAAAGACCAATTGTCAATCTATCGACTCTATTGTTAAGATGTTTATCTAAGGCAGATCAGTAAGGGATTGAGTTCAGTACAGGGAAATAAAAGCGAATAAAATTAAAGAGATAAAACAAATGGGATCGAATGTAAATCACGAGATCAGACAATGTCCTAGCATGCATGTATAGTATTTACTTTTGGGCAATATTTTCCATTTATAGCAAAGAACTGTTTAACAGGAACATGTAGCTTTCGCATACTAAGAACCGAGTTTACTCTTTAAATTAAATTACTTTATTTTCACTTATAAAGGGTGCCTAACGTGTTAAAGAAGTAAACCTATTTTTAAGAAACAAGTTATTTTGACTTAGTGAAAAAGTGTTTTAATTTTGAAAACTTAACTTAAAGAGATCCTTGGCTTTTGACCAAGAATCAGATTTTAATCCCACAAACGCGTCTGCAAATAGTTTCAAAATCGTTTTCTAAAATTATATCAAGTAATCCTACTAACCAAACGAACTGCTTTCGCTCTTTTCGTTTGGTCAAGAACTAATATGGCTTAATCTCAAGTACGGACGACTTTCGATCTTACCCATAAACTTTTAAACACATTTAAACCAGTATTAAAAACTAAAACATCCCAAAGGTATTTCTATTAACATGGCATGCAAAACATAGTTATGATTCAATCCTTACATTCTAACCCTAATAAATTTAGCTAGACATGGTAAGCATTTAAAGTCTATAAAACATGTAGACTATGATAAGAGCGTTTAAAGTCTATAAAACGTGTAGACTATGGTAAGAGCGTTTAGAGTCTATAAAACGTGTAGACTATGGTAAGAGCGTTTAAAGTCTATAAAACGTGTAGACTATGGTAAGAGCATTTAGAGTCTATAAAACATGTAGACTATGGTAAGAGCATTTAGAGTCTATAAAACATGTATACTATGGTAAGAGCATAAAATAAATGAAAGCAATTAAATTAGAACCTTGCTCCAATCGGAGGCTTGAATCTGATACAAGTCGTGGAAATGTAAAAGATAGTATGATAAACTTCAACCAAAGTGCTCCAAACTTGAATACAAACTCGCACACTCAAGAGTGATAACTTCCCGATGTGAGAAGATTATCACTTTACAAAGTAGTAATATATGCCTAAGCAGTAACTTGACTGGATCTAAGTTTGCATCTAAGTTTGGATGAAAACAAAAATGAAATGAACTTGCTATTTATAGAAGATCCTGAAACTCTGTAAAGACGAGCATGCCCCTCAACTCCTTCTGAGCTGGAAATGGTTTGTGAAGGCCGCGGGCGCGGCCACCCTCCCCGCGGGCGCGGTGAGTGAAAATGGAGAGATCGTGGGAACGTGGCAGTTGGCCCCTGGGTGAAAGTGTGCCATGTCAGCGCGTTCCCTGTAGTCGGCACGGATCTGGACGCCATGTGTGTATTTTCTTGGAAAAACCCTATTTTTCTGGCGTTTTCGCTCGTTTCTTCTCTGAAGGCTCTGAAAGGACATGTGACCTGAAAACAAAGGAAACAAGGGCATAATACTAGAAAAACAATAATAAAACTAAGGAAAACATGTGATATTCGAGTCAGAAACATAGTGCGATTCGGTGTTATCACAAGCTCAGACTGAATCCAAACAAGTGCACTTTCAGAGTCAGGTCCGATAAACTCCTAGGTTTCATTGTCAGCAACAAGGGCATCGAGGTTGATCCTGCCAAAGTCAAAGCTATACAAGAAATGCCTGCTCCTCGCACTGAGAAGGAGGTCAGAGGTTTCTTGGGACGCCTAAACTACATTGCAAGGTTCATTTCTCACCTAACATCTACCTGTGAGCCAATCTTCAAGCTGTTGAAGAAAGATCAGGTGGTTAAATGGAATGATGACTGTCAAGTTGCTTTCCATAAAATCAAGGAGTATTTTCTAGAACCTCCTATCTTGATGCCTCCCATTGAAGGAAGACCGCTAATCATGTATCTGACTGTTTTGGATAATTCAATGGGGTGCATATTGGGCCAAAATGACGAGTCTGGCCGAAAAGAGCATGCCATTTATTACCTTAGCAAAAAGTTTACCGACTGTGAGACCCGATACTCACTTCTCGAGAAAACTTGCTGCGCTTTGGTATGGGCTGCTCGCCGGCTAAGGCAGTATATGTTGACTCATACTACTCTGTGATATCTAAGATGGATCCGATCAAGTACATCTTTGAGAAGCCTGCTTTATCTGGAAGAATAGCCAGATGGCAAATGATCCTGACTGAGTACGATATATAGTACACGACCCAAAAAGCTATAAAGGGGAGTGTACTAGCTGACCATCTAGCTCATCAAGCTGTCGAAGATTACCAATCCATGAAGTTCGACTTCCCCGACGAAGACATTATGACTTTGGACAACATTGAAGATAATGGACCATATGACGGACCTGAACAAGGATCCCGATGGACCCTGTACTTTGATGGTGCCTCCAATGCGCTTGGTAACGGTATCAGCGCGGTACTCATATATCCAGAAGGTTACCATACACCTTTCACCGCCAGACTCTGCTTTAACTGCACCAACAACATGGCCGAGTATGAAGCTTGTATCTTTGGGCTCAAAGCTGCAATAGACCTGGGAATCAAATCTTTGGTTGTGTTTGGAGACTCAGCTTTGGTCATCTGTCAGATCAAAGGAGAGTGGGACACTAAACATCCCAACCTCATCCCCTACAAAGAACATGTCTTGACATTACTACCTCATTTCGAGCAGATTACCTTCGAGCACTTCCCGCGAGAAGAAAATCAGCTAGTAGATGCTCTAGCTACAATGTCATCCATGTTTAAACTTAATTGGAATAATGAGGCTCCCTAGATCACCATCGAGCAAATGGACGAACCTGCACATTGTCACGAGATTAATACCGAAGAAGTAGTGGACCGACCTTGGTTTCACGAAGTCAAAAGGTATCTCGATGCGCAAGAATACCCTGAAGGAGTTTCGGTCAATGGAAAAAAGTTCTCGAGGAGATTCTCTGCTAAGTTCTTCCTGAGCAATGGTATCCTATACAAGCGTAATCGTGATTGCATTCTGCTTCGTTGTGTGGACAAGGTTGAAGCTGAGCAGATCATGGCTGAACTGCACAATGGTACCTTTGGCACCCACTCAAGCGGGCATACGATGGCTAAGAAGATCCTACGGGCAGGCTACTACTGGTCTGCCATGGAAGCTGATTGTCATCAACATTCCCGTACTTGTCACAAATGTCAAATCTATGCGGACAAGGTACACATACCTCCAGTTCGTCTCAATGTCTTAACAGCTCCTTGGCCATTCGCTATGTGGGGAGTCGACATGATTGGAGAGATCAAGCCTACAACATCCAATGGACGCCGCTTCATCCTGGTGGCCATTGATTACTTCACCAAATGGGTCGAAGCAGTGTCCTTCGCATCCAGTTACAAAGAATATGGTTCCCCGCTTCATCAAGAAGAACCTTATTTGCCAGTATGGTATCCCTGATAGGATCATCATGGACAACGGTACAAACCTTAATAACACTATGATCACCTCCTTGTGTGAGTAGTTCCAGATTCAACATCATAATTCATCTCCCTATCGGCCGAAGATGAACGGTGTTGTCGAAGCTGCGAACAAAAATATCAAGAAGATCATACAAAAGATGACAGTCACCTACAAGGACTGGCATGAGATGTTACCGTTTGCTCTCCACGGGTACCGTACGACGGCGCGTGCATCAACTGGGGCAACACCCTATTCTTTGGTCTATAACATGGAAGTTGTTTTACCTATTGAGGTTCAGATTCCCTCCTTGAGAATCATGAAGGATATTGGTTTGAGTGAAGACGATTGGATTCAGACCCGACTTGATCAACTTAACTTTATTGACGAAAAGCGACTTACTGTTGTTTGCCACGGCCAGACGTATCAAAAACGGATGATCAAGGCTTTCAACAAGAAAGTCAGGCGCTAGGTATATCAAGTCGGGGACCTTGTAATCAAGCGAATCATCTTGCCGCAAAGTGATCCCATGGGAAAATGGACTCCTACTTACGAAGGACCATTTGTGATCAAAAACATCTTTTCTGGTGGGGCAATAATATTAACCACCATGGACAGCGACGACCTGCCGCACCCTGTGAACGCATACATAGTCAAAAGATACTACGCATAAATGACCCGCTAGGTTGACACACCTAGGCAAAAAAAAGGGCATCCCGGTGAATCGAAAATCCAAAAGGGCGGTTCAGGAAATATTTAGGGATAAACAAAAAAAATCTGTACACCCGGCAAGTTGAAAACCCGAAAGGGCGACTTGGACAAAAAAGAGTTTCCCGGTGGATCGAAAACCTGAAAGGGCGGTCCAGGCAAAAGTTAGGGAATTAAAGCGTATGACTATGTCTCATCGGATCACTTTAAGGACAATCTCTTCACAGACAAGCCCCTTGTTTCTGATCAATTCAATCATCTTCAGACGAAGCAATGAATGGACAAGATATTCAGAGTTATGAAGGCTATAACAGAATGGGAACCCCATGGAATTGTTACACATAGCCACTTTTCTTTGTATAAATTTTTCTCATTTTTATGACAACATTATCTTACTAGGATGTCTGTCTCCTTTGTACAAAATACTTACACAAAATTAATACCAAGATACTTCAAAGTGCAAAAAAATATTTGTCTTTTCCTTTTTACACTTTTGTTTTATTTGAAAATGTCCAATGATTTATTAAATGAGCATATGCATTTGAATATAATCACCTGTTTACAAATAAACGAAATGAGAAAGAATAATTACTGACAGGTTGAAAGTATAGGAAAACTTCTTTAGGCTATTCCAGGAGAAATCCCTTGCAGTACATCTTCTAGATCCCCAGCGGAGCTAAAACCTTGAAATACATATCCCCAGTGGAGTTCAATTTCAAAATCCCCATCAGAGTTAAGTTTTCAAACTCCCAATCCCCAGTGGAGCAAAACTTTGAACTACAGACCCTTAGCAGAGATGAAACCTTCTTCCCCAATGGAGTCAAAATTCCAACTACCAATCTACAGTGGAAACCATTCAGTTTTCCCCCAGCAAGTTATCTTAAAGTCTGAGAATCAACCAGATAACAGTTAACTTTTGTCTTATTCCCAACTAGGATAATTCCCCAGTAGATTGGCATACAACCCAAACTCCTGAACGTCTTCCAAACATGAATAAGCTTTTCCCCCAGAGTCCTGAACTTACTCTCCAGCAGGATAGCTACTCCCTAGCAGTATAGTTATTCCTCACATAGTTTTTACTCCCCAACAGAATGAAGTTTCCCATTCTTGATTCCCCAGTGAAGTGGCCAAAGCCTTCTGTACTCCCCAACATGAATTTATCAGAATCTTTATTCCCCTGCAGATAGAAGATTCTCATTCTTGACTTCCCAGCATGAAGTCCCCAAGGATTCAAATTCCCCTGGAAGAATGAAGATTCTCATTCTCAGTTCCCCGCAGAAGCCATCAGAGCCTTCATTATTCTCCAGCAGATCAAGGTTTTCCTTTGTTTGATCCCCGATAGAGATCGCCAGAGTTTCCTTATTCCCCAGCCGGGTAAGGATTCCCATTGTGTAATCCCCAACCATAGTCGTCAAAGTTCTCTGAATTCCCCAAGCAGAATGTTTATCATCCTCCAAGGACTTGAAGGATCCCTATATCCCCAGGAAAGTCGTGAAGGATTCTCACATCCCCACAGAAGTTGTCAAAGTTTTTGATAATCCCCGCGAGTTGCCAAGGATTCTCTATCCCCAACAGTAGTCAGCAAGGATTTCTAATCCTCAGCAATCAAAGATTTTGAATCTCCAGCAGTGGCCAGGGATTTATTTTCCCCGGCAGCAGTCAAAGATTTTATTATCTCCGGCTATCAAGGATTTATCTTCCTCAGCAAGACAACTAATCAGCTTACATGCGCATACATTACATTCATATATCATGAACATTGATAAAACACATTTATTGCATCATACATTTCATGCAACATAACTTTGTGTTTCAGCTAACATTTTACCCTTTTCAGGATAAGATTAACAAGCTACCAATATACAATCAGAAAACAGCTTAGAGATGCTCCAGACACGGATGTTATTCTATTGCTTATTCAGATTCAAAGCTCAGAAAACAACTCAGAGATGCTCCAGACACGGATGTTATTCTATTGCTTATTCAAATTCAAAGCTCAGAAAACAGCTTAGAGATGCTCTAGACACGGATGCTATTTTATTGCTTATTCGAATTCAAAGCTCAGAAAACAGCTTAGAGATGCTCCAGACACGGATGCTATTCTATTGCTTATTCAAATTCAAAGCTCAGAAAACAGCTTAGAGATGCTCCAGACACAGATGCTATTCTATTGCTTATTCAAATTCAAAGCTCAAAAAACAGCTTAGAGATGCTCCAGACACGGGTGCTATTCTATTGCTTATTCAGATCCCCAGCTCAGAGATGCTCCAGACACGGATACCATTCTGGCGCTCATTCTTTTAACCTATAACTTACAGTTCAACAAACATTCTTGGATGGCATATTTAAGCCCATCTCTGACAAGATTCTGTCATCTCTCTAAATGGCATATTTAAGCCCATTCCCTCAACTATACTTTAACGAGTGCAAATTTACGGGCACTCTAGTGTCCAATCATCTTTTACCTTCGAGTAACGAACGGTAAAACTCGCCAATCTAACTCTTCAGGTTCAAGAAGATTGAACAGGGGTAGCTGTTGTACCCCAAAATTTTCCCTCTCATTTTATCAAGATTTCCCCATAAGACTCTTTGGACTCAAGACCAGATTAGGGTTTGCTCAGCTCAAGACATCTCCTTGCACTGATGACCTGAAATTAGGGTTTGAGTTTGCACAAGGAATTTTGGACTTTCAATGCTCAATGTGACTTTCATACTTCTTGTTGGACCTCTAAGATTGCTCATACCAAGTTTCAAGCCTTGAATTAAATTTTTGCCCAGTCAATTGGACAGTTGACCTAAAAATCAATTGTATTGGGAAAAAGTCAATTGTGGCCAATTTAAAGTCAAACCTCATAATTTTTTATCCAAATCAACATTATAGACTCATATGAACCATTTGATCAAGTTTGGACCACAACTCCTCAAGGAATTTGATCAGATCATCAAAAGGGCAAAATGGTCATTTTTAGGGTTTTGACTGTAGAAGGGTAATTTCTGATTTTTCACCTAGCCAATGGAAAATTGGGTTCAAGCATGGTTTCAAGGACTCAATGGCATCATCTTTACCTAATCACAAGGTTCAAAAGATCCCAAATGCATTGGATTGACATATGAATTTTCCAGTCAACTAATCAAAAATCAATTGTACACTGAAAAGTCAAACTTTGACTTTTTGGTCAAAATCAAGTGCCAAGGGTCATTTTTCATCAAGATATATCAAAAAATGAAACTTGTTCACCAAGAAACCTAATTTTGGAAATTAAGGTTTAAAATGGAAAATTTTCATAATTTAGAAATTTTCTAAGTTATGAAAATTTCTTATTTTTTCCCAACTTTTCCCAATTTTTTCACCATGATGAAATTGGATTCAAACAAAACTACCAACATGAAAGTTGTAGTCCTCCATAAAATCTACAACTTTTATTCACAAAGTTTTCCCAAAAGATGCTTGTATCTCAAGTTATGATTTTGTGAATAGGGGTCCATGAAACTTTTAACTTAGTGAAATATTGCCCTAGTTTAGGCAGGATTTTGACCTATCTTCATGGTAATTTTTCACATAGTTCCAAGTGAAATCTAAAAATTCATTTCAAATATGGATTGTATAGCATGTTACAAGCTTTCCAAAATGTACAAGAACTCTCCAAGATCATTTGTGGTTAGGGAGAATCGAAAGTTTGAAAATGGCAAATTGTCACTTTTGGCCAAGGCATTTTGCACATTGCTACAACTTGCAATTATGTCCAAAGCATGCTTGTACTTGGTTTACAGGTTCTAATCTCTTCTACACTCCATAATTAAATGCAAACACATTGGATTATGGCATTGTTCTGATCTATGAAGCATTATACAAAGGATTAATCCATTTTTGGCAAAAAGATAACATTGCCACTTTGATAAAGCATGCTTTATGTCAAATTGTATTTCTTGAGCCATGGACTAAAGTTCTTGCAGAAAACAAAGTCCACAAACTTAGGTCAAAGTACACCAACTATGTGCAGCTAGAATACAAGCCTGTACAGGCCTTGGCATTGTCAATTTCAACCTTTTCTTCAAAAACAAGCAAGTGTGCAAAAAGTCCACAACTTGGTAATCTGATAAGAGCAAGACTTGTGCATATTTCAAACAAGCTCAGCACATCACACCAAGCCTAATACACGAGTTACAAGCCTCTCAAACATCCTTAAGCACAAAATCACAAGTTCTTGCAAAAACAGGGAAGGTTCTGCAGATTCACTTCCAAAACCAATTTGCCTCGTGCGTTTTGCCCCAAATCACTTCAAACACTTTCTAAACAATACACCTAAGCTGTCCAGACCATTCTCAAGCAACTGTAACTGCATTTTCAAGCTTCACCATTTTAAATTATGAGTTTGCAGGTTGAGTTCTATAGAGACATTCAGGCCATTTCAAAGCAAACCAAACATTGGGGAAGGTTAAGGGAACATCAAGCAAGCTCAAAAGTCCTTCAGGCCTCACCAAAAGTTGCTACATTGCCATACTCAAGTTTGACTGAAACAGGTATTTTCCAACTTTTTATCTCCTTATTTAGGCATCATTAAGCTTAGGTTTGTGAAACAAAAATGTAGTCCTCATTGTCCTTGAGTTGTACATATGCATAGAATTCATTTATGTTAACTGAGTTAGGAGTATTTGATAGTTGAACTTACTGAAAAAATTAGGTTATAAATTAGGGGCACTGAAATTCTCCCTGGTTTCTTAGAGTTAGATTAAGTTTTTTATAAGGTTAGAATCGTGTGATGATGAGCTATAACTTTCATGTTGCAAGTTTTTATTTTTAAGCACGTATGCAGGAGAACAGGATTTGAACCATGGTGCGCGTTTTCCTTCTGTCTCAAGGACAGGGATGAAGGGACTTTGGGTTGGGCTTGTTTGCTCTGACTATTGGCACCCCCTAGCTTGCTTTTCACACCCCTTTTGCCCATTTGATTTATTTTTGTATATTTTTTTTATTTCCTTTACATTTCTGACTTTTTATTTATTTTTCTAAATATTTAAAATTACAAAAAATATTCTCTTAATTTTTCACATTTTATTTTATTATTTTTATTATTTTTTGGACATAGAAATAGTTTATTAATAATAATATAACTTATTTTCTTAAATAAAATTTGTAAATAATACAAAAATATCATATATTTTTATTTTTTATTATTTATACACTTAAATAATATTTTCTCTCACATTTTAATTTTTTAACACTTTTGTATATATTTTTATTTATTTTCTTGTTCATAAATAAATAATATAATATATATATTTTCTTAAAACAAAAACTAGGGTTTCTACCCTTTCAAAAATAATTATTTTTATTTTCCCTTATTTTTAGGACATTAAATAACTTATTTTTACATACATAAAAATAAATACAAAAAACATATTTTGCATATTTATATTTGTTTGTACATTCAAATATTTGTCTATTTATTTATCTTGTGAAATATTTCAATTTGGTTGTAATAATAGTTTTAGGGTTTTATTTTCTTGCAAATATCCCCCTATTCAAACTTGTACCCCCCTCCCTATAATAATGTTGTAATAGTCTTAGATTTACTTTCACGCATTTTATCGCTTTAATATGCCATGATAGTAAGATTAGGGTTTGTATGATAACCAAAATCAAACAAATAGCATGACTAATACAAGACAAAATGCATGAAAAATGACAACACAATGCACACAAGCACCCCTAGGGTTTCATCCACTTGTTGCCTTAAAAATGGCCATGATATGCATGCTAGGTATCTTGGCAAACCAAAATCAAAACAAAAGATCATAGTCCTTCGATGATGCTATCTTGGTTGCCTATACAAAATGATCTAGTCCCTCAAAAAACTTGCTAAGATACTTGGCAATATTGTTATCATGGTCATACGATGACCCACGCCCGTCCCGTTTAACATCCAAAGACAAGGTTGTTTACCAAATGCAATGGTAAAACAACAATGTCAAAGGGTTAAAAATGTGTAGGAAAGATCTTTGAGTAGGGTAGACAACTCCTAGTTACTTGATCAACTTGCAAACATCCTTGCTATTTTCAAACTATCATACAAAATAAAAACATTTCCCAACAAACTTTCAAACATTGAAACATTTTTCAAAAGACAAACACCTTTGTATATATTCAAACAAGAATCATTACAAAGGTTGCCTAAACATAGGCCTCTTTTCAAAATACTTTTAAAACCACACACAAAAGCACAATTTCAAACAATTGAAAAGCAAAAGCAAGTGATCTAAACAAGTAACTAAGAGCCCATGGAAAACCATGGATGAAAAGGGTGCTAGCACCTTCCCTTTTCATAATCTACCCCCCGAACCCAAGAAAACATCTCAAAGGTCTTTCCTGTGCTTTTTGACATTTCCTTTGGATAAAATAAAAAGTCGGTGGCGACTCTTGCTAAACCGAAACATTTGCAAACACAAACGTAAAACCTCAAGTCAGTTCTCCCACTGTATCACACCTTCCCTTTTCATCATCTACCCCCCCCCCCTGAACTCAAAAAATAATCTCAAAGGTCTTTCCTGTGCTTTTTCACCTTTCCTTTTGGATAAAAGAAAAGTCGATGGCGACTCTTGCTAACCGCAACATTTGCGATCAAACCCAAAACACCCAAGTCAGTTCTCCCACTGTATCACAGAACTGGCGACTCTGCTGGGGAAAATTCTAAAAGTGGGGTTACCTTAGGGTTAGATCATATTTACTTGCTTACATTATTTGATTTGTATGCTTTACATTATGGTTCTTTGTTTGGGTTTGAATCCTCTACCCATATTTGGGATACCTTATAGGTAAGTAGCAATATGTTGTGGAAATTATGCGGGGTATACCGACATGGTCTAAGAAATAACTATGTTATTGCGACATATTTGTGGGTACCAGTAGCCCTTGAGTTAATCAAGGAGAATACGGGGCCACTGAGTGATGTCATGAAACACTAGTGAACTTTTAGAACCATTACTTGACCAACTTGGCCTTTAGGGCATAGTGAGATGACCGGCTTTTGTGCAGTCCGAAGTTGGTAGATACGCGATACTACATTCATCGAGGTTTGGTTTTTTGGGATTTTTCGGCCTCCATTAAAGAGGCTTGTGTTGAAACGATGACCAAGGAAACAAACCAGTGATATTGAGCTCCTTAGAACCCGATTACTATTGCTAGGACAGGTTTGAGCCAACTAAAATTCAAGAGGGTACTTACCTATGAGACTCCATGCAATCCTAAACCTAAGAACTTGTTTGATTTGTTTGTATATACATACTTGTATATAACATCATGAACATCATAACATCATATTCATTCACTAACCATTTCAAGGATCTTGGGATTTATCTTTTTTCTTTTTTTGTAGGACATGGATTCTATTCGCTGGAAAACTATTCAAGTCAATATTGTAAGGATCCATCCACAACTTAAGGAGCTAGCTTCAAGGATTCCTGAAAATTCTCCGTTCACCGAGAGACTTGGTCGCCTAGTAAACTTGGTTACTTCCAACACTAATGAAGACATGATGAAGGTGCTCTTTCAGTTCTTTGATCCTGTGATACGATGGGAAGAACTGGCTGTTTTTTGGAATACTGGTTTGCGTTTTGCGTTTGTGTTCGCAAAATGTCGCGGTAAGCAAGAGTCGCCACCGACTTTTATTTTATCCAACAAGGAAAGGAAAAAAGCACAGAAAAATTCCTTTTTTGAGATATTTCTGAGTACGGGGGGTAGATTATAGAAAGGGAAGGTGTTATCACCCTTTCTATCCGTAGTTATCTACGGGCTCTTAGGTACTTGCTCAATTATTTTCAAAATTGTTTTCTTTGTGCTTATGGGTTTGAAAAGTTTTTGTTTTTAACTTCGATTTAACTCTTGCTTTTGTCCTCAAGAGTGTAATGAAGTGTTTTTGAAAACTTGTTTGTAAAAGTGTAAGTGTGAAAGAGTTTTGTTTTGAAAGAGCAAGCATATAAGAGCTAATTTACCTACTCGAAAAAGGAATCGTTCTATGCTAATTTCCTTTAGACAATGTTATCCTACTATTAGTGAGTAGGTAGCACCGTCGTTGGAGTTTGAGGGTCAATTCGAATGAGGGACAGACGGTCACTAAAGCAATGTTAGGACGCCTTAGCGGTAACTCTAATGTATTAGATCATTTATTTGAGGCAACAATATCTGAGGCAACCATTTTGAGGCGACTATGATCTTTTAGACAAGAGGACGACCTCTAAAACGACCTATACTCAATGACCGTGTACGAAGGCAACCAAGTGGGGTGTACCCTAGGAGTGCTCATGTGCGAGTGTGTCGTTTTCAGTTATTTTTATCTTTGCACATGTTAAGGGTGATCTAATTTGATTTTAAGATTAAGCATTCATTCTTGTCATGCAAACCCTATTATCAAACATCTAACAGTTATATAGTTTGCATAAATTAAAATGCGGAAATTAAATTAGAAGGCGTCGGGTATTTACATCGCCAAAAGCAACCCTTTGAAAATAAAATAAAGCGGTAAAATAAAATTCATATTTAAAACTATTACAAGCCGGGAGCAGATACATTAATTGGATAAAGAAAAATAAAGCGCGACGCGAAATTAAATCGGATGCAAAATTAGGGTTTTGACCCTTTAAATTAAAGAAAATGTTTTTTTTTTGTTTTTATTTTAAGAAAAGAAATTAAGTCCTAAATTAAATACTAAATTGATTATTAAATAAATTAATTAAATGGAAAAAATAATAAATGACATATTTTTTGGAGTTTTGATTATTTTAAGAAAGAAAATAAAAATAATTAAACTAAAGTTAAAACCTAATTAATTCTAATTGATTTTAAATATTTACAACAAAATAAATTAAAGTTATTCTAGAATTAAACCTAATTAATTAATTAGTATTTATTAATAAAAATAAAATTCTGAATTTTAATTGGATAAAAAGTATTTTTGTGATTTTTTTGATAAAAAGAAAATTGATTTAATGGTTAGTAATTAATTTAAAAAAAATAAAATAATTGAATTAAAATAAATAAAATTTGAGAAAAAGAGAATGGGCCTGATTATTTGGAGGTGTAGAAAGCAATTGGCTGGCCCATTTGAGGCTGATCCATTGGGACTTTTTGTGATCCAATGCATGAGCTTTGATTGGCTTAAGGTGTGCCTCCAATACTTGACCACCAGATCTGGCCACCTGGCCATCTGGAACGCTGAGGAGTGAGGGAGTATGATGGCCATCATATTGGCGTGTGCATTAGATTGCCTGAAAAATATCAAAAAAATGCAAATTGCTGGAGGCAGGGATCGAACCCCTGACCTCCAGCCTTGGGATGCCTTAAGCGCTGAGGTGTCTACCACTGGGCTGCGTTGTTGTTTTTGTTATTATAATACAAATAAAATATATTATATAAAAACAAAGTCAATGGCCAGAAAATAAAAAAAAAAGCGCGATTATTTGAACGGACGAGTGGATGGACGACAACTCATCATCCCTGTTCTCTAAAACCTGCAATTTTTACCTGCGGATTTTTATCCGCAGCTAAAAGCGTAGCTTCATTCTAAAATCTTCCTCAGGCCATATAAATGAGTTCCAGGACCATGGTTGAACTCGTCATCCTCTTCTGATCATAACCATGGCCATTAATAAAGCTATTTTTTCCTGAAACAAAAAGCCCTAAAAACGAACAACAAACCCTAGCAATGGTGATCTATGATATAGGTTAGATAAATGAAATTGATTAATGCCAAAAGCTTGCAAATGATGCGGTGAATCAGAATATGCAATTGTTTTATACAATAGATGCAAGAACAAAGATTTTCGATTTCAAGAACATAGTGAATCAGTGGATGACTTACAGAGCTTGGAAGGGTCTGGAAACGCGTGATTTTGATTGGTTTAGCTTGTGAGGGTTGCCAGGAAACGATTGGGATACTTGCCAAGCCCTGAGGATGCCTCTATGATTGATTTTGATCTCAAGCTTTTTCTTGATTTTTGCCAATTCTGCTCTGCCTCTAGAACTGCTCTCCCACCCTGATTTCTATCCCTCTCGCCTCCTTATGTATTGTACAATACATTAGGGTAAATTTTTTTGTCTAAATCTTCCTCCATTGATGATTTTGAGATTTGATTTTATTCTCCTTCAAAGCTTTCTAAATTTGGCCTAAATCCAATCTCCTTGTGCATAATGACCTTGATACGAGTTTGACTGCAACGCTAGCTGTAGTTGGAGCCTGAAATGATCACAAGATCTTTAGTTTTCAATGTTTTTGATTTTATTTGATTTATTTTGATTTAATTCAAATTAATTCAAATGAAAATCAAAATAATTAATAAAATTATAATATGGACACATGGGCAAGGCTAGAGCACGTGGGCAATAATGCAAACTCAAAACAAGTGAAAAAGAATGGGCCCATTTGGCAAAATTTGAAGTTTTAGGGATAGTTGACTTTTGGCAATTTTGCAAAAAAGTCCAACTTCAACAATGCATAACTTCTTCAATTTTGAACTTTTGGAAGTGTTCTTGGACTTTTTAGAATGCTTGAGATGTCCTACAACCAACCCTTTTGGTCTCATCTCATTTTGATATTCCATGCTCAAGTTAGAAGCTTTGACAAAAAAGGTGTTTTTGTTGACTTTCAAAAATGACCCATAATGTCAAAATTCATAACTTATTGTGAGTGCTTATTTTGATCTTGGGGTATGAATATGGATTGTAGGTAATTGCATCCTATTAAAAATGAGCTTTGGATGGGTCATATCTCATAAATTATGAGAAAGTTATGCTTGGTCAAAGTTGGGTTGACTTTTCCTATAAAACCCTAATTTAGCAACTTTTGAATCTTGATGAATTTTGAGCAATCCTTGATGAATCATGATCAAAACTTGATAAAACGATGAAATATCCTTAAAAATGAGAATGTTTACAAAAAAATCTTGAAGTTTGACTGTATATAGGTCACAGTTGACTTTTGCCCTAGCATAGTCGATTTTTGGACCTTTGAGCAATTGACTGAGCAAACTTCCTCTGCAAGGCTTGAAATTTGACATGGATAATATTGAGAACATATTAGGACATTGGTGAGAACTTGAAGTCATTTGGACTCAAGGATCTTGATGCAACACAAAACCCTAATTTGGGATAGACTGCCTTAGGAGATAGCTTGTCTGGTCAATCCTTGAGCAACCTTAAGCAACTTGGAGATCTTTCTTGCTATGTTTTGAGGAATATGGGAGGGAAAATTTTGGGGTACAACAGCTGCCCCTGTTCAATCTTCTTAAACCTGAGGATGTAGATTAGCTTTTATGCCTTTCGTGATCCGAAGGTGGAAGATGATTGAACACTAGAGTGCCCAGAAATTTGCACTCGCATGAAGTAGTATTAGCCTTGTGATGTAGGGAATGGGCTTACAGATGCCATTTGGAGATTGGTGACGACGGGATGGGCTTAAAGATGCCATCTGAAGGAGTGTCAATCGCATAAGAGTTTCCTTAGCGAGAGCTTGTATACCTGTTGTTTGAGGAAGATTCCGCTGGGGAAGTCTGATCTTTGTTGAGATTTAGGAACTTGCCCGTAATTCAACTGAAGTGTTGAGATTTAGGAACTTACCCGTAATTCAACTGAGGTGTCGAGATTAAGGAACTTGCCTGTAATTCAACTGAATGGAAACATCTTCTTCGAGATTTAAGAACTCGCCCGTAATTCAACTGAGAAAACTTCTCTGTTGTGATTTAGGAACCTGTCTGTAATTCAACGGAAGAACTTTTTGTCAAGATTTAGGACCTTGTCTGTAATTCAACTGAGAAAAACATCTCTGCTGAGATTTAAGAACTTGTTAGTAATTCGACTTGGGGAAACATCTTCATCGAGATTTAAGAACTCTCCTGTAATTCAACTGAGAGAACTTCTCTGCTGAGATTTAGGAACTCGTCTGTAATTCAACGGAGGAACTTTTTCTCGAGATTTAGGACCTTGTCTGTAATTCAACTGAGAAAACTTCTCTGCTGAGATTTAAGAACTTGTCAGTAATTCGACTGGGGAAACATCTTCATCGAGATTTAAGAACTCGCCCATAATTCAACTGAGAAAACTTCTTTGTTGAGATTTAGTAACTCGTCTGTAATTCAACGGAGGAACTTTGTCGAGATTTAGGACCTTGTCTGTAATTCAACTGAGAAAACTTCTCTGCTGAGATTTAAGAACTTGTCAGTAATTCGACTGGGGAAACATCTTCATCGAGATTTAAGGACTCGCTTGTAATTCAACTGAGAAAACTTCTCTGCTGAGATTTAGGAACTCGTCTGTAATTCAACGGAGTAACTTTGCCGAGATTTAGGACCTTGTATGTAATTCAACTGAGAAAAACATCTCTGTTGAGATTTAAGAACTTGTCAGTAATTCGACTGGAGGGAAACATCTTCATTGAGATTTAAGAACTCACCCGTAATTTAACTGAGAAAACTTCTCTGCTGAGATTTAGGAACTCGTATGTTATTCAACGGAGGAAATTTGTCGAGATTTAGGACCTTGTCTGTAATTCAACTGAGAAAACTTCTCTGCTGAGATTTAAGAACTTGTCAGTAATTCTACTGGGGAAACATCTTCATCGAGATTTAAGAACTCATCTGTAATTCAACTGAGAAAACTTCTCTGCTGAGATTTAGGAACTCGTCTGTAATTCAATGGAGGAACTTTGCTGAGATTTAGGACCTTGTCTATAATTCAACTGAGAAAAACATCTCTGCTGAGATTTAAGAACTTGTCAGTAATTCGACTGGAGGGAAACATCTTCATCGAGATTTAAGAACTCGCCCGTAATTCAACTGAGAAAACTTCTCTGCTGAGATTTAGGAACTCGTCTGTTATTCAACAGAGGAACTTTGTCGAGATTTAAGACCTTGTCTGTAATTCAACTGAGAAAAACATCTCTGCTGAGATTTAAGAACTTGTCAGTAATTTGACTGGAGGGAATCATCTTCATCGAGATTTAAGAACTCGCCCGTAATTCAACTGAGAAAACTTCTCTGCTGAGATTTAGGAACTCGTCTGTTATTCAACGGAGGAACTTTGTCGAGATTTAGGACCTTGTCTATAATTCAACTGAGAAAAACATCTATGTTGAGATTTAAGAACTTGTCAGTAATTCGACTTGGATAAAAGCTTCATAGCTTTGAATTTTATGAGAATTTAACCGCATCCTTCTTGAAAGGTAAAGGCTAGTTGTATGTAATGCATGATATGTATCAAGCAATGATGTTCTCAAAATAAATGAGATTATGTTGTATGATGCGTATATGCATGTGTCATGATGTATGGAAATGTAATGTTTTTAGCTGGGGAAAATAAATCCCGGATAGTTGCTGGAGAAAAGAGTTGAATTCTTCGTTTCCGCTGGGGATGGCGCATGAAGACGATTGTGAGAATAAACCTGCAAGAGAGGATAACTCCACTGGGGAATAAATTGATGAGGAGACTACTCTGTGGGGAAGAGATGCTCTACTGAGGATTCCACCGATAAATTCAGCTGGGGATGAATTATCGTTGCTGGTGATACTGAATCCTGTTGGGGATTAAATTTCTGTTTGTGAAAGGAAAGAACTCCGCTGGGGATGATCTTTCAGTTGTGACTTCACTGGGGATGACCTTTTAGGCTCTTCTGGGGACAACCTTCCAGAGTCTACTGGGGAAAACCTTCCAGAGTCTACTGGGTATGATTCTCCAAACTTCACTAGGGAAGCTTTTTCAGACTGCGCTGGGGAAAATTTCCAAACTCCACTGGGGATATTTTATACTCCGCCGGGGATAATAAGACTTTTCAGTGCTGATGGTAGATAAACTCTGCTTGGGGAGAATATCATCGATTTATTCACAGTTGCGAGTCTCAGCTGGGGAGAGTTAACATCATTGTCTTTTCGTACTCTACGGAGAGTGAAAGTATCTTAGCCATATTCTTCAGCTGAATCTACCTTCGTACCTGGTGGATAAAGCAACTGTAAAACTTGGACAAACTTATTTGCCCCTGTTTCTGATATTACGAGTAATCGTCTTTTGTTTCGCATGTAAGTATTTATGAGCAGCAATTAATGTCAAATGCATATATCAAAAAATGAACATTGGACGTTCTTTGCAAAACAAAACAGAAAAAGGAAAAACAGTTTGAAATTTCTCTGAAAATGAATTGTATTAATTTTGAAGTTTGGCCTGTAAATAGGCGTTTGTATACAAGAGGCTGACATCCTAGTAAGAGAACGCCGGCGAAAAAATAGATTTTATACAATTTGTGAAAAATAAAAAA
The DNA here is from genome assembly GCA_948472305.1 of Vicia faba. Lineage (NCBI taxonomy): Eukaryota > Viridiplantae > Streptophyta > Magnoliopsida > Fabales > Fabaceae > Vicia > Vicia faba. The sequence goes on along the minus strand of OX451736.1, from coordinate 250,602,123 downwards.
ACTATGTGAACAATCCCACTGGGTTCCAACTCCGCTATTGCCCTTATGTCCTCGAGCATCTCATCACTTTGCTACTTGGTTGAAGGTAGATCAAATTGATTAGTGTCGTCCGAGCTTGATAGTCGATACCGAAGTCTGGTTGCAAGGTGATCCAATGAGGCATATTGTTACGCTTTGATCCCTAATTTTTGCCTGGACCTCCCTTTCGGGTTTTCAGTCCACCAGGATACCCTCTTTTGCCCAAGCCGCCTTTTCAGGTTTTCGACTTGTCGGGTGTACAGTTTTTTTCATTTTCATCCCTTATTTTTGCCCGAACCCTTTTGGTTCGCCGGGAAGCCCTTATTTTTGCCTAGGCCAGTCGACCTAGCGGGTCTTTGATTATGCGTAGTATTTTTTCACTATATCTGCATTGACGAGGTGAGGAAGGTCATCACCATCCATGGTGGTTAGAATCATAGCTCCTCCTGAGAAAATGTTCTTAACCACAAATGGCCCTTCGTAGGTAGGGGTCCATTTTCCCCTGGGATCACCTTGAGGTAGGATGATGCGCTTGATCACCAGATCCCCAAATTGATACTCTTGTCGTCTAACTTTCTTGTTAAATGCCTTGATCATCCGCTTTTGATACGTCTGACCATGACAAATAGCAGTAAGTCTCGTTTCGTCGATTAAGTTCAGCTGATTAAGTCGGGTCTGAATCCAGTCATCTTCGCTCAAACCTGCATCCTTCATAATATGAAGAGAGGGTATCTGAACTTCAATGGGTAATACGGCCTCTATGCCATATACCAAGGAATAGGGTGTTGCCCCTGTTGACGTCCGTGTTGAGGTACGGTACCCATGAAGAGCAAATGGTAACATCTCATGTCAGTCTTTGTATATCACCGTCATCTTCTGCACAATCTTCTTAATGTTCTTATTAGCTGCTTCAACAGCCCCATTCATCTTCGGCCGGTAGGGAGAAGAGTTGTGATGTTGTATCTTGAACTGCTTGCAGAGCTCGGTGATCATCTTATTGTTGAGATTTGTACCATTATCCGTAATGATCCTTTCTGGTACACCGTATCGACAAATTAGATTGTGCCGAATGAACTGTGCCACGACGTTCTTGGTTACAGTAGCAAAGGAAGCTGCTTCAACCCACTTCGTAAAGTAATCAATTGCCACCAGGATGAAACGATGCCCGTTGGATGCCGTAGGTCTGATCTCACTGATCATATCAATGCCCCACATTACAAAAGGCCACAGAGCTGTCAAGACATTTAGAGGAACTGGAGATATGTGCACTTTATCAGCATAGACTTGGCACTTGTGACAGGTCCGAGAATGCTGATAATAGTCGGCTTCCATGGTGGACCAATAGTATCCTGCCCGGAGGATTTTCTTTGCCATGGTGTATCCATTGGAATAAGTTCCGAAAGTACCTTCATGTAACTCTGCCATGATCCTTTTTGCCTCGCTCTTATCCACACATCGCAGTAAGGTTGAGTCATGGTTACGCTTGTAAAGGATGTCATTACTGATGAAGAAATTCGTCGCGAACCTCCTCAGAAACTTCTTATCATTAACAGATGCACCCTCGGGGTACTCCTGAGCCTCAAGGTACCTCTTTACCTCGTGAAACTAGGGTTTATCTGCTACCTCTTCAGTCTCAATGTCACAACAATGTGCAGGTTCGTCCAACCTTTGAATGATAATCTGGGGAGCCTCATTGTCCCAATTGACACTGATTCTCCTCTCTAGGGAAGTGTTCAAAGGTTATCTCCTCGAAGTGTGGAAGCAACGTCAATACATACTCCTTGTAAGGAATAAGATTCGGGTGTTTCGTATCCCACTCGCCTTTGATCTGACTGATCACGAGAGCAGAATCTCCAAACACACTCAAGAACTTAATCCTTAGGTCAATTGTTGCTCGAAGACCCATGATGCACGCTTCATACTCCGCCATGTTGTTAGTGCAGTGGAAACATAGTCGGGCGGTGAATGGAGTATGAGAGCCTTTAGGAGATATGATCACGGTGCCAATGCCATTACCCAAAGCGTTTAAAGCTCCATCAAAGTACATAGACCATCGAGATCCCTCCTCAGGTCCTTCATCCGGTCCAGGTGTCTCACAATCAGTCACTATCATGATGTTCTCATCCGAAAATTCAAAGTTTATAGACTGGTAATCATCCACTGCTTGATGTGCCAAATGATCCGCCAACACACTTCCCTTGATTGCTTTTTGGATCATGTATTGGATGTCATACTCAGTCAAGATCATCTGCCATCTTGCTATTCTTCCGGATAAGGCAGGCTTCTCGAAGATATACTTGATTGGATCCATCTTTGATATAAATAGAGTAGTGTGAGTCAGCATATACTGTCTCAGCCAGCGAGCAGCCCATGCCAAAATGCAGCAAGTTTTCTTGAGCAGTGAGTATCGGGTCTCACAATCGGTAAACTTTTTGCTAAGGTAATAAATAGCATGCTCTTTTTGGCTAGAATCGTCATGCTGACCCAGCACGCACCCCATTGAGTTGTCGAGTACTGTCAAGTATAAGATCAGAGGTCTCCCTTCAACTGGAGGCATCAGGATATGTGGCTCTTAGAGATACTCTTTGATCCTTTCGAAAGCGGCCTAACATTCATCATTCCATCTTACCACTTGATCTTTCTTCAGTAGTTTGAAGATTGGCTCACAAGTAGCAGTCAGGTGTGAGATGAATCGGGTAATGTAATTCAAACGTCCCAAAAAGCCTCTGACTTCTTTTTCGGTTCGGGGAGCTGGAATCTCCTGTATAGCCTTCACCTTTGCAGGATCCACTTGAATACCTTTATCACTCACGACGAAACCCAGCAGCTTACCAGATCTCACCCCGAAGGTGCACTTGTTCGGGTTTAACCTCAGCTTGTACAACTTCAACCTGTCAAATAGCTTTTGAAGATGGTCAAGGTGCTCTTCTTCAGTCTGGGATCTTGCAATCATGTCGTCGACGTATACCTCAATCTCATGATGGATCATGTCATGGAACAAAGCGACCATGGCGCGCTGATACGTTGCCCTAACATTCTTCAATCCAAAAGGCATGACTTTGTAGCAAAAGGTACCCCATTGAGTAAAAAAGATTGTCTTCTCCATGTCTTCGGGAGACATCTTAATCTGATTATAACCGGAGAAACCATCCATAAAGGAGAAGACCTTATGCTATGCGGTGTTGTCAACAAGAACGTCGATATGAGGTAGAGGGAAATCATCCTTGGGGCTTGCCCTGCTCAGATCCCTATAGTCAATACACATTCGAACTTTACCATCCTTCTTCGGCACTGGAACCACGTTGGCCACCCACTGTGGGTAAGAAGTAACTGCTAAAAAACCGGCGTCAAACTGTTTCATAACTTCAGCCTTGATTTTCTCAGACATCTCTGGGCGCATCCGGCGAACTTTCTGCTTCACTGGAGGACAATCTTCCTTGGTAGGCATGCGGTGAACCACAATATCGGTATCCAACCCAGGCATATCTTCATAAGACCAGGAAAAGATCTCAACATAATCACACAGCATCTAAATCAACCGTTGCTTCACACTAAGCTCCAGATTTGCACCGATCTTGACCTCTTTCTTGTCTACCTCTGTACCCAGATTTACTGATTCCACTGGCTCCTCATGTGGCTGTATGACCCTCTCTTCCTGAAGTAATATTCTAGCAAGTTCACCAAGCACTTTGCAATCATCTTCACCTTCGTCTTCGGTTAAGTTGATCGGACTTTCAGTCATAACTGGCAGTAGCAGAGTCGTTACCAGTGGGATCCAGAGTAGATGTAGACATGTATACGTGAGTGTGTGTAAAATAGCTGTTTTGCAAGATAGAAAAAAGAAAAACAAGGAGCGCAAAATTTGAAATGCAAGAAACGTCCAATGTTTTTATTAATGATATATGTAGATGACAAATATAAATCCCTCACAAACAAAACCATGGTGTCTCGGGTAAGACACCGGGCCGTAAAGTTTAAAAATTGTCTGTTACAAAATCAAAACAAAAGTCTCATTATTGGGTAATAACAGAAACGGGCATAAAATCCTTCGTTGTCCAATTTCTCAATCCACCGTCGGCAGTCGGGTAAATCCAGCTGTCAATATCAAACTCTTCATCATCGTCCCCAATAGCATTCACTCATGCGTCATGTTTGGGCATAGGTGCCGTTATGACATTAGGATTTTCCGGCGCTTCAAATTCAATCTCCTAAGCATCGATCAAGTCCTGCACTTTATTCTTCAAGACCCAGCAGTCATTCGTATCATGCCCCGGGCTATCGGAGTGAAAAGCACAGCGGGAGTTTGGATTGTACATCGGTGATGTAGTGTTGGGATTCTTCGGGGCCTCCTTCGGATTCACCATATTAGTCTTTAATAACTACGGCAGAATTTGAGAAAGGGTTAACATGTATCGACGCAAGCCCTGCATGCATCGACTCATCCTGAGTCTAACATCGAAAATGTATCGACGCAAACCCTCCATGCATCGACTCATCCTGACTTCAAAACACATCATGTATCGACACATGCATCACACCGGTCGACTCATCCTGAGTCTCACACACTCATGTATCGACACATCCTCTCTTCGTGTTGACTCATCCTGAGTCGAATATCCTTCATGTATCGACACATCCTCTCTTCGTGTTGACTCATCCTGAGTCGAATATCCTTCATGTATCGACACATGCAGCTTGGGGTCGACACATCCTTCGACAGTCTGCATAATTTTCTTCGTTTTCTACTGTATTTTGCTACGGGAATCATACTACAGCCCTAAAAACCTTATTATGATCATGATAGTTCATCACCTAATCATTAACCTATAATACTACACCGATTAAACAACATCATAACGTCATTATTCATTCAAATTCATCAAACCTTCACCATGCATCATTCATAACACATCCAATTCAAGAACAAACAGCAATTACATCTAACCTCATGTATCAAACATCATGAACCCAATTATAAAGCCAGAACCCCACCCTTACCTTGGATCGAAGGTCGCTCTACAGTTTCCGGGTTGAATTTTTGTTCTTGTCGTTTCCTTCTATTTTCCAGCAGCTTCATGTTCTCCTCAAATCCTTATTTCCTTCTTACTGCTTCTTACTTCTATTCTAACAACAAATAATAAAATAACTTAATATTATTATATTATTCTTTATTGGCCTCAAAACCTATACCCCCTTATTACTTCCACTCACACCATAAAGGCCCATATTAATAATATTAGCTTCTAACATTATTTCACATAATAATATAATACCTCAAATATATTATTATTTCTCCACTTAATAAAATAAATCCAATTTAATTATAACACTTATTCACAAATATTCTAAAAATAATTTAATTAAATAATTAATTAAATTACAGGCGTTACAACTCTCCCCCACTTAGAATATTTTCGTCCTTGAAAATTTACCTCAATCAAACAATTCAGGATAGGAGTCTCGCATCTTGCTCTCCAATTCCCAAGTCATGCTTTCACCAGCAGCTCCTAGCCAAACCACTTTAAACAAGGCAATCTCCTTGCCCCTCAGAGTCTTCATTTCACGATCCGCGATCCGTACAGGCATCGTCTCCATCGTAAGATTATCCCGTACTTGCACATCGTCCATATGAATCACATGAGATGGATCTAAAATATACTTCCGAAGTTGCGACACATGAAACACATCATGCAAATTCGAAAGATTAGGCGGTAAAGCCACTTTGTAAACAACATTCCCCACTCTCTCTGAAATCTGATACGGTCCAATAAAACGAGAAGTGAGCTTCTTAGAATTCAACGCTCGCCCAACACCAGTCACAGGTGTAACTCTCAAAAACACATGATCACCGGCTTGAAATTCTAAATCTTTCCTTCGCTTGTCATGATAACTCTTCTGTCTACTTTGTGAAGCTTTCATCTTTTCTCGAATCAACTTCACCTTCTCATTAGTCTCACGAACAAGTTCAGGTCCAAGTACTACACTCTCACCAGATTCATGCCAACATAACAGAGTTCTACATCTTCGACCATACAACGCTTCAAAAGGTGCCATCCCAATACTAGAATGGTAACTGTTGTTATATGTGAACTCTATCAACGGAAGATAAGTATCCCACGAACCTCCCTGCTCGAGAACACATTCCCTCAACAAGTCTTCCAACGATTGAATCGTCCGTTCAGTCTGAACATCTGTCTGAGGATGATACGCCGAACTTAACCTCAACTTAGAACCCAACGCTTCTTGCAAACTCTTCCAAAAATCAGAAGTAAATCTTGGATCTCTATCTGACACAATGCACAAAGGAACACCATGCAATTTCACAATCACACTAACATAAATCTCAGCCAACTTCGACACTGGAAAACTGATGTTAATAGGAATAAAATGAGCTGACTTCGTAAGCCTATCAACAATCACCCAAATCGAATCATGTCCTCTTGAAGTACTAGGCAACCCCTTCACAAAGTCCATTGAAATGCTATCCCATTTCCATTCTGGAACTTCCAACAATTGCATCAATCCTGCAGGCTTCTGATGTTCAACTTTCGACTTCTGACAAGTCAAACATGCATACACAAATCGAGCTACATCACTCTTCATCCCAGGCCACCAAAAACAAACCTTTCAAATCTTGATACATCTTTGTAGCTCCTGTTTGAATACTCAACTTACTTCTATGACTCTCTTCAAGTATAACTTTCTTCATCTTAGCATCATCAGGAATACATAACCGATTACGAAATCTCAACACACCCTGCTCATCTAACTTGAAATCACTATTCTCAGATTGATCAGTCCCAACCATCAAATCTACCAGTTTCACATCCAACTTCTGAGCTTCTCTGATACTGTCTAAAAATTCATTATTAATCTTCAACATACCCAACATAACACTTTGCGGAGTAACCTCGCAAACTAAGCTCATATCTCTTAACTTCTCAATCAATTCCAACTCTTTAATCATCATTGCTGACATATGTAAAGTCTTTCGACTCAATGCATCAGCTACCACATTCGCCTTTCCTGGATGATAATTCAAACCGAAATCATAATCCTTTAACAATTCTAATAATCTTCGTTGCCTCATATTCAACTCCTTCTGATCAAACAAATACTTCAAACTCTTATGGTCACTAAACACTTTAAATCTAGAACTATAAAGATAATGCCTCCAAATCTTCAATACAAAGACAACAGCAGCAAGTTCTAAATCATGCGTAGGATAGTTCTTCTCATGAGTCCTTAACTGCCTTGACGCATAAGCAACTACCTTACCATTATGCATAAGCACACCTCCTAAACCCATCTTGGAAGCATCACAATACACCACAAAAGACTCTCCTGGATTAGGCAACGTCAAAATCGTAGCCGACGTCAACCTCTTCTTTAATTCCGTAAAACTTTCTTCGCACTCAACATCCCAAACAAAAGCTCTACCTTTACAAGTCAACTTAGTCAACGGAAGTGAAAACTTAGAAAACCCCTCGATAAACCTTCTATAATAACCAGCTAATCCCAAGAAGCTTCTAATCACAGTAACTGACTTTGGAGTTTCCCTTTGCAACACAACATCAACCTTCGATGGATCTACAGCAATGCCACTACCTGAAATCACATGACCAAGAAAACTAACCTCTTTCAGCCAGAATTCACACTTGGACAGCTTTGCATACAACTTCTTCTCTTTCAAAACTTGCAATACTACTCTTAAATGTTCAGCATGCTCTTCTTCTTCTGACTTAGAGTAAATCAAAATATCATCAATGAACACCACTACGAACCGATCCAAATAAGTATGAAAGATACGATTCATATATTCCATGAATACTCCCGGCGCATTAGTAACACCGAAAGGCATCACCGAATACACGTAATGTCCATAACGCGTTCTGAAAGCCGTCTTCTGAATATCTTCATCCTTCACTTTAATCTGATGGTAACCCGACCTCAAATCAATCTTACTAAACACACGGGCATCCACCAATTGGTCCATCAATTCATCTATTCTTGGAAGCGGATACTTGTTATTAATCGTCACCTTGTTCAACTGTCTATAATCAACACAAAGCCTCATACTCCCATCTTTCTTCTTCACTAACAACACTGGAGCTCCCCACGGCGATACACTTGGTCTTACAACACAAACAATGATTAGAACATCAAAATAAAAATACTCGATTGTTAGACAACTACGACTCGACGACAAGGTCGGACCAACCTTTTGCTCTAATACCAACTTTGTAACACCCCAATTCTACCCCAAGCAATTTATGCAAAATAAATCAGAGTTATAAAATTTCAATCATACAAATGAATCGGGACGTCACAAATTCTTCTAACAAATTCATTGCATTCATCATGGATATATAACACTTATAATAAAACATCGGATGAACCATCAACATAGCATCTTTAATAAAATAATTTGACAACTACGCAGCGGAATTCTTCAATAACATCTTTAAATAAAACAGCAACTTCGAAACATCTCATATTTAATAAATAAATAATTTAAAGTTCAACAACTAAAAATCAGCAATCAAAAATTAGCAAGCGTTCATCCCCCCGAGTGTTACATATTAGAGCAATGACACTGACTCGATCTATTGAAGGTATACAACCTTCACTCGCGATTACCTGCATGTTACCAACATAAGGGCAACATTCAAACGGAAGGGGTGAGATATCTAATATAATAAAGCGCATGATAATTAATATATTAAATCAGATCAATAATGTCACCACTTCTCATCTCATAATCAACAATAATTACAGCATATATACTCATTCATCAACATCAAATACACTTCATTACTCAATCATATAATGCGACTCAAAACTATGCAAATGCATGTGGTACCATTGGAGCAGAACTCCCATCTCAAAAATCTAATCTGTCAATTAATAGAGGCATCAACAAGGCATAGCCTTCATCTTAAAATTTGCCAATCCAGGCCATCTCAATGAGCATAAACTCCATCTCAAAAATGCAATGTATGCCATGAATGTAATATCAACATCTCAATCATCTCAAAACACAACATCTCATAAACATCTCAGAACAACAACATCTCAATCATCTCAAAATAACAACATCTCATAAACATCTCAATACAACAACATCAATCTAATCTGCCAATTAATATAGGCATCAACAAGGCATATCCTTTATCTCAAAATGACAACATCTCATAAATATCTCAAAACATCTCAATTACAGCATCTCATAAACATCTCAAAATAATTTATTAAACATTACTTATTTATCAAACATTATTGGTTCATCATAAATTATCAAACACCACTTTAATAACCACATATTACTAATAACTCAGTTGTATATTAATAATACAGTAAGCCATACTGTTATTTTGCTACTGTACATCATCATTGCCACTAAATCCTACTGTCATAATTCTAACAGCAGCCTCTAACATCTCAAAATTCATCATTCTGTCCAAAATCCAGCATAACGGTCATCTACGGGAATTAATCCTAAATCCTAAATTAGTTACTGGGATTACACTTATTTTTCATCATTTAAATCATCTAGAATAAAGTTCATCATGTTAGCTAATCAACGCTTCGAACGACATCTCAAACAACATCCTACAACTCAAGTTACAGCAACTAAAAGCCAATTCTGTCAAAAGAAATCTGACATTATGTATCGACACAAAACTCCTTGGATCGACACATCCTGCTTCTCTTTCACAACATGTATCGACACATGCACCTTACCAATCGACTCATCATGAGTCTTGCAACTAACATGTATCGACACAAGCCCTGCATGCATCGACTCATCCTGAGTCTAACATCGAACATGTATCGACGCAAACCCTCCATGCATCGACTCATCCTGACTTCGAAACACAGCATGTATCGACACATGCATCGCATCGGTCGACTCATCCTGAGTCTCACACACTCATGTATCAACACATCCTCTCTTCGTGACGACTCATCCTGAGTCGAATATCCTTCATGTATCGACACATGCAGCTTGGGGTCGACACATCCTTCGACAGTCTGCATAATTTTCTGCATTTTCTACTGTATTTTGCTACGGGAATCATACTACAGCCCTAAAAACCTTATTATGATCATGATAATTCATCACCTAATCATTAACCTATAATACTACATCGATTAAACAACATCATAACGTCATTATTTACTCAAATTCATCAAACCTTCACCATGCATCATTCATAACACATCCAATTCAAGAACAAACAGCAATTACATCTAACATCACGTATCAAACATCATGAACCCAATTATAAAGCCAGAACCCCACCATTACCTTGGATCGAAGGTCGCTCTACAATTTCCGGGTTGAATCTTTGTTCTTGTCGTTTCCTTCTATTTTCCAGCAGCTTCACGTTCTCCTCAAATCCTTATTTCCTTCTTACTGCTTCTTACTTCTATTCTAACAACAAATAATAAAATAACCTAATATTATTATATTATTCTTTATTGGAATCAAAACCTACACCCCCTTATTACTTCCACTCACACCATAAAGGCCCACATTAATAATATTAGTTTCTAACATTATTTCACATAATAATATAATACCTCAAATATATTATTATTTCTCCACTTAATAAAATAAATCCAATTTAATTATAACACTTATTCACAAATATTCCAAAAATAATTTAATTAAGTAATTAATTAAATTACGGGCGTTACACCTCACATGTGTAAGGGTTTATATAATGCCCCCGGCGCTTGGCCATTGGTCCCTATTTTTGGGTCTAGATATGTGGATCCACAAAAATAGGTAACTTCCAGGACATGGTCAAAACGGACAGTCGTGCCCATAACTAGCCGTTGCTCTGAGCAGGAGAGGGATTACAGGCAGATGCGTTTTGGATGTTTTCTAGTTGTCTTCTCGACTCGTGTCTGGCAGACATGGAGGAAGCTCCCGCTGCAAGCAGATGTGTCTTGGATGTTCTATGGTTATCTACTCCATACGTGTCGAGCAGAGTTGGAGGTGGCCGATATGGGAAGGCGTAAGGATTCTGTAAATTAGTCGTAATGGGCAGAGATGCTGGTCGTTACAACGGGAAGAGAAGTGTTCACAAGCAAGCGTGATTCTTACCATTCTTGGATCATTGTCCTCGTGTGGCTGGCAAGATGAGGACTAGCATGTTTGAGCGGGAAGTTGTAGTCTCGTTGATCATAGGGGGACAACCAACCACATGTCACTGGCTGAGGGGCAGAAGTGCTTTTGAGAACATATGTGCTCTCTTTGGTCCTTGGGAGGCAACTGACCATGTGTCTCTGACTGAGGGGAAGCAGTGTTGCTGAGAGAAGATGTGGTCTCTTTGGTCCTTGGGGGGAAACCGACCATGTGTCCTCGAGTGAGGGACATAAGGGAAATGTGTCCTTGTCTGCTCTAATTGATTCGGCCAAAGTTGTTGGGCCATCTTGGATGTAGAAGTGGATTGGTCCATGCCTAGACATTTGGTCATACCAAAACAGAAATAGAACTCAATGGTTCTTCTTCTAATTATATATCTGTACACTTAATGAAACCGTTAGAACTAAAATTATTCTTCATAAAATATATGTTTGTTGTCATCAAAACTTAGAGATTAAACACAGATTCAAATCTTGTTCTTACAATGATGCGATTTGGGTGATTATGGATAGGAAAATGAAGTTATCTCATTTTATTCTGATCGATATCAGTTTTCCGGTACCATAGTTAGCAGAGATTTATATCCGTGTGATTGTGAAGCTTCATGGAGTTCCATCTAGCATTGTGTCCGATAAGGATCCAAGGTTTACTTCTGATTTTTGGAAGATTTTACCGGATGTGTTGGGCTCTAAGTTGAGATTGATTTTAGCAAATAATCCATAGAAAGATGGACAATCAGAGAGAACTATTCAGTCATTGGAATATTTGTTGAGAGCTCGCATACTTGAGCAAGGAGGAACGTGGGATAGTTATCTTCCACTTATAGAGTTTATTTATAACAATAGTTTCCATTCTAGCATTGGAATGACACCATTCGAGGCATTGTATGGTCGGAGGTGCGGGACTTTGTTGTATTGTTATGAATCTGGAGAAAGCGTAATGCTTGGACCATAAATTGTCAAACAGACTATAGGGAAAGTGGAGTTAATTCAGGAAAAGATGAAGATTTCGCAGAGTAGACAGAAGAGTTACCATGAAAATCGGAGGAAAGACCTTGAATTTCAAGAAGGAGATCATGTATTTTTGAGAGTCACGCTGGTGACCGGTGTTGGGCGAGCATTGAAATCAAAGAAACTTACTCCTCGATTTATTGGCTTGTATCAGATTTTAGATAAGGTGGGAACTGTTGCTTATATAGTGGCCTTGCCACATAATCTTTCTAACTTGTATGATGTGTTCTATGTGTCACAACTTTGGAAATATATTTCATACCCATCTCATGTGATACCGATGGATGATGTCCAAGTAAGGGATAACCTTATGGTTGAGACCTTACCAGTAAGAATCGAAATCCGTGAGATAAAGAAGTTGAGGGGCAAGGAAATTCCTCTCGTGAAAGTAGTTTGGGGAGGAGTAGCCAGAGAAAGTATGACGTGGGAGTTGGAGAGCAATATGCGGGAGTCTTATCCAGAATTGTTCGCATAAAGTAATTTTTGAGGACGAAAATATTCTAAGTGGAGAAAGTTGTAACACCCTATTTAAATATTTTGTCATTATTTATTGATTTTGAATTATTTTCATATAATTAAGGGTAGGAAGGTATGGCTAAGGGTATGTGAGAACTTAGTTTTAATTAGATAAATAGAATAAAACTTAGTCTATGATGTAATAATAATAATATTGGTGAATGATAGAATATACTATAATTATTACTAAAAAAATATTATTAGATATATGGTATAGTATCACTAATAATATTATTATTAGTAATAACATAGTCGTTATTATTATTATTATAATTATTCCACTATTATTATTATTATTTGTTAAGTAGAATAAAACAATTATTAGAGTAATAGTAGGAACATTTGGGAAAAAGTTACTGTAATGTAGAAATAGAGAAAAGAGAAGAGAAGGAAAATCTAGGGTAAGAGAGATTTCACCATCATTGAAGGTTCAAAACTCTAAACTAAGGTAAGGGGAAGAATGGATTTTCTAAATGGTGACTCTAACATGAGACGATAATGAGGGTTCCTTTCCCTCTTTAGGTTATGTGCAAAATTAATGAATGTTCTTCTTTGTTTGGATTCTCTGTTGCTTCTATGTGATTTTGCATGGAATTCATGATTACAATGATGCCATGAATGTATTGATGTTGATGATTTTGTTGTTGTAATATTGTCCCATGAAATCCCAGATCTGAAAAATTGTAGATCTAGGAATATGACAAAAATTCGAGAATTAGAGATAGAAATTGATTTAGAATTGTAGAATAACGAAACTAGATGAAGCCTATGATTTATTATGTGTAAAAACAATGTTTTGGACCTAAATTAGGAGGTTGGAAGTGCTTAAAAAAATGGAAATCATTCTGGTGCAATAGCAGAATTTTTGATGTAGCAGACTGGCCTTACGCGTATGGTACGCGTATGGGGGACGTTCCCAGGGGCCATCCGCATATGGAACACACCCTTTCCCTAGTGTTAGCACGAACTTTTCCTGGTACACGTATGATACGCGTATGAAGGGAAGGCAAAACGCGTATGAGATGGTCGTACGCGTATGGTACGCATGTGAGGTCTATGCGTAGGAGCAGAACATGTATGATACACATATGTGATCTGGCTTTTTTTCCAAACGCGTATGATATGCGTATGAGATGAACGGGAAGAGAGCCAAACGCGTATGGTACGCGTATGGGCAAACTAATGTGCAGAAATTTCCATTTTCGTGATCTCTTTCCTGTTTTCACGTGCAGTGTAACTTTCCTTGATCCGTATTGAATAATATGACTTAAGTAGATATAGGAAGGCTAGTAATAATGAATATCCGGTTAAAATGTAGAACCTTATGTAGATTTGTATGTTGTATGATGATAATAATATTGATGGCCTTATTGGAAAATGTGGTAGGCATATGCCTTATGGTTGCATAGTTGTGGTGTTGCATGTTGATGATGCATGCATTCATTTGTGAATGCTTATACCCTATTGTTGGTCTATAATGGCGGTATATTAAGGGCTTATGCCCTGTTGTTGCCCTATTTGACAATTTAGAGAGGACTTACGTCTGGATGGTACCACATGAATTTAGTTGTTGTCAGTTGTATTACATTGCACTATCTTGATTTGATATTGTGTTATATGGATGAAGAATGTGTTGTAAACTATTGTGTGAATTATGTATTTTGTGATTTATGTGATTGTGTGAATTACTACTGCTTAGCATATGACATTCACCGTATATTTATTGAATGTAATTCTCACCCCTTTTCTGTTGTTGTGTATGTGCTCCTCGGGGAGTACAAATAATCATGTATCTGAGTAGTGCTTGGAATGAATGTTGCTTGATCGAGTCTTAGGAGTTGCTTTGATACGTAACACGGGATTTTAAAATTTGTGATGTTTTTGCATTATTTTTAATTGTTACGTATCTTAATTCATCATTATATTGGACCATGTTTCCCGTGGAGTTTTTATTATTGTTGAGGCCTTAACACCATGGAAGTAAATTAATTTGAATTGTTTCGATGCTTAGTTTATTATTATGAATAAATGAAGTAATAAAGTGATTTGAGACTTTATGAATTTTTGAAATATGTGACATCCTATTTGTGGACTCTAATATATTCTGTGTATTTCATTATAATTATTAGTATGGGAAAGTGGGGTGTTACATATGCTATGTGTTGCACATCGAGTATATAACCATACCTCAAGGATAAATCTCACTCATCAATTTCAGGAGTGTGAGAGTAATGAAAGACTCATTCTTCCCTAATTTGTGGGTGTTTACCATAAATTTTAGTAAACAAGTGTTACTCTTTTTTATATTAATATAAAACTAACTGCTGGAACGACTTTCTCCTTAGAAATCAACATGTATTTTATTGCATGCTTCTCATCTTAAGACTTGCTTCCACGTGTCTCCTTGGTATAAATAAGACTAAAAGATAATTATGTTACTCTTAATTTGCTGTTTCCTCCAACCGCTGATGTCAAAATCTTGCATATATCATTTCTGAGAAGAAAAAATACTAAGTCCCCTCTTCCATCCTACAACTATGACTTCAACCTCCTCAACTTCTACCCTTTAAGAAAAAAATGTCCATGTCAAAAATGTTCCTTAAAATACCTAAATTTTGCCAAGTACTTCTCTAGACTCCCTTCTCATATGTCAAAATTCAGGCTAACATTGGGGAGAAGGATTTCTTTTGACTAACACCTCATAACTTAGGTTTGACAAGGGAAATAAATTATATACTAGATAAAGAATCCAAGTCCAAATTCGAACGACTAAACCCAAATAAACGACCAAACTAATATGGACAACTAAATTAATATAGGCGATCAACCCTAATCAAACAATTAAGACTAACATTATTATACTTAATTCATTCTTACCATGAACTGTTGTTGTACCCCAAAATTTTCCCTCCCATATTCTTCAAGAAATTGCCAAGCCAAGTCACAAAATTCCCCAAGGGTTGCACAGTTCAAGGGTCTCCTATACAGTCAAGATTAGGGTTTTGAGTCTGATCAAGAAAAGGAAGTTATCAAGGGCCCAATCAAGTCTCATATGCCTACAAATATGGTCAAGTATCCTCATATCAAGTTTCAAGACATTCAGCTCAAGATTGCACAGTCAAAAACCCTAATTGCACTACAGTCAACTGTAGGGGCAAAATGGTCATTTGACAGTCAAAAGTTCAAATTTTTGGTCAACATATCATTTTGAAGCCACAAACATCATTTGATCAATGCTTTATCATGATTCTCAAAGCTTGGCTCAAAAATCATCAAAATGCAAAAGTTTCCTTATTTGGACAGTTGAAAAAGTCAACTGAAATTGACCAGGGCATAACTTTCACATGGATTATCAGAAAAATTCCATCCAAAGCTCATTTTGAATAGAAAGACATTTCCTACAACTCATCTTCAAACTTCAAGTCTAAGAAATGCTCTCACAAGAAGTTATCAATTTCAACATTATAGGTCATTTTTAAAAGTCAACAAAAAGGGACTTTAAGTCAAAGGCCATAACTTGAGATTGGTAAATCAAAATGACATGGGACCAAAGGCATTGGTTAGAGGACTCAAAGACCTTTCCAAAATGTCCAAGAACATGAGAAAAGCTTAAAAATTGAGCAAGTTATGCCTTGTAGAAGTTGGGAAATTTTTGGATATTTTGAAAAGTCAACTTTGATTCAAATGACCTAAAATTGCTAATGGGCCCATTTTTCTTCCATAATTCATCACCCATGGCATGTGCACGACCACTTGGCCCAAAGGGAAGTATTTTCTCATTTTTTATTTATTTATTTGAATTTTTATTTATATTAATTCAATTAAATCAATTAAATATATGAAAAATATTTAACTTAACCAAACCAATCTTTTTATACATGTTTTTAGACTCAATATTTCGTGTATATGCAAACATGGAAAGAATTGGACTGATTAGATCATGATTTGCACAAGAACACATAGAAAAAGATTTAAAAAGATCCTTAAGAATCAAATTTTCAAAAGCCATGAATGCATTGGATTTGTGCTACTTTTCTTAACCTAATTCACTCAATACAAATGCCTGATCACAACCCTAATCACAGGAGACTCTAAGCTGCGCAAGAAAGCTCTTCAAAAACTTGGAAAATTCTCAAAGAAAGTCAATACTGAAAACTGATTTGCAGGTGAATTCAAGACCTAATTTTCATTCCAATAGCTTCCTCAAGGTCTACTGAACAGATTCCAATCAAAATCATCCATCACCACGCCGAGAATTGGTAAAACGAACATGAACTGTACAGAGAAAAATCCATTATCGTGTTTCAATAGTTAGGCATTTTTATAACATTTTGTTCATGGATTCTTATTCCTCATTTGATTCTGAAGCTAACCAATATGATTAATTGTCTTTTTATGCTGTATATACGATTTCGCCATGACTGTTTTTTAGGGTTTACAAAGCTTCAAATTAGGGATTCTTAAAAGAGGAAAAATTGGCCCTCAAGACCACCACCATTCAATTCAGCGCATGGAGACGAAGAAGAATCACCCATCGCGCCTAATTTATTGACCCTCTAAGACCTATTCGCTATTTTCCCATAAGCCACCTAAAACAACGCATGAAAAACCGTTGCTTTTGTTTTTGTGTTTCAGGCACGCGAAGAAGACGAAGTCGTGGCAAGGCTTGATTGGTCTGTTTGAATTTTCGCGCGTGGATCCCCTAACTCCTTTGTTTCCTTTTATATTATTTATTTGTTATTTATATATCAAACGCGTTGAATTGGTCTAGTGGCAGGCGATGGTGCTGGTAATACACATGACCTGGGTTCGAACCCCAGGTCTTCAATATTGTCCATATTATTTTTCCAATTATCTTCCCATGCAGTACTAACGTTCAAGGCGCATCATACACCTTCTTAATCAACCGTCCACGTCCATCTTGAGATCAATCTAAAGGTTGAGAATTGGAGAGCACGCTAAGTCCTAGTCAACCATCCCACACGCTTGCACAAAAGTCAACCAGGCCTTGCAAAGTTGGGCTCAAATTGCTGATTAAAACCTCCCAATTGGGGACTACCCCCCCCCCCCCCCCCCTGGTTTGCAATTCTTTATATTTTTCCTTATTGTTTTATTTTCAATTATTTTTTATTTCTCTTAATTATTATTTATCCAGTTAATTAATTATTTTTCATAAATATAAAAAATGCATAAAAATCAGAAAAAGATAAAAATATAATAAATATTTTATTTTAATATTTTCTTGTAAATAAATGCATGTAAATTAATTAGCTTAAATTAGGGTTTTTAATTTTAATTCTTTTAATAACAAAAATACAAAAAAATGTAGAAATAGGTTTAATTAATGTTTTATTCCTTTTAATTTTTCTTTTTCACAATAATGTTATTTATTTTCATAATTAAAATTGTACATAAAAAAATTTAGGTTTAATTTTGGTTAAATTTTAATGTTTTCTTAAATTAAAATAAAGTAGAATTAGGGTCAATTTTAATTTTAATTAATTCTTTCTTTTTTCCATTAAATCTTTAAAAACATAAAAATACCAAAAAACAAAAACAATTTCTTTTCTTAATTAATTAATTCATGTAATTTTAATTTTTTGCAAAAGGGTCCAACGCCCTCGTTCGTAATTCTTATTTAATTCGCATATTTATTTTTATTCTTAAATATTTATGTATCTCTCCCAAGGCCTTGTAAATAATTGCTCGCACTTTTAATTCTTTTACTTTATTTATTTTTCCGTCAAATCGGGTCCTGGTTAATTTTGGCGATGTGGACCCGCGCCTTTTGTAATAGCTTTAGATTTACTTTTCCTCGCAACTTTTAACTATTAAACAAAGCATGCAAGAATGAATGGACAAATAAAATCAAGCGTAGATCACTTTAACATGACAAGATAAATGCAAATGAAAACGACACACAAATCGCACACACCACCCCTAGGGTACGCCTCACTGTTGCCTTGCCTTCGAAAGGTGATCGTCGAGTAGAGGATGTCTTAGTAAGTCCTCATGATCCGGGAACCTGGCATGAGGGTAGCTTCTAAGGTGTCTTCCTATTGCTCCGGTGATCACCATGTCCCGAACCTTCGAATTGACCCGAACACCTCCAACGGTGGTGCTACCTACCTCTCAATGGTGGGATGGCACTACTTTAAAGGACATTTACACAGACGAATTCCTTAGGGTAGGTAGACGACTCTAGATACTTGCTCTAAATTTCAAAACAAATCAAAAATACTTTTCACACCAACACATTTTCAAAAAGCTTTCGAAAGCATTTTTCAAACACTCTTGAGGACTGATACAAGAGTCGAACTGAAATTTTCAAAGAAACTTTTTTAAAACCCACAGTTGAAAAGCAAACGAACCATTTTTGAAAACACAAATGAGCAAGTATCTAAGAGCCCATGGATAACCATGGATAGAAAGGGTGCTAACACCTTCCCTTTCTATAACCTACCTCCCGAACCGAGAGCAATCTCTTTAAGGAATTTTTCTGTGCTTTTGTCCTTTCCATTTGGAGAAAATAAAAGACGGTGGCGACTCTTGCTTCCGCGACATTTCGCGAACCAGCGTTAAACAGTCAGTTCCAGATCCACCGATCACAGAACTGGCGACTCTGTTGGGGACTTAAACTTAAAGTGAGGTGTACCTTAGGGTTAGTTCATAACTGTGTTTTCAATTGTATTGACTTATTTGCTTTACTATTGTGGGTTGCATCGGAGTTACATAGATCCTAACCCGGATATGGGGATACCCTGTTTAGGTAGCATAAGCTGTGAGGGACCTGTCCGGCGTAGACCGACACGGGTGAAACTGTGGCTACGTTGGTGTGGCACCTTGGTCTGTACCGATATCCCTTGTGTTGCAACGAGGAGAATATGGGTCTTCTGAGGAGTCATTAAGCACCAACAACCTTAGAACCTTAAATGACACAACTTGGCCATTAGAACAGTAGCAGTATGCTACGCCCATTGAGGCTAAACTCTCGTGATGGTTCTGGCCGCAAGAAAAGATTGCGATGCTGGAGTTATGACCGATTGAGGGTAGTCAGTGATATTGGGATCCTCTAGAACCCGGTTACTTCTGATAGGGCAGGTCTTAACCAACAAACTGAAAGAGGGTAATACCCAGACCCCATGCTGGCCTAAACTCTAAGGGCTTTCTCTTGTGTGACTTGTGTGCCTTCGTACTTGACTATTTGCATGCTTGTTATCTGACACATGAGCTACTTGCAGGTTTTGTTTGTAGTCCTCAATGGGGACTCATAACAGGGTTTACTAAGTTTTTGCAGGTTTTGTTGATAGTCCTTAATTAGGACTTATAACAGGGTTTATTGAGTTCCTTGCAGGTTTTGGTTTTTAGTCCTTAACTAGGACTCATAACGGGGTTTACTGAGTTTGCTTGCAGGTTTTGTTTTTAGTCCTTAATAGGGACTTATAACAAAGGCTACTCATATTACCCCATGCATACCATAGCATCATACCATTGCATACATCTTAATCCATTTCAAGGATCTCAAGGGCTTGTGATGCAGGTCATGGTGAATCAACTATCCCAGCAAGGGGCAAAGGGGATTTATTTTCCTCTAAACAAAGTTGTCAGGGGCTATGACCCACTTGATATGGTGAGCTCTGACTCTCGAAGAAGGTTCCCCTAACCAAGGTTGTTTGGAAACCAAAACCAGACATGATGACTAAAGTCAGAGGCTATGACCCACTTGATATGGTGAGCCTTTGACCCTTGGAAGAAAGACTCTCAACAAATATGAAGTTCTTTCAATCAAGCTACCGGATCCAAATGCTAACAAATTTTCTTGTTTACCCCGCGAGGTCCTTGAAAACATTACATGCATGTCATACTCATCATTGCATAACAGGTATCCTTGTTGCGGGTCACTTACCTTTCTCGCTGTTTATTTCAGCAATGGCTTCACAACAAGATAACCAGGACCTTCACACTCAAGAGACTCAGTTCAGGGAAATCTTCCTAGGCCTATCCAAGGGGCAGGAAGAGTTGAGGACACTCCTCATGGGGAATCTGATCAGAAAGAGTCCTGAAGATGACAAGGACGAACAGTTGAAACGTCTACAAGCTGAGGTAGACACATTGAAAACCCAGATGCTGGGGCAAAGGGCCCTCATTCAAGGTTTAGCTCAGGAGCAAGGAGAGCTGAGAGCCATGATCAGCCAGCTTCCTCAAGGCATGAAGCAACCAGCCCAAATCAGGGACCAGGTCATGGAACAGCTTCCGAGAAGGCAAAGGTCGGGTCCAGTGAATAGACCTCTCCGAGTTGCTACTACTTCTCAGGTCCAACAACGACCTCGCCAAGAACAGCGGGTTGATCAGAACAGGTCGGATGAGCCTAAGAGACAATTCACCTACCTCAACATGTCATGGTCACGAGCTTTGCAGCACATGTTAAGGATGAACCTGATTGCGGTGATCAACCCTCCTGCAAATCCAAAGACTTCCTCTCCAAACTACAACCCAGAAGCAAGGTGCGCTTACCATTCTGGTAGCCCGGGGCACGATACTGAGGACTGTTGGGCACTGAAGTACAAGATTCAGAATATGATCGATGCTAAGGAGATCGAGTTCGAGCCCGCCGAGACTCCCAATGTGATCATTGCTCCCTTGCCAAAACATGGCTAGGATTGAGAAATTTTTGTTCATTAGAATCTTTCAAGTTGTAATTTCCTTTTGATTGTTCAAACGTTCCATTCATATCAAACATTGTTATTCCATTAATGTATTGCATATGTCTGTTTTGAAGCAATATATTCGTATTCACTATATGCAAATTATTTTCATATTTTTTCTGATGATCAACTTTGGATTGAAAATTCTAAGCCTCTTGAGGGAGGATGACGAAAACGATACCATAATCTACAGTATGCTTTTGAACAGACCCCGCTGATGAGGTACAGGCATTGTTTCAATCCCTAAACACTGGAGTTATAAGGATGATAATCCCTCGTCAACCCCTCTGAGCCAAAGAAGTAGGAGTTTTTCTTTTCGAAAATTAAAACCCTTAATCATAACCTGGGGCAGGGTAGTCTCTCAGTTGATCCGAGTGCATAACGAATGGCACCAAAAGAGGTCCTTACAAAACAAAGAAAGACAATGATGATTCCGAACAAACACAAGGATATGCAGTCATTGTATCTCTCAAAATAAAAAAGAAAGAAGCCCAATAAGTCAAAATACCCATGAAGGAGACTTACAAAGCTGGGGCATCCCGCTGACTGTAATTCCAAAAAAGGAAACAGTTCAGGCAAAAAAATAGGGATAACAGAGTCAAAAAAAAGAAAGAGGTCTTACGAACCCTCGACAAAAAATGACTGCCTATTCAAAATAAATTATCAACATCCGAATCATCATTGGAACGTCAAAGAAAAGACTCAAGCAAGGTCTAGCGTATGATCAACTGAGGTTAGGTTTGGAGAACATCACGAAGAGCGGGTGGGTATAAATAAATTTGAGCCTTTATCCTTTGTTTCTTAAACTGTGAACCAGGCCACGCTATAACCCTTAAAAGTCCTAGCTGAAGCACGGGTTAGTTTAAAAGCATGCTGTTACGAAAGGTATCCTGACTCCTGAAGGCCTACGGTAAATACGGAGTTGACATCATGTTTTACAAACATTCATTTGTTTTATGAAAAAGAATGCATTTTCAAAATCTTCAAGACAGACATAAGCTTTGCATTTTTGATATAACATTGTTTGCATATGACTTTTTGTTTGAACAGCAGAAGTTCGCACGACGAATGCCTAATGAACAGAAGTACCTCCAATCAAGGGGCAGACATGAGCATGGTCCATCATCTGGGGTAATCCAATCAAGATTCGGAGAATCTCTCAAAGGCCAAATAGCCTGGGGAAAATCTCCGCCTGAGTCACTTGGGGCATTTCAACAACGAACCTGGCCTGATCAAACACCTTCTGGTGGCATGACAAAACACTTCTAACAGGGGCAACTCCCTACCTCCTGAGAGCATGGATATAGTCAAAAAGATGCTACGCAAAATCAAAGACCCGCTAGGTTGACATACCTAGGCAAAAATAAGGGCTTCCCGGCGAACCAAAAGGGTTCGGGCAAAATGAGGGATGAAAATGAAAAAATCTGTACACCCGGCAAGTCGAAAACCTGAAAAGGCGGCTTGGGAAAAAATGGGTATCCCGGTGGACTGAAAACCCGAAAGGGCGGTCCAGGAAAAAGTTAGGGATTAAAGCGTACGACTATGTCCTGTTATCTTGTCACCTGCCTACCAGAAGAGAGTTTGTCCATCAACAGCTATCAGCACCTCACAGGTCTTCCTCTCCCACCTCAGAAACAGGGGCAATAAAGAGTTGTCTAGGCAATCTAATTGTTCTGTCCTCCAAGGTACCAAGGTAGGTTCAGCTAAAGAACATAACCAGATATCTTAATTCCCCAGAGAGTGATCCAGCAAGTCAGAGCACTCTCCCCAAGCAAAGCTATATTATCGTCTTAAGGAAGTTGGGTATCCTCCCGTAGATCTCAACATTCCCCAGCAGCATATATACACGTATTCTTAACAAGCATCCCCGGCAGTCTTGGCCTAAAGATTGTTTCCCCGGTGGTATACCAGCATTCAGTGGAGTCATCTTCCCGACACAGTTCAAAACTTCCCCAAGAGAGTCCAATTTGCTTCCCCAGGAAAGTTGGAATCCATCTCCCCAAGCCGTAAGCTTATCCCCAATAGATTCTGGAAGCTTATCCTCGCAGAGCACGAACGCGTCTCCCGGCTTTATTTAAAGAGTTATTTCCTTACCAGGATATAACTGGGTTATCCTCAGCCAATGGCAACGGAAAGAGCGTCCTCGGCGAAGTCTCCTTATCCCCAGCAAAGTCTATTAACACTTCCAAAAGAACAAGGGTATCCCCAGCAAGTTATTATCAACAATTCAGCAAAAGCATTCCTCTCCCCACAGAGTATCACTTCCCAGCATGGTCGCTAGAGTATCTTCTCTCCCCGCAGAATCTTCCATTTGCCAAGTTTATTCCGCAACGGAGTCATCTTCTCCTACCGGTATTCTTGCAGTTATCATCCCCAGCGGTAGCAAAATCTATTCTTCAACATCATCCCAGGATACGACTTCCCGGCACCCGTCAAGGATTCACTTTCCTAGACAAAAACATACATAAAACATCACACTTCCATTCATCATTATAGCATGCATAAGCGCATCATATCTCACAAACCTCATTTATGTTGAGAATATCATTGCTTGATTCATGTCATGCATTGCATATGTCTGACCTTTACCTTTCAGGAAAGAATCAGCTAAATTCTCAATCATCTTTCAAGACCTTGTCCGGTTCAGTTAAATCGACCCTAAGATTTTCCTGATGCTTATCCAGTCAAAGGCCTTCTCTGGTTCAGTCAGATCGACCCTAAGATCTCCCTGATGCTTATCCAGTTGAAGATATTCCAAGACCTTGTCCGGTTCAGTTAAATCGACCCTAAGATTTTCCTGATGCTTATCCAGTCAAAGGCCTTCTCTGGTTCAGTCAGATCGACCCTAAGATCTCCCTGATGCTTATCCAGTTGAAGATATTCCAAGACCTTGTCCGGTTCAGTTAAATCGACCCTAAGATTTTCCTGATTCTTATCCAGTCAAAGGCCTTCTCTGGTTCAGTCAGATCGACCCTAAGATCTCCCTGATTCTTATCCAGTTGAAGATATTCCAAGACCTTGTCCGGTTCAGTTAAATCGACCCTAAGATTTTCCTGATGCTTATCCAGTCAAAGGCCTTCTCTGGTTCAGTCAGATCGACCCTAAGATCTCCCTGATTCTTCTCCAGTTGAAGATTTCAAGACCTTGTCCGGTTCAGTTAAATCGACCCTAAGATTTTCCTGATGCTTATCTAGTCTAAGGCCTTCTCTGGTTCAGTCAGATCGACCCTAAGATCTCCCTGATACTTATCCAGTTGAAGATATTCCAAGACCTTGTCCGGTTCAGTTAAATCGACCCTAAGATTTTCCTGATGCTTATCCAGTCAAAGGCCTTCTCTGGTTCAGTCAGATCGACCCTAAGATCTCCCTGATACTTATCCAGTTGAAGATATTCCAAGACCTTGTCCGGTTCGGTTAAATCGACCCTAAGATTTTCCTGATTCTTATCCAGTCAAAGGCCTTCTCTGGTTCAGTCAGATCGACCCTAAGATCTCCCTGATTCTTATCCCAGTAGAAGACACCCAAGATTCTCTCAGCGTTCCTGTTGGGGTAGTAATCGTCCAAGATTCTCTTACCATTCATGCTAAGTCAGTAACCATCCCTGGTTCATTCATCGCCGTTTGAAGCTCCAGACCCAGCTCCTACAACCAGTCAGGACATATCTATACCAAGCATCTAAAAATCAGCTCCTGCAACGTGTCAGGTACTCATTTTCTGTTTTGCAGGTATGCAGGTTCTCGCCAAGGAATCTCTTACGCGATCAACATCCAGATGGCATCTATAAGCCCATCATCCTATCCGGCAACCTCTAAATGGCATCTAAAAGCCCATTCCCACCACACTGCCACTATGTGAGCGCAAATTTCTGGGCACTCTAGTGTCCAATCATCTTTTACCCTCGGATTACGAAAGGCACGTCAGCCAATCTGCATCCTCAGGTCTAAGAAGATTGAACAGGGGCAACTGTTGTACCCCAAAATTTTCCCTCCCATATTCTTCAAGAAATTGCCAAGCCAAGTCACAAAATTCCCCAAGGGTTGCACAGTTCAAGGGTCTCCTATACAGTCAAGATTAGGGTTTTGAGTCTGATCAAGAAAAGGAAGTTATCAAGGGCCCAATAAAGTCTCATATGCCTACAAATATGGTCAAGTATCCTCATATCAAGTTTCAAGACATTCAGCTCAAGATTGCACAGTCAAAAACCCTAATTGCACTACAGTCAACTGTAGGGGCAAAATGGTCATTTGACAGTCAAAAGTTCAAATTTTTGGTCAACATATCATTTTGAAGCCACAAACATCATTTTATCAATGCTTGATCATGATTCTCAAAGCTTGGCTCAAAAATCATCAAAATGCAAAAGTTTCCTTATTTGGACAGCTGAAAAAGTCAACTGAAATTGACCAGGGCATAACTTTCACATGGATTATCAGAAAAATTCCATCCAAAGCTCATTTTGAATAGAAAGACATTTCCTACAACTCATCTTCATACTTCAAGTCCAAGAAATGCTCTCACAAGAAGTTATCAATTTCAACATTATAGGTCATTTTTAAAAGTCAACAAAAAGGGACTTTAAGTCAAAGGCCATAACTTGAGATTGGTAAATCAAAATGACATGGGACCAAAGGCATTGGTTAGAGGACTCAAAGACCTTTCCAAAATGTCCAAGAACATGAGAAAAGCTTAAAAATTGAGCAAGTTATGCCTTGTAGAAGTTGGGAAATTTTTGGATATTTTGAAAAGTCAACTTTGATTCAAATGACCTAAAATTGCTAATGGGCCCATTTTTCTTCCATAATTCATCACCCATGGCATGTGCACGACCACTTGGCCCAAAGGGAAGTATTTTCTCATTTTTTATTTATTTATTTGAATTTTTATTTATATTAATTCAATTAAATCAATTAAATATATGAAAAATATTTAACTTAACCAAACCAATCTTTTTATACATGTTTTTAGACTCAATATTTCGTGTATATGCAAACATGGAAATAATTGGACTGATTAGATCATGATTTGCACAAGAACACATAGAAAAAGATTTAAAAAGATCCTTAAGAATCAAATTTTCAAAAGCCATGAATGCATTGGATTTGTGCTACTTTTCTTAACCTAATTCACTCAATACAAATGCCTGATCACAACCCTAATCACAGGAGACTCTAAGCTGCGCAAGAAAGCTCTTCAAAAACTTGGAAAATTCTCAAAGAAAGTCAATACTGAAAACTGATTTGCAGGTGAATTCAAGACCTAATTTTCATTCCAATAGCTTCCTCAAGGTCTACTGAACAGATTCCAATCAAAATCATCCATCACCACGCCGAGAATTGGTAAAACGAACATGAACTGTACAGAGAAAAATCCATTATCGTGTTTCAATAGTTAGGCATTTTTATAACATTTTGTTCATGGATTCTTATTCCTCATTTGATTCTGAAGCTAACCAATATGATTAATTGTCTTTTTATGCTGTATATACGATTTCACCATGACTGTTTTTTAGGGTTTACAAAGCTTCAAATTAGGGATTCTTAAAAGAGGAAAAATTGGCCCTCAAGACCACCACCATTCAATTCAGCGCATGGAGACGAAGAAGAATCACCCATCGCGCCTAATTTATTGACCCTCTAAGACCTATTCGCTATTTTCCCATAAGCCACCTAAAACAACGCATGAAAAACCGTTGCTTTTGTTTTTGTGTTTCAGGCACGCGAAGAAGACGAAGTCGTGGCAAGGCTTGATTGGTCTGTTTGAATTTTCGCGCGTGGATCCACTAACTCCTTTGTTTCCTTTTATATTATTTATTTGTTATTTATATATCAAACGCGTTGAATTGGTCTAGTGGCAGGCGATGGTGCTGGTAATACACATGACCTGGGTTCGAACCCCAGGTCTTCAATATTGTCCTTTTTTTTTCCAATTATCTTCCCATGCAGTACTAACGTTCAAGGCGCATCATACACCTTCTTAATCAACCGTCCACGTCCATCTTGAGATCAATCTAAAGGCTGAGAATTGGAGAGCACGCTAAGTCCTAGTCAACCATCCCACACGCTTGCACAAAAGTCAACCAGGCCTTGCAAAGTTGGGCTCAAATTGCTGATTAAAACCTCCCAATTGGGGACTACCCCCCCCCCCCCCCTGGTTTGCAATTCTTTATATTTTTCCTTATTGTTTTATTTTCAATTATTTTTTATTTCTCTTAATTATTATTTATCCAGTTAATTAATTATTTTTCATAAATATAAAAAATGCATAAAAATCAGAAAAAGATAAAAATATAATAAATATTTTATTTTAATATTTTCTTGTAAATAAATGCATGTAAATTAATTAGCTTAAATTAGGGTTTTTAATTTTAATTCTTTTAATAACAAAAATACAAAAAAATGTAGAAATAGGTTTAAGTAATGTTTTATTCCTTTTAATTTTTCTTTTTCACAATAATGTTATTTATTTTATTTATTTTCATAATTAAAACTGTACATAAAAAAATTTAGGTTTAATTTAGGTTAAATTTTAATGTTTTCTTAAATTAAAATAAAGTAGAATTAGGGTCAATTTTAATTTTAATTAATTCTTTCTTTTTTCCATTAAATCTTAAAAAACATAAAAATACCAAAAAACAAAAACAATTTCTTTTCTTAATTAATTAATTCATGTAATTTTAATTTTTTGCAAAAGGGTCCAACGCCCTCGTTCGTAATTCTTATTTAATTCGCATATTTATTTTTATTCTTAAATATTTATGTATCTCTCCCAAGGCCTTGTAAATAATTGCTCGCACTTTTAATTCTTTTACTTTATTTATTTTTCCGTCAAATCGGGTCCTGGTTAATTTTGGCGATGTGGACCCGCGCCTTTTGTAATAGCTTTAGATTTACTTTTCCTCGCAACTTTTAACTGTTAAACAAAGCATGCAAGAATGAATGGACAAATAAAATCAAGCGTAGATCACTTTAACATGACAAGATAAATGCAAATGAAAACGACACACAAATCGCACACACCACCCCTAGGGTACGCCTCACTGTTGCCTTGCCTTCGAAAGGTGATCGTCGAGTAGAGGATGTCTTAGTAAGTCCTCATGATCCTGGAACCTGGCATGAGGGTAGCTTCTAAGGTGTCTTCCTATTGCTCCGGTGATCACCATGTCCCGAACCTTCGAATTGACCCGAACACCTCCAACGGTGGTGCTACCTACCTCTCAATGGTGGGATGGCACTACTTTAAAGGACATTTACACAGATGAATTCCTTAGGGTAGGTAGACGACTCTAGATACTTGCTCTAAATTTCAAAACAAATCAAAAATACTTTTCACACCAACACATTTTCAAAAAGCTTTCGAAAGCATTTTTCAAACACTCTTGAGGACTGATACAAGAGTCGAACTGAAATTTTCAAAGAAACTTTTTTAAAACCCACAGTTGAAAAGCAAACGAACCATTTTTGAAAACACAAATGAGCAAGTATCTAAGAGCCCATGGATAACCATGGATAGAAAGGGTGCTAACACCTTCCCTTTCTATAACCTACCTCCCGAACCGAGAGCAATCTCTTTAAGGAATTTTTCTGTGCTTTTGTCCTTTCCATTTGGAGAAAATAAAAGACGGTGGCGACTCTTGCTTCCGCGACATTTCGCGAACCAGCGTTAAACAGTCAGTTCCAGATCCACCGATCACAACTGTGTTTTATGAATTAATAAAATTATCTCAGTAAAAATATGAAATGCATTATACTAAAAAATTGTAATAATTATATAATCATATCTAAGTTATACATATTTATTATCATATCATTTTTTTAATATGTATAAGAAATTAATGGGTATTATAAATAAGAAATTAGGGAGTTTTTTTTCTAATAACCATAAATATTATTGAATTATTTTATAAATTGTTTTGGACTGGGCCGAGCTGGCCCAAAAGTAATGGTGAAGGCCCAATCCAAACGGTCTTGCAAGGGGTCACGCCGACCAAAAGGCCATATCCTTGCCCGACATTCTCTGCTAGTGCGACGTCCTCGACTCCACGCTATCCTGCTCGACCTCAGCTCGAGCACTCCTCCTAGGGCAGACTCTATCCACTACGCCATCACCTGGATCCCGAAAAGACCGCGTCCTCGTCCGTCCGTACTTCACGCAGGACATCCAGGAAGGGGACCATGTGCGGGTCCCTACTACGCACATAGAACCTGGCAGTTCCTCCATTGGGCCAAACCTGCCCGGCTGTTGGCTGAAGATTTTGATAACGTTATTAGAAGCCAAATGAATTAAACGTTTCGATCGGAATGAGGAAAAGCGTCATGTTTCGAAGTAGCAGAAGTAGTGTTTCGAATGAGCATGTCAAAGCATGGAGCTTCGAGTGGCAATTATGGGAACATATCTAAAGAAGTCTCGAAATAACAACAAGGCTGTGTCTGGGAAGAGCGTTCGAAACGGAGAAGTACCAAAGTATTTGAAATTCAAATGGAAGCGGGACATTCGAAGTTTGAAAGTTATGTGCTGGAGCATTTGGGGACACGTGGAAAGAAGAAAGAGGCATTGTCCTGCATGTTCTGAACGTGGCATAATCCTGTAGCAAGACCGTTATGGTCGAATTAGTATAAATAGGAGTCTTAGTATTAGGATTTCGTGTGTCATATCTATTGTACTAAATACTCAGTAACATTCAAACTACCACATGGCAAGGGAAACGAATGCAAGAGAAATGTACGTATGATAGCACCATGTATTTCTGATTTGATGAAAACCTTTTACCATTCCCAGCACTTTCCTTTATCTTTTTGTCAAATAGCATTTACAAGTTTTTTCATTTACAGTCTTTTCACTTCGAAATCTCTTCTTCAAAGTTTTACATTTTAATGCTTTCTTCACATTTCAAGCAATTTACATTTTAGAAAACTGTCATATTTTCCATACCTTTACCTTCAAGTTTTATCCTTCGAACGCATATTTTTACTTAAAGTCATTTACAGATTTCTTGCATTAAACGCTTTCTTCACATTTCAAACCTTTTACGTTCCAGAATTTCTTTACATTAATTGTTTCATAATTCGAAACCATTTACTTGACTTTTATGCAATTGCACATGTCTTTACAATTAACATTTATTCATGCAACTTAGTTTCACACACACATTTTGATTACATCTTTAGACTTTTAGAGAGAGAAATCGAAATAAGCCAAACACTCAAATATCAACCATGAATATCTGTCCAATCGTGAGAGTAACCTTAATATCCAAGGAGTCCTAGGATCAATCTAGTCGATCCTGTGAGTTACCAGAGGAATTGAATAACAGTCAGAAAGATTATTCGATAGTTTGGAAGACTAGCGGTTGTTTACCAGAAATCACTGGAAACAAATTGGCACACCCGGTGGGACCAATAATTGGATATTAGAAATAAAGATTGTTGAGACATAACCATTACAAAAAACGTTGGAACCTAAGAAGTTTGTTGTTTTATAAACCTGAGAAGTGGTAAAATAACCAACAGCAACCAACCTTCATCCAGAAGAAAATGTTTGGACAAAATGTCTAATTCTAACAATCAACAAGGGGACCAAAATGGCCCACATACAACAGGCACTAATGTGTCCACTTCGATCGAAACATCTAATGTAATCCCTTCGAACGCACAGTCTGTTGCATCTTCAACCAGTAACATAGCCACCAATGGAGTAAGTGGCATATCAACTAATAGTTCGATCTTAGGAAATACTGGAACCATTGGCTACCCTGGGGGATTCGTTCCACCATCAGGGACACAATCCCATTTCGCCACTCCATTAACTAGACCACCCGGTTTCGATGGGAATAGAACCAGAAATTCCTCTTATGGAATGCCAACATCTTTTATGGCAGGTTTACACAATTCCACATCGAATTCATCTCCACAACTAGGGTCTGGGTCTGGGGCGAATCAGTTTATGACAAATAACCAAGGATCAGTGGGTTATAGCACAATGCCTATCTTAACCACAGACAACCAGTTGGCTTTTAGGCAATTGATGGATGACAGTAACCATAATATGATAGGGGTGTTAGCACAAACCATGCATGAGATATTTGCCCCAATAGTGCAAAATGTGACTGTGACAAACAGAGAAAACGCTGATAATATGAGTCGAATAGCAGATTTATTTGCTCCCCCAGAAAGGCGTAGGCAGAATCAGGCGGGATTTCGAGCAAACATGCCTGTTATAGAACAAATTGCTAACGACCCAATTTATAGACCACCCAGAGAGGAAGTTAACTTGGGGGCCAGGGCACCAAGGTTAGAAGCCCCAATAATCCCGGGTCCACAAAGAGAAATTATGGAACCAGGGGAAAGGGTCGAAAGGCTAGAAGCCCCAGAGTTTCGAGAAGAACAACCTAGGGGAGTTGTTTTGGTTGGTCGAAATCAAGATGCCGATGCTGTCGTTCATAGAATTCGAAACAATAACATCCTGGCAGAAAACAACCTAACCACCATGATAGAGAGAGTCATGGCCCAGAATGGCCTCAACATAGGAATGAGAAGGCCAAATTACGCTTCTCCTATATTGGATTTCATAATGCATACTGATTTGCCAAGGGGATATAAAGTCCCTAAATTTACAAAGTTCGCTGGGGATACCAATGAGTCAACAGTCGAACACATAGCGAGATATCTAACCGAAGCGGGAGATATAGCCAATAATGAAGATCTCAGGATCAAATACTTCCCAAGTTCCTTGACAAAAAACACCTTCACATGGTTTACCACTTTGCCTCCTGGGTCCATTGACACTTGGGCTCTCTTAGAGAGATTATTCCATGAACAATTTTACATGGGACAGTCGAAAATAAGTTTGAAGGAATTGGCCAGTGTTAAGAGAAAGTTCACCGAACCCATAGATGATTATCTGAATAGATTTAGGCTTTTGAAATCCAGATGTTACACAGTAGTGCCTGAACATGAGTTAGTCGAAATGGCCGCTGGTGGCTTGGATTATTCTATTCGAAAGAAACTAGACACTCAATATTTGAGGGATATGGCTCAGTTAGCCGATAGGGTTCGACAGGTCGAAAGACTAAAGGCCGAAAAAGCCAGAGTCTTTAAGAATAGCAAGAAAGAAAGGATTTCCTATGTTGGGACTGAGGAAGCAGAAGAATATCCTGAATTCGAATTCGAAGAGGTCGAAATCGACCTCGCTGAATTAAAACAGGCCCCGCCTTATTCCTGCAAATTGTTAGTTCCCACAAAAGGGAAAGACATTGTTGAAAATGAGAAAAGTGACAAATTTCCAAAGAAGGTTTATACCTTCGATATCACTAAATGTGACGAGATTTTTGACTTACTCGTCAAAGATGGCCAACTAATTGTGCCATCAAATGTCAAAATACCTCATTTGGATCAGAGAAAGAAGAGAGGATTTTGCAAATATCATAGTTTCCTAGGCCACAAAACCTCACAATGTTTTCTTTTCAGGGACCTGGTTCAAAACGCGATCAAAGATGGCAGACTAAAGTTTGCTGATAAGGTGAAGATGAAAGTGGACGAAGATCCCTTGGACGTCGCAGACACCAACTACTCTGAGCCTGCATGCATTGGAGAGGTCAACATGGTGGAAACTGATCAAAGCGACGCCCTAACAGGAGAGAAGGGTACTGAAGCTGAAAAATGGGTGATGGTCGAAGTCAATAAGGAGGTCACTGAGGACATCCAGAATGCGCCAGAGGATTCGATTGCCGCACCTGTAGTTGTTGCAAGAGGAACCCAGACTACTGAAGGCCAGGGAAATCAAAACCAAGAACTAACACAAGTCACTGAAGGCTTGAGGCTGGAATTGGAGAAAGTCCAAATCACGCAGCCAATTTCCCCTCAGAAGGAAATATGGGACACTCTGGGGGAACCCAGTGGAAAATTTGACTATTTGGTCAAATATTCTGCCCCAGAGAGTTCGAAGGTTCAGATTAAGGATATAAAGCCCACAGGATGGGGTGATGATGAAGCTAAGGGGGAAGATGTTGAAATAAATATGGTGGATATGGAAAGACCTCACTCTGAGATGGAGGAAGTAGAAAAATACTTAGAAAAGGAAAAGTATAGAATGGGGGATAATCACACTGGAGATGCTAGTCTCAAGGATTATCTCATGACATGCCACAAAGGATATT
Source organism: Vicia faba (assembly GCA_948472305.1). Classification (NCBI taxonomy): domain Eukaryota; kingdom Viridiplantae; phylum Streptophyta; class Magnoliopsida; order Fabales; family Fabaceae; genus Vicia; species Vicia faba. The sequence goes on along the minus strand of OX451736.1, from coordinate 250,568,566 downwards.
CAGGCATGATATTGTACCCTAGGTGCAGCATCCTCTGCAATCAAAGAATCGCTGCGAATTTCGAAAGGGTACAGAGGACTCGAACTGGCAATAATTGGCGCCAGGATAACCAGTTTTTTAGGTGTTATCCCAAGGCTGGAGAGAGTTTGCTGGAATTTGTGTTTCGCTGCTACAAAGGGGCAACCAAGTGCTTGATTTGCCCAAGGTGTTCTGCTGTGTATGACCAAAGCATGGCCAGGGCCTTCGAAATGATTCCCTTTGCCCCTTGCTGGAACCATCAAGAAACTGTCCAGATGGGCCCACGTTTCGACAGCAGACACAAACAGCAAAGGCCTGATAGCCCTCACCCCAAGGCTGCTCGAAGAGTGACTTTCAAACTCCCTGCTGAAGTGCCAACCGATAGATGGTTACAGGTCAGAAATGACAAAGGCAAAGATAGATGGAGAAACGCTGAACGAAATGCACGCCATGCTGTGACATACAGGAGGCAATTCAACACAGCAAAAAGGGAGGAGGTGAGATTGGAAAATTACAAAGGAAGGAACCCCATGTCAAGATCCTAGTGGCGCAGACAGCAAAGGATTCAAAAGGCTGAGAGAGAAGCTGTGGCAAACAAAGGGGTTACTTCAACGAAAAACCAAGGTGAATCTAGCACCAACAAACCAAAAAATCAAACTGAAGACAAACCTCCAGTCAATAGGAGGCTCTTCTCTGAAGAACAACGCGATGAACTAAAGGAATACACTCCAGGCCCAGAAGAGGATGAAGATATGATAACAGATAACTTCGAATCGGAGGGAGAGTCTTCATTTAACCTGAACTGTAACGTGGTGTATGTGCTTCCCTGCGAATTTGGGCAGGAAACCGAAATCAATGAATATGAGGAGGAAGACACCACAGATTTGATGAAACATAGGCCTGTGTGCTACTATGTGATGGACAATGGGGCTGTTGAGGAACAAAATGCGTTCTTCGAACGTCCAGAACCTGCAATGAAGAACCATCTCAAGCCACTTTTTATTCGGGCGAAAGTTGGTGTCCATGGTGTGAACAAAGTTCTAGTGGATGGGGGTGCTGCAGTCAATTTGATACCCCATTTTATGCTAAAAATATTAGAGATCCGCGAAGGAGACATCAAGCCCCATAATATGGTTTTGTCCAATTATGAGGGAAAAGTGGGCAAAACCCTGGGAGTGGTCCAGTTGGAATTGACAATAGGCTCAAGTTGTAGGCCCACCATGTTTATGGTGATCGAAGCCAAGGCCAACTATAACTTACTGCTGGGAAGGGAGTGGATCCATGGTGTGGGGGCAGTTCCTTCGTCAATGCATCAGCGACTAGTTCTGTGGAGAGATGATGGAATCGTGGAAAACATCGAAGCAGACCAGAGTTACTTTATGTCAACTGTCAATTTAGTTGACAAGAGGGATTATGATAAAAATCTGGCAAAGATTGCTCCGTGTGTTCCAAATGATGAGATTAATGAAACTAGAAACACCCACTACTACATGACCCTTCGCCATGATGGTCTTTACTGGGATAGAACAATAATCAGTGAAGAAGAGGGAGTCGAAAGCACTATACAAAAACGGCCAGCAGGCTGGGACTTCGACAACCTTATCCATGACTGAGTCTACCTTTTTCGAAAGGATTTCGGCCTATATGGCTGAGAACGAATCAAAAGCGGCCTTAGAGGCTGAAATAAATAAATCAACTATAAAGATGAACGAAGTAAGTGGGGATGGGTCGAAATGCTCACCCTTCGAAGAGTTTGAGATGGATCAAAGGTTGGATGCCATCTATGATAAAGAACCCTTAGGCTTCGAAAGGGACCCCATAAACTCAGGTGCCAAAATGTTGGCACAAGATCCACTCGAAGAAGTCAACTTAGGGGATGAAAAAATGAAAAGAGTAACCTACATAAGTGCTAAACTTAGCCCAGGCCTCAAGAAGGAAGTGATTGAAGTCCTCAAGGAAAACAAAGATTGCTTCGCATGGGATTATGACGAGATGCCTGGTCTAAAGAGGGAGTTGGTCGAACACAGACTGCCAATCAAAGATGGCAAGAGGCCCATCAAACAAACTCCCAGAAGATTCGCACCAGCGGTTCTCATAAAAATTAAGGCTGAGATCGAAAGGTTGCTGCGTTGCAAATTCATCAGAACAACAAGGTACGTCGAATGGTTAGCAAACATAGTACCTGTTATTAAGAAAAATGGTTCTTTAAGAATTTGCATAGATTTTAGGGATTTAAACACTGCAACCCCTAAAGATGAATATTCCATGCCTGTGGCAGAAATGCTAGTAGATTCTGCTGCAGGGTTCGAATACTTGAGTATGTTAGATGGATACTCTGGGTATAACCAGATTTTCATTGCTGAAGAAGATGTTGCAAAGACAGCGTTTCGTTGCCCAGGAGCCTTAGGCACCTACGAATGGGTGGTGATGCCTTTTGGTTTAAAGAATGCTGGGGAAACTTATCAAAGGGCAATGAATTCAATTTTTCACGATTTCATTGAAACCTTCATGCAGGTGTATATTGACGATATAGTCATCAAATCTATATCTGCAGAAACACATTTGCATCATTTAAGCCAATCATTCGAGCGAATGAGAAAACATGGCTTAAAGATGAATCCCCTTAAATGTGCATTTTTTGTGCAGGCTGGAGATTTTCTTGGTTTTGTGGTTCACAAAAAAGGAATTGAAATCAACCAGAACAAAACCAAAGCCATAATGGAGACGAAAGCACCTACGTCAAAAAGGGAGTTGCAATCTCTGCTAGGGAAAATTAACTTCCTCAGAAGATTCATCTCGAACCTAAGTGAAAGAACCCAAGCTTTCTCTCCATTACTACGTCTAAAGCAAGGCCAAGCCTTCGAATGGAACGAAGCTCACCAGGAGGCATTTGACAGGATAAAAGAATACCTTTCTCAGCCTCCTATTTTGTCTCCACCTTCATGGGGGAAGCCCATGAGATTGTACATATCTGCCTCTGAAGTTAGTATAGGTAGTATGCTAGCACAAGAAGATAGCAATGGCATCGAAAGAGCCATATACTATTTAAGTAGAGTGCTAAATGATGCAGAGACCAGATATAGCAATTTAGAAAAGTTATGTCTCTGCTTGTATTTCTCTTGTATGAAACTCAAGTATTATATAAAACCTGTTGATGTTTATGTTTCATCTCATTTCGATGTCATTAAACATATGCTTTCAAAACCAATAATGCATAGCAGAGTTGGCAAGTGGGCTTTAGCCTTAACAGAATATTCGTTGACTTTCATGCCTTTAAAAGCTATGAAAGGTCAAGTGATTCCTGACTTCATTGTGGACCATTCTTTGGTTGAGCAGACGGTCATGAGTTACGTTGAAATGCAACCATGGAAATTGTACTTTGATGGTTCAACCCACAGGAATGGAAGTGGTGTTGGAGTCCTTCTGATTTCTCCTGAAGGAATTCCAACAAAATTCAAGTATAAATTAGATGGTCCTCGTTGTTCTAACAACGAAGCTGAGTATGAAGCACTCATTGTTGGACTTGAAGCTTTGTTGGAATTGGGGGCAACCAGAGTCGAAATTAAAGGAGACTCTGAATTAGTGGTCAAACAAATCACAAAGGAATACAAGTGCATAAAGGAAAATTTAATGGTATACTTCGTCATAGTCAATAGGCTATTGAGGAAATTTGAATACATGGATATTCAACACATATCAAGAATAGAGAACCAAGAAGCAAATGACTTAGCGCAGTTGGCTTCGGGTTATAAAGTGTCTACCAAGAACTTCAAGGATTTGGTCGAATTAAGGGGAAGAGTTATGGCTACTAGATTCACACCATCGGATCTGGAAAGTATGAGATTGGGATATGCTGAGAAACAGGGATTCGAAATATTAGCCATAAATACTTTGACAAATGCAGATTGGCGAAGTCCATTGAAGAGTTATTTAGCAGACCCAACTCTAAAGGTGGATAGAAAGACAAAATATAGAGCATTGTCATATCTCCTCATGGGGAACGAATTGTTTAAAAAGACCCAAGAGGGTGTATTATTGAAATGCCTAGGAGAAAGTGAGGCATATTTAGCATTATCTGAAGTCCATAATGGGGCATATGGGGCACATCAAGCAGGCCATAAAATGAAATGGCTGTTATTTCGATACGGCTTGTATTGGCCTAGCATGCTCAAAGATTGCATAGACTTTGCTAAAGGATGTGAGGAATGTCAGAAACATGCAGGAATTCAACATGCCCCTGCAAGTGAGTTGCATTCGATCATCAAACCATGGCCATTTAGAGGATGGGCATTGGATTTGATAGGAGAAATAAATCCTGCTTCGTCCAAAGGACAGAAATACATCTTGGTGGGAATAGACTATTTTACCAAATGGATCGAAGCTATACCACTGATAGTTGTTGATCAAGAGGCTATTATTGAATTTATACAAAAGCACATCATCTATAGGTTCGGATTGCCAGAGAGCATAACCACAGACCAAGGCTCTGTGTTTACTGGTAGAAAGATGCAAGGATTTGCCCAAGAAATGGGGTTTAGATTGCTAACATCAACGCCATATTATGCTCAAGCAAACGGCCAAGTCGAAGCAGCAAATAAAGTAATAATAGGTTTAATCAAGAAGCATATTGGCAAAAAGCCAAGAAACTGGCACAAAACTCTGGACCAAATATTATGGGCTTGTAGAACATCTCCTAAGGAAGCTACTAACACTACGCCTTTCCAACTCACATTTGGTCATGATGCAGTGTTGCCAGTAGAAATTCATCTACAATCAGTTCGAATTCAGAGACAAAACGAAATCCCAGCTGCATTATATTGGGAAATGATGATGAATGAATTAGTTGAGTTGGACGAAATTAGATTACATGCATTGGAAATTTTGATGAGACAAAAAGAAAGAGTGGCCAGAACATACAATAAAAGGGTGAAGAAAAAAGTATTCATTATTAATGACTTGGTTTGGAGAGTCATATTGCCTATGGACAAGAAGAATAAAGCGTTAGGTAAATGGTCACCTCATTGGGAAGGACCTTTTCGAATATTAAAAGTATTCTCAAACAATGCATACGAAATCGAAGAACTCATGGATAATAAACGTATCCTAAAGGTTAATGGGAAATATTTAAAGAAATATAAGCCAAGCCTGCAGGAGATTCGAATAGTAACAACGTAAACAAGATGTTATAAAAAGCCAAGATGGCAAGATAAAATGCCAAAATGGCGTTGTTCGAATATTACATGTAAGAAACCAAAATTATAGTCAAATAAACATCAAAATTTAGAAATAAGAATTATTTTTCAATCGATTAAAAGTGCTTCGAAATGATTCAAGTTTCTGCTGAGCGAACCGCCTGGCTCCTTCCAAGGTTGCCACTTCTCCTTTAAGTTGTTCTGCAGTCTCCATTTCCGCAAGCCCCTGGTTGAGAAGCTCTTCGAATTGGTTACCAGCAGAATTGGTTTCGAAGGCTAGTTGTTGTTCTTTAGCCTCCTTAACCTTCTGTTGAAGTTCCAGAATCTGCCTTTCCCAAAGAAGTATGGACTCAGCTCGAGCCTCATAATCAGTTTTCGCCTGCTTCAGATGCATAGCTTGATCCTCAGCTTCTTGAGAGAGTTTTGAAGCTTGTCCATAAGCGGCATCCATGGAAATGCGTTTCTCTTGAACCTTCTTGGCAGCAGATTCGTCTTGGAGAAGGTAACCAGTTACGTTGTCCAGCAAATTCTGAAGATCGAACAAGAGAGTACTAACTGGCAAGGAGCAGGTGGAAAGATTGACCTTTGTGAGCAGCTCCTTCATAGTATAGCAAGCAGTACTATCTTGCTTAAGCACTTCGAATATATCCACATTGAGAATGGTTTTCCTAATTTTATTAAGAAGAACAATTCTTTCATCTGTGGGAAGAGGATAGCTGGTCGAACTTGTGCCAGCCCTAGCAAGTGGGACGTCCCTCTGAGCCAACTTTGCCTTCATGTACCCAATAGGGTCATTTCGTCTCAGAAGTGCCAGTTCCTCGTCAGTCATTCGAGACAGAGAGGATTGAGGGAGTTCCACACGTAGGGGAGCCACGTCCATTTCAACCGCTATGGGTTCGTTGGTTGCATTACCATCCCCTTCATTCGTTTCGTGCTCTTGGTCTTCTTCATCCTCATCCAAGTCCACCACTTCGATACCATCCCTTTCACTACTATTTGTGTTGGACTCCGTCCCAGCAGTCGAACCGTCATTGGCATTCTCCTCCTCAGATTCTTCGTCTGCAGATTCTTCGGCTCTTTGCCCAGAATCAGCTTTCTCTTCTTCAGTTTGAGTGTCCTTTGGGTCCTCTTGAAGAGTTTCAAGAGGGGACTTTTGAAGAGAAGCCCTTTGCAAATCCTCTGCAGACGTTTGAAGTGTTGTTTCGTTTATCTCTTTCAGAGGAATGGAGGTACCTTGATCATCCTGCTGTTCAGAAGTTCCAGCCAGAACCGCCATATTGGAGGAACCTTTATTTTGAACCAGGTTGCTGGAATCTCCTTGAGGAGAGGAGTTGAGCGGAGCAGCAGCTCTGGATGGTGAGTTCGAAATAGTGGAAGCTGGATTCAAGATGTTCTGCAAGGAACAACAGAGTGTTAAAAAATTCACCAAGGTAATAAGAAGTTATTATTGTCAAAGATTTAAAGGTTCAATTTACCTGTGGACTCTCGGAGGAGAGGTTACTAGCTATACGTTCCAACGTTAGGTTGGAGGTCGAAGGTGGATTTTTGGATTTGGGTGAGGGAGCAGCATCCCTGGAATCAAGTCCAGAGACACTAGTTGGAATGGTGCTTTTCGAAATATCTTTCTTTGGCTTCTTCTTCGAAGCAGTGTTTAAGTTTCCTCCAGCCTTAGGATCTTCCCCAGTGGTGCTTGATTTCTGCTTCTTGGGAGTAGTAGGAGGAAGCTTGTTGGTCTGAAGAGATTGTAAACGAAGAGTTAGATGCAAACCATAAAGCATGAGTGAATTCGAAACATCAAGGCTAAGTGATTACCGTTGGAATTGGAACACTGGTTGTTATTGGTATTATTGTTGTTGTTGTGGTTGCAGCAATAGTGGTTGTTTTGGGAGGAGTCACTTTGTCAGTAGTTTCGATGGAGGCTTGAGAGGCGCTCCCTTCCTTCGACTTCGAGGCAACTGTCTTTATCCTGATGGCTGAAAATCGAAACAATTAAAGCAAAGGTTAAAGATATGGAAAATAAAAGACATTTGGGATTTTCCCAAGCATTCGCACCTGTGCCTTGATCAGATTTAATTGACATGGAAGAAAGGTCGTATCGAAGGTGTCCTGGGAAATCATGAAGCCAGTATCGAGCCCATGTCACAGTCTCAGATGGCTTTGGTTTCCTTTGAAGATATTTGAACATCTCTTTGCAAGTAAACCACCAAGGATATGGGGGAAACCAAGCCAGAGCCAGTTCTGAGGTAGGTAGTCTGGGAAATTTAGGTGGATGCATTTCGAATGCCAACCTATACCTATCCTCAGGTGACAGCCCTGAAGGAAGTTTTAACTTAGAAACTTTTTGTTTAAATTTTTCCTTCAAGGTCTCAGCTGCTTGATGCACAGTGGAGTCCAAGCGCGTGGGATCATAAGTAGTTTCAAAATAATTTTGGAAAGCTTTAATCTCTTTGGCATGAGTAAACATACCTTTCTTTGTTGGTACCTGCACATCGAAGGCATCAATTAGTTTCTGTTGAATTGTAAGTGTGTCGAACATATAAGTTTGATAAAACTTGGTCCACCATTCCAGAAACCCTTTAGCTGTGAGATGGGTAGGTTCGAAGGTTATCAGCTCAAATTGGGCAAAGCCTTGATATTGTTCTTGCTGTATTTTGGCTTCCCGTGCCTTGAAAGTTCATCCAGAAGTGATGGCGCTCTCAGTTTGAAATAAAGGTTCAGGAATCAGTTGGCACAAGCCAAACTGCCTCGAAACGAAATTTGGTTGGTAGGCAAAGAGAAAAATCTGGTTCTTGGCTGGAGTTATTCTTGAAGAAATGAGTCTAGGCAGCAAAAAAGCTCTCCATACATCCTGAATCTCCTTGCTCTTGATAGCTTCTGAGAGAGCCATGGTGAACCAAGAAGGTCCATGAGCCCTCGAAGCAAAAGGCGCCATGCTCTCTTCAAACTTGTGCCTTTTGGAGAATATCATGATGTACTTCGAGAATTGGACTTTGAAGTCATCTTTGTCGTCATTGGGAGTTAATCTTCGAAGCCTAGTGCCTTCGACTATCCTATCATTTATCTCAGAATCTTGCTCATCAATGGTGTTGGCGGTTGATAAGGAGGGTTTGAACATGGCATTTAGCCATAGTTGAAGTAACCAAAAAGGGCCAGCCAACAGAATATTTTTGGAGGTGTGGGATTTGAGGCTCGAAACAGCTGACCTCAGGCTTTCATAAAGGTCAACTAAGAGCAGTTCACTTAGGCACACTTTTCGATTTTCATGCAAGTCCCTAGCTAGAGGAATGAACCTACTAGCTACCTGTAGGGATCTACTGCAGAAAACGTATCTTGACAGCCACAGGGTTAAGAAAGCAATGTGCTCTACGTCAGACACATTGTCCCCCTCAGCATGATAATGACTGATAAACTTGGAAAAACTGGCTAGCTTGACTTCGAAGTCAATTATGCTTGAGTGTTCTTCGTTGTCGGGTATATAAGTTTCTCCCACTGGCGATAGCCCAGTGATGGCCGCTATGTCGAAGAAGGTTGGGGTGATCATTCCACCTGGGAGATGGAAAGTGTTATAGGTACTGTCCCAGAAATAGAGGGACGCGAATAACAGAGGGTGGCTGTAGGTGAAACCAGGCTTCGATAGCTTAATCAGGTTATAGATACCTAATTCTTCCCATTGCTGGGATTTCTTAGCTTCTACTTTCTTGAACCAATTTTGATAAGCAATATCAGAGGTGGGGCAAGATCGAAATGGCTTAAAATTACTTTTTACATAATCTAATACAAAGGGGTCCTTAGGAGGGACAGTGGGGTTTTCTATGGTATTTGAACTAGAAGATTCTACTGCCTTAGGGGCATCCATTTTGTTAAATAAGGGTTTAAAACTATAACAAACTGGGAAAATCATCCTGGTGTCTTTTAATATTTCAAAAACCGTAAGAGGGCCATTTAAAGCTAACCTCTTACCAGCAACATTGGTAGGAATGAGTACCTGTGACGCATACAGCATTTCTTTTTCCTTTGAAATCATCTGAGGGGCAAGAACGGATTGACCTTGGTGAGTGATGATTTTACTTTCCATGGTAGCTCCTGCAGTTTTTCCTTTCTTCTTGGAGACTTTCTTGAGTTGGGATGAAGTAGAACAAGACATTTTTGAAAGATGTTGAAAGCTTGGGTATTTTTTTGACGAGAGAAGGAGGGTAAAAGATTTAGAGTGTGAAAAGAAAAGAAAAAGATTAAGTTGGTGATGTTTTATAATGGGGAAGTTTAAGCACCCACTGAATAAGGGTGTGATACGTGGAGATCATGGGTTGGTGTGATGAAGAGGTGGCGTAAAGTTAACATGGGTAATAGGCGTGATTTAAAGATAATCATTAGTTGTAACTGCACCATACTGTGAAGTGGCTCCAGGCGGTTAAGGAATCCAAAGGGTGCTATGATTGACGTGACGGGAGTCAAATGCATTAAATGTTACGATGATTCGAGAGTCACATCAAAATCTTGTGTAGGTGTTTAAAATAGGTATTTCTCAGAGTAATCGAAATACATATTTTAAAGGGGCAATTTGTTGGCTGAAGATTTTGATAACTTTATTAGAAGCCAAATGAATTAAACGTTTCGATCGGAATGAGGAAAAGCGTCATGTTTCGAAGTAGCAGAAGTAGTGTTTCGAATGAGCATGTCAAAGCTTGGAGCTTCGAGTGGCAATTATGGGAACATATCTAAAGAAGTCTCGAAATAACAACAAGGTTGTGTCTGGGAAGAGCGTTCGAAACGGAGAAGTACCAAAGTATTTGAAATTCAAATGGAAGCGGGACATTCGAAGTTTGAAAGTTATGTGCTGGAGCATTTGGGGTCACGTGGAAAGAAGAAAGATGCATTGTCCTGCATGTTCTGAATGTGGCATAATCCTGTAGCAAGACCGTTATGGTCGAATTAGTATAAATAGGAGTCTTAGTATTAGGATTTCGTGTGTCATATCTATTGTACTAAATACTCAGTAACATTCAAACTACCACATGGCAAGGGAAACGAATGCAAGAGAAATGTACGTATGATAGCACCATGTATTTCTGATTTGATGAAAACCTTTTACCATTCCCAACACTTTCCTTTATCTTTTTGTCAAATAGCATTTACAAGTTTTTTCATTTACAGTCTTTTCACTTCGAAATCTCTTCTTCAAAGTTTTACATTTTAATGCTTTCTTCACATTTCAAGCAATTTACATTTTAGAAAACTGTCATATTTTCCATACCTTTACCTTCAAGTTTTATCCTTCGAACGCATATTTTTACTTAAAGTCATTTACAGATTTCTTGCATTAAACGCTTTCTTCACATTTCAAACCTTTTACGTTCCAGAATTTCTTTACATTAATTGTTTCATAATTCGAAACCATTTACTTGACTTTTATGCAATTGCACATGTCTTTACAATTAACATTTACTCATGCAACTTAGTTTCACACACACATTTTGATTACATCTTTAGACTTTTAGAGAGAGAAATCGAAATAAGCCAAACACTCAAATATCAACCATGAATATCTGTCCAATCGTGAGAGTAACCTTAATATCCAAGGAGTCCTAGGATCAATCTAGTCGATCCTGTGAGTTACCAGAGGAATTGAATAACAGTCAGAAAGATTATTCGATAGTTTGGAAGACTAGCGGTTGTTTACCAGAAATTACTGGAAACACCGGCCCAATGAAGGAACCTTGGCCCAACGCTGGGGGCTATAAATACCCTCTGTTCCCAGAGGGTCAGGTATTCATTCTTTTACCCATACTCATACTCTTGCCTGCTCGTGCTCTTACTTACTTTAGCATTGGAGTGCCTTGCAGGTACCTCCCCCACCTCGTTCAAAACTTCAGCTCGGAGCCAGTCGTGACGGTCCAAGACTGATCAGGTTAGATCAGTGGCGCCGTCTGTGGGAAACTAGTTTCCCCGTCTTGCAAAACTCAAAGACCAAAGCTCAAATTCAACTACCGCTGTCATGGCTGATCAAGATCGCGATGAACAGAACGTCCGCGTCGTCGACACCAACAACGGCCCCGCGGACAAAAACGGACACCTTGACAACACCGGCAACCCCGGCCACAACACCATTCCTGCGACAACTGTCCCCAGACCTTCAACCTACCGCGACGGAGCTACCGCGTCATCTTCCTCGGTCCCTCCGCCACTCGAAGAAGACCAGGCAACCCTCGCGAACTACCAGGCTTCCCGGTTCCAGGAAGTCCCCGTCCCCGCCGGGGTGGATGCCACAACTCAGGCGTTGTTCGCAGCGATCAATCAAACGAACTATCTCATCTTCGCCCAAGGGGAAAGACTAAGGGCGCTTGAAGACGACCGAAGACCCTCGAGGAGGCACCGGAGGCACCGGAGGCCCCATACTCCACCTCCTCGAGTGACTGAAGTCCAACTCCCGTCTCCCCCGCGGAGACATTACAGAGAAACCTCTCGAAGCCAGTAACCCCGACCAAAGGGGAAACGACCCCATTTGGAGAGGCAGCCCGTCATCCAAGCCGGAGAACCTAGTCGCGACCCGGCGAGACAGGAAAGAAGGCACTCCAGAGACGGACGTGTAAGATTCAACCAACGAGCATCACGCTCGAGAGAGACTCAACATGACCAGGACCGTCGTGCCAGACAGTACTACAGGTCCCCATCTCTGTCTCCGGAGAGGAGCGACGAGGACGACCCTCGCGGTCCCCTGTCGCAAGCTATCATGGAAGCACCCATCCCCCTGGGCATGGAGAAACCCCCACACTTGAAGGAGTACGATGGAGTCGCGGACCCGGTCGACCACATAGACGGGTTCGAGGCTATGTTGCATTACCATAATGTCGGGGGGCCCATCAAATGCCGACTATTCCCCACGACTCTCAGGAAGGCGGCAATGGACTGGTACAAAGGACTCGCCCCGGGCTCAATCACCTCGTGGCGAAACCTGAAGAACCAGTTCATCAGTTCATTCACAGCTTCTCGGCGACATCCAAATACCGAGGCGGCTCTCGAGGCCATCATCCAAAGACAGGATGAAACCTTGAGGGAGTTCATCTATCGCTTCAACCGGGAAGCCATACAGGTCCCCTGCGCGGACCACATGAAGAGATATCTGCTGGAGAGGGGGCTCCTCCCCGGCACGGAATTCAGAAAAGTCGTGGGCATCGAGCCACCCAGGACATTCGACGCCCTCCTCGAAAAAGCTCGGGCATACATGGACTACGAGGAGAGGGAAGCGGCCAACAGAGCCCGAGATCCCAGGACTCGCAGGTCCAACAGCAGCTCGCGCCATGAAGCTCCTCCTCCTCGACGAACCGGGGAGAAAAGAAAAGAGGACAAACCCCGGGAAGTCTGAGAACAAAGAGGACCCTCGGGGCGTTTCACCGAGTACACCCCGCTCACAGCTTCCCGCGAGCGCATTCTGGCGGAGTGTGCCAGCACTGATTTCAAGGACGGCGGTGTCAAACGTCCCCGACCTGCTCCCGCCAAGCCCGGAGCAGACAAAAACAAATATTGTCAGTACCATAGGAGCCATGGTCATCTGACTGAGGATTGCGTCCACCTCAAGGACGCCATCGAAACCCCCATCAAGGGAGGGAGGCTCGCGCAGTACCGGCGAAGTGACGCTCCCCGTCGTGACGCCCAGGAGACAAGGGATCCGGAGGAAGATGCCCGACCATCTGACGAGTCGGTCCCCATCCAGACCGCCTTCTCCGTGACCAGGCCCGAGGACTTCGACATCCCCGAGCACCTGCAGGAGCCGCTCACAACGCACAGTAGGTGGGAATATTTCCCCTCTGCCATGGTCATCAACGGCGGCGGGTTCAATGACTTGACCATTAATTCGGCTAAGAGGAAGCTGGACGAGCTGGTCGACGCGGCGCCCCCGCAAACAGTGACGTTCGAAAGGGTGAAGGGCAGGTCGGAGCCCATCACCTTCTACCTAGAAGAGCTCCCCGGTGGAGCCCCAAACGCGGTCATCCCCTTACTGATAAGGGCAAGAATGGCCAATTTTGATGTGCATCGCATCCTCGTCGACGAAGGGAGTTCCGTCAACGTGATGTACAGCCAACTGTTCCGAACTCTACAACTGGACGACTCACATCTCTCGCCATACGTAGGGTCGGACTTACAAGGTTTCAACGGCTCGACCTCCAAACCTTGGGGGGTATGTCGAGCTCCTGGTTACATTCGACGAGGAACGGCTACAAGACAAGTCAAAGTACGCTTCCTCGTCATCGACTGCCCGTCTCTGTACAACTGCATCCTGGGAAGACCAGCACTGGCAGAACTGACAGCGGTGCCCTCGACCGTCCACCTGAAGATGAAATTCTACACCAAGAGAGCACGGGTAGCTACTATCCAAGGAGACCTAGTCTCTTCCCGGAGGTGTTTCAACGCCGCTTCTAAAGGACGCGATACTGTCGACATAGGGACAAGGCCCGCCAAAAGGACGCGACAGGAGCCCGACAAGCAAGAGTCCCCCAAGGAAGAAGTCCAGAGAGCTTCACCAAAGGTCGACTCTATAGCTCTAGACACTCGTTTCGACCAAGACGAACCTCTCAACGGCGAGAAAATCCCACTCCGACTAATACCGGACGGGGATTTTGAGCTCATCCCCCTCGGCACAGACCCGACCAAAGGCGTGAAGATTGGCAAAGATCTCCCCGACCTGGCAAGAAAGCAAATCAAGGCCTGCTTGCGCGAGAATGCCGACCTGTTCGCCTGGAGCGCCGCGGAGATGCCTGGACTCGACCCTGAGGTCGCCTGTCACCACCTCGCCATAGATCCTACCGCTAGGGCCGTAGTGCAATGTAGACGTAGGCAGTCTCCAGAAAAAACGGAGGCTGCTGAAAAAGCTGTAAAAGACCTCCTAGAGGCAAATTTTATTTCTGAAGCCCGGTATTCCACCTGGCTGTCAAATGTTGTACTCGTTAAAAAGAATAATGGAAAATGGAGGATATGTGTTGACTATACCGATCTCAACCGGGCTTTCCCGAAAGATACTTTCCCTTTGCCTAACATAGACATGTTGGTCGACAACTCGGCCGGCTACAAAACGTTGTCGTTCATGGATGCCTACTCGGGCTATAACCAAATTCCGATGGCCGTGAGCGACAAACACTGCACGACTTTCATGACCAGCTCGGGCAACTATTACTACAACGTAATGCCCTTCGGACTGAAAAACGCCGGGGCAACTTACCAGCACATGATGAACAAAGTTTTCCACAAACAGATTGGCGACATGCTTGAGGTGTATATGGACGACATGATCGTCAAATCCCGAGCAGACACCAACCATGCAGCACACCTCAAGGCGGTCTTTGCCCAAGCAAGACAATGTAAAATGAGATTCAACCCCGAGAAATGTACGTTCGGAGTCAAGGCAGGGAAATTCCTCGGATTCTACCTAACAGAACGAGGAATTGAAGCCAACCCCGACAAATTCCGGGCGTTCTCCGACCTCCCGACACCAACGTCGAAGAAGTCAATACAAATCATGAACGACATGCTCACATCATTGTCCCGCTTCGTCGCGAGGTCCGCTCGGCACGCCCTCCCCTTCTTCAAACTCCTTCGTAAGGAAGCAGCCTTCGAATGGAACGAGGAGTGCGAACAGGCGCTGCGCCACCTAAAGCAAAGTCTATCTCAGCCACCCATACTATCTCGACCAGCCGACGGGGAGCCACTGTTTTTATACTTGGCCGTCTCGAACGAAGCCATCAGCGCGGCTCTCGTCCGCGAGACCACCGACGGACAGAAACCCGTCTACTTCACGAGCAAAGCCTTGCAAGGACCCGAAAGCAGATACCAACATATAGAAAAGGTGGCTATAGCCCTCGTCAACGCGGCAAGGAGGCTCAGACACTATTTTCTAGCCCACACAATCATCGTGCGAACCGACCAACCGGTGAGGCAACTCTTGGGTCGGCCCGATATGGCGGGCAGAATGTTGAAATGGTCCTTGGAACTCTCTGAATTCGACATTCAGTACGAGAGTAGGAAAGCCCTGAAAGCACAGGCCCTGGCCGACTTTGTCGCGGAAATGACCACTCATGACCCACCCACGGGGAAGGAACACAAGTGGACCATCTTCGTCGACGGAGCATCCAGCTCGTCCGGAAGTGGCGCAGGAATCCTTTTGGAGAACGAAGAAGGCGTTGTGGTCGAAAACTCCCTAGCTCTTTCCTTCCCGAAGTCGAACAACCAAGCAGAGTACGAAGCCCTGCTCGCAGGACTGAGACTAGCCGAGGACCTGGGAGCCCGTGAGGTACAGGTCTACACCGACTCCCAACTCGTCGCCTCCCAAGTCCAGGGGAGTTACCAAGCCAAAAACGACAACCTCGTCGAGTACTTGAACTTAGTCAAAAAATACATGACAAAGTTTGTACGGGAGGAAATTTCACATGTTCCCCGCGAGCAAAACACAAGGGCAGACATATTGTCCAAACTCGCGAGCACGAGAAAGAAGGGCGGGAACAAATCCGTCATCCAAGAATCCCTAGCACACCTGAGTATCGAAAGATCCTCGACGCCAGTCGAGGTCCACGCCATAGGGGATGCCTCGTCCTGGATGACCCCGATTTACAATTTCTTGACGAAGGGTGAACTCCCATCGAACCAGATCGACGCAACCGTCACCAAGCGGCGAGCATGCGTCTACGTGGTGCTCGAGCAAAAACTGTATCGCAGGGGATTTTCCATCCCCCTCCTAAAATGCATCAACGAATCCACGGTCCCCGAGGTACTATAGGAGATACACGAAGGGATTAACGCCCAACACATGGGCGGTAAGTCCTTGGCGAGGAAAGCTCTTCGAGCGGGATATTATTGGCTGACGATGCAACAGGACGCCAAGGAACACGTTAAGAAGTGTGACAAGTGCCAGAAGCACGACGACATGCACCTCGCCCCCCCCTTACGAACTGAGCATACTGTCGTCCCCATGGCCGTTCGCATGGTGGGGTATGGACATCCTCGGACCCTTCGTGCAGGGGACTTACCCAAATAAATTCCTCATCGTGGCCGTGGATTACTTCACGAAATGGATAGAAGCCGAGGCTCTCGCGAAGATCACCTCTCACAACATCCTCCGCTTCTACAAGAGAAACATCCTCGCCAGGTTCGGAATTCCGAGGGCACTGGTGACCGACAACGGCACCCAATTCACTGACCACGGGTTCCAAGACTTCGTCACCAGACTAGGAACAAAACAACACTTCACTTCGGTCGAGCACCCTCAAACCAACGGGCAAGCCGAAGCCGCGAATAGAGTCATCCTCCGGGGACTCAAACGACGTCTGGGCGAAGCAAAGAGGGGATGGGTCGAGGAACTGCACAGCGTCTTGTGGGCATACCGCACCACGCCCCACTCAACGACGGGCGAGACCCCATTCCGACTAACATGCGACACCGAGGCCGTTATCCCGGTAGAAATCATGGAACCTTCTAGACGGACAGAGAACCCCCTCGACAAAGAAATGAACGACGAGGCACTCAGGGACGAGCTCGACTTAGTTGAGGAAATCCGATCTGGGGCGGCCCTCCGTGAAGCCACCCTAAAACAACGAGTGGCTCTGCGCCACAACGACAAGGTCATTAAGCGCGAGTTCGAAATCGGCAGCCTGGTATTACGAAGGAACCAGAAAGACTCCCGCGAAGGGAAGCTGGCCGCGAACTGGGAAGGGCCTTATCGCGTCCACGGCACCACCGGTACCGGGGCGTACTACCTCGAGCAACTAGACGGAGAGCCACTACCACGACCCTGGAACGCTGCTAAACTGAAGCAATATTATAGTTAAAAACTACCAACACCAATGACCCTCGACTGTCGACTCCCGCGCCCAGTCAACGAGGAGAAACGTCCGACCCCCGTAGAGAGGCCGAGGTACAGGCCCGACCTACGTCCAAACTGCATAACATCGTTCAACAGACAAGAAAAAACGATAGCGCCCGACGTGGACACCTCGATCGAGCTCCACCGCCGAAGTACCTGTAAGGCAGAACACCCAGCTCGCGATGGACAGTTCACGCCGCGGGCAAATAACCCTGACCGAGTCATATACCCAACCAAGCGGCTTCGCTCCGCACGCCCGACGAATCTCGAAGAACGTCGGGCCATCTAAAAGGGTCAAAAAGGAGTCTCTCCCCTCGAGTTCACCACTCAGGCGACTCTGGCCATCGAGAAGAGGCCGAGCACATACACGAACAAAAGACTTAGGCAAATTTGCCAACAAAGTCACAGCCATATACGAGCACGACTCGGGCCCATAACTTAGGCCAATTTTTGCGCAAAAACGTAAAACACAAGCACGGGCAAATAATCAAAAAATTGAAAAAAAACATTCATTCAAAATGCCCGTAGGCAACAAAGAAGATGTAAACCGACCAAAAAGGCCGACAATGTTCAGGAAATACAAAGAACGGGCACGCAGGCCCAAAACAAACATCAACGAGGCGCGCAGGCCCCATCATTATCTCACAACTCAGCTTCCCCGGAGCTACCATCACCAACAACAAGAGAGTCGGGAGGAGGCACGACCTGACCATCAATGATCTGAGACATATGGCTCACCCCTTCAGTGTTCAGGCCGGGATTCAACAGGGAAAGCTGGCTGACCGCGGCTTCAAAGCCGTCCGCCATAGCTCCGACACAGTCCCCCTCGAGAAGTTGGATACGAGCGACCAGTTCCAATCGACTCCTCAAAGGAGTTGTATCCTCTGACTCGTCCTCGACAGGAAGCATAGCGGCCTTTAGGTCCTCGATCTCTCTGGCGAGGCGCCCGTTGTCAATTTCCAGACGTTCCCGGTCCGCACGAAAAAGGTCTCTCTCCTCGGCCAACTTCCCCGAGTTCTCTTTCTCCAGAGCCAGCAACTCTGTCTCCGCCGTCAGCAGCTCGGCTTGCTCACGGAACATCTCCTCGGAGCGCTCCAGAGAAGCCTTCAACTTTCGTGAACTCGAGGTGAGGGCAGCTTTCTCCTGTTCCAACTCTTTGATACGGTCAGAGTCCTCCCCCTCCTCGGCCAGCACAACGGCCATCTCGGCCATCTTTACCAGCCCTGCCATATTGGCGGCCAGGTGCCTTCTCCGGTTTTCCTTGCTCATCCGCCTGATAGTTTCGGCTTCATCAGCACTCACGGACAAGGGAAACCCCTCGAAGAAACCCTCCTCTTTAAAGCAAGGGGGCAACCCAAAGGACCTCACGGCACTGGAGTCCTCACTGACCTCCGGTTGGCTTTCCACCCGATTCCTCTTCCTCTGTATCAGGTCGGTGTGTGTCTCGACCTCCTGGACGTCCGGGATCCCTCCCGAAGCAGCTCCCGAGCTAGGTGGCGGGTCCACCCTCGTCGTCTGAGAAGTGCCCAGACTATGTGGCGGGTCCATCCTCGTCGCCTGAGGAGCTCTCACCACCCTCTTATTTACCTTCCTGTCACAGGACAACTTCAAGAGCCTCTCCCTTCGTTCGGCCATCAGACCTGCATGAAAGAACCCCGGGTTAGTGACGAGAAAATAAGCGAACAAATAACAAGTAAATAAATTCAAACAAGACAAAACAATAACGACCTAGCAAATTCGCAGCCTGCCCGAAGGACTGGCACTCCACAAGTGCCTTCGTGTCAATCGGTCGGGCCTCGAAGGTCGGATAACCTTCCTCGTCAAGAATATCCCCCCCCTCCCTCGTGGCCCATCTGGCGGGGAAGAAACTGTCGACATACCGACAGAGAGTACCATAAGCCTTCTCGTCTTCGGAGCTCATCTCGCCCGCGGACGTATGGTAGTACCCGGTGCCATGCTCGTAGTGCCTCGAGGTCCAATGCAAGGGAAATTTGGCCACGCGCCCCAACACCGGATGTCCCTCGTCGTCTAAAAGGGCTTCCCCGTGGTCGTCGGTTACGACTGTTTCCTCCTCATACACAGACTCTAAACCTGCTGTGGTAACCGGACTCACAATATACCACTTGTCCTTGAAACCCCGCACGAAATCCATGTACATCCTGAAAAGTCTCTTCGACTGTTTCAGGAAACCCAGCTATGCTTACCTCCCCGGGATTGGCGTTGTAGGTGGAAGACTCTGAAGAAGAGGGGTATGGTCGCCCCAATCCTTAGAAACCGACAAGTTAGCTCGAACGCCCTGATGAAAGCGAGCGAATTTGGGTGAAGCTGCGACGGGGCCAGCCCTAGATGGCTGAAGACCCCGACCTGAAAATCGCTGAAGGGCAGTTGTAACCCAAGGTCCTTGAAGGCAATTTCATACATGGGGAATCCATACTCGGGGAACTCCGAGCAGATTCGTGCGGTGAAAGTTGGTCGAGTGACGACGAAGTTCTTTTGGAAACTGGGTTGGCTACTGCCCGTCTCGAAGATGGTATATGCCCTTCGACTACGTCGACTATAGGCCGAAGCTATCCCTATGGGCTCGGCACCCACCCATTCCAGCAGAGGGTCCTCTATGGTGTCAACCAAATTCACATTTTCATCAGCACTTTGTTCTTCCACCTCGGTGCGCCCTGAAGAACACGGTTCGTCCGCCATGGTTACCTACAAAGCACGGGAAACCAATCAATTGAGAGCGAAACCACACACTCGCCATAACGGACGAGATGAAGGGCACAACAAACCACGTCGCTCCACGCGCGACCATAAAGTTGGTGTTTCGGAACAAAAAAGAGCAGTCACCTCCCCGGCTCCCAATCACCACGACAAGCTACAGATCGCCTGAATAGGCCAACATCTCGACCACTCACGAATGTGTCGACCCAGGCTACGAATGTGGCGAGCGACGTCATGGGTCTCAAAACTAGAGCCATGAGTTTACCGGGCACTACCAAGAATTAGGCGCCCTGAGTCATGAAGTCCCCGGGCAGCACTGTGAGTCAAATACCTAAACTATGCGTTTACCGGGCGCATACACGCGTTCGCCGGGCATAAACATGGATTTGTCGAGCTAAATATAAATCTACCGGGCTAATCCCAGGCGTACAGTCTCTAAAACATCTGAAAACAATGAAAATCATGCATCACAGAGGAAAAACGAAGGAGACAAGACACTTACTTGGAATCAGGAAGGTAATGTGACGACGGAGAAAGGAAATCAGCGACGGAGATCACGGCGGTCCTATGAGTATCTGGGAAGAACAGCAACAGCAGAAACAGAGTGAAGAGGAGAAGCGCGAACAGGGAAAACACGTTCTGGGGCCCAAACACCCTATTTATAGTGATGACGTGGAATACCAAACGTCACTCCGGGGAACCACAGAACTTCCCTCCTCGACGTGTAGCTCCCCTAGGCAATGATGACCCTATCGTTAGTAGGGTGGCGGCACGGTTCCCAAGAGACACCTCATGTGCCCAACGAACGCAGCCCGTCGAGACTCCCCGAGCGATCCTCGCGCGGTATCATCTCGTATGCCCGACACGGGGAAAACTCCTCGAGCAAGCTGCGGGAACGACATATTCTAGCCGGGAACGGGACCCCGTGATGCAGACGACCTAAGATCAAGTCATGGCTCCTACTACAGGAACCACGACTTGGGGGGCTCCTGTTCTGGACTGGGCCGGGCTGGCCCAAAAGCAATGGTGAAGGCCCAATCCAAACGGTCTTGCGAGGGGTCACGCCGACCAAAAGGCCATATCCTTGCCCGACATTCTCTGCTAGTGCGACGTCCTCGACTCCACGCTATCCTGCTCGACCTCAGCTCGAGCACTCCTCCTAGGGCAGACTCTATCCACTACGCCATCACCTGGATCCCGAAAAGACCGCGTCCTCGTCCGTCCGTACTTCACGCAGGACATCCAGGAAGGGGACCACGTGCGGATCCCCACTACGCACGTAGAACCTGGCAATTCCTCCATTGGGCCAAACCTGCCCGATCCAATGAAGGAACCTTGGCCCAGCGCTGGGGGCTATAAATACCCTCTGTTCCCAGAGGGTCAGGTATTCATTCTTTTACCCATACTCATACTCTTGCCTGCTCGTGCTTTTACTTACTTCAGCATCGGAGTGCCTTGCAGATATCCCCCACCTCATTCAAAACTTCAGCTCGGAGCCAGCCGTGACGGTCCAAGTCTGATCAGGTTAGATCATAAATAAAGATGTGTTTCTTTCTAGAATTATAATTTAAAATATTATTACTAGAAGTTTTTTTCAAATTTATGTGGTTATGAATAATTTACATTTTAAAGAATATATATATATATATATATATATATATATATATATATATATATATATATATATATATATATATATATATATATATATATATATATATATATATATATATATATATATATATATATATATATATATATATATATATATATATATATATATATATATATATATATATATATATATATATATATATATATATATATATATATATATATATATATATATATATATATATATATATATATATATATATATATATATATATATATATATATATATATATATATATATATATATATATATATATATATATATATATATATATATATATAAAATAAAATATATTAAAATTTAAAAATATATAAACTTTTCATGAGAATATAAATTCATATCTTATCATATGAAAATAAAAATAAGAAAATTATGTATAAATTAATTTTTTTAAATAAAAAATATTTCTAAAATTTTAAATAATTAAAATGGCCATAGATAGAGTATTATTAACTTTTACTTTGACCAAAAAAAAAAAAGATAAATTGACAAAAAAAATAAAATAAAACAAAGGTAACTTAACCAAAGGAATAATCCACCTAACCTAACAAACCTCAAATATCACGCGTTAAGGGAAAAAAACCGGTTTTTCATTCTCTTCCAAACGCAGCTGTGAATAAAAAGCAGACAGTCGACATATAAATAGCCAAACACATCCTTAATAGTTTCCCGAACCTTCTGCATTACATTTTTCCTTTCAAAGTTCACTACGACCAAACCCAGTTAATTCAAAACCAACAGCATAATTTTCGTAAGAACTTTCGCATATTCTGTTCCAAAATATATTATAAAGTAATTTCCAAAACTGATAAAGCCTCTCACAATCACATAGCATATTCAAAACTTCACATTTTTCACAATCACATTATTCATCGATCTTGCTCTCTCACAGAGAGCTCGATCTCCACACCACAAAACCAAATGCCAGACACCGAACAGCCGCCGTCACCGGCGGAAGTCACCACCAAACTATTCGGAAAATACGAACTCGGCAAGCTCCTAGGCTGCGGCGCGTTCGCCAAAGTGTACCACGCGCGGAACATCGAAAACGGACAGAGCGTAGCCGTGAAAGTAATCAACAAGAAGAAAATCAACGCCATAGGACTCGCCGGAAACGTGAAACGCGAAATCTCAATCATGAGCCGTCTCCGTCATCCTAACATCGTTAGGCTTCACGAAGTTCTCGCCACCAAAACGAAAATCTACTTCGTCATGGAGTTCGCTAAAGGCGGCGAACTCTTCGCGAAAATCTCTACTAGAGGCCGTTTCAGCGAAGATCTATCGCGTCGCCTTTTTCAACAGCTCATCTCCGCCGTCGCTTACTGCCACGACCGTAACATCTTCCACCGTGACTTGAAACCTGAAAATCTTTTACTAGATGATAAGGTATTATTCAATTAAGTAGATCTAACTAATCAATTGAATTATGAATTTGTTATTTTGTTATTGTAACTGTGATTTGTGGTTACTAATTGCAGGGGAATTTGAAGGTTTCGGATTTTGGATTAAGTGCGGTGAAGGAGCAAATTCGTGTGGATGGGATGTTACACACGCTTTGCGGAACACCTGCTTACGTGGCGCCGGAGATTTTGGCGAAGAGAGGTTATGATGGTGCGAAGGTGGATATTTGGTCATGTGGTGTTATTCTGTTTGTTCTGGCTGCTGCTTATCTTCCGTTCAACGATCCGAATTTCGAATTTGATGGCGATGTATAGGAAGATATACACCGGGGAGTTTAAGTGTCCGCGGTGGTTTTCGGCGGATCTACGGCGGTTTTTATCGCGGTTGATGGATACGAATCCGGAGACGAGGATAACGATTGATGAGATTTTGAGAGATCCGTGGTTTAGGAAAGGGTATAAGGAGGTGAAGATTTATGACGAGGGGTTTGATTTTGGGGAGAAGGTTGGGGTTAGTGTTAATGGTGAGGAAGAGGATAATAAACCGGTGGATTTGAATGCGTTTGATATAATAGCGTTTTTTTCGTCTGGGTTGAATTTATCTAGATTGATTGGTGATGGTGTGGGTGTGGGTGGAGGGGAGATGTTTATGTTGAGGGAGTTACCGGGGAAGGTTGTTGAGAGGGCGGCAGCGGCGGCGAAGGCGGAGGGGTTAGTGGTGAGGAAGAAGAAGGAGTGTGGGGTGGAGATTGAGGGGCAAAATGGGGATTTGGTAATTGGGGTTGAGGTTTACCGGTTAACGGCTGAGCTGGTGGTGGTTGAGGTGAAGAGGTTTGGTGGGGACGCGGTTGCTTTTGAGAATGTGTGGAGGGAAAAGTTGAGGCCCCATTTGTGTGATGCAAATGCAACGACGTCGCATCAGGATCAAAGTCCGTCTCACGCGGTTTCTGCTGTCTCAGATAGTAATTGAGTTGTGGGGTTTCTCTCCAACTATTTTGATGAAAAATTGTTAAAATAAAAGAAAAGTCATTTAAAGATTTTGTTGTGGGGAAAATGTAATTTGATGGACAGGTGTTATATACTTACTTTAACTTCACTGTAATTAGATATTGATTGTGATGCTTTGTGTTTGCTGAACAGTGTTCTTCCATTTGTATGTGAAAAGTGTCGGTAAATAGATGTTTGTAGTTATTTTGTTTGGTTTTTGCTTGAGAAAAAATATCTATTGAGATTTTTTTTTGATGAAAATGAGACTGTAATGTCTCCTCTGAATGTTTGTTTATTTGAGTAGTCTTAGAATTAATGGGAGAGATTTGGTCATTGCGATTTTGTTCATAGATTTTTTTGAGCCCATGGTCTCTTTTTGGTTATTATGGTTCACACTAATCTTTAGAAATAAGATGTCAAAATCTGAGGCTCTTTTAAGTTTTAAGTACCTCAAAAATGTTGAATGATTAGAATAAGTCAAATGCAGTGTAATTGGTTTTGAAGTGTTTTTGGAGAATAACTTATTTGAGAAGCTATTTTGGAAAAGCTGTCAGTATGCTGCAGGAAACCCTGTTTTGTTACTTTGTTTAGTGTTAGCAGGCACTATATATACATTTTGTAACATGTTGAATGGAATTAATGCCATATGATTTTTTACCCTCTCAATTAATCTCTATTATCTCTAAACTTGATCTTCCCCAATCCTCTAATTTCACCAAAATTATCCATCATCTCCATTGATTCACATACAAGGTTTTGTGCTTGTTCTAACATTTGGCATCAAGAGCATTGGTTATTGATCCCAATCCGCTGCAACACCAACAATGGCTACCGTTTCCAATGATCGAATTCCCACCAATCTCCCAATTCTTGATTCCAAGAACTACGACAAATGGGCGAAACAAATGAAGGTTTTGTTTGGTTATCAAGAGGTGCTTGAGATCGTCATCAATGGAGTTACACCGTTAGGGGCAGATGCTACCGATGCTCGTAGGGCTACACACAAGGAAGAAAAGAAAAAGGATTACAAAGCCCTATTCTTGATTCACTCTTGTGTTGATAACGACAATTTCGAGAAGGTTGGTGATTGTGAATCCGCGAAGCAAGCATGGGAAATCTTGGAGAAAGCGTATGACGGTGCCGTCAAAGCGAAGGTGGTAAGGTTACAAACTTACAAACGTCAATTCGAGTTAACGCAAATGGAGGACAAAGAAACGATCAACAATTACATAACGCGCATTACCCGGTTAGTCAACCAAATCAAGTCATGTGGCAAAACGATCCTTGAGCAGAATGTTGTATCGAAAGTGTTGCGTTCGTTAACATCACGTTTCGATAACATTGTTGTGGCTATTGAGGAGTCAAAGGATCTAACAACTTTGAGTAAAGATGAGTTGCAAAGTTCGTTAGAGGCGCATGAACAAAGGATGGATGAGAGAAGTGCCGACAAAGCCAAAGCGGAGATCGCTTTGCAAGCGCGTTTACATGAGAAGAACAAGAGATCGAAAGGGAAGTGGACTTCAAAAAATAAGAAGAATTTTGGTGGAAAAGATCCACAAAATTCAAAGGGTGAAGGAAGCTCCAAAGATGGTAATCAAAGCGCCCACAAACCGTTTGACAAAAGTTCTGTGAAGTGTTATAATTGTCAAAAGCTTGGGTATTTTGCGAAAGAATGTCGCTCAAAACGCAAGGAAAAGGATGCGGATGAGGCGAAGGTTGCTAGGGAAGAGGTAGATGATGAAGATACCCTTCTTGTGATGATTACGGAAGAGAATTATGGCATTGTTGATGTTCCGGGCAGCAGCTACTGTGATGATAGTGTGTGGGACAGCAGCTGTACTGTTTTGGAAAGTGGCGAAAAAATATGTTCGGATCGAAATGCATTAGTTACCGTGCGTGAGGGAGTCCAAATTAAAGATGAATGGTACTTGGATTCCGGTTGTTCAACACATATGACGGGTCGAAAGGATTGGTTTGTGCAAATCAATCAAGCGACAAAGAGTAAAGTCAAGTTTGCCGACGACACTATTTTAAGCGCCGAAGGGGTAGGAGATGTTTTGATCGGAAGGAAGAATGGAGGACAGTCGAGGATCAAAGATGTCTTGTACATACCGGGAATTAAGTGCAATCTTTTAAGCATTGGCCAATTGCTTGAAAGAGGGTACTTAATTCGAATGGAGAATAAGATGTTACGCGTTTTAGATTCAAATGGTGTGTTGATTCTAAAAGCACCGATGGCTGCCAACAGAACTTTTAAGGTTGAGTTAAAGGTTATGGAGCATCGTTGTTTAGCTACCGCGGCAAGTAGAGAGGAGTGGCTATGGCATTACCGTCTTGGTCACCTAAACTTTAGGGATCTTAAAATGTTGCAACAAAGTGAAATCGTAACGGGGCTGCCACATATTAGTGTTTCGACAGAATTATGTGAGGAATGTGTGAAGAGTAAGCAACACAAGAATGTGTTTAGCAAGGATGCGGGTCGAAGAACCAAAGGCTTACTTGAGGTGGTGTATTCCGATGTTTGTGGACCGATGCAAGTAGAGACTTATGGCGGCAATCGATATTTTGTTACGTTCATTGACGATTTTAGTAGGAAGCTTTGGGCATATCTTATCAAGAGAAAGGATGAGGTGTTTGGAGTGTTCAAGAGTTTCAAATCCATGGTGGAGCGTCAAAGCGGTCGGAAGCTCAAAATTCTCAAAACGGATGGTGGAGGTGAATATACCTCTAGTGAGTTTGGGAAGTTTTGTGATCTTGAGGGTATTGTGCGTGAGGTGGTGCCTCCATATACGCCTCAACAAAACGGAGCAGCCGAGAGGAAAAATCGTACAATAATGAACATGGTGCGTAGTATGCTTTGTGGGAAGAAGTTACCTAAAGAATTGTGGGGTGAGGCCGTGTCTACAGCCACCTACTTGTTGAATAGGTGTCCTACTAAGAAGCTGGAGAAAATTACACCAGAAGAGGTTTGGAGTGGTTTCAAACCGAGTGTGAATCATTTGCGCATTTTTGGATCGATTGCATATCGTCATGTACCAAATCAACTTAGAAAGAAGTTGGATGATAAAGGTGAGAAGTTGATATTTGTTGGATATCACTCTACTGGTGGTTACAAGTTGTTTAATGAGAAGAATAAGAAGATCGTGATAAGCCGGGACGTGACTTTTGATGAAATCAAAAGTGCAGAAACAGCAGCAGCAGATTTTTGAAATCTCTGATCCGGAGTTGTCTGATGCCGCTGTACCAGCACCTACAGCAGCTGAAAAAAATGTTGTGAATGAGGGTAGACCAACATGGCATAGAGGTATACCTCAAAGACTCCGAGATTGTGAACTGTTCCGAGATAGTGAGATCAACAATGATGGTGATCTTATTCATTTCGCTTTAATGGCCGAATCCGAACCGGTAAATACGGAGGAGGCATTAAGCGATCCAAAATGGATGTGTGCAATGAAGGAAGAGTTGAAATCGATTGAGAAGAACAATACTTGGGTGTTGGTTGATTTACCGAAAGGTAAAAAGGCGATTGGTGTGAAATGGGTTTACAAAGTAAAAGCAAATCCGAAAGGCGAGATAATCAAGCATAAGGCTCGATTGGTAGCAAAGGGATTTTTGCAAAAAGAAGGCATAGACTTTGATGAGGTATTCGCACCGGTTGCAAGGCATGAAACCATCCGGTTAGTTGTTGCGATTGCAAATAACAACAGCTGGTCGTTATATCAAATGGACGTCAAATCGGCGTTTTTGAATGGTCCATTGGATGAGGAAGTGTATGTTGGACAGCCACCTGGTTTTGTGATACAAAATCAAGAGGAAAGGGTCTACAAATTAAGGAAGGCACTCTATGGTTTGAAACAAGCTCCAAGAGCTTGGAACAAACGCATAGATGTTTTTCTTATCAACATTGGTTTCAAGAAGTGCGTATCCGAACACGGTGTGTATGTGAAGTCGGATAAAAGCAAAGGAGTAATCATACTTTGTCTTTATGTGGACGATTTGTTGATTACGGGCAGTTGTGAAAAGTACATTTTAAAGTTCAAAGAAGAGCTTATGGGGGAGTTTGAAATGAGTGATCTTGGCTCTATGAAATACTTCTTAGGCATAGAGTTCCAAAAAACAAAGTTGGGACTGCTCATGCATCAAAGAAAGTATGCAATGGAGATTTTGAAGAGGTGTGATATGGAGCATTGTAATGCTGCCACAACACCAGCCGAGGCACGTTTACAGCTGTCCAAGAGTGAAGATGAGCAAGATGTGGATCCTACTCAATACCGGAGATTGATAGGATCATTGCGTTACTTGTGCAATACGCGGCCAGATTTAGCGTTTAGTGTCGGTATTGCAAGTAGGTTCATGGAGAGGCCGAAGGTATCACACTTGGCAGCGGTTAAGAGGATCCTTAGATATGTGAAAGGTACTCTTAGCTGTGGGATTTTATTTCCTGCAAGTGACATGGGCAAAAGTTGCGAATTACTCGGATACACCGACTCCAATTGGTGCGGAGATAAGGACGATCGGAAATCAACGGCCGGTTATGTTTTTATGTTCGGAGGAGCACCAATCTCTTGGTGTTCTAAAAAGGAGCCGGTGGTTGCTCTCTCTTCTTGTGAGGCGGAGTATATCGCAGCTTCGTTATGTGCATGCCAAGCTGTGTGGCTAGTGAACCTGCTGCATGAGCTGGACAGCAACACGAGAGGAGCTGTTCTGCTGTTGGTGGACAATGTTTCAGCCATCAACCTTGTTAAGAATCCCATAGCACATGGGAGGAGCAAGCATATTGAGATGAGATTCCATTACTTGAGAGATTTAGTAAGTTCTGGATAGTTACGTTTGAGCTACTGCAGAAGTGAAGAACAGGTCGCGGACTTGTTGACGAAAGCGGTTACGAATGATGTTTTCAAGCGACTCGTGGTGAGGTTGGGCATGAAGAACATTGAGCATTTGACTTAAGGTGGTGTGTTGAATGATTAGAATAAGTCAAATGCAGTGTAATTGGTTTTGAAGTGTTTTTAGAGAATAGCTTATTTGTGAAGCTATTTTGGAAAAGCTGTCAGTATGCTGCAGGAAACCCTGTTTTGTTACTTTGTTTAGTGTTAGCAGGCACTATATATATATTTTGTAACATGTTGAATGGAATTAATGTCATATGATTTTTTACCCTCTCAATTAATCTCTATTTTCTCTAAACTTGATCTTCCCCAATCCTCTAATTTCACCAAAATTATCCATCATCTCCATTGATTCACATACAAGATTTTGTGCTTGTTCTAACAAAGAATAGAGATGATTTTTGCTTCCTCCATTAGGCACTGTCCAGGTTGCTCAACAAATTTATTAACCAACCCAACAATATAGTATGGCACAACATGTTTGGTACATCTCAACCATTTTACTAGTTGTTAAAGTGTCAAGTTTTCATTTGTTGAACTTGCAATGGAAACTATCTATCTTTTTGTTTCGATTCTAGCCTTTTTATGAACTCTTTAGTTTCATTGACACATTGACTAGCTCCCATCCATTATTCTTCTCTATTGCATTGGTTTCATCGTTCTCTGTTTCCTTCCACTTGTCAAGGAGTAATTGATTCAATATCAACAAAAACAAAATGCCAGATGTACTAAATCACCTCCTGAGTTTACCATGTTGAAAAGATAAATTTCATGGTCATTGAGTTTTACCAGTTAGAATTCTCGGGAATGGATTTTCTCATGTGGGAATTCCTCATTTTTCTCATGTGTTAAATCCACACCCTTTAAATCTATTTTTAATATTTTAATATTCTTTTCATTTTAAAATGACTGGAGTTTTAATAAATAAATTTTATTTTAAAATAAATATTATTTTTACTTTTCAATATAATAATGATTGTTAATTTATTCTCTACACTATTTTTAATAAATTAATAAAATTAATTTTATAAAAATATAATATTTTATAATAATATTATTATATTTTTTAATCTTTATGTAAAAATGTTAAACAATAATTATTTTAACACTGAGAGAGTATTTAGTTTTTTAAAAGTTCAAATTTTCTTACACTATCTTCATTGACCGGAGATGATCCATTCTCGAATATTCTTATTCTTTGTAATCTAAGAGCGATAAGTTTGAATCAAAAATGCTTTGATTTCTTTTTCTTTTATTAAGTCTAATTTATTTAACATATTAAATCTAATTTATTTAACACATGTGTTCCACATGAATAGAGTGAAAATAAGTCAGGTCAGCCTATATGACCTAGCTTATTTAAAATTAAGTTATGTCAGATTTATTTAATAAAAAAATTAGATTTAATTTTTTTTTAAATTTATTTAATTAAATAGATCAAATTTAAGATATTAAAAAAATTTATGAAATTTTATAATATATTTTTATGTATATTAAAAATAATTTAAATAGACTGATTTAATTAAATAGATCAAATTTAAGATATTAAAAACTTATTTAAAGCTCATTTTGAAGAGGATGTGATTTTTCTGATAAACCATGAAAGAGTTATGCCCTTGTCAAAGTACAGTTGACTTTTCTGCTGTCCAAAAATAGTAACTTTTGCATCTTGATGATTTTTGAGCTATTCTTGTGGGATCATGATCAAGACTTGATCAAATGATGATTGTGAACTCAAAATAAGATGTTGACCAAGAATTCTGACTTTTGACTGCAAAATGACCATTTTACCCTTGCAGTTGACTGTAAATCAAATGGAGCTTTTGACTGTGCAAATTGACACTGTGAGTCTTGAAACTTGGCATGTAGGTGCTTGAGAATGTATATAGGCCTTTGAACCATTGAAAACCCCAAATTTCTTGAAAGAACCAAAACCCTAATTTTGAATTGACTGCCTAGGGAGGTGACTTGACTGTACAACCCTTGAGCCATTTTGAGCAATTTGAAGATTATTCTTGACAAATCTTGAGGAATATGGGAGGGCAAATTTTGGGGTACAACAGTGTCGCCACCCCAATTGGCGAATAAGAGGTGTCCTTTGTTGCAGGCTAGGCTCAGGCTACGTGACAGCCTTTGGGATGCCTTGCCTGAATGCATGTAACACTATTGGAGGTGATGGGAGGAGACTTATAACATACAGTATATGTGAAGAGTAGGCGTAGGCTAGGTGGCAGCCTAGGGGGTTACATATCTGCATGAATGTATCACGATTGGACAGTAAGGGAGGCGCCATTGGACTTGGCGAAGGAGTACAAAAATGAATGGTGTCGCCACCCCAATTGGCGAATAAGAGGTGTCCTTTGTTGCAGGCTAGGCTCAGGCTACGTGACAGCCTTTGGGATGCCTTGCCTGAATGCATGTAACCCCATTGGAGGTGATGGGAGGAGACTTACAACATACAGTATAGGTGCAGAGTAGGCGCAGGCTAGGTGGCAGCCTAGGGGGTTTCATATCTGCATGCATGTATCACGATTGGACAGTAAGGGAGGCGCCATTCGACTTGGCGAAAAAGTACAAAAATGAATGGTGAATGAATGGTGTCGCCACCCCAATTGGCGAATAAGAGGTGTCCTTTGTTGCAGGCTAGGCTCAGGCTACGTGACAGCCTTTTGGATGCCTTGCATGTAACACTATTGGCAGCCTTGGGGGTTGCATCCTTACTTAATTGAAATTTTTAGTCTTACGTTTATCATAACATTGATTCACTTAATCTGTCAAATCTTCCAATCTTCAAACGTTCTTACAACATTCAAACCTTCATACATTCAAACCTTCATAAAGTTCAAACATTCCAACCTTCAAACCTTACAACATTCAAACCTTCATACAATCAATAAACTTCAAACATTCCAACCTTCGAATAACTCATAAAATTCAAACATTCCAACCTTCAAACCTTCAAACAATCCTACGCAATGGCCTCTGCACCATAATTTGTCGTCAAAGCACATTTCAACGGTGAGACATACATTTGTCCCACCGATGGGTTTTTATTTAGAGACACAGACAACATCCGATTTCTCTTAAACGGGAAAGCCAATTTCTCGTACTTCAAAAAACGATTGGAGGCCAAACTTGAACGAGGCCCGGTGACCCAGATATTTTATCAGAATCTAGTTTTTTTTGGAAACAACCAAGTAATTTTTTATAAGGTTGAAGTTCAAGATGACGAGGATCTCCAGAATATGTTTTCCAGCCATGTGTATTCTGGGTACGACTCTATTGAGTTGTACGTTATGTTGCGAGAGCCTCAGGTGACACAAGAGGTTGATCCTTTGGAGAATGAACAAGCTGAGGTAGATGTAGTTGATGATGAAGAAGAAGATGACGAGTTAGAGTTTGATGAAATGGTGAATGATGATTCCGACGATGATGGCATCCCTAGTATTCCTGCAAACGAAATCTACACACCACCTCCGCACATGACAAACTTCAACATGGGCGGAGATGAACCTTCTACTGACTTATTTTTCAATCCGTATATGCAGTCAGATGAAAAATTAAAAGAGAAGGACAAGTTTCATAACAGAGAGGAATGCATCAGAGCCATAAAAAAATTCCACATGCTCTACTCGGTTGATTTTAAGGTGGACCGTGTCAACCCGGAAAGGTACAAGATCAAGTGTGTCCACCCTGACTGTATGTTCAAGCTGACCGCATCATACAAATTAAGAGGTGACTGTTGGGTCATAGGTTCCATGACTACCCACACTTGTGTAAGTTCCACTCAATCACAGGACCACCGAAAACTCAACTACGATCTCATCTGTCAAGAAATCCTACCCCTGGTCAGCAACGACCCATCTTTGAAGGTGAAAACAATCATCTCCCACATCACCACGGTTTTTAACTACACTCCGTCTTACCATAAGGCGTGGTTAGAAAAGACTAAGGCGATTGAAATGGTGTACGGAAACTGGGAGGAGTCATACCAAGAACTTCCCCGCTACCTGAATGCACTTAAGACGTATTCTCCAAGTAGTGTTTACGTTCTGGAAACAGTGCCAGCATACGCCCAAGATGTACTAAACGGAAACGGAATATTCAGTCGAGTGTTTTGGGCATTTCAACCATGCATCACAGGGTTTGCATCATGCAAACCAATTATACAAATTGATGGGACTTGGTTGTATGGGAAGTACAAAGGCACGCTACTGATGGCAGTTGCACAAGATGGCAACAACAACATTTTCCCCATTGCCTTTGCCCTTGTAGAGGGGGAGACCGGTGGTGCTTGGAGCTTTTTTCTAAAAAATCTGCGGACACACGTGGCTCCTCAACCAGATCTCTGTTTGATCTCGGACAGACATGCCTCCATTGAAAGTTCCTACAATAATCCTGCAAACGATTGGCATGACCCTCCTTCTACGCATGTCTATTGCGTTAGGCATATCGTCCAGAATTTCACGAGGGAGATCAAGGACAAAACATTAAGGAAAGCGGTTATGAATGCGGGATATGCATTGACACCACCCACATTCAAATATTACCGCAATGAGACCCGTTTGTCAAATCCGGAAGTCGGCAGGTGGATCAACAATATTCTGGTGGAAAAATGGACTAGGTCATACGACAATGGCCAAAGATGGGGGCATATGACAACGAATCTTATTGAATCAATGAATGGGGTATTCAAAGGCATATGAAACCTCCTGATCACTGCTTTGGTAAAATCTACGTATTTTAGGATGGCTGCGTTATTTGCCAAAAGAGGTGAAATGTGGAATGCGGTGTTGCAATCTGGACAACTATGGAGTGAAAGCTGCATGAAATACATTAAGGCTGAAAGTGCTAAAGCCAACACTCATATGGTTATACGGTTTGACCGACACAGCCACAACTTCATAGTGAAAGAGACAATCGACCACAACGAAGGCCTGCCAAGACAAGAATATAGGGTCATGCTACCTTCTCGTTGGTGCGATTGTGGCAGGTTTCAAGCATTTCGTATGCCTTGCTCTCATGTCATTGCCGCTTGTGCTCATACCCATCAAGACGCGCTGCAACTTCTGTCAAACATTTACAAATCTGAAACGTTGCTCAATGTTTACAACAACAACTTTCCTTTGGTAGCAAAACCAGATTATTGGCCTGCATACGACGGCGAAATAGTGTGGCACAATGACCAAATGCGAAGGAACAAGAAGGTTCGTCCCAAAAGTAAGCGCATCACAATAGAAATGGACGATCTTGACAAGTTGGAAAGAAAGTGTGGTTTATGCCATCAGGTCAGACACAATCGCAAAAATTGTCCGAATCGGGCGTCTGCCTCGACCACATAAAATTGTAATACATAAAATCTTTCCTTAATTATGTTGTAAACATTAGGGTTTTTTGTTAACAGATTTTGCTACAATAAATATTGCGCGTATAAGAAAAATTAACGATATTCCGTCTACGAAATTACAATTGTTAACACAATTTCATCTGACCCATGCATCATCAACATTACATCGCTGTCTGTTTTGACTTCCTCCAACCATACATTAGGTCTCGCTGTCGCATGTGAGGTTGTTGTTCGTTTTCGCTGGATCCTTCGAATTTTCCCCCCTCCCCAATGTCTCCATCTAGCCATCGCATCAACTCCCGCTTCAGACGCTCCATGGAGTGAATGTGCCAGAATTTCATTTTCATCGTCGGTTTCGTGGCGGAGAAGATAACGTAACCATCTCTGCTAAAAATCATAGGTGACGTCATGAGGCAAATAACAGAGTAAAAAATAAAAATACAGTGTGAGAAAGTGTGCGAAATTTCGGAGAAATAGACGAATTATTTATAAATAGCATTTTGCCCTAGTTTTGCTCTAGGAGCCAAGTGAGATGGCGCCTCCTCTCAATTTTAAGGAGCATGCACCATCTCACTTGGCTAAAAGTGAAAGGAGGCGCCAAGTGAGATGGCTCCTAGGGCAAAAGTAGGGGTGGAGGCGCCAATTCAGATGGCTCCTCCTTTGTGGAGTCATCTGAAACATGGTTATTTGCGTAATTTTTTCCGAAACACAGTTATTTGCGATTTTTTTTAATACATGGTTATTGTTAAAAAAAATTCCACAAGCTTGAGTTGAACGGTAGTTTAAAGTGAAGTATGAGGGGGGAGGGGATACTTGCAAGAAACTCTGATGTCAAAGTAAGCTTCAAAGTAAATGCAAGTAATGAAAGAGTGAATGAATGAATGAGTATCTGACTCTCTCGAGTGAGAGGGTATTTATAGCCTCAGTGTTGGGTTAAGATCTACGTACTGGGCCAGATAGTTAGGCCCAATAACAAATACGGCCAGGGTTACATGAGTAGTGGATTCCAGCACGTGGTCTCCTCCCTGGTCAACTTCTCCGAGATGATAGGAAGGTTATGAACCCGTTATTCTCGGCGTGCAGGATGATGGAAGCTTTGGATAACCGTTGGCCATGTCCTCTTAGTGGGCACGTGGGGAAATTCCCAACGATTGTTGACTTGGGCTGTATACCATTGGGCCATATCAAGGGCGCTGAATTGGGTCTGCTCAACAGAGGGCCAAGTGTTGGCCCAGTCTAGAAAAGGAGCCTCCCAAGTCATTGCTCTTAAACGAAAGAGTGATTACTTAAGACTAGCTTAATCGTCGGGGAAGAGTTGCTCAACAACTTAATCGTCGGGGAAAAATTGCTCAACAAAAGAACTGCTAAGTTCTTCGGAGTCTTCCTCGATGCTCAAGGTCGAAAGCCAAACGTAAATAATTGTCGTATTTTAGTCAGGGGTGATATGGTCTTCAGATCATTGATTTCCTTGTTGACTCTGTTTTGTGCGCCATCCTGCCCGATAACGAAGGTGTGCAAGCGGTGTGGTCAATTTGTTCTGAAGGACCTTCCTTGGTCGATTAAACAACTGTCTGCCTTGATGCAGGTTCCCGTTTGGGATTCGTATTCGCGGGGAAAACACGGGGTTACCCCCGAGCTCGTATTTTCTACGTGCTCGTAAGAAAGGTGCTACAATGATGTTGAGCACGTGTCCGATAATGAAGACTGTTGGAATGGTGTCAACGCGTGGTTTCACGCGTGATATTTTTTTTTGGAGGTCAAAACGGCACGTCACTTTGTGTTCCATACGTGGCGGCTACGTAAAGCGCCACCATTGCCTAGGGCAGTCTAATAGTCTAAGCAATGATGACCCCTCGCACGCTGCCTCGTATGGTGGGGAATGGCTATAAAAGGGAGGTGACGATTTACTTAGGCATTTTCAACTTTGCTCTCCTGTCGTTTCTTCTCCATCCGCTAGCCGCCCCGCCGTTGTTGCCGCCATTGTAGAAATTTCCAGTGTTCATCCTTTTTCCAAGTAAGTGATTCTCTTAATCATGTTAATTTATCTTAGGATTTTAGATTGAATGTATGAAATTTCTGGTGGGCACGTGGTTTCTGACGAATCTCCCTGCGAAGGGATGAATTTTTCGATGAAGTTCATGAATTTTGGATGAAGATTCATGAACTTTGGATGAACTTCATCTGGGTTTATGAGTTTTGGATGAAGATCTATGAACTTCGGATGAACTTCATTTGGGTTCATGTAGGGGTCATTCTCCCCGTAAATTGGAGCGGATTGAGCAAGTCAATTCGTCAGGGAAACGCCTCTGCACAATTTTATACTTACGAGGACGTTGCTTCCTTTCACATTTGCCATCAAGGAATTGAGTCGAGGACCTACCCTTGAGGCGCTCCTCGCCCTTTCACTTGACTTGCAGTGGAAGGGTGATTTTGATGATGTCGAGTTCACTGTTTTCCCATACTCTTCAGGTAAGATGGCTCAACCAGTCGAAGAAGCTATTTTGCCCGAGTCAAACAGCGAGGAAAATGTAGGCATAAGCAACAATCTAGATTGGGTCGCACCCGAACCCATAAACCTGATGTCTCGATTTGTTCATGATGCCTCTGACATGTTCAATGTCATCGAGGAAAGGGAAAATGTTGTCCTCGCCTCCTGCTCGCTTCTCATTCCGCATAAGAATAGGAGGATCTACTCAGCTTTCCCAGGAAAACGCTTTCCCATGTATGAGTTTGTCTTAAAAGAAGTGGGGATGCTCCTTCCTTTTATGAATTTTAAGGTAGGGGTTTTCAAGTGGCTGGATCTGGAACCCTCTCAACTCCATCCGAATGTGCTCGCGTTTATGCAAGCATTTGAGCTCGTTTTCCAATACCTTAACATTGGTGCTACCCTGACCCTATTTTTCCAAATCTTCCATATCCAGTGGCATACTGTTGATGGCCTTCAGGCCTGGGTGTCGTTCAAATAGTTTGGGAAACTATTTCGCCCATATCTGGATTTTGTCCATCATTTCAAGGAAAGGTACTTTATTGTGAGGCCCATTTCCCAAGCGGCCGTGGATTTTTTATACGATCGTTCAGTCGAGATTGAGGATGATTGAGAAGTGACGAAGTTAAGGGAGAAATTTCCCCTTGAGTGTCAATGGAAGCACTTCAGGCAGAAGCCATAGTATTATGCAGTAAAGCCCGAGGAGCTGGATGCCCAGGATAGACTTGCTTATGACAAATTAATGGCTTATGTAAGGAGCTTCTCCCCTGCCAAATGTGTGAATTCAGACAACAACTTCATTTTTGATGATGAGGGGGAGCATATCTATGTCGCTCGACTGATAAACACAAATTCTCTCCTCGAATGTTCTTCTGACGAAGAGTCTTTGAGACTCCTAGGTAGGGAGCGCGCCTGTAGTTGATATTTTTCTATTTTGTTTTATAGACTTACTATTTCCCTTTTTGGACTGCAGGTCGGATGGTGACTCTCCCAGAACGTGTGCTCAAGTTGATGGGCAAGGGTGTCAAAAAGTTTTCCAAAGGACGTGCTGCTCAGATCCAGGAACTGGCCAAACTTGACACTCTTGTCGGCGGTTCCTCTTCTCCTCGAGGTGACCAGTTTTTTCCCTCTGAACATCCTGCAAAAAGGAGGCGCGAGGAAAGCCCCAAATTCGTGGTTCTTACAAATAAATGCAAAAATGTTAGGGATACCTTCGTGCTGCCCCTTGTTATCTCAACTGTAGTATTTTCAGTGGGGACAATTATTTAAGTCTCCATGAGGGCGATAGGTAAGCCATTTTGTCCGCGAACAAGGAGACTCGGCAGAAAAATATGTCTAAGGATGTGGCCGTTGTAATTAGGGTTCTCGAGACTTTCCTGACCCTAAACAATGTGATGATGTGCTAACAAGCTACTCTTGACAAAGCGGAGGCCCGAATTGAGTAACTGGAGGGGCACAACGAAAAGCTGAAGAACAATCTTCTTGTTCACTGGGAGAAGTACCAGATCCAAGTCGGGCTCATCCATGAGTTGAATGAGTTAAAGCCACGGATGGAGGCCGCGACCAAGGATAATGAAAGACTGAATGCTGGGTAAAAGAGCTGGAAAGGGTCGTTGCACCCGCTGAGGAGGAGGAAACCAATGATGAAAAGGCTTTACAGACTAGGGCAGGGATGATTTTCCGGATTCGACAGCTTGAGCAATACATTTTGGATACCCTTGGGTATGTCTTTAATACTATTATGGCGCAACTCAAGATTGTCAACACCAAGGTCGAGCTCATGACCAAAGGGACTGGGCCTTTTCACCAAGTGGTCGATGGGAAGATAATTCCTTCTCCCGAAGATAATCCTGGAGAGAAATTGAATGATAAGGAGGATGGGTTTGAAGAATAGTTTTGGGCTTGTGTGCCCGTATGTTTACCTGGCCTACATGCCAAATCTATTTCTAATGTTTGGATAAAGGGCCATGCCCGATTTTTGTATATGTTTTTTGTTTGGGCCTGCGTGCCCTTCCTTGTGTAATATTTGGACAACATCGGCCTTTGTGGTCGACTTTTTGAATGCTTTTAAATTTGCATGTTTATCTTATGTAAATGTTTTTTTGCTTTCGTATAAATATGGAAATTCATGATCGACCTGGTTGATGGACGACGACATATGAGGACGTGTCGGGGATACATATTTGAATTTTGTTAGGACGAGGCCAAGACCGCATTTAGGACCTTATTCTTGTGGCGTGAACATTCCCTTCGCGAGCTAGGTGTTCTGCTTGTTCGGTACATCGACGGTGGAGCTCGATCGAGGTGTCCCCGGCGGGCTAAAGTCCTGCTCGTCCCATGAGCGAGGACCTATCTTTCATTTTGGGTTTGATGCAATGTTCGTACCTCAACATACTTCTGTGGTCAAGCAAGTACCGTCTCTGTCGGAGAGGTCAGGTTAACTGCCAAGCCCTAGTTTTTGCTTGAGACTTAGCTGTAATATTGTTTTAGCTTGTCACCTTTCCGAGGTCGAGGTAGACATTTCCCATTTAGGTGTTTGAGGTAGTATGCGCCATTTCCTGTCTTATCATAGACGCGGTAGGGGCCTCCCTAGTTGGCGGCCAGCTTTCTTTCACGAGAATCTTTCTAATTTCTCTGTAAGACTAGACTGTCGACTTGGAATTTGTGTTTTATGACTTTGGCGTCATGTTGTAAATTTATCTATTGTTTTAATTTGGCCTCGCGAAGGGACGCTCCCGATCGAATCTCTTTGAATAGGTAGAGCTCCTCTCTCAAGGCTTCGTCATTTATCTCCTCGTCGAGAGGGGATTCTGTTTGCCTAGATGGCTCCCTGATTTCTACGGGGATATCTGCCTCGATACCGTATGTGAGCCAGAAAGGTGTCTCCCCGATAGTTGTGTGAGGCGTCGTTCTGTAGGCTCAGAGCATGCTGTGGAGTTCTTTGACCCACCCCTTCTTAGCCTCTTCAAGTCTGTGCTTTAGTCCCCACAAGATGACTCTGTTTGTGGATTCCGCTTTCCCGTTTGTTTGTGGGTGTTCAATAGATGTGAAATGCTTCTTAGTGCCAAGCTTAGCGACAAAATCTTGGAAGTTACTATTAGTAAATTGTGTCCCGTTGTCGGTGACAAGTGCTTGCGATACGCTGAACCGGGTGAGCACGTTTCTTTTATAGAAACGAAGAATATTGTGCGACATGATTTTGGTGAGGGCTTTAGCCTCTATCTATTTCATGGAATAATCAATGGAGATGATCATGAATTTGTTTTAATATGATCCTTGGGGGAAGGGACCTAGGATATCCATTCTTCACCAGGCGAACAGCCACAGAAAAGACAATTGTTTGAGCTCGTGCAGAGGTGCTATGTGCATATCTGCATGGCGTTGGCATCTGTCGCACTTTTTGACGTGCCCCTTAGCATCCTGCTGCATTATGGGCCAGTAGTAGCCTGCTCGCATCGCCTTCCGATCCAAGGATCTCCCACCTAGGTGTTGGGCCTTGATTCCCTCGTGTAATTCCCGTGAAAGGTCGGGAACTTTAGTCTCTTCGACGCACTTTAGGGGCGGGATGGATAATCCTCACCTATATAGCTTCTGCTCGACCAAAACGTATGAGCAAGCTCGGCGTTTGGTCACACTGGCCTCTTTTGGATCAGACGATTGTTCCTCTTTATTGAGGTAATTGAACACCGGGGTCATCCAACATGCATTATCCCCAATGGTGTTGACGCTGAGCATTGCGGTGGGATTTTTGATGCTTGGTCGAGATAGGGATTCCTGGATGATAGATTTGTTTTTGCCTTTTTTCCTTGTGCTAGCTTGTTTTGAAAGTACGTCAGCCCGAGTGTTTTGTTCAGGGGGAACATGCTTAATCTCTGCATGGGCGAACTTTTTCATTTTTTCTCTAACTAAGTTTAGGTATACGATCAGGCTGTCCTTCTTGGCCTGGTATTCTCTCTGGACTTGGGATGCGATGAGCTGGGAATCAGTTAAAATATGTACCTCCTGGGAACCCAAGTCTTCAGTTAGCCGCGTCCCAGCGAGCAGGGCTTCATACTTGGCTTGGTTGTTTGATGTTGGGAATTATAAGGCGAGTGAATGCTCGACTATTACGCCCTCATCATTCTCAAGGAGGATGCTTGCTCCGCTTCCAGTCAAGCTGGATGCTCCATCTACAAAGAAGGTCCACTTTTGGGCCCCGTCTGTAGGGCGTTCGATAGTGGTCATTTCTGCGAAGAAGTCATCCAGTTCCTGGGCTTTGAGGGCTTTCCTTCTTGCATATTGAATGTTGAATTCTGACAACTCTAGAGACCATTTCAGAATTCTTCCGGCCATGTCTGGTCGTCATAGTAGTTGTTTTATAGGCTGGTTAGTTTGCACGGTGATCATGTAAGTCAAGAAGTAATGCTTAAGTCTCCTTGCGACATTGATGAGGGCCAAGGATACTTTTTTGATATGTTGTATCTGATCTCGGTGCCTTGCAGCGCTTTGCTGGTGAATTATACGAGCTTCTGCCCATCTGGGGTTCGCGAACGAGGGCCGCGCTGACGACCTCATTTGAGACGACTATATAGAGGAACATGGTCTCCCCGTTCTCAGGCCGTGAAAGCACGGGTGATTCCAATATATCTTATTTGATGTGGAGGAGAGCTTGCTCGCACTCCTCTTTCAATTCAAAGGTTTCTTCCTTGCGTAAGAGTTTGAAAAACAGGAGTGCATGCTATGCAAATTTTGCCACGAAGCGAGAGAGAAAGGTGAGCATACCGTTTAAAATTTGTATGTATTTTTTCAAGTGGCGTAGGGAGATCGGTGAAGGCCCTGCATTTTTCGGGGTTTGCTTCGGTCCCTCGTTCTGTCAAATAGAAACCGAGGAACTTCCCCTCCTTAACTCCGAAGGTGCATTTTTCCAGGTTGAATCTCATCTTGCATCTCCTTGCCTGGTCGAAGACTCTTTTTAAGTGGGCCGTGTGGTCGGTTTTCGCTCGAGACTTAACGATCATGCCATCCATGTATACCTCGAGCGTGTCCCCGATCTCGCCATAAAAAACCTTATCCATCATCTGTTGGTATGTTGCGCCTGCGTTTTTCAGGCCAAAGGGCATTACGTTATAGTAATAATTGTCTGACTCGGTCATGAAGGACGATGATTGTTTGTCGCTCATTGTCATGGGAATTTGATTATAACCTGAATATGCATCCATAAAGGACAAGAGTTTATAGCCGGCCGAGTTGTCGACCAACCTGTCAATATTAGGTAAAGGATATGCATTTTTAGGACATGCCCGATTGAGATCAGTATAGTCAACACACATATGCCATTTTCCATTATTTTTCTTAACAAATACAATGTTGGAGAGCCAGGTTAAATATCGGGCCTCAGAAATAAAATTTTCCTCTAGGAGGTCTTTTACAGCTTTTTCAGCAGCCTCCGCTTTCTCGGGAGACTGCCTACGCCTACATTGAACTACTACCCTAGCGGCAAGATCTATGGCGAGCTGGTGGCACACTACCTCAGGGTCGAGTCCGAGTATCTCCACAGCGCTCCACGCGAACAAACCAGCGTTCTCCCTTAGATATGCTTTGAGCTGCTTCCTTGCTAGATCAGGGAGTCCAACTCTAATCTTCACGCCTTTGTTTGGGTCTTTACCGAGGAGGATGATTTCAAAGTCTCCATCGGGGACGGGACGAAGAGGACCGTGTTCATTATTGAGGACTTCAACTTTATCTTTGTTGAAGCGAGTGTCGAGGTCAATGAAGATGACATGGGGTGGAGCCTCCTGTTCTCCAGTCTGAGCAGGCTTGGCTGCGGATGAGGTTGTTCCACTGGCGGTCTTCGGCTTTATTTCGACCATGTTCTGTCCCTTTGAGGCTGCATTAAAACACCTTATCACAACTTGGATGTCTCCATGAATAGTGGCGACGTGGCCCCTCTCTGTGTAGAAATTCATTTTTAGATGGACCGTGGAGGGCACGGTGGTCAACTCGGCCAACGTTGGTCTCCCCAGAATGCAGTTGTAGAGATATGGGCAGTCGACAACTAGGAAACAAACTTTCACCTACCTGGCTACTATTTTCATCTCGAATGTGACAAATAGTTCAACATAGCCCCATGTCTTAGAGGTCGAACCATTAAAGCCCTGCATGTCGGACCCCACGTACAATAACAAGTAGGACCTTTCGAGTTGTAGGGTCTAAAATAGCTGAGTGTACATGATGTTGATGGAACTCCCCTCGTCTACTAGGATACGATATACGTCGAAGTTGACCATCTTTTACCTTATAAGCAGAGGGATGTAGGAGTTGGGGGCTCTGTCAGGCAGTTCCTTGAGGTAGAAGGTGATGTGCTCAGATTTTCCCCAGAATATGTCCAGGGTCACGGTCTGGACTGGCGCCACGTCTATCAGCTCGTCAAACCTTCTTTTCACTGATTTCATAGAAAGCGTTTCGAGTCCCCCGCCGTATATGACCATGGTGGATGGGAACTTTTCCCATCTGTTGTGGGTGAAAGGGCTCATCGTCTTCGACGTTTTCAGAGACATAGAAATCCCCGGGTCGTAAGAAGCATAAAGCGACTTGTAGGGGGCCATCTTTGTTGGAGGAACATGTTTCCTCCTCGATCTCTTTCACCTCGTGATTATTACGGAGGGGGATGTCGTTTTTCTTGTACTGCCATAGTCTTCCTGCCTTGATGAGGGTCTCAATGGCGTCCTTCAGGTGGACATAGTCCTCAGTGACATGGCCGTGACTCTGGTGGTATTGACAGTATTTGGCCCTATCGACCCTGATTTTGGGAGGTGTAGGTTTAGGTCGTCTGACCCCCGTCCTTGAACTCAACATTGGCACACTCCACGAAGATACGCTCGCAGGGAGCAGTCAATAGGTGTACTCAGTGAAACGTCCAGGTGGACCTTGGTGCTTGCGAGCATCGTGGGGTCTTTCTTCTTTTCTCTTATCCCCGGTTTGTCGAGAAGGACCTTCATCATTGTACCTTGGGACCTCGGGAATTCTGCAGTCTCTAGAATCGTGGGCATTATTGGTGGCCTCCTTCTCCTTGTATGTGATGTAGGCCCGAGCTTTGTGGAGGAGGTCATCCAAGGATTTGGGAGGTTCAATGTCGACTTCCTTCCTGAAGTCTCTACCCGTGTGAATCCCTATTTCGAGCAGGTATCTCTTTATGCGGTCGATGGTGGCAACTTAGATGGCTTCACAGTTTAACCGCTCGAAGTAGGCCCGAAGGGATTCACCGCTTCCCTGGATGATGGCCTCAAGGTACACCTCAGTCTTGGGGTGTTGTCGAGAGGTTGTGAAGTTGCTGGCGAATAGGCTCTTCAGGATCTTCCACGAGGTGATGGACTCAGGGGCGATACTTTTGTACCAGTCCATGGCTATTTTCTACAGAGTCATGGGAAATAGCCTGCACTTGATGACACCCTCGACATTATGGAAGTAGAGCATTGCCTAGAAGGCCTCGAGGTGGTCATAGGGGTCCGTAAGACCATCATAAGTGTTCAAAGGTGGAGGTTTCTCCACCACCGGGGAATGGGAGCCTCCATAATAGCTTGTGACAGTGGACCGCGGGGGTCGTCTTTATCGCTTTGTTCTGGGGAACGAGACGGGGAATGGTCAAAATGATGGTCTCTTCAGCGGGGAGAGATCTTTGCTCGAGTTCTTTTCTCTTCCTTACCCTTTCTCCTTTTATTAGCATGGGATCATCGTTCCTTCCACAGAGG
Organism: Vicia faba; assembly: GCA_948472305.1. Classification (NCBI taxonomy): domain Eukaryota; kingdom Viridiplantae; phylum Streptophyta; class Magnoliopsida; order Fabales; family Fabaceae; genus Vicia; species Vicia faba. Next base: position 250,524,286 of record OX451736.1, on the reverse strand, counting down.
TGTGCGGTCACACTTCTTGATGTTCTCGGATTGGGTCCTCTCTAATCGGAGGCCTCGCCTGGTACAATGAGGAGAGGAGCTACGAGAGTCTTCCCGTTGGTGTCTATGATAGGAAAAATAACAAGTGTATTGTTTTCTCCTTACAGTAATAATGGGAACTTCCCAAGATATCCATCTCAAGGACTGCTTGCAATTATTGAGTTAAATTCATAGTTCAATTAAACAAAAATTTAATTTGAGGTTTTGGTTTTGATATTGCCACTTAATAAAAAGAATAAATATAAAATGGTTTTTTCACAAATATGAGGAGCATACTTGGGTGTGGTGTGTAATTTTCCTATAACGATCTTGAATCATGATTTCTTCAACAAGTTCATAACATTCAACTACCAGCCCTTTAGATTATTTTCCCCTAAGTCCTTAGTGAGAAAACCTTTAACTATCCATCCTAAATCCTAAGTCCTTAGAGATATTTAATGGAGTCAAGCCTTTGTTTTATCAAGGATTAAATTTGGTAACTATAGGATATCCCTAGTCCTAGGTGATATCTACTATAGTCTAATTGTACAAAAACCTTAACAACCGCGTTCCAGCTGGTTGTTAACCGTAAATCAATCCTAATTTGTCCGACCAGGAAGACATAAAAACATTGTACAATTAAATCGAATAGAGAAGACTTTATTAAATAACTTAGGAATTCATAATCATTACAGATTCAAATCAGGGACACCCCTAGCATTGCGCGATTTAGATACTCATATTGTTTAAAAGAATTCCAATGATATAAAGCTTAAACATTACAAATAAATGATGAATTTTGATCTTCAATCGCTGTGGCTCATGCAAAATCTCCATCCTCCAAGAATCTCATACGTTGCTCTCTCTAATCCTCAATTCTTCATGCAGAAAAAAGTCCCCTAATTCATCTTTCAAACTTGGCTAAATAGTGAACAATCCATTTGTCTCAGTCGGAAATGCCCAAAACGCCCCATTGGGTCCCAAATAGTGAAAATCATGAAAACACTTAAAATCAGTGTCACTGGCCAACACGGCCCGTGTCAGGTGACACGGCTGCCCGTGTTGGCCATCAGGTAATTTTCTACTCCAGGTATGCTGACACGACCCGTGTCAAGCGACACGGCCGCCCGTGTCAGCCCCTGTTTTTCACGTTGTCCAAGTCTCCCCCCTGACACGGTGCGTGTCAGGCGACATAACCACCCGTGTCAGGGACTGTTTTCCATGCTTTCCACGTCTTCCTCCTGACACGGCCCGTGTCAGGTGACACGGCCACCTGGGTCATGGCTCCTGTAGCATCTCCTCTAAAACTTTGAATTATGCACTTTTTCTGCCCCGATTTGTCCTGTTTTATTCTGTTGAACCTGAAAACACTAAAACACAAAACCAAAGCATAATATGCGATAAAACAAAATAAAAACTCGATAAGTAAAATAAACGATAACTAAAATAACTGCTAAATATATGTGTAAAAACCACTGATCAGTCTCCGTGGAGGGGATCGTGAACAAGTTTCACGTCATCGCAAAGTCGGGCTACGTGAGTCATGTCTTCAGTGCTTTCTGGGGGATCGTGACCGGCGAGCCTTCTCTAGCATTGCAAGATGTTCACTATGCACGAAGAACGTGTAGTTGGTATGATTAAGTGTCACAATCAGAGCTTGGGTCGAAAGATCAACATTAGCAGGCACTGAGATTTCTTGGTACACCACGGGTTGCTTGACCTACTAATGAGGGTCATCCAGAAGATGTGTACAAGTGGAAGAGGAAGCTGTTCTTCCATCCCTGAGGTCGTGTTCATGGACGCCCATGTAGTTGTTGTTTCCAAGGTCAGCGAAATGGGAGTTCTGGTCATCATTGTTTGCTTGAGCGGCCATGATGATCGTATGGTTGAAGTTTTCTTTGGTCTTAGTTAGGAAAAGACAGGGAAGTAGTGTTTTCCTTAGATGACACCACTGATCGTACCTGATCAGAAGGGATCGTTGATGACCCATAAGCTTGAGTTAAACGGTGGTCGAAAGTGAAGTGGGAGGGATGAGGGGTACCTACAAGACACTTTGATGCCAAAGTAAGCTTCAGAGTAAATGCAAGTAATGAAAGAGTGAATGAATGAATGAATACCTGACCCTATCGAATGAGAGGGTATTTATAAACTCCAGCACTGAGCCAAGACCTACGTACTAGGCCAGATAGTTAGGCCTAATAACAAAGACTGCTAGTGTTACACGAGTAGTGGAGTCAAGCACGTGGTCTCCTTCCTAGTCAACTGCTCCGAGATAATAAGGAGGTTTATTCTCGATGGGCAATATGATGGAAGCTTCAGATAACCGTTTGCCACACCCTCTTAGTGGGCACGTGGGGAAATTCCTAACGGTTTTTTACTTGGGTTGTATGCCATTGGGCCATAGTAAGGGCGCTGAATTGGACTTGCTCAATAGAGGGCCAAGTGTTGTTCCAGTCTAGAACACTCACCATGATGTTGTTGGAGCTATTTGAAAGGTCAACAGGAGAGATCATTTTTATATTGGAGCTTTTCTTTTGTGAGGAACATACATTTATGAGAGACACACCACATACTCACCCAAAACTTTGAAGTGATAGATGTGTAGATTCTCCCACTTAAACCCACTTATCAATGCTCAAATCTTCACTTTATATCCAATTCGAGACTTTCCCACATTATTCACACTTGTTATTCTCAACATATGTCTCTTTTATGCGACCATCATAAATTTATGTGATTATGCATCTTTGATATGTTAATTTTTATTTATTTTCATTCTCCATTTTTTAGGATTAAGTTGTGGGTGTTTAATTTAATTGTAATCAAGTGCTATAATTAATTTATGTTGTATCTGATCTTTCAAAGACTATAGAAGGACAAAATTACACACACATGCACACACGTATATTGGAACATTATATTGTTCATTAATCCACTTTGTATTTACAAGTCTCATGTTTGTGGGTGTAACACCCTATTTTGTATAGGGGTGGCAAACGGGCATGCCCGCCCCACAAAAGCCCGCAAGAAAATGGGTCCGGGCGGGAATTTTTAAGGATGCGGGTCTAAAACCTATCTCCTCCCCGTAAAAAAGTGAGGGCGGGGCAGGGAAAGCCCGCAGACACTGCACCTTTTAAGCCTAAAAATATAAAAAATTATGTAAATGCATGTGCCTACAAAAGCCTGAGTAGGAAACGGGGTGGGTCGGGGCGGACACATTAGAGGGTGAGGGTCTAAACCCTTGGCAATGGGCATGCCCAATGGGCTGAGTCCATTTTGCCACCCCTAGTTTTTTATAATTCATTTTAATCGATTCAATATTTGCTTTTATTTATTTGACGGTTTAATTGATTATTTTGGTGATATTTAGGGGGTTTATTGGAGGTTAGTATAATTCAATTTGGTTTAAAATAATAAAATAATATTAAAATAATTAGAAAATAGAGGTTTATGATGGAAAATAGAAACTATGAGAAAATAAGAGAAGTGGTGAGAATTATGAAAGAAGTTGGGATAAGGTGCAATTATTAAAAGATTAAACTAGGTTAATGAAAATTTAGGTTAAAATAAATAGAATGTATGAGGAGAAAAATAAGTGTTACATAGAAAAGTGTGGAAGTGGAAGAAAAATAGGCAAGAGTGGAAAACAATGGTTTTTGTGTGAAAGAGGAAACCATAACCAAGAGTTTTGAACATGTGCTTGCTGAAAATTCAGGTAAGGGGAATTACTCTTTTATGGGTGTATTCCATGATAGGCTATAGAAGGGTCCTCACCCTCAAATAGGTTCATTCCTCCATTGTTATGTTTATGAGCTTGGTATGCATCGTGAGAAATTATTGAGTATGTTAATATGAAATTTTGTGATGTTGATGTGTATGAGTATGAAATTCGTACTTGCTGTAATTATGAATTTTATACATGTGGATTTGGTTTGAATTTTGAAATTAAGGGTTATCATTGATGTGTTTTAAGGTTATGAACATATGCATAATTATTGTGATAAATTCATAAATAATGTGTATCCAATGGTGTTTTAATGTTACAAATATGATATGAGTATATGTATAATTTTCTGGGTGATTTGGGTGTTTAGAGGCCAAAATCAGATCTTCAATCGAGCTCCCATGGCAGAAAATGCAGGTTCTGCCTATAGTTCAGGGTGACGGTCAAGTCGCCACGCATTTTGTATCAATGGTGATCGTCATCGTCATAACGGGTAGACCTTCATGGTCCCCATGCAGTATTTTCATGTTGATCATCATAGTAGTGACAGGCTGAGTAGATAAGAGATGACGGGCTGGGTGACGGTCGTCACCCAGGTGACAAGAAGGTCGTCACGAGCCCAGTCTGAATGCCATATTTTGGGTGTTTTCTCACCTCCTTTTGTTTATTGTGCTGTCTATGCTCATATGGGGTACAAACAAGCAAGTTAAGGAATAACTGCTTGAGGTAGAAGACGAATTCAATGCCTCCTTAGTTACTTATTCGTTCAGATCTTTAGTGGAGTCACTCTGATATGTAACACAAGGGACATGTTATTCTTTTTTTCTTATACGTGTTTATGTTATTTTGGAGTTGTTAAACCAATTTTGGTTATTCTGCGATGGATGACACTTTGATGTCAAACTTCTTTGTTACCCCGCTGCGCATTTCCTAAAAAATACTTTGTTCTTGGATTTTATGATTGGTGATTCATATGTGACACTCTAATTGGTTGAGTTTGTATTTTTGAATTTTCTTATTCTATGTCGATTCGGGAATTAGGGTGTTACAGAGGGGGTTGTGGAACATTATGTCATAATTCAAGTCCACTTTGATAACATTTGTTATGTTATTATTTGGAGATGACTCATCAAGAAATTTCCTTCGCGAGTAGGACTATCCCATGTGAAGCAAAAAATCCAAAGTCTTTGATTGGCTAAACCATGTCATTTGTACTAAAAGAGTAATTCATTCACTGTAGTTGACGAGAATAAAAGTCAAGTGTTGACTAAGTGGATCGAAACACAAAAGATGGAGGAATGACCTGTGTTATTTGAAATTCAAAAACAATATAAATTTTTGGGTCTTTAAAGTAACACTACTATGGAAAAGGCGTACAACACGATTGGGAAAGATATATAATCACGCAAGACCGGACGTTGATATGTAACATGTGGTTGTATATGCATTACTTACAATTATGTTCTAATGACCGTTGTTGTAAACTATTTATTACAACGGTTGACGTAAATAACCATTGTCATAAATATAGTTTCGTGGGTTTGATACCCAGCTACAACCAAAATTAAAGCACATGAAAAACATTTCACCACAATTATAAGTTCCAACCGTTTTTGTATATGTAAGGGTTTATTATAAAATATAGGATTGCTTATTTTTCCCTGCCCCTCATTAACCATATAATAATCAGAAAAATTAAACTATTCTTGAAAAACAAATTAAAGGATCCAATGTTTTTCGAATTTCATGCCTCTTGTAAATCATGATTTCCTCTTTAGCCTATAGGATTTGATTCAATCCCATATTATTCAAAGCAATGTTGATGAATGGATGTAAGTCTGAGTGTTTCACAAAAAAATTAATTTCCTCTTATTTTCTAGTTTATTTTTCGAACATCAAGATTTGTGTGTGTAACACAGTGGGAGAAATGATTTGGTTTTGCATTTTATCGCAAATGTTGCGGATAGCAAGAGTCACCATCGACTTTTATTTTATCCAATAAGGAAAGGGTAAAAAGAACAGGAAAGACCTTCGAGAATTTTGAGTTCGGGGGGTAGGTTATAAAAAGGGAAGGTGTTAGCACCTTTTTCATCTATAGTTATCTACGGGATCTTAATCGCTAGCTATCTTTGTTTCAAAATGCTTTTGTGTATGTGTTTAAAAATATTTTGAAAAATGCCTAAGTGGGGCAAACTTGGTAATGATTCTCGTATAAGTTGAGAACGCGCACAAAATGTTTGTTTTGAAAATATTTCAGAAAAATGTTTGTGAAAAAAAGGATGTTTTTATGAGCAAGCGATTAAAAGCTATCTACCTACTAAAAGTCTTTCGCATTATTTTACTCCTCCTTAGAAAGTGATATCCTACCATTAGTTAGTAGGAAGCCCTATCGTTGGATGTGTGAGGGACATGCGAGGGTCATCGTATAGTCATAAAGATAATTGGTAAGGACGCTTTAGCAATTTTCGTAAGGGACTAAGATCGTTTACCAAAGGCAACATCGAAGGGTCATTGAGAGACTACGATCTTTTGTATCGAGGGTCTTTGCTAAGACGTCCCCACGTTCGAGGGACATGACTACTTTTATTTGAAGGTAACAAGCAAGGTTACCCTAGAGGTGAGTGTGTGAATAGTGTATTAGATTCAGTTATTTAATCTTGATTAGGGTTTTCTAGATTTTTTTTTGATCTTGTCATACATGCCCTAGTTACTAGCAGTAATAAGGAAAGCAATAAAGACAAAAATTAAACGTCCTACGCTATTACAAAGCTTCGAGGAAGGGGGTACAAAACTAAAAAATCGGGGGAAAAGAAAAGTAAAAACCATAATTTAACCTATTACATTCTGTAGCAATTACATAATAGGAAAAATTAATGCGAAAATAATAAAGCACACGAACAGTAAAATAAGAGGAAAATGGTTTGATGAAAAATAATTTATGATTAAACCTAAACCTAATTGATTAAATTGAGCAAACCCTAAAGTCTATGTTGATTTTAATTAATCGAAAAAGTTAAGTAATTAAATTAATCGAGATTAATTATCCTAATTAATTTTAATAATCAAAGTTAATTTATGAGAAAGAAAACTAAGCCTAATTTATTTTAATGTTCATTAAAAAATAATTAGGGTTTACTAAAAAAATTAGGGTTAAGTTTTAAAAAAAGAAAATAAAGTCAGTAAAGAAAATAGAGAAAAAGGAATGTTGGGGGTGGGTGTTGAACCCACGCCCCCTGCATCTCCAGCGTGCATGCCTACCAACCGAGTCAGGCGCGCGCCTGTGCTAGGATACGCGTTCAACATGTTTTATCATCAACCTGCAAAACATATGAAATATTAGAGAAAAAGTGTCAAAAGGATGGATCGAACCCAAGCCCTTTGAGACTAATGCCTTATTGCGCGCGCTTCTGCCACTAGGGTGGCTGTTTCATCATTTCATATAACTGAAACCATAAATATATATTATATAATCAAATTACTGGCTGGAGAAGCGTCGGAGCCCTAGCTCCAGTCGTCTTCTCTGGTAAGCCCCTTTTTTAAAACCTCTAAAATAAACAAGGTTAACAATAAAAAATGTTTTACCCCCCTAAACTGAGGGTTGCGAATCCAATGGCAATGTTATTTTGATATAAAAATTCATGGTTTGGCCGCTATAACACAAATGGTACCGATCGTAGCAAACATGATACCATATGGTTCTGACTGCATGGGATCATGATAATGATCCAAACCTGTTCAGGGACATCTCAGGAGTGCATTAGTAACATTAATATGGCATAAAACAAAACAAAAGTCACAATATGAAATTAACAAAATTTATGAAATCGGAGATGGATGTATGGTGTTCTCATGAGCTTTTGAACATCAACATTGACCCAACCTTACTCTGTATGGTGGCTAGAAGTGAATGAGATGGTTGTTTTGCAGTGAGAGGGATTTGAAAGTAGGGTTTGAAAATTTTAGGGTTCTTGAAAATATTTGGAAAAATTTTGGACAAGTTTTTGGAGGCAAGGATTCGTCTCTTTTCTCTTGTCTTGATGTCTAAATATATAAAGAATTTTTAGGGCAAAACAAATGGGCTTGGACTCTTGTGTAATAAGATATAATTTTATCTTATATTATTAATGAATTAAATAAAAATAATTAAAATAAAATAAGTCCTAAAGGCATGTGAATGAATTCTGAGGTGTATGAAAGGCATAAACAAATTTGGACCTCAAAACCATGGCCCAATAGTCCAAAATATCAAGCTTGCTCAATTTGAATTTCATGCATTTGCTCAAAATTTCTCAACTTGCAATGGCCATAACTTATTCAATTTTTATCTTTTGAATGTGATATTGGACTTTTTGGAAATACCAAGATGTCCTTTACAACCTCTATGTTGATCATTTTTGCGTTTGAATACTTTATCTTGATATAAGTTATCTTGATAAAAAATGTCTTTTTATTGACTTTTGAAATGACCTATAATGTATTGGCTTATATCTCTCAAATGATGAATTTTTTGGACTTGAGCATATAGATTCAAAGTTGTAGAGAACTGAATCCCCTTAAAAATTATCTTTGGTTGGGGAAAATCTGATGAAGCGTGTGAAAGTTATGCTTGGTAAAAGTTCAGTTGACTTCTGCTTAAGAAAACCCTAATTTGACAACTTTTGACTTTTGCTGATTTGAGGGCTTTTCTTGAGGAATCATGATCAACCCTTGATAAAATTATGGATATAACTTAAAAATATTGATGTTGAGCAAAAATCTTGAGGTTTGACTGTATGTTGACCATGGTTGACTTTTTACCCAATAAAGTTGATTTTCAGTCATCTGAGCCATTGACTGAGAAAACTTGTGATGTAAAGCATGAAACTTGGTATGAGCATTCTTGGAGACATATAAGAGACCATGTAAACCACTTGAGACCTTATAAACCCAATATTACTTGAGAAATACCAAACCCTAGTTGTGGATCTGTTGCTTAGGAGGGGAATTTGTCTGATCAATTCTTGAGCCAACTTGAGCAAATGAGGATCTTTTGAGAATGTCTTGAAGAAAAATGGGAGGGAAAATTTTGGGGTATAATAGCTGCCCCTGTTCAATCTTCTTAAACCTTAAGAATTATATTGACATGTCCGCCATTCGTGACTTGAAGGTAGAAGATGATTGAACATTTAAGTGCCTGAAAATTTGCACTCGCCTGTGCACGAAGTAACACTGTTGGTTGATTATATCGCGAGTGAGATTAAGGATGCCATTTGGAGAGTAACGGGATGTCAGAGATGGTATTATAGATTCCATCTAGAGAGGTGACAGAGAGTCGTCGGAGATGGTCTTATAGATGCCACCCAGAGTATTTGTTGATAGGAATACCAGAATAAGTCTATGTCCGACTATATCCGAAAGAACATCAGAGTGAATCTATGCTTGATTTTATCTCAACGATGCACTATAATGAACCTACGCCCGACTTTATCTTAGAAGATGTATTTGGAATGATTCTACACCGACTTCGTCTAAAGGAATATCAGAAGAAATCTACGCTTGATTTCATCTGAATAATAAACTAGAATGAGTCTACGCTCGACTCTGTCTTAGAAGATATATTTGGAATGAGTCTACGCTCGAATTTGTCCAAAAGAATATCAGAAGGAATCTACGCTTGATTTCATCCGAATAGTAAACTAAAATGAGTCTACGCTCAAATTTGTCTAAAAGATACATTTGGAAAGAGTCTACGCCCGACTTTTTCCAAAAAGAGTATCAGAAGGAAATCTACGCCTGATTTCATCTGAACTAGAAGATGTCTACGCCTGACTTTAACTAGAAGAGGTATCGAAAAGAGTCTCCGCCTGACTTTTTCCAAAAATAGTCCCAAAATGAAATCTACACCTAATTTCATCTGAACTAGAAGATGTCTACGCCCGACTTCAACTATAAGAGGTATCGAAAAGAGTTTACGCCTGACTTTTTCCAAAATGAGTATCAAAAGGAAATTTATGATTGACTTTATCTAAATGATGCACTAGAAGATTTATACGTTCGACTTCAACTAGAAGATGTATCGGAAAGAGTCTACGCCTGACCTTTTCCAAAAATAGTATCAGAAGGAAATCTATGTTTGACTTCATCTGAATGATGCACTAGAAGATGTCTACGTCCGAATTCATCTAGAAGAGATATCTTTCAGAATGATCTTTTAGGGGAAATGTTTAAGTAGCTACTTGTCAGATTTAGTATCTGAGAAGAATTATATGATCATGTAGATATTCGCACTATCTTTTTTAGGAATTACTCTGGGACCTGTTAGAAAATTGTTGATGATGTCCGTCTGTTTGTAAACTTTACCTAAAGAGATAGAGTTAGTATTTATGCAATGTCATGATGTATGTAGTGCATTTCATAATGATGCTCTCGAAATAAATGTGAATATGCTAATGCATTTCATATGCATATGATATGATAAATGATGTATGTGAGATGTCATTAAAGTGTATCGGTAGATCCGTATAACATTTTTGATCGGGAAAATAAATTTCAGACTGCTGCTGGGGATGACGAATATGTGTGATCTTCAATATTGTCATAGAATGCCAATTCCGGGGATTTCAGCTTGCTATTTAGGGAAACTCTGTCGGGGAATATTGATTTCTACTTGGGGAGAAGAACTCAAGAACATTGGTCGTTCATTTCTCTACTGGGGAGTTTAATTCTTCTATACCCTGATTGGGGATAAAAGAGACATATAACCTTCTGAGGTACTGTCTGATCGAGTTTTCGATATGGATGTTGGCTCGTATGGGGAGGATAATATTAACTAATACCTGGTCCAGTTTCCGATTTCGTAGCAACTCTCTGGGGATAATGGTCTGGACTGCCCTTTGCTGGAGAGAAAAGTTTTTCCAATGATTTACAATATAGGGATAGACTTAAGCTGGGGAGATTGAACTCCGTTGGGGAAATAATCCCTGTTGGGGAAATAAACCCTGCTGGAGAAACACTCTATTGAGGAAATAAACCTGCTGGAGGAATATGTTCTGATGGGGACACGAGCCCTGGAAGAAAAGAGAAATCAGCAAGGGATTGAACCCAACTAGAGAAACAAACTCAGCTGGGGAAGAGAATTCTTGTGAATTATGTTGCTATCATATTCTAACAAGGGTTGAAACTCCGTAGGTTGGCGATGTTGTCGGGGGAAAAATTATACTCCTTTATCCACTAGGAGATCTGCCAGTGAGTATACTTAGAGTATTTCATGCTTGTGGGGAATACATCTTTGTTGAAGATGAGCTTGTGAACCTGATTCCACAAGGGATTATCTTATGTAAACCGCTCTGTGAGGCAACTTTACTGGGGATTACTCTGGGGATTTATGGATGTCTTGAACATTATCCCGACTCCTAAAGTCTTGAGTAAATACTTATTCCTGTTTTTATGCATATATTTGTCAACAGAAATCATGTTCATATGCATATGTTCATTCAATTTAATCATTGGATGTTTTTTGCAAACAAAGCAGACAAAGTAAAATTTTGGATTTGAAATTGTATTTGTATTGACAGTTTGTCTATAATAGGCGATTGTTGTACAAGGAGACAGAAATTCTAGTAAGAGGAAATCGTCATGAAAAATGAAGAGAGCACAAAGTGAAAACAAAATGTATAACTATGTATAAATGGTCTCGTCGGGTTCCAACTCTGCTATTGCCCCTATGTCTTTGAGCATCTCATCCCTTGCTGTCGGAAGAAGTTGATTGAATTGATCTGCACCATTCGAACTTGACTTTGGTAATAAAGATGGTTGTAGGTGATCCGACGGGACATAATCATACGCTTTAATCCCTATTTTTTTCCTGGACCGCCCTTTCGGGTTTTCAGTCAACCGGGATACCCTTTTTTGCCAAAGCCGCCTTTCCAGGTTTTCGACTTGCCAGGTGTACAATATTATATATATATATATATATATATATATATATATATATATATATATATATATATATATATATATATCCCTATTTCTTCCCAAACCCTTTTGGTTCGCCGGTATGTCCTTATTTTTGCCTAGGCTAGTCAACCTAGCGGGTCATTTTTTATGCGTAGTATCTTTTAACTATGTCCGCGTTCACAGGGTGTGAAAGATCTTCACCATCCATATTGGTAAGCATCATGGCACCGCCCGAAAATATCTTCTTGATTACAAATGTCCTTCGTAGGTAGGAGTCCATTTACCCCTGGGGTCACCCTGCGGTAGGATGATGCACTTTATTACCAAGTCACCAGCCTAATATACCCGATGCTTGATTTTCTTATTGAAGGCTTTGCTCATACGCTTCTGATATATTTGACTGTGACAAACAGCTACGAGCCTCTTCTCGTCAATTAAATTCAACTGATCTAGCCTAGTCTGAATCCATTCATCTTCGTCCAAGTCTGCATCTTTCATGATTCTCAGAGAAGGAATCTAAACCTCGATAGGTAAGACAACCTCCATACCGTAAACTAGAGAGAACGGGGTTGCCCTAGTTGATGTCCGAGATGAAGTGAGATAGCCGTGAATAGAAAAAGGTAACATCTCGTGCCAATCTTTATTCGTCACAACCATTTTCTGCATAATCTTATTAATGTTCTTATTGGTGGCTTCCACTGCGCCATTCATCTTTGGTCGATACAGAGAAGAATTATAGTGCTTGATCTTGAACTGCATGCAGAGTTCCGTGATCATAGTATTGTTTAAATTAATACCATTATCTGTGATAATCCTTTTGGGGATGCCATACCGACAGATAAGGTTATGCTTAATGAATTGAGCAACTGTATTTTTGGTAATAGAGGCAAACGAGGCTGCTTCAACCCACTTTTTGAAGTAATCAATGGCGACGAGGATGAAGCGCTGTCTTTTGGAAGTAATAGGTTTGGTCTCTCCAATTATATAAATTCCCACATTGCAAATGGCCAAGGAGCAGTCAAGACATTCAGAGGTACTGGAGGCACATGTAGTTTATCAGCATATATCTGGCACTTATGACAAGTTCTTGAGTGATGGTGGCAGTCAATTTCCATAGTAGACCAATAGTAACCCGCTCTCAGAATCTTCTTGGCCATAGTATGTCCAATGGAATGAGTACCAAAGATACCTTTGTGCACATCTTCCATAATCTACTTCATCTCTTTCTTGTCCAAACAACGAAGCAGAGTCAAATCATGGTTGCGCATGTACAGGATTCCATTGCTCATGAAGAACTTAGCTGAGAATCTCCGCAGGAATTTCTTGTCGTTGATAGATGCCCCTTCAGGATACTGTTGAGCTTCAAGATATATTTTCACTTCATGAAACCAATGCTTCTCTTCTACTTGTCAGTGTCAACCTCGTAGCAGTGTGCGAATTTGTCTAGCCTTTAAATGGTAATTCTGGGAGCTTCGTTGTCCCACCTAACTTTGAACATATATGAAATAGTAGCTAACGCCTCTTCTAACTGATTCTCTTCTCTTGGGATGTGCTCAAAAGTGTTCTCTTCTAAATACGTAACTACGGTCAACACATGCTCTCGGTATGGAATGAGATTCAAATGCTTACTATCCCATTCTTCCTTAATCTGACTGATTACCTAGAATGAGTCTCCATATACGCTCAAGAACTTGATTCTCAGATCAATGGCAAATTTAATACCCATGATGCACACTTCGTATTCAGCCATATTATTGGTATAATCAAAGCATAATTTGGAGGTAAAGGGTGTATGGAAACCCTTAGGATAGATAATTACGACACCAATTTCATTGCTCAGTGCATTACAGGCTCCGTCAAAAATCATAGTCCATCGAGATCCTGTCTCAGGTCCTTCATACGGTCCAAGTTCTTCATAATCTATAACTAGCATAATGTTCTCATCTGGGAATTCGAAGTTCATAAATTGATAATAGTCTACAGCTTGATGCGCCAAATGATCTGCCAGTACACTTCCTTTAATTGTTTTCTGAGTGGTGTACGGAATGTCGTATTCGGTTAAGACCATTTCCATCGGGCTATCCTTCTGGAGAGAGTTGGCTTCTCGAATATGTATTTGATGGGATCCATTTTAGAGATCAATAGAGTAGTATGAGTCACCATATACTGTCTTAGTTGGCGAGTGGCCCATGCCAAAGCGCAACAAGTTTTCTCGAGCAGTGAATATATTATTTCACAGTCGGTAAACTTTTTGCTAAGGTAGTATATTGCATGCTCTTTTCGACCAGACTCATCATGCTGGCCCAGTACACACCTGTTGTACCCCAAAATTTCCCCTCCAAATTCTACTCAAGGCATGCTCCTAAAGGTCCTCAATTGCTCAAGGTTGACCAAGAATTGACCAGACAAACTCTCCTCCTAAACAACGAACCTCTAATTAAGGTTTCACTTTCCATCAAGATGTGTGAGCTCAAAAGCTCTCTAATGTTTTACATGGTCCTAATATGCCTTCAAGATTTCCCATGCCAAGTTTCATGCCTTGCACTACAAGTTTGCCCAGTCAATTGCTCAAATGCTTGAAAATCAACTGTGCTAGGTCAAAAGTCAACTATGGCCCAAATACAGTCAAAATTCATGATTTTTGGTCAACATAAACATTTTGGAGTGATATCCATTATTTGATCAAGGGTTGATCATGATTCCTAAAGAAATACTCCTAATCTATCAAAAGTCAAGAATTGCTAAATTAGGGTTTCTATAGGAAAAGTCAACTGAACTTTGACCAGGCATAAATTTCACATACTTCGTCCATTTCCCCCCAACCAAAGCTCATTTTGAGGAGAATATAATTCCATACAACTTCTCTTTTGTCCTAAAGTTCAAGAGATGCATCATTTGAAAGATACAAGCTCATACATTACATGTCATTTTCAGAAAGACAACATAAGGCACTTTTTGTCAAGGCAACTTACATCAAGATAATGTCTCCAAATGAAAAAACGATTAAAAGAGAAAGTGTAGAGGACATATTGAGATTTCCTAATAGTTCAAGATCACATTCAAGGGATGAAAATTGAGCATGTTATGAGGTGTACAAGTTGGGCAATTTTCAAGAAATGCGTGAAACGCAAAGTGAGCGAACTTGATGTTTTGTTGTTATGAAGTTTTGATGTTCAAACATGTTCATAAGGTGTTAGAGGACCTATAAATCCATTCACATATTTTTTATGATTTTTATTTCTTTTATTTGAATTTTTATTCATTTAAATGCAAATAAAATCAAATAAAATATGAAATAATGGTATAAAGGCTTGGGCTTTTTGTTTCAATCATCTAAAGGCCCAAGACAACTCATGACAACTCATGATAACTCATTACAACCTTTTCAATTTCGTGGGGACTCAAGAAAGAAAGAAACATTGCAAATTTGGCAAGTTTTAAAGTTGTTTTCTTGTTTAAACCATGGCATGATTACCTTGATTCCATTCCTTATTTGTCAGCCCAAATCAAGCCAACAACATGTCCAGATTCGTGCAAGGCATCCAAAAGACAAGAATCATGCAAAGAAGGCAAGTTTTCAATATGTTGGAATATTGATTTTATGAGCATGATTACCTTGTCCCTTTTCATACTTGTTGGCTCCTATTTCATTCTCTATATAAAGGAAAACAAAGGCAGAAGAAGAACGGGAAAAACCATTGCATAACAAAGCTCTACAAATTTCTCAAAGTTGCAAAATTCTTAACCATACTTCCAGGTGCTCTCAAGCAAAACAAAGAATCCGTTCATCTCCCAGAGGCTCCCAAGAGTTGAACTAGGCTCATAACCAAGCCCTTCCATATCTAGAAGTCTCACATCCAATTGTACCGGTTTTGGTAAAATTTATTTAATCTCAAATTGTCTATTCATGTCATATAAATTATTTTTGTGCATTGATATGTGTTTGTGAGACCATTTAGAACATGTTAGGACAATCACATGTGCAGATGAACACCCTATGCGCAAGATGCCATGGTTAGGGCTATAAGCTTTTTGAGCTTCAGATTCTGTGATACGAGGACTTTCAATCCAAACCCATGATATGACTCATGGGAGAGATATACATTATGATACGGTGGGAGAACTGACTTGAGGGTTTTGCGTTTGATCACAAATGTTGCGGTTAGCAAGAGTCGCCACTGACTTTTCTTTTATCCAAAAGGAAAGGTGAAAAAGCATAGGAAAGACCTTTGAGATTATTTCTTGAGTTCGGGGGGTAGATTATGAAAAGGGAAGGTATTAGCACCATTTTCATCCATGGTTTTCCATGGGCTCTTAGTTACTTGCTAGATCACTTGCTTTTGTTTGAAATTTTGCTTTGTGTGGTTTTTGAAAGTATTTTGTAAAGAGGCCATTGTTTAGGCAATCTTTGTAATGATTCTTGTTTGTAAGAATGTATACAAATATGTTTGATCTTTTAAAAATGTTTTCAATCTTGCAAGATGTTTGAAAGTGTAGGTGTTTGTTTTGAAAATAGCAAGGATGTTTGTTTTGAAATGGAGCAAGTAATTAGGAGCAATCTACCTACTCAAATGTCTTTCTTGTTCATTTTCTTTTCCTTTGACATTGTTGTCTTGCCATTGATTTGGTAAGCAACCCTATCTTTGGATGTAAACGGGACGGGCGTGGGTCATCGTATAACCATGATTAGCAATGTTACAAGGTATCTTAGTATTCTTTTTGAGGGACTAAGATCATTTGTAAGGCAACTTAGATAGCGTCATCGAGGGACTATGATCTTGTATTTGCTTGTTTTTGCTAAGATACCTTACATGCGTAATATGGCCATTTTGTATAAGGCAACCAAGTGGGATAACCCTAGAGGTGCTTGTGTGCAAGTGTATTGTTTTCATGCTTGATTTTGTCTTGAATTAGGGTTTTCAATTTGATTGATTTTTTTCTTTTCATACAAACTCTAATTTCTAGCATGTGAATATAAAACATTTAAATTGCGAAAAATAAAAATATTAAGCTATTACATGATTTGTGGGAAAGGGGTGTACAAATTGAATGAGGATTGTAAGAATTTAAAGCCTAATTAGTCTATTACAACCATATTGAATTTATACAATAATTTAAATAAATAAATGTACAAAAATAAATATGCAAGAATGTAAATGCAAAGAACATGGATCTTTTTGTTTGGATTTTTTATGAGAAAAAGGAATTTTTTTAACCTAATTAATTAAAAGAAAATAATTAATTAAGTTTAAATTTATTAAGAAAAGATTTTGAATAAAACCCTAATATTATTTAGTTGATTAAAAGAAATTAAGTTTATAAGAAAAGCATTTTTTGTTATTTTTGTCTTGAAAATATTTATGACATCATGAAATATTTTTAGTCTTTTTTATATCAAAAATAATATATTTTAATAGGTGTAAAAGAAAAATAAATATTGACCTAGTTTTAATTAAATTTACAAGGTGATTTGTAAAAAAAATAAAATAAAGTATAGTTAGTACAAATATTTTTTGTGAGAAAAAATAAAATAAACTAAATTAAAATGAAGATCTAAATTTTTTATGATTTTTAATATTAGTGAAAAATAATTAAGAAAAAAACAAATAAAACAAAAATAAGAAAATAAAATAAATTGGGCTAGGGGTGCATAAGCAGGCAGGTAGGTCAGCTAGCAAAAATAAAAAAAACAATACCAGACCCAAAGGGCCCAGCGCCTGTAAAAACATGTTAGAAAGTCAAAAATATGAAAAATGGGCAAAAGGGTACCACTAGGGCTCAAACCCAGGTTCCATAGGTTAACAGGCGCGTGCTTTACCACTGGGGTGGCTATACATCCGTTTATATAAACAAAACAATAAATATGTAAAGCAAATCAAGTCCTGATGACTTCATCTTCAACCTCCAGCCGGTGTACATGTAACTTCTTCATTTCTCAACAAAAATGGAAGATGACAAAATGAAAGTTGTTGCATTCTTCCTCACGAATCTAACCATGTAAATAACTAAAGCTAAAAGTCAAAGATAAATGAGAATTTCTCTGGACCTAATTTGAACCCTAAAAGTTTCAGAAACTTCAACTCTAAAATTCTCTAAGCTCAAGCCATGTAAATGCAAACTATGGATATGTACAGCTTCGTGGCAATGAGGTCTACATTTTATCTTCATAAATGCAAGCCTAACAATTCCTAAGTAATGAGATAGAAGTTCAAGAAAAATACCTCAAAACTGGAAATCGTGAAATGCAAATGAGCTTGATTCAAAGTGCTGTAAGGACCAGGTTAGCTTCCTTGAGGTCCCAGGAGGCTAATGCAATGATTAGCTTGAGATGAAAGTGGCTGAGGAGCTCTGGAGAAGTCAAGTTGCAGACCCCTGTTTTTGAAAATGGAACTTGATGATGAAGGTGTTACAGTTGAGCAAATGGACTTTGAATGGTTTGTATTTGATGTTTAGAAGCTTTTGGAAGTGAAAGGCCAAAGAACGCACGGGGGGATTTGGAGTTTGGTATGTAAAGTCAGAACTTGCACAACAATGGTGTTTTGAGACAATTTCTAGCCAGAGGGAATTTGAGTGAGTTTAAGGGTCTTCAAGCTCGTGTCCTAGCTCACAAATAGTGCTTCTATTTATAAGCAACAAATTTAGAGACTTGTTGTTGATCAGAAGTTGAAATTACATGTTTATGCATAACATGTGAGTTTTTGAGAAAAAAAGTTTCAATGCCTTGTGTACTTGCTAAGATAGAGTGGTTATGCTTTAAACAAGCTTACTTCTGAATTTGTGGATGGAGTGTGATCAGAGTGAAGATGTGAAAAACACAAGAAGGGGGGTTGAATTGTTGAAACTTGAAATCAAATGCAGACAACACGTTATTTTTATCCTGGTTCTTTTGATCTCAAACTACTCCAGTCCACCCGTCAAGGTGATTTCGCCTCTCTCCAACGAGGTCTTAATCCACTATATTCAACTGAATACAAAACTGCTTTAACAACTGCTAAAGCCTTCTTGAGTCTAACCACAGACCGGTTTCTCAAGGAAATTCTTTTACAGATAAATGAACAAATGTGTGTTTAATGTTTTCTAGAAAAAACTATATATCACAACTGTGATAATACATAATATGAAGCTTATATGAAACTAGATTGCTAGAACTATAGAGTAAGCAGTTGAGAGCTTTAGCAAACTGAATGAGTGAGGACGAAGATGATTAGCTTATGCGTATGTGCGTGTGTAAAGATTATTAGCCATTTCTTTTCTCACAGATTTGTTTATATAGCCTTGGAATAGATACGTTGCTGTCCATAACTTCATTTCAATGCTCATAACGTTCTTTCCATTTTGAGAAGATCTTTGTCTTGGAATAAAGCCGTTGGTAATTAATCTGCCTTGAATGCATAGTAACGTTGACACTTCAGAATGTTCTGCTTGCTGAGGATCAGAGTGTTCTTGGCTTTAGCTTACTCTGGCGCTTCTGAATGCTGATGACATGATTAGGATCTTGATCAGAGTCAGAGTGTGTTAAGCGTAGATTCTGTACATCAGGCTTCAGCATAGCACATGTATTGATCTTCTGGTGCTGACATATCTTCTGATGCTGATGTTGATATTGATATTCTGATGCTGATTCCATTAGAGTTTCCTTCGAATACACAACATAATTTTGAGTAGTACATATGTCTTATATAATTCTCATAATTGATTTAATCTTGTATTTTGTTATCATCAAAACTCTAACTGAGGGTTGTAGAATCAAACTATGTTCTAACAATCTCCCCCTTTTTGATGATGACAAAACCAGATTTTTTCAATTAAAATAAAATGATGAAAGTATCAGAGTTTAAGGATAAAGAGGAAACGATATCAGAGATAATCAGATAGTGAGTAAAAAGTATCAGAGCTAAGAGAGTAAGTAATAAAAAGTATCAGAGCTAAGAGAGTAAGGAATAAAAAGTATCAGAGTAACGATGAGAAAAACTCCCCCTGAGTTGATTATTTCCCTTTGATTCCTTGAGACCTTGAGCATCAGAACTTTACTGAACTTTCTTGGAGCATCAGAATTTTACTTTATCAGAGTTCATCAGATTCTTGTACCTGTAAGTTTTTCAGAACAGCAAATATATAAGGATGTTAGAATGTTTGAGACTTTTGTCTTAGTAATCCGTTATTGAAAAATATCATTCTTTCTCCCCCTTTTTGTCAGTTATCAAAAAGCATAAATAATCAGAGTTAAAATGATCAGAGTAAAAACATGTTTGTATTAAACTAGAAGCAATGATAGTTTAGAACAAGTAAAAATATTACAGACAAACATGTAAAGAAAACAGGGAAAACACAGGAAAATTTCTAAGAAGAAGGAGGAAGTCGTGTGAACAGAGCTTCCAACATGCTCTTGATTTGCTCGCTGGTTTCATGTTGCTTAGATACCATATTTGCTATAGAATCAATCTTGATATCCTGCTTATCCATCCTTTCATTCATCAGCATATCTGATCTCTTCAAATCCTCCAGAGCCTTCCTGTCAAGAGAGGAAGCTTGAGGATCTTCATATACAGACTGCTTCTCAAAGCTTTCTGTAGTTTCTTCTGCTTGACCCAAGTCTCCAGCTTGAATTATCTGTTCTTCAGCAGGTTGAACTTGAGATGCTGGACGCTTTTCAGACCAAGGTGCAAAGTCCAGATGGAGAACTTCTTCCTTCAGAAGCTTGCTCAGAACTGGACCTTCCATTTCCTTCAGCAAATTGCTGAAGTTCTGTTGAGCCTGTCCATAGCTCTGGTTTCGCAACTTAAAGGTTTCAGCGCATACCCATCTTCTGAATTGAGTCCAGAGAAGGTCTGATGCATCAGGATCAACCACTTCCAGACTTGCTTGTTTCAAAGAAGTGATCCACTTCTGCATATCTGTTTCAAAGTTCAATATGCTGGAACCAACATCTGGTTATTTTGGTTTGAGGATGGCAGTTTTGTGATGTATTGCAGCAAGGCGTTCAAAGACTGTTAGATCAATGACTGTCTTGCTGTGGTTTTCTGTATTTTTCTTAGGTGAGGGAGTGGGAGAGTCAGAAATTACGATTGGACTTGATGGGGTGTTTGGTGGAGTTATTTCTGGTGAAGAGGGAAGTTGAGGAATATTAACAGTGGTACCACATGGCAATTGGATGGCCAAAGGTTGTGGTTCAGGAGATTCAGAGGTTTGAGCCCCAGAGTTTTGAGTCTCAGGTTGTGGAGATTGTGTATGTTGAGGAGAGGGTGGATTAATATCTGGTTGAGGAGAGGAAGGTTGTGGAATTTCTGGTTCTGGTGTTGGAGAGAGTGGGGTTTCGGGTATTGGTGAGAGTGGAATGTCAGGTTGTGGTGAGATGGGAATTTCTGGTTGTGGATTTGGATTTTCTGTTTCGGGAGTGGAAGAGTGTTGGTCAATATCAGAAAGAACTTGAGCAAGTTCTGGTTCTAGTATGGTTGCAGTGTTTGGATTTTATGGTTTGGAGCGGGATCTTCTGAGGGTTAATGACTCAGAAGGGTCAAAGTCAATGTCAAAATCTTCAAAGGTTTGGGGTGTTGGGATATCAGCTGGAGTTGGAGTGGGAGTAGGAATAGATGTGGAAACAACAGTTGAATCTAAAACAGATACAGAAACAGGGTTACCTCTTTTCTTTGGAGTCTGTTGTGATAATCCTTCTGGAGCAGCTTTTCTCTTCTTTGTCTTCTTCAGAACCACCTCTGGTGCCTTCTGCTGAAGATCTTGAATGTTTAGATTGGGTGTTGTACCATCAGCTTTACAAGCATCCAAATATCTCAGAATTATTTGAGGCTTGGAGTCAATCTCTGAGAACATAGGGAAGTCGTTCAGAGGGACTCTTCTGCTGGAGATTTCAGCAAAAGGAGTGACGCTGGGCTCCTTCTTAATGTTCTCTATCAGCTTCATCTTCTTTAGATTCTTGGCATTCAGTTGCTTGCCAACAGAAGGTTCCAGGGTGCTGATCTCTTGTGCCTCTATCAAATGTTCAATCATCCTATTCTCAGTCAGAATATCTGATATCAATCTGCCCAAGGGTATCCAATCCCTTTTAGTCCGTTCATCTTCTCTTGTCTCCTTGACGCTTGTTCTCATATGGTTGAACAGAAGATGAGCTAGATTAATCTTTACCCTCTGAGAAATAAAATAGATCAGAAACTGCTGATCTATGTTTATGTAATCAGGAGAGCTGGTAGGCTTCCTGTGGTTGAAACATCCCAGAATAATCTTTGCCCAAATTCTGTGCTTATCTCTCAAATCCCTTATCTTGCTGGAGGGAAGCCCCAGCGTGAAAATTTCCCTTGCTATAACAACAACATCTGAGCATCTTTCGGCCATGTCTATACAGCGAATACCACCACCATTGTACCCAATGAGTCTTGCAATCAGGTCTTCAGTAATCACAATCTTCTTCCCCATGATGTAAGAAGTGACTTGGTGATTTGAGGAATAGGCGTGAATCCAAAATTCCTTAACCAAGATAGGAAAAGTTGGACCCACCAGCCTGTCGAAATATTTCTCCCATCCTTGTGCTTGAATCTCTTCTGATAAATCAAAACCATTTTCCTTCAGACTGTTGAAATCCACTATTATCTCTGACAGAACTTCAAGGTTCTTGACTGGAGTGAGTAGCGTTCTGAGAGGAACTTCATATTGCTCAGCTGATGCATCTTTCTGGGAACCTGAAGAGAGATTGCTGCTAGAAGCCATGTTCACACGAGGATTTTTGAAAATGCTTTAAGGGGTTTCTTGAGAAAGAGGAACACAGAAAACAGAAGTATTGATTGAAAACGAAAGTTAGGGTAAAAGTTGTGAATGGTGTGAATGGTGTTTAAATAGATTTTGAAAAAGGTTTTTTTTGAAAACATAAACGCTTAAGAGAGAGAAATAAATCATGATTAATTGCATTTAATGATTGCTGATTTTAGGGGATTCAGAAAGATACTTAAACGGTTACCCATGACATGTGTCTCAATGCATCCAATCAGCGCTTTGCCTTTTCAGAAGTGTGAACACGTGTTCTGCCTCAGGAAACAGCTGATGACTGGATGACACTTGTTTGCTTGAGTGAATAGCACATCTATCCTTGAACTGAAGCGCTCAGATCTTCATGGATAGATTCTGATACAATCTGCATTTCTAAAATTCTGAAAGAGGATTGATCAGAAGTTCACAGAGAAATAAACATAATTCTGAAGGTTAATATATAAAATTAAAACAGTTTTATTCTGGACAGAGCTTCATGCTGAGATGTTTTAGAATGAAGTTGAACCTATCTTCAGAAAGTGGTTTTGTAAAGATATCAGCCCATTGATGGTCTGTATCAATAAATTTTAAGTTTAAGATTCCTTTCTGAATATAGTCCCTAATAAAATGATGTTTTATTTCTATATGCTTAGCCCTAGAATGCAAAATTGGATTTCTACTTAAGAAAATGGCAGAGGTGTTATCATAGAGGATAGGAATGTTACTCTCATATATCTGGAAGTCCTCAAGTTGACTTTTCATCCAGAGCATTTGTGTGCTGCATCCAGCTGCTGCTATGTATTCAACTTCTGCTGTTGATAGAGCAATGGTGGATTGTCTTTTGCTGGACCACGAGATCAGATTTTCTCCCAGAAACTGGCAGCTTCCAGAAGTGATTTTACGTTCAACTCTGTCTCCAGCAAAGTCAGCATCACAGTAACCTACTAAGCTGTAATCACTAGATTTTCTATAAAACAGACCCAGATTAGTAGTACCTTTCAGATACTTGAAAATTCGCTTAACAGTTGTTAAGTGAGATTCTCTAGGATCTGATTGGAATCTTGCACAAATGTACACACTGAATAAAATATCAGGCCTTGAAGCTGTAAGATAAAGAAGAGACCCAATCATACCTCTATAGACCTTCTGTTCTACCTTTTTGCTTACCTCTTCTCTTTCCAGAATGCACGCGAGATGCATTGGAATCTTTGATGCCTTACATTCTGAGAGATCAAATTTCTTCAGAAGTTCTCTGACGTATTTGCTCTGATGAATGTAAGTTCCTTCTGGGGTTTGGTTGATCTGAATGCCAAGAAAGAATTTCAGTTCCCCCATTAGGCTCATCTCAAATTCTGCCTGCATACACTTAACAAACTTTCTTCCCAGATAAGGTTTAGTAGATCCAAAAATGATATCATCAACATAAATCTGACAGACTAAAATGTCATTCTTAACTGTCTTACAGAATAAGGTTGTGTCCACCTTCCCTCTGGTGAATTCCTTTTCTAACAGGAAGTTACTTAGTCTTTCATACCAAGCTCTGGGAGCTTGTTTCAGACCATACAGTGATTTCTTTAGTTTGAAAACATATTCTGGATTTTTTGAACTTTCAAAACCAGGGGGTTGGTGCACATATACCTCTTCTTCTATATAGCCATTTAAGAATGCACTCTTAACATCCATCTGATACAGAGTGATGCCTTTATTAACAACAAAAGAAATTAAAAGTGTGATAGATTCTAACCTGGCGACTGGAGCAAAGGTTTATGTATAGTCTATCCCCTCTTGCTGACTATAACCTTGTGCTACCAATCGTTCCTTGTTTCTGATGACTTTACCTTGTTCATTCAGTTTGTTTCTGAACACCCATTTTGTTCCAATGACGTTGAATCCTTTTGGTTTAGGAACTAGATCCCATACGTCATTCCTTGTGAATTGATTCAGCTTCTCTTGCATTGCTAGAATCCAATCATTGTCCAGAAGTGCTTCATCAATTGAAGATGGTTCAATCAGAGAAACAAGTCCCATGAGGGATTCTTCAGAGTTTCTGAAGCTGGCTCTTGTTCTGATTGGATCTTCCTTTCTTCCTAAGATTATTTCTTCTGGGTGATCCATGCTGCTTCTGGATGGTCTTTTCTGAGGTTGATCAACAGAAGATGCTGGATTGCTTGCAGTGCCTCTTTCTGATGTTGAGGGAGTGTCTCTGTTAAGAGCTTCTGATGACTTGTCTTCAGTACCTGTGAATTCAACTTCCATACCTGTAAGTAATTCATTCTGCTTTGACTTTTGAGAGTCAAGCTTATCATCAAAACGAACATTGATTGATTCTTCCACAATCTGTATTTCTGTATTGTATACTCTGTACCCTCTTGAGCGTTCAGAGTATCCTAACATAATACACTTCTGTGCTTTAGAGTCAAACTTGTTCAAATAATTTTTAGTATTCAAAATAAAACAAGTACATCCAAATGGATGAAAATATGAAATGTTGGGCTTTATGTTCTTCCACAATTCATATGGAGTCTTTTCCAGAATAGGTCTTATGGAGATTCTATTCTGAATGTAGCACGCTGTGTTTATTGCCTCTGCCCAAAAGATCTTAGCAACGTTAGTCTCGTTGATCATGGTTCTGGCCATTTCTTGCAATGTTCTGTTCTTTCGTTCTACAACTCCATTTTGCTGGGGAGTTCTAGGACAAGAGAAATCATGCAGAATGCCTTTGTCATTAAAAAATGATTCAAAATCTTTGTTTTCAAACTCTCCACCATGATCACTTCTGACTTTGACGATTCTAAGATCCTTTTCATTCTGAACTTGGTTACAGAAGGTAACAAACACAGAGTGTGACTCGTCCTTGTGTCTTAAGAACTTTACCCATGTCCATCTGCTATAGTCATCTACGATTACTAACCCATACTTCTTGCCACTGACTGAAGCAGTTTTAACTGGTCCAAATAAGTCAATGTGCAGAAGTTCTAATGGCTTAGAGGTGGAAACAACATTTTTAGATTTAAAAGCAGGTTTTGCAAACTTGCCTTTCTGACATGCTTCACACAGAGCATCTGAATTGAACTTCAGATTAGGAAGTCCTCTGACCAGATTGAGTTTGTTAATCTGAGATATTCTTCTCATACTAACATGCCCCAATCTTCTGTGCCAGATCCATTGCTCGTTGTTAACAGACAGAAGACACTTTACATTCTGACTTTTCAGTTCAGAAAGTTTTATTTTGTAAATGTTGTTTCTCCTCTTTCCATTAAATAGGATAGTCTCATCTTTCTGACTAACAACTTTACATGAATTTTGATTGAAGATTATATCATAACCGTTATCAATTAATTGACTTATGGATAACAGGTTATGCATTAATCCATCTACTAACAAAACATTACTTATAGAGGGAAGATTTCCGTTACCTACTGTTCCAGAGCCAATGATCTTTCCCCTCTGATTGCCTCCAAAGCCTATGTGGCCTCCAGGCTTAAGTTCCAGGCTTTGGAACATATGCCTTCTTCCCGTCATGTGTCGTGAGCAGCCAGAGTCCAGGTACCATGACTGGTGTTTTTGCTTTGCTGCTAAAGATATCTGCAACATGTATTATTTTATCCTTAGGTACCCATATTTTCTTGGGTCCTGATTTGTTAGTTTTACCAAAACTCTAGTTGAATTTTGGTTTGACAGAATAATTACTACTAGTATATTTGATATCGTGTGTGTGCCCATATACAAAGTGATAATCAAGAGAAGTGCGTTTTATCACTAAATCCATGGCATTCTTTGGTGTAGGTACCTTACCTTGGTATCCTATTCCCTTTCTGCCATTTCTGCTAACTCCATAGATCATTGAAGCCATTTTCCTTCTATCTATGCTTTTAGCTAGAAACTTCTGAAAGCTGTGATCATACTCCTTGATGATCTCATCAGCAATACTGGGAGTTTCAAGAATTGTTTCCTTCTGAGAGTTTTGTAATATATTTTCTAATTTTAAAACTTTATCTTTCAACTCAGAATTTTCCAATTTGAGACTCTCAGTTTTATCAGAGTCAGAAGCAAGATCCCTTTTCAGGTTTCTGAATTTGACTCTGATCTGCTTATATCTTTCCAGAATCTCATTAAGGCTTTCAGCAAGTTCAGCCTTAGTAAAGTTAATAGCAAAGTCAGGAAATACCTCTTCCGTGTCTGATTCAGAGTCTGATTCAGAAGCTTCACTGTCTTCTGTTATGTTAGCCATGAGAGCTATGTTTTCTCTCTCATCATCTGATTTTGAGTCAGCTTCAGATGTATCAGAATCATCCCATGTGGCCATGAGACTTTTCTTCTTTTCCTTGCCAAACTTTCTTCTGGGCTTTTCCTTCTAAAGCTTTGGGCAATCACTCTTGTAGTGTCCTTGCTCGTTACATTCATAGCATATGATGTCTTTGTTGTTTGGCTTTCTGCTTCCTGAAGAGCCTTCAGATCTTCTGTATCCAGAGGAAGGTTCTGACCTTCTGTATCTGGAGGAGGATTCATTCTGATTCTCTGATCTTCTGGGATTCCTGAACTTTCTTTGCCTCTGCTTCCACAGTTGGTTCACCCTTCTGGAGAGGAGATACAATTCATCTTCTTCTGATGAGGACCCATCAGAGGTTTCTTCTACAGTCTGCAAAACCTTGGAGTCAGATTTTCTGTTAGATTTTAAAGCTAAAGGCTTACCTTGCTTTTGAGGTTCATCAGCTTCTAGCTCTATCTCGTGACTTCTGAGGGAGCTGACAAGTTCCTCCAGAGAGATTGTGTTGAGATCCTTAGCTAGCTTCAACGCTGTGACCATTGGCCTCCACTGTTCTGGAAAGCTTCTGATGATCTTCTTAACATGATCAGCAGTAGAATACCCTTTGTCTAGAACTTTGAGACCAGCAACCAGAATCTGAAATCTTGATAACATTGTTTCAATAGATTCACTTTCTTCCATCTTGAATGCCTCATACTTCTGAATGAGCGCAAAAGCTTTAGTTTCTTTAACTTGAAGGTTGCCTTCATGCGTCATTCTCAGAGAGTCAAACATATTCTTTGCAGTGTCTCTGTTTGATATCTTTTCATATTCAGAGTAAGAGATAACACTGAGAAGAATTGTTCTGGCCTTGTGATGGTTTTTGAAATCACGCTTTTGTTGATCAGACATTGCTTTCCTGTCAATCTTCTGACCACTTGCGTTCACAGGGTGCGTGTATCCATCAGTCACCATATCCCACAGATCAGCATCGTGGGCTAGAAAGAAGCTTTCAATTCTGTCTTTCCAGTAATCAAAGTTCTCTCCATCAAAGACTGGAGGTTTGCCACTGAATCTGTCTCTTTCTTCATTGTTGTCATTGCTGATGTTGTGATGTGTTTCTGCCATAGTGTTTTTCAACGCTGGATCTTGTACTGACATGGTTAAGTGTTATGAACTCAGAACCAGACGCTCTGATGCCAATTGAAGATGTGAAAAACACAAGAAGGGGGGTTGAATTGTTGAAACTTGAAATCAAATGCAGACAACACGTTATTTTTATCCTGGTTCGTTTGATCTCAAACTACTCCAGTCCACCCGTCAAGGTGATTTCGCCTCTCTCCAACGAGGTCTAATCCATTATATTCAACTGAATACAAAACAGCTTTAACAACTGCTAAAGCCTTCTTGAGTCTAACCACAGACCGGTTTCTCAAGGAAATTCTTTTACAGATAAATGAACAATTGTGTGTTTAATGTTTTCTAGAAAAAACTATATATCACAACTGTGATAATACACAATATGAAGCTTATATGAAACTAGATTGCTAGAACTATAGAGTAAGCAGTTGAGAGCTTTAGCAAACTGAATGAGTGAGGACGAAGATGATTAGCTTATGCGTATGTGCGTGTGTAAAGATTATTAGCCATTTCTTTTCTCACAGATTTGTTTATATAGCCTTGGAATAGATACGTTGTTGTCCATAACTTCATTTCAATGCTCATAACGTTCTTTCCATTTTGAGAAGATATTTGTCTTGGAATAAAGCCGTTGGTAATTAATCTGCCTTGAATGCATAGTAAAATTGACACTTCAGAATGTTCTGCTTGCTGAGGATCAGAGTGTTCTTGGCTTTAGCTTACTCTGGCGCTTCTGAATGCTGATGACATGATTAGGATCTTGATCAGAGTCAGAGTGTGTTAAGCGTAGATTCTGTACATCAGGCTTCAGCGTAGCACATGTATTGATCTTCTGGTGCTGACATATCTTCTGATGCTGATGTTGATATTGATATTTTGATGCTGATTCCATCAGAGTTTCCTGCGAATACACGGCATAATTTTGAGTAGTACATATGTCTTATATAATTCTCATAATTGATTTAATCTTGTATTTTGTTATCATCAAAACTCTAACTGAGAGTTGTAGAATCAAACTATGTTCTAACACAGAGGGAACAAGTTAGAGGCTCAATGTGAACTTTATGCAAAAAGCTTGCTTTACAAGAATGGTATTGTTAACTTTCTTCCCAAAATGGAAATGTGAATTGGATAAAGCTTAAACCACTTGGATTATAGCTCAAAAGTTTGTGTAATCCATTAATTATGGAGTGACAAACAATTTTGAGGTCTGCAAAGCAAAGATTATGCAGCCTAACATTGAAATTGCATTTGTGTTCATCATGAAAATGACCTATAATTCAAGTGACAAAACACCAACTTCATCTCTTCGATTCTCCCTACTCAAGAATGATCTCAAGGAGTTCTTGGACATTTTGGAAAGCTTGCAATATGCTCTACGACTAATCTTTGAATTTCTTTAGAATATTATCCTCGGAAATATGTGAAAAGTTGCCATGAAGTTAGGTCAAAAATATGCCTAACTAGGGCAAAATTTCACTAAGTCTTTTTTAGTTCATGAGCATGTATTCATAGAATTATAACTTGAGATCCAAGCACTTTTAGGAGAAGTTGTGTGAAGAAAAGTTGTAGATTTCATGGAGATCTATAACTTTTATGTTGGAAGTTTCCTTTGAATCATCTTGCATCATAATGAAAAAATTGCTCAAAGTTATGAGAAAATAAGAAAATTTTGACACTTAGAAAAAATTCGAAGTTTAGAAATTTTGACTTTTCAAAATGAAATCTTGATTTCTTGATTTATTAATGAATAAGTTTCATATTTTGACATGTTTTGATGAATTGTGATCTTTTGTGCTTAAATTTGAACAAAAAGTCAAAGTTTGACTTTTCAGTATACAGTTGACTTTTGATCAGTTGACTGCAAAATTCATCTGTCTATCCAATGGATTTGCAATGTTTTGAATCATGTCATTAGGTAAAAATGATGCAATTTGACTCTTGAGATCATGCCTTAAACCAATTGACCATTTGCTAGGTTAAAAATCAAAAATTGCCCTTTCCTAGTCAAAACCCTAATTTTGACCATTTTGCCCTTTTGGAGATTTCATCAAATTTCTTGAGGAATTGTGGTCGAAACTTGATCAAATGATACACATGGGTTTAAAGTGTTAATGTGGATAAAAAATTATGAAGTTTTGACTGTAAATTGGCCATAGTTGACTTTTTCTCCAAAACAACTGATTTTTAGGTCAACTGTTCAATTAACCGAGCAAAAGAGTGATCCAAGGCTTGAAACTTGGCATGAGTAGTCTTGGGGGTCCATAATGATCCATGAAAGTCATATGAAGTATTGATAGTTCAAAATTCCTTGTGCAAACTCAAACCCTAATTTTGGTCATCAGTGCCTAAGGAGGTGTCTTGAGCTGATCAAACCCTAGTGCAGTCTTGAGCCCAAGGAGATCTTGTGAGCAAATTCTTGATAAGTGAGATGGAAAATTTTGGGGTACAACACACATGATTCTGAAGACTTTTCTCCAGCGCCTGGGCTCTCTTGCTAATGGGCCTGGGATTTTGCTTAGCGCATCCCCCCATTTTCTTTACAACATGCCCCATTCTTTTGCTTTTTTTTGCTTTAATTATTTATTTTCTATTCATTTCAATTAATTTAAAAAAAAAAATCATAAAATCACAAAAAAATAGATTTAGTTTATTTCTTTTAATTAATTTAATTTTCATAAATAAATTTAATTTAACTTAATCATGTTTTAGTATTTATTTCATAGTTAATTTGCAATTAATTTAGACTTAGGTCTTAAATATTAAAATCAAATCACAAAAATACCAAAAATATTTTTCTTAATACTTGGGCTTTTTAGGACATTTGATTTTCTTTCTAAACAATCTCTTATTTTTTTTTCTATTTTTTCTTTGTTATTTAAATTCTAGAAAGAATGTATAGGTCACACATTTGATTTTGTAATAGTTAGTTTATCTTTTCGCATTTTTTTCTTCTAAATATTGTAACTGCTCATGGGATGTAATAGTGTAGGATTTACTTTCCGCACTTTATATTTTATGTACAATATTACTGTTAGTAAATATGATTGTATGGAAAGACTGAAAACAAAGTGCTAGCAAACTTAAATTCAAAGACAAATAACTGAAACAAGCACACATTACACATATACACCTCTAGGGTACACCCACTTTGGTTGCCTTTCCGAAAAACAGTCACGTCCCTCGAAACGGGGACGCTTTAGCATAGACCCGTAAATCAAAGATCATAGTCCCTCGATGACCCTACAGTTGCCTTTCGGTAAATGATCTAGTCCCTAGACAAAATTGCTAAAGCGTCTCCACATGTTACCTTTATGACTGTACGTCCCTTCGATTGTCCCTTAACATCCAACGATAGGGCTACCTACTCGCTAATAGTAGGATAGCATTGTCTAAAGGATAGGATGAAAAGAACAAACCTTTCGAGTATAAGTAGATAGTTCCTAGATGTTATGCTCAAAACAAATTTTTTCACTTTTACACTTACACATTTCAAAAATAAACTTTCAAAAAACATTTGCTTTGTCAACACTCTTGAGGACTGATACAAGAGTTAACGCAAAGCAAATCGCCTCACTAAGGCATTTCAAATTTTTTTTTCAAAACACACAAAGCACAAGGTATTTTAAAATGAGCTAAGCATCTAAGAGCCCGTAGGAAACTACGGATGGAAAGGGTACTAACACCTTCCCTTTCCATAATCTACCCCCCTTACTCAGAAAATTCTTGAAAGGTCTTTTTCTGTTCTTTTCACCCTTTCCTTTGTTGGATAAAAGAAAAGTCGATGGCGACTCTTACTTACCGCAACATTTGCAAACACAAACACAAAACCTGTATAAAAGTCGGTTCTGCCACCGTATCACAAAACTGACGACTCTGCTGGGGACTTATTAATTTAAAAAGTGGGGTTACCTTAGAGTTAGTTCATTATTTAACTGCTTTTTTGTGCTTTGTTTGCTTTACTTTTGAGGGCTTTGTCTGGGTTACTATAGATCCTACACCTGGATCTGGGGTACCTTTTAAGTAAGTAGCAATAGATCGTGGAGACTGTGCGGGGTATACTAACATGGTTGAAGTGATAGCTACATTGATGTGACACTTTGGTTGGTACCGGTAGCCCTTGAGTAGTCAAGGAGAATACGAGGCCGCTGCATGGTGTCATGAAGCATAAACTGACCTTAGAACCTTTAATTGAACGACTTGACCATTAGGAAGTAGTGAGATAGCCGTCTTTGGTGTAGTCCTAAGTCGGATGATACTCGATACTACACTCATTGAGATTTGACTCCCGAGTTTTGTTTGGTGGTAAGTCAGTTGTCGATCAAAACAAAACTTGTGGGAAAAATCAGAGATATTAAGATTCCCTAGAACCCGGTTACTATTGATAGGACATGTTGAACCAACTATATTTCAAGAGGGTACTTACCTACAAACCCCATGCAAGCCTGAACCTAAGGCTGCTTGTATGACTTGTTTGCCTTCATTATCGAACAACTTGAACTTATTGCATGGCTTTTGTTTGTATTCCTTGCAGGACCTTGTTTGTATACATTATCCAATAAACTGGTTTTCTTGCAAGACATACTTGTCTTCATTACCCTGCATTTTTCTTGATGCATAGCATACACATCATAGCATCTTACAATAGCATTTCCTTAACCATTTCAAGGATCTCAAGGGCCTGTGGTGCAGGTTATGATGAACCAAACGTCTAGCAATGGGTAAGGGGATTTATTTTCCTCTAGCCAATATCTTCAAATGACCCAAACACGACAACTTGAGTCAGGGGCTATGACCCACTCGATATGGTGAGCTTGATTCTCATTGAAGGACATTCAACAATATAAAATTCTTCAATCAAAGCTGCAGTAAACTCCTAACATCTTCTTGTGTTTGCCCCACGAGATCCTTGAAAACATTTACACATCGTTCATGTCATTACATAACAGGTCTTCAGTACAGGTCTCTCATGTTCTCACTGTGTATTTCAGCAAGCAAGAGAAATGGCTCTCAAACAGAACAACAAAGATCTCCAAACTCAAGAGTCTCAGTTCATGGAAATGTTCCTTAACCTATCCAAGGGGAAAGAAGATTTGAAAGCACTCCTCAACAGGAACTTGACCAAGAAACATCCTGACAATAATAAGGATGACCAGTTGGAACAACTGCAAGCTGAAACGAAAAGGACGAGAATCCAGATGAGTAGTCAGATGACTCTTATCCAAAGTTTATCTCGGGAACAAGAAGAATTGAGGATTCTCATCAGCAAGCTTCTTCAGGACAGATACGACAGTCTGGGGGAAACTGCTAGAGATTGGGGCCTAATCAACAATCAATCTCTCTTGGAAGATAGGGAATTGGGTGACATGTTCATTCGGGGGCATGTTGAAAATAAAATCAGGAGCAGTGACATTCAAGGGAGTACATATTCGAGTACTCATAAGAGACCATACAATGGGAAGAAAGAGTCCAATGTCGTGTACGACCAGAGGGGCCGCAATAATAGTAATCTCAACCAATCTGTGGGGTAACACTGACTTCTATTCCAGCACCGATGCAGAAACAACGACAAGGCAATCAGCATAAGCAGTACACACCCAAAAGGAAATTCACGAAAATAAACATGTCATTGGCTCAGGTATTGCAACACATGTTGAAGATGGAGTTGATTACATTAAGGGATCCTCCTCGAAATCCCAATGTCTCAGCTCTTAGCTATCGCCCTGATGCAGTGTGCGCATACCATTCCAATAGTCCTAGAGATGATACGAATGACTGTTAGGCATTGAAAAATAAGATTCAGGACTTGATCAATGAAGGAGTGCTGGAGTTCACACAAGATGGCCAGACTGAATTCTTCTGCCATCCCTCAAAGGCACATTGTTGTACCCCAAAATTTTCCCTCCCATATTCTTCAAGAAATTGCCAAGCCAGGTCAAAAAATTCCCCCAAGGGTTGTGCAGTGCAACTGTCTCCTACACAGTCAAAACTAGGGTTTGAGTTCTGATCAAGAATTGAAAGTTTTCAAAGGCCCAATCAAGTATCATATGCCTACAAATGTGGTCAAGCATCTTCATATCAAGTTTCAAGGCATTCAGCTCAAAATTGCACAGTCAAAACCCTAGATTGCACTACAGTCAACTGTAGGGGCAAAATGGTCATTTGACAGTCAAAAGTTCAAATTTTTGGTCAACATATCATTTTGAAGCCACAAACATCATTTGATCAATGCTTGATCATGATTCTCAAAATTTGGCTCAGAAATCATCAAAGATGCAAAAGTTGCTATATTTGGGCAGCTGAAAAAGTCAACTGAAATTGACCAGGGCATAACTTTCACATGGATTATCAGAAAAATTCCATCCAAAGCTCATTTTGAAGAGAAAGACATTTCCTACAACTCATCTTCATATTCCAAGTCCAAGAAATGCTCTCACAAAAAGTTATCAATTTCAACATTATAGGTCATTTTCAAAAGTCAACAAAAAGGAACTTTAAGTCAAAGGCCATAACTTGAGATTGGTAAATTAAAATGACATGGGACAAAAGGAATTGGTTAGAGGACTCAAAGACCTTTCCAAAATGTCCAAGAACATGGGAAAAGCTTAAAAATTGAGCAAGTTATGCCTTGTGGAAGTTGGGAAATTTTTGGGAATTTTGAAAAGTCAACTTTACTTCAAATGACCTAAAATTGCTAATGGGCCCATTTTTCTTCCATGATTAATCATTCCAAGCCTATGCACGACCACTTGGCCCAAAGGGAAGTATTTTCTCATTATTTATTTATTTATTTGAATTTCTATTAATATTAATTCATTTAAATTATATAAATATGTGAAAAATATCAAACTTGACCTAAAAAATCTTTTCATGCATGTTTTACTCTCAATATCACGTGCACATCCTAATTAGGCAAGTTTTGGTTTGATTTGAGCTAATTGACACAAAAACCATGTGAAAAAGATATGTAAAGATCTTAAGGAAATCAAATATGCAAATCATTGAATGCCATGGATTTTATTCAATTTTGTTGACCTAAAAGCTTTACTACATATTCAGAATGACAAACCTAATGGCAAGAGACTCAAAAGCTGCGCCCAAGAACACTTTGCAAACTTGAATTTTTTCCATAAAACACAAAACTGAATTCATTGTTGGAGGACGATTCAAGCCTTAATCTTGATTCCAATAACTTCATTGTGGTTCTCTGAACGTGTGCCAATCACAAACAACAACCAAAGCTCCAATAATTGGTAGTTTGAACTCAAACTGTATCAAGCAATTTTTGAAATCGTATATCATAATTTACGCATCCTTTTGCATTTTTATTTATGGATTCTTGTTCAGTGTGATGTTTCTAAGCTAACCAATGCCTTTGATTGAATTATTACACGTTATACTCGATTCCACCATGATCGAGTTCTAGGGTTACAGGTTTGCAAAATTGGGGTTTTCTACCCAAGGCAAAATTAGGGTTCCAGACCCACGCCATTATACTCAACGCATCTGGACGAAGAGATTCATATACTCGCACCTAATTTATTGGTCCTATAGCGCTAGTCGCTATTTTCTGTAAACCTACCTTAAGCCACGCCCAGAAAACCGTTGCTATTGTGTTTTGTTTTACAGGGATGGTGAGGAAGAAGAAGCCGTGTCAAAACGTGATAGGCACATTTGAATTCTCGCGCGCTAATCCACTAACTATTTGCTTTTCTTTTATAATATTTCTTGTTTATTTACTAATCACGCGCGTTGAGTTGGTCTAGTGGCAGGCAATGATGCTGGTAACACACGTGACCTGGGTTCGAACCCCAGGTCTCATGCTATTTCAATATTATTTTTCATTCACAAATCCCATGCAGCGCTTATGTTGAGGGTCATCATGCACGTTCAAAATCCAAAGGTCCACGCGTCTTGGGAGATCAATCAAAAGGCAGGGATTCAAGGAACACAACAAACCATAGTCAACGCATCACACATGATTGAGAAAGTCCAACGAGACCAAGGCTTAATGGGCCAGTTTGCTAAGGCCTTACCTCCATCTGGGGCCTGAACCCCCCCCTGGTTTGCTTTTTTCTCTTCATATTTTATTTTTTTAATTATTGTGTTATTTATTTTTATTGTTTTAATTAATTAATTATTTTCCTACAAAATATAAAAAACATCATAAAAACTCAAAAAGACAAAACATAATAAAAATATTTAATTTTCACATTTTTCTTGTAAATAATTGCTTATAAATAAATATTAGTTTAATTAGGTTTATCTTAATTCTTTTCATAATAAAACTTAAAAAATATAGAATTTAGGCTTAATTTTTATCCTTTTTAATTTTTCCTTTTATCATAATATTATTTATTTTATTTATTTTCCTAATTGAATGGTACATAAAAAATAGGTTTAATTTAGGTTAAATTTTAATATTTTCATAATAAATCTAAAAAAAACATTAGAATTAGGGTTTGCATCCAATCTTCATTTTAATTAATTCTTTTTTTTTTCCATTAAATATTAAATCCAAAAATACCAAAAAAACATTCTTATTTTAATTTTAATTTTAATTTTTTGCAAAAGGGTCCAACGCCCATAATTTTATTTAATTTCGCGCATTTATTTTATGTCGCTTATTATAATTATGTAATTCTCCCAAAGCGTTGTAACTTAAATTTCTCGCACTTTTATTTCTTTCACTTTATTTATTTTCTGTCAAATCGGGTCCAGTTTAATTTTGGCGATGTGGACCCGCGCTATTTGTAATAGCTTTAGAATTTACTTTCCCGCAAATATTTTAACTGTTAAATAAGCATGAAAGAATGTATGGACTTAAAATAAAATCAAGCGTAGATCACAATGAACATGACAAGACAAATAGCTGAAAACAACACACGATTCGCACACACCACCCCTAGGGTACGCCTCACTGTTGCCTTTCGAAAGGTGATCGTCGAGTAGAGGACGTCTTAGTAAGTCCTCATGATCCGGGAACCTGGCATGAGGGTAGCTTCTAAGGTGTCTTCCCATTGCTCTGGTGATCACCATGTCCCTAAACTCGAATTGACCCGAATACCTCCAACGGTGGTGCTACCTACCTCTCAATGGTGGGATGGCACTACTTTTAAGGACATTTACACAGACGAATTCCTTAGGGTAGGTAGGTTCTCAAGGATACTTGCTCTAATTTCAAACAAATCAAAACATCTTTTCACCAACACTTTTCAAAAGCCTTCAAAGCAAATTTTTCAAACACTCTGACGTACGAGTCGAACTGAAATTTTTCAAAGAAACTTTTTTAAACCCACAATTGAAAAGCAAACAAATCTTTTTGAAAACACATTGAGCAAGTACCTAAGAGCCCATGGATAACCATGGATAGAAAGGGTGCTAACACCTTCCCTTTCTATAACCTACCTCCCGAACCGAGAGCAATCTCTTTAAGGAATTTTTCTGTGCTTTTGTCCTTTCCATTTGGAGAAAATAAAAGACGGTGGCGACTCTTGCTTCCGCGACATTTCGCGAACCAGCGTTAAACAGTCAGTTCCAGATCCACCGATCACAGAACTGGCGACTCTGCTGGGGACTTAACTTAAAGTGAGGTGTACCTTAGGGTTAGTTCATAACTGTGTTTTCAATTGTATTGCTTTGCTTGCTTTAAATTGTGGGTGTGTCTTGGGAGTTCTATAGATCCTAACCCGGATCTGGGGGATACCTTCTTAGAAAGTAGCAACAAGACTGTGAGGGAACTGTGCGGGGTATACCGACATGGTTGAAACAGTCTGCTACGTTGATGTGGCACTTTGGTGTGTACCGGTAACCCTTGAGTTCAGTCAAGGAGAGTACGGGGCCTCCGCGTGGTGTCATGAAGCATCAACAGACCTTAGGAACCTTAAATGAACTATCTTGGCCTCTTTAGGGTAGTGAGATAACTGACTTTGGTGCAGTCCGAGGTTGGTTGATACTCGATACTACACTCAATTGAGGGTTGCTTTCCTGGAATATTTTGGTCGCCAGTTCAGTGGCTAAATCGAAACGATGAACAATGAAAGCAATCCTGTGATATTGGGACCCTTAGAACCCGGTTACTTCTAATAGGACAGGTTGAGCCCACCAACTTCAAGAGGGTAATACCCAGACCCCATGCTGGTCTAAACTCTAAGGGCTTTCTCTTGTGTGACTTGTGTGCCTTCCAACTTGACTACTTGCATGCTTGTTACCTAACACGTGTTTCTTGCAGGCTTTGTTTGCAGTCCTTAATTGGGACTCACAACAGGGTTACATACATTACCCCATGCATAGCATAACATCATACCATTGCATACATCCTAACCCATTTCAAGGATCTCAAGGGCTTGTGATGCAGGTCATGGTGAATCAACTATCCCAGCAAGGGGCAGAGAGGATTTATTTTCCTCTAGCCAAGGTTGTCAGGGGCTATGACCCACTGGATATGGTGAGCCTTTGACCCTTGAAGAAGGACTCTCAACAACAGGAAGTACCTTCAATCAAGTTACCGGTTTTCAACTCTAACAAGTTTCTCTGTTTACCCCGCGAGGTCCTTGAAATCATTGCATGCATGTCATACATATCATTGCATAACAGGTACCCTTTCTCTGCAGGTTACTTACCTTCTTCGCTGTTTATTTCAGCCGATCGTCATGAATCCTGAATCATCAGCTGAGCAGTCTATCAAGGCCCTCCAGGCTCAGAATGCCCAATTCCAAGGGCTAATCATGAACCTGACCCAGGGGCAGCAAGATCTGAAGGCTCTGCTCTTGAAGAAGGAAAAGAAGAAGAAGAGGACTGTCTTGTTCAGCCCTAGACGCAGATCTGGGAACACCCTGCAGGACCAAGCTGAGAGGACAACTCCATCTATGGGGAAAAGTAGTCGTCAAGAAGAAAGGATTCCCAGCCCAGCGGTCTCCGACAATGAGACAGATTTCAACGATGAACAGTACCCTCCGGCTGAGGACAGGTACAAACAGTTGGAAGACCGGCTCAGTGCTATGGAGATATAAAAGGTGCCTGGCCTGGACTTCGAGGATCTAGGTCTGTCTTCTGGGGTAGTGATCCCGCGCAAATTCAAGGTACCCGCCTTTGCTAAATACGATGGGGCATCCTGTCCTAAGTTGCATCTCAGGGCTTATACAAGGAGGATCCAGCCCTATACAGCTGACAAAAACTTATGGATCCATTTCTTCCAAGAGAGTCTTTCGGGGACTCAGCTCGAGTGGTTCTATCAACTGAATGGAGCCAACATCCGTACCTGGGAAGACTTAGCCACTACATTTTACAAGCATTACCAGTACAATGCCGACCTTGCTCTCACACGTACCCAACTCCAGGGTATGTCGATAGGGTCAAATGAAGGTTTCAAGGAATATGCACAGAAATGGAGAGACCTTGCTGGAAGGGTACAGCCTCCATTAACTGACAGGGAACTCGTTGATATGTTCTTGGGGACCCTATCCGGGCCGTTCTTCAATCATCTCATTGGCAATTCGTCTGCAGGGTTTACCGACCTCATTCTGACCGGGGAAAGAATCGAAGCTGGCATCAAAAGTGGGAAGATTCAGGAAGCTACACCTTCTGATGCTCAGAAAAAGCCTTACACGGGAAGGAAAGAGTCTAATGCTGCATACAGCCAAAAGAGTCGTCGTGACCAACATGCAGGGGCAGTCATGATTTCTGGTTCTGCACCACGCCGTCAACCACAAAGGGGAAACCAGCAAAGGCCGGACGGGCCTAAAAGGCAATTCACCAACATTAACATGCCATGGTCACAAGCATTGCAGCACATGTTGAAGATGAACCTGATTGCAGTGATCAACCCCCCTGCCAATCCTAAGACTTCCTCTCCTAGCTACAATCCAGAAGCAAGGTGTGCTTATCATTCCGATAGCCCGGGGCACGATACTGAGGACTGTTGGGCACTGAAGTACAAAATCCAGAACATGATCGATGCCAAAGAGATCGAGTTCGAGCCCGCTGAGACTCCCAACGTGATCACTGCTCCATTGCCAAAACATGGCTAGGATCGAGAGATTTTTGTTCATTTGAATTCAAGTTGTATTTTTCTTTTCTTGTTCAGATAAACAATTATCATGTTAAACTCTTTTATTTCATGAATGCATTACACATGTCTGTCTTGATTTAATTATGTTTTCTATGCTTAAAACTGCTTTCATATTTTTGCAATGGTCAACTCTTAATTGAAAGTTCTAAGCCTCTTGAGGGAGGATGACGAAAACGATACCAAGATCTTTACAGTATGCTTTTGAACAGACCCCACTGATGAGGTACATGCATTGTTTCAATCCCTAAACACTGGAGTTATAAGGATGATAATCCCTCGTCAACCCCTTTGAGCCAAAGAAGTAGGAGTTTTTCTTTTCGAAATTTAAAACCCTTAATCATAACCTGGGGCAGGGTAGTCTCTCAGTTGATCCAAGTGCATAACGAATGGCACCAAAGAGGTCCTTACGAAAAAAGAAAGACAGTGATGGTTCAGAACAATCAAAAGGACAAGCAGTCATTATCAAAAAAAATCATAAACGAAAAGCCCAAGAAGTCAAAACCTATAAAAAGGGACTTATGAAACTGGGGCATCCCGCTGACTGTAATTCCAAAAAGAAACAGTTCAGGCAAAAAAAAAATATAGGGATAACGAAATCAAAAAGAAAGAGGTCCTACAAACCCTCAACAAAAAAAGAAATGACTTCCTATTCAGAATCAATCATCAATATCTGAATCATCACCAGAAAATCAGAACAAAGACTCAAACAAGGTCTAACACACGATCAACTGAGTTTAGGTTTGGAGAACATCACGAAGAGCGGGTGGGTACAAATAATTTGAGCCTTTATCCTTTGTTTCTTAAACCGTGAACCAGGCCACGATATAACCCTTAAAAGTCCTAGCTGAAGCATGGGTTAGTTCGAAAGCATACTGTTACGAAGGTATCCTGACTCCTGAAGGTTTGCTGTAAAATCGTGAGTTGACACCGCACTGTATTACAAAAAAT
Source organism: Vicia faba (assembly GCA_948472305.1). Taxonomy (NCBI): domain Eukaryota; kingdom Viridiplantae; phylum Streptophyta; class Magnoliopsida; order Fabales; family Fabaceae; genus Vicia; species Vicia faba. The sequence goes on along the minus strand of OX451736.1, from coordinate 250,483,450 downwards.
GCATTTTCAAAATTCAAGACAGACATAGGCTTTTGCATTCTTAAAATAACCTTGTTTGCATATGACTATTTGTTTGAACAGCAGGGAAATTCGCACGATGAATACCTTGTGAACAGAAGTACCTCCAATCAAGGGGCACAGTAAGAGCATTGCCCATTATTTGGGGCATGGCAAAATACTTCCAACAGGGGCAACTCCCTACATTCCGAGAGCGTGGACATAGTCGAAAAAATACTACGCACAATCAAAGACCCGCTAGGTTGACACACCTAGGCAAAAATAAGGGCTTCCCGGCGAACCAAAAGGGTTCGGGCAAAATGAAGGGATGAAACGAAAAAACATGTACACCCGGCAAGTCGAAAACCTGAAAAGGCGGCTTGGGCAAAAATGGGTATCCCGGTGGACTGAAAACCCAAAAGGGCCGTCCAGGCAAAAGTTAGGGATCAAAGCGTACGACTATGTTCTGGTATCTCATCACTTGTCTACTCGAAGATTTGGCAAACACCCACACAGATATCCTATTCCCTCACCTCTGAAACAGGGGCAGTAATGAGTTATCCAGGCGATCCAACTGTTCTGCCAACCAAAGTACAAAGGACAGATCAACATAAGGATGACTACCATCTACCTTTACGAATTCCAGATCGTGGGCTAACGTCCGAGACCAAACAGGACAATCATCCACTTAATCAAAATCATGCAACCCAACACCGGTTTCTTCTCAACCTTCAGACAAAGTCATACACAGACTCCTCCTCCACAAGATGACCTAACCCCGGTTCATCAAGAAGTTTTTACACAAACTTATCCCGAAGTAACCTAACCCCGGTTCCTCCTGAAGTCTTACATGGATTTAGTTCAAGATGACCTAACCCCGGTTCATCAAGAAGTTTTTACACAAACTTATCCAGGTAACCTAACCCCGGTTTCTCCAGAAGTCTTACATGGATTTAGTTCGAGATGACCTAACCCCGGTTCATCCAGAAGTTTTACACAAACTTATCCCGAAGCAACCTTACCCCGGTTCGTCAAGAAATCTCACACGGATCTATCTCAAGGTAACCTAACCCCGGTTCCCCCAGAAGTCTCACATGGACTCGTCTCCAGTAACCTTACCCCGGTTCGTCAAGAAATCTCACGTGGATTTACCCCAAGGTAACCTAACCCCGGTTCCTCCAGAAGTCTTACATGGATTTAGTTCAAGATAACCTCACCCCGGTTCATCAAGAAGTTTTACATGAACTTACCTCACCAAGCAACCCTACACCGGTTCCCCCTATTCAAGATGCAGTTTTACATGGACTCGTCACCCGGACACCCTACACCGGTTCCCCCTTTCCAAGAACGCAGTTTAACATGAACTCGTCATCAAAGTAACCCTACACAGGTTCCCTCTCCATTTCAGATGCGGTTTTACACGAGCTCATCAGCAGGCAACCCTACATATGTTCCCTATTTCAACTTACAAAATTACAGTTCAAAACTTCCCCAGGAAAGTCCAATCCAGTTTCCCAAGGAAAGTTGGAGTCAACAATCCCCAAGCAGTAAGCTTATCCCCAGTAAATTCTGGAAGCTTATCCCTCGCAGAGCACGAACGCGTCCTCCGGCTTTATTTAAAGAGTTATTTCCTTAACAGGATATAACTGGGTTATCCTCAGCCAAAAGCCACGGAAAGGTCGTCGTCAACGTAGTTCTTTCCTACCCCCAGCGAAGTCTATTCACACTTCCACAACAAGACATCCTCAGCAAATTACTATCAACATTCAGCAAAGCATCTCTATCCCCACAGAGTATTGCTTCCCAGCATGGTCGCTAGAGTATCTTTTTCTCCCCGCAGAATCTTCCATTTGCCAAGTTTATTCCTCAACGGAGTCATTTTCTCCTACCGGTATTCTTGCAACTATCATCCCCAGCGGAAGTAAAAGCTTATTCTTCAACATCAGCCCAGGATACGACTTCCCGGCACCCGTCAAGGATTTACTTTCCTAGACAAAAAACACATTCATAAAACGTCACATACATCATTATAGCATGCATAGACGCATCATATCATACAAATCTCATTTATGTTGAGAACATCATTGCTTGATCCATATCATGCATTACATATGACTGACCTTTACCGTTCAGGAAAGACGCAGTTAAAATGCTCAAACATATTTCAAAGCCTTCTCTAGTCCAGCTAAATCGACTCCCAACAGATTTTTCTGATAAAGACTCAGCAGAACTTATGGTCCCCTCTCCGGCAAGTGCGTGAGGTGGTAATTCCTTCTTCAGATGTTTCCCTCTCCGACGATGAGTGTGAGGTGATAGTCTCTTATGGTCCCCTCTCCAACGACGAGTGAGGTGGTAATTCCTTTTTCAGATGTTTCCCTCTCCGACGGTGTGTGAGGTGACAATCCCTTTTCCTATGATTCCCTCTCCAACGGCGAGTGAGGTGATTCCCTTTCAGATTATAAAGGTCTATGGTTCCCGTTCCGATACTGCAAAGATGGTAATTCCCGTTAAGATTTTTCTCAACGAGCGTTGTTGAAGTTAAAATCAGCCAAGGTTCTCTTACCATTCATGCTAAGGCAGTAACCATACCTGGTTCATTCATCAGCAGTTGAAGCTCCAGATTCAGATCCTGTAACCAGTCAGGACACATCTATACCAAACATCTAAAATCAGCTCCTGCAACGTGTCAGGTACTCATTTTTCTTTTTGCAGGTATGCAGGTTCTCGCTAAGGAATCTCCTACGCGATCAACATCCAGATGGCATCTATAATCCCATCATCCCATCCAGCAATCTCTAAATGGCATCTATAAGCCCATTCCACCATCACTGCTACTATGTGAGCGTAAATTTCTGGGCACTCTAGTGTCCAATCATCTTCTACCCTCGGATTACGAAAGGCACGTCAGCCAATCTGCATCCTCAGGTCTAAGAAGATTGAACAGGGGCAACTGTTGTACCCCAAAATTTGCCCTCCCATATTCTTCAAGAAATTGCCAAGCCAGGTCAAAAAATTCCCCCAAGGGTTGTGCAGTGCAACTGTCTCCTACACAGTCAAAACTAGGGTTTGAGTTCTGATCAAGAATTGAAAGTTTTCAAAGGCCCAATCAAGTCTCATATGCCTACAAATGTGGTCAAGCATCTTCATATCAAGTTTCAAGGCATTCAGCTCAAAATTGCACAGTCAAAACCCTAGATTGCACTACAGTCAACTGTAGGGGCAAAATGGTCATTTGACAGTCAAAAGTTCAAATTTTTGGTCAACATATCATTTTGAAGCCACAAACATCATTTTATCAATGCTTGATCATGATTCTCAAAATTTGGCTCAGAAATCATCAAAGATGCAAAAGTTGCTATATTTGGGCAGCTGAAAAAGTCAACTGAAATTGACCAGGGCATAACTTTCACATGGATTATCAGAAAAATTCCATCCAAAGCTCATTTTGAAGAGAAAGACATTTCCTACAACTCATCTTCATATTCCAAGTCCAAGAAATGCTCTCACAAAAAGTTATCAATTTCAACATTATAGGTCATTTTCAAAAGTCAACAAAAAGGGACTTTAAGTCAAAGGCCATAACTTGAGATTGGTAAATCAAAATGACATGGGACCAAAGGCATTGGTTAGAGGACTCAAAGACCTTTCCAAAATGTCCAAGAACATGGGAAAAGCTTAAAATTTGAGCAAGTTATGCCTTGTGGAAGTTGGGAAATTTTTGGGAATTTTGAAAAGTCAACTTTACTTCAAATGACCTAAAATTGCTAATGGGCCCATTTTTCTTCCATGATTCATCATTCCAAGCCTATGCACGACCACTTGGCCCAAAGGGAAGTATTTTCTCATTTTTTATTTATTTATTTGAATTTCTATTAATATTAATTCATTTAAATTATATAAATATGTGAAAAATATCAAACTTGACCTAAAAAATCTTTTCATGCATGTTTTACTCTCAATATCACGTGCACATCCTAATTAGGCAAGTTTTGGTTTGATTTGAGCTAATTGACACAAAAACCATGTGAAAAAGATATGTAAAGATCTTAAGGAAATTAAATATGCAAAACATTGAATGCCATGGATTTTATTCAATTTTGTTGACCTAAAAGCTTTACTACATATTCAGAATGACAAACCTAATGGCAAGAGACTCAAAAGCTGCGCCCAAGAACACTTTGCAAACTTGAATTTTTTCCATAAAACACAAAATTGAATTCATTGTTGGAGGACGATTCAAGCCTTAATCTTGATTCCAATAACTTCATTGTGGTTCTCTGAACGTGTGCCAATCACAAACAACAACCAAAGCTCCAAGAATTGGTAGTTTGAACTCAAACTGTATCAAGCAATTTTTGAAATCGTATATCATAATTTACGCATCCTTTTGCATTTTTATTTATGGATTCTTGTTCAGTGTGATGTTTCTAAGCTAACCAATGCCTTTGATTGAATTATTACACGTTATACTCGATTCCACCATGATCGAGTTCTAGGGTTACAGGTTTGCAAAATTGGGGTTTTCTACCCAAGGCAAAATTAGGGTTCCAGATCCACGCCATTATACTCAACGCATCTGGACGAAGAGATTCATATACTCGCGCCTAATTTATTGGTCCTATAGCGCTAGTCGCTATTTTCTGTAAACCTACCTTAAGCCACGCCCAGAAAACCGTTGCTATTGTGTTTTGTTTTACAGGGATGGTGAGGAAGAAGAAGCCGTGTCAAAACGTGATAGGCACATTTGAATTCTCGCGCGCTAATCCACTAACTATTTGCTTTTCTTTTATAATATTTCTTGTTTATTTACTAATCACGCGCGTTGAGTTGGTCTAGTGGCAGGCAATGATGCTGGTAACACACGTGACCTGGGTTCGAACCCCAGGTCTCATGCTATTTCAATATTATTTTTCATTCACAAATCCCATGCAGCGCTTATGTTGAGGGTCATCATGCACGTTCAAAATCCAAAGGTCCACGCGTCTTGGGAGATCAATCAAAAGGCAGGGATTCAAGGAACACAACAAACCATAGTCAACGCATCACACATGATTGAGAAAGTCCAACGAGACCAAGGCTTAATGGGCCAGTTTGCTAAGGCCTTACCTCCATCTGGGGCCTGAACCCCCCCTGGTTTGCTTTTTTCTCTTCATATTTTATTTTTTTAATTATTGTGTTATTTATTTTTATTGTTTTAATTAATTAATTATTTTCCTACAAAATATAAAAAACATCATAAAAACTCAAAAAGACAAAACATAATAAAAATATTTAATTTTCACATTTTTCTTGTAAATAATTGCTTATAAATAAATATTAGTTTAATTAGGTTTATCTTAATTCTTTTCATAATAAAACTTAAAAAATATAGAATTTAGGCTTAATTTTTATCCTTTTTAATTTTTCCTTTTATCATAATATTATTTATTTTATTTATTTTCCTAATTGAATGGTACATAAAAAATAGGTTTAATTTAGGTTAAATTTTAATATTTTCATAATAAATCTAAAAAAAACATTAGAATTAGGGTTTGCATCCAATCTTCATTTTAATTAATTCTTTTTTTTCCATTAAATATTAAATCCAAAAATACCAAAAAAACATTCTTATTTTAATTTTAATTTTAATTTTTTGCAAAAGGGTCCAACGCCCATAATTTTATTTAATTTCGCGCATTTATTTTATGTCGCTTATTATAATTATGTAATTCTCCCAAAGCGTTGTAACTTAAATTTCTCGCACTTTTATTTCTTTCACTTTATTTATTTTCTGTCAAATCGGGTCCAGTTTAATTTTGGCGATGTGGACCCGCGCCATTTGTAATAGCTTTAGAATTTACTTTCCCGCAAATATTTTAACTGTTAAATAAGCATGAAAGAATGTATGGACTTAAAATAAAATCAAGCGTAGATCACAATGAACATGACAAGACAAATAGCTGAAAACAACACACGATTCGCACACACCACCCCTAGGGTACGCCTCACTGTTGCCTTTCGAAAGGTGATCGTCGAGTAGAGGACGTCTTAGTAAGTCCTCATGATCCGGGAACCTGGCATGAGGGTAGCTTCTAAGGTGTCTTCCCATTGCTCTGGTGATCACCATGTCCCTAAACTCGAATTGACCCGAATACCTCCAACGGTGGTGCTACCTACCTCTCAATGGTGGGATGGCACTACTTTTAAGGACATTTACACAGACGAATTCCTTAGGGTAGGTAGGTTCTCAAGGATACTTGCTCTAATTTCAAACAAATCAAAACATCTTTTCACCAACACTTTTCAAAAGCCTTCAAAGCAAATTTTTCAAACACTCTGACGTACGAGTCGAACTGAAATTTTTCAAAGAAACTTTTTTAAACCCACAATTGAAAAGCAAACAAATCTTTTTGAAAACACATTGAGCAAGTACCTAAGAGCCCATGGATAACCATGGATAGAAAGGGTGCTAACACCTTCCCTTTCTATAACCTACCTCCCGAACCGAGAGCAATCTCTTTAAGGAATTTTTCTGTGCTTTTGTCCTTTCCATTTGGAGAAAATAAAAGACGGTGGCGACTCTTGCTTCCGCGACATTTCGCGAACCAGCGTTAAACAGTCAGTTCCAGATCCACCGATCACACACATCATCTGAAGTGACAAGTCCAAGACAAAGAGGCTTTTTGTTCATTTAGAATTTTCAATTTGTAATTTCTTTTGATTATTCAAAAATTTGTTTCATATCAAACTTTGTTATTTCATCAATGCATTGCATATGTTTATCTTGAATCAATTCATTCGTATTCACTATATTCAAACTACATTTTACTTCCTTTTTGTGATATTCAACTCTCAATCAAAAGTTCTAAGCCTTTAGAGGGAGGATGACGAAAACGATACCATAATCTCTACAATATGCTTTTGAACAGACCCCACTGACGATGTACATGTGTTGTTTCAAATCCTAAACAGTGGAGTTATAAGGAAGATAATCCCTAGTCAACCCCTTTGAGCCTAAGAAGTATGAGTTTTTTCTTTTCACACAAATTAAAACCCTTAATCATAACCTAGGGCAGGGTAGTTTTCTACGTTAATTCAGATGTGCATTCAGTCGCAAGCTCTACCTTCATGCACGACAAATAGTGTAGAAGATGATCTTCAAAAGATGGTGATGGGTCCACATAATCGTCAAGGCAGGCAGTCATTGTCTCTCAACAGAAAAGCCTGCTAAGTCAAAACCTATGAAGGAGACTTAATAAAAAAACTAGGGCATCCTGCTGACTGTAAACATAAAAGAAACAGTTCAGGCAAAAGTAGGGATAACAAAATAAAAAAAAGAGGTCCTACAAATCCTCAACAAAAAAAGAAAGGGTTAAAAAATGACTGCCTTTTCAAGCAAACGTTCAATTTCTGAACCATCACCGGAATATCAGGGCCAACATTCCAGACCCGATCGAGATTCAAAATGCTTAATTGACTGAGCATAGGAGTGAATAACATCACGAAGAATGGGTTGGATACAAATAAATTTTGAGCCTTTATCCTTTGTTTCTTAAAAACGTGAACCAGGCCACGTTACAACCCTTAAAAGTCCTAGCTGAAGCGTGGGTTAGTTCGAAAGAATACTGTTACAAAAGGTATCCTGACTCCTGTAGGGTTCACTATAAATCCTGATCTAATATCACACTCTTACAAAACTTGTTTGTTTTACTAAAAAATGAATTTTCAAACTTCAAGACAGGCATAAGCTTTGCATTCTTAAAATACCATTGTTTGCATATGACTATTTGTTCAACAACAGAGAAATTCACACGACGGATATTCGATGAACATAAATCCTCTCAGTGGATAAAATCACCTCAGATGGAAAGACATTCCAGTGATAGGCCTTTCATAATCAAGGGGCATATCATGGTGTCTTGCTGATCTGGGGAAGTCAAGTCAAGGTTTAAGGAATCTCTCGAAAAATGCCAAATAGCCAGAGGCAGATCTCCATCTGAATCACTTGGGGCATTGGACATGAATTCCAACAACGAATCTTGTACGATCAAACAAACACCTTCTGGCAGTGTGACAACATTTACTACTATGGACAATGATAATTCTCCGCACCGATGAACATAGACATAGTTAGAAAATACTATGCATGAACAAAGACCCGTTAGGTTGACTGTCCTGGGCAAAAATAAGGGCATCCTGGCGAACCAAATGGGTTTGGGCAAAAATTAGGGATATACATATGAAAAAAACTGTACACCCGGCAAGTTCGAAAACCTGAAAAGATGGCTTGGGCAAAAAAGGGTATCCCGATGGACTAAAAATCTGAAAGGACAGTCCAGGAAAAAGTTAGGGATTAAAACATACGACTACGTCCCATCATCTCGTCACTTGTCTATCAGCAGAAGGTTTATTACCATGATCTGCATTCACCAAGGACTCTAAGAGTTGGGATAACAATCAAACAATTTACAAAATCCCAACAGACACATTCTCTAGCAGGTACAGAGGCAATGAAATTCTACTACAAGGTCACAACCATATTCTTAGCATGCAACCTAATGATGTCAGGTGTTCTCATACCCCCGGTAGAGCAAGAACCTCCAACTACTGCTCCGACATCTAAGGAAAATTCCCCAGTGAAGTCGCCAGGCTTCTCAGGATTCCCCAACGGATTTCTTCTTAAAACAACAAAATAGGAATCCCCAGTGGAAACATTCTGAATAAAGCGGATTCTCATCTAGAAACAGTTTAGGTACGATCCAGAGACGGATGTCATCCTGATACTTATTCAGATCATCTTCTAGAAACGATTTAGGTACGATCCAGAGACGGATGTCATCCTGATACTTATTCCGGACTACCTTCTAGCAATAGTTCAGTTCACGGAGTTTACCTTCCCCAATAGAGTTTATTTCTCTAACAACAGAAGTTCATCTCCCATCGTTTTAACTTCAACATATTTGAAGACCTACATTCTTCACCCCCAAAAACAATCAGGGATTTATTTTCCCTGGTTCAACAATACTGCAATAGAACAGCTGATACGTTCATACATTGCATTCATGCATCATTCTACAAACATCATAGCATATGCAACACAAATGCATATATCACATTCTCATTTATTTTGAGAGCATCATGCAATTCATACATCATGACATCGCATGAAACTTACTTTACCTTTCCAGGTTGAGTTTGCAAAAAGACAAACACTATCAGCTTATACAACAGGTCAAAGATTAATGCCTGAAACCAGATGGGGAAACTATCTATACGACCAAGTGGTATGAACTCCCGAAGCAAGACGGGTTTACCAACAAATACAACAGGCTACAAATTAATTCCCGAAACCAGACGGGAAACTGTCTCAACGACCAATGTTGAAAAGTCCCAGATTAATACCTGTAACAAGCCAGGAGAACTATCTGTGGACGACCGACTGCAGATTAATACCTGTAACAAGCCAGAAGAACTATCCACATGAGGAGATTGAAGATTAATACCTGCAACAAGCCAGGAAAACTATCTTTCTTTCTCAGGTCAGAGATTAATACCTGAAACAAGCCAGGACAACTATCTCAGCGACCGACAATTTTCAAGTTCCAGATTAATACCTATAACAAGCCAGGAGAACTATCAGTGGACGATCGATTGTAGGTTAATACCTGTAACAAGCCAGGGAAATTATCTACATAAGGAGATTGAAGATTAATACATGTAACAAGCCAGGAAAACTATATTTCTTTCTCAGGTCAGAGATTAATACCTGAAGCCAGCCAGGACAACTATCTCAGCGACCGACAAATTTCAAGTTCCAGATTAATACTTGTAACAAGCTAGGAGAACTATTTGTGGATGGCCGATTGAAGGTTAATACCTGTAACAAGCCAGGAAAGCTATCTACATAAGGAGACTGGAGATTAATACATGTAACAAGTCAGGAAAACTATCTTTCTTTCTCAGGTCAGAGATTAATACCTGAAACCAGCTAGGACAACTATCTCAGCAACCGACAATTTCCAAGTTCCAGATTAATACCTGTAACAAGCCAGGAGAACAATCTGTGGACGACCGATTATAGGTTAATACCTGTAACAAGCCAAGAAAACTATCTACATAAGGAGATTGAAGATTAATACCTGTAACAAGCCAGGAAAACTATCTTTCTTTCTCAAGTCAGAGATTAATACCTGAAACCAGCCAGGACAACTATCTCAACGACCGACAATTTTCAAGTTCCAGATTAATACCTGAAACCAGACAGGACAACTATCTGCGAACATATGATTTATAGATTAACACCTGAAACCAGATAGGAAAACTATCTACATGACTGGACGAAGAAATCTTACACAGATTCCTTCTCAACTTTCCAAATGCAGTCTAACACGGACTCATCCTGAAGCAGCTCTGTGATCGGTGGAAATAGAACTGACTGTTTTGAAATGCTGGTTCGCGAAATATCGCGGTAAGCAAGAGTCGCCACCGTCTTTTATTTTCTCCAACAAGGAAAGGACAAAAGCACAGCAAAATTCCTTTTCGAGATGTTTCTCGGTTCGGGAGGTAGATTATAGAAAGGGAAGGTGTTAGCACCCTTTCTATCCGTGGTTATCCACGGGCTCTTAGGTACTTTCTCATTATGTTTTCAAAAATTGTTTGCTTTTCAAGTGTTCGTGGGTTTTGAAAAAGTTTAGTTTGAAAACTTCTAGGTAACTCTTGTATCAGTCCTCAAGAGTGTATGAAGTATTTGTTTGAAAAACTTTTTGAAAGTGTGAGTGCGAAAAGTTGTTTTTGTTTTTTGAAAGAGCAAGTACCCAGGAGAAATCTACCTACTCTAAGGAATTAAGCTGTGTAAGAGTCCTTTAGACAGTACTATCCCACTATTGAGAAGTAGGTAGCACCGTCGTTGGAGGTATTCGGGTCAATTCGATTATAGGGACATGTGTGGTCACCAAAGCAATAGTAGGACGCCTTAGCGGTAACCCTAATGTCCTAGATCCTTTTTTATCTGAGGCAACCGTTTCGAGGCAACTGGATCTTTAGACAGGAGGGCGACCTCTAAAACACCCTATACTTAATGACCACCTCGAGGCAACCAAGTGAGGCGTACCCTAGGAGTGGCATGTGCACGTGTGTCAGGTTTCATATTAAATTGTCTTTGCATGCATCATTGTGAGCTACAGGTTGATTTTATTTTTCATACAAGTCTTGTCATGCATAATTAACAGTTAATAATTTGCGGAAAGTAAATTGCGGAAAGTGAATCTACACTATTACAAGGCGTCGGGTATTTACATCGCCAAAAACATAACCCTTGAAAAGTAAAGTGCGAGAAAATAAAGAAAGCGATAAAAGCCCTAATTAAACTATTACATTCTCGGAGCAGATACATGAATATGATCAAAATAGGAATTAAAAATAAATATGCGCGTGAAAGAATTGAATCGGGGACGTCCTTAGGATTTTGACCCTTTTTGAGAAAAGAATGGAATTTTATCCTTTTTGCATTTAATTAAATATTAAACCTAATTTACTAATTAATTAAATAATTACAAGAAAAATAAAAAGTATTTTTTTATGTTTTTTAGGTCTTAATGAAAATAAAAATAAAATAAAATAAAGTTGTCAAAAGAAAAACCCTAATTCTATGTTAATTTTATTTATTATGAAAAAGATTAAAGTTAACCTAATTTAAAACAACTAAATTAATTAATTACATTTATTTACAAAAATAATTAATAGTGAAATTAATAATAATAATAATTAATAAAAATATTTACATTTTTTAATTGTCTGAATTTATTATGAAAAATTAATTTATGAGTTAATTAAATAGTAATAATAATAATTATAATCAAATAGATAAAAGAAAACAAAAATATAAAAGAAGAAAAGAAATAATTAAACCAGGGGGTGATGGGCCCAGAAGGAGGTATGCTAGCAAATTCAAGCCCATGAAGTTCTCCAGCCTGTTTGACTTTCTGGCTTGCCTATGCGTATGGTTGACTGGGAGTACAGTGAGGCTCATCTCATGGTCATCAGATTCAATGTTATGGCCACTTGGCGCGCTAGGATGTGAGGTGCATGGTGTTTACCATCTGGAAGCCTGCACGTGAACACGTTAGAAAAAATAGAAACAAGCGTTTGGGGGACCTGGGAATCGAACCCAGGTCCCAATGATTACCGACCACCTCACTAGACACTACACCATTCGCTTGCCTTTGTTATTATGATGAGAGACAAATATAATATATAAAAAATAGCTATTATGCTGGAAACACAAAATCACGCGCGTTTTATTTGAATTGCCCAATGATATGCTTACACGCCTTCATCTTCTTCGCCATGTACCTGTAAAAAATAAAATGGATAGCTGGGGTTTTTAACCCCCACAACCTGCATCCACGAATAATAGCGATTAGGCGTACGCTAAATATAAATATGGCGCGATGGTCTCAATGCATTCGTCTCGTCCTGACGGTCTCAACCATGGGTCTTAGAGGTCACAATTTTTCCTGAGTAATAAAGCCCTAATTCAAGAACTCAAGAACCCTAAAACTCATTAATGGCAATTCACGATTCTGTGCATTACAATCCAATTAATTAATATCATTAGCTTTGTATGGATGCAAGCAATACAAAACAAACTATAAATCACATCAAATGCTTATGAATCATGAGTTTCGATTCTGAAAAAGTTAAGCAAACCGTGGATCTGTGAATGGTGATTTCTTGAGCTATGAAGCTTGGTTTTGATTGCAAATCGTTCCTCACACTCCCAGCAATGTATTTGAATCACTATAATGCTTTGAATCACGTTTGAACCTGTAAAACAATTTTCATATTTTCTTGATTTTTTTCAATATTGGCTATGGTTTTCTGCAGCAATTCTCCCGTCCAATGCATTAGGGTTAGGTTCTGTATATATAATGGACTGAATTTAGGTTAAATCTTTGACCAAAAATCCATGGAATTATGGTTTCAATATTTGATTGAAAATCAAATATTTTTCAATCTTTTTGATTGAAGAAAGTTGCTAAATTTGGAGTTTTGATATCCTTGATTGGCACACGAAATCTCCAGCATATATTGGTCCTTTTTGCTTCACAAAAAGATTGAGAAATCATATCTTTGAATTTCCTACAATTTAAATTAATTAAATGAATTAAAATTGATTAAAAATCCAAATAATTAATAAAAAATAAGAAAATAAATCAATTTAATCTCAATGGGTCGTGCATAGGCCATGGACAATGTTTAAAGAAGAAATTTGAGGCCCATTAGCAAAACAAAGGTATTTTGAGCAAAGTTGACTTTTGCAAATTCACAAATATTTCCCAACTTCTCCAATGCATATATTGCTCAATTTGGATCCTATGAACATGTTCTTTGACATTTTGGAAAGGTCTTGAAGTCATTTAACCAATGCCTTTGGTCCCATGTCATTTGGATTTACCAATCTCAAGTTATGGTCTTTGACTTAAAGTGTATTTTTGTTGACTTTTGAAATTGACCTATAATGTAGAAATTGATAACTTTTTGTGAGAGCATTTCTTGGACTTGGAATGTGAAGATGAGTTGTAGGAAATGTCATCCCCTTCAAAATGAGCATTGGATGGGATTTTTCAGATGAACCATGAAAAAGTTATGCCCTGGTCAAGATACAGTTGACTTTTCTACTGTCCCAAAAATAGTAACTTTTGCATCTTGATGATTTTTGAGCCATGCTTGTGAAATAATGATCAAGACTTGATAAAATGATGATTGTGAGCTCAAAATAAGATGTTGACCAAAAATTCTGACTTGTGACTGCAAAATGACCATTTTGCCCCTGCAGTTGACTGTGAAGCAAATGGGACTTTTGACTGTGCAAACTGGCATTGTGAGACTTGAGACTTGACATGTATATGCTTGAAAATTTATATGAGCCTATGAGACTTGATTGAGCCATTGAAAATCCCAAATTCATTGAAGGAACCAAAACCCTAATTTTGGCTGGCTTAGGAGGCATTTGAACTGTGCAATCTTTGAGCAATCTTGAACCATTTGAAGATGATTCTTGATGAATCTTGAAGGATATGGGAGGGAAAATTTTGGGGTACAACAGTTGCCCTTGTTCAATCTTCTTAAACCTGAGGATGTAGATTGGCTTGCGTGCCTTTCGTGATCCGAAGGTGGAAGAGGATTGAACACTAGAGTGCCCAGAAATTTGCACTCGCATAGTAGAGTATCAGCAATGTGATGTCGGGAGTGGGCTTACAGATGTCATTTGGAGATATGATGGATAGGAAGATGGGCTTATAGATGCCATATGGAGATGTGATTGAACTTTGTCGGGAATGGGCTTATAGATGCCCTTTGGAGATGTAATGGATAGTTGTGGAGATGGGCTTATAGATGCCATCCAGGGGTGTCGATCGCGTAAGAGATTCCTTAGCGAGAACTTGCGTACCTGAGAAATAAAGATAATTTCCTGGCCTGTTACAGGTGTTGATCTTCAAACTCTTCATGCAGATATGCCCTGGCTAGATACAGGTATCGAATCTACAATCAATCGCTCACAGATATGCCCTGGCTAGATACAGGTATCGAATCTGGAATTAGTCGCCCACAGATATGCCCTAGCTGGATACAGGTATCGAATCTGGAATTAGTCGTCCACAGATATGCCCTGGCTAGATACAGGTATCGAATTAGTCGTCTACAGATATACCCTGGCTGGATACAGGTATCGAATCTGGGATTAGTCGTCTACAGATATGCCCTGGCTAGATACAGGTATCAAATCTGGAATTAGTCGTCTACAGATATGCCCTGGCTGGATACAGGTATCGAATCTGGAATTACTCGTCCACAGATATGCCCTGGCTGGATACAGGTATCGAATCTGGAATTAGTCGCCCACAGATATGCCCTGGCTGGATACAGGTATCAAATCTGGAATTAGTCGCCCACAGATATGCCCTGGCTAGATATAGGTATCGAATCTGGAATTGGTCGTCTACAGATATGCCCTGGCTGGATACAGGTATCGAATCTGGAATTAATCGTCCACAGATATGCCCTGGCTGGATACAAGTATCGAATCTGGAATTTGTCGCCCATAGATATGCCCTAGCTGGATACAGGTATTGAATCTGGAATTAGTCGCCCACAGATATGCCCTGGCTAGATACAGGTATCGAATCTGGAATTAGTCGTCCACAGATATGCCCTGGATGGATACAGGTATCGAATATGGAATTACTCGTCTACAGATATGCCCTGGCTAGATACAGGTATCGAATCTGGAACTTCAAAAGGTTGGTCGAGATAGCTTTCCTGGCTGGATACAGGTGTAGACCTCTGACTTGAGAATGAAAGATAATTTCCTGGCCTGTTACAAGGGTTGATCTTCAAACTCTTCATGCAGATATGCCCTGGCTGGATACAGGTATCGAATCTGGAACTTCAAAAGGTTGGTCGAGATAGCTTTCCTGGCTAGATACCGGTGTAGACCTCTGACCTGAGAATGAAAGATAATTTCCTGGCCTGTTACAGGGGTTGATCTTCAAACTCTTCATGCAGATATGCCCTGGCTAGAAACAGGTATCGAATCTACAATCAATCGCTCACAGATATGCCCTGGCTAGATACAAGTATCGAATCTGGAACTGTGAAAGTTGATGGTAATCGTCTTTTGATTGACCTTTTCCTGAAAAGGCAAAACATTAGTTGTATGCAATGTCATGATGTATGAAATGCATGATGTCATGATGTTCTCAAAAATAAATGAGATCGTGTCGTATGCACTTTATCATGTATGTAAGCAGGATGTATGAAATGTGAAATGTTTATGAATGTATTTTTGTCTAGGAAAATAAATCCTTGACGAATGCCGGGAGCTTGTTGAATCCTGGGCTGATGTTTGAAGAGTAGAGTTCTTCGTTTCCGCTGGGGATGATGATTGCAAGAATAAACCGGTAGGAGAAGATGACTCCGTTGGGGAATAAACTTGTTGGAGAGATTACTCTGCGGGGAATTACTCTGTGGGAAGAGATACTTCGCTGAGATTTTGATGATAACTCCGCTGGGGATTCCGTTGATAAGTTTTGTTGAGGGGATTTGATGAACTCCGCTGGGGATAGGAAGAACTTCGCTGAGGACGATCTTTCCATTGTAATTTACTGAGGATAACCCAGTTATAGGCTCTGGTGGGGAACAACCTTTGAACATGGTCGGGGAGAGATATCTGTACTCTGCAGGTGATAAGCTTCCAGAATCTACTAGGGATAAGCTTCCAGCATCTACTGGGGATAAGCTTCCAGAATCTACTGGGGAGGATGATTCAACTCTCCTGGGGAAACCTTTGGACTGTACTGGGGAAGTGGCTCCACTAGGGTGTCTGGTATTCCGCCGGGGAATAATCTTATATTTCTGTCGAGGAATATTAAGACTGTCGGGGATGCTTGTTGAGGAATATCTGTATACTCTGCCAGAGGATATTGAGATCTTTTGGGGATTCCCAACTTTTTTAGGGCTGACAGTAGCCTAACTCTGCTTGGGGAGAGTGTTGTTGACTTGCTAGGGATACTGTTCCTTTTTAGGGCTGATTGGGAGACCAACTCTGCTTGGGGAGAGTCTTGCTGAATCTTGTCTTACTCTCGGGGAGTGAAGGTATCCTGGTCAAATTCTTCAGCTGAATCTTACCTTGGTACCTTGGTGGACAGAGCAGCTTGTATAGTTCAGACAATTCTTATTGCCCCAACTTCTGTGGTAGAAGGTACCTGTGGAGGTCTTGATAACTGCCGACCGACAAATCTTCTTCTGGTAGGCAAGTGACAAGATGACGGGACATAGTCGTACGCTTTGATCCCTAATTTTTGCCTGGACCGCCCTTTTGGGTTTTCAGTCCACCGGGATACCCATTTTTGCCCAAGCTGCCTTTTCAGGTTTTTGACTTGCCGGGTGTACAGATTTTTTTCATTTCATCCCTTATTTTTGCCCGAACCCTTTTGGTTCGCCGGGAAGACCTTATTTTTGCCTAGGCCAATCGACCTAGCGGGTCTTTGATTATGCGCAGTATTTTTTCGACTATGTCCATGCTCTCAGAATGTAGGGAGCTGTCCCTGTCAGTAGTGTTGTGTTGTCATATTACCAGAAGGTGTTTGATCGTACCAGATTTGTCGCTGGAATTCATGCCCAATGCCCCAAGTGACTCAGATGGAGATCTGCCCCTGGCTGTTTGGCTTTTGAGAGATTCTATGAATCTTGACTGGACTGCCCCAGATGACGGACCATGATCATGTCTGCCCCTTGATTGGAAGTGTTTTTCCATTTGAGGTGACCTTTTTGTTGAGAAGATTTTTGTTCACAAGATATTCATCGTGCGAATTTCTCTGCTGTTCGAACAAATAATCATATGCAAACAATGTTATTTTAAGAATGCAAAGCTTATGTCTGTCTTGAAGTTTTTTGAAAATGCAGTTTTCAATAAAACAAATGAATTTTTGTAAAATGTGATGTCAACTCAGGATTTTACAGTGAGCCCTACATGAGTCAGGATACCTTTGTAACAGTATGCTTTCGAACTAACCCATGCTTCAGCTAGGACTTTTAAGGGTTATAACGTGGCCTGGTTCACGGTTTAAGAAACAAAGGATAAAGGCTCAAATTTTATTTGTACCCACCCGTTCTTCGTGATGTTCTTCAAACCTAAACACAGCTAATCATGCATTAGATTTTGTTTGAGTCTTCGCTATGATATACCAGTGATGGTTCGGATACTGACAGTTTATTTTGAATAGGCAGTCATTTCTTTTTGTTGAGGGTTTATAGGACCTCTTTCTTTTTTGATTTTATTATCCCTGTCTTTTTCCTGAACTGTTTCTTTTGTAATTACAGCCAGCGGGATGCCCCAGTTTTGTAAGTCTCCTTCACAGGTTTTGACTTATTAGGCTTTTATTTTGAGATATAATGACTGCCTGTCGTTATGATTATTCGGAACCATCACCGTCTCTTGTTTCGGAAGGACTTCTTTGATGCCATTTTATGCACCTGGATTAACTGAGAGAACTACCCTGCCCTAGGTTATAATTAAGGGTTTTAACTTGTGAAAAGAAAAACTCCAACTTCTTTGGCTCAAAGGGGTTGATGAGGGATTATCTTCCTTATAACTCCACTGTTTAGGATTTGAAATAATGCATGTACCTCATCAGCGGGGTCTGTTCAAAAGCATACTGTAAAGATCGTGGTATCGTTTTCGTCATCCTCCCTCAAAAGGCTTAGAATTTTTTTAATCGAGAGTTGAACATCACAAAAAATGAAAGAGTTTGAATATAGTGAACGAATGGATTGATTCAAAACAGACATATGCGATGCATTGATAAAGTAATAGAGTTTGCCATGACAATGATTGTTTGAATAAGCAAAGAAAATACGACTTCAGAATTCAAATGAACAAAAGTTTCTTAGTTTAAACTAGTCATCTCAGATGGAGAATTCTCAGCGAAAGATTTTCATCTCGCCATCCGGCATGAACTCCAGCACCCTTCCGTCAATCAGGTCTTGGATCTTGTTCCTCAGAGACCAACAGTCATCGGTGTCATGTCCCGGACTGCCAAAGTGGTATGCACACCTTTCATCAGGGTTATACTTTGTGGAGGCTGTGTTGGGATTCTTAGGAGGGTCCTTTAAAACAACCAGATTGACCTCCAACAAGCGTTTCAGTATGAACGATGATGGTATATCAGTCTCAGAGAAATGTCTTCCAGACGTATTTCGCTTACGCCGATTACCCTGCTGATGTTGGCGAGGTTGATGCTGAGTTTGTGACCCTGAAGCAAGTTGAGGAGCTTTTCCCTTGTCTTTTTGCCCCAAAGGTGGTTGAATGATGGCTGGATCTTCAACCCTAGTTGTCTGCCTCACTTGGTTATTTTGAAGCAGCTTGCTGACGAGGACCCTGAGCTCTTCTTGTCTTTGAGCTAAGTCTTGAATGAGGGTCATCTGCCCCAGCATTTGGGTTCTCATTGCTTCTACCTCAGCTTGTAGATGTTTCAGTCGTTCGTCCTTATCGTCCTCAGGACTGTTCCTGACCAAAGTCCCCATGAGGAGTGTTCTCAACTCTTCCTGCCCCTTGGATAGGCTTAGGAATATTTCCCTGAACTGAGTCTCTTGAGTACGGAGATCCTGGTTGTCTGGTTGGAAAGCCATTGCTGAAATAAACAGCAAAGAAGATAAGTGACCTATAGAAAGGGTACCTGTAACGCAATGATATGTATGATATGCATGCAATGTTTTCAAGGATCTCGCGGGGTAAACAGAGAAATTTGTTAGAATTTGAGTCCGGTTGCTTGATTGAAGGAACTTCATGTCGTTGAGAGTCCTTCTTCAAGATTCAAAGCTCACCATATCGAGTGGGTCATAACCCCTGACTCAAGTTATCAACCTTGGCTAGAGGAAAATAAATCCCCTTGCCCCTTGCTAGGCATTTGGTTCATCATGACCTGCATCACAAACCCTTGAGATCCTTGAAATGGATTAGTCCTTATGCAGGATGTATGCAATGGTATGATGGTATGATGTTATGCTATGCATGGAGTGATGTAAGTAAACCCTGTTATAAGCCCAGATTAAGGACTGTAAACAAAACCTGCAAGAAACTCATGTTGTTAGATAACAAGTATGTACAAGTAGTATCAAGCTTGAAGGCACACAAGTCACACAAAAGAGCCCTTAGATTTCAGGCCAGCATGAAGTTTAGGTACTACCCTCTTGAAGTTGGTTGGCTCAAAACCTGTCCTATCAAAAGTAACCGGGTTCTAAGGAGCTCAATATCATTGGATTGTTTTCTATGTTCATTGTTTTGATTTAGCCACTGAACTGGCGATCAAAATATTCCAAGAAAACAACCCTCAATGAGTGTAGTATCGAGTATCTACCAACTTCGGACTGCACCCAAGTCGGTCATCTCACTACCCCTAAAGAGGCCAGGATGGTCAAGTAAGGTTCTAGGTCAGTTGATGCTTCACGACACCACGCGACGACCCCGTACTCTCCTTGACTTGACTCAAGGGTTACCGGTACTCACCAAAGTGCCACATCAACGTAGCAACTGCTTCAACCATGTCGGTATACCCCGCACAGTTCCCTCACAGTTTGTTGCTACCTAAAGGGTATTCCCCAGATCCGGGTTAGGATCTATAAAACTCCGATTCAAGCCCACAATATTAAAGCAAACAAGGCATACAAGTGAAAACATGGCATGATCTAATCTTAAGGTACACCTCACTTATTAAGTATCTCCCTAGCAGAGTCGCCAGTTCTGTGATCGGTGGAAATAGAACTGACTGTTTTGAAATGCTGGTTCGCGAAATGTCGCGGTAAGCAAGAGTCGCCATCGTCTTTTATTTTCTCCAACAAGGAAAGGACAAAAGCACAGAAAAATTCCTTTTCGAGATGTTTCTCGGTTCAGGAGGTAGATTATAGAAAGGGAAGGTGTTAGCACCCTTTCTATCCGTGGTTATCCACGGGCTCTTAGGTACTTGCTCATTATGTTTTCAAAAATTGTTTGCTTTTCAAGTGTTCGTGGGTTTTGAAAAAGTTTAGTTTGAAAACTTCTAGGTAACTCTTGTATCAGTCCTCAAGAGTGTATGAAGTATTTGTTTGAAAAACTTTTTGAAAGTGTGAGTGCGAAAAGTTGTTTTTGTTTTTTGAAAGAGCAAGTACCCAGGCGAAATCTACCTACTCTAAGGAATTAAGCTGTGTAAGAGTCCTTTAGACAGTACTATCCCACTATTGAGGAGTAGGTAGCACCGTCGTTGGAGGTATTCGGGTCAATTCGATTATAGGGACATGT
The DNA here is from genome assembly GCA_948472305.1 of Vicia faba. Lineage (NCBI taxonomy): Eukaryota > Viridiplantae > Streptophyta > Magnoliopsida > Fabales > Fabaceae > Vicia > Vicia faba. Next base: position 250,462,638 of record OX451736.1, on the reverse strand, counting down.
GTGGTCACCAAAGCAATAGTAGGACGCCTTAGCGGTAACCCTAATGTCCTAGATCCTTTTTTATCCGAGGCAACCGTTTCGAGGCAACTGGATCTTTAGACAGGAGGGCGACCTCTAAAACACCCTATACTTAATGACCACCTCGAGGCAACCAAGTGAGGCGTACCCTAGGAGTGGCATGTGCACGTGTGTCAGGTTTCATATTAAATTGTCTTTGCATGCATCATTGTGAGCTACGGGTTGATTTTATTTTTCATACAAGTCTTGTCATGCATAATTAACAGTTAATAATTTGCGGAAAGTAAATTGCGGAAAGTGAATCTACACTATTACAAGGCGTCGGGTATTTACATCGCCAAAAACATAACCCTTGAAAAGTAAAGTGCGAGAAAATAAAGAAAGCGATAAAAGCCCTAATTAAACTATTACATTCTCGGAGCAGATACATGAATATGATCAAAATAGGAATTAAAAATAAATATGCGCGTGAAAGAATTGAATCGGGGACGTCCTTAGGGTTTTGACCCTTTTTGAGAAAAGAATGGAATTTTGTCCTTTTTGCATTTAATTAAATATTAAACCTAATTTACTAATTAATTAAATAATTACAAGAAAAAGAAAAAGTATTTTTTTATGTTTTTTAGGTCTTAATGAAAATAAAAATAAAATAAAATAAAGTTGTCAAAAGAAAAACCCTAATTCTATGTTAATTTTATTTATTATGAAAAAGATTAAAGTTAACCTAATTTAAAACAACTAAATTAATTAATTACATTTATTTACAAAAATAATTAATAGTGAAATTAATAATAATAATAATTAATAAAAATATTTACATTTTTTAATTGTCTGAATTTATTATGAAAAATTAATTTATGAGTTAATTAAATAGTAATAATAATAATTATAATCAAATAATTAAAAGAATACAAAAATATAAAAGAAGAAAAGAAATAATTAAACCAGGGGGTGATGGGCCCAGAAGGAGGTATGCTAGCAAATTCAAGCCCATGAAGCTCTCCAGCCTGTTTGACTTTCTGGCTTGCCTATGCGTATGGTTGACTGAGAGTACAGTGAGGCTCATCTCATGGTCATCAGATTCAATGTTATGGCCACTTGGCGCGCTAGGATGTGAGGTGCATGGTGTTTACCATCTGGAATCCTGCACGTGAACACGTTAGAAAAAATAGAAACAAGCGTTTGGGGGACCTGGGAATCGAACCCAGGTCCCAATGATTACCAGCCACCTCACTAGCCACTACACCATTCGCTTGCCTTTGTTATTATGATGAGAGACAAATATAATATATAAAAAATAGCTATTATGCTGGAAACACAAAATCATGCGCGTTTTATTTGAATTGCCCAATGATATGCTTACACGCCTTCATCTTCTTCGCCATGTACCTGTAAAAAATAAAATGGATAGCGGAGGTTTTTAACCCCTACAACCTGCATCCACGAATAATAGCGATTAGGCGTATGCTAAATATAAATATGGTGCGATGGTCTCAATGCATTCGTCTCGTCCTGACGGTCTCAACCATGGGTCTTAGAGGTCCCAATTTTGCCTGAGTAATAAAGCCCTAATTCAAGAACTCAAGAACCCTAAAACTCATTAATGGCAATTCACGATTCTGTGCATTACAATCCAATTAATTAATATCATTAGCTTTGTATGGATGCAAGCAATACAAAACAAACTATAAATCACATCAAATGCTTATGAATCATGAGTTTCGATTCTGAAAAAGTTAAGCAAACCGTGGGTCTGTGAATGGTGATTTCTTGAGCTATGAAGCTTGGTTTTGATTGCAAATCGTTCCTCACACTCCCAGCAATGTATTTTAATCACTATAATGCTTTGAATCACGTTGGAACCTGTAAAACAGTTTTCAAATTTTCTTGATTTTTTTCAATATTGGCTATGGCTTTCTGCAGCAATTCTCCTATCCAATGCATTAGGGTTAGGTTCTGTATATATAATGGACTGAATTTAGGTTAAATCTTTGACCAAAAATCCATGGAATTATGGTTTCAATATTTGATTGAAAATCAAATATTTTTCAATCTTTTTGATTGAAGAAAGTTGCTAAATTTGGAGTTTTTGATATCCTTGATTGGCACACGAAATCTCCAGCATATATTGGTCACTTTTGCTTCACAAAAAGATTGAGAAATCATATCTTTGAATTTCCTACAATTTAAATTAATTAAATGAATTAAAATTGATTAAAAATCCAAATAATTAATAAAAAATAAGAAAATAAATCAATTTAATCTCAATGGGTCGTGCATAGGCCATGGACAATGTTTCAAGAAGAAATTTGAGACCCATTAGCAAAACAAAGGTATTTTGAGCAAAGTTGACTTTTGCAAATTCACAAATATTTCCCAACTTCTCCAATGCATATCTTGATCAATTTTGATCCTATGAACATGTTCTTTGACTTTTTGGAAAGGTCTTTAAGTCCTTTAACCAATGCCTTTGGTCCCATGTCATTTGGATTTACCAATATAAAGTTATGGGCTTTGACTTAAAGTGCATTTTTGTTGACTTTTGAAATTGACCTATAATGTAGAAATTGATAACTTTTTGTGAGAGCATTTCTTGGACTTGGAATGTGAAGATGAGTTGTAGGAAATGTCATCCCCTTCAAAATGAGCATTGGATGGGATTTTTCTGATGAACCATGAAAAAGTTATGCCCTGGTCAAGATACAATTGACTTTTCTGCTGTCCCAAAATTAGTAACTTTTGCATCTTGATGATTTTTGAGCCATGCTTGTGAAATCATGATCAAGACTTGATCAAATGATGATTGTGAGCTCAAAATAAGATGTTGACCAAAAATTCTGACTTTTGACTGCAAAATGACCATTTTGCCCCTGCAGTTGACTGTGAAGCAAATGGGACTTTTGACTGTGCAAATTGGCATTGTGAGACTTGAGACTTTACATGTATATGCTTGACAATGTATATGAGCCTATGAGACTTGATTGAGCCATTGAAAATCCCAAGTTCATTGAAGGAACCAAAACCCTAATTTTGGCTGGCTTAGGAGGCATTTGAACTGTGCAATCCTTGAGCAATCTTGAACCATTTGAAGATAATTCTTGATGAATCTTGAAGGATATGGGAGGGCAAATTTTGGGGTACAACAAGCTCCACACAGGCTCATTCTCATATATCTCCGGATGTAGACTAACACAGACTCATCCTAAAACATCCTTACACAGGCTCTTTCTAATACATTTTCAGATAATGGTTAATTCCATTATCCCCAGCAAGTTACTGTGAAGCCTGGATTTCAACCAAAAAACAACAAACTTTCATCTCTCCAGTACATATATAACTCCTCAGCAGAGCCTTGGACAACTGAAGTTCCTATACTATATTCCCCATAGAGTTTCCTCAAGCAGGAGAACAACAAAAAACCATATTCCCCAGCGAACTCCTCCTTAGACAGCAGGAACAGGAAACCCCAAAGGGACCATTTGTGAAATCAGCATCTACTTTGGATGGCATCTTTAAGCCCATCTCCGGTGACTCTCTGTCATCTTCTCCAAATGGCATCTGTAAGCCCATTCCCGATGGCACGAACCAACAATGTTACTTCATGCGAGTGCAAATTTCTGGGCACTCTAGTGTTCAATCCTCTTCCACCTTCAGATCACGAAATGCAGACAAGCCAATCTAAATCCTCAGGTTTAAGAACATTGAATATGGGAAGCTGTTGTACCCCAAAATTTTCCCTCCCAATTCTACTCAAGGCATGCTCCTAAAGGTCCTCAATTGCTCAAGGTTGACCAATAATTGACCAGACAAATTCTCCTCCTAAGCAATGAACCTCTAATTAGGGTTTCACTTTCCATCAAGATGTGTGAGCTACAAAGGTATCTGATGTTTTCCATGGTCCTAATATGCCTTCAATATTTCCCATGCCTAGTTTCATGCCTTGCACTACAAGTTTGCTCAGTCAATTGCTCAAATGCTTAAAAATCAACTGTGCTAGGTCAAAAGTCAATTGTGGCCCAAATACAGTCAAACTTCATGATTTTTGGTCAAAATCAACATTTTGAAGTTACATCCATAATTTGATCAAGGGTTGATCATGATTCCTCAAGAAATGCTCCTAATCTATCAAAAGTCAAGAATTGCTAAATTAGGGTTTCTATAGGAAAAGTCAACTGAACTTTGACCATGCATAACTTTCACATACTTCGTCCATTTTTTCCCAACAAAATCTCATTTATAAGAGAATATAATACCATATAACTTCTATTTTGTCCTCAAGTTCAAGATATGCACCATTTGAAACATACAAGCTCATACATTACATGTCATTTTCAAAAAGTCAACATAAGACACTTTTTGTCAAGGCAACTTACATTAAGATAATGTCTCCAAATGCAAAAATGATTAAAAGAGAAAGTGTAGAGGACATCTTCATCTTTCCGAAAATTTCAAGATCACATTCAAAAGATGAAAATTGAGCAAGTTATGAGGTGCACAAGTTGGTAAATTTTCAAGAAATGCGTGAAACGCAAAGTGAGCGAACTTGAAGTTTTGAACTAGTGGGCCTAACTTTTGATGTTCAAACATGTTCATAAGATGTTAGAGGACCTATAAATCCATTTAAATATTTTTTATGATTTTTATTTCTTCTATTTGAATTTTTATTCATTTAAATGCAAATAAAATCAAATCAAATATGAAACAATTGTATAAAGGCTTGGGCTTTTTGTTTCAATCATCTAAAGGCCCAAGACAACTCATGAAAACTCATTACAACCTTGTCAATTTCGTGGGGACTCAAGAAAGGAAGAAACATTGCAAATTTGGCGAGTTTTAAAGTTGTTTTCTTGTTTAAACCATTGCATGATTACCTTGATTCCATTCCTTATTTGTCAGCCAAAATACAAGCCAACAACATGTCCAGATTCGTGCAAGGCATCCAAAAGACAAGAATCATGCAAAGAAGGTAAGTTTTCAATATGTTAGAATATTGATTTTATGGGCATGATTACCTTGTCCCTTTCCATACTTGTTGGCTCCTATTTCATTCTCTATATAAAGGCAAACAAAGGCAAAAGAAGGACGGGAAAAACCATTGCATAACAAAGCTCTACAAAATTCTCAGAAATTCTCAAAGTTGTAAAATTATTAACCACACTTCCAGGTGCTCTCAAGCAAAACAAAGGATCCATTCATATCCCCGAGGCTCCCAAGAGTTGAACTAGGCTCATAACCAAGCCCTTCCACGTCTAGAACTCTCACATCCAATTGTACCGGTTTTGTTAAAATTTCTTGAATCTCAAACTGTCTATTCATGTCATATAAATTATTTTTATGCATTGATATGTGTTTGTGAGACCATTTAGAACAGGTTAGGACGATCGCATGTGCAAATGAACACCCTATGTGCAAGATGCCATGGTTAGGGCTATAAGCTTTTTGAGCTTTGGATTCTGTGATACGAGGACTTTCAATCCAAACCCACGATAGGCCTCATGGGAGAGATACACATGATTCTGAAGACTTTTCTCCAGCGCCTGGGCTCTCTTGCTAATGGGCATGGGATTTTGCTTAGCTCATCCCCCCATTTTCTTTACAACATGGCCCATTCTTTTTTATTTTTTTTTGCTTTAATTATTTATTTTCTTTTCATTTCAATTAATTTTTTTATAAAAAAAAAATCATAAAATCACAAAAAAAATAGATTTAGTTCTTTTCTTTTAATTAATTTAATTTTCATAAATAAATTTAATTTAATTTAATCATGTTTTAGTATTTATTTCATAGTTAATTTGTAATTAATTTAGACTTAGGTCTTAAATATTAAAATCAAATCACAAAAATACCAAAAACATTTTTCTTAATACTTAGGCTTTTTAGGATATTTTATTTTCTTTCTAAACAATCTCTTTTTTTTTCTTCTATTTTTCTTTTGTTATTTAAATTCTAGAAAGAATGTATAGGCCGCACATTTGATTTTGTAATAGTTAGTTTATCTTTTCGTATTTTTTTTCTAAATTTTGTAATTACTCATGGGATATAATAGCGTAGGATTTACTTTCCGCACTTATATTTTCTGTACAATATTACTGTTAGTAAATAGGATTATATGGAAAGACTGAAAACAAAGCGCTAGCAAACTTAAATTCAAAGATAAATAACTGAAACAAGCACACATTGCACACATACACCTCTAGGATACGCCCACTTTGGTTGCCTTTCGGAAAAAATAGTCATGTCCCTCGAAACAGGGACGCTTTAGCAAAGACCCGTAAATCAAATATCATAGTCCCTCAATGACCCTACAGTTTCCTTTCGGTAAATGATCTAGTCCCTAGACAAAATTGCTAAAGCGTCTTCACATGTTGCCTTTATGACTGTACGTCCCTTCGATTGTCCCTCAACATCCAACGATAGGGATACCTACTCACTAATAGTAGGATAACACTATCTAAAGGATAGGATGAAAAGAACAAACCTTTCGAGTATAAGTGGATAGTTCCTGGATGCTATACTCAAAACAATTTTGTTCACTTTTACACTTTTACATTTCAAAAACAAACTTTCAAAAAACATTTGCTTTGTCAACACTCTTGAGGACTGATACAAGAGTTAACGCAAACAAATTTCCGCACTAAGGCATTTCAAAACATTTTTTCAAAACACACAAAGCACAAGGTATTTTAAAATGAGCTAAGCATCTAAGAGCCCATAGAAAACTACAGATGGAAAGGGTGCTAACACCTTCCCTTTCCATAATCTACCCCCTTACTCAGAAAACTCTTGAAAGGTCTTTTTCTATTCTTTTCACCCTTTCCTTTGTTGGATAAAAGAAAAGTTGGTGGCGACTCTTGCTTACCGCAACATTTGCAAACACAAATGCAAAACCAGTATAACAGTCAGTTCTGCCACCATATCACAACACCCCATTGAGTTCTCTAACACTGTTAGGTACATGAATAGAGGTATTCCTTCAATCAATGGCATTAGAATTGGAGGTTCTTTCAGGTACTCCATGATTTTGTCAAAGGCTATATGGCTACCATCGTTACATTTTACCACCTGATCTTTCTTCAGTAACTTAAAGATTGGTTCAAAAGTAGCAGTCAAATGAGAAATAAATCTAGCAATATAATTCAGTCGTCCCAAGAAACATCTGACTTCCTTCTCAGTGCGAGGAGCGGGCATATCTTGAATAGATTTAACTTTGGCTAGATCAACCTCAATTCCTTTACCGCTGACAACAAAACCTAGGAGCTTTCCGGATCTCACCCCAAACATGCACTTGTTTGGATTCAGCCTCAACGTGTACTTCCTCAGTCTCTCAAATAACTTGTGTAGATGGTCCAAATGCTCTTCTTCAGTCTGTGATCTGGCTATCATATCATCGACATAGACCTCTATCTCGTGATGAATCATGTCATGGAACAAAGCTACCATAACATATTGATATGTTACACCGGTGTTCTTCAACCCAAAGGGCATAACCTTATAGTAGAAAATGCCCCACTGTGTAACAAAAGTAGTTTTTTCCATGTCTTCAGGTGCCATCTTGATTTGATTATATCTCGAGAAATTATCCATGAAGGGGAATACCTTATGCTGAGCGGTGTTGTCGACTAAAACATCAATATATGGAAGTGGAAAGTCATCTTTGGGGCTCGCCCTGTTCAAATCCATGTAGTCTACACACATACAAACCTTGCTGTCTTTCTTTGGTACTGGAACAACATTTGCAACCCATTGGGGATATGATGTCACTGCTAAGAACCCTGTGTTGAACTGTTTCATAACCTCAACCTCGATCTTCTCTACCATCTCGGGACGCATACGATGAACCTTCTATTTTATCGGAGCACAACCCTCTTTCATTGGTAGACGATGAACCACAATATCGGTGTCAAGCCTTGGCATGTCTTTGTATGACCAACCAAAGATCTCAACATATTCATGTAACATTTGTATTAACCCGTTCTTGATACTATCCTCTAAGTTGGCACCTATCTTGACCTCTTTTTTGTCTGTTTCAAAACCCAAGTTTACCACTTCAATTGAATCTTCACGTGGTTTAATAGCTTTCTCTTCTTGTACTAACAGTCTGACGAGTTCTCCTGGTATTTCACAATATTCCTCACCTTCGTCCTCGGCTTGGTAGATCGGATTTTCAAAGTCATAAGTGGCAATAGTAGAATCGTTATCCATGAGATCCAGAGTGGATGTGGATCTGCAATGTATTGTGTGGGTGTGTGTACGAACACATATCTATTTGAAAGTTATAAAAGTGAAAAGAAAGAAAAAGAGAACATAATTTGAATGCAAAATGTCCAATGCTTTATTAAATGAAAATATGTTTATGAAATGACAACCCTTAATAAATGCATCATTGTGCCCCGGGTAAGGCACAAGGCTTAAAGTCATTGTTCAAATATTACAAAGCTAAAACTTAAAAGCAATAAAAAATAGGAAGGTAGCTATTACTCCTGACTAAAGAAGATAGAGATAATGTCATCGACCTTCCAGTTGTTGAGCCCATTTCCAATGGTAGGAAAGATCCAGCTGTCGAGGTCATAATCACTGTCAACATCTTCTATCATGTTAACTTTGTTATTGCTGATGCGGAATGGTGGCCTTCCAGCTCGAGCACGATGAACAACCCTCTAACCCTCTGCAGTGAAACCCAAACCAAACTTGTCATATTTATAGGGGATGTCAGAAAGCTGACCCCAAATAGTAAAACCACCTTCTTCTACAGTAGCTTTAGCATCTTTCAAAGAAGCCATTCTGGGCGGAACCCTGGTAACTTTGGGAATGGCAAAGACATCTTCAGTAGAAGCAGGAGGGATAACTTCGAAAGTCTGATAGGGAGTCTCAATGAATTCACCATCCATCTCTACATACCCGAAAGAATTCAAGTGGCTAACCATATATTCCTCTTCACCGCAGACAGTAACAATCTTTCCATTCATAGGGTAATTTAACTTCTGATGTAGGGTCGAGGTAACAATGCTTGCCCCATGGATCCAGGGGCATCCCAGTAAGCAAGAATAAGTTGGTCGAATGTCCATCACATAAAAGGTAGATTCAAAGATCTGAGAACCCACCTTGATCGTAAGATCCACTTCCCCGTGTACCATCCTTTTTGATCCGCCAAAGGCTCGAACCACAATATCACTAGGTTTCAGTATGGCCCCTTTGCAATCAAGTCTGTCAAGAGAGCCTTTCGGTAGAACGTTCAACAAAGAACCATTATCAATCAATACATGAGCCAAAGTAGTGCCCCTGTATTCAATGGAGACATACAGGGCCTTATTGTGGTTTCTTACCTCAGGAGTCAGATCAACGCCAGAGAAACCTAATCCATTGTCAGTCGTCAAGCTAGAAACATAACTTCCAAATTGATCAGTAAAAATATCTTGTGGCACATGAGCATCCTTCAAAAATTTCACTAAAGTCTGTGCATGGGCTTCAGAACATAATAGCAGGGATAACATGGAGATCTTGGATGGGGTCTTCCCCAGCTGTTCAACAATTTTGTAGTCACTCTTACAGATAATCTTGAATACCTCTTCCAACTCTTGTCTAGAGGTGTCTTCAACTGTAGCTTCCTTAGGTGCCTCCGTTTGGGCAGGCTCTGTTATTTACTCTTTACCCCGAGCCTCAACAGTTGACTCGGTGGCTGTAACTCTAACAAGTGTAGCAATAGTCTTCCGAGATACTTTCGGAGAGAATACCCTTCCGCTTCTAGTAACCTTACTGGTTCCAGCAATATTGTCGATGCCAAGATCAACAACTTCAGTAACTTTATCTTCAACAGTCGGTAGTTCTTGTTTGACGCCATTGTAGTAGACGTCAGATCCATAGTTCCAAAGAATAGCTTTGTCCAAAGAATATGGGATAGGTCCAAGTTTGGTGATGATCAAAGGAGAAACTTCCGGCTTGGTGGAAATCCTTACAGGGACTTTGGAGGTGATCCTGACAGGAGGGCCAAAAATTATGGATAAGTCTTGACACAGATTCTCAGCAGACGGAACCTTCTTGATCAAAATTATATGATTGTCCATTAGGAGTTGAATGCCTTCCTTCAGTAACTTGTAACCATTGGGTTGGACCGTGCAACAATAACATTTTTCAATACAGTCCGAAAATAAATCGGCATGCAGCAGATTCTTCTTGATAATGGTAGAGGAGTCATCAATTCACTTATAGTGACAACATAAAGAACATCATCAATTGTACTTATGCCTTTGTCATACTTCGGTATAGGCGTAATAATCACATTTGGAGTCTCCGGAGGATCAAACTCAATCTCCTTGTTATCAATCATATCATGAATTTTGTTTTTTTAGGACCCAACAATTATTGGTGTCATACCCAGGACTGTTAGAATGGTAGGCACATTTAGCATTCAGATTGTACTTAGGAGATGAGGTGTTAGGATTCTTAGGAGGATCCCTTAGAGTAATCAGCTCCGCTTTCAATAAATGTTGTAACGTCTGAGACAATGGCATATTAATCTTGGTGAATTGCCTTCCCGAAGCGTTTGACCTACATCTGTTGGCCTGTTGTTGTTGTTGTTGTTGAACATGTGCAGGATTAGAGATTAATACTGCTCACACAGACTGATTATGGTCACTTTTACCACGGCCCTCCGGGCCATAAATAACATTGGTTTCCTTTTTATTATTGAACATCTTCTTTACAGAACTCGAAGACACATCCACTTGAATTTTTCCGCTCTTGATACCACTTTCAACATGTTCTCTAGTTAGAATTAGCTCAGTGAAACCAGACGAAGAACTCCCAATTAAATGATTAAAGAATGGACCTGTTAGAGTGCTCATGAACATATCAACTAACTCACGGTCATACAAGGGAGGTTGCACCCTTCCAGCTAAGTCTCTCCACTTTTGGGCATATTCCTTGAATCCTTTATTCGAACCCATAGTCATGTTTTGTAATTGCACACGAGTCGGTGAAAGGTCAACATTGTATTGATATTGCTTGTAAAAAGCAGCAGCCAAGTCTTCCCAAGTATGAATGTTAGTTCCCTCCAGCTGATAGAACCACTCGAGTTATGTACCAGACAAAATTTTCTGTCAGCAGTATGGGGTTGGATCTTCTGAACATAAGACCGCAGATGAAGTTTTGGACAAGACACACCTTCATATTTAGTGAAAACATGGACCTTGAACTTGTAAGGGATAACTACCCCAAGAATAAGACCCAACTCTTTGAAATCCAATCCATGCACTTTTTGGATTTCCATAGCCTTAAGACGATCTTCTAGCTGCTTGTATCTATCATCGGCAGGAGGATACTTTTCATCAGAATAATCTTCGTCCTCATAAATCTTACTAGAACCAAGGTTACTTCCACCTTCAGCCCTGACACTTCTACCATCTTCCTCTTGGTTGTCATCTTCATCAGAGGTGATATCAGCAGTTTGAACTTGTTTAGCAGGACCTTTAAATCTTCTTCCCATGCTAAGCATACCAATTCGCTTCCGAGTCTTCTTCTTTTTAGCGATGAGCGCCATCATATCCTTCTGTCCTTGAGCGAGATTCAGGAGGGTCTCCTGGAATTGGGAATTTTGAGCTTGGATTTCCTTAATAGTCTATTCAAGAGACATCTTTTACTGAAATAAACAACAAGAAAATGAGAAAACCCGTATGGGAAAACCTGTTTATGTAATGATGCATGATATGCAAATACAATGTTTTCAAGGATCGTTGCGGGATTTAAATTTGTTTAAACAAAAGGAAATAAGAGAAATTTTAGTAATAAACTCAAATTATAATTTCTTTCAATGAAAAGAGTTACAAAATAGCAAAAATATAAAGTCAAGTCTCCCATGGACGCTTCCTCTTTGTGTTGACATATGCGTTAAGACTTTGTTCTTTGTGGAGTCATTTCGTTAGCTCCAGTACTTTTTTCTCACTAGCATAGAACTGAGCTTCGAAGGTATCTCTTCCTTCCTTTAGTTGAATCCAGAACTTCTATAGCTCTTTGAAGTCGGTAGGCATATCGGGATGTAGAACAGTATGAGAAATATCTTCTTCAACAACAGGCTCTACGATCACTGGTAAGATAGCAGGATACGACATTTTGAAATCTTGAGCACGAGACTGCACCCATATGAGGTAAGGCTCTAGAGGAATGGAATTCTTGTGTCCCAAAGTCTTGCTATCAATCTTGTTGACCGCGCCCCAAGCATGTATAAACCTTTGATGGTAGTTTTGATGATAATTCCCATACTCGAACATAATACCCTGGATGAGCATATCATGAGGACCGTACCTTCGAGCATAACCAAAATGATGCAAAGCTAGAGAAGGATTGTAAGTGATGCCCCATCTTATACCAAGGAGTGGTATGTTAGAGAATTCCCCACAGTGATTAATAATAATGACATCTGCCAGAGATTGAGAACACCAATGTATATCTACATGAGTGAGTGACATCAACCTTTGAAACCACCTTAAACCTCGTTCGTTCTTTAACACTGATCGGGGCTGGTGCAAAATAAACCACCTGGATAGTAAAGGTATGAAACATATAAGAGTTCCCCATTTCTTCATAGTACGAGTGTGGAGGGAATGCATGATATCTCAGAGTAAAGTAGGCACCGGATTATGAGTGAGAAATATCTTGTTGGCACTCATATCTATGAATTGGTCTGGATTAGGGAATAGTACCAAACCATAGATCATCAAGGCCAAAATATCCTCAAAATCACAGAGATTCATGGAAGCTAGAAATCTCTGAGCCTTCTTTATCAAAAATTTAGGAGAGAAACACTTGACTCTATTCTTTGTTTCCCAATTGGATACATTGTCTGGTCGTTTCAGATGTAGGGCTACAACAATGTCTTAAGGATTCAGAACTTGCTCTAGACCAGTGAAAGGTATCTGATCAAGAATAGGCACTTCAAGAAATCTATAGAATACTTCCATTGTGGGTACCAACTGATAATCTGGGAAGGTAAAACAGTGATGCTTCGGATCAAAAAACTGGAAACGAATGCTCATCATGTCTTCCTGAAAGCCAGTAGTAACCAGATTGATGAGATGACCATGTCTCTTGTTTATCTGAGAATTATCGGGAACCTTTGAGACTAACTCCTTAAGATGAGAAGGTATCCTCATGAAGTTGATTCAGATGGTATTCCTATGACTGGAAGCCATGACCCTACATCAAAGAACAAAGATAAGTCCCCTAGATCCTTGAAATGTTAGTCATGGTATGATGATGTTATGATGTCATGGTACCATGTTCAAATAGATAATAAAACACAAGCAAAGCACACAAGGCCTTAGGTTTAAGCTTGCATGGGGTTTGTAGGTAAGTACCCTCTTTAAGTTTAGTTGGCTTAACCTGTCCTAAAGAAGTAAACGGGTTTTAGGGATCTCATTATCACTGATCTTTCCCACAAGTTTCGTCTAGCCCGACAGCTGACTTGGCACCAAACAAAACTCGGGAGTCGAATCTCAATGAGTGTAGTATCGAGTATCAACCAACTTACGACTATATCAAATTCGTCTATCTCACTACCTTCTAATGGCTAAGTTGGGTCAATTAAGGTTCTAAGGTCAGTTAGTGCTTATGACACCATGAGGCAGCTTAGTATGCTCCCCGACTGACTCGAGGGATACCAGTACAAACCAAATGTCAAAATAACATAGCCATGATCTCAATCATATCGGTATACACCATATAGTTTCCATAATCTATTGCTACTTACCTAAAAATGTTCTCCAGATCCGGGAATAGGATCTTTACAAGAAATAACCCAAACAACCCTTTAAAATAAATCAGACAAATCAAACAAGGAAAGCATTTAAAAGTGATCTAACTCTAAGGTAACCCCACTTTTAGTTCTCCCCAACAGAGTAGCCAGTTCTGTAACACGGTAGGAGAACTGACTTGGTTTTGTGTTTTATCGCAAATGTTACAGATAACAAGAGTCGCCACCGACTTTTCTTTTATCCAATAAGGAAAGGGTGAAAATAATAGGAAAGACCTTCGAGAATTTTCTAAGTTCGGGGGGTAGGTTATGAAAAGAGAAGGTGTTAACACCCTTTTCATCCGTAGTTATCCACAGGCTCTTGATTGCTAGCTCACTTTGTTTGAAAATGCTTTTATGAATGTGTTTGAAAATACTTTGAAAAATGCCTAAGTGCGGAAAACTTGGTAATGACTCTCGTATCAGTTGAGAATGCATACAAAGTGTTTGTTTTGAAAATGTTTCAGAAAATTGTTTGTGAAAAAAAAGGATCTTTTTATGAGCAAGCGATTAAAAACTATCTACCTACTCAAAAGTCTTTCGTGTTATTTTCCTCCTCCTTAGATAATGCTATCCTACCATTAGTTAGTAGGAAGCTCTATCGTTGGATGTGTGAGGAACAGGCGAGTGTCATCATACAATCATAAAGGCAACTGGTAAGGATGCTTTAGCAATTTTTGTAAGGGACTAAGATCATTTACCGAAGGCAACATCGAAGGGTCATCGAGGGACTATGATCTTTTGTCTCGAGGGTCTTTGCTAATGCATCCCCACGTTTGAGGGACATGACTGCTTTTATTCAAAGGCAACAAGCAAGGTTACCCTAGAGGTGAGTGTGTGAATAGTGTATTGAATTCAGTTATTTAATCTTGATTAGGGTTTTCTAGATTGTTTTTAGATCTTGTCATACATGCCCTAGTTACCAACAGTAATAAGGAAAGCAGTAAAGATAAAAATTAAATGTCCTACGCTATTACAAAGCTTCAGGGAAAGGGGGGTACAAAACCATAAAATTGGGGGATAAGGAAAGTAAAACCCTAATTTAAACTATTACATTCTGTAGCAATTACATAATAGGAAAAACTAATGCGAAAATAATAAAGCGCACGAATAGTAAAATAAGAGGAAAATGGTTTAATGAAAAATAATTGATAATTGAACCTAAAACTAATTGATTAAATTGAGCAAACCCTAAAGTCTAGGTTGATTTTAATTAATCGAAAAAGTAAAGTAATTAAATTAATCGAGATTAATTATCTTAATTAATTTTAATAATCAAAGTTAATTTAAGAGAAAGAAAACAAAGCCTAATATATTTTAATAATGATTAAAAAAAATAGGGTTTATTAAAAAAGTTAGGGTTAAGTTTAAAATAAAAGAAAATAAAGTTAGTAAAGAAAATAGAGAAAAAAGAATATTGGGGAGGGTGTTGAACCCACGCCCCATGCATCTCAAATGTGCATGCCTACCAACTGAGCCAAGCGCGCGCCTGTGCTAGTATACGCGTTCAACATGTTTTATCATCAACCTGCAAAACATGTTAAATATTAGAGAAAAAAGTGTCAAAAGGTTGGATCGAACCCAGGCCCTTTGAGACTAATGTCTTATAGCGCACGCTTCTGCCACTAGGGTGGCTGTTTCATCCGTTCATATAACTTAAACCATAAATATATATTCTATAATCAAATATACTGGCCAGAGAAATGCCAGAGCCCTAGCTCCAGTCATCTTTTCCGGTAAGCCCCTTTTTTAAAACCTGCAAAATAAACAAGGTTATCAATCAAAAACGTTCTGCCCCCCTAAATCGAGGGCTGCAAATCTAATGGCAATGTCATTTTGATCTAAAAGTACATGGTTTGGCCACTATAACACAAATGGTACCAATCGGAGCAAACATGGTACCCTATGGTTTTGACTGCATGGGATCATGATAATGATCCAAACCTGTTCAGGGACATCTCAAGAGTGCATTAGTAACATTAATATGACATAAAACAAAACAAAAATCACAATATAAAATTAAAAAAATTTATTAAATTTGAGATGCATGTATGGTGTTCTCATGAGCTTTTGAACATCAACATCGACCCAGCCTTACTCTATATGGTGGCTAGGAGTGAATGAAATGGTTGTTTTCCAGTGAGAGGGATTTGAAAGTAGGGTTTGAGAATTTTAGGGTTCTTGAAAAATTTTGGAAATTTTTTGGACAAGTTTTTGGAGGCAAGGATTCGTCTCTTTGCTCTTGTCTTGATGTCTAAATATATAGAGAATTTTTAGGGCAAAACAAATGGGCTTGGGCACTTGTGTAATAAGATATAATTTTATCTTATATTATTTTATATTATTAATGAATTAAATCAAAAATAATAAAAATAGTTAAAATAAAATAAGGCTTAAAGGTGTGTGAATTAATTCTGAGGTGTATGAAAGGTATAAATACGTTTGGACCTCAAAGCCATGGCGCAATAGTCCAAAATGTCAAGCTTGCTCAATTTGAACTTCATGCATTTGCTCAAAATTTCCCAACTTGCAATGACCATAACTCACTCAATATTTATCTTTTGAATGTGATCTATGACTTTTTGGAAATATCAAGATGTCCTCTACAACCTCTATGTTGATCATTTTTGCTTTTGAATATTTTATCTTGATGTAAGTTGCCTTGACAAAAAGTGTCTTTTTGTTGACTTTTGAAATGACCTATAATGTATTGGCTTATATCTCTCAAATGATGTATTTTTTGGACTTGAAGATAGATATACAAAGTTATAGAGAATTTAATTCCCTTCAAAATAAGCTTTGGTTGGGGAAAAGCTGATGAAGCATGTGAAAGTTATGCTTGGTCAAAGTTCAGTTGACTTCTCCTTAAGAAAACCCTAATTTGACAACTTTTGACTTTTGCTGATTTGAGGGCTTTTATTGAGGAATCATGATCAAACCTTGATAAAATGATGGATATGACTTCAAAATGTTTATATTGACCAAAAAATTTGAGGTTTGACTGTATGTTGACTTTTTATCCAATACAGTTGATTTTTAGTCATCTGAGCCATTGACTGAGCAAACTTGTGATGTAAAGTATAAAACTTAATATGAGCAGTCTTGGAGACATATAAGAGACCATGTAAACCACTTGAGACCTTATAAGCCTGATCTTCCTTGAGAAATACCAAACCCTAGTTGTGGACCCATTGCTTAGGAGGGGAATTTGTCTGATCAATTCTTGAGCTAACTTGAGCAAATGAAGACCTTTTGAGAATGTCTTGAAGAAAAATGGGAGGGAAAATTTTGGGGTATAACAGTGGAAAGATCCAAACTGACACCCATTTTTCAATATTTTTTTGAATAATTTGTGGCATTTGATGAAATTCTATACGCTAAAGAGGAAATTATGACTTACAAGATGCATGTGATTTGAAAACACATTGGACCATCTAAATTGATTTTCAAGACTAATTTATTTATTTTAAATTATTATCTCAAAAATCTATTTAAATGAATACAAGTTCAATGAGGGGTTAGTGAAACAAGCTATCACATATGATATAACAAACTCACTAACAACATTTATCAACAAAAAACATCAAATTAATTAACATAGATTGGGAGAACTTAATAACTAACCATTTTTCGAAGCTTTAAGTTATAAGTAAAGAACCATAACCATTTGCTGGCCGCACATGAAAAACCATTTATTAACAAAAAACACAAAACAACATCAACAACAAGAACATAAACAACATTTATCAACAACATACATACCTTTAATTCAAAAAATGATTGTCTCATAACGAAGTCGAAGTTGATCACTTGTGTTACTATGAAAAAAAATACAAGGAGGATGAATAGCTTCATCCTCCTTGTATTTTTTCTAATACTATGTGAACCCCAAACCATCATGTGAACCACAACCATACTATGTGAATTTAAATCCTACAAATACCATAAAAAACAACATGTTAACATGAATTATCATGACATTGTAATCCAACAAAATTTATTAACATACATAACAATAACATCAACATAATAACAACATACACGAAGAAGAGAGAATATGGAAAAATATTTGTCAACAAGCAACAAGCAACAATAAAACATGTGAAACCGAAATAAATAATATGAAAATCATATCAATAAACATTTATATATATATATATATATATATATATATATATATATATATATATATATATATATATATATATATATATATATATATATATATATATATATATATATATATATATATATATATATATATATATATATATATATATATATATTTATCAACAACAACATACAACAATAAAAAACCACAAACTATCTAACAAGAAGAAAATCATATGAAAATTATGTGAAACATAACAATAACATACGCGAAAACGAGATAATAAGGAAGAAGAAGAATACCTTTATGTATGAAAAACAAGATTATCGGCTATACTATAGAATATGAAAGCTAATGACGAAGAAGAAGATAAAAAATGGATGCTTCGGTTTTATTGGAAAAATAACAAAAAAAAACAAATTTCTATGCACGCGGAAGCATGCCCACAAGAAGAAAAGAAGCAAAAAAATCAAAAAATAAAACTCAAAAATCATAATATAACTTCTAATTTTATAATGACAAAATTAAAAATCCTCTCATATAATTGCAATTTTTAAGGAGAAAATTGCAAACACTCCAAACTGCAATTTTTAAGGAGAAAACTGCAAACCCTCCAATCTGCAATTTTTAGGAGAAAATTGCAAACCCTCTTTCAATTGCAACTTTTGAATGGGAAAATTGCAAATCCTCTCTCAGTTACAATTTTTGGCCAGAATAATTGCAAACCTTCTCTCAACTACAATTTTTGAATGGAAAAGTTACAAACCCTCTCAACAAACTATTTTTGAATGGAAAAATAGAAAACCCTCTCTTGACACACAAATACCCAAAACCCCAATACACCCAAAAGACTATATTTTTATTGACGTGTATAAAACTCAAACCATCTATCTCTATTTATATTAATACTTAAATACTATTTTCTTCATACTACCCGGTGTGGAACTTGGATGAATACACCTTTTAATCCAACAAATCCCCCCTTCATCCAAAGTCCCATATATGTTTACTTTATCTTCAACTTCATCTTTATCAACCTCATCTTCAAAGGAATCATTATAATTATAATGATTAGTCAAAATTGTAAAACTATTACTCTTCAATCTTTTTGACTTCTTCCTCCCTTGATCAAAATTTTTGTTACTCTTCCTTTTTTGCTTGATCAAAAATTTTTGTGACTCTTCATTCATCCCTTGATCAAAATCTTAGCTCTGATACCAGTTGTTGGAAAAATAACAAAAAAAAACAAATTTCTATGCACGCGGAAGCATACCCACAAGAAGAAAAGAAGCAAAAAAAAAATTAAAAAAATAAAACTCAAAAATCTCAATTTAACTTCTAATTTTACAATGACAAAATTAAAAATCCTCTCATATAATTGCAATTTTTAGAGAGAAAATTGCAAACAGTCCAAACTGCAGTTTTTAAGGAGAAAATTGCAAACCCTCCAAACTACAATTTTTAGGAGAAAATTACAAACTCTCTTTCAATTGCATATTTTGAACGGAAAAATTGCAAATCCTCTCTCAATTACAATTTTTGGACGGTAAAATTGTAAACCCTCTCTCAACTAAAATTTTTGAACAAAAAAAATGCAAACCCTATCAACAAACTATTTTTGAATGGAAAAATAGAAATTTCTCTCTAGACACACAAATACCGAAAACCCCAATACACCCAACAAAATATATTTTTGTTGTTGTGTATAAAACTCAAACTAACTATCTCTATTTATATTAATACTTAAATATTATTTTCTTCATACTACCCGGTGTGGGACTTGGATGAATACACTTTTTAACTTAACATATTTTGCTGTCAAGAAGTGAGAGTTAATTCTCTTATATATGAGTAAACAATTTCACAACGGTTGTCATTACCAACCGTGTGTATGTGTGTCACAACAGTTAAACAAGACAACCATAGTGATATCCCTTTTATTTTTTATTTAAAAATAAATAAAAAAGAAAATGCGTGTCTTAACGTTAAAGGAATAAAATATTTGAGGACGCTAAGGTTCGAACCCATGAAAGTTTGATTGTATCACCCTGGTGAGGTCATCAACCGTTATTATATCCTAACAATTTTTAATAAAAAAAAATAAAAAAATATTAGTGCCTGAGTTTAGAGATGTCATCATAGTGTTTGGCAGAACCGTGATGACTCGGGCGTTGTTGTATGCGTGTTTTGTAGTAGTGTAATTTTATTAAATTTAATAAACAAACAAAGATAAGACAATGAAAGAATAGAAAGCAGACAGAGAAGAAGAGAGATACACACCAGAAATAAAATAAACAACAAAAATTAAAAGGAGAAGAGATATAGAATGCATCAAAGATTTATACAAGTTTGGACTAACCACTGGACCTACTCCTATCCCTAAGATTCTCTTGAGAGTTTCACTAAAATCATACTTGAGTTTTTGCATGCATGATCAACACATAAACCTTCAACAATATATAACCGAGCTTTTACACAAGCTTAACTCAAAAATCTTCACCCAATTTGTTTTTTAGATTTAGATTCCAATCTTAAAATCTTTCACAAAGATAATTGGTTGGAAGAGAATATGGATGTCAAAATGTCTAGAAGGGGGGGGGGGGGGTTGAAAAGACCGGTTCCCTTTTAGACAATTTAAAAAAATTTAGGTCATATGTACGAAATCATATATTTTTGAAAAGGCACAGAAGCAAAACACAAATTAAGAGAGCTTGGAAGCATCTCAATGAACCATTTTATATGAAGTGGTACATGATATTCTAGATGCATTTTAATTATTCATTAGCAACTCAATCACAAGGCTACACAAGTAGCTATGCATCAAAGCTCTTTCAGAACACATAGCTTATAGGTTCTATCAATGTCTTAATTTAAGTCATGATACTTCAATGAGATTGATACACCATATTACTAAGCATATAAATTAAATCACTATAAGAAAACTATATCTTAAATGGTATATAATCAATGTAAGTATGAAACAATGCAAAGACATGGTAGTAGATGCTAGAAAAGTAAAAGAGTTAAGGGAAGAGGAAAATATACACAAGGATATATAATGGTCTAACTATCATTCTCGCAGTGCCTACTCCACTCTTCAATAGTGTTAAACCATTGAGAAATAATCAATATCTTCCATTATTTTGATTAGTTTGATACAAGCGTTTTGGTTACAATAGAATATTAAACAATAAACCATATTGTTGATGCAGACACTTTAAACTTCTCATAGAACAAGATCTCAAAAGACCTTGATCCAATGATTCTTCACATGCACAATAATTCTGCTCCAAGTATTCAAATGTAGCATTCAACCCTTTGATCCTACCGATTTCTTGTTCTGAGCGATTATCATGGCTAAGAATTCATTAAACAACTCCCAACTTTGTCTGCAAGTAATATTTCTCCAACTCTACCTAGAGTGAACAACTTCCAATCCCGCCTTACAGAAAGTTGATACTTGATATCGTCAAATTCTTCCATGGAGTATATTGAAACACTCTTCTTGATAAATATCAAGGATACCAAACTAGATTCAAGAAATGATACTTGCACCTTTTACAAAAAACAAACTTCTCACAAAAAATATTAGATAACCTAATGTACCATTAGTCTCCCTCAAGAACTCAATCTTTAGAGGTTAGGGACCATAGACATGGAATTATGACTAAGGATGAAGATGATTAATAATGTCTAGAAATCTCACACACCAAACTACAAAACAAGGTGTTAGTCAAGGTATAAATGTATGTGAAATAAGAACACAACACAAGGTTCTAACAAATTTCTAGATGAAGCAGTCTTGGTAAAAATGATATTCTTGTGATTGATTAATCATGCAAGACAACAAGGTTAATCAACTCACTCTCTAAATCAAACAACATAACAACACAATTGCATAAAACAAGATGCAACAAAAAGATAATGTATTTGACATGAATTCGCAATCAAGGATTATTTGTAGAAAAAGAAGAGAAAAAGACCATGATGTAAAGAAGAACACACTAATAAGAGAAGACAAAGAAAACACTCAATGTCTCTATGGGTCACACCATAGGTTTCACACACTTGTTATTTTCATCAAATAAAAAGTTATTTATATAAAGTGTGAAAAATGGATTTTTGAAGCAATGATTCAAATCAAGTGTGAACCATGATTCAATATCAATTTTTGACTCTTGAAATTTTTTATTCAAATCAAGGTAAAAACCATGATTCAATTCAATTGGAATAAAGGAAAAATGAAGCTTCAAAAAGAAATATTATTTGAATCATTATATGTGTTTGACTCGGGTCACATGAGATTGTGATTCAAATCATGTGTATTTGTGTGATTCGAATAATTTCAAACAGAAACATTCCTATTGTTTCACATAGCTCATGATTCGAATCATGTTTTGTGCTTGATTCAAATCAATTCATCGAAACTGCAATTTTGATAACTTTAACTTGTGATTCAAGCTACGCTTGTGGAATTGATAAGAGAGTAATGTCATAGGCTCAAAAATAGAATACTAACAAGGATAAAAGAGATTTATTTCATGAAATTATGAGGGTCTTATTGGTACAAGTCTAATAGCCGAAGAAAATATAAATAATGAAAAGATACAAGCATAATGAACAAATTGAATTCAAAATAAAATACACAAATTAAATGTGATAAACAATAATCAAATGACAAAGCATCAAAACACAACCTACACTTAAAGTATGTAAAAGGTACCATATGATACTTAATGTTTTCATAACTTACAAGAGAATCACTCTCTTGAATAAATCAGATTAAGTATAGCACCAGTTACAACACAACTCTCATAAGGATTTTCTAGTCTTTAGGAATTACGACAATTCTCGTGAAAAAAGAAATTTCAAACACAAAGAGAGTATAAGAGATATTGAGAGGTTTTTATTCAAAAATCTAGTGTTAAATGAAATAAGGAGAAATCTTCTTTATATAGAATTTTTTTTCCTAAAAAAAATGATCTATGAGTCAAATAAATTGATTAATCGATTAACATTAGTTTTAAGTGATAAATAGCTTCAAACGGTGACAACCTTAATTCAGAAAAAGAAGCCCTAAAATGGCTATATCAATTAATCGATTAACAATTTTTCAAATCATTTAATAGGTCATTCTCCCATCTTTAATCGTTTGAACTAAGTCTTTAAAGGATTATACAATGAGTTAAATTTCCTAATTTATTAGAAACACCTTTTAATCAATTCCATACTTACCTTGATAGGTTTTATAAGTTTTAATAAAAACAAAGAGGTTTGAAAAGAGTTTTCGTGTGTGTGTGATTGTCTAGGTACTTCAAGACTTACTCTTTACCTTTTACAACTTAACCTGATAAATCTAAGACATTAAATGCATGGCCATGTGAGCTTTTATACTTTCTCACTTTCAGACTTCAAGATCCTCTTCTTGATTTAACAATTAAGAGTTCATCTGGATCTTTAAATCACCTGAGTGATGACACTTGAAGTATCTTTTTAATTATATGTCATCATCAGGGAATACTAGGCAGTTGATATCAACTCCCATTTGACTTTTGTCACAAAGAACTATCAACATCAAAAATCCATTTGACTTAAGAATTTATCATCTTTAAAAGATGCATGACAATTTTCATTAGTTGTCATCATCAAAACCAACCGATTATTATATCTGCAAGTGTATAGATCTACATTATCCCCTTTTTTGATGATGATAATGCATCTGCCTAAGAGGTAAAAAAAAGAAAAGATAGATAATAATTTGGAGTAATTAAACTCCCCCTAATAGATAAAGAGGGTATACTCCGCTTCCCTTGAGAGTATACTTCTTTCCTTTGGTATTATCAAACTCCCCATACATATGGAATTTGAAGCAACCAAATTGAAATAAATGAGCAGTGAAGAAGAATGATTAGTCTAACTAACTATTCATAAATTAAAGAAGCGGTTACAAAGGGAAGACAAAAGGAAATATGTGTTAGAACATAGTTTGATTCTACAACCCTCGTAAGAGTTTTGATGATAACAAACACAAAGAATAATTATGCACTCTAAATTATATTTTGTTTTGTAGAGAAGTTCTAATGGAAGTAGATCAGAAGATAAGCTACTAGGTTGTTCCTGCTGTGAACGTAGACTGTTCTCAGAAAGTTCTGATTATTGAAGATCAGAAGTTACGCTAAGTGAAAGATGTTTTAACTTAGACTACATAACTCTGAAATTAAGTCTGACGCTGCAAACATGATCTTATGAATTTGACCTTCTAAAGTTCTGAAGCAAGAAGCAAATGGATACCTCAATGTTCTGAAGTGTTACAATTCATCAAAGCTATATCAAATGCAATGGCTACAAACAGACAGGGATCTTTTATTTGAGGAAAGTGCATTAACTGTCATTTATCAAGTTTCCAAATACTCAACTATGTTGCGCCTATTTAAACAAGGGATGAGGATAAATCGTTTATGATTTACACAACATTTTACAACACACTTCAACGCTGCTATCCTTTTTACTCCTCATTCATACTATTATTTCACCTGTGTAATACATCACATGACTGTGATATTGTTTTATAAGAAAACATATTGTACACTGATTTATTCATATTTTATTTAGTGAATTTCCTTGAGAAAAATCGGGTTATGGTTATACTCGAGAAGACTTTGGCAGTAGTCAAAGTATATTTGTAATCAAGATTGATTAGTGAATTAAGACCTCGTTGGAGAGAGGCGAAATCACTTTGGTGGGTGGATTGGAGTAGTTTGAGTTCAAATGAACCAGGATAAAAATTATCGTGTTATTTCCATTGTTTTTTAAGATTCCAATTCAACCCCCCCATTCTTGTGTTTTTCAATTCTTAAATTGGCATCAGAGCGTTTGGTTCTGAGTTCAAGCACTTAACCGTGTCAGTAAAAGATACAAGCTAAGAAAAACACTATGGTGGGACCAAGTCAAAACATTAGCAATGACTACCATGATGAGAAAGACAGAATCAACGGCAAACCTCTAATCTTTGATGGAGAGAACTTTGATTACTAGAAAGACAGAATTGGAAGCTTCTTTCTGGCTCATGATGCTGATCTCTGGGATATGCTGATTGCTGGGTACATGTATCCTGTTGATGAAAGTGGTCAGAAGATTGATAGAAAAATAATGTCTGATCATCAAAAGCGTGACTTCAGAAATCATCACAAGGCCATAACTATTCTCTTGAGTGCCATCTCATATCCAGAGTTTGAGAAGATCACAAACAGAAAGACAACAAAGAACATGTTTGATTCTCTAAGAATGACGCATGAAGGAAACATGCAAGTAAAAGAAACCAAAGCCCTTGCGCTCATTTAGAAGTATGAAGCCTTCAAGATGGAAGAAAGTGAAACCATTAAAGCAATGTTCTCAAGATTCCAAATTCTGGTTGCTGGGCTGAAAGTTCTGGACTAAGGGTATTCAACTACTGATCATGTAAAGAAGATCATTAGAAGTTTACCAAAGCAATGGAGGCCCATAGTCACTTCTCTCAAACTGGAAAAAGATATTAACAAGATATCTGTAGAAGAACTTGTCAGCTCTCTCAGAAGTCATGAGATAGAGTTAGAAGATGATGAGCCCCAAAAGCAAGGTAAGCCTTTAGCCCTTAAATCTAAGAAAAAAATATGATTATAAAGTTTTGTAGGAAATGGAAGAAACCTCTGGTGGATCCTCATCAGAAGAAGATGAATTGTCTCTTCTCTCCAAAAGAGTCAATCAACTGTGGAAGCAGAGGCAAAGGAAGTTCAGAAATTCTAGAAGAACAGGGAATCAGAATGAATCATCTTCTGGACACAGAAAGTCTGAATCATCTTCTGGGCACAGAAAGTCAAGCAACAAAGACATTGTCTGCTACGAGTGAAATGAACAAGGGTACTACAAAATCGATTGTCCAAGGCTTTAGAAGGAGAAACCCAAAAAGAAGATGCTGAAGATACTTCTGAAGCAGACACAAAATTTGAAGATGAAAGAGCCAACATTGCTCTTATGGCCAACGTGTCAGAAGATGCTGAATCATCTGGGTCAGAATCATAATTAGACACTGAAGAGGTATTTCTTGACTTTACTGTAAATTTTACTAAATCTGAATTAAGAGAAAGTCTAAGTGAAATTCTTGAAAGATATCAGCAGCTTCGAGTCAAATTCAAGAACTTGAAAAAGGATCTAGTTTCTGACTCTGAAGAAACTGAGAATCTGAGATTGGAAAATTCTAAGCTGAAAGAAAAAATTTCAAAACTTGAAAATGACTTACAAAACACTCATAAGGAAACTATCTCAGAGGTTCCCAGTAACTCTGATAAGATCATAAAGGAATATGATCAAAGCTTTCGAAAGTTCCTTGCTAAAAACATAGATAGAAGCAAGATGGCTTCAATGATCTATGAAGTTAGAAGAAATGGCAAAAAAGGTATAGGATACAAAGGTAAAGTATCCCAACCTAAGAAAGTCAAGGACTTAGTTATTAAATGCACTCCTTTGAAATCTCACTTCACCTATGGGCACACATATGACTTAAATGCACCAGTAATGATTTCTCTGCTAAACAAAAATTCAAATAGAATTTTGGTAACACTAACAAACAAGGACCCAAAAAGATATGGGTACCTAAGGATAAAATTGTATATGTAGCAAATATCTTTGACAACAAGACTAAAACACCAATCATGGTACCTGGACTCTGGATGCTCTTGACACATGACATGAAGAAAGCATATGTTCCAAATCCTGAAACTTAAATCTGGAGGCTACGTAGGTTTTGGAGGCAATCAGAAAGGGAAGATCATTGGTTCTGGAACTGTTGGTAACGGTAACCTCCATTCTATTAATAATGTTTTGTTAGTAGATGGATTAATTCATAACTTATTATCCATAAGTCAATTAAGTGATAACGGTTATGATATAATCTTTAATCAAAATTCCTGTAAAGCTGTTAGTCAGAAAGATGGATCTATCCTCTTTAATGGAAAGAGAAAGAACAACATTTACAAAATAAAACTTTCTGAACTAAAAAGTCATAAAGTAAAATGCCTATTGTCTGTTAACAATGAGCAATGGGTTTGGCACAGAAGATTGGGGCATGTTAGTATGAGAAGAATATCTCAGATTAACAAACTCAATCTGGTCAGAGGACTTCTTAATCTAAAGTTCAGCTCAGATGCTCTGTGTGAAGCATGTCAGAAAGGCAAGTTTGCAAAACCCCCTTTTAAAGCAAAAAATGTTGTTTCTACCTCTAGACCATTAGAACTTCTGCACATAGATCTATTTGGACCAGTGGAAACTACATCCGTTAGTGGCAAGAAGTATGGGTTAGTGATCGTAGATGACTATAACAGATGGACATGAGTAAAGTTCTTAAGACACAAGGACGAGTCACACTCTGTGTTCGTTGCTTTCTGTAACCAAGTCCAAAATGAGAAAGATCTTAGAATTATTAAAGTCAGAAGTGATCATGCTGGAGAATTTGAAAACAAATTTTGAAATATTTTTTAATGAGAATGGCATCTCTCATGATTTCTATTGTCCTAGAACTACCCAACAAAATGGATTTGTAGAACAAAAGAACATTACTTTACAAGAAATGGCCAGAACCATGATCCACGAGACTAACATTGCTAAGAACTTCTGGGAAGAAACAATTAACACGTCGTGTTACATTCATAATAAAATCTCCATAATACCTATTATGGATAAGACTCCATATGAACTATGGAAAAACAGAAAGCCCAACATTTCGTTTTTCCATCCATTTGGATGTATTTGTTTTATGCTTAACACCAAAGAACATCTGAACAAGTTTGACTCTAAAGCACATAAGTATATTATGTTAGGATACTCTGAATGCTCAAGAGGCTACAAAGTATACAACACAGAAACACAAATTGTATAAGAGTCAATCAATGTTAGATTTGATGACAAGCTCAGCTCCCAAAAGTTAAAGCAAAATGAATCTCTTGCAGATATAGAAGTTTAATTCACAGGTACTGAAGGCAATACATCAGAAGTTCCCAACAAAGACTCACAAACAACATCAGAAGGAAATGTCATAAACACTACAGCAACATCTGAAGAACCTCTTCAGAAGAAGCCTAGCTCATCCTGAAGACAAAATTCTGGGAAAGAAGGAAGATCCAATCAGAATAAGATCCACATTCAGAAACTCTGAAGAATCTCTCATGGGATTAGTATCTCTGATTGAGCCAATGTCCATTGATGAATCTCTTCTGGACAATGACTAGATACTGGCTATGCAGGAGGAATTAAATCAATTCACCAAAAATGATGTATATGATTTGGTTCCCAAACCAAAAGGGTTCAACGTCATTGGAACAAAATGGGTACTCAGAAACAAGTTGAATGAACAAAGAGAAGTCATCAGAAACAAAATACGACTGGTTGCACAAGGCTATAGTCAGGAAGAGGGGATAGACTATACAGAAACCTTTTCTCCATTCGCCAGGTTAGAATCTATCAGACTTTTAATTTCCTTCGCTGTAAATAATGACATCACTCTCTATCAGATGGATGTCAAAAGTGAATTCTGAAATGGATACATTGATGAAGAAGTTTATGAGCACCAACCCCCTGGTTTTGAAAATTCCAAACATCCAGAATATGTTTTCAAACTAAAGAAATCACTATATGGTCTAAAACAAGCTCCCAGAGCTTGGTATGAAAGACTAAGTAGCTTTCTGTTAGAAAAGGAATTCACCAGAGGGAAAGTGGACACAACCTTATTCTGTAAGTCATTTAAGAATGACATTCCAGTTTGTCAAATTTATGTAGACGATAAAATTTTTGGATCTACTAAAGCCTCTCTGGGAAGAGAATTTGCTAAGTCTATGCAGGCAGAGTTTGAAATGAGCTTGATGGGAGAACTCAAATTCTTTCTGGGCATTCATATCAATCAAACTCCATTAGGAACCTACATACACCTGAGCAAATACGTCAAAGAACTTTTGAAGAAATTTGACTTATCAGAGTGTAAGTCATCTAAGACTCCAATACATCACACATGCATTCTGGAAAAGGAAGAGATAAGTAAAAAGGTAGAACAGAAGATCTACTGAGGTATGATTGGTTCTCTCTTATATCTTAAAACTTCAAGACCTGACATTCTATACAATGTATGTTTATGTGCCAGAATCCAATCAGATCCTAGAGAATCTCACTTAAGACCTGTTAAGCGAATTTTCAAGTATCTGAAAGGTACTACTAATCTTTGTTTGTTTTATAGAAAAACCAGTGAATACAATTTAGTAGGGTAATGTGATGCTGACTTCGCTAGAGACAGAGTAGAATGAAAAAGCACTTCTGGAAGCTACTAGTTTCTGGGAGAAAATCTGATCTCATGGACCAGCAAGAGGCAATCCATAATGCATTGTCAACAACTGAAGCTGAATACATAGCAACTGCTGGATGCAGTACACAGATGCTCTGGATGAAGAGTCAACTTGAAAACTTCAATATATTTGAGAGTAACATTCTTATATTATGTGATAACACTTCTGCAATTTGTTTATCTAAGAATCCTATTTTGCATTCTAGGGCTAAGCATATAGAAATGAAACATCACTTTATTAGGGACTGCATTCAGAAAGGAATCCTTTCCTTAAAATTTATTGACACAGACCATCAATGGGTTGATGTCTTTACTAAGCCACTTTCTGAATATAGGTTTAATTTTATTCTGAAACATCTCAGCATGCAATTATGTCCAGAATAAGAGTTTTATTTATATTCATTAACCCTCAGAATCTTTTTTAATGTTTTTTTTTGTGAACATCTGATCAACAAGTCTTCAAAAGTTAAAAGGACAGTTGCATCAGAATCTATCTAAGAAGATCTGAATGGTTCATTTCAAAGATAGAAGCGTCCAATTCACATTATCAACATCTGTCATCCTCTCACAAGCGTCCTTATAAGGCAGAACACACGTTCAAATTCTGAAGAATCTAAAGCTTTGATTGGATGCATTGACACACATGTCATTGGTAACTATTTCATATCTCCACGCCATCCCCTATTTTCAGGATTCATAAATGCTGTGTAATCATTAATATTTTTCTCTTTCTTGTTGATTAAGTTTTCAAATTGATTATAAATACACATTCACTCTCACTTATTCTCTCTTATATTTCCTCTCTAGTTTTCGTTTGCAAAAACCCTTTTTCAGAAATCTCAAACAGTTAGTGTGAACAATGGCTTCATCTTCAAGCGCTAAGAATATTCAATGTGCTCCTGGTTCATCTTTATCAACTGCAGAACAATACGAAGAACCGTCAAGAACCTTACTTACTCCTATTTATTCTCTTGAGGTTCCCTGCGAGCTTATCATTGATTTTGAAAGCATGAAGGAGAATGGGTTTGATCTTACTGCAGATGTAGCAATTCAAGGTTGTAACAGGTATTTTGATCGTCTTCTAGGTCCAATATTCCCAATTTTGGTCAAGGAATTCTGGATTCATGCAACCTCATATAATAACCAAGTAACGTCTTATGTAATGGGGAATAAAATTGCAATCATTGAAGATATGATTGCAAAGCTGATTGGTTATAATGGTAGAGGAATCCGTTGCAGCGACATGGCTGAGAAATGTTCTGACCTAACAGCCATCTCAAGAGTAATCTTCACTTCTGGGAAGCCATCCAACAAGATTAAAGATCTGAAGGACTACTTCAGAATCTGGGCAAAGATCATTCTGGGCTGTATCAACCACAGGAAGCCAACAAGCTCTCCTGACTACATAAATATTGACCAACCATTTCTGCTATACTTCATTGGGAAGAAGACGAAAATAAACCTTCCTCACTTGCTTTTCAATCATTTTAGAACAAGCGTGAAGGAAACAAGAGGGATTAGATACCTCTGGCCAGGCTAAATTTAGATATTCTGACTGAGAATAGGTTAATAGAACATCTGACTGAAGCTCAGCAGATAAGCACGCTGAAGGCATGTGCTAGAAAACCTCTCAATGCCAAGAACCTGAAAAAGATGAAGATAATTGACAGCATTAAGAAGGATCCAACCATTTCTGCAAAAGAAGTCATCACATCAAGGAGAATCCCTCTGAAAGATTTTCCTCTATTTTCTGAAATTGATGCTTCACCAGAAATAGTTGTCAGATATTTGGAAGCATGCAAGAAGGATGGAACTGCTCCAGAGTTAAACATTTGTGATCTGTATCAACAAGCTCCAGATGTTGTCCTAAAGAAGTCAAGAAAAAGAAAAGCTGCAGGAGAAGGACCTTCTCAGAAAACACCAAAAGCTTCTAAGAAGAAAGGTAACTCTTCTTTTATTTCTGTTGAAGAATCAGTGGTTTTTCTAACATCAGAAACACTCTCCTCTCCAAAACCAGCAGAAGATTCCTCACCACAAACATTTGAAGACTTTGATATAGAATTTGACCCCTCAGTAACTTTAGAAAACATACTAAACGAACCTCACTCTCCCAATCCACATCTTGAACAAAATCAGCCAGAACTTGCTAGAGTTCTTTCTGATATTGATAAATTTGATCCAGATTTTCAAGCTCCTCACATAGAAAATCCAAACTTCCAAACCACTCACCCAGAAAATCCAAACGCTACTACTTCCCAACCAGAAAATCCATACACATACTCTGATACCACCACATCAATTCCTGGAATAACAGAACCTTTCATGGTTCGACAACCTCTCTCCATCCAAGACATTCCAGAAATTCCATCACCTTACCATTCCACTCCACCAAACACACCTCCATCACTGTTGTACCCAAGAATTTTTCCTCTCACTTATCAAGAATTTTCTCACAAGATCTCATTGGGCTCAAAACTGCACTAGGGTTTGATCAAATCAAGACACCTCCTTATGCACTGATGACCAAAATTAGGGTTTAACTTTTCACAAGGATTTTTGAACTATCAATGATTAATATGACTTTAATGGATCATTATGGACCCCCAAGGTTATTCATGTCAAGTTTCAAGCCTTGGATCACACTTTTGATCAGTCAATTGAATAATTGACCTAAAAATCAATTGTATTGGGGAAAAAGTCAACCATGGCCAATTACAGTCAAACTTCATAAATTTTGATCCACATCAACATTTTAGACTCATATGTATCATTTGATCAAGTTTGGACCATAATTCCTCAAGAAATTTGATCAAATCTCCAAAAGGTCAAAATTAGGGTTTTGACTGGGAAAGGGCAATTTCTGATTTTTAACCTAGAAAATGGTCAATTGGTTTAAGAAATGATCTCAAGAGTCCAATTGAATCATTTTTATCTAATGAAATGATTCAAAACATTGCAAATCTTTTGGATTGACAGATGAATTTTGCAGTCAACTGATCAAAAGTCAACTGTATACTGAAAAGTCAAACTTTGACTTTTTGGTCAAATTCAAGTGCCAAAGATCACAATTCATCAAAACATGTCAAAATAGAAAAATTATTCATCAAGAAATCAAGAAATCAAGATTTCATTTTGCAAAGTCAATTTCTAAACTTAGAAATTTTTTCTAAGTGTTGAAAATTTCTTATTTTTTCATAACTTTGAGCAATTGTTTCATTATGATACAAGATGATTCAAAGGAAACATCCAACATGAAAGTTGTAGATCTCCATGAAATATACAACTTTTCTTCACACAACTTCTTCCAAAAGTGCTTGGATCTCAAGTTTTAATTTTGTGAATACATGCTCATGAACTAAAAAAGACTTAGTAAAATTTTGCCCTAGTTAGGCAGATTTTTGACCTAACTTCATGGAAATTTTTCACATAGTTCCAAGGTGAATCTTCAAAATCAATTCAAAGATGGGTTGTGGAGCACATTGCAAGCTTTACAAAATGTCCAAGAAATCCTTGAGATCATTCTTGAGCAAGGAGAATCAAAAGCAAGAAGTTAGGGTTTTCAAACTTGAATTACAAACCATTTTGTGAAGAACACTTGATCCAATTTTCAAGCATGTTGTACAAATCTTGCTTTTCAGGCTTCAAAATTTCTAATCACTCAATAATTTGATGTTTACACAACTGATAGATCTATTTTCCAAACATTTAGGCCATTATCCAAGTTGCATGTCCATTTTGGGAAGAAAGTCACCACTTCCATTTTGGAAAAGTGACTTTAATAACAATGCCAACTCTTCTTGAGCCCATACATTGTTGTTTCCGACTCCAAAACATTTAAAAGCAAGAAGAAACATATCTACAGCCTTCTAACCACCCTACAAATCCTTGTACTTCACATTGAAACCATGTTTGTCAACTTTGCTTCAAAATCAAGTAACCAAGCCATAACATGTGATTTCATTTTCTGAGTTGTTTCAAGCCTCAAAACCTCTAGCCTATAAGTACATACACTATTTTCAAGCTAACGCACGAGCTTGAAGATCCTAAAAACTCTCCAAAACACCATTGCTGCACAAAATTGCCCAACTTGACAGTTTTGAGCAAAAACTCATGATCTTCATTTCCCCTCGTGCGTTTTGAAAACCAATCATTCAAACACCTTATATACATCATACCAAAGTAATCCAGACCCCTATTTCAAGACTGTAACTCCTCTATCACTATCCACCATTTTCAAAAATCAAACTTGCAGGTTGACTTGAGTAGAGAGATTCAGGGACTTTCAAGGCAAAGTAGGAGTTGGAATACACTCAAGGAAGTCAAGGCAAGCTAAACACATCCTCAGGCCATCTCAAAAGTTGCTCAAACTCCATTTACGACTCCAGCTGCAAGAGGTAAGTTTTCAAACTTCCATATCTTCATACAGGCATCATTTGTTTCTGATTTGTGAAGATAAAATATAGATATCATTGCTCTAAAACGGACCATGTTCATAGTTCCCATTTATATTGACTGTGTATAGAGAATTTTGGATTTGAAATTTCTGAGAAAATTAGGTTTCAATTTAGGGCCAGCAAAATTAATCTTCATCTTAGACTTTTAGCTTACATAAGTTATATGGTTAAATTCGTGAGGAAAAATAGCACAACTTTCATGTTTTCATTTTCTATTTTTATTGAGAAATGAATGAGATACAGGTGGTCCGGATGGCTGAAGGTTGAAGACGAAGTACAGGCCATGGAAACGTTTTACCTTACGTATTTATTCTTTCATTTAAGTTAACAGATGTACAGCCACCCCAGTGGTAAGGCAGCGCGCGTTATTGATAGAGGTTGTGGGTTCGAACCTCAGCGCTGCCTTTTGTAAATGTTTTTACATTTTCTGTCTTTTTTTGGTTCCTTCCAGCGCATGGGCCTCCCCCATCATGGGCCTGACTTTTTTCTAACCTTCCCCCCTTGCTTCATATTTGCACCCTGGCCCATTTGTATTTATTTGTTTGTTTATTTATTTCATTTTTTATTTTTCTTAAATATTTCTTTTCTAAAATACTAAAAATCATAAAAACACAAAAAAATGATAATTTTTATATTTTGACTTTATTTTTTTTTCTATAAACAAAAAAATATTTTATTTACTATACTTTATTTATTTTTATTAACTAAATCTTATAGACTTAATTAATAATCATATTATTTATTTTTCTTCATACCATTTAAAAATATATTATATTTTTATTGCTATAAATATTTTCAAGATAAAAAAAATGCTAAAAAAAATATACTTTCCTTAACTTATTTTCTTTTGATTAATTAATAGAATTGGGGTTTCCTTTTAAAATCTTTTTCTTAATAAATTCAAACTTAATTAATTATTTTCTTTATTTAAATTAGGTTAAGACAAAAAATCTTTCTTTATGAAAATCAAACAAAATTCATTTTCTTTACATTTTTCATCCTTATGCATTATTCATCATTATACTTTGTAATTCTTGTACAAATTCAATTTGGTTGTAATATATTAATTAGGTTTATATTATTGCAATCCCCATTCATAAATTGTATACCCCCTCCCACAAACATTGTAATAGCGTAGTAACTTTAAATTTCGCAATTTATCGCTTTTACATAACATGCTAGTAATTAGGGTTTGTATGGAAAGAATAAAATCAACCAAATAGAAAACCCTAATCCATGACAAAATAAAGCATGAAAATAATATAATTGCACACAAGCACCCCTAAGATTATCCCACTTGGCTGCCTTATACAAAATGGTCATATTATGCATGTAAGATATCTTAGCAAAAACAAACAAATACAAGATCATAGTCCCTCGATGACGCTATCTAAGTTACCTTAAAAATGATCTTAGTCCCTCAAAAAGAATGCTAAGATACCTTGAAACATTGCTAATCATGGTTATACGATGACCCACGCCTGTCCCGTTAACATCCAAAGATAGGGTTGCTTACCAAATCAATGGTAAGACAACAATGTCAAAGGAAAAGAAAATGAACAAGAAAGACTTTTGAGTAGGTAGAATGATCCTAATTACTTGCTCCATTTCAAAACAAACATCCTTTCTATTTTCAAAACAATCACATACACTTTTAAAACAACTTACAAAATTTGAAAACATTTTCAAAAGATCAACATCTTTGTATACATTCTTACGAACGAGAATCATTACAAAGATTGTCTAAACAAAGGCCTCTTTACAAAATACTTTCAAAAAACCACACTAAGGACAATTTCAAACAAAAGCAAGTGATCTAGCAAGTAGCTAAGAGCCCAAGGAAAACCATGGATGAAAAGGGTGCTAATACCTTCCCTTTTCATAATCTACCCCCCAAACTCAAGAAACAATCTCAAAGGTCTTTCCTGTGCTTTTTCACCTTTCCTTTTTTGGATAAAAGAAAAGTCGGTGGCGACTCTTGCTAACCGCAACATTTACAATCGAACATAAAACCTTCAAGTCAATTCTCCCACCGTATCACAATCACCAATTATCATTTCTGATTCTCCTACTCCCTCTCCCATTAATCCTCCAGAAGATCACCTTAGAACAATATTAGACTTAGAAGCGTTGGATCACCTTGCCTCAACCTCTCACAAAATTGTCATTCCCAAACCAAAACCAACTATCACCAAGGCAGATGTTGGTAGAAATTTACTGATTTTTGAAACAAAGATAATTGAATGGGTTAACTCTTTGAAGCAAGTAAGCTTAGAAAATCTAAATCCTGCTGCTTCTGATTCTCACTGGAACCAATTTAGAAGATGGTTCAACTCAGAATCCCATAAACTCAAGGAATTAAGCTATGAAATGGCCCAACAAAACTTTTGTGATCAACTGAAGGTTTTCAAGGATCAAGTTCTGAGTCACTGGGAAAGGAAATCTATTCTTCTGCTGGACAATGCTCCCTGGAAAGAGCACCATCCTTCAGAAGTTGATGAACCATGCTCTGATAATCTTCCTCTGGCTACTATTCAAGACAAAGGCACAACAACTGAAGAAGCCACTGAATCATAAAATGCTACAGAATGTTCTAAGAAACTTGCATCTTCTGTGGATACACCAGCTTCATCTTTGGTTATGCAAACTCTGGAAGAGTTAAAGCACTAATGAACTTTTAGAACATTTACTTGACCAACTTGGCCTTTAGGATGTAGTGAGATGACCGGCTTTGGTACAGACCGAAGTTGGTAGATACTCGATACTACACTCATTGAGGTTTGGTTTCTTGGGATATCTCGGTCGCCATTAAAGAGGCTTGTGCTGAAACAATGACCAAGGAAACAAACCAGTGATTTTGAGATCCTTAGAACCCGGTTACTATTACTAGGACAGGTTTGAGCCAACTAAACTTCAAGAGGGTACTTACCTATAAAACCCCATGCAAGCCTAAAACTAAGGATTTGTTTGCTTTTCTTGTATATGCATACTTGTACATAACATCATGAACATCATGAACATCATATACATCCACTAACCATTTCAAGGATTTTAGGGTTCATCTTTGTTCTTGTTTTGTAGGATATGGATTCACTTCACAAGAAAACTATTCAAGTCAACCTTGTAAGGATTCCTCCACAACTCAAGGAGCTAGCTTCAAGGATTCCTGAAAACTCTCCATTTACCGAGAGACATGGTCGCCTACTCAACTTGGTCACCTCCAACACAGATGAGGACATGATGAAGGTGCTCTTTCAGTTCTTTGATCCTTTACACCATTGCTTCACATTTCCCGACTATCAACTTGTGCCTACTTTGGAAGAATTATCCCAACTCTTGAGGATTCCCATTCTCAATCAACTACCTTTCAACGGTACAGAAAGAGATCCAAAGCCAGAAGAGATTGCTTAAGATCTACACTTGCACTCATCTGATATCATAACTCATTGGGAAACAAGGAGTGGTGTCAAAGGTTTCTTAGCAAAGTTTCTGTTTGAGAAAGCCCAAAGCTGTTGGAATTCCTTGGACTTGCAAGTCTTTGAGGAAATTGTGGCTCTCCTCATCTATGGGATGGTTTTGTTTCCAAATCCGGACCAACTCATAGATGTCAGCACCGTCAAAATCTTCATATCCCGCAACCCGATACCTACATTTCTAGGGGATATCCTACATTCTTTTCACACTCGCACAATGAGGAAAATAGGTGTCCTTATGTGTTGCACACCTCTCTTGGAAAGATGGTTTATTTCGCATCTTCCCAAATCTGTATTAAAAAATGAGCAAGGTTCAAGGTGGTCACAAAGGTTGATGACGCTCAAACATTCGGACATTCATTGGTGCTCCCGATCTAAATAGAATGTTATCATTGTCAACCATTATGGAGAGTTACCTGATGTCCCTTTACTTGGCATTGGGGGAGGTATCACCTACAACCCATACTTATCCTTAAGACAGTTTGGTTACGCCCGAAGGGATGGCCTGCACGAGATGCTAATTCAAGGTTTGGTATTTGACTATGACAACGATGATCAAGGTCTTCGCTAGAGATTTATCCAAGCTTGGAGGATGTTAAACAAGGTGGATAGCAAGACTTTGGGGCATAAAAATTCCATCCCTCTTGAGCCTTACCTCAAATGGGTACGAACTCGTGCTCAGAGTCTTATGATGCCTTACCCCTCCATTCTCCCGGTAATCATTGAGCCTATCATGGAAGGAGATGTTCCATACACTATCCTACATCCTGATATGCCCACCTCTCTTGAAGATCTACAAAGAGATTGGATACAACTCAAGGGGGAGCGAAATACTTTCGAAGCCCAATTCTACGCAAGCGAGAAGAATGTTTTGGAACTCACTAGGCTACTTCATGAGGAGCAGACTCTCAATGCCTACATTGCACCAAAGAGGATGCGTACTACCTTTATATCTTAGAGTTTTTGTATTATTTTTCCCAAGGAGCATTGATGTACTCAAGCTTTAATTTATTAATATAACGTGTGTTTCCTTTTTGTCTAAAACAAATTTGAATCTTAAAATCCTTGAAATCATTACATATTCATATACCATTCATCATAACATAAGCAGGTCTTTTGCAACAAGTCTCCTCATCTCTCTACTGTTTATTTCAGTAAGATGGATCTCGAGCAAACAGTGAAGGACCTCCAAGCTCAGAATACATAGTTTCAACAGTTGCTCTTGACCCTAGCCAAGGGACAAGAAGAGTTGAAGACTTTGCTAGCTGAGGAGAGGAAAAAGAAAACAAAAAAAGGTAACCGGAGTCCTAAAAATTGGAAGAAGATTTCATGGACAGACAAGAAGGACCTTAGACTTTGCAACGACATCCGGTGAAAGAGACAACCAAGATGGGAAAGGCAAGGAAACAATTGTCCTGTCAGAATCAGAAGAGGAAGAGGAAGAAGAAGACTATTCTGAATAACAATACCCTCCAGATGATGATAAGTATAAACATCTCGAAGAGCGGTTGAGTGCGATGGAAATCTAAAAAGTGCCTGGTTTGGACTTTGAAGAATTGGGGTTAGTATCAGGGATTGTCATTCCTCCAAAATTCAAAGCACCTGTGTTCGCCAAGTATGTAGGAATCTCGTGCCCTAAAATGCATCTCCGATCCTATGTAAGGAAAATCCAACCCCATACCGCTGACAAAGACTTATGGGTACATTTATTCCAAGATAGTCTATCTGGAACTCAACTTGAATGGTTTTACCAACTAGAAAGGGCCAACGTTCATAATTGGGAAGATCTTTCTGCAACCTTCTACAAACAATACCAATACAATGCTGATCTTGCGCCTACCCGTACTCAACTCCAGAGTATGGCCATGGTTTCCAATGAAGGTTTCAAGGACTATGCGCAAAAATGGAGAGACTTAGATGGAAGAGTTCAACCCCCTCTATCAGAGAGAGAGAGAGTTAGTAGACATGTTCTTGGGCACCTCGTCTGGTCCCTTCTTCAATCATTTAATT
The DNA here is from genome assembly GCA_948472305.1 of Vicia faba. Classification (NCBI taxonomy): domain Eukaryota; kingdom Viridiplantae; phylum Streptophyta; class Magnoliopsida; order Fabales; family Fabaceae; genus Vicia; species Vicia faba. The sequence continues at coordinate 250,423,427 of OX451736.1, read as the reverse complement.
GGAAGTTCATCTGCAGGTTTTACTGAACTGATATTGACCGGAGAAAGGGTAGAAGCCGGTTTAAAAAGTGGAAAGATTCAGAAAGATACATCCTCCTCTGCTGCCATAAGGAAGCCATTTATCGGAAAAAAAGAAGTGGTTGCTGTTTATCCTTAGAGAAATCAAGATAGGGCCGAACGCCATCCAATGGTGGAGGCTGTTATGATTCTTAAACCTGCACTTGATCAGCAAAGAAACAACCAACCGAGGATGGAAAGACCAGTCAGGAAGTTCACCAGAATTAACATGACCCTGTCTCAAGTATTACCTCATCTACTAAGATCCAATTTGGTGACCTTGAAAGAAGCTCCGAAAAACCCCAACACAACATCTCCTCACTATCATCCCAATGCTCGTTGCGCATATCACTCTGAAAGTCCCAACCATGACACTAATAACTGTTGGGCTCTAAAGAACAAAATACAAGACCTCATTGAAGCAAAAGAGATTGATTTCGATGCGCCAGAAAAGCCAAATGTCATTTCTGCCCCTATGCCCAGACATGGCCATAATACCAATGCCATTGAAGGAGAATTGTTTGTTACTTCAGTTGATGAACTTATGACCCCGCTTCTGACTATTAAAAAGAACTTGTTGAATGCCGGTGTGTTCCCAGACTGTGATGAAGTTTTCCATTTCTGTTTGTCCTCACCAACTTGTTGTCCTTTGTTGAAAGCAGGCGTTCGGTGCCTAATAGATAACAAAGAAATATTGTTTGAAAAGACTTCTGTTCCACCTATTCCTTTTGAATATGTTTCTATCATTACCATTTCCGCCAATTCTTCCAGGGTCTCCACCAAAAGACCCGTTAGAACTACATCAGTTCTAAAAATAACTCATTTAATAATTACAACGCCTGGACCAGTCCCATATTCGTCAGACAGGACCGTACCATGGAATTATGGAGGGGATGTCTACTATCATGGTATCAAGAAGGACTGGCCAGCTGACGAAGATTCAAGTTCTGAGAATGTGGATTCCGACGTCAGTAATGTTCCAGGGACTAGTAAGATTACCCGAAGTGGTAGGATCTTCTCTCCAGAAATTGCTCCCCCAAAGGCTGTTTCTGGACCTGTAATCATTCTTGTTGCTGTTACCCCTCCGAAGGTTATTCCCGATCCTACAATCATCTCCACCAATACTCCAACTGACAAAGCCGTTGCAACCCCTATTATCATTCCTACTGACACTCCTACTGCCGAGTTAACCGATACTCGAGGTAAAAGTATTCTGATTGAGCCCGTCCGTATGAAGGCACAATCATTGGCTATCCCTGAGACCTCCCGGAAAGAGATGGAGGAAATTCTAAAGATCATAAAAATAAGCGACTACGATGTAGTTGAACAATTGGGGTAAACCCGCTCTAAAATTTCCATGCTGGCATTACTACTATGTTCCGAGGCGCATGCAAAAGCCTTGGTAAAATTCCTGAAAACTGCCCATGTACCCCAAGGGACATCTTCCGATCAGTTTCAAGACTGCGTAGCCAGTTTGATTGCAGATAATGGTCTAGGTTTTTCGGATGCTGATTTAACACCAAGAGGAAGGAAGCATAATGAGGCATTACATGTCTCAATTGAATGTAGGGGCACAACCTTGGCCCATGTTTTGGTGGGCACTGGCTCATCTTTGAATGTATTGCCTAAAAAGCTCTTGATAGGCTTGATTGTGAGGGATTGACATTAAAGCCAAGTAACATAGTAGTAAGGGCTTTTGACGGCTCGAAAATGATGGTACATGGGGAGGTAGACATTCCCATAAAAGTTGGAACACAAACATTTGATTCAACTTTTTACGTAATGGATATCCGTCCCTCATATTCCTGCTTGCTAGGTCGACCATGGTTTCACAATGCTTGCGCTGTTACTTCTACGTTGCACCAAATGCTGAAATGTCCAATTCAAGGGAAGATTATCACCGTTCATGGAGAAGAAGAGTATATGATCAACCATCTCAATTCCTTCAGATATATGGAATTAGATGGTGAATTTATTGAAACTCCATTCCAACACTTTGAAGAGGTCCCGCAAGATGTGGCAGTAACCAAGGCTTTTCTAAAGATTACAAGGCCTCCACTCCGGATGTCATATCTAAAGGATGCCAAAGTAGTGGTAGAAGAAGGCGGGTGCACTATCTGGGGACAACTCCCGGATATCCCGTATAAGTCTGACAAGTTTGGCCTGAGTTTCACTTCAAGTGCTCAGAAGGATGTACGCCGCGCTCGCACCGGAGGACCACCCCTGAAGATCAGCAACCGTGAGGTCAACGCCGTAGAAGGAGATGAAGATAGCTATGACTTGGAGGATTGGATATTCCCGACTTTCAATGGAGGGCTCAACAACTGGGAGGTTAGATATTTTGTCCTGATCACTTTTATCCCACAGTAATTTGTCTTTACATTTTGTTGGATCTGTAATATTAAAACAATTCGCACTCTTAAAACCTTGTGTCTTACCCGAGGCACAATAGTCCATTTGTAAGGGTTATTATCTCATTTTCATATGACATCAATGAATCATGAACGTTTTCGCATACAAACTGTTGTACCCCAAAAATTTCCCTCCCATGTTTCTCAAAACATTTCAAGAAAGATCCTCAAGTTGCTCAAGGTAGTCCAAGGGTTGACCAGACAAACTCTCTCCTAAGACAGTCTACCTCAAATTAGGGTTTCATGTTGCATCAGGATACTTGAGTCCAAGGGGTCCCAAATGCTCACCAATGTCCTAATATATTCTCAATATCATCCATGACAAGTTTCAAGCCCTGCAGAGGAAGTTTGCCCAGTCAATTGCTCAAAGGCCTGCAAATCGACTGTGCTAGGGCAAAAGTCAACTGTGGCCTACATACAGTCAAACTTCAAGATTTTTGATCAACATCCTCATTTTGAAGTATATTTCATCATTTGATCAAGGGTGGATCACGATTCATCAAGGATTGCTCATAATTCATCAAGAACCAAAAGTTGCTAAATTAGGGTTTTGTAGGAAAAGTCAACTCAACTTTGACCAAGCATAACTTTCTCATAATTTATGATAAATGACCCATCCAAATCTCATTTTTAAGAGGATGCAATTCCCTACAATCCATATTCATCTCCCAAGTTCAAAATATGCACTCACAAGAAGTAATGAATTTGGACATTATAGGTCATTTTGAAAAGTCAACGAAAACACCTTTTTTATCAAAGCTTCATACATGAGCATGGAATATAAAATTGAGATGAGAAAAAAAGGGTTGATTATAGGACATCTCAAGCTTTCTAAAAAGTCCAAGAACACCTCCAAAGAATCAAAATTGAGGAAGTTATGCATTGGTGAAGTTGACCCTTTTTGCAAAATTGCCAAAAGTCAACTATGCCTAAAACTTCAATTTTTGCCAAATGGGCCCAATCTTTTTCACTTGTTTTGAGTTGGCAACATAGTCCACGAGCTCTAGCTCTTTCCACTTGTCCTTATCATGTTTTTATTATTTATTTTGATTTTTATTTGAATTAATCCAATTTAAATCAAAACAAATCATATAAAATCCAAAATATTGAAAACAAAAGATTTTGTACTTGTTTCAGGTTTTAAATTACAGCTAGCAAATATTCAAATTTGTATCAAGGTATGGTGTGTACAAAAAGATTGAATTAATCCATTTTTGGAAAGATTTTCAAGGTGTATCAAATCAAGATCCAATTCATTGATGGAGGAAGATTGAGATCAGTTAGCAACCCTAAAACATTCTTTGATACATATAGAAGCAATGCATACCAAAAACTAGGTTGGAGGCAGGCGCAAGAGGCAGAACAAAAACTTGGAAAATCAAGAAAAGTGCAAACACGAATCCACACTTAGAGGCCAATTCAAGACTCCTTGGCCATTCCACTTGCTTCTTGGGATCCTCAGCAAGCTAAAGCAATCCAAAGAAAGCATTTTCAAGCCCTATATCTCACTGTAACTCAGTCACGATACCCAAATTTTCTTGAATTTGAATTCTGTATTTGAATCCAGGAAAAATTAGGCCATGAAAGGGCCACCAACGAAACCAGCCGGTCCAGACGAATCCAACCATGACCTTGGTTTTTATTTATCATGTTTGTGCTTGATTTTAAGAATGACAAGGGCTATAGCTACGGACAAACGTCCGTAGGTAAAAGTCTGGGACTTTTACCCACGGAGAAAGGAAGAAGATGACCAGTTGGCGCCTCCCCATTGGTCCATTCAAACTTCTTGCGCGCGTTTTTGTTATCCTCCACTAATTCTTGTTTTTTGTATATTATTATTATTATTTATTTCATGTACAACAAGGAACAAGTGGTGCAGTGGTAGTGAAGGCGTGGAAATTGCTTCAGGACCTGGGTTCGAATCCCAGGTCCCCCTATTTCTCTATGCTATTTTCTTTTTCAGGATCCAGCGTGCACATGAGGCCAGCGACCACCATGGTCCATCATGATCCAGAGTGCCAAGTGTCCTAAGGGCCAGATCCAAAGACTATCAATGGAAGAACACCATGAGGTTTAGTCAATGCGTTGCATGGGATCACAGGAAGTTAAACATGGGCTTCAGGTTGTTGGGCCCAAGCTTGATACCTGCACCCCCATAATTCTCAGGCCCAATTGTTTTTCTCTATTCTTTTTATATTTTATTTAACTTATTTATTTTATTTATACTAACCAATTAAATTATTTTCTTTTATCAAAAAAATCACAAAAATGTTACTTTTCATAAATTAGGTCTAGATTTTATTTTTTATTAAAAATTAATTAATTTAATTAGATTGTTAATTTAGATAACTTTAATTCTTTTTGTACATAATTAAAATTAATTAGAACAAATAGGTTTTATTTCTAATTTAATTATTTTATTTTTCTTAAAATAACAAAAACCAAAAATAGGTCATTTTTATTATTTTCATTAATTAATTTAAATTAGCTAATCATTTATATTTAATTTTAAAACCTAATTTCTTTTCTTTAAAAAAATAACAAAAACATTTTTTTATTAGGGTAGAAGGGTCAAAACCCTAATTTCTTCGCGATCTTAATTTTTCTCGCGCACTTTATTTTTATTATTTATCATATTGATGTAACTGCCTACAGTTTGTAATAGTTTAATTAGGACGTTTATTTCCATTTATCGCTTTATTTTCAAAGGGTTTGTTTTTGGCTATGTAAATACCCGAAGCCTTGTTATAGCGTAGTTTAATTTCCGCACTTTAAATTCCGTAAATTATTAACTGTTAGATGTATGGTAATAGGATGCATGACAAGAATGTATGATTAATTTTAAAACAGTTAGATAACCCTAAAATGTGCAAAGATAAATAAATCTGAAACTGAATCACTCACACATGCGCACTCCTAGGGTACACTCCCACTTGGTTGCCTTCGATAAACGGTCATTGAGTATAGGATGCTTTAGTGGTCGTCCTTTTGTCTAAACAAAGATAAAAGTCCCGATTCGGAAAAATTGCCTCGGAATGGTTGCCTCAGAATTGTTGCCTCGAATAATTGATCTAAGACATTAGGGTTATTACTAAGACGTCCTAACATTGCTTTAGTGATCGTATGTCCCTTTCGAATTGACCCTCAAAACTCCAACGATGGTGCTATCTACTCACTAATAGTAGGATAACGCTGTCTAAAGGAAACGAACATAGAACGATTCTTTTTTCGAGTAGGTAGATTAGCTCTTAAGTACTTGCTCAATCCAAACAAAACTTTTTTTCACACTTACACTCCTTTACAAACAAAGTTTTCAAAAACACTTCATTACACTCTTGAAGACAGAAGCAAGAGTTAAATCGAAGTCAAAACAAAAGCTTTTCAAATCACACAAACACAAAGAAAACAATTTTGAAAATGATGAGCAAGAACCTAAGAGCCTGTAGATAACTACGGATAGAAAGGGTGTTAATACCTTCCCTTTCTATAATCTACCCCCGTACTCAGAAATATCTCAAAAAAGGAAATTTTCTGTGCTTTTTTCCTTTCCTTGTTGGATAAAATAAAAGTCGGTGGCGACTCTTGCTTACCGCGACATTTTGCGAATACAAACGCAAAATGCAAACCAGAAATTCCTTAAAAAAGGGAAACCACATCCCGGTTCTGGCCACCATATCACAGAACTGGCGACTCTGCTGGGGAATAAATAAGTGGGGTGTACCTTAGGATTAGTTTATCATATTGTTTTCTATTGTTTGATTTGTCTGCTTTATCTTTGTGGGATTTGAATCAGAGTTACTATAGATCCTAACCCGGATCTGGGGACACCTTTAGGTAAGTAGCAATAGACTGTGAGGGAACTGTATGGCGTAGGCCGATACGGTTGAAGCAGTAGCTATGTTAGTGTGACACATTAGTTGGTACCGATATCCCTTGTGGAGCAACAAGGAGAGTATGGGGCTGCTAATGGGTCATTAAGCATCAACTGACCTTAGAACCTATAATTGACCAACTTGGCCATAGAAAGTAGCATAATGCTACACTCATTGAGATCATACTCTCGAGATGGTTCCGACAGCAAGAAAAGATTGCATAACTGGAATTATGATCGATGGAGGATGGTCAGTGATATTGAGAACCTCTAGAACCCGGTTACTATTATTAGGATAGGTTGAACCAACTAAACTGCAAGAGGGTAATACCTAAACTCCATGCCAGCTTGAAATTTAAGGGCTATAGTGTGACTTGTTTGCCTTACCATGTTTGCTATCTGTGATACCTATGGTGTGTTTTTATCATGACATCATGCATCATGACATCGCATGCATATTTCATTAGACTAACCATTTCAAAGACCGAGGGGATTCATCTTTGTTCTGTTTTGCAGATCATGGCCTCTATGCACAGAAATACCATTCGAGTCAACTTCGTGCAAATCCCTGCTCAGCTCAGAGAGTTGGTTTCAAAAGTTCCTGATACTTCTTCCTTTGTTAGAAGACATGGTAATCTCCTTAGCTTGGTCACTTCAAAGTTGGATGAGCAAATGATGAGTGTGTTGTTCCAGTTCTTTGACCCGTTGCATAATTGTTTCACCTTCCCGGACTATCAACTAGTCCCTACTTTGGAGGAATTTTTTGACTTACTGGGCATATCTATTCTGGAGCAGACACCCTTTACAGGTTTGGAAATAGCTCCTAGGCCAGAGGATATTGCTTCAGCCCTACATCTGAAAATGGCTGATGTAGTATTTAACTGGGAGATTCAGAGTGGGGTTAAAGGTTTCTTGGCTAAGTTTTTGATCGACCAAGCTCAACAGTTCTGGGATAGTTTGGACTTTCAAGCATTTGAAGACATCCTGGCTCTCCTCATATACGGCTTGGTTCTTTTCCCGAATTCGGATGCCTTCATAGATGTGAATGCGGTGAAGATTTTCATGTCTCGTAACCCAGTGCCTACTCTTCTAGGTGATATTCTACATGCTCTTTATACTCGTACTGTTCGGAGGAGGGGAACCCTCATGTGTTGTACACCGCTGCTGGCGAGGTGGTTTATTTCGCACCTCCCTAAATCTGTATTGAAGAATGAGGAAGGTGTAGGTTGGGCTTACATAATCATGTCCCTTGCTCATAAGGACATCCTTTGGAGTACTAAGGATATGGAAAGGGTAGCCGTCATTGATCGGTGTGGGGAATACCCCAATGTTCCATTGCTTGGAATTAGAGGAGGAATAACCTATAATCCTTGTTTGGATTTATGACAATTTGGATGAGCTCAGAGAGACGGTCCTCATGAGCTGGTGCTTACAGGTATTGTCTTTGACTTCAAGGGGGATGTTGAGGGTCATCGCCGCAGGTTTATATGAGCTTGGGACAGGGTTAACAGGTCTGATCCACATGAGCTAGGAATGAAGACTTCTCTCCCGATGCAACCATATCTCCAGTGGGTTCGAGCCCGCGCTCAAAAGCTGGGGATGCCATATGAAACTGTTTTGCCGGTGATCATAGAGCATACTGATGAAGAGGGTGTTCCTTATACGGTCCTTCATCCATACATGCCTACTGATATTGTGGCATTGGAGAGATCTTGGATCCAGCTAAAGGAAGAATGGGATACCTACAGAGAGAAGTATCATGAGCAGGAGCAGAAGATCTTGAAGCTTACAAGGCAGCTTGAGAATAGAAGACAATCAACGATTATGTCAGCACGAATGGAAGACGACCATGGGATTTTTGATGTCTTTTATTGTTTCTAGTTTAGATTTGCTTTTCAGTATTTCTTTTGTAACGCCTTAAAGGCATTTGCTAAACATTTTACAAGTTTGAATATAATAAAGTGTGTTTTATTTTGGTTTACAAATTTGAATGTCTCTAAGTCTTTGAAATCATTTCATACGCATTCCATTCCCATGCACCTCATTACAGGTACCATTACAGGTTTCTCATCTTCTTCACTGTTTATTTCAGCAATCATGTCTTCTAAAACACCTACTGATAAAGCCATCAAGGCTCTTCAAGCTTAGAATGCACAATTCCAAGAGCTGTTCCTGAACTTGGCTAAGGGACAACAAGATTTGAAGTCTCTCATCTTGAAGGAAAAGAAGAAGAAGAAGAAGAAGAAGAAGAAGAAGAAGAAGGTGGTCCTCCTGAATATGGGTCACAGATTCGGGAACAATTTGCGACAGGAAACTGATTTGTCCCATTCATCTGGAGGGGGAGAGAATCAAGAGGAAAGAAAGGAGCCTAGTCTCGTGGTCTCTGATAATGACACTGACTTTGATGAAGACCAGTATCCTCCTGCCGAGGATAGATATAAGCAACTTGAAGACCAATTGAGTGCAATGGAGATCCAGAAGATACCTGGGTTGGACTTCGGAGATTTGGGTTTGGCATCTGGGGTGGTGATCCCGCACAAGTTGAAAGCTCCTGTCTTTGCTAAGTACGATGGGGTATCCTTCCCAAAGATACACCTCCGCTCGTATGTTAGAAAGATTCAACCATACACTGCCGATAGGAACCTCTAGGTTCATTTCTTTCAAGATAGTCTGTCAGGGACTCAGCTTGAATGGTTCTATCAACTAGAAGGAGCCAACGTCCGCAACTGGGAGGACCTTGCTGCTGCTTTTTACAAGCAATACCAGTATAATGACGACCTTGCTCCCACGCGTACTCAACTTCAGGGTATGTCTATGGGTGCGAGAGAAGGTTTTAAGGACTACGCTCAGAAATGGAGAGATCTTGCTGGAAGAGTACAACCCCCTCTGTCTGATAGGGAGTTAGTGGATATGTTTCTTGGGACTTTGTCTAGTCCATATTTCAACCATTTAATCGGTAGTTCATCGTCTGGGTTCACTGAATTGATTTTGACTGGGGAAAGAGTTAAGGCTGGTATCAAGAGTGGCAAGATACAGAAAGGTGCTTCATCAAGTACAAAGAAATAGCCTTTCAAGAAGGAATCTAGTGCAATTTACAGCTCGAGGAACTAGAATTGACCCGAACACCGCCAAGCAGTTAATGCGGTAGTAATATCAAGACCTGTTGTTGCCCCACAATGCAACAATCAACAAAGAGTAGAGAGACCGCCAAGACAGTTTACTCGGCTCAGTATGACTCTTTCTCAAATTCTGCCGCAGCTGTTGAAGACCAACCTGGTGACTCTGAGGGAAGCCCCGAAGAATTCTATTACTACATCGCTGCTGTATAATCCAAACGCCCGCTGTGCTTTTCACTCCGATAGCCTAGGGCATGATACGAACAACTATTGGGCTTTAAAGAATAAAGTGCAGGATCTGATTGAAGCTAAGGAAATTGAGTTTGACGCTCCGGAAAAGCCCAACGTCATAAGTGCACCCATGCCCAAGCATGATCAGGGAGTGAATGTGATTGAGGATGATGAAGAAGAGTCAGATATTGACAGCTGGATTTACCCGACTACTGACGGCGGATTAAGCAATTGGACGGCGAAGGACTTCGTGCTCATTTCTTTTGTTACACAGTAATAAGACTTTTGTTTTGAGATTTGTAACAGACAGTTTTAAACTTTACGGCCTGGTGCCTTGCCCGAGACACCGTGGCTTTGTTTGTGAGGGCTTAATATTTGTCATTTCCATATATCATCAAATAAATCATTGGACGTTTCTTGCATTACAAATTTTGCGCTCCTTGTTTTTCTTTTCTATCCTGCACTTTATTAAAACAACTATTTGTCTTACACACTGTGATCGGTGGGAATTAGAACTAGCTGTTTTGGAATGCTGGTTCGCGTTTGCGTTTGTTTTCACAAAATGTCGCGGTAAGCAAGAGTTGCCACCGTCTTTTATTTTATCCAACAAGGAAAGGACAAAAGTACAGAAAAAATCCTTTTCGAGATGTTTCTCGGGTTCGGGAGGTAGATTATAGAAAGGGAAGGTGTTAGCACCCTTTCTATCTGTGGTTATCCACGGGCTCTTAGGTACTTGCTCACTATGTTTTCAAAAGTTTGCTTTTCTTTGTGATTGTGGGTTTGAAAAGAGTTTTTGTTTGAAAGAGAGTGTAAGTGCGAAAAGTTTTGTTTTTGTTTAAAAGGAGCAAGTACTTAAGAACCTCTACCTACTCAAAAAGGAATTAAACTGTGCAAATGTCCTTTAGACAATGCTATCCCACTATTAAGGAGTAGGTAGCACCGTCATTGGAGTTTTCGGGTCAATTTGATTTAAGGGACGTGTGGCCACTAAAGCAATGTTAGGACGCCTTAGCGGTAACCCTAATGTCTTAGATCATTTTTCCGAGGCAACCGTTTCGAGGAAACTTATGATCTTTGGACAAAAGGACGACCTCTAAAACTTCCTATACTCAATGACCACGTTCAAGGCAACCAAGTGAGGCGTACCCTAAGAGTGGCATGTGCGAGTGTGTCAATTTTCAGTTTATATTATCTTTGTATATTTAGGTGTTCTACCGTTTGTTTTCAGATCTTATCATGCAATCCTAGTTAGCATACATCTAAACAGTTAATATATGTATAGGAATTTAAAGTGCGGGAATTGTAAATCCTACGCTATTACAAGGCTTCGGGGAGGGGGATTATTTACATGTCCAAAATTGGGGGAATAAAGCAGTAAAGTGTAAAAGTCTTAGTTAAGCTATTACAAACCAGTAGGCAGTTACAATAAAATAAACGCGCGCGAATCTGAAAATAACCTCTAAAAATCCTAAGAATAAAATCTTTTTGTTGTTTTATTTTATTTTGGGAAAATGATCTAAATCTTCTTAATTTTAGTTTTGAGAAAATGTTAAGATAATTAAATGATTAATTAACAAAGTTAATTTAATAGAAAAACTAGCCTAATGTTTTTGTGGTTTTTTTTATTTGATTTTATGTTGATTAAAAAAAGAAATAAAATAGTCAAAACAAAGATGAAATCGAAGGAACAGGCAGTAAATCAAGAAAGGTATAATTCTGGAGGTCTGGATCGAAAGAGGTGTGGGCTGTCTTTCGATCCAGTGAAGAGGCTTGATCGAAGGTGCATGAGGGGCTGCACTTTGGGGGTGTTCGATCTGGATATGTCATCCTTCGATCTGGGAACCCTGGATCCAGTTCGAAGCTAAGCTGCTAAGCTTAGAAGCTCTGAACAAGATTCTGAGAAGATATTTCCTGCAAAACGAGACAAATGTTAAAGATCCAGGGGGGACTTTACCCCCCTGATTCGAATCTCCTCCCAATTCGAATCCTTCCTCAATTTGAATCTGTTGAATCTGGGTCTGGGTTTGTTTTATCCTGAGATTCGAAGGAGAAACTTAGATCGTACCCCAGCAATGGCACGATCTCATCTTTGCGCTTTAGCTTACATGCAACATAATCAGTAATAACAAGAATACATATGCAACGTGTATTTAAATGTCATGAAGGTGCAATTTTGGTTTTGCAAACCCTTACCAATTAAAGATGTATGATCTGTGGCTCTGGGTGTGGAGATGTTTTCTGAATGGCTGCTTTGGCTTGGATTACTTATGAAAATGTTGATAACCTTTGGTGGGTTTGTGGGTAGCGTATCTCCAAATACTCGTCCTCCTTTCTTTTTCTCCTTTTTCTGTCTTGTTCTGTCTCTCCTTTTGTAATGTGTCACTGGCCTTGTATTTATAGAAGTGTGAGGGTGCATGAAAATGGAAAGGGACAACCATTTAACCAGGACTTTAAAGCCGTGAGACAAGAATCAGACATATTAAAAGATTTCCTTTTTTGAAATATTCATGTCTCTTTGGAATCTTGAATGAACCTGGACATTTTTTATTTTTGAATGCCTTCAGGCCCTGTTCTTCGATTGGTATTGATTTGCCTCCTTCGAATGGATTTCTTATGTACCCTTCGAATGGGCCTTCTTTGCCAGCTTCAAAGTCCAATTCGAATTTATTTAGAACATTCCCTATTAGACAACTTCAACCATCCCTCGACCTTGTGATGAGTCTAAGTTCTGATTCGAAGTGTTCAGAACTTCCTTCATCAGAGCATCTTAGATTAAGAGAAACTCTGCACTGAAATGCCATTCGAAGGTCATTTCGTTCTGATGTTCTTATTAAGGGAAACTCTGAAGTTCCAGTCGAAGGACACTCTGAAGTTCCAGTCCAAGGACCTTTTGAAATGCCAATTGAAGGGTATTTATCCATATACCAATCAAAGGGTACTTGTTAAAATTCCAATCGAAAGGCTTTGTTAACAGGCCAATCAAAAGGTGTTGTTCATGCTAATCGAAGGACATGGTTAACATGCCTGTCGAAGCTACCTTGACACAATGCTAAATCTAAGGATCCCTTGGCATGCCAATTGAAAGGCTTGGCCCAGGGTGCCAAACGAAAAGGTCTTTCAAAATTCCAATCGAAGGCCTTGACACAATGCCAATCGAAGTGCTTGTCCATAATGCCAATCGAAGGGAATTATCCATGCCAATTGAAAGGCTCCTTCAGAATACCAATCGAAGGGTCTTTAAGAATGCCAATCGAAAGGTACTTAAAGCACCACTCAAAAATTTTCTTTTTCCTTAGGCAAGGGTTTGTGACCAACCATGTAAGGGAAGACCTTTGAAAACATGAGAGGGCAAATTTTGGGGTACAACAGTTGCCCCTGTTCAATTTTCTTAAACCTGAGGATATAGATTGGCTTTCGAGCCTTTCGTGATCCGAAGGTGGAAGATAATTGAACACTAGAGTGCCCAGAAATTTGCACTCGCATGGTGTAGTATCAGCATTGTGACATCGAGAATGGGCTTACAGATGCCATTTGGAGATTGTTGGTAGCTGTCTTGAGAGAAATAGAATTTTAGGAGCTTCAGTTGTCCGTTACTCTACTGGGGAATTAACTCTGGAGGTGAACTGCATATCTGGTCAGTGTATAGGCTATATCGCGACCTACTGGGGAAAGGTGAAACCGATCGTGTTTGATCAGGTCCAAGTCTTACAGTATTGTGGACTGCTGTCTGGAAATAAGAGAAAAGAAACCTGGATGGTAAGGTTATGAGAAGGAACCTGGATAGTAAGGCTTATGGGAAGGAACCTAGGTAAGGTTGCTTCGTGAAGAGTTTGGGTAAAACTGCATCTGAACTGAGAAGGAACCTGGGTAAGGTTACTTCATGATAAGTCCATGTAAAACTTCATCTGGAATGGAGGAACCTGTGTAGGGTTTCCTGATGATGAGTCCGTGTAAAACTGCATCTTGGAAAGAGAGGGAATCGGTGTAGGGTTTCCTGATGACGAGTCCGTGTAAAACTTCATCTTGGAAAGAGGGAACCTGTGTAGGGTTTCTTGATGATGAGTCAGTGTAAAACTGCATCTGAAATTTCTTGAGAAGGAACCTGTGTAGGGTTACTTCATAACGAGTCTGTAAAATTTCATCTGGAAAGGAGGAACCTGTGTAGGGTTGCCTGATGATGATTCCATGTAAAACTGCATATTGGAAAGAGAGGGAACCAGTGTAGGGTTGCCTGATGATGAGTCAGTGTAAAACTTCATCTTTGGAAAGAGGGAACCTGTGTAAGGTTTCCTGATGATGAGTCCATGTAAAACTGCATCTTGGGAAGGAGGAACCTGTGTAGGGTTGCTTGACGATGAGTCCGTGTAAAACTGCATCTGAAATTTCCTGAGAAGGAACCTGTGTAGGGTTGCTTCATGAGGAGTTTAGGTAAAACTACGTCAGGAAATTGTAAGGAGGAACCTGGGTAAGGTTACTTTCGGGATAAGTTTGTGTAAAACTTCAGGAGGAACCTGGGTAAGGTTACTTTGGGATGAGTTTGTGTGAAACTTCTGGAGGAACCTGGGTAAGGTTACTTTGAGCTAAGTTCGTGTGAAACTTCTGGAGGAACCTGGGTAAGGTTACTTCGGGCTAAGTTCGTGTGAAACTTCTGGAGGAACCTGGGTAAGGTCGCTCTGTGATAAGTTCGTGTAAAACTTTAGGAGGAACCTGGGTAAGGTTACTTTGTGATAAGTTCGTGTAAAACTTCTGGAGGAACCTGGGTAAGGTTACTTCGGGCTAAGTTCGTGTGAAACTTCTGGAGGAACCTGGGTAAGGTTACTTCGAGCTAAGTTCGTGTGAAACTTCTGGAGGAACCTGGGTAAGGTTACTTCGGGCTAAGTTCGTGTGAAACTTCTGGAGGAACCTGGGTAAGGTTACTTTGTGATAAGTTCGTGTAAAACTTCAGGAGGAACCTGGGTAAGGTTACTTTGATAAGTTCATGTGAAACTTCTAGAGGAACCTGGGTAAGGTTACTTCAGGCTAAGTCTGTGTAAAACTTCAGGAGGAACCTGGGTAAGGTTACTTTGTGATAAGTTCGTGTGAAACTTCTGGAGGAACCTGGGTAAGGTCACTCTGTGATAAGTTCGTGTAAAACTTCAGAATGAACCGGGGTAAGGTTACTGTGAGATAAGTTTGTGTAAAACTTCAGGAGGAACCTGGGTAAGGTTACTTTGGGATGAGTTCGTGTAAAACTTCATTCAGAAATATATGATAAAGGACCCGTGTAGGATTTTTCAGGATAAACCCGTGTGAAGCTGCATTTAGGAGAAACCCGTGTAAGATTTATTCGTGACGAACCCATGTAAAGCTGCATTTGACCGTGCCGATAATTACTCTGTTTAGCTTTTGGAGTTAATCTTGAACTTGCTGGAAGTTGTTGATGATAACCATCTTTCCTGAAAAGGTACATGATTAATCGTATATGATGCATGACATGCATTGTATGATGATATTCTCAAAATAAATGAGATTATGATGTATGCAATATGTATGCGCACGTCATGATATATGAACATGAAATGCTATTGTGGTACGTCCGAGTTTGGGAAAGTAAATCCCTGACTATTGTTGGAGAATAAAGAGTTTCACTCGCTAGAGATAACGATCGAAGATAATTGGGAGAATAATCCTGCAGGAGAGAATAACTCCGCTGGGGAATGGACTGACGAGGAAATGACTCTGTGGGGAGTATATACTCTGCTAGAAGATCTGCTGATTTGGAGAAATAAAACTCAGCTGGGGATGAATTACTGTTGCTGGTGACAGTGAACCCTGTTGGGGATTGAATTTCTGTCTATGAAAGGAATGAACTCCGCTGGGGATGATTTTCCAATGGCGACTTCACTGGGGATAATCTTTTAGATTCTACTGGGGATAATCTTCCAGACTCCACTGGGGATAATCTTCCAGTGCTGGTGATAGATAAACTCTGCTTGGGGAGAATCTTACCGACCCATTCGTGGTTGCGAGCCTCAGTTGGGGAGAATTAACACCACTGTCCTTTTCTTACTCTACGGGGAGTATAGATGTTACTGGGACGCGGGCTAAGGATATGACAATGACTTTGCATCGAGACTTTTCTGCCCCTGTATCTGTGGGAGAAGGTGCATGCGGAGGCCTTGTGGATCGAGTATTATTCCAACCTATGAGGTGCTTGGTAATTGCCGATTGAAATGACAAATCTTCTTCTGGTAGGCAAGTGACGAGATGACGGGACATAGTCGTACGCTTTAATCCCTAACTTTTGCCTGGACTGTCTTTTCAGATTTTCAGTCCACCGGGATACCCTTTCTTGCCCAAGCCGCCTTTTCAGGTTTTCGACTTGCCGGGTGTACAAATCCTTTTTTGTTTTTATCCCTAATTTTTGCCCGAACCCTTTTGGTTCGTCGGGATGCCCTTATTTTTGCCTAGGCCTGTCAACCTAGCGGGTCTTTGTTCATGCATAGTATTTTATGACTATGTCCATGCTCTCAGAGTGTAGGGAGTTGTCACTGTCAGTAGTGTTGTGTTGCCATACTACCAGAAGATGTTTGATCATGCAAGATTCTTTGCTGGAATTCATGTCCAATGCCCCAATTGATTCAGATGGAGATTTGCCCCTGGCTATTCGGCATTTTGAGAGATTCCTTGAATCTTGACTTGACTGCCCCAGATGATGGAAAATGATCATGTCTGCCCCTTGGTTGGGAGTGTTTCTTCCACTTGAGATGACCCTTTTTATTGAAAAGGTTTTTGTTCACTGGATATTCGTCGTGTAAATTTCTCTGTTGTTTGAACAAATAGTCATATGCAAACAATGTTATTTTAAGAATGCAAAGCTTATGTCTGTCTTTTGAAATTTTTGAAAATGCATTTTTCCAGTAAAACAGGCAAATTTTTTTGTAAAATGTGATGTCAACTTAGGATTTACAGCAAGCCCTACAGGAGTCAGGATACCTTTTGTAATAGTATGCTTTCGAACTAACCCATGCTTCAGCTAGGACTTTTAAGGGTTATAATGTGGCCTGGTTCACGGTTTAAGAAACAAAGGATAAAGGCTCAAATTTTATTTGTACCCACCCGTTCTTCGTGATGTTCTTCGATCCTAAACTCAGCTAATTGTGCATTTAGACCTCGTTTTGAGTCTTTGCTTTGATATTCCAGTGATGGTTCGGATACTGACAGATTATTTTGAACAGGCAGTCCTTTTTATGAGAGTTTGTAGGACCTCTTTCTTTTTGATTTCGTTATCCCTGTCTTTTTTCCTGAACTGTTTCTTTTGTGATTACAGTCAGCGGGATGCCCCAGTTTTTTTTTGTAAATCTCCTTCATAGGTTTTGACTTAGTGGGCTTTTATTTCAAAAGATAATGACTGTCTGTCCTTACAATTAAACGGAACCATCATCGTCTTTTGGTTTGGGAGAACATCTTTGATTCCATTCATTGTGCACCTGGATTAACTGAGAAAACTACCCTGCCCCAGGTTGCGATTAAGGGTTTTAATTTGTGTGAAAAGAAAAACTCCAATTTCTTTGGCTCAAAGGGGTTGACTAGGGATTATCTTCCTTATAACTCCACTGTTTAGGATTTGAAACAATGCCTGTACCTCATCAGCGGGGTCTATTAAAAAGCATACTGTAAAGATCGTGGTATCGTATTCGTCATCCTCCCTCTAAAGGCTTAGAGTTTTTTTTAATCAAGAGTTGAACATCACAAAAAGGAAATATGAAGCAATTTAAGCATAGTGAAAACAATTAATTCAAAACAGACACGTGCAATGCATTAATGAAATAAAAAAGTTTGACATGACAATAATTGTTTGAATAAGCAAAGAAAAATACAATTTCAGAATTCAAATGAACAAAAGTCTCTTAGTTTGAACTAGTCATCTCATATGGAGAATTCTCAGCGAAAGATTTTCATCTCGCCATCCGGCATGAACTCCAGCACCCTTCCGTCAATCAAGTCTTGGATCTTGTTCTTTAGAGTCCAACAGTCGTCGGTGTCATGTCCAGGACTATGGGAGTGGTATACACAAAATGCATCGGGATGATAGCCAGGAGCAGAGGTGTTGGGATTCCGGGGAGGATCCTTTAAAGTAATCAGATTGACCTCCAACAAGCGTTTCGGTATTAGAGATGATGGTATACCAGTCTTAGAGAAATGTCTTCCAGATGCATTTCGCTTGCGCCGATTACCCCGTTGATGCTGGCGAGGTTGATGCTGGGCTTGTGACCCTGAAGCAAGCTGAGGAGCTTTTCCTTTGTCTTCTTGTCTCAAAGGAGGTTGAACGATGATTTGATCTTCAACCCTAGTTGTTTGCCCCACTTGGTTATTTTGAATCAGCTTGTTGACGAGGACCCTGAGCTCTTCTTGTCTTTGAGCTAAGTCTTGAATGAGATCCATCTGGCCCACCAGCTGTCCCATTATCTGGATCTTCATTGTTGCCAACTCAATTTGTAGCCCTTCCAACTGATCATTCCTGATGTCTCCTGGATTCCCTAGGACCAAGCCCCTTGTGAGGAGAGCTTTTATTTCTTCTTTCCCCTGGGATAGGTTCAAGAACATTTCTTGAAGTTGGGCGTTTTGAGCCCGGAGATCTTGGTTGTCTGGTTGGAAAGCCATTGCTGAAATAAACAGCGAGAACATGAGAGACCTGTATCGGATGACCTATTATGCAATGATATGTATGATATATGTATGCAATGTTTTCAAGGATCTCGCGGGGTAAATAAGAAACTTGTTAGAATTTGATAGAAGAAACTTCGTGTCGTTAAGAGTCCTTCTTCAAGAGTCAAGCTCACCATATCGAGTGGGTCATAACCCCTGACTCAAGTCATCGTGTTTTGATCTCTAGACGGCATTGGCTAGAGGAAAATAAATCCCATTTGCCCCTTGCTAGACATTTGATTTACCATAACCTGCATCACAGACCCTTGAGATCCTTGAAATGGTTAAGGAAATATTAAGGTATGATGTTATGATGTGTATGCTATGCGTTTAAGCAAAAGTGTGAGGTGATGTAAGTAAACCCTGCAATAAATCCAAATTATCGGATAAGGGCTGTAAACAAAACCAATTAAGGAACTCATGTTGTCAGATAACAAGAATGTGCAAGTAGTTCAAGTTTGAAGGCACACAAGTCACACATATAGCCTTAAGTTTAGGCTGGCACGGAGTTTAGGTATTACCCTCTTTCAGTTTTAGTTGGTTAAGACTTGTCCTAAAAAATAGTAACCGGGATCTAGAGGATCTCAATATCACTGACTACCCTCAATCGGTCATAATTCCAGTTTAGCAACCTTTTCTTGCGGCCGGAATCATCGCGAGAGTTTAGTCTCAATGAGTGTAGCATACTGCTACTGTTCTATGGACAAGTTGGTCAATTTAAGGTTCTAAGGTCAGTTGGTGCTTAATGACTCCTCAGAAGACCCATATTCTCCTCATTTCAACACAAGGGATATCGGTACAGACCAAGGTGCCACACCAACGTAGCTACTGTTTCATCCGTGTCGGTCTACGCCAGACAGATCCCTCACAGTTTATTGCTACTTACCTAAAGGGTATCCCCAGATCCGGGTTAGGATCTATAGAACTCCGATACAAGCCCACAAAATTAAAGCATACAAAGCATACAATTGAAAACATAGTGATCTAATCCTAAGGTACACCTCACTTATTCAATCATCCCCAGCAGAGTTGCCAGTTCTGTGATCGGTGGGAATGAGAACTGATTTTTTTGGAATGTTGGTTCGCGTTTGCATTTTTTTTTCGCAAAATGTCGCGGTAAGCAAGAGTCGCCACCGTCTTTTATTTTATCCAACAAGGAAAGGACAAAAGCATAAAAAAATTCCTTTTCGAGATGTTTCTCGGGTTCGGGAGGTAGATTATAGAAAGGGAAGGTGTTAGCACCCTTTCTATCCGTGGTTATCCACGGGCTCTTAGGTACTTGCTCACTATGTTTTCAAAAGTTTGCTTTTCTTTGTGATTGTGGGTTTGAAAAGAGTTTTTGTTTGAAAGAGAGTGTAAGTGCGAAAAGTTTTGTTTTGTTTTAAAAGGAGCAAGTACTTAAGAACCTCTACCTACTCAAAAAGGAATTAAACTGTGCAAATGTCCTTTAGACAATGCTATCCCACTATTGAGGAGTAGGTAGCACCGTCGTTGGAGTTTTCGGGTCAATTCGATTTAAGGGACGTGTGGCCACTAAAGCAATGTTAGGACGCCTTAGCGGTAACCCGAATGTCTTAGATCATTTTTCTGAGGCAACCGTTTCGAGGCAACTTATGATCTTTGGACAAAAGGACGACCTCTAAAACTTCCTATATTCAATGACCACGTTTGAGGCAACCAAGTGAGGCGTACCCTAAGAGTGGCATGTGCGAGTGTGTCAATTTTCAGTTTATATTATCTTTGTATATTTAGGTGTTCTACCGTTTGTTTTCAGATCTTATCATGCAATCCTAGTTAGCATACATCTAAACAGTTAATATATGTATAGGAATTTAAAGTGCGGGAATTGTAAATCCTACGCTATTACAAGGCCTCGGGGAGGGGGATTATTTACATGTCCAAAATTGGGGGAATAAAGCAGTAAAGTGTAAAAGTCTTAGTTAAGCTATTACAAACCAGTAGGCAGTTACAATAAAATAAACGCGCGCGAATCTGAAAATAACCTCTAAAAATCCTAAGAATAAAATCTTTTTGTTGTTTTATTTTATTTTGGGAAAATGATTTAAATCTTCTTAATTTTAGTTTTGAGAAAATGTTAAGATAATTAAATGATTAATTAACAAAGTTAATTTAATAGAAAAACTAGCCTAATGTTTTTGTGGTTTTTTTTAATTGATTTTATGTTGATTAAAAAAAGAAATAAAATAGTCAAAACAAAGATGAAATCGAAGGAACAAGCAGTAAATCAAGAAAGGTATAATTCTGGAGGCCTGGATCGAAAGAGGTGTGGGCTGTCTTTCGATCCAGTGAAGAGGCTTGATCGAAGGTGCATGAGGGGCTGCACTTTGGGGGTGTTCGATCTGGACATGTCAT
This sequence comes from Vicia faba, assembly GCA_948472305.1. NCBI lineage: Eukaryota > Viridiplantae > Streptophyta > Magnoliopsida > Fabales > Fabaceae > Vicia > Vicia faba. The sequence goes on along the minus strand of OX451736.1, from coordinate 250,402,681 downwards.
CCTTCGATCTAGGAACCCTGGATCCAGTTCGAAGCTAAGCTGCAAGGGGGACTTTACCCCCTGATTCGAATCTCCTCCCAATTCGAATCCTTCCTCAATTTGAATCTGCTGAATCTGGGTCTGGGTTTGTTTTATCCTGAGATTCGAAGGAGAAACTTAGATCGTACCCCAACAATGGCACAATCTCATCTTTGCGCTTTAGCTTACATGCAACATAATCAGTAATAACAAGAATACATATGCAACGTGTATTTAAATGTCATGAAGGTGCAATTTTGGTTTTGCAAACCCTTACCAATTAAAGATGTATGATCTGTGGCTCTGGGTGTGGAGATGTTTTCTGAATGGCTGCTTTGGCTTGGATTACTTATGAAAATGTTGATAACCTTTGGTGGGTTTGTGGGCATCGTATCTCCAAATCCTCGTCCTCCTTTCTTTTTCTCCTTTTTCCGTCTTGTTCCGTCTCTCCTTTTGTAATGTGTCACTCGCCTCGTATTTATAGGAGTGTGAGGGTGCATGAAAATGGCAAGGGACAACCATTTAACCAGGCCTTTAAAGCCATGAGACAAGAATCAGACATATTAAAAGATTTCCTTTTTTGAAATATTCATGTCTCTTTGGAATCTTGAATGAACCTGGACATTTTTGATTTTCGAATGCCTTCAGGCCCTGTTCTTCGATTGGTCTTGATTTTCCTCCTTCGAATGGATTTCTTATGTAGCCTTCGAATGGGCCTTCTTTGCCAGCTTCAAAGTCCAATTCGAATCTATTTAGAACATTCCCTATTAGACAACTTCGACCATCCCTCGGCCTTGTGATGAGTCTAAGTTCTGATTCGAAGTGTTCAGAACTTCCTTCATCAGAGCATCTTAGATTAAGAGAAACTCTGCACTGAAATGCCATTCGAAGGTCATTTTGTTCTGATGTTCTTATTAAGGGAAACTCTGAAGTTCCATTCGAAGGACACTCTGAAGTTCCAGTCCAAGGACCTTTTGAAATGCCAATTGAAGGGTATTTGTCCATATACCAATCAAAGGGTACTTGTTAAAATTCCAATCGAAAGGCTTTGTTAACAGGCCAATCGAAAGGTGTTGTTCATGCTAATCGAAGGACATGGTTAACATGCCTGTCGAAGCTGCCTTGACATAATGCTAAATCTAAGGATCCCTTGGCATGCCAATTGAAAGGCTTAGCCCAGGGTGCCAAACGAAAAGGTATTTCAGAATTTCAATCGAAGGCCTTGACACAATGCCAATCAAAGTGTTTGTCCATAATGCCAATCGAAGGGAATTATCCATGCCAATCGAAAGGCTCCTTCAGAATACCAATCGAAGGGTCTTTCAGAATGCCAATCGAAAGGTACTTAAAGCACCACTCAAAAATTTTCTTTTTCCTTAGGCAAGGGTTTGTGACCAACCATGTAAGGGAAGACCTTTGAAAACATGAGATTGCAAATTTTGGGGTACAACACACACACTCACATATCATAATACAGGTCCACATCCACTCTAGATCACATTGATAACGACTCTGCTACTGCCAGTTATGACTTCGAAAGTCCGATCAACCAAGCCGAGGGCGAAGGTGAGGATGATTGAGAAGTGCCTGGTGAACTTGCTAGACTGTTACTTCAGGAAGAGAGGGCCATACAGCCGCATGAAGAGCCAGTGGAAACAGTAAATCTGGGTATAGAGGAAGACAAGAGAGAGGTCAAGATTGGTGCAAATCTGGAGTCTAACGTTAAGCAACGGTTGATTCAGATGCTACGTGACTATGTTGAGATCTTTGCCTGGTCTTATGAAGATATGCCGGGGTTGGATACCGATATTGTGGTGCTCCGCTTGCCAACTAAAGAAGACTATCCTCCAGTGAAGCAGAAGGTTCGCCGAATGCGCCCAGAGATGTCTGAGAAAATCAAGGCTGAGGTTATGAAACAGTTTGATGCCGATTTTCTAGTAGTTACTTCTTACCCGTAGTGGGTTAGCAACGTGGTTCCAGTGCCGAAGAAAGATGGTAAGGTTCAAATGTGTGTTGACTATAGGGATCTGAACAGGGCGAGTCCCAAGGATGATTTCCCTCTGCCTCATATCGACATTCTAGTTAACAGCACCGCATAGCATAAGGTCTTCTTCTTTATGGATGGTTTCTCCGGTTACAATCAGATTAAAATGGCTCCCAAGGATATGGAAAAGAAAACCTTTGTTACACAGTGGGGTACCTTTTGCTACAAGGTCATGCCATTCGGGTTGAAGAATGTCAGGGCAACGTATCAGCATGCCATGGTCGCTTTGTTTCACGAGATGATTCATCATGAGATTGAGGTATATGTTGACGACATGATCGCAAGGTCCCAAACTGAAGAGGAACATCTTGACCACCTCCAGAAGCTATTCGAAAGGTTAAAGTTGTACAAGCTGAGGTTAAACCCGAACAAGTGCACCTTCGGGGTGAGGTCTGGTAAGCTGCTGGGTTTCGTCGTTAGTGATAAAGGTATTCAAGTGGATCCTGCAAAGGTAAAGGCTATACAGGAAAGGCCATCTCCCCGAACAGAAAAAGAAGTCTGAGGCTTTCTGGGACGTCTGAATTACATTGCCCGATTTATTTCACACCTGGCTGCTACTTGTGAGCCAATCTTCAAGCTGTTGAAGAAAGATCAAGTGGTAAGATGGAATGATGAGTGTCAGGCCGTTTTCGAAAGGATTAAGGAATATCTCCAAGAGCCACCTATTCTGATGCCTCCAGTTGAAGGGAGACCTTTGATCTTATACTTGACAGAACTCGATAATTCAATGGGGTGTGTGCTGGGGCAGTATGACGAGTCTGGCTGAAAAGAGCATGCCATTTATTACCTTAGAAAAAAGTTTATCGACTGTGAAACTCGATACTCACTGCTTGAGAAAACTTGCCGCGCTTTGGGATGGGCTGCTCGCCGGCTGAGACAATATATGTTGACTCACACTACTCTATTGATATCAAAGATGGATCCAATCAAGTATATCTTCGAAAAGCCTGCCTTGTCCGGAAGAATAGCAAGGTGGCAGATGATTTTAACTGAGTATGACATCCAATACACGACCCAAAAGGCAATCAAGGGAAGTGCGTTGGCAGATCATTTGGCGCATCAGGCATTGGATGATTACCAGACTATGAACTTCGAATTTCCAGATGAGAGCATCATGTTGGTGACTGACTGTGAGACACCTGGACCGGGTGAAGAACCCGAGGAAGGATCCTGATGGTCTATGTACTTTGATGGAGCTTGAACGCTTTGGGTAATGGCATTGGCGCCATAATCATATCTCCTGAAGGCTGTCATACTCCGTTCACCGCCCGATTATGTTTTAACTGCACTAACAACATGGCGGAGTATGAAGCATGCATCATGGGCCTTCGAGCAGCAATTGACCTAAGGATTAATTTCTTAAGTGTTGTACCCCAAAATTTTCCCTCCCTTTTCATCAACATTTGCTCATCACAAGACTCTTGGAACTCAAGATCAAGTTAGGGTTTGCTCTACTCAAGGCCCCTCCTTGCACTGTTGACCCAAATTAGGGTTTGAGTTTGCACAGGGATGTTTTGACCTAAAATGCCCAAAGTGACTTTCATGCTTCATGTTGGACTTACAAGTTTATCCATACCAAGTTTCAAGCCGTGATTCCAATCTTTGCCCAGTCAATTGGATAATTGACCTAGAAATCAACTATATTGGGGAAAAAGTCAACTGTGGCCAATTGACAGTCAAACCTCATGATTTTTGACCCACATCAACATTATGAACTCATATGAATAATTTGATCAAGTTTGGATCATAACTCCACAAGAAATTTGATCAGATCACCAAAAGGGCAAAATGGTCATTTTTAGGGTTTTGACTGCACAAAGGCAATTTTTGACTGTTTGACCTAACCAATGGCCAATCAAGCTCACATATGGACTAAAGGACTCAATGGAATTGTCTTGACCCATTCAACAAGTTCAAAAAATCTCAAGTGCATAGGATTGACAGATGAATTTTTCAGTCAACTGATCAAAATTTGACTGTATACTGAAAAGTCAAACTTTGACTTTTTGGTCAAAATCAAGTGCCAAGATTCATTTTTTATCAAGACATGTCAAATTATGAAACTTGTTCATCAAGAAACCCAAAATTGCAAATTAGGGTTTAAAATGAAGAAATTTCATAACTTAGAAATTTTCTAAGTTATGAAATTTTCTTATTTTTTCCTAACTTTGTCCCATTTTTTCACCAAGATGAAAATGGATTCAAACAATACTTGAAACATGAAAGTTGTAGTCCATTGCAAAATATACAACTTTTATTCATAAAGTTTTCCCAAAGGAAGCTTTTATCTCAAGTTATGATTTTTGGAACAAGGGTGCAAAACATTTTTAACTTAGAGAAATTTTGCCCTATTCTAGGCATGATTTTTATCCAACTTCTTGGCCATTTTTCACATGGTTCCACTTGGAGTTTCAATTTGCATTGCAAATATGGATTGTAGTACACATTCCAAGCTTTCCAAATTGTCCAAGAACTTCTCAAACACCATTGTGGTTAGAGAAAATCGAATTTACAAAGTTGGCCAAAACTCACTTTTGTTCATGGCCAAGGCATGTTCATAACAAATGAATTTTTCAAGTCAGCATGGTTTATGCTATCTTGCAGGTCTCTAAACCTCTTCACACTCAATAATTAAATTCCTAACCATTGTGTTAAGGTTTTATTTCTTCCCTTTGGGCATTGCACATAAAACTAATCCCTAACTAGAAAAAGCAAAGTTCCCATTTTTGGCTTAATGTCACTTTATGTCAAAAGTGAATCCTTGAGGCATGGGGCCAGATCTTTGAGGCCAGATAGAGTCCACAAATTTGTGTTTCCAAGAGCAAATGCTGCAGCATGCTTGAGAGGCTTGGACAGGTCTATAACATCAACACACTATCTTTGCTTACAATAGAAGAAATCTTGCAAACTCAATCCATCTTTCATTCCTGTAAACACCAGCCAAAGCAAACTTTGTACACATCTTCCATACACCAAAACAGACCTAAGGCACGATTCAACCACCTCACAAACCTCCTCATACATCAAAACACCCTCTTGCTGCAGAAACAGGGCATACCCTGCAACTTGAGTTCCACAATCCATTCCTGTCGTGCGTTTTGTCCAAAAGGAGTTCAAACACATTCCATATCATCCACACAAACTATCCCAAGCCTTAGACTCAAGCTGTAACACCCCTAACCACGTTTTCCATTTTCACTTTCAGGTTGTGCAGGTGAACTTCTACAGCACGATACAGACAGTTTCAAAGCAAGCTAGGTACTTGGGAAGCATCCTTGGACTTCAGGCAAGCTCAACCAAAGCTCAAACTCCATTGAAGATACCTACATTGCTCTGTTCGAGTCAAGCTGAAATAGGTAATCTATGAACTTCTATCTCTCAATCTAGGAAGAGTTAGGCTTAGGTTTGTGAATGAAACATGCTCTACTCATAGCCCTGAAGCCATACATGTGATCAGTTTTTATTTATGTTAAGCGTGCTGTGAGAATTTTAGCCATGAACATGTGAAAAAAATTAGGTCAGAAATTGGGGGTGATGAAATTCTCCCTGGTTTCTTAGAGTTAGATTTAATACTTTATATGTTTGAAATCGTGGCTTCAAGCTCTACAAGTTTCATGTTTTAAGATTTTTCAAAGGATCAAAGAATCAGAAGTTAGTATGATGAACAAGGAGGCGCGCGTTTTTTCAAACAGATGCTGGAGGTTGAAGAAGGTGTTGGCTTGGGCGGGGCCTGAGTCAATTTCACTTTCTGCACCCTTTTTTTTAGTTTGGCACCCCCCTGGCCCATTTAATTAAATACTTGTTATTTTTGACTTTTTATTTTTTATTCTGACTTTATATTTTTTACTCAAACACAAAAAATCCCAAAAATATTTTTCCACATTTTTTTTATTTATTTGGAATTTGTTTCATTTTAATAGCTTAAGTATGTAAATAAATATAAATACCTTTTTACCAAAACCCTAAAAAATAATATAAAAATTATATTTATTTTCAGTTATTATTTTTATTTACACCTTGAAAATATTATCTTAAATATACATTTTTTTCATATACATAAATAATTAATTTTATCTTTTTATATTTAATAGGTTTAGTAAATATATATATAAATACTTCTATATTATATTTATTAGAATACTTAGCATAAAAATATGAAAATAATACATTTTTATTTTTATTAATATATGACACTAAAAATACTTTTTTTACAATATACTTTTTATTTTTTGTATATAGTTAACAAATATTGTATATAATTAATAAATAAATACTATTTACTTAAAAATTAGGGTTTTTCCCTAAACCATAAAAATAATAAAAAAATAACTTTTTCTTATTTTGTTTATGCTTCAAACATGAAAACTTTTTTACATACATAACAAAAACCATTTTTGTGCATAATACATTTTGCATATTTATTGTATTTATTTAAATATTGTACAATTAAATATTTGTATATTCGATATGGATGTAATAGCTTAGAATTTTATTTCCTTGTCAAATATCCCCAATGCAAACTTGTATCCCCATCCCCATAATCATTGTTGTAATAGCTTAGTATTTAAATTCTCGCATTTAAAAGCTTTCAATTATGCCATGATAGACCTTGGGTTTGTATGCAAAATCAATCAACAAATAGCTTGACCTAATTCAAGATAAGCATGCATGAAAAACAAACACAATGCACACTTGTACCCCTAGGGTTACTCCACTTGTTGCCTTCAAAAATGGGCCATGTTTGCATGTCAAGTACTTTGGCAAAACAACAAAAACAAACAAAATGATCATAGTCCCTCGATGACGCTATCGGAGTTGCCTAAACAAAAATGATCATAGTCCCTCAAGAAAATTGCAAAGACACTTGACACTATTGCATTCATGGTCTAAACGATGACCCGCGCCCGTCCCGTTCAAACATCCTAACGCAAGGTTGTTCACCAAATACAATGGTGAAACAACACTGTTAAAAGGGTTAAAAAACATGAGAAAGATCTTTGAGAAATTTAGGGTAGATAGCTCTTGGTTACTTGACCAAACTTGCAAAACAATCCTTGCCATTTTTCAACACACACATCACAACACAACTTCAAAACAAACTTTCAAAAACATTGAAACATCTTTTCCAAAAGACAAACACCCTTGTAAAACATTCAAACAAGAATTGTTACAATGGTTGCCTAGACAAGGCATCTTTTTCAAAACATTTTCAAAAAACCACACACAAAGCACCATTTCAAACAATTGAAAAGCAAAGGCAAGTGATCTAAGCAAGTAACTAAGAGCCCATGGATAACCATGGATAGAAAGGGTGCTAACACCTTCCCTTTCTATAATCTACTCCCTGAACCCAAGAAAACATCTCAAAGGTCTTTCCTGTGCTTTTTGACCTTTCCTTAGGATAAAATAAAAAGTCGGTTGCGACTCTTGCTAAACCGAACATTTGCGAAAACAAACGCAAAACCTCAAGTCAGTTCTCCCATCGTATCACATTAAGTGTATTCGGAGATTTCGCTCCAGTGATCAGTCAGATCAAAGGTGAGTGGGATACGAAACACCCAAATCTTATTCCTTACAAAGAGTATGTGTTGACATTGCTCCCACACTTCGAGGAGATAACCTTTGAACACTTCCCAAGAGAGGAGAATCAGTTAGCGGACGCGCTAGCTACGATGTCTTCTATGTTCAAGGTCAAGTGGGACAATGAGGCTCCCCAGATTACCATCGAGAGGTTGGAAGAACCCGCACATTGCTGTGACATCGAGACTGAAGAGGTAGCAGATAAACCCTAGTTTCCATGAGGTAAAGAGGTATCTTGAGGCTCATGAATACCCCGAGGGTGCATCTGTTAATGATACGAAATTCTTGAGGAGATTCGCTGCAAAGTTCTTCATCAGTAATGGTATCCTTTACAAGCGTAACCATGATTCAACCTTACTACGATGTATGGATAAGAACGAGGCAGAAAGAATCATGGCGGAGTTACATGAAGGTACTTTCGGGACTCACTCCAGTGGACACACCATGGCAAAGAAAATCCTTCGGTCGGGATATTATTGGTCTACCATGGAAGCCGACTGTTATCAGCATTCACGAACCTGTCATAAGTGCCAAGTCTATGCTGATAAGGTGCACATACCTCTGGTACCTCTGAACATTTTGACAGCTCCTTGGCCTTTTGCAATGTGGGGCATCGACATGATCGGCGAGATCAGACCTACTGCGTCCAACGGGCATCGTTTCATCCTGGTAGCTATTGATTACTTTACGAAGTGGGTTAAGGCAGCTTCATTTGCTACAGTGACCAAGAACGTCGTGGCACAGTTTATTCGGCACAATCTGATCTGTCGATATGGTGTACCAGAGAGGATCATTACGGACAATGGTACAAATCTCAACAATACGATGGTCACTGAGCTCTGCAAGCAGTTCAAGATACAACATCACAACTCTTCTCCTTACCGGCCGAAGATGAATGGGGCTGTAAAAGCGGCTAATAAGAACATCAAGAAGATTGCGCAGAAGATGACGGTCACCTACAAAGATTGGCACGAGATGTTACCGTTTTCTCTTCATGGGTACCGTACCTCAGCACAGACTTCAACAGGGGCGACACCCTACTCTTTGGTGTACGGCATGGAAGCAGTCTTACCTATCGAGGTTCAGATACCCTCTCTTTGGATTATGAAGGATGCAGGTTTGAGCAAGGACGACTGGATCCATACCCGACTTGATTAGCTAAACTTAATCGATGAAAAGAGACTTATTGCTATTTGTCATGGTCAAACGTATCAAAAGCGGATGATCAAGGCATTTAACAAAAAGGTCAGACGACAAGAGTATCGAGTTGGGGATCTGGTGATCAAGCGCATCATACTGCCGCAAGGTGATCCTAGGGGCAAATGGACCCCTACTTACGAAGGGCCATTTGTGGTTAAGAAAATTTTCTCAGGAGGAGCTATGATTCTAACCACCATGGATGGTGACGACCTTCCTCACCCCGTCAATGCAGACATAGTGAAAAAATACTACGCATAATCAAAGACCCGCTAGGTTGACTGACCTAGGCAAAAATAAGGGCTTCCCGGCGAACCAAAAGGGTTCGGGCAAAAATAAGGGATGAAAAATGAAAATATGTACACCCGGCAAGTCAAAAACCTGAAAAGGCGGCTTGGACAAAAAAGGGTATCCCGGTGGACTGAAAACCCGAAAGGGCGGTCCAGGAAAAAATTAGGGATTAAAGTGTAACACTATGTCACATTGGATCACCTTGTAACTAGACTTCGGTATCGACTATCAAGCTCGGATGGCACTAATCAATCTGATCTACCTTTAACCAAGTAGCAAAGTGATGAGATACTCGAGGATATAAGGGCAATAGCAGAGTTGGAACCCAGTGGGATTGTTCACATAGCTGTTTTTCTTTATTTTTCACAAAATTGTATAAACTCTATCATTTCGGCGGCGTTCTCTTACTAGGGCGTCAGCCTCTTGTACAAAAAACGCCTATTTTCAGGCTAACTTCAAAATCAATACAATTCATTTTCACAAAGAAATTTCAAATTGTTTTCTTTTTCTGTTTTGTTTTGCAAAAACGTTCAATGGTTCATTTTTTATATATGCATTTGACAATAATTGCTGCTCATAAATATTTACATGCGAAACAAAAGACGATTACTCGTAATATCATAAACAGGGGCAAACAAGAAATGTCCAAACCGTGCAGTCGCTCTATCCACCAGGTATATGGATAGAACTAGTTGGAGGAAGCAATTAAAGGTACATTCACTCCCCACAGAGTAAGAGAAAGACAATGGTGTTAATTCTCCCTAGCTGATGGCTCGCAACCGCGAATGAGTCGGAAAGATTCTCCCCAAGCAGAGTTTAACTATTATCAGCACTAGAAGATTATCCCCAGTGGATTCTAGAAAATTATCCGCTGTGGAGTTTGGAGAATTATCCCCAGTATACTATAGAAGATTGTCCCCAGTAGAGTCTAAAAGATTATCCCCAGTGAAGTCACAACTGGAAAATCATCCCTAGCAGAGTTCATTCCTTTCACAAGAAGCAAATCAATCCCCAACAGGGTTCATTACCACCAGCAATGGTAATTCACCCCCAGCTGAGTTTATTTCTCCAAACCAGTGGATCCTCCGACAGAGCATGTCCTCCCCACAGAGTCATTTTCTCGTCGGTTTATTCCCCAGTGGAGTTATTCTCTCCTACAAGAATATGCTCACAATCATCTTCGTTCACTATCCCCAGTGGAAACAAAGAATTCAACTTCTTGTACGCTCCAGCAGCAAGCCGAGATTTATTTCCCCAGCTAGCGAACATCAGAAATCATCACATATCCATACATCATGACATATGCATAAGCATCATACAACACAATCTCATTTATTTTTGAGAACATCATTGCTTGATACATGTCATGCATTACATACAGCTAACCTTTACTTTTCAGGAAAGATACAATCAAATTCTCACAAAAGTTCAAGCTATGAAGCCCGGGTACGACCGGATAGTATCTTGATTCCTACAGCATGTAGTGATGCCCGGATTACGATCGGATAACAGTATCAGACTACCGCAAGGCCTGGATTACAACCAGATAGTGGTATCTCTTAAAAGCAAGCCGTGAAACCCGGATTACGACCGGATAACAGCTCAGCAAGTTATTGTGAAGCCTGGATTACGACCAGACAACAATACAAGTTCCTGTGAAGCCTGGATTACGACCAGATAGCAACCAAAGACACCGCGAAGCCTGGATTTCGACCAGATAGTGATATATATTTAACAAAAGTTATGAAGCTCAGATTACGACTGGATAGTATCTTGATTTTCTCCATACACCATGAAGCCTGGATTTCGACCGGATAGTGGTATGAAACATCGCGAAGCCTGGATTACGGCCAGATAAAGGTTAAAGACACTGTGAAACCTAGATTTCGACTAGATAACAGTAAGGGATACTGTGAAGCTTGGCTTACGACCAAATAGCAGTTACCCGGCCAGATACTATGAAACTCGGATTACGACCGGATATTAGTGGGCCCAAAGCCAAAGGGAAACCCGAATTACGACCGGATAACCATTTGATCTCTTCTAAAGACTGGATTACGATCAGATAAGAAGTAAAGTATTGTGAAGCCTGGATTACGACCGGACAGCAGTACGAAACACCATGAAGCCTGGATTCGACCAGATAATGGTATAAAGCATCGTGAAGCCTGAATTACGACCGGATAACGATAAAAGGACTGAAGCCTGGATTACAACCAGATAGTAGTATAAGACCCTGTGAAGCTTGGATTGCGACCGAATCGCAGTTTACCTGGACAGTTACTAAGTAGCCCAGAGTCGACCGGATATTAGTGTTCCCTAAATTCAAGTTAAAGCACGGATGCGACCGGATAACATTTGAATTCCTTCTGAAACCTGGATTATGACCAGATAAGAATTGAGAAATTGCGAAGCCTGGATTACGACCGGATAGCAAGTTTAATCTCATCTCCCCAAGATGATTCCTTAGTCGAATACAGACGACCGAAGTTCCTAAAATTCAACAGAGATGTTTTCTCGGTAGAATAACGGACGACCGAAGTTCCTAAAGTTCAAACAGAGACGACTCACCAGCAGAATAAAGAACGACCAAAGCTCCTAAAATTCAACTTCTCTCCACAAAGATCAGCTTTCCCCAGCGGAATCTTCCTCAATGACAGGTATACAAGCTCTCACTAAGGAATCTCATATGCGATCGACACTCCTTCAGATGGCATCTTTAAGCCCATCCCCCCGGCAGCAATTTCCAAACGGCATCTGTAAGCCCATTCCCGACATCGCAAGACGGATACCACTTCATGCGAGTGCAAATTTTTGGGCACTCTAGTGTTCAATCATCTTCCTCCTTCGGATCACGAAAGGCTCGAAAGCCAATCTACATCCTAAGGTTTAAGAAGATTGAACATGGGCATCTGTTGTAACCCAAAATTTTCCCTCCCATGTTTCTCAAAACATTTCAAGAAAGATCCTCAAGTTGCTCAAGGTAGTCCAAGGGTTGACCAGACAAACTCTCTCCTAAGGCAGTCTACCTCAAATTAGGGTTTCATGTTGCATCAAGATACTTGAGTCCAAGGGGTCCCAAATGCTCAACAATGTCCTAATATATTCTCAAGATCATCCATGACAAGTTTCAAGCCCTGCAGAGGAAGTTTGCCCAGTCAATTGCTCAAAGGCCTAAAAATTGACTGTGCTAGGGCAAAAGTCAATTGTGGCCTACATACAGTCAAACTTCAAGATTTTTGGTTAACATACTCATTTTGAAGTATATTTCATCATTTTATCAATGGTGGATCATGATTCATCAAGGATTTCTCATAATTCATCAAGAACCAAAAGTTGCTAAATTAGGGTTTTGTAGGAAAAGTCAACTCAACTTTGACCAAGCATAACTTTCTCATACTTTATGCTAAATGGCCCATCCAAATCTCATTTTGAAGAGGATGCAATTTCCTACAATCCATATTCAGCTCCCAAGTTCAAAATATGTACTCACAAAAAGTTATGAATTTGGACATTATAGGTCATTTTGAAAAGTCAACAAAAACACCTTTTTTGTCAAAGCTTAATACATGAGCATGGAATATCAAATTGAGATGAGACCAAAAGTGTTGATTAGAGTACATATCAAGCTTTCTAAAAAGTCCAAGAACACCTCCAAAGAGTCAAAATTGAGGAAGTTATGCATTGGTGAAGTTGACCCTTTTTGCAAAATTGCCAAAAGTCAACTATGCCTAAAACTTCAATTTTAGCCAAATTGGCCCAATCTTTTTCACTTTTTTGAGTTGGCAACATAGTCCACGAGCTCTAGCCCTTGCCACTTGTCCTTATCATGTTTTTATTATTTATTTTGATTTTTATTTGAATTAATCCAATTTAAATCAAAACAAATCATATAAAATCCAAAATATTGAAAACAAAAGATTTTCTGCTTGTTTCAGGTTTTAAATTACAGCTAGCAAATATTCAAATTCGTATCAAGGCATGGTGTGTACAAAAAGATTGAATTAAGCCATTTTTGGAAAGATTTTCAAGGTGTATCAAATCAAGATCCAATTCATTGATGGTGGAAGATTGAGATTAGTTATCAACCCTAAAACATTCTTTGATACATATAGAAGCAATGCAGACCAAAAACTAGGTTGGAGGCAGGCGCAAGAGGCAGAACAAAAACTTGGAAAATCAAGAAAAAGTGCAAACACGAATCCACACTTAGAGGCCAATTCAAGACTCCTTGGCCATTCCACTTGCTTCCTGGGATCCTTAGCAAGCTAAAGCAATCCAAAGCAAGCATTTTCAAGCCCTATATCTCACTGTAAGTCAGTCACGATACCCAACTTTTCTTGAATTTGAATTCTATAATTTAGGCATTGATAGCATGAACTAATGGTATATTCTTGATCCTGAAGACATATGCACGCTTTCTGTATTGTTTAATTGCATTTATATGCCCAGTATTGGAATATGCCATTGTTAGGGTTTCATAGCTCGCTTTGGGGTTTTTGAATCCAGGAAAAATTGGGCCATGAAAGGGCCACCAATGAAACCAGCCGGTCCAGACGAATCCAACCATGGCCTTGGTTTTTATTTATCATGTTTGTGCTTGATTTTAAGAATGACAGGGGCTATAGCTACGGACAAACGTCCGTAGGTAAAAGTCTGGGACTTTTACCCACGGAGAAAGGAAGAAGATGACCAGTTGGCGCCTCCCCATTGGTCCATTCAAACTTCCTGCGTGCGTTTTTGTTATCCTCCACCAATTCTTGTTTTTTTATATTATTACTATTATTATTATTTATTTCATGTACAACAAGGAACAAGTGGTGCAGTGGTAGTGAAGGTGTGGAAATTGCTTCAGGACCTGGGTTCGAATCCCAGGTCCCCCTATTTCTCTATGCTATTTTCTTTTTCAGGATCCAGCGTGCACATGAGGCCAGCGACCACCATGGTCCATCATGATCCAGAGTGCCAAGTGTCCTAAGGGCCAGATCCAAAGACTATCAATGGAAGAACACCATGAGGCTTAGTCAATGCGTTGCATGGGATCACAGGAAGTTAAACATGGGCTTCAGGTTGTTGGGCCCAAGCTTGATACCTGCACCCCCATAATTCTCAGGCCCAATTCTTTTTCTCTATTCTTTTTATATTTTATTTAACTTATTTATTTTATTTATACTAACCAATTAAATTATTTTCTTTTATCAAAAAAATCACAAAAATGTTACTTTTCATAAATTAGGTCTCGATTTTATTTTTTATTAAAAATTAATTAATTAAATTAGATTGTTAATTTAGATAACTTTAATTCTTTTTGTACATAATTAAAATTAATTAGAACAAATAGGTTTTATTTCTAATTTAATTATTTTATTTTTCTTAAAATAACAAAAACCAAAAATAGGTCATTTTTATTATTTTCATTATTTTCATTAATTAATTTAAATTAGCTAATCATTTATATTTAATTTTAAAACCTAATTTCTTTTCTTTAAAAAAATAACAAAAACATTTTTTTATTAGGGTAGAAGGGTCAAAACCCTAATTTCTTCGCGATCTTAATTTTTCTCGCGCACTTTATTTTTATTATTTATCATATTGATGTAACTGCCTACAGTTTGTAATAGTTTAATTAGGACGTTTATTTCCATTTATCGCTTTATTTTCAAAGGGTTTGTTTTTGGCTATATAAATACCCGAAGCTTTGTAATAGCGTAGTTTAATTTCCGCACTTTAAATTCCGCAAATTATTAACTGTTAGATGTATGGTAATAGGATGCATGACAAGAATGTATGATTAATTTTAAAACAGTTAGATAACCCTAAAATATGCAAAGATAAATAAATCTGAAACTGAATCACTCGCACATGCGCACTCCTAGGGTACACTCCCACTTGGTTGCCTTCGATAAACGGTCATTGAGTATAGAATGCTTTAGTGGTCGTCCTTTTGTCTAAACAAAGATCAAAGTCCTGATTCGGAAAAGTTGCCCTGAAATGGTTGCCTCGGAATTATTGCCTCGAATAATTGATCTAAGACATTAAGGTTATTACTAAGACGTCCTAACATTGCTTTAGTGACCGTATGTCCCTTTCGAATTGACCCTCAAAACTCCAACGATGGTGCTACCTACTCACTAATAGTGGGATAGCGTTGTCTAAAGGAAACAGACATAGAACGATTCTTTTTTCGAGTAGGTAGATTAGCTCTTAAGTACTTGCTCAATCCAAACAAAACTTTTTTTCACACTTACACTCCTTTACAAACAAAGTTTTCAAAAACACTTCATTACACTCTTGAAGACAGAAGCAAGAGTTAAATCGAAGTCAAAACAAAAGCTTTTCAAATCACACAAACACAAAGAAAACAATTTTGAAAATGATGAGCAAGTACCTAAGAGCCCGTAGATAACTACGGATAGAAAGGGTGCTAATACCTTCCATTTCTATAATCTACCCCCCGTACTCAGAAATATCTCAAAAAAGGAATTTTTCTGTGCTTTTTCCTTTCCTTGTTGGATAGAATAAAAGTCGGTGGCGACTCTTGCTTACCGCGACATTTTGCGAATACAAACGCAAAACGCAAACCAGCAATTCCTTTAAAAAGGGAAACCACGTCCCGGTTCTGGCCACCGTATCACACAAACTTTTGTGCTCATTATTTTTCTTCTTACATTTTTATTTCTTTCAAGGATAGCTATAACCTTACACACACTCACACTCATAATGCAGGTATACATCCATTCGAGATCCCATGGGTAATAATACTGCTATGGCCTTTTGTGACTCTGAGAATCTAATCTACCAAGCCGAAGACGAAGGTGAAGAAGATTATGTAGTACCAGGAGAACTTTCCAGACTACTACAACAAGAAGAGAGAACCATTCAACCTCACGAGGAACCCGTGGATACAATCAACCTAGGTACCAAAGAAGACAGAAAAGAGGTCAAGGTGGGCGCCAATCTCGAACCCAATATCAAGGAGCGTCTGATACAGCTGTTGTACGATTATGTCGAAGTCTTTGCCTGGTCATATGAAGACATGCCAGAACTTGATGCAGATATTGTGGTACATCGTCTGCCTACAAGAGAGGATTGTCTTCCAGTAAAGCAAAAGGTTTGCCGCATGAGGCCTGATATATCAGAAAATATTAAAGCAAAAGTCATGAAGCAATTCAACGCTGGATTCTTGGCTGTCACCTCTTATCCCCAATGGGTTGCCAATGTTGTTCCTGTGCCCAAAAAGGACGGAAAAGTGTGAATGTGTTTGGACTACAGAGATTTGAATAGGGAAAGCCCTAAGGATGATTTTACACTCCCCCACATTGATATTCTAGTTGACAATACGTCTCAACACAAAGTGTTTTCCTTCATGGATGGATTCTCAGGTTATAATAAAATCAAAACGGCGCCTGAGGACATGGAGAAAACAACATTTGTCACGCAGTGGGGCACTTTCTGCTATAAGGTGATGCCATTCGGACTGATGAATGCTGGGGCAACCTATCAACGTGCCATGGTAGCCCTATTTCACGACATGATACATCACGAAATAGAGGTCTATATGGACGACATGATAGCCAGATCTCAAACAGAAGAAGAGCATCCTGATCACTTACAAAAACTGTTTGAGAGACTGAAGAAGTATAAACTGAGGTTGAATTCAAACAAGTGCACATTTGGGGTACGGTCTGGTAAACTCCTAGGCTTTACCGTCAGCAACAAAGGTATTTAAGTAGATCCTGCCAAGGTAAAAGCAATACAAGAGATGCCTGCTCCTCGTACTGAGAAGGAAGTCAGAGGGTTCTTGGGACGTTTAAACTACATTGCCAGATTCATCTCTCACCTGACAGCTACTTGTGAACCAATCCTCAAATTCTTGGTTCCAAGTTGCTTTTGACAAAATCAAAGAATACTTACAAGAGCCTCATGTGTTGATGCCACCAGTCGAGGGAAGACCATTGATCATGTATCTTACTGTTTTAGAAAACTCAATGGGTGTGTATTGGGGCAGCATGACGAGTCTGGCCGAAAAGAGCATGCTATTTACTACCTGAGCAAAAAGTTTACGGACTGTGAAAACAGATATTCACTGCTCGAGAAAACTTGCTGCGCTCTGGCATGGGCTGCTCTCTAGCTAAGACAGTATATGCTGACTCATACTACCTTGTTGATATCCAAAATAGATCCGATAAAATACATCTTCGAGAAGCCAGCTCTTTTTGGGAGAATAGCGAGACGGAAGATGATCCTAACAGAGTACGACATACAGTATACTACCCAGAAAGCTATAAAGGGCAGTGTACTAGCTGATCACCTTGCTCACCAAGCTGTAGAAGACTACCAATCCACGAAGTTCGAATTTCTGGATGAAGACATCATGACGTTAAACAACTGTAAAGAATTCAGGCCATATGACGGACCTGAACAAGGATCCCGATGGACCCTGTTCTTTGATGGGGCATCCAATGCACTTGGCAATGGTATCATTGTTGTACTTATATCTCCGGAAGGGTGTCATACTCCCTTTACCGCAAGACTCTGCTTCAATTGTACAAACAACATGGCGGAATACGAAGCATGCATCTTTGGTCTCAGAGCCGCCATAGACTTGGGGATCAAATCCTTAAATGTATTCAGAGACTCAACTTTGGTTATCAACCAGATCAAAGGGGAATGGGACACCAAACACCCAAACCTTATCCCTTATAAAGAACATGTTTTGACGTTGCTACCATATTTTGAGAAGATTACCTTCGAGCATTTCCCACGAGAAAAAAATAAGCTACCAGACGCTCTAGCCACAATGTCATATATGTTTAAACTTAATTGGGATAATGAGGCTCCCCAGATCACCATCAAACGAATGTAGGAACCAGCGCACTATCACGAGGTTAATACTGAAGAAGTAGTGGACCAGCCTTGGTTTCACGAAGTCAAGAAGTATCTCGAGACTCAAGAATATCCAGAAGGAGCTTCAATCAATGATAAGAAGTTCTTAAGGAGATTCTCTGCTAAATTTTTCCTTAGTAACGACATTCTTTACAAACGCAACCATGACTCTGTGTTACTTTGATGCGTAGACAAGGTTGAAGCAGAAAGGATCATGACTGAGTTACATGAAGGCACTTTTGGCACCCATTCCAGTGGGCATACGATGGCAAAGAAAATCCTACAGACAGGCTATTACTGGTCTACCATGGAAGCATATTGCTATCAACACTCTCGAACCTGCCATAAGTGTCAGATTTATGCTGACAAGGTGCACGTACCTCCGGTTCCTCTGAATGTCTTGACGGCTCCTTGGCCCTTTGCTATGTGGGGAATTTATATGATTGGGGAAATCAAGCCAACAACCTCAAATGGACACCGCTTCATCTTAGTGGCCATTGATTATTTTACAAAGTGGGTGGAGGCAGCTTCCTTCGCTTCCGTTACCAAGAATGTTGTTTCCCGTTTCATCAAGCAAAAACGCATTTTCCGGTATGGTATCCCGAAAAGGATCATCACTGACAATGGTACAAATCTCAACAACACTATGATCACTGCCTTGTGCGAGCAATTCAAGATCCAGCATCACAATTATTCCCCTTACCGACCAAAGATGAATGGTGTTGTCGAAGCTGCAAATAAAAACATTAAAAAGATCATACAGAAAATGACAGTCACATACAAAGACTGGCATGAGATGCTACCATTCGCTCTCCACGGGTATCGTACCACAACTCGCACATCAACTGGGGAAACACCCTATTCTCTGGTTTACGACATGGAAGCCGTCTTGCCTATTGAGGTTCAGATACCATCTCTAAGAATTATGAAGGATGCAGGGCTGAAAGAAAATGATTGGATCCAGACTCGACTTGATCAATTGAACTTGATTGATGAGAAGAGACTTACTGCTGTTTGCCATGGTCAAATGTATCAAAAACGGATGATCAAGGCTTTCAACAAGAAGGTCAGACACCAAGTGTATCAAGTTGGAGATATGGTGATCAAACGCATCATACTGCCACAAGGTGATCCTAGGGGCAAATGGAATCCTACCTATGAAGGACCATTTATAATCAAAAACATTTTCTCTGTTGGGGCAATGATCTTAACCACCATGGATGGTGATGACCTTCCGCATCCTGCAAACGCGGACATAGTCAAAAGATACTACGCATAAGAGACCCGCTAGGTTGACATACCTAGGAAAAACAAGGGCATCCCTGCAAACCAAAGAGGTTCGGGCAAAAATTAGGGACAAAAATAAAAAAATATGTACACCCAGCAAGTTGAAAACCCGAAAGGGCGACTTGGGCAAAAAAGGGTTTCCCGGTGGACTGAAAACCCGAAAGGGTGGTCCAGGCAAAAGTTAGGGAATTAAAGCGTATGACTATGTCCCGTTGGATCACCTTACGGACAACCTGCAAACTCAGAGGTTCTGATCAATTCAATCATCTTCGGACGAGGCAACAAATAGACAAGATGCTCGGAGATATAAAGGCTATAGAAGAATGGGAACCCCATGGGATAAATACACATAGCTATCTTTTCTTTGTATTAAAATTTTCATTTTTCTTATGACGGCATTCTCTTACTAGAATGTTTGTCTCATTCTACAAAAATACTTACTCAAAGTCAATACAAAGATATCCCTTTGAAAGTGCAAAAACTATCTGTTTTTTTCTTACTCTTGTGTTTTGTTTACAAAAACGTCCAACGATTCATTGATGAACATATGCATTTGAACATAATTACTGTTTACAAATAAACAAAATAAAAGACAATCACCGATGGCTTTAAGAGGTAGGGAATTCTCCCTAAGCTATTTCTATAAACCCCCCACAATTTGCAGTTTAATTCCCAGTGGAACGAGATTCCAATTATCAATCCCCAGTAGAAGTCGTTCATTTTCTCAGGATTTCGCAATAGGATTTTACAAGCAGTACATGGCATTTCCCTTACAACAGAGTTTATTTCTCTAAGAAAAAATTCATCAACACTTAGACTTCACAACATGAAGACTTATACTCCATATCCTCAACAGCAGTCAGGGATTTATTTTCCCCAATCCAACAGCAGTACAACAAATTGGCTCACATACGTATACATTGCATCCATATATCATAAACATTGATAACACGAATGCATTATATCATACATTTCATACAACATGGCTTTGCATCTTAGCTAACATTTTGCCCTTTTCAGGATAAGATTAACAGCTATCATTAGCAATGTTCAAAAGTTTTCAGATATAGTACATATACGCTCCAGACACCGATGCCTTTATGATACTCATTCAAATTCAACTTCTCAAATACAGTTCAGATACACTCCAGACACGAATTCCATTCTGATACTCATTCAGATTCAACTTCTCATATACAACTCAGATACGCTCCAGACACGGATGCCATTCTGATAATCATTCAAATTCAACTCTCAGATACAGTTCAGATACGCTCCAGACACGGATGCCATTCTGACACTCATTTAAAATTCAACTCTCATATACAGTTCAGATATGCTCCAGACACGGATGCCATTATGATACTCATTCAAGTACAACTTTCAGATACAGTTCAGATACGCCCCAGACACAGATGCTATTCTGATACTCATTAAGATTCAACTTTCATATACAGTTCAGATACGCTCCAGACACAGATTCCATTCTGATAATCAATCAAAATCAGCTCCCAGATACAGTTCAGATACGCTCCAAACACGGACGCCATTCTGATGCTCATTCTTTCATCTTATAAATTACAATACAAACAATCACTTTTGGATGGAATATTTAAGCCCATTTCCTAAAGCTTTCTATCACCCCTCCAAATGTGATCTTTAACCCATTCCCTCAACCATTGCATCGTCGAGTAAAAATTTCTGGGCACTTTAGTGTCCAATCATCTTCCACCTTCGAGTCACGACTGGCAAAACATGCCAATCTAACTCTTCAAGCTTAAGAAGATTGAACATGGGCAGCTGTTGTACCCCAAAATTTTCCCTCTCACTTATCAAGAATTTTCTCACAAGATCTCATTGGGCTCAAAACTGCACTAGGGTTTGATCAGCTCAAGACACCTCCTTATGCACTGATGACCAAAATTAAGGTTTGAGTTTGCATAAGGATTTTTGAACTATCAATGCTTCATATGACTTTCATGGATCATTATGGACCCCCAAGGTTATTCATGTCAAGTTTCAAGCCTTGGATCACACTTTTGATTAGTCAATTGAACAGTTGACCTAAAAATCAGTTGTATTGGGGAAAAAGTCAACCATGGCCAATTTACAATCAAACTTCATAATTTTTTATCCGCATCAATATTATAGACTCATATGTATCATTTTATCAAGTTTGGACCACAATTCCTCAAGAAATTTGATCAAATCTCCAAAAGGGCAAAATGGTCAAAATTAGGGTTTTGACTGGGAAAGGGAAATTTCTGATTTTTGACCTAGAAAATGGTTAATTGGTTTAAGGAATGATCTCAAGAGTCCAATTGCATCATTTTTACCTAATGACATGATTCAAAACATTGCAAATCCTTTGGATTGACAGGTGAATTTTGAAGTCAACTGATCAAAAGTCAATTGTATACTGAAAAGTCAAACTTTGACTTTTTGGTCAAATTCAAGTGCCAAAGATCACAATTCATCAAAACATGTCAAAATAGGAAACTTATTCATCAAGAAATCAAGATTTTATTTTGAAAAGTAAAAATTTCTAAACTTAGAAATTTTTTCTAAGTGTTGAAAATTTCTTATTTTTTCATAACTTTGAGTAATTTTTTCATTATGATACAAGATGATTCAAAGGAAACTTACAACATGAAAGTTGTATATCTCCATGAAATCTACAAATTTTCTTCACACAACTTCTTCCAAAAGTTCTTGGATCTCAAGTTATAATTTTGTGAATACATGCTCATGAACTAAAAAAGACTTAGTGAAATTTTGCCCTAGTTAGGCATATTTTTGACCTAACTTCATGGCAATTTTTCACATAGTTCTAAGGGGAATCTTCAAAATCAATTCAAACATGGGTTGTAGAGCACATTACAATATTTCCAAAATGTCCAATAACTCCTTGAGATCATTCTTGAGCAAGGATAATCGAAGGCAAGAAGTTAGGGTTTTCAAACTTGAATTACAAGCCATTTTGTGAAGAACACTTGATCCAATCTTCAAGCATGTTGTACAAATATTGCTTTGCAGGCTTCAAACTTTCTAATCACTCAATAATTTAATGTTTACACAACTGATAGAGCCATTATCCAAACATTTAAGCCATTATCCAAGTTGCATTTCCATTTTGGGAAGAAAGTCACCACTTCCATTTTGGAAAAGTGACTTTAATCACAATGTCAACTCTTCTTGAGCCCATACATTGTTGTTTCTGAATCCAAAACATTTAAAAGCAAGAAGCAACATATCTACAGCCTGCTAACCACCCTAAAAATCCTTGTACTTCACATTGAAACCAAGTTTGTCAACTTTGCTTCAAAGTCAAGTAACCAAGCCATAACATGTGATTTCAATTTCTGAGTTGTTTCAAGCCTCAAAACCTCTTGCCTATAAGTACATACACTATTTGCAAGCTAACACACTTGCTTGAAGATACTAAAAACTCTCCAAAACACCATTGCTGCACAAAATTGCCCAACTTGACAGTTTTGAGCAAAAACTCATGATCTTCATTTCCCCTCGTGCGTTTTGAAAACCAATCATTCAAACACCTTCTATACATCATACCAAAGTAATCCAGGCCTCTGTTTCAATACTGTAACTCCTCCATCACTATCCACCATTTTCAAAAATCAAGCTTGCAGGTTGACTTGAGTAGAGAGATTAGGGGACTTTCATGGCAAAGTAGGAGTTGGAATACACTCAAGGAAGTCCAGGAAAGCTAAACAGGTCCTCAGGCCATCTGAAAAGTTGCTCAAACTCCATTTACGACTCCAGCTGTAAGAGGTAAGCTTTCAAACTTCCATCTCTTCATACAGGAATCATTTGTTTCTGATTTGTGAAGATAAAATGTAGATATCATTGCTCTAAAACTGACCATGTTCATAGTTCCCATTTATATTGACTGTGTATAGAGAATTTTTGATTTGAAATTTTTGAGAAAATTAGGTATCAATTTAGGGCCAGCAAAATTAATTTTCATCTTTGACTTTTAGCTTACATAAGTTATATGGTTAGATTCGTGAGGAAAAATAGCACAACTTTCATGTTTTCATTTTCTATTTTTGTTGAGAAATGAATGAGATACAGGTGGTCCGACTGGCTGAAGGTTGAAGACGAAGTACAGGCCATGGAAACGTTTTACCTTACGTATTTATTCTTTCATTTAAGTTAACGGATGTACAACCACCCCAGTGGTAAGGCAGCGCGCGTTATTGTTAGAGGTCGTGGGTTCGAACCTCAGCGCTGCCTTTTGCAAATGTTTTTACATTTTGTCTTTTTTTGGTTCCTTCCAGCGCATGGGCCTCCCCCATCCTGGGCCTGACTTTTTTCTAACCTTCCCCCCTTGCTTCATATTTGCACCCTGGCCCATTTGTATTTATTTGTTTGTTTATTTATTTCATTTTTATTTTTCTTAAATATTTCTTTTCTAAAATACTAAAAATCATAAAAACACACAAAAAAATGATAATTTTATATTTTGACTTTATTTTTTTTTCTATAAACGAAAAAATATTTTATTTACTATACTTTATTTATTTTTATTAACTAAATCTTATAGACTTAATTAATAATTATATTATTTATTTTTCTTCATACCATTTAAAAATATATTATATTTTTATTGCTATAAATATTTTCAAGATAAAAAAAATGCTAAAAAAATATACTTTCCTTAACTTATTTTCTTTTGATTAATTAATAGAATTAGGGTTTACTTTTAAAATCTTTTTCTTAATAAATTCAAACTTAATTAATTATTTTCTTTATTTAAATTAGGTTAAGACAAAAAAATCTTTCTTTATGAAAATCAAACAAAATTCATTTTCTTTACATTTTCATCCTTATGCATTATTCATCATTATACTTTATAATTCTTGTACAAATTCAATTTGGTTGTAATAGATTAATTAGGTTTATATTATTGCAATCCCCATTCATAAATTGTATACCCCCTCCCACAAACGTTGTAATAGCGTAGTAACTTTAAATTTCGCAATTTATCGCTTTTACATAACATGCTAGTAATTAGGGTTTGTATGGAAAGAATAAAATCAACCAAATAGCAAACCCTAATCCAAGACAAAATCAAGCATGAAAATAATACACTTGCACACAAGCACCCCTAGGGTTATCCTACTTGGTTACCTTATACAAAATGGACATATTACGCATGTAAGGTATCTTAGCAAAAACAAACAAATACAAGATCATAGTCCCTCGATGACGCTATCTAAGTTGCCTTACAAATGATTTTAGTCTCTAAAAAAGACTTCTAAGATACCTTGAAACATTGCTAATCATGGTTATACGATGACCCACGCCTGTCCCGTTAACTTCCAAAGATAGGGTTGCTTACCAAATCAATGGTAAGACAACAATGTCAAAGGAAAAGAAAATGAACAAGAAATACTTTTGAGTAGGTAGAATGCTCCTAATTACTTGCTCCATTTCAAAACAAACATCCTTGCTATTTTCAAAACAATCACATACACTTTTAAAACAACTTACAAAACTTGAAAACATTTTCAAAAGATCAACATCTTTGTATACATTCTTACGAACGAGAATCATTACAAAGATTGTATAAACAAAGGCCTCTTTACAAAATACTTTCAAAAAACCACACTAAGCACAATTTCAAACAAAAGCAAGTGATCTAGAAAGTAGCTAAGAGCCCATGGAAAACCATGAATAAAAAGGGTGCTAATACCTTCCCTTTTCATAATCTACCCCCCGAACTCAAGAAACAATCTCAAAGGTCTTTCCTGTGCTTTTTCACCTTTCCTTTTTTGGATAGAAGAAAAGTCGGTGGTGACTCTTGCTAACCGCAACATTTGCAATCGAACATAAAACCTTCAAGTCAATTCTCCCACCGTATCACAATCACCAATTATCATTTCGGATTCTCCTACTCCCTTTCCCATTAATCCTCTAGAAGATCACCTTAGAGCAATATTAGACTTAGAAGCGTTGGATCACCTTGCCTCAACCTCTCACAAAATTGCCATTCCCAAACCAAAACCAACTATCACCAAGGCAGATGTTGGTAGAAATTTACTGATTTTTGAAACAGAGATAATTGAATAGGTTAACTCTTTGAAGCAAGTAAGCTTAGAAAATCTAAATCATACTGCTTCTGATTCTCACTAGAACCAGTTTAGAAGATGGTTCAACTTAGAATCCCAGAAACTCAAGGAATTAAGCTATGAAATGGCCCAACAGAACTTTTGTGATCAACTGAAGGTTTTCAAGGATCAAGTTCTGAGTCACTGGGAAAGGAAATCTACTCTTCTGCTGGACAATGCTCCCTGGAAAGAGTACCAAACTTCAGAAGTTGATGAACCATGCTCTGATAATCTTCCTATGGCTACTATTCAAGACAAAGGCACGATAACTGAAGAAGCCACTGAATCATAAAATTCTACAGAGTGTTCTAAGAAACTTGCATCTTCTGTGGATACACCAGCTTCATCTTTGGTTATGCAAACTCTGGAAGAGTTAAAGAAAGAGAATGCAGTGATCAAAGAAAGATTGGACAAGCAAGAAGACACAATCAAAGAAATCAAGGAAATGCTGGGAAAACAAGAGGAATCGAGCACTCAGATTAAGAGCTTGCTGGAAGTGTTGCTCACACGACTTCCCCCTCCTCAATCTTAGTTTTTTTTTTAAATTTCTGCATTCATTTTTCTTGTTTTATTTGGCTCCGAAAGTGTTATTGCAATCATGTTTAATATAACTCATCTTTTTGACTCTGAATATTAGTGTTTATATTAATTTTTGTTCCTGACAAAAAAAGGGGAGAACATAAGATATTTCCAATAACAGTATATCGAGACAAAGTCTCAAACATTTTGAATATCATAACTTCTCGTTTTTTTCTGAAAGCAAAACAGGAACAAAACTCTGATGAAGACAGAAGGAGATGCATTAAAAGCTCTGATCAGAATGAACTTCAGGGAAGTAACTCATCTCTATCTGAGTACTCAACTCAGGGGGAGACTCTCTAATGCCTTATGTTCTGTCTATTTTAAATGAAATATCCTAGTTTTTGTCATCATAAAAAAGGGGGAGATTGTTAGAACATAGTTTGATTCTACAACCCTCGTAAGAGTTTTGATGATAACAAACACAAAGAACAATTATGCACTCTAAAATTATATTCTGTTTTGTAGAGCAGTTCTGATGGAAGTAGATCCGAAGATAAGCCACTATGTTGTTCCTGCTGTGAACATAGACTATTCTCATAAAGTTATGATGATTGGAGATCAGAAGCTGCGCTAAGAGAAATATGTTTTAACTATGACTACATAACTCTGAAAGTAAGTCTGGCGGTGCAAATAGGATCTTTTGACTCTGACCTTCCAAAGTTCTAAAGCAAGCAGCAAGGATCTTTTATTTGAGGAAAGCACATTAACTGTCATTTATCAAGTTTCCAAATACTCAACTATGTTGCGCCTATTTAAACAAGGGATGAGGATAAATCGTTTATGATTTACACAACATTTTACAACACACTTCAACGCTGCTATCCTTTCTACTCCTCATTCAAACTATTCTTTCACCTGTGTAATACATCACAAGACTGTGATACTGTTTTGTAAGAAAACATATTGTACACTGATTTATTCATATTTTATTTAGTGAATTTCCTTGAGAAAAACCCGGGTTGTGGTTATACTCAAGAATGACTTTGGCAGTAGTCAAAGTAGATTTGTAATCAAGATTGATTAGTGAATTAAGACCTCGTTGGAGAGAGGCAAAATCACCTTGGCGGGTGGAGTGGAGTAGTTTGAGTTTAAACAAACCAGGATAAAAATCATCGTGTTATTTCCATTGTTTTTTAAGATTCCAATTTAACCCCCCTTCTTGTATTTTTTAATTATACAATATGCAAACAATGCAAACAAAAAATAACAAGCAAAGACTACTGAGTATCATCATCAAAATTCCTAGGAGGAAAAGCCACTCCAAAGTTATCAAGGATTGAGATCTAGGAAGTTCACTTGAGCAGTTATCATATTCATGGTCCTCGAGTGAGCTTGCTGATTGGTGATGATTAGAGGTGGCAAACGGGCATGCCCGCCCGTGAAAAGCTTGCAAAAGAATGGGGCATGGCGGACTTTGTTGAGGGTGTGAGCCTAAAATATTTCCCCACTCTACAAAAAGTGAGTGTGGAGAGGGGCGGGCTCGTGGGCATTATGCCTTTTTAGCCTAAAAATTACATTTTTTATCTTAATGCTCGCACCCGCAAAAAAAATAGGGCGGGACAGACATATTAGAGGGTGGAGACCTAAAACCTTGGTCTGCCTCGCAAAAAGTGCGGGAAAAATAGAAATTCCCGACGAGTCGAGCCTATTTTTTCACTCCTAGTGATGATGGCGTTGGGGAGAGCTTTGGTATGTGGAGTTTGAGGCATCTCATAGTCGAAATCCTCCATAAGTGATGGTCCTGCTTGTTTGTAGATTGGTATTTCCTGACGTTGAAAGCCTTTCTTTTATTCTTTAGAGCCTTTTTGTACTAAGACCCCTTTTGTCTTCAAATGGCATATGAACTAGCTTGTATCTATGTATTTTGACCGAATTGTCCACTGATTCCTCCAATTCTAGATTGAATCCAACATGTGTAAGAATCTTTGTAATCAAGTGACCATATGGTAACCAAGAACTTTCCTTCCTTCAACATTCGATCATGTAGTATACTACCCCACTAGCCCAATTGGTTTTGACATTGTTAGCTAGTAGCCATGTTATTACCACATCAATTTTGAAGTCTTTCCCAATATTGAATTTTCTTAGGATGAGAATATGGATCACCAAATTTTGAATGAGGCGAATAAATGAAGTCAAATGTCATGCAAAAAAGGAAATCAGTGACCCGCAGTTAGATCCATTAGATGAGATTGATAAGTAGAAAAATAATGGAAGTCCTCAATAGATTCAGGAAATCGATATAGTAGATATACCCAAAGAAAATAAGATCACATACAATAACAAATTCTTCCAGAGAGAGATTTTATGCTTACATACCTCTAATTTAGTAACCTCTTCTTCATAACTAAGGTCAGTGTAAAATATCATCCCCGACTTTGTGAGCATCTCTTTTGGTTTGTTGGACATGAAATTCTTCATATCAATTTGCACAAAGACGTTGCAAAAAATCAAATTTTCCATACACTTTCATCTACATAGTGAGAAAGGATGTTATTCTTTTCAGCAAAGTTTTCATAGAATCTTTCCTCTTGCTCTTGGGATGAGAATTCATCAGACACATAGGTTGAAGTTGGTGCACTTGTAGAGGTGTAGACTCTTTTTGGTGTCATTGAGGATGATAATGATATAAAAAGTAGCATAAGAATGCAAGAATATGGAGATAAGATTATAAGATGGATGATAAGAAAGGAAGTTCATATTATATATTTATAGACTGAATTTAATCGATTAAATGATCATTTGGTCGACCAAATCAATACTGGACATTGATTATGATAGATTCATGTAGGTAGTGCATAACTTTTCAAAATTTAATCGATTAAAACCCTATGTAAATAAATTAAAAGGAGCGAAATTTGAATTTCAAAAGGCCGAATCGATTAACCCTATAATTTTGATCTATTAAATGGTAATTT
This sequence comes from Vicia faba, assembly GCA_948472305.1. Taxonomy (NCBI): domain Eukaryota; kingdom Viridiplantae; phylum Streptophyta; class Magnoliopsida; order Fabales; family Fabaceae; genus Vicia; species Vicia faba. The sequence continues at coordinate 250,373,744 of OX451736.1, read as the reverse complement.
TCAGCTTCTTTTGGTTTGTTTGGGTGTTGAAAGACTTTGCGACCATATTTGATTTTGTGCTAAATTAATTAAAAAGTCCATTCAATTATTTTTCATTAATCAATTACTTGAAAAGTGAAGTTTTAGAAAAGGGGGTATGAAACCTAAGAAGAGTAGTTTCATTAATGTTAATGGATTTAATATATCATAGGTATTTCAATATATAACCCTTTGACCATCTTAAATCAGACAATTTGAAAAAAAATGATTCTATAAGACCATGCTTATGATAGCAATTGCATTTATAAACTGGAGGATTTATTTTACTTTTAGCATGACAAATATTGATAAGTGATTTAACATTACTATTAGGTTGATAACCTGAGACAAATTTATTATATGAAGCTCTTTGGTTAGACAAAATCATATTGAGGTGATCTTTTCCTCTAATAAACTTAAGATTTCATGCAATCTATCTACTTCATTTCTCAACGCATCACATTTTTCACATTTATTTAATTTTAAGGTTTGTATTCTAAGTGCATTCATTTAATCATTTATCCTATCATATTTATTTTCGATAGCGTTAAAATGTTTATGAAATTATTCAATATTTCATTCAAGCTGGCCATTTATTTTACTAAGCTCGACACTTAAATCAACTAATTATTTGTAGGATAAAGTAGTTACCTCATTGTCTTTATTACAAGTACCTTTAAGAAAATTTTTTTACCTCTTCTTCTTATTCTTTGAAATGTTCTTCATGAATATCTTCAGATGAGTTTTTGAATAAATCCTTGAGTGATGATTCATATGTTTTTCCAACTGATTATTCCCATGTTATTGTAAACTTCTTGTATGATTTGTAAACCTCCTCATATGATTCTTATTATGTTGATTCTTTAGAATATCCTTGATAAATTATTATAGTTCTTTCATATGATATTTTAGGTGAAGATGTTTCAAATGTTCTCAATTGGATGCATTGAGACGCATGTCATTGGTAACTGTTTCATATCTCCACACCATCCCCTATTTTCAGGATTCACAAATGTTGTGTAATCATTAATATTTTTCTCTTTCTTGTTGATTAAGTTTTCAAATTGATTATAAATACACATTCACTCTCATTTCTTCTCTGTTCTATTTCCTCTCTAGTTTTCGTTTGCAAAAACCCTTTTTCAGAAATCTCAAACAGTCGGTGTGAACAATGGCTTCATCTTCAAGCGCTAAGAATCTTCAATGTGCTCCTGGTTCATCTTTATCAACTGCAGAACAATACGAAGAACCGTCAAGAACCTTACTTACTCCTATTTATTCTCTTGAGGTTCTCTGCGAGCTTATCATTGATTTTGAAAGCATGAAGGAGAATGGGTTTGATCTTACTGCAGATGTAGCAATTCAAGGTTGGAACAGGTATTTTGATCGCCTTCTAGGTCCAATATTCCCAATTTTGGTCAAGGAATTCTAGATTCATGCAACCTCATCTAATAACCAAGTAACGTCTTATGTAATGGGGAAGAAAATTGCAATTACTGAAGATCTGATTGTAAAGCTGATTGGTTATAATGGAGGAGGAATCCGTTGCAGCGACATGGCTGAGAAATGTTCTGACCTAACAACCATCTCAAGAGTAATCTTCACTTCTGGGCAGCCAATAAGATTAAAGATATGAAGGACTACTTCAGAATCTGGGCAAAGATCATTCTGGGCTGTATCAACCACAGGAAGCCAACAAGCTCTCCTGACTACATAAATATTGACCAATCGTTCCTGCTATACTTCATTGTGAAGAAGACGAAAATAAACCTTCCTCACTTGCTTTTCAATCATTTTAGAACAAGCGTGAATGAAACAAGAGAAGATGAAAGAACCAAGAGGGATTAGATACCTCTGGCCAGGCTAATTTCAGATATTCTGACTGAGAATAGGTTAATATAACAGCTGACTGAAGCTCAGCAGATAAGCACGCTGAAGGCATGTGCTAGAAAACCTCTCAATGCCAAGAACCTGAAAAAGATGAAGATAATTGACAGCATTAAGAAGGATCCAACCATTGCTACAAAAGAAGTCATCACATCAAGGAGAATCCCTCTGAAAGATTTTCCTCTATTTTCTGAAATTGATGCTTCACCAGAAATAGTTGTCATATATTTGGAAGCATGCAAGAAGGATGGAACTGCTCTAGAGTTAAACATTTGTGATCTGCATCAACAAGCTCCAGATGTTGTCCTAAAGAAGTCAAGAAAAAGAAAATCTGTAGGAGAAGGACCTTCTCAGAAAACACCAAAAGCTTATAATAATAAAGGTAACTCTTCTTTTATTTCTGTTGAAGAATCAGTGGTTTTTCTAACATCTGAAACACCCTCCTCTCCAAAACCAGCAGAAGATCCCTCACCACAAACATTTGAAGACTTTGATATATAATTTGACCCCTTAGTAACTCTAGAAAAGATACTAAACAAACCTCACTCTCCCAATCCACATCTTGAACAAAATCAGCCAGAACTTGCTAGAGTTCTTTCTGATATTGATCAATTTGATCCAGATTTTCAAGCTCCCCACATAGAAAATCCAAACTTCCAAACCACTCACCCAGAAAATCCAAACGCTACCGCTTCCCAACCAGAAAATCCATACACAGACTCTGATACCACCACACCAATTCCTGGAATAACAGAACCTCTCATGGTTCGACAACCTCTCTCCATCTAAGACATTCCAGAAATTCCATCACCTTACCATTCCACTCCACCAAACACACCTCCATAACCAATTATCATTTCTGATTCTTCTACTCCCTCTCCCATTAATCCTCCAGAAGATCACCTTAGAACAGTATTAGACTTAGAAGCGCTGGATCACCTTACCCCAACCTCTCACAAAATTGCCATTCCCAAACCAAAACCAACTATCACCAAGGCAGATGTTGGTAAAAATTTACTGATTTTTGAAACAGAGATAATTGAATGGGTTAACTCTTTGAAGCAAGTAAGCTTATAAAATCTAAATCCCGCTGCTTCTGATTCTCACTGGAACCAGTTTAGAAGATGGTTCAACTCAGAATCCCAGAAAATCAAGGAATTAAGTTATGAAATGGCCCAACAGAACTTTTGTGATCAACTGAAGGTTTTCAAGGATCAAGTTCTGAGTCACTGGGAAAGGAAATATATTCTTCTACTGGACAATGCTCCCTGGAAAGAGCACCAACCTTCAGAAGTTGATGAACCATGCTCTAATAATCTTCCTCTGGCTACTATTCAAGACAAAGGCACAACAACTGAAGAAGCCACTGAATCATAAAATGCTACAGAGTGTTCTAAGAAACTTGCATCTTTTGTGGATACACCAGCTTCATCTTTGGTTATGCAAACTCTGGAAGAGTTAAAGAAAGAGAATGCAGTGATCAAAGAAAGATTGGATAAGCAAGAAGACACGATCAAAGAAATCAAGGAAATGCTGGGAAAACAAGAGGAGTCGAGCACTCAGATTAAGAGCTTGCTGGAAGTGTTGTTCACACGACTTCCCCCTCCTCAATCTTAGTTTTTTTAAAAAAACTTTTTTCTGCATTCATTTTTCTTATTTTATTTGGCTCCGAAAGTGTTACTGCAATCATGTTTAATATAACTCATCTTTTTGACTCGGAATATTAGTGTTTATATTGATTTTTGATTCCTGACAAAAAGGGGGGGGGGGGGGGGGGACGTAAGATATTTCCAATAACAGTATATCGAGACAAAGTCTAAAACATTTTAAATATCATAACTTCTCATTTTTTTCTCTGAAAGCAAAACAGGAACAAAACTCTGATGAAGACAGAAGGAGATGCATTAAAAGCTCTGATCAGAATGAACTTCAGAGAAGTAACTCATCTCTATCTGAGTACTCGACTCAGGGGGAGACTCTCTAATGCCTTATGTTCTGTCTATTTTAAATGAAATATCCTAGTTTTGTCATCATCAAAAAGTGGGAGATTGTTAGAACATAGTTTGATTCTACAATCCTCGTAAGAGTTTTGATGATAACAAACACAAAGAACAATTATGCACTCTAAAATTATATTCTGTTTTGTAGAGAAGTTTTAATGGAAGTAGATCCTAAGATAAGCCACTAGGATGTTCCTGTTGTGAACATAGACTATTCTCATAAAGTTCTGATGATTGAAGATTAGAAGTTGCGCTAAGAGAAATATGTTTCAACTCTGACTACATAACTCTGTGAAAGTAAGTCTGACGCTGCAAACAGGACCTTATGACTCTGACCTTCCAAAGTTCTAAAGCAAGCAGCAAATGGATACCTCAATGTTCAAAAGTGTTACAATTCATCAAAGCTATATCAAATGCAACGGCTATAAACAGACAAGGATCTTTTATTTGAGGAAAGCGTATTAACTTTCATTTATCAAGTTTCTAAATACTCAACTATGCTGCGCCTATTTAAACAAGGGATGAGGATAAATCATTTACGATTTACACAACATTTTACAACACACTTCAACGTTGCTATCCTTTCTACTCCTCATTCATACTATTCTTTCACCTGTGTAATACATCACAAGACTGTGATACTGTTTTGTAAGAAAACATACTGTACACTGATTTATTCAAATTTTATTTAGTGAATTTCCTTGAGAAAAACTAGGTTGTGGTTATACTCAAGAAGACTTTGGCAGTAGTCAAAGTAGATTTGTAATCAAGATTAATTAGTGAATTAAGACCTCCTTGGAGAGAGGCGAAATCACCTTGGCGGGTGGACTGGAGTAGTTTAAGTTTAAACAAACCTGGATAAAAATCATCGTGTTATTTCCATAGTTTTTTAAGATTCCAATTCAACCCCCCATTCTTGTATTTTTCAATTATTCAATATGCAAACAATGCAAACAAAAAATAACAAGCAAAGACTACTGAGTATCATCATCAAAATTCCTAGGAGGAAAATCCACTCCAAAGTTATCAAGGTTGCGAGCTAGGAAGTTCACTTGAGCAGTTATTATATTCATGGTCCTCGAGTGAGCTTGCTGATTAGTGATGATTAGAGGTGGCAAACAGGCATGCCCGCCCGTGAAAAGCTTGCAAAAGAATGGGGCATGGCGGGCTTTGTTGAGGGTGTGAGCCTAAAATATTTCCCCACTCTGCAAAAAGTGAGTGTGGGGAGGGGCAGGCCCGCGGGCATTATGCCCTTTTAGCCTAAAAATTACATTTTTATCTTAATTCTCGCACCTGCAAAAAAAATAGGGCGGGACAGACATATTAGAGGGTGGAGACCTAAAACCTTGGTCTGCCTCGCAAAAAGTGCAGGAAAAATGGGAATTCCCGACGATTCGAGCCTATTTTCCCACTCCTAGTGATGATGGCGTTGGGGAGAGCTTTGGTATGTGGAGTTTGAGGCATCTCATAGTCGAAATCCTCCATAATTGATGGTCCCGCTTGTTTGTAGAGTGGTGTTTCCTGACGTTGAAAGCCTTTCTTTTATTCTTTAGAGCCTTTTTATACTAAGACCCCTTTTGTCTTCAAATGGCATATGAACTAGCTTGCATCTATGTATTTTGACCGAATTGTCTAATGATTCCTCCAATTCTAGATTGAATCCAACATGTGTAAGAATCTTTGTAATTAAGTGACCATATGGTAACCGAGAACTTTCCTTCCTTCAACATTCGATCATGTGGTATACTACCCCACTAGCCCAATTGGTTTTGACATTGTTAGTTAGTAGCCATGTTATTACCACATCAATTTTGAAGACTTTCCCAATATTGAATTTTCTTAGGATGAGAATATGGATCACCACATTTTGAATGAGGCGAATAAATGAAGTCAAAAATCATGCCAAAAAGTAAATCAGTGACCTGCAGTTAGATCCATTAGATGAGATTGATAAGTAGAAAAATAATGGAAGTCATCAATAGATTCAGAAAATCGATATAGTAGATATACCCAGAGAAAATAAGATCACATACAATAACAAATTCTTCCAGAGAGAGATTTTATGCTTACATACCTCTAATTTAGTAACCTCTTCTTCATAACTAAGGTCAACTTAAAATATCATCACCAACTTTGTGAGCATCTCTTTTGGTTTGTTGGACATGAAATTCTTCATATCAATTTGCACAAAGACGTTGCAAAAAATCAAATTTTCCATACACTTTCATCTACATAGTGAGAAAGGATGTTATTCTTTTCAGCAAAGTTTTCATAGAATCTTTCCTCTTGCTCTTGGGATGAGAATTCATCAGACACATAGGTTGGAGTTGGTGCACTTGTAGAGGTGTAGACTCTTTTTGGTGTCATTGAGGATGATAATGATATAAAAAGTAGCATAAGAATGCAAGAATATGGAGATAAGATTATAAGATGGATGATAAGAAAGGAAGTTCAAATTATATATTTATAGACTGAATTTAATCGATTAAATGATCATTTGGTCGACCAAATCAATACTGGACATTGATTCTAATAGATTGATGTAGATAGTGCATAACTTTTCAAAATTTAATAGATTAAAACCCTATGTAAATAAATTAAAAGGAGCGAAATTTGAATTTCAAAAGGCCGAATCGATTAACCCTATAATTTTGATCTATTAAATGGCAATTTTCAGCTTCTTTTGGTTTGTTTGGGTGTTGAAAGACTTTGCGACCATATTTGATTTTGGAAACTACTCTTCTTAGGTTTCATACCCCCTTTTCTAAAACTTCACTTTTCAAGTAATTGATTAATGAAAAATAATTGAATGGACTTTTTAATTAATTTAGCACTTGTTAGATGAATAACTGCAATTTTTTTGAGTTTATTATCTAATGAGTGATTCCTTTAAAACCACGAGAACTTTGAGAAGAGGTCTATTTTCATTTTACAAAAAAACGCAGCCAAAATTTTCTCTCTGAATCGTTTAATATGAGAGACGATCTTTAAATATTATTTCCTCCTTGGTGAGGTTCCAAAAAGAATATTTTTTAAAAAAGGTAAATTCTAAAGAATTTTTTGAGTAATAGTTCACCTTTCTTTGAATAATGTTTACACTCATGCTTTGCACACCTTTTCATGATTTGAAATTTTGGTCTCTAAAGCTGCAAAGCATGTCTACAAAATAAATCATGTTTTTAATCTTTGGTATCTAAAACATTTTGGTTTCTTTAATGTTAATGGATTTAATATATCCTAGGTATTTCAATATATAACCCTTTGACCATCTTAAATCAGACAATTTGAAGAGAAAAAATGATTCCATAAGACCATGCTTATGATAGCAATTGCATTTATAAACTGGGGGATTTATTTTACTTTTAGCATGACAAATATTGATAAGTGATTTAACATTACTATTAGGTTGATAACCTGAGACAAATTTATTATATGGAGCTCTTTGGTTAGACAAAATCATATTGAGGTGATCTTTTCCTCTAATAAACTTAAGATTTCATGCAAGCTATCTACTTCATTTCTCAACGCATCACATTTTTCACATCTATTTGATTTTAAGGTTTGTATTCTAAGTGCATTCATTTAATCATTTATCCTATCATATTTATTTTCGATAGGGTTAAAATGTTTATGAAATTATTCAATATTTCATTCAAGATGGCCATTTATTTTACTAAGCTGGACACTTAAATCAACTAATTATTTGTAGGATAAAGTAGTTACCTCATTGTCTTTATTATAAGTACCTTTAAGAAAATTTTCTACCTCTTCTTCTTCTTCTTTGAAATGTTCTTCATGAAAATCTTCAGATGAGTTTTTGAATAAATCCTTGAATGATGATTCATATGTTTCTCCAACTGAAAATTCTCATGTTATTGTAAACTTCTTGTATGATTTGTAAACCTCCTCATATGATTCTTATTATGTTGATTCTTTAGAATATCCTTGATAAATTATTATAGTTCTTTCATATGATATTTTAGGTGAAGATGTTTCAAATGTTCATCATATAATTCTAATGATGATTCTTCATAGGTATCTTAATTTTTTATCTGATTTTTTTATCATCTTTAGAAAATTGGATCAATATTCTTTTAAAAATTATTAACAACTTTTGTATCTTTGTATTCAAGTGCTGAATTAGGTTTCTAATACAGATCTTAGATCTTATATATTCACTAGGAACACAATTTTTGAGATTAATTACAAGAATTTTAAAATTTGAGAACCATCCTTGAAAATTATCTTCACTTTAAATTGGTGTCTTAGTTTCCTAGACATGTGCTTTTCCCTTTTTCATCTTAGTTGGAACTTCATAAATTTCATTAAGGATGTCCTACACTTTTTTAGTTGTGCTACAATTAAAAACATAATAGCACTAGTTAGTACTTAACTCATCTGTCATCAAGCGCTTAGCTTGAAATCTTTGTTGCACTTTTCTCTTATCTTCCGCGGTCCATATTTTTCTATGTTTGTTTAGTACTCCGTTATAAAAAGAATAAGTAGGAATAAAAGGGTCATTTACAATATAATTCCATAGATAACAATCAACTCAATTAAAAAACATTTTTATTCTCTCTTTTCATATGTTAAATCTTTCACCATCAAACAATCTAAGTATTTAAGAAAAGTTTCTTGTTAAAATAAGAAGTACTTGAAGTCGTCATACTATTTTCTAGGATGACTCTTATAATATGAGTTAGACTCTAATGCTACTTGTTGGCCAAGTGACTCTAAATACAAGAGGGAGAAGGAGAATTGTACTATATGAAATTCGAAGCTAATTCTTCCCGACCTTTCGCCGCCTCCATGACTTTTTGCGAAACTACTTTTTGAATGGTACAATCTTTTGGTACATCGTTCTTTAGACTCTCTTCTATCCGAGTGAGTCTGTTAACGGTCGCTTGAGGAATTTGCCGTTGAATCATTCTGAACATGGCGTTCAACAATTCATGATCTGCTTTTGGTCCTAGGTTGGCCTCCAAGAATGGGAAGTTAGGGAGTGCTTCGCGCCCGATGATTGAGGAAGATGTGCCTGGTCGGTTGGTTGGTCCTTCCACGTGGAACTACTGAGCACTTATTATGATCGAGGGATGTTGATGAGCTCCCTAATCGTTTCTATCTGCACATGATTTGGTTTTTGAACAAGAGGAGTAGGTGGAAGACGATTTTTGACTGTGTCGAACGTTGCTGCAGCCAATCAATGAGCAGTGGAACGATTAACCTTTGACAGTGTCATTACTTGACGGTTATGGTGAGTTTGATTGCATATTCACTGAAGTTGATTGGAAGCGCATGCTTGCGTCCTAAGGGTAATAGAGTGTGATCTGTGATTAATAAATCATGGTAATCGCATGAATTCAATTTCAATTCCCACAAACGACGTCAATGTTCGGTTCATGAACAAGATAATGATCGGGTAAGTTGATCTGAGTATTTTGTTACGACAGAGCTTTGGTTTCGATGCGATGAACGGAGCTAACATGTAAGATTAACACTTCAACACTCAAGTTAATGGATGAAGTGATTAGTGAAATTTCAAATGGAAGTTGAGATACCTCAAAATGACACACTTCATTTCTTTTTATAGAGGAGTTTGTTTGTAACTGAAATCTGAAGGGAATTCGAAAAATGCAGACGGTCGTATGAAGAATTTGATATCTACTATGATTTTACTTTAAGGAGTTACGGGTAATCACTTGCTTTGTATTTGCCATGTTTGGCCTCCCTTAGGTTTTGGGCCCGGGTCCCAACATGGCATTTGCAACCGGACCAAAACACCATCGACCAAAGAGAAATCTTATGGAGAAACCACTAAAAATAATCCATCGCAAAATCAACCGGTCAAAAAGAATACTATTTCGCTAATGACAAAGTATGATTTTAGTGGTTAGAATTTATCCCTCATAAGCCAATTCATGCCTATTTCTATCAAATTAATACTGCCAATTACCAACGGACCCATATATTAGCTATATAGTTGAATTTCAAAATATATGTACCACACTTTTTGGTTGGTGTAGCATTAGTCGGAAAGAGAACAGGTGTGGTGTATATGTGGCTGTAATGCCACGTTATAAAGAAAATCAATTCTAGTGTGCAATCCTTAACATGCAATGAATGAACAGTAGTAATCATGCTAATATAATGATAATGAGTGAAGGAGCTCTATTATTATTTCCTTTGGTACAGAAAGAGCTCTAATAATTCTATAGGCCCACGACCCACGACAGAGAATCATGCAACGACCAGTAATAATGCATAATAATTGTGATGATGATGATAAAAAAAAACATGGATATGTGATAATGATTCAACCATTCTTTTTGTATTTTGGAACGTACTCCCTTGGTTTCATTCAAAAAATGTTAAAGTTGATAGTTTCAAATGTTAACAGAATTCAATTATCATTGTGTACTGAGTATGCAAACAAATAGAATGGAGTTGTACTGTTTTATAATTTGCAGCAATTTAACTTTTAACAAAGCAGGAATAGTACAATAGAAAAATATAGTTAGAAGAGAAAGAAGGAAACAAAATTTTAGAGAGGATTATGACATTAATCATTCTATATACCCTCTAGACCCCTTTTTCAAACTATCATTACCACACTGAAAATTTAGAAGAACATCTACTAGATCTTCTTCTACTTCACCACATTGGCCTTGATTTTCTTTCAACTTAGCTTCCTTATGTTCAATAATAACCTTTACTAGCAACTCATCAATTTGTCTATGCAGCCTCTCGAGTTTCGGCCTCAAACCAGAAACAACTTGAAGCCATTTAGCAGATGGAAACAGTTCACCTATGTCAAAACCTCCCGCAACAGATTCTCCATTTCCCAAACACGCAAGCTCTTCTTGCACTTTGCAGTTCTTGCCAAGTGCAGCCTTTGTAATAATAGCAAAAGCACCACAAGTTGAGTGATGTTGATGGCGGATCCCGATCCTTGCTGTGAATCAATCCTTTTGATGAGATTCATGAACACGTCTTCTCTTATGGGCTGAAATGAACTCACACGCTTTTGCGTTAAAAGCTCCATTGTGCATATTTTTCTGAGTTTTCTCCAATAATTTCCATAAGGTGAAAATGAAATATTTGTGCAACCATATGTTAATATTTCCGCAGCAAGAATCTTAGGTCTAGATGCAAATTTAATATCATGGATTTTAAGTACCTCCTTAGCATACTCTGGTGAGGAAACAACAACTGCAAAGATCTCTCCAAGCTGTAGTTGCATCAAGGGTCCATGTATTTTGGCCAAGTCTCTTAGTTTTTTATGTGGTGTTGAGATAACTAGACGTGTATGTTGTTGAAATATTAAATTAGATTAGATTAGATTAGATTAGATTTAATATTTAATATAATCTAAGTTGTGTTAGCTCAAACCCAATTAAGATTGTATATAAATAGTCATAGTGTGTGTATTATTATTTGTACACTTGAATAATATAAATCTTTATTTCTTTTATTATTCTCTCCTCACTAAAAGTATTTCACGTACTAACATATGTGTCCTATACATGTCCTATAATAAGTATGTGTCCTATACGTGTCCTATAATAAGTAGCTTCCATGGTCCTGGTAGTAGGTTTGGAGATGAGGTTTTTTTCTTGAGATTCCTTGCAATGTTTAGCGCCACAAGGATGAAGAGGAAAAGGGAGACAAGGGGTAATAAGTCAAAATTTTGAGAATCCATGGAGATTAAACTAGCTACTAGCTTGGTTTGTTACAAATAGATAACTATCAGCAAGGTTTTAAATATAATTGAGATTACATGAGATGGAAATAAAACCAACTAGTAACGTGTATTATGGTGCTACTATGCTAGTTTTAAATAAGGAAAATGTTAATAAATGGCATAAACTATTATTCAACTAAAATTGAGTATTAAGAACTAAAATTGAGTAGTCATAACTTGCACAATAAACTATTTCTGTCTAAGTATCTTTTATAAGAGACTCTTCACATTTTTAGATTTATTAAATAATTAATATATGTGATCTATAATCTAGATCAGACATATTAATCATTTAACAAACCTAGAAATGTAATGTAATTAGCTAACTGTTTAGAAGAAGAGATTACTCTCTCACCTTTATCCCTTTCAAATTTCTTATATTCCTTCCATTTCAAAATGTCATTTAAGTAAATAAAATTTGTTTTAAAATAATTATTATTTTTACTTTTCAATATAGTAATAATTGTCATTTTTTCAATATTATTTACTTTTTACTCAGAATACTACTTCTAATACATTAATAAGTTTAATTTTATAAAAGTGAAATATCTTACGACAATATTATTATATTTTTTAATTTGTATACAAAAATCTTAAATGAAGGTCATTTTGAAACAAAGAGAGTACTCCCTCTGATCTCATAATAAATGTCTCATTTGCACTTTTTCTATGTCTCAAAATAATTATTTCTTTAGAATACCAATACAACATTTATTTATTTTTTCCACTTCTATGCTCCTATTTATTAGCTTACACATTTTTCAACTACTATACTAACTATAATAAATAAATATATTTTATTAAATGATACTCCCTCTGTCTCACAATAGATGTTCTCTTTCCTATTTTAATTTGTTTCAAATTATTTATTCATTTAGAATATCAATGTGATATTTATTATTTCTTTCCATTATTTTACTTTATTTATTATATTTTAATTCATATAACTACTCCATTATTTATTATTAATAAGGTTATTTTAGTAAATCAAAACCATTTTATCATTGAAATCAACATAATTAATCATTATCTTAAAAAATGTGAAAATCTCAAAGAGAACACATATTGTGAGACAGAGAGAGTATTAATTTTATCATTAAAATTAATATATTTAATAATTTTCTTAAGAACCACGCAAAATTCAAATGAGACAATTATTATGAGAGGGAGTGAGTATCATTTTTCAAGATTTGATTTCTCTTTCTTCCTCCATGAAATCCATATGTGGCAAGGTATCATCGGATCCTTCAAATTCCCTTTGTCTTCTTCCTCTTATCATAATCAATAATCAATCAATTGATTCTAGAGTTAAATAAATTTTTGGTTCCTATAAATATCTCAAATTTCGTTTTTAGTTCCTCTAAAATTTTCATTAAAAAATGATCATTTTAAAAAAAAAAATTAACTTTTGATCTCTCCTACAATTTAGCAACGGTTTTTATAATTTAGCGATGATTTTGACAACAGTTTTAGCGTCGATTTTTATTTAACGAATAATTAAAAACTATTTTAGCTACGATTTTGTTAGAAAGATCATTTTTTTAAAAAAAATTAAAAAAATTAAAAACAAAATTTAAAATATTTAAAAACAACAACAATTTTTTAATCCTTCATTTTATTCTCACTTCTTTTAAAAACCCCCCACCACCATCTTCAATTTCAAGAGTACTTAAATATTTAATTATAAATATTTGATTCTACTCAATGATTGATATCGTCTATTGCATTTTTTAAACAGTCATATCTTTCATGGAGTATATGCTATTATCTCATACTAGATTGATCCTTCTAATTAATAAAAGTTATGTATAATTAATATCTATAATTTGTAGTATTACATAATAATAAAAGTTGTATAATTAATATCTATAATTTGGATACAACTTTAATATTATTTTTTGTGAAAGAATTCATTCAAAGTTATATTTTATAATTTAAGATGAATGTGTGGAACTGATAAAAGATATATTGAAAAAAAAAATGAATATATATAAATTCAATTGAATTGCATTTTTATAGGCCAAATCAATTCAATTGACGCATATATATTACTTTTAAGAAGATACGTCAATTTATTTGACTTTTATGTGTTAAATATTTTTTTTAACATAATTAATTAATTAATAAAACTGAATAAAAACTAATAATATTTAATTTAAATTAGATTACATATAAGAATATTTTTTACACTAACGATAATGATCTGTTTGATCGTACATGCTATCGGTTTCACACTCTTTAAGTATACTTTCTCGTACAAGTTCTTGTTGATTCACCTGAGATAGTGGTGTTTATTGGTTTGAACAAATCCGAATCAAACCAGAATTCAAACCAAATCAAGGTGTTTGGGTCGGATATTTTTTTTAGTTTGGGCAAAAACCAAATTAAATCAATTAAACTCGACGCTAATTCTTTCGGGCAACAGATTTCAAAAATTCTACCCGTGAGCCCATCAACCCGAACCAACCATATTAATTCATACAATTTATTTCATTATTATTATAAAAATTAGTATAAGATATTCAACTTCAAGAAGAAAAAAAAATGAAACGATAATTGTGACATTCACCAACTATATAGAGAAAAGAAAAAAACTAAGAATTTTATATTATTATGGAAAATTAGTTGATATAAATTAGATATTTTTAAACATATTTTTGCACATTTGTTTCTAATGTATCCGGTCAATCCAACTCAAATCAACCTGTTATTTCTTGGTTTGGTTCGGTTTGTATTTTATCAAAAAAATATGAAAATTCAATTCAAACCAATCCATATATTTTTGATCGGTTTGGATATCGAATTCTCTAAAAACTAAATCAAACCGGCCCGCGAACACCCCTTACCCAAGGTTTTTGATAGAGGTCTCTGGAGCATCACCATCACCAAATTCCCAAATAAGTTCTTGTAATTCTATGTAGACCTGTGGCTTCATTGACGACTGTCGAACTAAGTTCATTGCCCATTTCGTTGTAGTTGGGTTGTATTGTTTGGGTTGACGGGGTTATTGGTGAGCGGTCTGGTCGATTGAATGGTGACCTTGGCGTGAATGTTTTGTTGTAGAAAGGAAGAAATGATTGTTGTGGTGTTTGGTAGCCATATGTTTGTTGGATGTTTTTGGTGTTGTGATGTTAGAGTCTTTTGACTATGGTAGGAAGTGTTGGTGTCATATGTTTATTGGATGTTTTGGCTATGGTAGGAGAGTGTGTTGGCGAAATTTTTTTTGGGTGTTTTGATAATAATTATATTGGTGGTGGTGGTATGGGGTATGTTCTTGGTTTTGTGGTTGGGTGTGTGACATGTATTGGTTGTAGGTTGGTAATTTTGTTACGCGTAAGTGGTTTGATAATTTTGTTGGTGGTTAGATGTTGAAGCTTTTTGTGTGTAAGTGGATTAGCGTGGATCGTATAAATACATATCTTTGGAGCAAACTCAATTGTAATTGATCTAACTGATATATATATATATATATATATATATATATATATATATATATATATATATATATATATATATATATATATATATATATATATATATATATATATATATATATATATATATATATATGAGTTGGTTTAGTTTCGGTTGGCATGATAACATCGGTTAAGACTCGTTGGTGATGACACCTCCATTGACGAAACTCAACTTTAACAATGAATTTCCAATCGTCAAAGTTCCATTGTTATGAGTCCTTATATTGATGCCATTTTTCGAGGCACCTCGAGAGATATGGGATTTCTATACATGTTGAAATGCAGTTACGGTCACTATGGTTTATCTCCATAATGGTGAATCTAATGATCAGTGTTGTTTTAGTTCAAACGACCGTATCTTCTTCATTACTTTCATGATGATGTTCCAAATTCATATATGACCTTCAAATAAACTATAGAGGAAAAATAAATTAGAATACTTAATGATTAAATTTAAAAAAATTATTATGAAATGATTAGTTTAGTGGAAGTAGATCGTTCGGTGCTAGGTGATCCCAGAGATTTTGATATTGAGTGATGTAGTTTCTAGAGCATCTATTGTAATTCATCCTACGGGTGAACCACTTAAGCTAAAAAAGTTAAAATAAATTAGTTAGAATTAATAATGGGTAAAGTAAGTAAATGGAAATAAAGTTATTAACTTACTTTTTTGTGTATGGGAATGTGACGCTGTTGGGGTTGACAGGCGCTAGGGATGGAAATCTTGACCAACCCCATGCTTGGAGCAAAACGACACATCCATATAATGTAGATATGTCTTTCTTTGCACTAGACATACTGCATAAAACTTCATGCAGGAAATCAAAGACAAGAGTCTTCAGAAAAAAGTTGTGAAACACGGGGTAATGCTTTAAATCAGTAATCATTCAGACACTACCGCAAAGAAATTAGATTGTCAAATGAGGATGCATTAAGTTGGGTCGATAATATTCTAGTGGAGAAGTGTACTAAGGAAATTTAAGAGGATTGCTGATGGTTCAACATGACAATAAACCTTGTGGAATCAATGAACCCTGTCTTTAAAGGCATTAGAAACCTACCCATAACTACGTTGGTGAGAGCAACCTATTTTAGGTTGGGATCACTGTTTGCAATCAAATGTGAAAAATGGAGTTCATTGTTAAAATCAGAACAATTGTTTAGTGAAAGTTTAATGAACATTATGAAGGAGGAAACTATTAATGCTAACACACATGTGGTTACAAGATTTGACTGTTATATATACAGTTTCAATATAGACGATACAATGAACAACAATGAGGGGAAACCAAAGGTATACTACAAGGTCGAACTACATATAGGTTGGTACGAATGTAGAAAATTTCAAGCCTTTTGTATGCCTTACTCCCATGTCATTGTGGCATGTTCAAGTGTTCGCCAGGATGCTTCCTTGCATCTATTTATTGTTTACAAAGTCATAAACTTATTTAATGTATACAACAATAGTTTCCTAGTGGTAGCAAAAGAGGAATATTTTCTTACATATCAAGGGGATATAATTTGACACAACGAAAATATGAGAAGAAAGAAAAGGGTCGTCCCAACATCACCCATATCAAGAACGAAATAGATACAGCTGACAAATTGGTAAGATTGTATGGTATATGTCGTTAGCCCGGACTCACAATGAAACATTGTCCCAATGTTGGAAGAAGCTCTGTAAGATAATTTACTATTTTGCCAAAAAATTTGTAACTTTGGGATTTAATATAGATAACGACTTATTGTTACAACAAAACGAACATAAGCACGCCTAAAACAACACATGAACATAAACACACCTAAAACCCAAGAAAAACAACAAATAAAAAGACTTAACACCAAAAAATATCTAAGAGCATACAACAATCAAAACAATACCATCTGGTGCTGACATCATATCCCTAACATCATTATCATTTTTAACTGTAACGCACATAAGTTGGATATCATCATTGTCATCTGAAATATATATGTATGAAATAAGTCTCTCGATACTTCTAATTATTTCATCATTATTAATCTCTCAATCTAACCAAAGAATCAAATTCCTCTCAAGTTGCTCGAAACTCTGAATGTTCCAAAAACGCATCTTCATCGGAGGCTTGGTTCTCATAAAACAAATAAGTCCATGTTTTTTACTACTCAGGTTAGAACAAGTAAAGAAAATATTAAGAAGAAAATGAGAAGAGGTGTGAAAATGGTAGAAGGCACACCTCTATTTATACTAAGTTATACCTATTAAAATATAATATTTTTCAAAAAAAAGTTTCAACACATTGAAGGCAGATAAATTGGCGCCTCCTCCTAAAATTAATACATAGGCGCCAATTGGATTGACTTGTCCTATTTGATGCGTCAATTCAATTGGATTAGTGCTAATTTGTATAGTACATACACCAATTGGATTGACTCCAGTGCTACACATGAATTTTTATTTGTTTGAAACATGAGTAGTTTGGAAATTAATGAAAAAACAACGCTAATTGGGGAATTTTGTTGGAAAACATGATTATTTTGGAAAATAAAATAAAATTATGAGGCAGATAAAGTAGATTTGTTATAAAAGCTAGGGTAATTCATATTCTCTAAACTTAGCCTTAATCTCCCATTAATCTAAAACTTTTACATAATTTAAGATTTTAAATGAAGACCAGGCTTTAGGACTAAATAATCTATTGTGTGTGTGTGTGTGTGTGTGTGTGCGCGCGCATGTTTGTGCGCGCGCTTGTAAGTATAATTATTTGCAAGATGATTTTTGGTGAATTTGATGCCGACAACACCTAATATCAAGCGTTGTTTGGAGAAGTCCTTGAGTATCTCTGATCAAGCAACCTCTGATGATGATGTATATCAAATAACCCGTATCACATAAAATAAGTCAAGTTCTAAATAAAGTGTTAAATCAATTGTGAATCTAGCAAGATATCTTGAAGCTTCAAGGTTATAAAAGAGAGAAAGTGTGAAAGCTCATCTAGTCATGTGTCTGGGTGATTAGTATATTGTAAAAGTATAAGAGTATCTCTCAAGATACTGAAGAAACTTTCACACATACACTAAACTATTTTTCAAGCCTCTCTGCTTTTATAAAATCACCAAAGTAATGTTTTACACAAGTAACTGGTTGGTTACTAGCTTGAATAAACATTTAGGAGTGTGGTTTACACTAGATAATTAATACTCTTTTTATAACACCTCATAATCGTTTAAGAGGACTTTTAATTGAATAGTGACAACAAATTTGAAAACCTTCCTATTTAGAATACATAATCGATTAGACCTAGCTCATAATCGATTATGAGCATTAGAAAGCCCGTTGATCATTTTACATTTTGAGCTATATTTTGTACTATATTAAGGAGCCTTCTCCTCAATTAAAATTAAATCAAAACTTAATTTTTACTATCCCTTCTTATTTTTATCTCTTTTATCCTTCTTATATTCGTTCACCAATGTTGTCTTAGTGCCTTGTGAGTGAAAAATAATTTAGAGAGTTTTTTTTTGAACTGGTTGTCGTGCTTAAGTATTATTCATCAAGAGTTAAATTCTCTTGTTTGATATATTTGATTATATAGATTTCCCCCGTAAAATCTTAGTATGGTTATTGAGTTGTCTTGGTAAAATTTTTGTTTGGTTCTTGATATTAGTAGCAATACTACAAATAACGCTTCTAATATCGGACGCGAAATGTGTTTTATCTCGGAGGTAGATGCGACGTAAATAAGGTCGTCATAAAAAGTAAAGACTTATCACCTCAGTCTTTAAAACACTGAGGTACAAGTTTATTAGTGCATGGGTTCGAACCCCATCAACACCAAATTTTATTATTTTCAAAACTAGCTTATCTTTGATCTCGATTTATTAAATAATCGAGGGGTATGATTATTTAATTTTTTTTAAATTGTTAGATTGTTTACCCAGAATATTACATTATTTACCCAGAATATTATATTGTTTATCCAAAATATTTAAATTAAAATATAAATCAAACTCCCTAGGGATCTAGATGAAAATCAACTTCCCTCAAGATGTAGATCTAGATCTTCGAATTATTGAATATTATCGACGAATCTTGTATGCATTTGTTTCTGGTGAAAAAAAGAGTAAGATAATTAATATCAATAATCAAAAATATTTTTGGTACAAATAAAAATTTAATAAAACAAACCTTGAACCCAAATAATTTTGTGCTCTTGCAATCCATCATAGAGAAGTGTCCTTAGGTTTCAAGCGCTTCATATGTTTCATTTAGGTTATATTTTCAATATCATAAGAGAAATCATATAATGGATGTCCTTTAAGTTTCACGCGGATCACTAATGGCAGATTCATGAGCGTTGATAACCTTTAAATGGACGACAAAGATTTGTTTAAGGCCGATCAAAAAAGTGAAAAATAACACTTAACTATCCTCTCAGTTTTGGAAAAAACTGAGGGGTTAGATTAATTTTTAGTTTTTTTTTTTATAAAAATGGTGCATTGTTTACCCAAAATATTAAAAATCCATTGAATATAACAAATCTTCACAGAATATTAAAAATACAACATGTCCAGGTCCCACACAAGATGCTAGTGATTTATTTCATTGATATCCACCTTTTGAAAAGTTAAGCTCGCTTCTTTGTTTAAAATTTCAAAGGTTGAGCTCCCTTATTTATGTAAGTTAAAATAAGAATAATTTTCTGCACTTTCAATCTATCAAATGAGCAAAAATACAATAACAACATTTCTCCAAAAAAAAATGCTACACCGCTTTATGAGTATAGGGCAGAAAAAATATTTTGTTCTAGATAGAAGAACATTGAAGATTTTTTGTCTTGTAATCTATCCTGAATAATGATGCGAGTTGGGGCGGCTTCATATGAACACATATTAGAGTAAAATCCAACAATTGCTTTTATAGTAAAATTTGACTATTATACCCCTCAATTTAAAGTTTAAAACCGGCGTGGTAGTTATTATTATTTATTATTTTTGAACTATCACCTCTATTATTTTTAAAAATCGAGGTGATAGTTATTATTTTTTATTTTAATATTACATTGTTTACACATAATATTAAAAAAATTGTTTACAAAAAATCTCTTCAATGGTTTTTCTGCACTTGCAATC
This sequence comes from Vicia faba, assembly GCA_948472305.1. NCBI lineage: Eukaryota > Viridiplantae > Streptophyta > Magnoliopsida > Fabales > Fabaceae > Vicia > Vicia faba. The sequence goes on along the minus strand of OX451736.1, from coordinate 250,353,510 downwards.
CAACATATATGTGTTGATGCTTGATTGTCAGAATTTTGCATCCGAGATTGATTGTTTATGCTATCATTATCTCTGCATTCATTGGCGTATACAATGTGCATGTGTTGAATGCATCCAACTTCTAATAAGGTTTTCTCTCAAAAATTGGAAAATGTTTTTTCTTAACTTGCAATCCATCAGTAAAGCTTTTAGGAAGAACAACAACAACAACTTTTAGGAACAACAACAACAACAAAATCAACACCATTGTTTGAGATGAATTGCAAAAACTGGAGAAAAAAATGGTTTGTTCAAGGTAGAAGAACTTTTTTTCTTCAGATTTGCAATCTATCCCAAAAAAATGATACATTCGACGGTGGGGCGGCTACAAATAAGATAGCACTAGGGTGAAATACGTTCACCTAGTGTTTTTATAGTAAAATATGATTAATTTATCCAATGTGTTGTAAAAAAAATCAAAGGGTTAGATTATTTATTTTACACTTGTAAAAAAATAAAAACATAAAGTGCAGTAGTTGAGATTTGAAGCATGTCCGAAATGGTATTATACCTCAGATTTTAAATTAATTGAGGGAACAAGTTGTTTTTTTAACAAAATAAAATAAAATATGGCGCTACTTGGAATAAAAACTCGGTTTTTTTCTAGATGACGTGAAAGCTTCGTCATGAAAACGTTATTCATTGTAGTGTAGAGAAAATCTCTATTTGATTCGTGCGATTAACCGCAAAAGCTTTGTTTGATTCAGGGGATATGCATGTATAAAATCTCCCATCTGTTGTAATGAGGTTCGTGGGTATATCTATAAAAGCCCAAAACATTATTTATGTGGAACTATCAAGAATTATTTCTTAGGGAAAATACATAAGCCAAGTTGTTGGGCCAAACCTCTATAAATATTGGTGCAATATCTCTATCCTCTTTTATTTATGTTGATTTTTTCCTCCCAAATTCCTTATTTTTATTTTCCACTAATTTATCTTTACACTAAATAAATTGTCTTCAAAGTAAAATAAATTTTCAAATTAGTCATGATTATTACACTTCACACTTCACCTCCTCTTGTGTTTAGAGTCACTTGTCTAACACTTAAAGGACCATGTGTTAGCTCTCTAGATTTTTTTTGTTAGCTGTAAAGCTCAATGAGTTAGTTGGCTAAAATATAGATAGTTAAGTTAGTTATAATAGATTTTACACAGTTGGTTTTCTTGCATTATAAGCAACTATAAAGTGGCCAAGTAGCCAAATGATTGAATTAGAGTGTATGCACATGATTGAATCCTAACAAGTGGTATCATCGAGACTGACATTTTGGGTAATGTCTTCAAAAAATAACGCCATTACCTGATAACAACACCATTTTGTTGGAAGTATCGATAGCAAGTAAAAAATTTATCGTCTCCAAAGGGTTTGGTTATGTTTTAAACACCATTCAATAGTTTCTATTACTTTAATCTTGGTTTATCATATGGTTAGATTTCATTGACCTATTCTAATGTGGCATTCTGAACTAGTAATATGAAATTATAATTAGTTATTAATATTATCGTTGAAGATCTCATTGTAACTCATATTTGAGTCAACAACGTGAGATGAGTCATATCACCTAATAGATGATTTCCCGGCCTATTAACCAATACGTCAATATTAAGTTTTAACATCTAAAATAGATACTAAACTGAAACCTATATCTAGACTTTAGCATATCCAATAGATGAATGACTTGGATCTGGTAATGACTAGTACCTTTAAAATATCAAGTAAAACCATGAAAATATCTCTTAGGTAGCTAGTCCAAAATATAATTAAGAAAGAAGAATCCATCAATATTAAAACTTAAAAAGAACTATGTAGAATGCCATACTCGGGATCAAAACATAAATACTAGGACAAATATATTAAACTCAAACAAAAGATAAAATTAGATAATCTTACTCATTATAGATTTACAATCAAGCCCTAAAAATAAATATGTTGAACAACATTTGCAACGATTCCTTGAGAAACACTTCCACCCTCAATATTTCTTTCCCAATCTCTCTTGCAATGAGAACCTTATTTCTCTAAGAACTATATCAACTTCGTTGATATAAAACATATTTTCACCCCTATTTATAGGGTTTTAAATGGTAGGCTCGCTAAGTGAATCACTCAGGATCGCCTAGCGCGCCTACTTTCTTCCTTGATAAGAAATGCCAACTCATTTTAAACTTGCCTTAATGCCTTAGATCACTAAGCGAGCCACCCACACACACTTAACTCACAAACCCTTACTTCACCTTGAATTAACTTAGCCCCCAAAGTCATGAACCTCATTTTCTCGCTAAGCCTGACTATGCTCTTGTCTTAGCGAGGTCAGTTACTTAACTTTTAAGCTACTTGACCATGATGTCTTCTTTTACCGCCTTTGCTCGCTAAGCGCTCCTATGTATTTGGATTAATGAGCCTTACTTGCTTAAAAATGGCTTTAGCATGGTATTTGTGGTGCTTTTGTGATTTCTTACTCCTTTTACCTATTTTTAGTCAATTTGCAGTTAAAATATCCAAACGAACATTTTATCACTTTTTATTAATTAATCGAGTGTTTTTATTGATTATGTGTAAAATAAGATATTAAATGCCAACATATTTAATGTGTTTTTTGAACTTATCAATAAGATACACATCACAAGGACAATCAAATGGTTTAAAACACGAAGTTGAGCTTTTGCATTTTCAAAACCATGTTCATTCGCGTTAGTGTCGGGAGACGCTCTACCCATATGAAGAGCTTTTGAACATAAATGAGAGATTCTCATCTCAAAATGAAGACATGTATCCTGATGAATTTTCCTCAATTCCACATTATCCAAGTCCAACAAATAAACTTTCTCTTTAGGTCCCTCAAATCTATATTGACCGAAATTCCTCTTCTGAATATCGTTCTCATGACAACGGGATAAGGCTATCCTTTTTTAGTCTAAGAGTTGCGCCTAAATTGTCATTTTCTGTTCAACACACATAACCACTAAGACATCAGGCTAATTCTTCTCTTCAATTAGAAATTGGATCTGCTCTCGAAGATAACCCTTAGTCGATTGATGATCTTCAATAAACTTCTTCATGTCCTCACTAAAACAACAAATATACTCCTCTAGTTTCCTATTTACTTCATTAGTTCTATCTCGAATGCGAAAGAGCGTATCATTGTATATTAGGGTTTCAAACCTAGTTCTCTCCAAATCGAAAATACGATGTACATCTTTCAATGTTTGAGTATCATCAGGATCAAGGAAATGACAAATCAAGGTTATCAATTTATTCATATATAAAATACATTCAGTCATTGCAAACTGGTGGTATAGAGGACCCAAATATATAACCCACAAGGAATCCATTTCAGATACTAGAACTCGTATTACAAATAGATACAAAGGAAATGACAAGGAAAATGAGGTAGGGAACCACTGAATCGCTCGATCTTCAGAAAATGATGCTAAGAGTCTCTTTGGAAGCCACATAGACACTACTAATAATAATACATTTCATGACGAAGCTTTTACCTCAGTGAGAAAAAAACTGAGGTATTATACCAAGTCGCACCATGTTTTATTTTTTTTATATAAATAAAAACAACAACTTCCCTCGGGTTTTAATAAAACCGAGGGGAAAACAAATCAGAACACGCTTCAAATCCAAGATTTTGTGGTTTATATTTTTATTTGTTTATAAGTGTAAACTAAATGATCTAATTGTCGCGGTGAATAATCATGGAGACTAAGCTATTGACTCACAAAGACTTTTAAGAAGTCACCACCGAACTTTATTATTTTCAAGGAAAAGGAAAAAGATCAAAACCCTATTTTTTAAACATGCAATGCAAGGAGTAAATACTAAAAGAAAAGCATAAAGAAGATATATAAGTTATAGGGTTTGATTATACAAAGGGAAAGTATTAGCACCCAATGTATTTGTAGTACTCTACAAGAACCTCTTATAATATCAATTTTTGGTTAAAATTGTTTGTTTGCTAAATGACTGTTGAGATGGGAAAAGAAATATATTTTTAATTATATTTTTGTTTGGAAATACATAGTCTTATACCTATATACAATGAAAGATCAAAACCTCGTAGTTCATGGTAAAAATAACAAAATGGTTTGTTGTGGTTGATTTTAGGAGAAGAGATGTTTCCTCATCTTAAGGAGAATGCTCAACTAATACCACCACAAGTATGAGAAAAATGGATCTTGCATCATCATGAAGAAAGGGCTACTAGCTTGGAAATAAGATCAACCAGTTGCCATTAGTTTCTTTATGTGGAAAGAATCAACATTTGCTTCAATCATTACTATGGGGATAGGAGAATCATGTCTCAACTATTAAGAGGATTTATATCTAATCTCTTTGAGAAAATGTTTTAGATTGAAAAGCCAAGTGACAAAAAGATTTGAGTGAATTTGAATCACTTTTAGTCTTTTGAAATTGTTTTGATATGCTTAAGTATATTGAAGCTTTTTTTTTCTAAAAAAAAAGAAGGTTTTGAAAATGCAATGACACAAAGTCAAGGCTTTTGAGGTTAAAGTTTGAAAATATAATTAGGGTTTAAATAAAAAAGGTTTTTAAAGTACATAAGGATACATGAGGTAAACATCAACACTTGTAAGGATAACACACAAGGGTAAACCCGAGAAAATGCACATGCACATGACTTATAAAGTCAACAATACTATCCATTTTCCTAGATTTTTGACACAAATGTATAGATATTAATCACTAGCAAAAAAGGTTAAGCATACATCATAAATGTGAGGATAATGTCACAAAATAGCATGGCTTTTAAAGTGTCATTTGAGAAAAATGTTCCCAGAGATTTTAAAGAAAACACTAAGACTTTAGTCAAACTAAAACAAAAGAAATTATTTTTTTTGGATTTTTATACTCATAATAAAATAAAATCAAGACATGATTAAATAAAATAATAAAATATCTTTTTGAGTTTTTGGAATGTTAATTGAAAAAATATAGACACAAAATGAAGAAACATGCAAAAAGTAAAAAAAAAAAAAAGAGAGTTGATTTGAATCATTGAAAGTTGAGGAAAAAAGTGTTAGAAATAAATGGATAGAACAAGTGATAAAAAGAAAAAAAATGTGCTCAGGAAATTGATTTCCCATAATGGGGTAATCGATTTCCCCTTCATTGCTGATCAAAAACAAATGCAGGAAAACAAATTTTAGTTATGGAAATCGATTGCCCCATATTAGGAAATCGATTTCATGTACGAAAATTTGAATTTTCTAGTTTTTTTAAAACAACATCATCGTCAACCTCAAGTTTTCAAAAAAGGCAATTTTCTCATTTCTCAACCAAATGCAAAAGTGTAAACATCAAAGATGCTCAGTTTTTCACAAGGATTTAAAAAATATAAATATCATAAATTAATACAGACTTTAGCTCACAATTTTTTCGATAAAACCAGAAAACCTAACATTTTTCAAAGTTAAATTAAATGCCATATAAGATCAACCAATGCCTATTTTCACAGGGATTCAGATCACACCAATCATATGAACATGAATGTATCAATAATGAATGCAAATGATAGCTTAAACTATGAGTTCAAAGTTAAGAAATTTTACCAAATGAAGTGAGTCAATAGCCCTTTTATATGATGTTCCAGAAGCAAATGAAGGATCCTATTAGCTTCCTTGAACTCCCCTTATGCTCTGGATGTGCTTACTTTACTTTTAAACAAGCTCAATCTCTCTAACCAACTCAATGTGCAAACTTATAAAGTGAGAAATTGAGGTATTTATTGGATGGTTGAAGAAGAAAACTAAAGGTTATAGTAGCTTATATATGATGTATGAAAGGTGTTTAGATGGTTTGTTTGCAAAGAACTTTCAAGGGTTGGGAGTTTGGTGTTTGTGGTATGAAAACTTGCAACAATGGAGTTTTATGCAAATTTTGGTGTCTTTAGATTTAAGACTCGCTTATCTATTTATAGAGGTTTCAAATGATTCCTCTAACTTGTAGAAATAAATCCCAGTTCACATGAAAGGATAGATTGAGTGTTTGGTTTCATTTTGCATAAAAATGCATGTTTGATCATGATGAAATGGTGTAGTGAAATGAGGAAGATAGACATGCTTTTCCTTAGCTTAGGGGGTTTCTTCTTGGCACAAGAGATTATGTGACCTAATTAGAAGAAAAGTGAATGCTTGAAAGAAGAGTTATTGTAAAAAATCTTGCTATATCAAAATAGAAATGAAGTCTTTTGCAAAATGCTCCAAAAATGGTATGTGAGTTGGGTAATGCTTCAAGATCTTGTGTAATGCATCAAAGATTTATGTAAATTTATGATTTTGGAGAGATTTAGAGGTAAAGGGACATGCAAAACAAGATCATGTGGGATTTGGTTGGAGATTTCATATGAACTTGTCACAAAATGGACTTCTCAATCAAAATTTGGATGCCAACTTTATACCTTTGAAAATTCTTGCTCCAGCATCATATTTTAATGCTCTTGGACATTTTGGAAAGCTTGAACATCCTCTACAACTTTCATGTTGAGCACTTTCCTTTAATCAATTAGGATCATGGAGAAAAATGGCCATAAAGTCAGCTACTTGGCAAGGTCAGAATATTGGAAAATTTTCTCTAAGTGTTGGTTAATGGAGTCATGACTTTATGAGCTCATATGTTTTTATCCATTCATTTTTTGGAGATCATTGAAGGTGTGAAAAAACAAGAAAGGGGGGGGGGGGGTGAATTGGGTTTTAAACCAAAAAAATTTCCTTTTAATATCCCCTTTAAACCGTAACAAGTTACTTCGCTTAGTGATAATAATGATAAGATGCAAGAAGGAAAGAATAAGTTATGTTTATACTAGTTCACTTGAAAACTATCAAGCTAGTCTAGTCCACCTACCAAGGTGATTTCACCTTTCTCAACAAGGACTTAGTCCAATAATCAAATAGATTATTATAATGCACAAGATAATTGCAAGTGACTAACATTACAACCTCTAAGACACACTGATTTTAGACTTCTCAAGGATTCTGACCAACTGGTCCCTTAAGGAAAATCAAATAACTATTTGAACAAAGTTTGTTTACAAGAAATTATGCTTCTACACAAGCGGATATGTAAACAGTTATTTTAGAACATAGACTAGAGAAATATTAAAACGTATGAGCAGTCTATTTAGAATGTGAACTAGCGTGAATTAGTAGATTTTTATCTTATTCTTCAAGCCCTTTATACATCCAATAAAATAATATATTCGTTGAGGGGTACTCTTGGGATTTTCAAAATCTTTGGAAGCTTGAATTACGTGGGAGACAAGATCGTACGCAACGTCCGTCTTTCATGGTAGTGGAATGAAACATTTTGATTACCATGTACTATTGTACCATGTTAACGTTATCTTCTTTCCTTTGCACTTCAGAGGCTTCTGCGAGCATGATCTTAGAAGAGAGAACATAACAATAAGGTCATCAAAACTTCAAGTCTTCAGAGTCTTCAGTACTTAGTCTTGAGAACCTTTTCTAGAACCTTGGGTCTTCAGAACTTCAAGTCTTTAGAATCTTAAGAACTCTGTCTTCAGAATCTTTAACATTTGGTCTTGAGAACCTTTTCTAGAACCATGGGTCTTCATAACTCAAGTCTTCAGAGTCTTCAGAACTGCGTCTTCAGAATCTTCAGCACTTGGTCTTTGAGAACCCTTTGTCTTCAGAAACATGAGGCTTTAGCATGTGGACTTCAGTAAAACTTATGTCTTTAGATCTTCTGACTGGTTTCTTTAGACTTCATATCAGATCCTACACTTTAGCATCTTCTAGAGTGCCTTGCTACTGTTCATCAAAACTTGTGTAGCGCAGAAGCGGAACTTGTCTCTTCTAATGTCGTGGTCATGCCATTCATCAGAAGTATAACCTATTTGTTAAATACTCAAAATAACAAACATTAGAGTACCAAAATTGCTCATACAAACATACTCATTTGTTATCATCAAAACTCATAGATAAGTTGCAGAACCAAATCTTGTTCTAACAATCTCCCCCTTTTTGATGATGACAAAACTATATATTTTGATGACATAATTTTGTACATAATCAGAAAAAGTAAAATAAGAAAGGTAAGGAATAGTTATCTTTTTTATGAAACTCCCCTTGACTCAAAGACTTGATGAAGATCAAATATCTTGATTCTGAACCATTTGAGTAGAACTCTCTCTGGTTCCAATAGATCAGATATTAAGATCTTGAGAGTCTTGATACCAATCATGCCAATTAAGATCTTGAACCTCTAGCATCACAAATACAAATTCTATATTCTCAATTCAGAGCCTGGTTATGAACTTAAGAACTTCTCAAAGTCTGAATCCAAAAGTTAGACAGAAGCCTTGTTTAACACTCTCAGATCTTGACTTTAATTAGAGTTCATAGTTCTTGAAAAAGAAAACAATTCTAACAGAAACAAAAGTTTAACTGGGTTAGAATGTAAGCAGCTATTTTCAGAGACGTTATCTAGAATTTGAACATCATAATCAAATATTACTTTCAGTTATTTACTCCCCCTTTTTGTCATAATTAAAAAGGTAAAATAACAAGTAAAATAAGAAGTGATAAACTAAAATAAACTTCATTAAGAATGAGAAGATCATAAGTCATAAAATAAAACATAAGAAGCAAGAGTTCTAAGCTTCAGAAGCAAAAGGTAAAATAAAATCCCAGAGTCCAAATGCAGTAGGTGTTGGAGCAAATATCTTGTCAAGAATCTCCTTCAGCATACTCTGAACATTCTCTTTGACAACCTTCTGTTCAATGATGCTTTCTCTGAAAACCTGTTGTTCTCCTCTAATCTCACCAATTACGTTTTCCAGATGCACAATGACAGGATCAGAAGAAGATACCACTACATCATCTTATCTTCATTTATGAGCTTCTTCTGCCTCTTAGAGTGCTCTAGCTTCAGCTTCTCTTTGTTTTGCAACAATCAGTTCAAAGAGTCTGACTCTTTCTCTTGCTTCTGCTCTTTCTGTCACCATCTGAACATCCCAAACTCTGGATGCTTCAGAAAAGGTCTTTATACAATTAAACTCAGAAGATATCTACTTCTGAAACAGCTTCCAGGAAACATCCAAATCCCGAGGCTTAGTAGAAGTACTTGCCTCTGCACTAAGCTTCGCAACCTTTTTCTTAGCCTTGATTCGAAACATGTTAATGCATTCATCATGTTTTTATGTTAAATATGATGAAGGTTGTTGACGAAGGTGACGATCTTAATGAAGAGCTTTGATGAAGATGATGAACATAAAGAACTTGTTTAACGGTTTGAGAGAAAAACATGGTTTATGGTTTCTAAAGTGTGGAAGTGAAGTGAAGTGTGTGTTTTATAGTGTTTTAGAAGTGAGAGAAAAATAAATAATAAATAAACACATAGAAATAATTATTGGGAGCATTAAATGAAAGTAATAATTATGATTTTAATGAGTTCCAAGAAAAACGCACACTGCTCATTGCATAACCTAGGTAGATTGTGATGATTAAGTATAACCAAGGGTTACAGGTGTTAATCACTACATATAATTAGGTGAAACATTCTAATATCCTCAAAATCTGGAGAACCAAAAGGTTACCATCCAATCAAAGACATTTCTGACCAAATCATCTTCTGGTTACGGAGGTTCTGAAAAATGAAAATGCTTTTTGATCAAGTCAGAATGTTATTTCTTCAGACTAAGACTAAAACACATCTGATTCTAATGAAATATTACTCTAGACAAAAACCCATTTTCAGATACTTCAGAATAAATAGAAATCTATCTCCAACTAATAAAATCCCATTGATGGTCTGTATCTATGAATTTTAAAGATAAAATCCCTTTCTGAACATAGTCTCTAATAAAATGATGTTTAATTTCTATGTGTTTAGCCCTAGAGTGTAAAATAGGATTTTTACTTAAACAAATAGCAGCAGTATTATCACAGAAGATAGGAATTTTAATCTCATAAATCTGATAATCTTCCAGTTGATTCTTCATCCATAACATCTGAGTACTCCACAATGTTGTTGAGATGTACTCTGCTTCTGCTGTTGAAAGAGCAATTGTTGATTACCTCTTGCTTGACCATGAGATCATATTCTTTCCCAGCAATTGACAGTTTCCAGAAGTACTCTTCCTCTCCAGTATGTCTCCAGCGTAATCTGCATCACAGAAACCAGAAAGAGTGTACTCTGATGTTTTCTCATACATCAAGCCAAGGTTAAAAGTTCTTTTCAAATACCTTAGAATTCTCTTAATAGCAGTTAAGTGAGATTCCCTAGGATCAGATTAAAATCTAGCAGATGGATGAACATTGAATAAAATATCAGGTCAAGATGCATTCAGATACAGAAGAGAGCCTATCATACCACGATACAACTTTTGACATACCTTTCCACTTACCTCTTCTTTTTCCAAAATGCATGTTGGGTGCATCAGAGTATTTGCTAAGGTGCAGTCCATCATGTTGAATTTCTTCAGAAGTTCTTTCGTATACTTACTCTGATGAATGTAAGTGGCTTCTGGTTTTTGATAAGTTTGAATTCCCAAAAAGAACTTTAGTTCTCCCATCATACTAATTTCAAACTCAGCCTGCATTAATTTGGAAAAATCTTCACAAAGAGAGGGATTGGCAGAACCAAAAATAATATCATCAAAATAAAATTGAACTATCAGAATATCATTTTGAAGGTTTTGTAGAAGAGTGTAGTATTAACTTTTCCTCTAGTAAATTTATTTTCTAAAAGAAAATTGCTCAATTTGTCATACCAAGCTCTGGGAGCTTGCTTTAGACCATAAATAGATTTCTTAAGTTCAAAAACAAAATCTGATTTCTCAGAGTTTTGAAATATAGGAGGTTGTTTGACGTACACTTCTTCTGAAATATAACCATTCATAAATGCACTTTTAACATCCATCTGGTAAAGAATGATGTTATGTTTTACATAAAAAGAAACTAATAAATATATAGCTTCTAACCTTGTAACTGGTGCAAAGGTTTTGGTATAGTTGTAATACGGTAGGAGAACTGAATTTTGAGATTGCATTTTATCGCGAATGTTGCGGATAGCAAGAGTCGCCACCGAATTTCCTTTTACCAGATAAAGGAAAGGGTGAAAAGAACAGGAAAAACCTTTCTATAATTTTTCTGAGTAAGGGGGATATGTTATGAAAAGGGAAGGTGTTAGCACCCTTTTCATACTTAGTTATCTACGGGCTCTTAGTTTCTAGCTCACTTTGAAAATTCTTTTTATGTAAGTGTATTTTGAAAATATGCCTTAGCGCGACAAACTTTGTAATTATTCTCATATCGTTAAGAATGCATACAAGGTGTTTTGTCTTTGAAAATATTTAGAAAAAGAGAGTGTATGTGTGAGAAATTGTTTGGTTTTGTGAGCAAGCAACTATAAACTATCTACCTACTCAAAAGGTCTTTGTTCTTTTCCTATTTTCCTTTAGATAGTGTTATCCTACCGTTAGTTAGTAGGAAGCCCTATCGTTGGATGTTTTGAGGGACAAACGCGAGTCATTATACAGTCATGAAGACAACTCATAGGACACTTTAGAAATTATCCTAAGGTACTAAGATTGTTTATCGAGCCAGCATCGAAGGATCATCGAGGGACTACAATCTTTTAATCAAAGGATCTTTGCTAAAACATCTCACGTTTGAGAGACGTGACTGTTGTTTTCCGAATGCAACAAGTGGGGGGGGGGGGGGGGGGGGGGTGGTACCTTAGAGGTGCATGTGTATGAAGTGTGTTATGTTTCAGTTATTTTTATCTTGGATGTTAAGTTTTCTAACTTTTGCATTTAAGTCTTACCATGCAATCTTATTAAGCTAGCAGTTAAATATATACAAGCATTCATACAGTAGTGCAGAAAGTAAAAATGTGGGAAATTGAATCTACGCTATTCGGTGCTTCAGGGATGGAGAGTAAAAAGCAGAAAGTAAAAATGTGGGAAATTGAATCTACGCTATTCGGTGCTTCAGGGATGGAGAGTAAAAAACCTCAAATGGGGGAAAAGGTAAAGAAACCCTAAATTTAACTATTACATTCCTTTGACAGTTACAAAATTAAATAAATGCGAAAGATAAACAAATGCGCGGAGATTGAAGAGATGTCAAAAACCCTAAAAATTCCTAAATGTTTAAAAAAATATTTTTTGTCATTTTTGTTACGGGAAAATAATTGAAGTGATGAAAACCTAATTCAATTAATTTTTTAATTAATAAAATAAACTCAAGGTGATTAAATTAATTAAAATTAACAAAAGTTAAATTAATTAACAAAAAACTTAAATCTAATGTTTTTTATGATTTTTTTATTTTTGTTATTTTTATGATTAAATAATAAATGGTTAAAAAGAAATAATTAAACTAAAAAACAAAAAAAAAACAGTTTAATGGGCCTGCGCTGCAAAAAGGAATTGGGGGTGTTAGAAAACAAAATTCCAGGCCCAATAACAAAAGGGCCCAGGCGCCTAGGAGATCTAGTGAGGATCACCTCCTGGAGTGCATCATGGGCGTGACCTATCAACTGTGTTGGATCTGATTGAATGATGTTGATTGAGAGAGTACATGCTAGGTGCGCTGGATTATTTGTATAGGATCTATAAGTAGATAATGTTAGAAAATAAAAACTATCTCGCGTCTGGATCGAACCCAGGACCTGGAAGAGGTATGCCTTAAGAACGCGTGCGCTGCCACTGGGGTGGCTTGTACATCCAGTGTTAGAACGTAAACTAAACAATATATTATAAAACACAATCTATTATCAGACAATCAAATGGACGCGCACATGTGAGACCCTAGAAATTTGAAATAACCAATCAGGTGGTGGCATGCCTAGGCCACATGAGTCAGCTATCAGACCACGCCAGAGTCAACCTTCCGGTTGGCAAAAAAAAACCGCGATTAAAACAAGATCAAGGTCCAAGATTCATCCTACCCCCCCCCCCCCCCCCCCCCCCAAATTAAGGTCTGCCAATCCTTTGGTGCTGTCCATTTGCCCTAAAAAACCCTGTATACAGAGATACGAAGAGCACAACTTTTCATGCCCTAACCATGGTGTTTTCAGATTTAGGCACCCAAGCTCACATGTAACACATTAGATTTATTCCAAATATCAATAATAACATGAATGCATGCATAAAATGGATTTAAATTACACTATTAGAGAATTTGAAATCCAAATTTTTACCAAACCGGAGGGATGGTGTGAAGGAATTTTGGGATGCATAGGGCTTGAACTTGGACTCTGGAGGACTCATGGGGACGCCAGGAGTGGTTGATGGCTTTTGTTTGGATTGATAAAGACTGGGAGTCAGGTTCCAAAGTTTTGCAATTTTTGAATTTTGAGAATTTTTTTTAGCTCTCTCTTAGGCAGTGAAATCATGTCTTTACATCTGTTGTGCTTGCATATATATATATATATATATATATATATATATATATATATATATATATATATATATATATATATATATATATATATATATATATATATATATATATATATATATATATATATATATATATATATATATATATATATATATATATATAGAGAGAGAGAGAGAGAGAGAGAGAGAGAGAGAGAAATGGAATAGCTTCACAAATATGGAAAGAAATCAACTAATTAAACCATGGTTTAACCAAGAATAAGCAAACTTTAAAACTTTCCATTTTTGTAATATTTCTTGCCATTTTGGCTTGTGTACGAATTTGGCATGTTGCTGGGTTGTCACAAGGTGTAATAGGCTCTAATGAACCATTCCATGCGCCTGGCCCATTTGCTTCATACTTTATTTTGTATTTATTTGAATAAAACCAAAATAAAGATAAATAAAATAATAAGAAAATTCAAGATATGGTGGGAGTGAGCTTAGGGGTCTTCCATAAGGTCATGAACATGTTCAAAGCTCAAAAAGTTAAGCCACAAGTCCAAAATTTTAAATTTGCATGTTTTGCATTTCATGCATTCCTTCAAATTTCCCAACTTGTGAAACTCATAACTTTCTCAATTTTCATCTTTTGAAGATGATCTTAGACTTTTTGAAAATCTCAAGATGTTCTCTAAATTTTCTGTTTTGATAATTTTTTCATTTGGAGATTTATCTTGATGTAAGTTGCCTTGACAAAAGTGTCTTTTGTTGACTTTTGAAAATGACCTATAATGTATTAGCTCATATATTTCAAATGAAGCATTTTCTGGACTTGAGCATAAAAACAAAGTTGTAGAGAATTTAATTTTCTTCAAAATGGGCTTTGATTAGGGAAAAGTTGATGAAGCATGTGAAAGTTATGCTTGGTCAAAGTTTAATTGACTTCTCCTAAGGAAACCCTAATTTGACAATTCTTGACTTTTGATGATTTGAGAGCTTTCCTTGTGTAATTATGATCAACCCTTGATAAAATGATGAATATCACTTCAAAATATTGATGTTGACCAAAAATCTTGAAGTTTGACTGTATGTTGACCACATTTGACTTTTTTAACCAATACAATTAATTTTCAATCATTTGAGCCATTGACTGAGAAAACTTGTGATGAAAGACTTGAAACTTGACATGAATCCTATTAGAGACCTATAGAGAACCATGGGAATAACTTGAGACTTTTTCAACCCTAATTTCCTTGAGAAACTCAAAGCCCTAGTTGTAGACCTTTGGCTTAGGAAGAGCATTTGACTGGTCATCCCTTGAGATTCTTGAGTATTTGAGAAGCCTTGAAAGAACGCCTTAAAGAAAAATGGGAGGGAAAATTTTAGGATACAACAATAGTATATCCCTTCTTACTGATTATAACCTTGTGAAACCAATCATGCTTTGTTTATGACAACTTCACCTTTCTCATTGAGCTTGTTTCTGAACTTCCATCTAGTTCCAATGACATAGACACATTTAGGTTTTTGAACAAGATCCCATACATATTTCTTTGAGAATTAGTTCAGTTCTTCTTCCATATCCAGAATCCATTATTTGTCTAAAAGATCTTCCTCAATAGATGTTTCCTCTATTAAAGATACTAACCCAGAGGCACTTCATCAGAGGGTTTAAGCGTTGATCTTGTTCTGATTGGAGCATCTTTGTTTCCCAGAATTAGATATTCAGGATGAGATGATGAGATTATTATTTTCCTTTGTTATGGTTGATTAGAAGGAACAAAAACAATATCATAAGTAGGAGCTTCGTATCCTTTATATTCTCCTTGGGTTGTGCGAGTGTTATTTTCACATCTGCAAGCTTTTTAACCAGCTTTGACTTTTCATAGTCAAGCTTATCATCGAATATGACATGGATTGATTCCTCCATGATTTGTGATTCTATGTTATGGACTCTGAAGCCTTTAGATTGTTTAGAATATCCTAACAACAGATACTTATGCGCTTTGGAATCAAACTTGCCCATATTCTCTTTGTTATTCAACATAAAACATACACATCCAAAGGGATGAAAGTAAGAAATGTTGGGATTTCTACTCTTCCAGAATTCATAAGGAGTCTTACTCAAAATAGGTCTTATATAGATTCTATTTTGAATATAACACATTTTATTTCTTGCTTCTGCCCTGAAGTGCTTAGCCATCTGAGTTTCTTGGATCATGGTGCGAGCCATTTTTTGGAGTGTCTTATTTTTCCTCTTTACAACCCCATTTTGTTATGGAGTTCTAGGGCAGGAGAAATCATGGTTTATGCCATTAGAATAAAAAAAAATTCAAAATATTTGTTTTCAAATTCTCCACCATGATCGCTTCTAACTTTGACTATTTTGCAATTCTTTTCATTTTTCACTTGGGAGCAGAAAGAAGCAAACACAGAATGTGACTTATCCTTGTGTTTCAAGAATTTTACCTATGTCCATATGCTATAATCATCAATGATGACAAGTCCATATTTCTTTCCATTGACAGAAGAAGTCTTCACTAGTACAAATAAGTGAATGTGAAGAAGTTATAATGGCCTAGAGGTAGAAAAACCTTTTTAGCTTTAAAACATGTTTTATAAAACTTGCCTTTCTGACATGCTTCACAAAGAGCTTCTAAAGAATACTTAAGATTAGGAAAGCCTATGACTAATACAAGCTTATTTATTTGAGATATATTTCTCAAGCTAACATGGCCCAGACACCAGTGCCAGACCCACTGCTCTTCGCTAACAGACAGAAGACATTTTACATTCTGATCTTTCAAATCTAATAACTTAATTTTGTAGGTGTTGTTTATCCTTTTGCCATTAAAAAGAACTAAGCCATCCTTCTGACTAACAACCTTATAAGACGTTTGATTAAAAATGATGTCACAACCATTGTCACTAAGTTGGCTAATTGACAACAGGTTATGCATCAGACCCTCAACTAAAACAATGTTGTTAATAGAAGGGAGTTTACCATTACCAATAGTTCCATAGCCATCGATCTTCCCTTTCTGGTTGCTTCCGAAACCAACAACTCCTCCAGATTTAAGTTCCAAATCTTGGAACATATGCCTTTCGCCTGTCATGTGTCGCGAGAATCCACTGTCCAGGTACCATGATTGGTGTTTCAGTTGCACCATCAAGGACATCTGCAACATAGATCATTTGATCCTTAGGTACTCAATTTCTGGTTCCTTTCTTGTTAGAAGTTCCAGAGGTTCTGACATCTTTGTACTTTTGTGCAACAAGATAATCATGTGAAATTTATGCATGATACGTAGGCTTAGAAGTTTTCTTCTGTGTTTGTGGTTGTGCTATAGTGAAATCAAAACTTTCTTGTTCTGTACATTTTAATTATGTACCAGCAAGCACGAAATGTCCAGAAAGAGGTTTTGGTTTGACACTCAGAGTCTCATCAATTACTTTTAATGGTCCTGAATATCCCAAGCCTCTACTTCTGTTTCTGCTAACTCCATAGATCATTGAATCCATTTTGCTTATATTTATGCTTTTAGATAGGAAGTTCTGAAAAGCTCTTTCATATCCGATTACTTTATCAGTAACAAATGTGCTAGAGATAATCTCTTCTTCTAATCTATAAACTTTACTTTTTAGAGCAGTATTTGATTTTTCTAAAACAAATAATTTTTGATTTAAATCAGAAAGGTTTTGCTCATCTTTAGTAGATTTCTCATAAGTAACTACAAACTTCTTTTTCAGAGTTTTGTGTTTAGTTAGAAGAGATTGATACATTTTCATTAGTTCTGATAATCCAATTTCAAGTTCAGAACAAGATAAGGAAGAAAGTACCTCTTTGTCGTCATCAGAGTCTGACTCATCATCAAGTGTTAGTTCATCCTCTGATACTACTTCACTTGTGCTGGTCTTTGCCATGAATGCTACGTTTTCATGTTCTTCATCAGAACCTTCTTCTTCTTCTTCTTCTTCTTCTTCTGAATCATCCCATGTTGCCATGAGAACCTTCTTGGCTTTGTAGGCCTTTTTAGGTTTCTTGTCTTTCTTGAGCTTTGGGCATTCATTCTTATAATGTCCAGGCTCCTTACATTCATAACAGGTAACATCTTTTCCAGAAGCTTTCTTATGACCAAATGTAGATTCAGATCTATCGTTTATTCTTCTTGATCCTCTGGACTTGCTTTTCTATGTTTCCATATCTGACTTATCCTTCTGGATATTAGAGAAAGTTCATCTTCATCTGAATCTTCTTCTGATCCTTCTGATTCTTCTTCTACTTGAAAATCCTTGGTCTTTCCAGACTTAGACTTCAAAACCACAAATTTAACTATTTTCTGATTGTTCTTGCTTTGTAATGATTTCTGTGAACTTTCTTCTAAGCGCCCGTCATATCAATTTTGATAATCTTTAGACCTGTATCATCTTCTAGGTGAGTGTAGCCATTAACTACCAAATCCCATAGATCCAAGTCATATCCTAGAAAATACCTTTCAATTTTGTCCTTCCAATAGTCAAACTTTTATCCATTAAACATATGAGGTTTAACATTATACTAATCTCTATCGTTATCCCTATTATCAACAGTGGTAGAAACAGGTGTAGCCATTAGTTTTTCACACAATCTGGATCAGTAGTGAACACGATTAGGTGCTTGATAAAAATTCAAACTTTTTATCAACTCCTCAGAATCAAAGCTCTGATGCCAATTGAAGGTGTGAAAAACACAAGAAATGGGGGGTTTGAATTGGGTTTTAAACCAAAAAATTGTCCTTTTAAAATACCCTTTAAACCACAACAAGTTACTTCACTTAGTGATAGTAATGATAATATGCAAGAAGGAAAGAACAAGATATGTTTATACTAGTTCACTTGAAAACAATCAAGCTAGTCTAGTCCACCCGCCAAGGTGATTTCGCCTTTATCAACACAGACTTAATCCAATAATCAAATAGATTATTATAATGCCCAAGATAAATGCAAGCGACTAACGTTAAAACCTCTAAGACACACTAACCTTAGACTTCTTAAGGATTCTGACCAACTGGTCCCTTAAGGAAAATCAAAGAACTGTTTGCACAAAGTTTGTTTACAAGAAATTATGCTTATACACAAGCGGATATGTAAACAATAGTTTTAGAACATAGACTAGATAAATATGAAAGCGTATGAGCAGTCTCTTTATAATATTAATTAGCGTGAATTAGCATATTTTTCCCTTAGTCTTCAAGCCCTTTATATAGCCAATAAAATAGTATATCTGTTGAGGGGTACTTTTGGGATTTTCATAATCTTTGGCAGTTTGAATCACGTGGGAGACAGGATCGTATGCAGAGTTCGTCCTTCATGGTAGTGGAATGAAACATTTTGATTTTACCATGTATTATTGTACCATGTTAACGTTATCTTCTTTCCTTCTGTACTTCAAAGGCTTATGCGAGTATGGGCTTAGAGGAAAGAACTTAACATTAAGGTCATCAGAACTTCAAGTCTTCAGCGTCTTCAGAACTGCGTCTTCAGAGTCTTCAACACTTGGTCTTGAGAACCTTTTCTAAAACCTTGGGTCTCTATAACTTCAAGTCTTCAGAGTATTAAGAACTTTGTCTTCAGTATCTTCAGCACTTGGTCTTGAGAACCTTTTTTAGAACCTTGGATCTTCAGAACTTTAAGTCTTCAGAGTCTTCAGAACTGCATCTACAGAATCTTCAGCACTTGGTCTTTGAGAACCCTTTGTCTTCACAAACACGAGTCTTTAGAATTTGGACTTCAGTAGAACTTTTGTCTTCATATCTTTTGACTGGTTTCTTTAGACTTCATATCAGAGCCTACACTTTTGAGTCTTCTGGAGTGCCTTGGTACTGTTTATAAGAACTTGTGTAGCGTAGAAATGGAACTTTTCTCTTCTAATGTCTTGGACACGCCATTCATTAGAAGCAGAACCTGTTTGTTAAATACTCAAAATAACAACATTAGAGTACCAAAATTATTCATACAAGCATACTCATTTGTTATCATCAAAACTAAGAGATAAAGTTACAGAGCCAAATATTGTTCTAACATTGATCCCCTATGGAAAAGTTGTAGTATGAAGTAAGAACTTTAATTTTATTTTTGGAGCATGAAAATTGGTGACTTGATGAAGGAGTTACAGGCTTGAAAAGTAGTGCAATTGAATATGAAATTTTGATACTTAGTGAAATTTATAACTTCTTCAATCCTACTCTTTTTTCAAGTCAAATCCAATTTTGTAATTTCCCTTGACCAAATTCACATATCAATCACCTTTTCAGGAAATTTAACGCAATTGACTTTTCCAGATGAATCAAATCTTCCAATTTCAAAGGAATCTTGTGATCATGATGTAATCCTTAGTATATGAAGATACCATGAAGTTCATAAGATGATGATATTATGACATCTTCAGTGATACACATTTGAAACCTCTTGCTCCAACACACCTATATAAACACAACAAGACAAACCTTTGTATTTTTATGAGGTTAGTTATGCATAGATGAATGGTATGGTTTTTACATGATGGAAAAGGAGGTGAGATCTTAGGTCAAAAGTTAGAGTACAAAACTAACCCTTCAGTTTTTCGATATAACTTAGGGATCTAATCATCCGATTTCACTATAAAAGCACTTCTTAAATAAACTTTACCTTAATCATTATTTATATGAAGCCGCTCCAAACTCGCACGCATCATTCTTGGGAATGTATTGCAAGATAGAAAATAAAATTTAATGTTCTTCCTTCTAGAACAAAGTATTTTTTCTGTTATTGCAATCTATCTCACATAATGGTGTTGATGTTGTTGTTTGATAGATTGCAAGTGCAGAAAATAAATTTTGCTTAAAGTTACGCAAAGAAGGGAGCTCAACCTTTGAAAAGTTAAACAGAGAAGGGAGCTTAACTGATCAGAAGATGGATATCAACGAAGATATTCATTAATAAGAGTAAAGATTTGTTGTAAAAAAATTATTTTAATGTTCTGTATAAGTGTAACACGGTGGGAGAACTGACTTTTGGTTTTGCGTTTTATCGCAAATGTTGCGGATAGCAAGAGTCGCCACTGACTTTTATTTTATCCAATAAGGAAAGGGTGAAAAGAATAGGAAAGACCTTTTAATATTTTGAGTTCGGGGGGTAAGTTATGAAAAGGGAAGGTGTTAGCATCCTTTTCATCTGTAGTTATCTACGGGCTCTTAATTACTTAGCTCAATTTAATTTGCTTTGTGTGTGCTTTGAAAAGGTTTTGAAAATTCCAATGTAAGGAAGTTTGCTTTATAATAACCCTTGTATCAGTCCTCAAGAGTGTTTATAAAGTGTTTGAAAGTAGTTATTTTGAAAGTGTTAGGTGCGAGAATTATTTTAATTTGTGAGAAAGCAATTAAGGGTTTCCTTACCCACTGAAATGTCTTTCATTATTCTTTTTCCTTCTCTATTAGGGATGGTGCTATCCATACCATTAGTTGGTAGGTAGCCCCGTCATAGAAGGCAACATGTAGGGATACTTTAGCAATTCAAAGGGACTGTCATCATATATTCGTAGGCAACATCGAGGGACAAGATCATTTCTCGCAGGCAACTTTGAGGGACATCGCGGGACTATGATCTTTATGATGAATTTAACTGAGGGTCTTTGCTAATGGTATCCCTATTGTTGTACCCCAAAATTTTCCCTCTCATATTTCTCAAAACATGGCAAGAATAATCTCCAAATGGCTCAAGATTGCTCAAGAGTTGGATAGTCAAATCATCTCCTAAGGCAGTCAACCTCAAATTAGGGTTTTGTGTTGCATCAAGGTCCTTGCACCCAAATGACCTCCAGTGCTCCCCAATTTCCGAATATGTTATCAAGTTCATCCATGTCAAATTTCAAGCCTTGCAGAGGAAGTTTGGTCAGTCAATTGCTCAAAGGGTCCAAAAATCGATTGTGCTAGGGCAAAAGTCAACTGTGACCTATAAACAGTCAAACTTCAAGATTTTTTGTCAAAATTATCATTTTGAAGGTTATTTCATCATTTGATAAAGGGTTGATCATGATTCATCAAGGATTGCTCAAAATTCATCAAGACACAAAAGTTGCTAAATTAGGGTTTTGTAGGAAAAGTCAACTCAACTTTGACCAAGCATAACTTTCTCATAACTTATGAGAAATGAACCATCCAAATCTAATTTTTAAGAGGATGTAGTTTCCTACAATCCATATTCATACCCCAAGATCAAGAAATGCACTCGTAAAAGTTACAAATTTGGACATTATAGGTCATTTTTGAAAGTCAACAAAAACACCTTTTTTGCCAAAGCTTATAACTTGAGCATGGAATATCAAAATGATATGAGACAAAAAGGGTTGGTTAGAGGACATCTCAAGATTTATAAGAAGTCTAAGAACACTTCCAAAAGTTCAAAATTGAAGAAGTTATGCATTGTTGAAGTTTGGAATTTTTGCAAAATTGCCAAAAGTCAACTATCCCCAAAACTTCAAATTTTGTCAAATGGGCCCATTCTTTTCCACTTGATTTGATCTTGTCACACTACTCACGTGTCCTAGCTTCAGCCTTGTGTCCATTTATTAATTTTTCTATTTTATTTGATTTTTTATTAAATTAATTCATTTTAAATCAATTTAAATCAAATAAAATCCAAATATTGATTACTTAGGATCTTTTTGGTTGTTATAGGTCTTGATTATCATCAATGGCATGATCAAATCCGTATCAAGCTTTTCATGTGCAAAAATATTGGATTTTGGACAAAATAAGAAAGTTATCAATGGTGAATCAAATAATATCTCCAAGCATTGATGCACAAAGATTTAGGACCAAATTGTTGACCTAATCCAATGTTGCATACATATACAAGCCAAAGGATACGAATTCAGAGGTTGGAGGCTGCAAAATCACAAAAAGCAAACTTGAAAAATTGTCAAAAAAGCTTGAAACTGAAATCGTGCTTAGAGGCAGTTTCAACACCAAATCTCAACGCTAATCCATTGCTGGACCATCCTTGAAGCAAAACCAATCCCTAACAAGCTCTCACACCCTCACAATCGCGCTGTAAGTCTGTCAAAACACCGCCCTGTATTTGAAATCGCAACTCCATGTTCTTGCATTTTGTTTGACAAAATCTTTGCATATTCATGATCCTTGTTCAATTTGCAAGCTTTCTGCATTAGCCAATTGTATTTATATGGTCTATAACCCCCTAGCCGAATCTAGGGTTCTTGGTTTGTATTTTTGGGCATTTCTTGTATAGGTGAAATCAAGGTCCAAGAATGGTATAGACTTGTTCAGGAAGCCTAGGCGAGCATGACCATGGTCCTAGATTTGATTTTTATGGCCTAGAATAGGATTTAGAACGCACATGCGAATTTAGCCGCGGATGCAAATCTGCAGGTAAATAACCAGAGTCAAATGAAGAAGACGAAGACGTGGCCCTTTCCAATTCGCTCATTCAAAAATTCGCGCTTTATTTTTATATTTTCTGATCCATTAACTTGTTTCTCATATTATTATTATTATTATTGAATACTATAACAATTAAAACGCGTTGGTTGAGTGGTAGTGGAGTGCACGCTATGACTCACAGGACCTGGGTTCGAATCCCAGGTCCCCCCATGCATTTGTATTTTTTTCTCTTCAGGAATTCCAGTACAACTCCAAGCATGTGATGTACCATGGTCTTCAAATCTCAAAGTGCCAGATGGACCCCAGGCCAGATCTGGTGGTCCAGCGTGAAAGCTTATCATATGCCCTAGTCAACGTGCACACGTGGAATCTGGAAAAGTCAGTCAGGCCAGCGAAATTGGGCCTTGGAAATTGCTAGTCTCACCCCCTATACAGGCCCAAACCCTCACTCTCTCTACTTTTATTATTTTCTTTTTATTATTTCTTTAAATCATTTATTATTATTATTATTATCTAACTAACCAATCAAACTTTTTTCTGAATAAAATTAAAAAGACCAAAAATATTTTGTTTATTAAAATTAAATTCCAGCATTTTTATTTTTGTTAATAAATACTAATTTAATTAATTTAGTTTAATTAGGAAATAACTTTAATATCTTTTGCAATAATAAAAATTAATTTAGATAATTAGGTTTTACTAACTTTGATTAATTTATTTTTATTTCTTTAAATATCCAAAAATCCAAAAATATCTTTTTTTTAATTAATTTATTAATTTATTTAATTAACTTAGTTTATTTCCTTTGTTAATTCAAAATAACCAAAAAAAATCTTTTCTTTAATAATCAAAGGGTCAAAACCCTAAAAACTCGCCCGATTTAATTTCTTGCACGCGATCCATATTTATTTCAATATTGTATCTGTTTCCTGGAATGTAATAGTTTAATAGGACTTTAATATTTTTTATCGCTTTATTTATTTTCCGCCTTTTAATTTCAAGGGTTGTTTTTGGCGATGTAAATACCCGACGCCTTGTAATAGTTAGTTTTAATTTCCGCAACTTATAAACTGTTAGATGTTTGATAATAGGGAATGCATGAGAAGACCAAATTTTTAACCTAAAATCAACATAGATAACCATTAACATGTACAAAGACAAATTAACTGAAACATGACACACTTGCACATGCGCACTCTTAGGGTACACCTCACTTGGTTTCCTTCGTAACGTGGCCATTGAGTATAGGAAGTTTTAGAGGTTGCCCTCTTATCCAAAGATCATAGTTGCCTCGGAAAAATAATCTAAGACATTAGGGTTACCGCTAAGGTGTCCTAACATTGCTTTAGTGACCGCACATCCCTTAATCGAATTGACCCTTAAACTCCAACGACGGTGCTACCTACTCATCAATAGTGGGATATCATTATCTAAAGGACATTAGCACAGATTGATTCCTTTTTCGAGTAGGTAGATGGTTCTTAAGTACTTGCTCCCTCAAAACAAAACAAAACTTTTCGCACTTACACCTTTCAAACAAAAACTTCTTTCAAACCCACAAACACAAAGAAAAGCAAATTTTGAAAACATTATGAGCAAGTACCTAAGAGCCCGTGGATAACCACAGATAGAAAGGGTGCTAACACCTTCCCTTTCTATAATCTACCCTCCGAACCCGAGAAACATCTCGAAAAAGGAATTTTACAGTGCTTTTTTCCTTTCCTTGTTGGATAAAATAAAAGACGGTGGCGACTCTTGCTTACCGCGACATTTTGCGAAAACAAACACAAAATGCGAACCAGCATTCCAAAAACAGTCAGTTCTCCCACCGTATCACAGAACTGGAGACTCTGCTGGGGAGTAAAATATAAGTGGGGTGTACCTTAGGATTAGATCATTGTGTTTTCAATTGCTTGCTTTGTATGATTTATATTTGTGGGCTTGTATCAGAGTTACTATAGATCCTAACCCAGATCTGGGGATACCCTTTAGGTAAGTAGCAATAAACTATGAGGGAACTGTACGGCGTAGACCGATACGGTTGAAGCAGTAGCTACATTGGTGTGACACTTTAGATTGTACCGATATCCCTTGTGTTGGAACAAGGAGAATATGGGTCATCTAAGGGGTCATTAAACACCAACTGACCTTAGAACCTTTAAATTGACCAACTTGGCCATAGAACAGTAGTAGTATGCTACACTCATTGAGACTAAACTCTCGTGATGATTCTGGCTGCAAGAAAAGGTTGCTAAACTGGAATTATGACCGATTGAGGGTAGTCAGTGATATTGAGATCCTCTAGAACCCGGTTACTATTTTTAGGATAGGTTTAAACCAACTGAACTGAAAGAGGGTAGTACCTAAGCTCCTTGCCAGCCTGAGATCTAAGGGCTCTCTGTGTGACTTGTGTGCCTTTACCATGTTTGCTATTTGTGGATACTTGTGATGTGCTTTCTATCATGACATCATAACATCATAACAATGCATACATCTTGCATTGGACTAACCTATTTCAAAGACAGGAGGGATTCATCTTTGTTCTGTTTTGTAGGACATGATGCCCATGCATAGGAATACCATCCGGATCAACTTTTTCCAGGTTCCCACTGTGCTTAAGGATTTGATTGCAAAGATGCCTGATACTACCTCTTTCATCAGAAGACATGGGTATTTTCTCAGTTTGGTTACCTCCAAATTGGACGAACAGATGATGAGTGTTTTGGTCCAATTCTATGATCCGTTGTACCATTGCTTTACTTTTCAAGAATACCAGTTGGTCCCTACCTTAGAAGAGTTCTCTGATCTGCTCGGTATCTCCATTTTGGAGCAGACCCCGTTTACTGGTTGGGAGAAGACCCTTAGGCCAGAAGAGATTGCTGCAGCCCTTCATATGAAAAAGGAGGAGGTAATGGCTAATTGGGAAACTAGAAGTGGAGCAAAGGGCTTTCTGACTAAGTTTTTGGTTGGTAAGGCTAATTATTTTTGGGATAGTCTAGACTTCAAGGCATTCGAGGATATTCTGGCTCTTCTGATATATGGCTTGGTATTGTTTCTAAACTCTGACTCTTTTGTTGATGTGAATGCGATGAAAATCTTCATCTCTCGTAATCCTGTACCCACTCTCTTGGGTGAAATTCTTCATCAGCTTTATGCCCGCACTGCCTGAAAACGGGGAACCTTGATGTGTTGTGCTCCTTTATTGGCGAGGTGGTTTATTTCGCACCTCCCTAAATCAGTGTTGAAGAACAAAGAAGGCATGGGCTGGGCCTATAGGGTTATGTTTCTCTCTCATAATGACATTATCTGGACTATCAAGGGTATGGACGAGGTGGCCATTATTGATCGATGTGGGGAGTACCCCAATGTTCCACTGATAGGAACCCATGGGGGAATTTCTTATAATCCATGCTTGGCCTTACGTCAGTTCGGGAGAGCCAGAAGAGAAGGACCTCATGAGCTGCTAATGCCTAGTATCATCTTTGATTTTCAAGGGGATAGCGACGAGCAACGCCGCAGATTCATAAGGGCTTGGGATAGAGTTCACAGATCTGATCCACATGAGTTGGGTCCAAAGACTTCCCTTCCAATGGAGCCATATCTCAGATGGTTCCGTATCCGTGCCCAGAAGCTAGGTATGTCGTATGAAGTCGTCCGGCCTATCATTGTTGAAGTTGCCAATGAAGACGGGGTTCTTCCTACCATCCTCCATCCTTACATGCCCACTGACATTGGGGCACTGAAAAGGTCTTGGATGCAGCTGAGAGAAGAACGAGATGATTACCGAGAGAAGTTTAATGAGCAAGAGCAGAAGATCCAGAAGTTGACTAGGCAGTTGGAGAACGAGCGGATTCTCAATGACTATGTCCGCACCGACAAGAATAGACCATGGGAGCACTGATTGTCCTTTGATTATTTCTTTTCCCGTTTTTATTTACTTTTCAGTATCTCCTTTCTTATAATACCCTAAGGGCAATTTGTTGAAAAATTTGAATTTCAAAGTTTATCTAATAAAAGTGTGTTACCTTTCTTGTTTACAAATTTGAATCTCTCGATTGTCTTTGAAATCATGTCATACGCATTTCATCCCATGCACTTCATAACAGGTACCCATTACAGGTCTCTTATCTTCTTCGCTGTTTATTTCAGCACTCATCATGTCTGCTGAACCATCAACCGAGCAAGCGATCAAGGCCCTACAGGCCCAGAATGCCCAATTCCAAGAGCTATTCATGAATCTAGCTAAGGGTTAGCAAGATCTAAAGACCCTGATTCTGAAAGAGAAGAAGAAGAAGAAGAGGACAGTCCTGTTTAACACAGGTCACTGGTTTGGAAACAGGCTACGGGGTGAAGTTGATTTGACCACCTCATCTAGAGGGAAAGATAGTCAGGAAGAAAGGAGGTCTCCTAGCCCTGTGGTCTCCGACAACGAGACGGACTTCGACGAAGACCAGTATCCTCCTGCTGAGAATAGATACAAACAACTGGAAGACCGCTTGAGTGCGATGGAAGTTCAGAAAGTGCTTGGTCTAGACTTTGGTGATCTGGGTCTATCATCTGGGGTAGTGATTCCCCACAAATTCAAGGCACCAGCCTTTGCTAAGTATGACGGAGTTTCTTGTCCGAAGCTGCACCTCCGGTCATATGTAAGGAAGATTCAGCCGTACACCGCTGATAAGAACCTATGGATCCACTTATTTCAAGACAGTCTCTAAGGGACTCAGCTTGAATGGTTTTACCAGTTGGACGGAACCAGTATCCGCAGTTGGGAAGATTTGGCTACTGCTTTCTACAGGCAGTACCAATATAACTCCGACCTCGCTCCCACGCGTACCCAACTTTAGGGTATGTCAATGGGAACGTGTGAAGGTTTCAAAGATTATACTCAGTAGTGGAGGGACCTCGCCGGAAGAGTGCAACCACCATTGGCTGATCGAGAGCTTGTGGATATGTTTCTAGGGACCCTGTCTGGTCCATTTTTCAACCATCTGATTAGAAGCTCTTCGTTTGGGTTTACGGAGCTAATTATGACCGGTGAAAGGATTGAGGATGGTATTAAGGTTGGTAAGATACAGAAGGGTGCTTCATCAAGCACCGAGAAAAAGCCATTTAAGAAAGAGTCTAGTGTTGTCTACAGTTCGAAAAGCCAGAATAAACCTGAACTCCGCTAAGCTGTTAATGCAGTTATTATTTCAAGACCTGCTGGTGCTCCTCAGCACAACAATCAATAAAAGGAAGAGAGACCTCGAAGGAAATTGACCCGTCTCAGCATGACCTTGTCTCAGATTCTGCCGCAGTTATTGAAAACCAATCTGGTGATTCCAAGGGAAGCCCCAAAGAATCCAAATACAACATCACAAAAGTATAACCCTAATGCCCGTTGTGCTTTCCACTCTGATAGCCCGGGGCATAATACATATGATTTTTGGTCTTTGAAGAATAAGATACAGGACTTAATTGATGCTAAGGAGATTGAGTTCGAGACGCACGAAAGACCTAATGTTGTGACTGCTCCTATGCCCAAGCATGGAGTAAATGCTATAGATGAAGACTCGTTTGTGGTTTCTGTGAATGATATTTTTACCCCTTTAATGACTGTGAAGAAGAACCTTTTGCTAGCCAATTTATTTCAGGGTTATGACAAAGGTTGCCGTATGTGTTATGTTCTACCTACCGGTTTCCATCTTTTGAAATCAGGTATCCAACGCCTGATGGATAGTAAAGAAATTCTATTTGAGAAGACTGTTGTTCCTTTGGTTCCTACTGAAGAAGTTGCTATCATTACCATTTTCGACAATTCTTCCAAGGCTTCCTCGAGAAAGCCTGTTAGGATTACATCTGTTCCAAGAATCGCACATGTGATCATCACTGTTCCTGGGCCTATCCCCTACACCTCTGATAAAGCTGTCCCTTGGCACTACGGGGCTGATGTTTATTTTCATGGAGTTAAACAAGAGTTGGATGTTGATACTGACATCAGCAATATTATTGGACCTACTAAAGTCACCCGCAACGGAAGAATTTTCTCACCTGATATCTCTCTGCCGACTGCCCGAAAACCTGTTGTTATTACACCCGCCAGTGTACCCACTACTATTCCTGTTCAAGTTCCTATTCTTACCCCTGTCGCCGAGTCATTTGACACTCGGGGCAAAGGGATCACCAGTGAGCCTGCCCAGATGGAGGCACCAAAGACGATTACTGTTGAAGCTTCTAAACAAGAGATGGAAGAGATTCTGAAGATCATCAAAAAGAGTAACTACAATGTAGTTGAACAGCTGGGGCAAACCCCGTCCAAGATTTATATGTTGTCATTGTTGCTATGCTCAAAGGCCCAGGCTAAGGCTCTGATTACATTTCTGAAGACGGCACACGTACCACAAGAGACACCAGCTGATCAGTTTAAAGATTGCATGGCCAATCTGACTGCTGATAATGGGTTGGGTTTCTTTGATGCCGACTTGACTGCTAAGGGGAAGAATCACAACGATGCCCTGCATGTCTCCATTGAATGCAAGGGTACTACTCTTGCTCATGTATTAGTGGATACTGGTTCCTCATTGAACGTTTTTCCTAAGAAAGCTCTAGACCGGTTGGACTGTGAAGGGTTGGAGTTGAAACCAAGCAACATTGTTGTCAGGGCCTTTGATGGGTCTAAGAGGATGGTGCACGGAGAAGTTGATATCCCGATTAAGGTTGGTTCTCAGGTTTTCAACTCTACGTTCTATGTGATGGACATTCGGCCATCTTATTCTTGTTTGCTGGGTCGTCCATGGATGCACAAAGCTGGGGCCGTAACCTCAATGCTCCACCAGAAGCTGAAGTACCCGGTCAAAGGGAAGATTGTGACAGTGCAAGGAGAGGAAGAGTACATGGTGAGCCACCTCAACTCTTTCCGATATGTAGAGATGGATGGGGAGTTCATTGAGACTCCATTCCAACATTTTGAAGAGGTTCCCCAGACACTGGCGTCAACTGAGACTGTTGTTGAAGATTCTCCTATGAAGATGGCTTCCTTTAAAGATGCCCGGGCTGTTGTCGAGAAAGGTGGGTGCGCAAATTGGGGCCAACTCCCTGATTTTACACAGAAGACTAACAAGTTTGGTTTGGGTTTCACTGAAGAAGCTCAAAGGGCTGTTTGGAATGCAAGGATCGGAAGACCTCCCGTGTTCATCAGCAACTCGGGAGTGAATGCCATTGAAGACGATGTGGAAGAGTCTGAGTTCGACAACTGGATCTATCCTACGACCGACGGTGGACCAAGCAACTGGACAACAAAGGACTTCATCCCTATTTCTTTTGTTACCCAGTAATGAAACTTTTTGTTTTGAATTTGTAACAGACAATGTTTTAAACTTTATGGTCTGGTGTCTTACCCGGGGCACTGCGGCCTCATTTGTGAGGGCTTTATGTGTGTCATTTTCATATATCATTAATAAAAGCATTGGACGTTTCTTGCATTTCAAATCTTGCGCTCCTTGTTTTTCTTTTATTATATATTGCAAAACAACTATTTTACACACACTCACATATACAGGTCTACATCCACTCTGGATCTCACTGGTAACGACTCTGCTACTGCTAGTTATGACTTTGAGAATCCAATCAACTTAGCCGAAGACGAAGGTGAAGATGATTGCGAAGTGCCTGGTGAACTTGCAAGACTGTTACTTCAGGAAGAGAGGGCCATTCAGCCACATGAAGA
Organism: Vicia faba; assembly: GCA_948472305.1. Lineage (NCBI taxonomy): Eukaryota > Viridiplantae > Streptophyta > Magnoliopsida > Fabales > Fabaceae > Vicia > Vicia faba. Next base: position 250,322,968 of record OX451736.1, on the reverse strand, counting down.
GCCAGTGGAATCAGTAAATCTGGGTACAGAAGAAGACAAGAAAGAGGTCAAGATTGGTGCAAATCTGGAGCCTAGTGTGAAGTAACGGTTGATTCAGATGTTGCGTGACTACGTTGAGATCTTTGCCCGGTCTTATGAAGATATGCCTGGGTTGGATACTGATATTGTGGTTCATCGCTTACCTACCAAGGAAGACTGTCCTCCAGTAAAACAGAAGGTCCGCCGAATGCGCCCAGAGATGTCTGAGAAAATCAAGGCTGAAGTTATGAAACAGTTTGATGCCGGTTTTCTAGCAGTTACTTCTTACCCTCGGTGGGTGGCCAATGTGGTTCCTATGCCGAAGAAGGATGGTAAGGTTCGAATGTGTGTTGACTATAGGGATCTGAACAGAGTAAGTCCCAAGGATGATTTCCCTCTACCTCATATCGACGTTCTGGTTGACAACACCGCCCAGCATAAGGTATTCTCCTTTATGGATGGTTTCTCTGGTTATAATCAGATAAAAATGGCTCCCGAAGACATGGAGAAGATAACTTTTTTTACTCAGTGGGGTACCTTTTGCTACAAGGTCATGCCTTTCGGACTGAAGAACGCTGGGGCAACGTATCAGCGTGCCATGGTTGCTTTGTTTCATGACATGATCCATCATGAGATTGAGGTATACGTCGACGATATGATTGCAAGATCTCAAACTAAGGAGGAACACCTGGACCATCTGCAGAAGCTGTTTGACAGGCTGAAGTTGTACAAGCTGAGGTTAAACCCGAACAAGTGCACCTTCGGGGTGAGGTCTGGTAAGCTACTGGGTTTCGTCGTAAGCGACAAAGGTATTCAAGTGGATCCTGCAAAAGTGAAGGCCATACAGGAGATGCCAGCTCCCAGAATAGAGAAAGAAGTCAAAGGCTTTCTGGGACGACTAAATTACATTGCCCGATTCATCTCGCACCTGACTGCTACTTGTGAGCCAATCTTCAAGCTGCTGAAGAAAGATCAAGTGGTAAGATGGAACGATGAATGTCAGGCCGCTTTCGAAAGGATCAAAGAGTATCTCCAAGAGCCACCTATTCTGATGCCTCCAGTTGAAGGGAGACCTTTAATCTTATACTTGACAGTACTCGACAACTCAATGGGGTGTGTGATGGGTCAGCATGACGAGTCTGGCCGAAAAGAGCATGCTATTTATTACCTTAGAAAAAAGTTTACGGAATGCGAGACCCGATACTCGTTGCTTGAGAAAACTTGCTGCGCTTTGGCATGGGCTGCTCGCCGGCTGAGACAGTATATGTTGACTCGCACTACTCTATTGATATCAAATATGGATCCAATCAAGTATATCTTCGAGAAGCCTGCCTTGTCCGGAAGAATAACGAGATGGCAGATGATCTTGACTGAGTATGACATCCAATATACGACCCAAAAGGCAATTAAGGGAAGTGTGTTGGCAGACCATTTGGCACATCAGGCAGTGGATAATTACCAGTCTATGAATTTTGAATTTCCAGACGAGAATATCATGTTGGTAACTGATTGTGAGACACCTGGACCGGATGAAGGACCTGAGGAAGGATCCCGATGGTCTATGTACTTTGATGGAGCTTCAAACGCTTTAGGCAATGGCATCGGCGCCGTGATCATATCTCCTAAAGGCACTCATACTCTGTTCACCGCCCGACTATGTTTCAACTGCACCAACAACATGGCGGAGTATGAAGCGTGCATCATGGGTCTTCGAGCAGTAATTGATCTAAGCATTAAGTTTCTAAGTGTCTTCGGAGATTCCGCTCTCGTGATCAGTCAGATCAAAGGCGAGTGGGATAGGAAACACCTGAACCTTATTCCTTATAAAGAGTATGTGTTGACTTTGCTCCCCCATTTCGAGAAGATAACCTTTGAACACTTCCCTAGAGAAGAGAATCAGTTGGCGGGCGCGCTGGCTACGATGTCTTCTATGTTCAAAGTCAATTGGGACAACGAAGCTCCCCGGATCATTATTGAAAGGTTGGACGGACCTGCACATTGCTGCGACATTGAGACTGAAGAGGTAACAGAAAAGCCCTGGTATCATGAGGTGAAGAGGTATCTTGAAGCTCAGGAATACCCCGAGGGTGATTCTGTCAATGACAAAAAGTTTCTGAGGAGGTTCGCAGCAAAGTTCTTCATCAGTAATGGCATCCTTTACAAGCGTAACCATGATTCAACCTTACTGCGTTGTATGGTTAAGAATGAAGCATAAAGGATCATGGCGGATTTATATGAAGGATCCTTCGGAACTCATTCCAATGGATACACCATGGCAAAGAAAATCCTTCGGGCAGGATATTATTGGTCCATGATGGAAGCCGACTGTTATCAGCATTCTCGAACATGTCATAAGTGCCAAGTCTATGCTGATAAGGTGCACATACCTCCTGTTCCTCTGAATGTCTTGACAGCTCCTTGGCCTTTTGCAATGTGGGGCATTAATATGATCGGCGAGATCAGACCTACAGCATCCAACGAGCATCGTTTCATCTTGGTAGCAATTGATTACTTTACGAAATAGGTTGAAATAGCTTCCTTTGCTACTGTAACCAAGAACGTCATGGCACAGTTTATTCGGCATAATCTGATCTGTCGATACGATGTACCAGAGAGGATCATTACGGATAATGGTACCAATCTCAACAACAAGATGATCACCGAACTCTGCGAGCAATTCAAGATACATCATCATAACTCTTCTCCCTACCGGTCGAAGATGAATGAGGCTGTCGAAGCGGCTAATAAGAACATTAAGAAGATTGTGCAGAAGATGACGGTGACATATAAAGACTGGCACGAGATGTTACCATTTGCTTTTCATGGGCACCGTACCTCAGCAAGGACGTCAACAGGGGCAACACCCTATTCCTTGGTTTATGGCATGGAGGAAGTCTTACCCATCGAAGTTCAGATACCATCTCTCCAAATCATGAAGGATGCAGGTTTGAGCGAAGATGACTGGATTCAGACCCGGCTAGATCAGCTGAACCTAATTGACGAAAAGAGACTTACTGCTATTTGTCATGGTCAGACGTACCAAAAACGGATGATCAAGGCATTTAACAAGAAAGTCAGACGACAAAAGTATCAAGTTGGGGATCTGGTTATCAAGCGCATTATTCTACCTCAAGGTGATCCCAGGGGCAAATGGACCCCTACTTACGAAGGGCCATTTTTGGTTAAGAACATTTTCTCAGGAAGAGCCATGATTCTAACCACCATGGATGGTGACGACCTTCCTCACCCCGTCAATGCAGGCATAGTGAAAAGATACTACACATAATCAAAGACCCGCTAGGTTGACTGGCCTAGGAAAAAATAAGGGCTTCCCGGCGAACCAAAATGGTTCGGGAAAAAATAAGGGATGAAAATAAAAAAAATCTGAACACCCGGCAAGTCGAAAACCTGAAAAGGCAACTTGGGCAAAAAAGGGTATCCCGGTGGACTGAAAACCCGAAAGGGCGGTCCAGGAAAAAGTTAGGGATTAAAGCGTAACACTATGTCTCATTGGATCACCTTGCATCCAGACTTCGGTATCGACTATCAAGCTCGGACGACACTAATCAATGTGATCTACCTTCAACGAAGTAGCAAAGTGATGAGATGCTCGAAGACATGAAGGCAATAGCAGAGTGGGAATCCAGTGGGATCATTCACATAGCTGTTTTGTTTAATTTTTCACAAATTGTATAAATTCTATTTGTTCGGCGGTGTTCTCTTACTAGGACGTCAACCTCTTGTACAAAAATGCCTATTTACAGGCCAAACTTCAAAATCAATACAAATTCATTTTCAGACAAATTTCAAACTATTTTTCCTTTATCTGTTTTGTTTTGCAAAGAGCGTCCATTGTTCATTTTTGATATATGCATTTGACATTAATTGCTGCTCATAAATATTTACATGTGAAACAAAAGACGAATTACGGGTAAGATAAGAAACAGGGGCAATAAAATTGTCCAAACTGTATAGTTGCTCTGTCCACCAGGCCCAAAGGTAGATTCAGCTGAAGAATATTGCTAAGATACCTTCACTCCCCGTAGAATAAGACAATAATGGTAGTTCCCCCCAGCTGAGACTTGCAACTATGAACGAATCAGCAATGCTTTCCCCAAGCAGAGTTTATCTATAATCAATACTAGAAAGACCTGATATCCCCGACAGTCTTAATATTCCCCAACGGGGTATAAGAATGTTCCCCGGCAGAATACAGGATACCCCTCAGTGGAGTCAATATTTCCCCAGCACGGTCTGAAAAAGCATCCCTAACAGAGTTGAAGCATCATCCCCAGTAGACTCTGGAAGTTTATCCCCAGCGGAGTACAAAAATAACTCTCCCCAGCCAAGTTCGAAGGATCATTCCCAGTAGAATTCAAAGGATTATCCCCGCAAGAGTCTAACAGGGTTAGCCTCAGCAAGTCACAACTGAAATATCATCCCCATCGGAGTTCTTGACTTTCACAAACAGGAATTCAATCCTCAAGAGATTCAGTATCACCAGCAACGGTAATCTATCCCCAGTAGAGTTTATCAGTGGAGTCCTCAGCAGAGCGTCTCTACCCCACAGAGTAATCTCCTCATCAGTTTATTCCCCAACAGAGTTCTCTTCTCCTACAGGTTTATTCTCACAATCATCTTCGTTCACCATCCCCAGCGGAAGCGAAGAATTCTACTCTTGTCTCCAGCAGCTATCCGGGATTTATTTTCCCCAGCTAAAGCATCACATTTCCATACATCATGATACATGCATATACGCATCATGCCACACAATCTCATTTATTTTGAGAACATCATTGCTTGATCTATATCATGCATTGCATATGACTGACCTTTACCTTTCAGGAAAGAGGCAGTTAAGTTCTCAGCTATGTCAAAGACCTTCTCTGGTTCAGTCAGATCGCCGATAAGATCTCCTTGATTTGTATTCCAGTGAAGTTATTTCAAGAATCTTGTCTGGTCTAGTTAAATCGATTGCTAAAGATTTTTCTGATGCCGATCCAGTCAAAGTTAATCCAAAACCTCCTCTGGTTCAGTTAGATTGCCGATAAGATCTCCCTGATTCGTATTCCAGTTGAAGTTATTCTAAGACTTTTGTCTGGTCCAGTTAAATCGATTCCTAAATATTTTTCTGATGTTGATCCAGTCAAAGTTAATCCAAAACCTCCTCTGGTTCAGTTAGATCGTTGATAAGATCTCCCTGATTCATATTCCAGTTGAAGTTATTCCAAGACTTTTGCCTAGTCCAGTTAAATCGATTCCTAAAGATTTTTCTGATACCGATCCAGTCAAAGTTATTCCAAGACCTCCTATGGTTCAGTTAGATCACCGATAAGATCTTCCTGATTCGTATTCCAGTTGAAGTTATTCCAAGACTTTTGCCTGGTCCAGTTAAATCAATTCCTAAAGATTTTTCTGATGCCGATCCAGTCAAAGTTATTCCAAGACCTCCTCTGGTTTAATTAGATCGCTGCGAAGATCTCCCTGATTCGTATTCCAGTTGAAGTTATTCCAAGACTTTGGCCTGGTCCAGTTAAATCGATTCCTAAAGATTTTTCGGATGCTGATCCAGTCAAAGTTATTCCAAGACCTCCTCTGGTTCAGTTAGATCGCTGCGAAAATCTCCCTGATTCGTATTCCAGTTGAAGTTATTTCAAGACTCTTGTCTGGTCCAGTTAAATCGATTCCTAAAGATTTTTCTGATGCCGATCCAGTCAAAGTTAATCCAAAACCTCCTCTAGTTCAGTTAGATCACCGATAAGATCTCCCTGATTCGTATTCCAGTTGAAGTTATTCCAAGACTTTCGTCTGTTCCAGTTAAATCGATTCCTAAAGATTTTTCTGATGCCGATCCAGTCAAAGTTAATCCAAGACCTCCTCTGGTTCAGTCAGATCGATGATAAGATATCCATGATTCCTATTCCAGTCGAAGTTCAGACAACCAATCAACGGGCTCCAAATGGCATCTGTAAGCCCATTCCCGACATCACCAGGCTGATACTACTTCATGCGAGTGCAAATTTCTGGGCACTATAGTGTTCAATCATCTTCCATCTTCTGATCACGAAAGGCCCGAAAGCCAATCTACATCCTCAGGTTTAAGAAAATTTAACAGGGGAAGCTGTTGTACCCCAAAATTTTCCCTCTTATATTTCTCAAAACATGGCAAGAATAATCTCCAAATGGCTCAAGATTGCTCAAGAGTTGGACAGTCAAATCATCTCCTAAGGCAGTCAACCTCAAATTAGGGTTTTGTGTTGCATCAAGGTCCTTGCATCCAAATTACCTCCAGTGCTCCCCAATGTCCTAATATGTTCTCAAGTTCATCCATGTCAAATTTCAAGCCTTGCAGAGGAAGTTTGGTCAGTCAATTGCTCAAAGGGTCCAAAAATCGACTGTGCTAGGGCAAAAGTCAACTGTGACCTATAAACAGTCAAACTTCAAGATTTTTTGTCAACATTCTAATTTTGAAGGTTATTTCATCATTTGATCAAGGGTTGATCATGATTCATCAAGGATTGCTCAAAATTCATCAAGACTTAAAAGTTGCTAAATTAGGGTTTTGTAGGAAAAATCAACTCAACTTTGACCAAGCATAACTTTCTCATACTTTATGAGAAATGACCCATCAAAAGCTCATTTTGAATAGGATACAATTTCCTACAATCCATATTCATACCCCAAGATCAAGAAATGCACTCACAAAAGGTTACAAATTTGGACATTCTAGGTCATTTTTGAAAGTCAACAAAAACACCTTTGTTGCCAAAGCTTATAACTTGAGGATGGAATATCAAAATGAGATGAGACCAAAAGGTTTGGTTATAGGACATCTCAAGCTTTCTAAAAAGTCCAAGTACACCTCCAAAAGTTCAAAATTGAAGAAGTTATGCATTGTTGAAGTTGGGCATTTTTGCAAAATTGCCAAAAGTCAACTATCCCCAAAACTTCAAATTTTGTCAAATGGGCCCATTCCTTTCCACTTGATTTGATCTTGTCACACTACAAACGTGTCCTAGCTTCTGCCTTGTGTCCATTTATTAATTTTTCTATTTTATTTGATTTTTTTATTGAATTAATTCATTTTAAATCAATTTAAATCAAATAAAATCCAAATATTGATTACTTAGGATCTTTTTGGTTGTTATAGGTCTTGATTATCATCAATGACATGATCAAATCCGTATCAAGCTTTTCATGTGCAAAAATATTGGATTTTGGACAACATAAGAAAGTTATCAATGGTGAATCAAATCATATCTCCAAGCATTGATGCACAAAGATTTAGGACCAAATTGTTGACCTAATCTAATGCTGCATACATATACAAGCCAAAGGATACGAATTCAGAGGTTGGAGGCTGCAGAATCACAAAAAGAAAACTTGAAAAATTGTCAAAAAAGCTTGAAACTGAAATCGTGCTTAGAGGCTGTTTCAGCACCAAATCTCAACGCTAATCCATTATTGGACCATCCTTGAAGAAAAACCAATCCCTAACAAGCTCTCACACCCTCACAATCGCGTTGTAAGTCTCTCAAAACACCGCCCTGTATTTGAAATCGCAACTCCATGTTCTTGCATTTTTTTGACAAAATCTTTGCTTATTCATGATCCTTGTTCAATTTGCAAGCTTTCTGCATTAACCAATTGTATTTATATGGTCTATAACCCCCTAGCCGAATCTAGGGTTCTTTGTTTGTATTTTTGGGATTTTCTTGTACAGGTGAAATCAAGGTCCAAGAATGGTATAGACTTGTTCAGGAAGCCTAGACGAGCATGACCATGGTCCTGAATTTGGTTTTTATGGCCTAGAATAGGATTTAGAACGCACATGCGAATTTAGATGCGGATGCAAATCCGCAGGTAAATAACCAGAGTCAAATGAAGAAGACGAAGACGTGGCCCTTTCCAATTCACTCATTCAAAAATTTGCACTTTATTTTTATATTTTCTGATCCATTAACTTGTTTCTCATATTATTATTATTATTGAATACTATAACAATTAAAACGCGCTGGTTGAGTGGTAGTGGAGTGCGTGCTGTGACTCACAGGACCTGGGTTCGAATCCCAGGTCCCCCCATGCATTTGTATTTTTTCTCTTCAGGAATTCCAGTACAACTCCAAGCCTGTGATGTACCATGGTCTTCAAATCTCAAAGCGCCAGATGGCCCCCAGGCCAGATATGGTGGTCCAGAGTGAAAGCTTATCATATGCCCTAGTCAACGTGCACACGTGGAATCTAGAAAAGTCAGCCAGGCCAGCGAAATTGGGCCTTAGAAATTGCCAGTCTCACCCCCTATACAGGCCGAAACCCTCATTCTCTCTACTTTTATTATTTTCTTTTTATTATTTCTTTAAATCATTTATTATTATTATTATATAACTAACCAATCAAACTTTTTTCTGAATAAAATTAAAAAAACCAAAAATATTTTGTTTATTAAAATTAAATTCCAGCATTTTTGTTTTTGTTAATAAATACTAATTTAATTAATTTAGTTTAATTAGGAAATAACTTTAATATCTTTTGCAATAATTAAAATTAATTTAGATAATTAGGTTTTACTAACTTTGATTAATTTATATTTATTTCTTTAAATATCCAAAAATCCAAAAATATCTTTTTTTTAATTAATTAATTAATTTATTTAATTAACTTAGTTCATTTCCTTTCTTAATTCAAAATAACCAAAAAAACTTTTCTTTAATAATCAAAGGGTCAAAACCCTAAAAACTCGCCTGATTTAATTTCTTGCACGCGATCCATATTTATTTCAATATTGTATCTGTTTCCCGGAATGTAATAGTTTAATAGGACTTTAATATTTTTTATCGCTTTATTTATTTTCCGCCTTTTAATTTCAAGGGTTGTTTTTGGCGATGTAAATACCCGATGCCTTATAATAGTTAGTTTTAATTTCCGCAATTTAATTTCCGCAACTTATAAACTGTTAGATGTTTGATAATATGGAATGCATGACAAGACCACATTTTTAACCTAAAATCAACATAGATAACCATTAACATGTACAAAGACAAATTAACTGAAACATGACACACTCGCACATGCACACTCTTAGGGTAAACCTCACTTGGTTTCCTTCATAACGTGGCCATTGAGTATAGGAAGTTTTAGAGGTCGCCCTCTTGTCCAAAGATCATAGTTGCCTCGAAACGGTTGCCTCGGAAAAATGATCTAAGACATTAGGGTTACCGCTAAGGCATCCTAACATTGCTTTAGTGACCGCATATCCCTTAATCGAATTGACCCTTAAACTCCAACGACGATGCTACCTACTCATCAATAGTGGGATAGCATTATCTAAAGGACATTAGCACAAATTGATTCCTTTTTCGAGTAGGTAGATGGTTCTTAAGGAATTGCTCCCTCAAAACAAAACAAAACTTTTCGCACTTACACCTTTCAAACAAAAACTTCTTTCAAACCCACAAACAAAAAGAAAAGAAAATTTTGAAAACATTATGAGCAAGTACCTAAGAGCCCGTGGATAACCACAGATAGAAAGGATGCTAACACCTTCCCTTTCTATAATCTTCCCCCCGAACCCGAGAAACATCTCGAAAAAGGAATTTTTCTGTGCTTTTTTCCTTTCCTTGTTGGATAAAATAAAAGACGGTGGCGACTCTTGCTTACCGCGACATTTTGCGAAAACGAACACAAAACGCGAACCAGTATTCCAAAAACAGTCAGTTCTCCCACCGTATGACACCTATGTTCGAGGGACATGACCATTGTTTTTTTTAAAGGAAACACAGAGAGAGAGAGAGAGAGAGAGAGAGAGAGAGAGAGAGAGAGAGAGAGAGAGAGAGAGAGAGAGAGAGAGAGAGAGAGAGAGAAGCTACCTTAGAGGTGTACGTGTGCAAATGATTCAGTTCAGTTATGTTTGTCTTGAGAGTTAGGGTTATCTAACGATTGATTTTAAATCATGTCATACAAGCCTATTACTAACAGTTAAATATATACAAACAAACAAGCATAATATAGGTGCAGAAAGTAAAGTGCAGAAAAGTAAACCCTAATTAAGCTATTACAAGGCTTTGGGGCAGATACAATAGTATAAATTTACAACATACTAAATAAAAACAACCAACTCACGAGAAAGTAAAGGGGCAAATAAATAAGAAAATGTTAGAAATGATGTTTGTTAGTGTTTGAATTAACACTCTGATCATGCTCACTACACAAGTCAAATAAAAAAAGTAGCATTTTCTTATTTATTTTCCCCTTTATTTTGATAAAAACAAATTAATAAACACTAATTTAAATTTAAAAAAACACTAATTTTAAAATAAACACTATTTTGAATCAAATTTAAATAGCTTACTACACAAGGGCAAATAAACACTCTGATCATGCTCACTACACAAGGGCAAATAAAAAAATTGTGTGACCTATACAATTCCTATCAGAAAGAAAAGGGGCAAATAAATAATAAAATTTTATAAATGATGTTTTATAGTCCTAAAATCTAAAACGTTAGAAATTAATTTTGTGTGTGTATTTTTGTAGAAAATAATTTAAGTTAATGATTAATAAAAACCTATTTATTCTAATTAATTTTACAAATTAAAAAAATAAGACCTAAAATCTAATTAAATGAAAAAAGTTAATTAAGAAAACATAAAAGACTATTTTTATTTTATTTTATGTAATATTATGATTTTTATATATTTTGATTTTAATTGTAAAAAATAAATAAATTAGTGGAAATGGAGTTTCAAAGAGAGAATCTGATGGTACCCTAGCCATGGTAACTCATCATCCATGCGTTAAAGCTTTCATTTTCTTATTCAAACCTACTCTAAACACCATTATGAACTCATTTGTGCATACAAAATTAGTTAAATATGCCTAGATTAAAATATTCGAATTCAAGAAAATTACCAAAATCGGTGAGCTTGTGTAAGCTATTCCAGACGTGAATAGATTTGTTTTTAGACTTGGTGTGATTCCTGGGAGCTTCAAGAACACGGTTTGAGGCTTGGTTTGATTGAGAGTGGCTGGAAATTTTGATAAGAGTTTGCACCTTTCTTTGAAAATTTATGATTTTGAAACCTTGCTTCTATGGCAGCCGCTTTGTGTCTTTTGCACTTGAGTGTTGCATGTATTTATAGAGGAATGAAAATGGATCAAAACAAGGAAAGGATCTTGTATCATTATGTCATAATTCATTGCAACGAAAACACATTGAAATCTTTCCAAAATTGTTTTAAAAACATTCCAAACTTAAAGGTTCTTGTTTCTAACATGTTTTCACGGTTTTGGCAAGCTCTTAGGAAGTCTTAGGCCTTCTAGAAGATATCCAAATGAAGCCCACACACCCTTTGGTCCATAAACTCATATTTTATTTGATTTATTTTGACTTAATTTAAATAAAATCAAAATAAATAAAATTAAAAATCAAAGTAATGTATAAATAGACTTAGAGGTCATCTAACATGTTATAAACATTTTTAAACCTCAAAAGTTAGGCCCATTAGTCCAAAAGTTAAAGATTGCTCAAATGAAGTTTCATTCATTTTCTCAAAAATTGTACAACTTGCACCAATCACAACTCTCTCAAATTTCATCATTTGAAGGTGATATTAGACTTTTTAGAAATCTCAAGATGTCCTATACAATCTCTATATTTATCATTTTTGCATTTGAAAGACTTTATCTTGATGTAAGTTGCCTTGACAAAAAGTGTCTTTTTGTTGACTTTTGAAATGACCTATAATGTCTTGGTCCATATCTCTTAAATGAAGCACTTTTGGACTTGAGCTCAGAGAGACAAAGTTACATAAAATTGAATTTCCTTCAAAATGAGCTTTGGTTGGAGAAAAATAGATGAAGCATGTGAAAGTTATGCTTGGTCAAAGTTCAGTTGACTTCTCCTAAGAAAACCTTAATTTGGCAACTTTTAACTTTGGATGATTTGAAGGTTTTTCTTGAGGAATCATGATCAATCCTTGATCAAATGATGAATGTGACTTTAAAATATTTATGTTGACCAAAAATATTTAAGTTTGACTATATGTTGGCCACAATTGACGTTTTACCCTATACATTTGATTTTCCATCGTCTGAGCAATTGACTAAGCAAACATGTGATGCAAGGCTTGAAATCTGACATGAGGATTCTTTGAAGCATATGAGGAGTCATGAAAACCATTTGAGGCATTAGAAGTCCAATTTTCTTTAATGAAAGCAAAAACCTAGTTGTAGGCTAATGGCTTAGGAGAAGATTTTTTTGATCAATTCCTTGAGTAATCTTGAGCAATTGAGAACCCTAGGAAGATGAGGAGACCTCTTGAAATAATTTGATTTTAAAATGAGAGGGAAAATTTTGGGGTATAACAGATGCCCCTATTCAATCTTCTTAAACCTGAAGGGTTAGATTAGCATTTTTGTACCCTAAAATTTTCCCTCTCATTTTACTCAACACATGCCCATTGAGGTCCCTAACTTGCCCATAGATGACCAAGATTTGACCAGAAAAATCTCCTCCTAAGGCAATAAACCTCTAACTAGGGTTTCAGTTTTCATAAAGATGTGTGAGCTCTAAGGGTCTCAAATGTTTTCCATGGCCCTAATATGTCCTCAAGATCATCCATGCCAAATTGCATGCCTTACACAACAAGTTTGCTCAGTCAACTGCTCAAATGTCTGAAAATCAACTGTACTAGGTCAAAAGTCAACTGTGGCCTATATACAGTCAAACTTCAAGATTTTTGGTCAACATCAACATTTTGAAGTAATATCCATCATTTGATCAAGGGTTGATCATGATTCCTCAAGAAATGCTCATAACTCATCAAAAGTCAAAAATGACAAATTAGGGTTTCTATGGGAAATGTCAACCAAACTTTTACCAGGCATAACTTTCTCATACTTTATCAGAAATTTTTCCACCAAAGATCATTTTGAAGAGAATCCAATCCCCTACAACTTCTATTCATCCCTCAAGATCAAGAAATTCCCTAGTTAAAAGATACAAGCTCAGACATTATAGATCCTTTCAAAAAGTCAACAAAAACACATTTTGGGTCAAAGCTCCTTACATGAACATTAAAGACCCAATTGAAATGAAATCAGAAGGGTTGTTTAGAGAACATCCTAAGATCTCTAAAAAGTCCAAGAAAACCCTCTTAGGGTTAAAAATGAGAGAGATATGCATTGCTAAAGTTGACTAATTTTTGGAAAAGTGCATGAAGCCAACATTGACCAAACTTGAATTTTTTTCTAAATGGGCCCATCTTTTCATGTTTGAAACTTGTTTCTAACATGTCCAAGAACCTATAAACTCATCCATGCATAAGTTTGATTTTTATTTTATTTATTGTTGATTTTTATTCAAATAAAATCAAAATAAATTAAATAAATACAAGATTGATGTATAAGGCGTGTGTTGTACCCCAAAATTTTAACTCTCATTTCTCAAAGGATCATCTTAGACACTCAGGTCTGTTTCTGGAAAGTTTCAAGTCTTGGATTACAATGTCCCAAGAAAGTCATTCACAAGGGCAAAATGGTCATTTACATACTAAAAAGTCAAACTTTGACTTTTTGATCAAAGTCAAGTTTCAAGAGTCATATTTCATCAATACATGTTGAAATATGAAGTTTGTTTCATTAAGAAAATTCAAAAGTCAAAATTACTTTGGAAAAGTCAAAATTCTAAATACTTAGATTTTTTCTAAGTGTTTAAGAAATATGACAAGCTCAGAACTTCTAGCCAGATTTTTACCATGATGCAAGCTGATTCTGGAAGAACTGCTAACTCAAGAGTTTTAGACCTCAATGAGACCTAAAACACTGCAGAACAAAACTTCTTCTGGAAATGCTGGGATTTCAAGCTATACATCCTCAAAGTCACGTCCCTGAAACTTAAACACTTAGTAAGTTTTGAGTATTTTCAAATCAGAATTTGTTTACAACTTCTAGGCCAGTTTTCATGTAGGTCAATAAGAAGTTGCAGGAGTAATTTAAAGAGGGCTTACAAAGCATGTCATAAGCTTTCTGGAAAATCTGAGAACTCGCTCAGAACAAGCTGGAGCAAAGAGATTAAAGGATCAAAAGTTGGATGTTGGTTCTAAGTTGCGCTGATGCTGAACTTCTGATCCAGAATTAAGCTATGATGCATAATCTCACATTGCAGGATTTCTGGTCTAATAAATCTCATCATTATTTAATTCTCACAACCACTTTTGAGTTTTTATCCAAAGGATTTCCCCACATGTGGCATAGAAGTAGGCAGTCAGAACAAGGCTCAATTTCACAGGACTTTCTCCAGCTGCAAGGTAAGCTTCTGCTGACTCTCATCATATCACTTAGGCGTTGTTAAACTTGCATGTTCAAAATACAGTGTAGACATCCTGATTCTGATGTTGTACATATTCTGAGGTTTCATGTATTTGTCTGCCTAAGTAGGGAGAACATCAGTTTATAACTTCTTAAGGAAACTAGGATTAGCATATACATGTTTGTTTCTGATTTACAGTCTTGACATTTTTTATGTTTCTGAAACCATGATGGAAACCTACCATAATTGCTATGTATGTATTTTCTGTTCTGTTGAGAAATGACTAAGTTGCAGATGTTCTAATTAGCATGAAGAAAGAGATGGAATTTATCATCAGAGTTTACTTTGTAATACATGTTTATGCTTTTACTTCTAATACCAGATGCACAGCCACCCCAGTGGTAGAAAGCGTACGCATAAGACATTAGTACTTAGGGTCCTAGGCTCTAACCCGAGAAGCATCTTTTTAGGTTCATTTATTGACATTTTTACCCATTCATTTGTTAGACAATATTCCTAAATCAGAACTTCTAGAAAATCTTACCCAACATCATTATCACCTCACTCTCTTAAATAGCCAAAACTTATGATTTGCCAGTGACATTATAACTTCTAGGTTCCCAGCTACACTATAGCTTCTGAACCCCTTCAACAATCATGACCTCTAGGTTTTCCTTTACTCCCAGCAACCTCAGAACCTGGTGTACCCAGGCCCAAAACTTCTGACCCACTACTTTCCTACTAATATTTTCTCTCTTGCATCGTATCAGAGTCAGAGCTTCTGTTCCTTCTCGTTTCAACAATGTGCTGATTCTGACTCCTTTTTCTCTTATTTATCTTATTTTAGCTTTTAATAACCAAAAACACCAAAATATTTCATATTCACATGTTTTATTTTATTTCTTTAGAACAAAAAGATCAAAATATTTTTCTTAAGTAAATTAACTTCTTTGCTTAAACAAAACAAACCCATTTTATATTTCTTGTGTATTATTTCAATGTGGTTGTAATAGATAATTAGGACTTTAATTTCTTGCAATCCCCGTTTGTGAATTTGTACACCCATCCCCTTAGTGATGTAATAGTGTAGGACTTTACTTTTCCACGCTTTTATTGCTTTCATATATTGTTGGTAATTAGGGTATGTATGGCAAGATATGAAAACAACAAATAGACAACCCAAAAATCAAAGACTAAATGCATGCAATCAAACACACTATTCACACATGCACCCTTAGGGTAATCTCACTTGTTGCCTCAGAAAAAATAGTCATGTCCCTTGAACATGGGCGTTTTAGCAAACACCCTCGATAAAAGATCGTAGTCCCTCGATGACTCTCGATGTTACCTTCGGTAAATGATCTAGTCCCTAAACGACACTGCTAAAACGTCCCATAGGTTGCCTTCTATGAATATACAAAACGTCCCGCGCTCGTCCCTTCACATCCAACGATGGCGCTTCTTGCCAAAACAATGGTAAGATAACAACATCTAAGGGAGGAGGAAAAGAACATCTAATACCTTTTGAGTAGGTGGATTTTCTCCTAGTTGCTTGCTTGCTCACAACAAAAACATTTTATACACCAATATACTCATTTGAAACATTTTCAAAAGATAAACTCTTTGTACGCGTTCTTATAGAAACGAGAGCCATTACAAAGAAGACACCTTTTCAAAAATCTCTTTCAAAAACACCTCTTTGAACTATTTTCAAAACAACACTTTGTACGCATTCTTATAGAAACGAGAACCATTACAAAGTCACATTTTTAAAACACTTTAAAAACCCACACCACAAGCAAATTCAAACAAAAGCAAGTGATCTAGCAAGCAACTAAGACCCCGTAGATAACTACGGATGAAAAGGGTGCTAATACCTTCCCTTTTCATAATCTACCCCCCGAACTCAAGAAAACATCTCTAAAGGTATTTCCTGTTCTTTTCAGCCTTTCCTTATTGGATAAAAGAAAAGTCGGTGGCGACTCTTGCTATCCGCAATGTTGTACCCCAAAATTTTCCCTCTCATTTACCAAGACTCTTCTCACAAGACTTCTTGGACTCAAGACAAGATTAGGGTTTGGTCAGCTCAAGACACCTCATCTTGCACTGATAACCTAAAATTAAGGTTTGAGTTTGCACAAGGATTTTTGGATCATCAATGCTTCATGTGACTTTCATACACCATCTTGGACCCCTAAGATTGCTCATGTTAAGTTTCAAGCCTTGAACCACATTTTTGCTCAGTCAATTGAACAATTGACCTAAAAATCAGCTGTATTGGGGGAAAAGTCAACCATGGCCAATTTACAGTCAAACTTCATAATTTTTGATCCACAACAACATTTTAGACTCATATGTACCATTCGATCAAGTTTGGATCACAACTCCTCAAGAAATTTGATCAAATCATCAAAAGGGCAAAATGGTCAAAATTAGGGTTTTGACTGAGAAAGGGCAATTTCTGATTTTTAACCTAGCCAATGACCAATTAAGTTCAAACATGGTTTCAAGGGTTCAATGGAATCATCTTGACCTAATTACATGGTTCAAAAGATCTCAAGTTCATTGGATTGACAGATGAATTTTGCAGTCAACTGATCAAAAGTCAATTGTGCACTGAAAAGTCAAACTTTGACTTTTTGGTCAAAATCAAGTGCCAAGGGTCATAATTCATCAATATATGTCAAACCATGAAACTTGTTCACCAAGAAAACCAATTTTGAAAATTAGGGTTTTGAATTTGAAAATTTTCATAACTTAGAATTTTTCTAAGTATGGAAATTTTCTTATTTTTTCCCAACTTTTCACCACCTTTTCACCATGATGCAATTTGATTAAAATAAAACTTCAAACATGAAAGTTGTAGTCCTCCATGAAATCTGCAACTTTTCTTCACAAAGCTTTCCCAAAATATGCTTGGATCTCAAGTTATGAATTTGTGAGTATAGGTCCATGAACTTTTTAACTTAGTGAAAATTTGCCCTAATTTAGGCAGGTTTTTGACCCAACTTCATGGATATTTTTCACCTAGTTCCAAGAGGTATCTCAAAATTCATTTCAAAGATGGATTATAGAGCACATTTCAAGCTTTCCAAAATGTCCAAGAACTCTCCAAGATCATTTGTGGTTAGGGAGAATCGAAGAAGAGAAATTAGCATTTTATCACTTTTGTTCATGCCATTTTCACAGAGTATCAAGTTACAAATCAGATCCATGATGCTTGTACCCTGCATTACAGGTCCTAAACTCATTCTACACTCCATAATTTAATGCAAATTCAGAAGACAAAGACATTATCTTTGTTTTTGAAGCATTGTACAAGAGATAATTCCATTTTAAGCATAAAGGTTACAATGCCATTTTCATAAAGTGTGCTTTTGTAACTTTATCATTCTTGAGCCTTGGAGCTGTCCCTTTGGTGCAGGCAATTTCCACAGATCTTAAGCAATTTATACAAGCCCTTTACAGCCCTAAAACTAGCCAGTACAAGCATTTTGCATAAGTCCCGTTAGGATTACATCTGCTCCAATGACTACTCCGTTGAAGATAACAATGCCCGGGCCGACCCCATACAAATCAGATAAAACGGTACCATGGAATTATGGTGGAGAAATCTACTACCATGGTGTCAAATAGATTGAACAGACTTCCGAAGAAGAGAGCTCCGAGGAGGACAATTCCGACATCAGTAACATTACCGGAACAAGCAAAATTACCCGTAGTTGGAGAATTTTCTCTCCAGAGATTTCCCCTCCAAAGGCAGCCTTTGGACCCGTGGTCGTTCCGAAGATTACGTCTGTACCCGTGATTGTACCTACAAGTGTACCTACTGACAAAGACAATAAAATTCCTATCCCTACTTCCGCTGTTGAGAATAAAGGAAATAATGTTCAAGAGGAGCATGTCCTGACGAAGGCTTAATCACTAGCTATTCCTGAAACATCCAAGAAGGAGATGGAAGAAATCCCGAGGATCATTAAGAAAATTGATTATGATGTGGTTGAACAACTGGGGCAGACCCCCTCCAAAATCTCTATGTTAGCCTTGCTGCTGTGCTCTGAGGCACATGCTAAAGCTATGGTAAAATTTCTGAAGACAACTCATGTACCGCAAGAGACGTCTGTGGATCAATTCCAAGAGTGTGTGGCCAGTTTGACAGCTGACAATGGCCTGGGTTTCTCCGATGCTGACTTAACATCCAAAGGGAGAAAACACAACGATGCACTACATGTCTCAGTGGAGTGTAGGGGAACCACCCTAGCCCATGTTTTGGTTGATACTGGATCATCGTTAAATGTCTTGCCAAAGAAAGCCCTGGATAGATTGGATTGTGAGGGACTGACTTTAAAACCCAGTAATATAATTGTGAGAGCATTTGACGGCTCTAAAAGGATGGTTCATGGGGAGGTGGAAATCCCGATTAAGGTGGGAACCCAGACCTTCAATTCAACATTCTACGTGATGGACATCCGTCCTTCTTACTCTTGTCTGTTGGGACGCCCCTGGATTCACAATGCCGGTGCTGTCACCTCCACTTTCCATCAAATGCTGAAGTACCCCGTCCAAGGGAAAATCATAACTGTCCATGGGGAAGAGGAATGCATCATTAGTCATCTGAATTCTTTCCGATATGTAGAATTGGATGGCAAATTCATTGAAACCCCTTTCCAATATTTTGAAGAAGTCTCTCAGGAAATAGCGGCGACCAAGGAGGTATCCTCAACTCCTGTGATCACAAAACCTCCACCTCGGATGTCTTCTCTAAAGGATGAAAAGGCAGTAGTGGAAGAAGGCGGATCCACCATCTGGGGGCAGCTTCCAGACTTTCCCTACAAATCAGACAAGTTTGGCTTGGGGTTTACCTCAACTGCTCAGAAGACCGTGCGCTGCGCCCGTGCCGGAGGGCCACCTGTGAAGATCAGCCACCAAGGGGTTAATGCACTAGAGGACAGTGAAGAAGATGGCAGCCTGGAAGACTGGATATTTCCTACTGTCAACGGAGGACTGTGCAACTGGGAGGCAAAAGACTTTGTCCCAATTACTTTCATAACTCAGTAATTTATCTTTTCCATTTCTATTGGATCTGTAATAATTCACAAACAATTCGTACTTTTTCAACCATGTGTCTTACCCGAGGCACATAGGTCCATTTGTAAGGGTTCTTATTTCATTTTCATATGTCATTTAATGAATCATGGATGCTTTTTCATATATAAACCTTTTGTGCTCATTGTCTTTCTTTTACATTTTGTTTGTTTTAAGATGGCTATACCCTTACACACACCCACAATCACAAATGCAGGTACCCTTCCACTCCGGATCCCATGGGTAACGATAATGCTATAGCCTTTAGTGACTCTGAAGATCTGATCTACCAAGCCGAATACGAAGGTGAGGAAGATTATGAGGTGCCGGGGGAATTGGCCAGATTAATGCAACAAGAGGAAAGCGCTATTCAACCTCATGAGGAGTTGTTGGATACAATCAACTTGGGAACAGAGGAAGACAAGAAGGAAAGCAGAGTGGGTGCCAATCTAGAGCCGAGTGTCAAGGAGCGCCTAATTCAGCTGTTGCATGATTATGTTGAGATCTTTGCCTGGTCATACGAAGACATGCCGAGACTCGATACAGACATTGTGGTATACCGTCTACCCACAAGAGAAGACTGTCCACCAGTGAAACAAAAAGTCCGCCGCATGAGACCTGACATGTCAGAGAAGATCAAAGCAGAAGTTATGAAGCAGTTCAATGGTGGATTTCTGGCTGTTACTTCCTATCCATAATGGGTTGCTAACATTGTTCCCGTGCCTAAAAAGGACGGCAAAGTGAGAATGTGCGTGGATTATAGAGATTTAAATAGGGCCAACCCTAAAGATGATTTTCCACTTCCTCACATCGACATCCTGGTTGACAACACAGCTCAGCACAAAGTATTTTCCTTCATGGACAGATTCTCAGGCTATAACCAGATCAAAATGGCACCTGAGGACATGGAGAAAACTACATTTGTCACACAGTGGGGTACGTTCTGCTACAAAGTGATTCCATTCGGACTGAAGAATGTCGGGGAAACCTATCAACGCACCATGGTAGCTTTGTTTCATGATATGATACATCATGAGATAGAGGTCTACGTAGATGACATGATAGCCCGATCACAAACTGAAGAAGAACACCTTGATCACTTGCAAAATGTGTTTGTCAGGTTGAAGGAGTACAAGCTAAGGCTGAACCTAAACAAGTGCACATTCGGAGTTCGGTCCGGTAAGCTCTTAGGTTTCATTGTCAACAACAAAGGCATCGAGGTTGATCCTGCCAAAGTCAAAGCTATACAAGAAATTCCTGCTCCTCGCACTGAGAAGGAAGTCAAAGGTTTCTTGGGACGCCTAAACTACATTGCTCGGTTGATTTCTCACCTAACATCTACTTGTGAGCCAATCTTCAAGCTGTTGAAGAAAGATCAGGTAGTTAGATGGAATGATGAGTGTCAGATTGCTTTCAATAAAATCAAGGAGTATTTACAAGAGCCTCCTGTCTTGATGCCGCCAGTCAAAGGAAGACCGCTAATCATGTATCTGACCGTCTTGGAGAACTCAATGGGGCGCGTATTGGGGCAGCATGACAAGTCTGGACGAAAAGAGCATGCCATTTATTACCTGAGCAAAAAGTTTGCCGAATGTGAAACCAGATATTCACTGCTCGAGAAAACTTGCTGCGCTCTGGTATGGGCTGCTCACCGGCTAAGGTAGTATATGTTGACTCATTCCACTCTGCTAATATCTAAGATGGATCCGATAAAATACAACTTCGAAAAGCCTGCTTTGCTGGAAGGATAGCTAGATGGCAAATGATCCTAACAGAATATGACATACAATACACGACCCAAAAAGATATAAAGGGCAATGTGCTAGCTAATCATCTGGCCCATCAAGATGTAGAAGATTATCAATCCATGAAGTTTGACTTCTCTGACGAAGACATCATGACATTGGACAATGTTGAAAATTTCAGACCATATGACGGACCTAAACAAGGATCCCGATGGACCCTGTACTTTGATGGGGCATCCAATTCACTTGGTAACGGTATCGGCGTTGTGCTTATATCCCCGGAAGGTTGTCATACTCCTTTTACCGCCAGACTTTGTTTCAACTGTACGAACAACATGGCAGAGTACGAAGCATGTATCTTTGGTCTCAAGGCTGCCATAGACTTGAGAATCAAATCTTTGGTTGTGTTTGGGGACTCAGCTTTGGTCATCAGTCAGATCAAAGGAGAATGGGATACTAAGCATCCAAATCTTATCCCCTACAAAGAACATGTTTTGACATTGCTACCACATTTCGAGCAGATTACCTTTGAGCACTTCCCGTGAGAAGAAAATCAGCTAGCAGATGCTCTAGCTACAATGTCATCCATGTTTAAACTTAATTGGGATAACGAGGCTCCCAAAATCACCATTGAACGAATGGACGAACCAACACATTGTCACGAGATTAATACCGAAGAAGTAGTGGACCAGCCTTGGTTTCACGAAGTCAAAAGGTATCTCGAGACCCAAGAATATCCAGAAGGAGCTTCAGTCAATGACAAAAAGTTCTTAAGGAGATTCTCAGCTAAGTTCTTCCTAAGTAATGGCATCATGTACAAACGCAATCATGATTCTATTCTGCTCCGTTGTGTGGACAAGGTTGAAGCTGAAAGGATTATGGCTGAATTGCATGAAGGTACCTTCGACACTCACTCTAGAGAGCATACGATGGCGAAGAAAATTCTACGGGCAGGCTATTACTGGTCTACCATGGAAGCAGACTGCTATCAACACTCTCGGACTTGTCATAAATGTAAAACCTATGCAGACAAGGTGAACGTGCCCCCGGTTCCTCTAAATGTCTTAACAGCTCCTTGGCCCTTCGCTATATGGGGAATCGATATGATTGGAGAGATCAAGCCTACAGCCTCCAATGGACACTGCTTCATTCTAGTGGCCATTGATTATTTCACAAAATGGGTGGAAGCAGCTTCCTTCGCATCTGTTACTAAGAATGTTGTTGCCCGCTTGATTAAGCAGAATCTCATTTTCCGGTACGGTATCCCAGAAAGGATCATCACTGACAACGGTATAAACCTTAACAATACTATGATCACCGCCCTGTACGAGCATTTCAAGATTCAACATCACAATTCATCCCCCTATCGGCCAAAGATGAATGGTGCAGTCGAAGCTGCGAACAAAAAATCAAAAAGGTCATACAGAAAATGACAGTCACCTATAAGGACTGGCATGAGATGCTACCGTTTGCTCTCCACGGGTACCGTACCATGGCTCACACATCAACTGGGGTAACACCCTATTCTTTGGTTTATGGCATGAAGGCTGTTTTACCTATCGAGGTTCAGATTCCCTCTTTGAGAATCATGAAGGATGCTGGTTTGAGTGAAGATGATTGGATTCAAACCCGACTTGATCAGTTAAACTTAATTGACGAAAAGAGACTTACTGCTGTTTGCCACGGTCAGACGTATCAAAAGCGGATGATCAAGGCCTTCAACAAGAAAGTCAGACGCCAGGTGTATCAAGTTGGAGATTTAGTGATCAAACGCATCATCTTTACACAAAGTGATCCCAGGGGAAAATGGACTCCTACCTATGAAGGACCATTTGTAATCAAGAACATCTTTTCTGGTGGGGCAATGATCTTAACCACCATGGACGGTGACGACCTGCCATACCCTGCGAACACAGACATAGTCAAAAGATACTACGCATAAATGACCCGCTAGGTTGACACACCTAGGAAAAACAAGGGCATCCCGACAAACCAAAAGGTTCGGGAAAAAATTAGGGATAAATAAAAAAAAATTTGTACACCCGACAAGTTGAAAATACGAAAGGGCGACTTGGGCAAAAAAGGGTTTCCCAGTGAATCGAAAACCCGAAAGGGCGGTTCAGGCAAAAGTTAGGGAATTTAAGCGTATGACTATGTCTTGTCGGATCACTTTATAGACAATCTCTTCACTGATAAACTCTGAGCTTCTGATCAATCCAATCATCTTCGGACGAAGCAGCAAATGGACAAGATATTCAGAGATACGAAGGCTATAGCAGAATGGGAACCCCATGGGATTATTTACACATAGCTATCTTTCTTTGTATAAATTTTTCTCATTTTGATGACACTATCCTCTTACTGGGATGTCTGTCTCCTTTGTACAAAATACTTACTCAAAGTTAATACAAAGATACCTCTTTAAAGTACAGAAAACCATTTGTCCTTTTCTTTTTACACTTGTGTTTTATTTGCAAAAACGTCAAATGATTCATTAATGAACATATGCATTTGAACATAATTACTGTTTACAAATGAACAAGAATGAAAAAGAACAATTACTGACAGGTTGAAAGGATAGGAAAACGTATTTAGGCTATTCCATGAACAATCCCTACAGTACATCATTAAGATCCCCAACGGAGCCAAAACTTCAAACTACAGATCCCCAGCGGAGCTGAAACCTTCAATCCCCAGTGGAGTCAAAATTTCCAACCTTCAATCCCCAGCGGAGTCAAAATTTCCAACTATCAATCCCCAGCAGAAACCATTCAGTTTCTTCAAATTCCCCAGCAAGTTATCTTGAGGCCTGAAAACTAACTAGACAACAACTTCTGATAACTCCCAGTAGATTGGCAGACAACCCAAACTCCTGAACTTTTTTCAAACAAGAATAAGCTTTTTCCCAGAGTCTTCACTACTCCCCAGCAGGATAGCTTTCTTCCCTACAGAGTTTTTATTGGTCCCCAAAAGAATGAAGATTCTCATTCTTAATTCCCAGCAGAAGCCATCAAAGTTCTATAGATTCCCCAAGCAGTATTTTGGAATTACTCTCACAACGGAATTTTTGTCAATACTCCAACTTCAAGACATGAAGAATCCCTATATCCCCAGAGAAGCAGTCAAGGATTTATTTTCCCCGGCAGCAGTCAAGGATTTATTTTCCTCAGCAATACAGCACATCAGCTTACATGCGCATACATTACATCCATATATCATAAACATTGAGAAAGCACATTTATTGCATCATAAATTTCATGCAACATAACTTTGTGTTTCAACTAACATTTTACCCTTTTCAGGATAAGATTAACAACTATCATTAACAATGTTCAAAGATTTCAGATACAGTACAGATACGCTCCAGACACAGAAGCCATTCTGTCACTCATTCAGATCTCGACCTCAGATACAATACGGATACGCTCTAGACAGGGATGCCATTATGATACTCATTCAGATCTCAACTTCAAGATACAATACAGATACACTCCAGACACGGAAGTCATTCTGTTACTTATTCAGTTTCTAGTTCAGATACACTCCAGACACGGAAGTCATTATGTCGCTTATTCAGATTCCAAATTCAAGATACAGTACGGGTACATTCCAGACACAGAAGTCATTCTGTTACTTATTCAGATTCAAGCTCAGATTTTCTCCAGACACGGTTGATATTCCTTTGCTCATACAGACTCGGTCTCCAGATACAGTTCAGATACGTTCCAGATACGGATGCCATTCTGATACTTATTCTTCTGATTTTCAACTTACAACTCAACAAAAATTCTTGGATGGCATCTACAATCCCATCTCCAACAAGATTCTATCACCTCTCCAAATGGCATCTTTAAGCCCATTCCCTCAACTACACTTTGACGAGTGCAAATTTACAGGCACTCTAGTGTCCAATCATCTTTTACCTTCGAGTCACGAACGACAAAACTCGCCAGTCTAACTCTTCAGGTTCAAGAAGATTGAACATGGGCAGCTGTTGTACCCCAAAATTTTCCCTCTCAATTATCAAGATTTTCCTCACAAGACCTCTTGGACTCAAGACCAGATTAGGGTTTGCTAAGCTCAGGACCTCATCTTGCACTGATAACCTGAAATTAGGGTTTGAGTTAGAACAAGGATTTTTTGACCACCAATGCTTCATGTGACTTTCATACACCATATTGGACCCTAAGATTTCTCATACCAAGTTTCAAGCCTTGAATCACATTTTTTCCCAGTCAATTGGACAGTTGACCTAAAATCAGCTGTATTGGGGAAAAAGTCAACCATGGCCAATTTACAGTCAAACTTCTTAATTTTTGATCAACAACAACATTTTAGACTCATATGAACCATTTTATCAAGTTTGGATCACAACTCCTTAAGAAATTTGATCAGATCATCAAAAGGGCAAAATGGTCAAAATTAGGGTTTTGACTGAGAAAGGGCAATTTCTGATTTTTAACCTAGCCAATGGCCAATTGGGTTCAAACATGATTTAAAGGACTCAATGGAATCATCTTGACATAATCACATGGTTCAAAAGATCTCAAGTACATAGGATTGACAGATGAATTTTCCAATCAACTGATCAAAAATCAACTGTACACTGAAAAGTCAAACTTTGACTTTTTGGTCAAAATCAAGTGCCAAGGGTCTTAATTCATAAAGATATGTCAAAATGTGAAACATGTTGGCCAAGAAACCTAAAATTGCAAATTAGGCTTTTGATTTGAAATTTTTCATAACTTTGAATTTTTCTAAGTATGAAAAATTTCTTATTTTTTCCTAACTTTGCACAATTTTTTCACCATGATGCAATTGGATTCAAAGAAAACTTCCAAAACAAAAGTTGTATTCCTCCATGAAATCTACAACTTTTATTCACAAAGTTTTCCAAAAAGATGCTTGGATCTCAAGTTATGATTTTGTGAATAAGGGTCCATGAACTAAATAACTTAGTGAAATTTTGCCCTAGTTTAGGCAGGTTTTTGTCCTAACTTCATGGAAACTTTTCACCTAGTTCCAAGAGGCATCTCAAGTTTCATTTCAAAGATAGATTGTAGAGCATGTTTCAAGCTTTCCAAAATGTCTAAGAACTCTCCAAGATCATTTGTGGTTAGGGAGAATCGAAGAAGAGAAAATGACATTTTGTCACTTTTATTCAAGCCATTTTTACAATGCACCAAGTTGCAAATCAGATCCTAGCATGCTTGTACCTTGCATTACAGGTACTAATCCCTTCTACACTCCATAATTAAATGAAAACTCATTGTATAATGGCTTTATTTTATCCTTTAGAGCATTGTACAAGAGTTTAATCCATAAATGGCCAAAAGTGTACATTGCCATTTTCATAAAGCTAGCTTTTTCAACTTTATCAGCCTTGATCCTTGGACTTGTTCCTTGGATGCAGGCATTTTCCACAGATAATAAGCAACTTGTACCAACTCTATGAAGCTAGCAAGCAAGCCTGTACAGGCCTTTGGCATAAGTCGTTTCAACTTTCTTCAAATGCAAGAAAATTGGCAAAAGGGATCAGAACTTGTGCATCTGATAAAGAGAAGACTTGGATTCATTCTAAACACATTGACAAACTTATCTCAAGCAAATACACGAATTCATAGCATTGGAAACTCTCCCAAACACAAAAAACACAAGTTCCTGCCCAAACAGGGCATCTTCTGCAGAACCCTTGCCAAATCAATATTGGCTCGTGCGTTTCTCACTTTAAGACTTCAAACACTTTACATACATCCTATCTAAACTATCCAAGCCCTTTTCCTGGTTCTATAAGCCCTATTTCAGACATCACCATTTTCATTTTGGAAGGTTGCAAGTTGACTTCTACAAGGAGTTTCAAGCATCCTCAAGGCAAGCTAAGCATTGGAATAGCTTGAGGGAACTTCAAGGAAGCTCACACGATCTTCAGACCTCACTCAAAGTCCCCACATTGCCATATCCAAACTCAATTGAACAAGGTATTTTTCAAAGTTCTATCTCTCTATTTAGGAATCCTTAATCTTTGATTTGTGAAGCAAAGATGTAGTCCTTAACTTGCTGAAGCTGTACATATGCATAATGGTCATTTATATTAACTGAGTAGTGAGAATTTGAAGCTTGAAGTTCATGAAAAAATTAGGTCAGGAATTAGGGCCACAAAAATTCTCCATGATCTTTGAGAGTTAGATTATGTTTTTTATATCATTGGAATCGTGAGACTCCAAGCTATATTTTTCATGTTGCAAGTTTTTGTTTTTGTGCAAAGGATAGATAGTTACAAGTTGAAGCAAAAACACGCGCGTATGGAGGCTGGAGGACAGGGATGAAGTGCCCTGGGCCTGGCGCGCCTTGGGCCTGCTTGTTTTGTTTTTCACACCCCCCATATTCCTATCTGCACCCCCTTTGCTTATTTTGTTTATTTTTTATATTTTCTCATATTTTTTATGTTTATTGATTTTAATATTTTTTCTGAACATCAAAAAATCATGAAAAATATTTTCTTTATTTTTTGCATTTTATTTTATTTTTTATCTTATTTTTTTGCATAAAATATTGATTTATTAGAATAAATAGAATCTATTTTCTTAAAATAAATAGTAAAAATATTTAAAAATATCATACATTTTTATTTTTATTATTCATACACATAAAATATTATTTCCACATATATTTTAATTTTTTAATATTTGTAAATAATTTTATTTATTTTTCTTGTACATAAATGGATAAAATAAATAATAAGAAACCTAATTTTCTTTTAAATCAAAAACTAGGGTTTTTTCACCCTTCCAAAAATAACAATATAATTTTTCTTATTTTTAGAACTTAAATAATTTATTTTTACATACATAAAATTAATACAAAAAAAGCGTTTTGCATAAATACATTTTATTTGTATATTTAAATAATTGTATGTTTTATTTATTTATTGTGAAATATTTCAATTGGGTTGTAATAATATTTAAGGTTTTATTTTGTGCAAATATCACCATTCAAAAACTTGTATCCCCCCTCCCATAATTGTTGTAATAGTTTAGTTTACTTTTACGCAATTTATCGCATTTATACTATGCTAATAAAATTAGGGTTTGCATGATAAGACAAAAATCAAACAAATAGAATGACCTAATACAAGACAAACAAATACATGTAAAATGACAACACATTACACACAAGCACCCCCAGGGTTTCACCCACTTGGTTGCCTTAAAATAAATAGCCATGGTATGCATGCAAAGTATCTTGGTAAAATCAAACAAAACAAAAGATCATAGTCCCTCGATGACGCTATCAAAAGGTTGCCTAAAAAAAATGATCTTAGTCCCTCAAAAAAGCTAAGATACTTGGCACCATTGCTATCATGGTCATACGATGACCCACGCCCATCCTGTTTAACATCTAAAGATAGGGTTGTTTACCAAAGCAATGGTAAATCAACAATGTCAAAGGAATAAAAATGTGTAGGAAAGACATTTGAGTAGGTAGATATGCTTCTAGTTACTTGATCATTTCAAAAACAATCCTTGCTATTTTCAAACAAACACACACATTTCAAAACATTTCCAAACAACTTTCAAAATATTGAAACATTTTTCAAAAGACAAACATCTTTGTATACATTCTTACGAACGAGAATCATTACAAAGATTTCCCAAACGAGTGGCCTCTTTTTAAAATACTTTCAAAATCACACCAAACACAAAGCACCATTTCAAACAATTGTAAAAGCAAAGAAAGTGATCTAAACAAGTAACTAAGAGCCCATGGAAAACCATGGATGAAAAGGGTGCTAACACCTTCCCTTTTCATAATCTACCCCCCGAACTCAAGAAAACATCTCAAAGGTCTTTCCTGTGCTTTTTTACCTTTCCTTTTGGATAAAATAAAAGTCGGTGGCGACTCTTGCTAAACCGAAACATTTGTGACGAAACGCAAAACCTCAAGTCAGTTCTCCCACCGTATCACAGAATGTATTAGCACCCTTTCCATCCATGGTTTTCCACGGGCTCTTAGGTACTTGCTCATTTTTCAAATTGCTTGTGTGTGTTTGTCTTGAAAATGTTTTACTTCGTGATAACCCGTGTATCAATCCTCAAGGATGTGACGAAGTTTGTTTTGAAAAGGTGTTTGTGTAAAACAGTTTTTATTGAGCAAGTACTTAAGATTCTACCTACTCGAAAAAAGATTGTTTTTGTTCTCATTTCCTTTAGATGACACTATCCTACTATTGAGGAGTAGGTAGCACCATCGTTGGAATTGTAAGGGACATTCGAAAGGGACAAGTACAATCACGAAAGCAATAGTTAGAAAACTTTAGTAATAACCCTAGAGTCTTAAGATCTTTCTGAGGCAACATTCGAATGGGATAATTTGATCTCTTCAGACTGGAGGGAAACCACTAAATTCTCTTATGCTTAATGATTAATTACCGAAGGCAACCGAAGTGAGGTAAACCCTAAGAGTGAATATATGCATATGATTTGTTTCAGTTATTTAATATTTGCACATTAGGTGATCTACCGTTTTAATTTTCCAGACATTCTTGCCATACAATCCTATTAGCCATGCATCTAGGCAATTATAGATTGCGGAAATTAAAAGTGCGAGGAAGTAAAACCTAGCTATTACAAGGCTTCAGGGAGGAGAATTAATTACATAACCAAAAATCAGGGATTTAAAGCAATAAATAAAATCATAATTAAACTATTACAAACCCTGAACAGTTACAAAATAATGAAAAAAATAATTAACAAGCGTGCGGCCAATTAAATACGAGGACGGTAATTAATAACTTAAAACCCTAATTGAGAGAAAGAAATTTTTGTGGATTTTTATTTAAGAAAACAATTAAATCACAACTTAATTAAACCTAATTTCTAATTGTTTTTAATTATGAAAGAAGTTAATTAACCTAATTCACTAATTAAATTAAAAAGGTATTTTATGAGAAAAATAATTTTTGTGTATTTTTTTGAGAAAGATTAATTAAATTATGTACAAATGAAATCCTAAGTCTAATTATTTGTAAATTATGAAAGAAATTAAAATTGCCCTAAATTAATTAAACTAATTAATTTAAAAAAAATTTTATTAAGAAAATAAATCTTTTTGTGATTTTTGATTTGTTAATTTAATAAAATAATTTTTCTATTGATTAAAAAACAAAATAATTAAAGAAATGAAATTAAAGAAAAATAGTAAAAATAACCAAATGGGCCTGCTGTTAGCAAATCTGGGGGTGTGGAACTGAAATTCTTTGGCCCATTAAGCTCCAGGCCCGGTCAACTTTGGGATCTGGTGTAGCATTGACCTGGAGGAGCACCATGAACCTCCATTGGAGAAGCATGAGATCTGGCAGCAGTGCATCTAATGGATAGACGTTGAGTGTGCATCGAAGGCATGTGAGGTAGCGAAGCATGGGATTTTCCTGAAATAATTAGGAAAATAATAAAATGCACACGCCTGGGATCGAACCCAAGACGTGTGCATCAAAGGCGTGTCTCCCAACCATCTGCACTGTGTTGTTAACTTGTTAACATAATGAATACAAAACATAATATAAGAAAAATAAAAGAAGCTGCTTCCAAATGTGCGAAATTCAAACGGGTGAATGGTTGGCTGACACACATTGTCTTCTTCCCTTACTCCGTCGCCTTAGGACTGTAACTTTTACCTACAGACATTTGTTTGTAGGTATAACCCTGTTACATTCAAAAATCTCACACACGTAATATAAATTCCAATGGAAACCATGGATCAACTGGGTGTGAAGCCCTGACCACCACGGTATCCATCATTAGGCCTAATTTTGCTTAAATCACAAAACCCCAAATTGGAGCACGAAACCCTAGCAATGGAAAAAGCTTATTCCTGCACTGTAACTTAAATTAAACTATCCAGAAACATTGCAAACATGATGATGAACACAAATATATGGGAAAAATACATTTATAATGCGTAAATCATATATATCTAATTTGAGTTCCTAGTGCAAATTGTGATGCTTTTGGGGACGATTTCTGGATGCTTTGAGGCTTGCAAATGATGTTGTTAGCTTCCTGGGATGTCCAGGAATCGATTACTAGGCTTGAAACTCCTTGAGGATGGCTCTAAGATGGATTTTGATCTCCCACTTTTGTCCAAATTTATGAGTTTCTTTCTTGTTGTTTCACGCCTCCAATCATTCTGTTTTTGATCTGGAATTATTATGCACTTATAGTAGACAGAATTAGGTAAACAAAATTGTATCATATCTTTGAGAATTATGAAAATTGGATTTGATTTTCTTCATGTATGATATCTTTCTAAAACAGGCTTCAATCCAATATTTTTCAATCCAAATCCACTTTGCACGAATTGGCTGGCATGTTAGCTGTATATGGACTCAAAATGTGCACCAAAATCCCAAGATTTGATTTGTTTTCATTATTTTACCATTTAATTTGATTTATTTTGATTTAAATGAATAAAAAAATCAAAATAAATGATAAAAATAATAAGATAAGAGGTGAATGAGCTCAGGGATCATGGGTCCTATTAGAAACATGTTTCAAGCAATAAAACATGGGCCCCTTTGGAAAAAAATGCAAATTTGATCAATGTTGACTTTTGACAATTTTCCAAAAATTGCCAAACTTGACAATTCACAACTCTCTCAATTTTGACCCTAGGAGGGTGTTCTTGGACTTTTTAGAAATCTTAGGATGTCCCCTAAGAAACCCTTTTTTTTCTCATCTCAATTGAGTCTTCCATGTTCATGTATGAAGCTTTGACCCAAAAGGTGTTTTTATTGACATTTCAAAAGGACCTATAATGTCAAAATTCATATATTTTTGTGAGTGCATATTTTGAACTTGTGAGCTGAAGATGAGTTGTAGGGAATTGTATCCTCTTCAAAATTAGCTTTGGATGGAAAATTTATGATAAAGTATGAAGAAGTTATTCCTGGTCAAAGTTGGGTTGACTTTTACTGAGAAATCCTAATTTAGCAACTTTTGGGTTTTGATGAATTTGGAGCATTCCTTGAGGAATCATGATCAACCCTTGATCAAATGATGGATATAAATTCAAAATGTTGATGTTGACCAAAAATCTTGAGGTTTGACTGCATGTGGGCCACAGTTGACTTTTGACTTAATACAGTCGATTCTCAAGCATCTGAGCAGTTGGCTGGGCAAACTTCTTGTGCAAGTCATGAAACTTGATATGTGGGGTCTTGAGAGCATATTAAGATCATGGAGAGCATAGGAGACCTTTGTGGTCCACCCATCTTGATGAAAATAGAAACCCTAATTTTGGGTACACTGCCTGAGGGGAGAGTTTGTCTGGTCAACTCTTGGGCAACCTTGGGCAAATTGAAGATCTCAATGGACATGTATTGAGTAAAAATGAGAGGGAAAATTTTGGGGTACAACAACTGCCCCTGTTCAATCTTCTTAACCTTGAGGATGTAGATTGGCTCGTCTGTCTTTCGTGATCTGAAGGTGGAAGATGATTGAACACTAAAGTGCTCAGAAATTTGCACTCGCATGAAGCGGGTACTCGACTTGTGGCATCGAGAATGGGCTTACATATTCCATTTGGAGGTTGATGATAGAAGATTGCCGGAGATGGGATTAAAGATGCCATCCTGGATACGACGGAGAAGTGTCGGAGATGGGCTTAAAGATTTCATCTAGAGAATGTGGATTTCCCGAGATATTCCTTTGACGAGAGTCCCTGTTCCTGTTGTTGAGGAGAAATCTGCTGAGGAATGTTGGTATTTGTTTTGGGAGAAATAGAATTTTAGGAGCTTCAGTTTTCCGTTACTCTACTGGGGAATTAACTCCGGAGGTGAACTGCATATCTGGTTAGTGTACAGGCTGCACCACGACTTAATGGGGAGATGCGAAACCAATCGGGTTTGATCATGTCCAGGTCTTACAGTGTTATGGACTGCTGTGTGGAGATAAGAGAGAGGGAACCTGGATAGTAGGGTTGTGATAAGGAACCTGGATAGTAGGGTTACTTCGATATGAAAGCCTGGATAGTAGAGCTGTGAGAAGGAACCTGGATAGTAGGGTTGCTTCGATATGAAAAGCCTGGATAGTAGGGCTGTGAGAAGGAACCTAGATAGTAGGGTTACTTCGATATGAAAGCCTGGATAGTATGGCTGTGAGAAGGATCCTGGATAGTAGGGTTGCTTCGATATGAAAAGCCTGGATAGTAGGGATGTGAGAAGGAACCTGGATAGTAGGGTTTCTTCGTGATAAGTTCGTGTAGAACTTCAAAAGGAACCTTGGTGAGGTTACTTTGATATGACAGCCTGGGTAAGGTTGTTTCGTGAGGAGTTTGGGTAAAACTGCAGCGGGAACCTGGGTAAGGTTACTTTGAGGTAAGTTTGTCTAAAACTTTAAAAGGAACCTGGGTAAGGTTATAAGTTTGCGTAAAACTCCAGGATAAACCGGAGTAAGGTTATAAGTTCGTGTAAAACTTCAGAAAGAACTGGGGTAAGGTTATAGTTTGTGTAAAACTTCAGAAAGAATTGGGGTAAGGTTATAAGTTTGTGTAAAACTTCAGGATAAACCGGGTTAGGGTTATAAGTTTGTGTAAAACTTCAGGATAAACCGGGGTAGGGTTATAAGTGTGTGTAAAAATTCAGAAAGAACCGGGGTAAGGTTATAAGATTGTGTAAAACTTCAGGATAAACCGGAGTAGGGTTATAAGTTTGTGTAAAACTTCAGGATAAACCGGGGTAGGGTTATAAGTTTGTGTAAACCTTCAGGAGAAACCGGGGTAAGGTTACCTTGTGATAAGTTCGTGTAAAACTTCAGAATGAACCGGGGTAAGGTTACTTCGGTATGATAATGTAGATTAGTTGACCCGTTTGACTTCGGGAACTGAGTTTCCATTAGTTGCCTGTAGATGTGATCTGTATAACTATTGGATTCGTTGAAGCTAATCGTCTTTTCCTGTAAAAGATATCAAGGTTATTTGTATGCGATGCATGAAATGCAGGGTGAGATGATGTTCTCAAAATAAATGAGATTATGATGTACATGATATGTATGCGTATGTCATGATGTATGTTTATGAAATGCTATTGGGGTATGTTCGCGTCTGAGAAAATAAATCCTTGACGGTTGCTGGGGATTTGTAAATATTCTGTCAGGAAGAGGTGTTGGAGAAGTAACTCTGCGAGGACCAGACTCTGGGGGAAGAGATACTTTGTTGGTAGACCTGCTTATATGGAGGAATAAACTCAACTGGGGATGAAATTCCGTTGCTGGAAGTGATGAGCTCTGTTGGAGGTTGAGCTTCTGTATCTATAGAAATAGAATTCGCTTGGGGAATGAAATTTATTGACTCGCCTGCGATTACGAATCTCGGTTGGGGATAGTTATGTCCTGTTTCGGGAAAGCTGACGTCAATGCCTTTGGATATTTTTACTCTGTGGGGAGTGCGTATACCAATAATTATGTTCCCAATCATGACTCTTTCCCGATACCTGCGGGGAAAAGTGACTGTAGGGTTTGGTACTTCTTATTTTCCCTGTTTCTGGAATTATGAGTAATTGTCTTTTGTTTCTTATGCAAATATTTACGAGCAACAATCATTTTCAAATGCATATATCAAAAATAAATCATTGGACGTTCTTGCAAAACAAAACAGAAAAAGAAACAAACTGAAGTTTTATAAAAATTACTTGTATTGATTTTGAAATTGGCCTGTAATAGGCGTTTTGTACAAAGAGGCTGACGTCCTAGTAAGAGGCCGCCGTCGAAAGAAATTACAATTTGTGCAAAATAAAGAAAAACAGCTATGTGAAACAACCCCATTGGGTTCCAACTCTGCTATTGTCTTTATATCTTCAAGCGTCTCATCACTTTGCTACTTGGCTGAAGGTTGATCAGATTGATCGGCACCTGAGCTTGATAGCTGATACCGAAGTCTGGTCGCAAGATGATCCAATGAGACATAGTGATACACTTTAATCCCTAACTTTTTCCTGGATTATCCTTTCGGGTTTTCAATCCACCAGGATACCCTTTTTTGCCCAAGCCTCCCTTTCGGGTTTTCGACGTGCCGGGTGTACAGATTTTTCATTTTCATCCCTAACTTTTTCTCGAACCCTTTTGGTTCGCCAGGAAGCCCTTATTTTTTCCTAGGCCAGTCAACCTAACGGGTCTTCGATTATGCGTAGTATCTTTTCACTATGTCTGCATTGACAGGGTGAGGAAGGTCGTCACCATCCATGTTGGTTAGAATCATGGCTCCTCCCGAGAAAATGTTCTTAACCACAAATGACCCTTCGTATGTGGGAGTCCATTTGCCCATGGGATCACCTTGCGGAAGTATGATGCGTTTGATCACCAGATCCCCGACTTGATATTCTTGACGCCTGACTTTCTTGTTAAAAGCCTTGATCATTCTCTTTTGATACGTCTGACCATGACAGATAGCAGTAAGTCTCTTTTCATCAATCAGATTTAACTGATCAAGCTGGGTTTGGATCCAGTCGTCTTTGTTCAAACCTGGATCCTTCATAATCCTGAGAGAAGGTATCTAGACTTCTATGGGTAGGACTGCCTCCGTGATGAGGTACGGTACCCATGAAGAGCGAATGGTAACATCTCATGCCAGTCTTTGTATGTCACCGTCATCTTCTGTACAATCTTCTTGATGTTCTTGTTAGCTGCTTCGACAACACCATTCATCTTTGGCCGGTAAGGAGAAGAGTTATGATGTTGTATCTTGAACTGTTTACAGAGCTCGGTGATCATTGTGTTTTTGAGATTTGTACCATTGTCAGTAATAATCCTCTCTGGTACACCATATCGACAGATCAGGTTATGTCAGATAAACTGCTCCACAACATTCTTGGTTACTGTAGCAAAGGAAGCTGCCTCAACCCACTTCGTGAACTAATCAATAGCCACTAAGATGAAGCGATGTCCATTGGACGCAGTCGGTCTGATCTTGCCTATCATGTCGATGCCCCACATCGCAAAAGGCCATGGAGCTGTCAAAACATTCAGGGGAACCAGAGGTACATGCACCTTATCAGCATAGACTTGACACTTATGATAAGTTTGAGAGTGCTGATAACAATCGGCTTCCATGGTGGACCAATAATATCCTGCCCGTAGGATCTTTTTAGCCATGGTATGTCCACTAGAATGGGTTCCAAAAGTGCCTTCATGTAGATCTGTCATGATCCTGTCTGCTTCGCTCTTGTTTACACACCATAGTAGTATGGAGTCATGGTTGCGCTTACAGAGGATCCCATTACTGAGGAAGAACTTTGCAGCGAACCTCCTCAGAAACTTCTTATCGTTGAGAGAGGCCCCTTCGGGATATTCCTGAGCCTCGAGATACCTTTTGACTTCGTGAAACCAGGGTTTGTCTGCCACTTCTTCCGTATCGATCTCACAGCAGTGTGCGGGTTCATCCAACCTCTCAATGGTAATCTGAGGAGCTTCATTATCCCACTTAACCTTGAACATAGAAGACATGGTAGCTAGCGCGTCCACTAACTGGTTCTCCTCTCGTGGGAAATGTTCGAAGGTTACCTCGTCAAAGTGCAGGAGCAATGTCAGTACATACTCTCTATAAGGAATGAGATTTGGGTGATTCGTATCCCACTCACCTTTGATCTGACTAATCACCAGGGCGGAATCCCCGAATACACCTAAAAACTTAATCCTCAGGTCAATAGTAGCTCGAAGTCCCATAATACATGCTTTATACTCCACCATGTTGTTGGTGCAGTTGAAACATAAGCGGGCAGTGAACGGAGTATGACAACCCTCGAGAGATATGATTACAGTACCAATGCCGTTACCCAGCGCGTTTGAGGCTCCATAAAAATACATAGACCATCGGGATCCCTCTTCAGGTCCTTCATCCGGTCCAGGTTCTTCGTAGTCAGTCACCAACATAATATTCTCATTCGGGAACTCAAAATTCATAGACTGGTAGTCATCCATGGCCTGATGAGCCAAACGATCAGCTAACACACTCCTCTTTATTGCTTTTTGGGTCTTATATTGTATGTCGTATTCGATTAAGATTATTTTCCACCTTGCTATCCTTCCAGAGAGAGCGGGCTTCTCGGAAATGTATTTGATCAGATCCATATTTGATATCAACAAAGTAGTGTGAGTCAGCATATACTGTCTCAGCTGGCGAGCAACCCATGCCAAAGTGCAGCAAGTTTTCTCGAGCAATGAGTATCGGGTCTCACAGTCGATAAACTTTTTGCTAAGGTAGTAAATGGCGTGCTCTTTTCGGCCAGACTTGTCATGCTGCCCCAGCACACACCCCATTGAATTGTCTAGCACTGTCAAGTATAATATCAAAGGTCTTTCTTCAACTGGAGGCATCAGAGTTGGCGGTTCTTGAAGGTATTCTTTGATTCTTTCGAAAGCGGTCTGGCATTCATCATTCCACTTTACCACTTGATCTTTCTTCAGAAGCTTGAAGATTGGCTCACAAGTAGCAGTCAGTTGTGAAATGAACCTGGCGATGTAATTCAGACGTCCCAGGAAACCTCAAACTTCCTTCTCTGTGCGGGGAACCGACATCTCTTGTATGGCTTTTACCTTCACAGGGTCTACCTGAATACCCTTGTCACTGACGACAAAACCCAGAAGCTTACCAGACCTTACCCCGAAGGTACACTTGTTCAGATTCAACCTCAGCTTATATGTCTTCAATCTGTCAAACAATTTATGGAGATGATCAAGATGTTATTCCTCAGTCTGAGACCTGGCTATCATATCATCAACATAAACTTCGATCTCATGGTGAATCATGTCGTGGAACAAAGTGACCATAGCGCGCTGATATGTTTCCCCCGCATTCTTCAATCCAAAGGGCATCACTTTGTAGCAGAAGATGCCCCACTGTGTAACGAAGGTTGTCTTCTCCATGTCTTCAGGGGATATCTTGATCTGGTTATAGCCAGAGAAACCATCCATGAAGGAGAAGATTTTATGTTGCGTGGTGTTGTCGACCAGAACATCGATGTGAGGGAGTGGGAAGTCATCTTTGGGGCTTTCCCTATTCAGATCTCTGTAATCCACACACATCCGTACCTTACTGTCCTTTTTAGGCACCAGAGCAATGTTAGCAACCCACTGTGGATACGAAGTGACAGCTAAGAATCCTGCATCGAACTGTTTCATGACCTCTGCCTTGATTTTCTCTAACATTTCAGGGCGCATACGATGAACCTTCTGCTTAACCGGAGGACAGTCTTCTTTAGTCGGCAGGCGATGTAAAATAATATCAGTGTCCAAACCAGGCATATCTTCATAGGACCAGGCGAAGATCTCAACATGGTCATGCAACATATGTATCAACCTATGTTTGACGCTAAGCTCCCGATTTACACCTATTTTCACCTCTCTTTTGTCTTCCTCAGTACCCAAATTCACTGTCTCAACCGACTCTTCATGAGGCTGTATGGCCCTTTCTTCCTGTTGTAGTAGTCTAGCAAGTTCTCCAGGCACCTCACAATCATCCTCACCTTCGTCCTCGACTTGGTTGATCGGATTTTTGAAGTCACAACTGGCAATAGAAAAGCTGTTATCAATGGGATCCAGAGTAGATATGGAATGATACGTGAGTGTGTGTAAGAGAATAGCTGTTTTGATAAAGTGAAAAGCAGAAAGGAAAAACAAGGAGCACAAAATTTGTATGCAAGAAACGTCCAATGCTTTATTAATGATTATGAAATGACAAATAATAAGCCTCACAAGCAAAGCCGAGGTGCCTCGGGCAAGGCATCAGGCCGTAAAGTTTCAAATTGTTTATTACAAATCTTAAAACAAAAAAGGTCAATTACTGCGGAATAAAAGAAACAGGTATGAAGTCCCTAGTCGTCCAGTTACTCGGTCCACTGTTGGTAGTTGGGTAGATCCAGTTATCAATGTCTGAGTCCTCTTCACTATCTTCAATGGCATAGGGGAGGTCCTCCAGCCCAAGCGCGTCTAACAGCCCTTTGAGCCCCTGAAGTAAAGCCCAAACCAAATTTGTCAGTTTTATGAGTGAAATCAGGGAGCTGACCCCAATTGGCACACCCACCTTCTTCAACCACGGCCCTGGCGTCCTTGAGAGAAGCCATCTTCACAGGAGGTTTGTTGCTGGTAGTTTCAGTCGAAGCCAAGATCTGAGGGACCTCTTCAAAATTCTGATAAGGGGTTTTAATGAATTCCCCATCCATCTCTACATAGCGGAAGGAGTTGAGGTGACTCACCATATATTCTTCTTCACCCTGCACCATGACAATCTTTCCTTTCACCAGATATTTCAGCATTTGGTGGAGCGTGGAAGTGACTGCCCCAGCCTCATGGATCCAAGGCCGACCCAATAAACAAGAATATGATGGCCTTATATCCATCACATAGAAGGTGGACCCAAAAGTATGAGAACCTATTTTGACAGGGATGTCCACCTCCCCGTGCACCATTCTCTTTGATCCGTCAAAAGCCCTTACCACAATGTTATTAGGATTTAGAGTTAAACCCTCGCAATCCAACCAGTCTAATGCCTTCTTCGGTAGAACATTCAGTGAAGACCCAGTATCTACCAGCACATGAGCCATAGTGGTGCCCCTGCATTCAATCGAGACATGCAGAGCATCATTATGCTTTCTTCCTTTTGG
The DNA here is from genome assembly GCA_948472305.1 of Vicia faba. Classification (NCBI taxonomy): domain Eukaryota; kingdom Viridiplantae; phylum Streptophyta; class Magnoliopsida; order Fabales; family Fabaceae; genus Vicia; species Vicia faba. Next base: position 250,283,163 of record OX451736.1, on the reverse strand, counting down.
TGTCAAAACCGCATCTGAAAAACCCAGCCCATTATCAGCAGTCAGGCTGGCCACACAATCTTTGAACTGATCAGCTAACGTCTATTGTGGCACATGTGCAGTTTTGAGAAATGCAATTAAAGCCTTGGCATGGGCTTCAAAATACAACAGCAGAGACAACATAGATATCTTTGATAAGGTCTGCCCCAACTGCTCGACCACGTTGTAGCCGCTCTTCTTAATGATTTTTAATATTTCCTTTATTTCTTGCTTAGAGGCTTCCACAACAACTTTCTTAGGTGCCTCCATCCGGGAAGGCTCACCTACAACCTCTTTGCCGTGGGTATCAGATGATTTTTCGACTGGAGTAATAAAAAGAATAGTAGTTGATGTGCTAGCAGGAACAACATATGTAATGACAATAGGCTGGTTAACAGTCTTAGGGGAAATCTCGGGAGAGAAGACCCTTCCACTTCGGGTGATTTTGCTGGTTCCGAGAATGTTATCAATATCAGGATCAGCTTCTTCATCTTTCAGATATTGTTTGATACCATTATAGTACACATCGACACCATAAGGCCAGGGGACAGCTTTATCAGAGACATACGGGACAGGACCAGGAACAGTGATTATCAGTGGAGCAATTCTTAGAGCAGATGTAATCCTAATAGGTCTTCTCGAGGAAACCTTGGAAGGATTGGCGGAAATGGTTATAATGGAAATGTCTTCAACTGGAACAACATGAACCATAGTTTTCTCAAACAAGATTTCTTTGCTATCTATCGGGCGTTGAACACCTAATTTCAGCAAACGACAACCAGAAGGTAGAAACGAGCACATGTGGAAACCTTCACCACAACCCGGAAATAAACCGACCAATAGCAAATTCTTCTTGATATTCATGAGAGAAGTAGAAACTTCACCAACATAGTTAATAAACAAATCAGTGTCAACAACATTAACTCCATGACTGTGTTTAGGAATGGGAGCCGTTATGACATTTGGCTTCTCCAGAGCATCAAAATCTATTTCCTTGGCTTCAATCAAGTCTTGTATTTTATTCCTCAAAGCCCAACAATCATTTGTATCGAGGCCAGGACTCTCATAATTATAAGCACACCGGGCATTCAGATTATATCGGGGAGATATAGTATTTGGATTCTTGGGAGCCTCTCTCAAGGTTGCCAAGTTGGATCTCAGCAGGTGAGGTAGAACATCAGCCAATGTCATGTTGATGCGGGTAAACTGCCGTTGTGGTCTTTGCACCCTTTGTTGATTATTGCATTGTGGAGCAGCTACAGGTCTAGGTATCATCACGAAACTTACTATTTGACGTTGTTCAACCCTGTTCTGGCCCCTCGGGCTATAGACGGCACTGGCTTCCTTCTTACCAGCAAAAGGCTTCTCTACTGAACTTAACGAGGCATCATTCTATATTTTTCCGCTTCGAATCCCAGCCTCTACTCTCTCTCCAGTTAAAATCAGCTCGATGAAACCAGCTGACAAGTTGCCGATCAAATGATTGAAAAATGGACTAGATAGCGTCCCCAAAAACATATCAACGAACTCCCTATCAGACAACGGGGGTTGAACTCTCCCAACCAAGTCTCTCCATTTTTGGGCATAATCTTTAACACCTTCACTTGCACCCATGGACATACTCTGGAGTTGAGTACGAGTGGGGGCAAGGTCGGCATTGTATTGATACTGCTTATAGAAAGCAGCAGCCAGATCTTCCCAGTTTCGGATATTGGCTCCCTCCAGCTGGTAGAACCATTCAAGCCGAGTCTTTGATAGACTATCTTGAAAGAAATGCACCCACAAATTTCTATCAGCGGTGTGTGGTTGAATCTTCCTGACGTAAGAGCGGAGATGGAGATTTGGGAAGGACACCCCATCATACTTGGCAAAAATTGGAGCTTTGAACTTCTGCAGGATGACCACTCCCGACACCAAACCCAATTCTTTGAAATCCAATCCCGGTATCCTCTGAACTTCCATGGCACTCGGACGATCTTCCAACTGTTTGTATCTATCCTTAACAGGAGGATATTGCTCATCATTATAGTCAGTATCATTGTCAGACACTGCAAGACTGGGGTCTTTCTCTTCTTCTTGATTCTCCCCTTCCTTAGAGGAAGAGGTCAGGTCGACTTGTCGCTTCAACCGCTCTCCAAACCTTCAGCCCATGTTCAGAATACCAGCAGCCTTCTTCTTTTTCTTCCCCTCTTTCAGAATGAGGGCTCTCAGATCCTCCTGCCCATTTTCCAGACTGATAAACATTTGTTGGAACTGGGCGTTCTGCGCCTGCAGGTCCTTAATGCTTTGTTCGGAAGACATTTCTGCTGAAATAAACAGCGAAGGAGATGAGAAACCTGTAATGGTACCTGTAATGATGTGTATGATAATGGTATGTGCATGCAATGATTTCAAAGACCTCGGAAAATTTAAATTTGCGAACCAAAAATAAACAAAAACTTTATTAGCTAAAATTGAAGTTCAAATGCCTTTAAGGCGTTACAATTAAAAATAAATCTAAAACTAGAAAGAAAAAATAAAAAGTCCCATGGATGCTTCCTCTTTGTGCCGAGATAATCATTCAGTCCTTTTTCCTCATGCAACTGCTTTGTGAGCTCTAAGACTTTCCTCTCCTGAGCATGAAACTGATCCCTGTAAGTATCCCGCTCCTTCATCATCTGAATCCAAGACCTCTGTAATTCCCCAAGATCAGTGGGCATGTAATGATAGAGAACCGTGTAAGGAATGCCTTCTTCAGTAGTGGGTTCCACAATCACTGGAAAAACAGCCACGTAGGGCATCATAAGTTGCTGAGCACGAGCTCGTACCCATTGTAGATAAGGTTCCATTGGAATGGAAGTCTTTGGCCCAGAATCCCTGACGCTCGATCTGTTTACCATTTCCCAAGCTCGTACGAACCTCCGGCGATACCCTTGAATATCCTCCTCGTAGTTGAACATAATGCCTTTGATTAGTAACTCATGGGGACCATCCCTTCGAGCGTAACCAAATTGTCGCAAAGCTAAACAAGGATTGTAAGTTATACCCCCTCTGATACCAAGCAGTGGGACATTAGGATACTCCCTGCAGCGGTCAATGATAGCAATGTTTTCCATAGATCGAGAACACCAAAGAATATTCGTATGAGCGAGTGACATTATCCTTTGTGAACAAACCAGACCTTCTTCATTCTTCAGTATGGACTTAGGGAGGTGAGAAATAAACCACCTCGACAGCAATGGCGTGCAGCATATAAGAATCCCTCTTCTCCTCATGGTACGAGTATGGAGAGTGTACAAAATATCTCCGAGAAAAGTAGGCACTGGGTTGTGAGAGAGAAAGACCTTGATAGCATTCACATCTACGAACGAGTCTGGATTAGGGAATAGAACTAAACCATAGATAAGAAAAGCCAAGACCTCCTCAAAAGCCTGAAAATCCATATCATCCCAAAATAGCTGGGCTTTATCTATCAGAAACTTAGCTAGAAAACCCTTGACTTCGCTTCTAGTTTCCCAATTGGATACCACGTCGGCCCATTTCAGATGTAAAGCTAAGGAAATGACTTCTGGCTTAGGAACTTCTTCTAGACCTGTGAAGGGTACTTGTTAAAAAATAGGTATATCCAATAGCAGAGAGAATTCTTCCAAGGTAGGCACCAACTGATAGTCTAGAAAGGTGAAGCAGTGGTGCTTGGGATTGAAGAAATGAAAAAGTACACTCATCATCTTTTCATCAAAGTTTGAAGTAACCAGGTTGAGAAGTTGACCATGTCTTTTAGTGAACGTAGAAGTTTTAGAAACCCTTGATGCTAGCTCTTTGAGTTGGGAAGGTATCTTCACAAAGCTGATTCAGATGGTATTTCTACGAACGGAAGCCATAATCTGCAAAACAGAACAAAGATAAGTTCCCTTGGTCTTTGAAATGGTTAGTGCAATAAGCATGGATGCCATGTTATGATGCATGATGTCATGATAAACCACAGGTATAACAAACACATGCATAGCAAACACAATCAAGTCACACCAAGTCCTTAGGTTTAAGGCTTGTATGAGGTCAAAGGTAGTACCCTCTTGAAGTTTAGTTGGTTCAAACCTTTCCTAAAAAAGTAACAGGGTTCTAGAGATTCTCAATATCACTGACCATCCTTTATCGGGCATTGTTTCAGCTCTCAATCTTTTCTTGCAGCCAAAATATCCCGAAAGTCTGGTCTCAATGAGTATAGCATCGAGTATCAACCAGTTCTCAGCTCTACACCGAGGCCGACTATCTCGCTACTTTCTAATGGCCAAGTTGTTCAAATAAGGTTCTAAGGTTCGTTGGTGCTTCACGACACCACGCGGCGGCCCCATTTTCTCCTCGTTTCCCCACGAAGGATACTGGTACCAACCAAAGTTCAACACCAACACAACCATCGCTTAAACTATATCGATCTACGCTGTACAGTCTCCACGATCTATCATTGTTTACCTAACAAGTTCCCCCAGATCCGGGTGTAGGATCTATAGTAACCCCAGACAAAACCCTTAAAACTAAAGAAATCAAGACAATCAAGAGAAGCAATTTTAATGACCTAGATCCTAAGGTATACCCCACTTATGCAGTCCCCAGCGGAGTCGCCAGTTCTATGATATGGTGGCAAAACTGACTGTTTAATACTGGTTTGCATTTTGCGTTTTTTGTTCACAAAATGTCACGGTAAGCAAGAGTCACCACCGACTTTTATTTCATCCAATCATGGTTTTCCATGGGCTCTTAGGTACTTGCTCATTTTTCAAATTGCTTGTATGTGTTCGTCTTGAATATATTTTACTTCGTGATAACCCTTGTATCAGTCCTCAAGGATGTGACGAAGTTTGTTTTGAAAATTTGTTTTGAAAAGGTGTTTGTGTGAAACAGTTTTTATTGAGCAAGTACTTAAGATTCTACCTACTCGAAAAAAGATTGTTTTTGTTCTCGGTTCCTTTAGACGACGCTATCCTACTATTGAGGAGTAGGTAGCACCGTCGTTGGAGTTGTAAGGGACATTCGAAAGGGACAAGTACAACCACCAAAGCAATAGTTAGAAAACTTTAGTAATAACCCTAGAGTCTTAAGATCTTTCCGAGGTAACATTTTCAAGGCAACATTCAAATGGGACAATTTGATCTCTTCAGACTGGAGGGAAACCACTAAAGTCTCATATGCTTAATGATTGTTTACCGAAGGCAACCGAAGTGAGGTAAACCCTAGGAGTGAATATGTGCATATGATTTGTTTCAGTTATTTAATCTTTGCACATTAGGTGATCTACCGTTTTAATTTTCCAGACATTCTTGCCATACAATCCTATTAGCCATGCATCTAGACAGTTAAAGATTGCGGAAATTAAAAGTGCGAGGAAGTAAAACCTAGCTATTTCAAGGCTTCGGGGAGGGGGATTAATTACATGACCAAAAATCAGGGATTTAAAGCAAGAAATAAAACCCTAATTAAACTATTACAAACCCTGAACAGTTACAAAATAATTGAAAAAATAATTAACAAGCACGCGGCCAATTAAATACGAGGACGATAATTAATAACTTAAAACCCTAATTGAGAGAAAGAAATTTTTATGGATTTTTATTTGAGAAAACAATTAAATCAAAAATTAATTAAACCTAGTTTCTAATTGTTTTTAATTATGAAAGAAGTTAACTAACCTAATTCACTAATTAAATTAAAAAGGTATTTTATGAGAAAAATAATTTTTGTGTATTTTTTTGAGAAAGATTAATTAAATTATGTACAAATGAAATCCTAAGTCTAATTATTTTTAAATTATGAAAGAAATTAAAATTGCCCTAAATTAATTAAACTAATTAATTCAAAAAATAAAATAAAAATTATTAAGAAAATAAATCTTTTTGTGATTTTTGTTTTGTTAATTTAATAAAATAATTTTTGTATTGATTAAAAAACAAAATAATTAAAGAAAATAAATTAAAGAAAAATAGTAAAATAACCAAATGGGCATGCTGTTAGCAAATCTGGGGGTGTGGAACTGAAATTCTTTGGCCCATTATGCTCCATGCCCGGTCAACGTTGGGATTTGGTGTAGCATTGACCTGGAGGAGCACCATGAACCTCCATTGGAGAAGCATGAGATCTGGCCAGCAGTGCATCTAATGGATAGACTTTGAGTGTGCATGGAAGGCATGTGAGGTAGCGAAGCATGGGATTTGCCTGAAATAATTATGAAAATAATAAAATGCACACGCCTGGGATCGAACCCAAGACGTGTGCATCAAAGGCGTGTCTCCCAACCATCTGCGCTGCGTTGTTAACTTGTTAACATAATGAATACAAACATAATATAAGAAAAATGAAAGAAGCTGCTTCCAAATGCGCGAAATTCAAACGGGCGAATGGCTGGCTGACATGCATTGTCTTCTTTCCTTTCTCCGTCACGTTAGGCCTGTAACTTTTACCTACATACATTTGTTTATTGGTATAACCCTGTTACATTCAAAAATCTCACACACGTAATATAAATTCCAATGGAAACCATGGATCAACTAGGTGTGAAGCCCTGACCACCATGGTATCCATCATTAGGCCTAATTTTGCTTAAATCACAAAACCCCAAATTGGAGCACGAAACTCTAGCAATGTCAAAAGCTTATTCCTGCACTGTAACTTAAATCAAACTATCCAGAAACATTGCAAACATGATGATGAACACAAATATATGGGAAAGATACATTTATAATGCGTAAATCATATATATCTAATTTGAGTTCCTAGTGCAAATTGTGATGCTTTTGGGGATGATTTCTGGATGCTTTGAGGCTTGCAAATGATGCTGTTAGCTTCCTGGGATGTCCAAGAATTAATTGCTAGGCTTGAAACTCCTTGAGGATGGCTTCATATATTTTTGTGAGTGCATATTTTAAACTTGTGAACTGAAGATGAGTTGTAGGTAATTGTATCCTCTTCAAAATGAGCTTTGGGTGGAAAATTTCTGATAAAGTATGAAGAAGTTATGCCTGGTCAAAGTTGGGTTGACTTTTACTGAGAAACCCTAATTTAGCAACTTTTGGGTTTTGATGAATTTGGAGCATTCCTTGAGGAATCATGATCAACCCTTGATCAAATGATGGATATAACTTCTAAATGTTGATTTTGACCAAAAATCTTAAGGTTTGACTGCATGTGGGCCATAGTTGACTTTTGACCTAGTATAGTCGATTCTCAAGCATCTGAGAAGTTGGCTGAGCAAAATTCTTGTGCAAGGCATGAAACTTGACATGTGGGGTCTTGAGAGCATATTAAGACCATGGAGAGTATAGGAGACCTTTGTGGTCCACCCATCTTGATGAAAATAGAAACCCTAATTTGGGGTACACTACTTGAGGGGAGAGTTTGTCTGGTCAACTCTTGGGCAACCTTGGGCAAATTGAAGATCTCAATGGACATGTATTGAGTAAAAATGAGAGGGAAAATTTTAGGGTACAACAACCACGAATAAGAAGGGTGGCTGGGTGGTAAAGAAGAATGCATGTGAAGTGAAATACCTGGGTTCGATACCCAGGTCAGGCGTTTTATTTTTCTAATAGACTATTTACAGATCCAGCATTCCCAAATCCAAGGCATGCATCATAGGTCCTCAAATTCACACCATAAGATCCCAACTGACTTGGATCCAGCGCCTCTAAGAGTGCAGCCCCACCATAGACTCTCCAGATGCCTCATTACCTGATCCAACACTATAGTGGGCCAACAGATTTGGGCCTAGCAAATTCCATGCGCATACCCCCCTGTGATACGGTGAGAGAACTGACTTGGGTTTTTTGCGTTTGATTGCAAATGTTGCGGTTTAGCAAGAGTCGCCACCGTCTTTTCTTTTATCCAAAATGAAAGGTGAAAAAGCACAGGAAAAACCTTTGAGATTATTTCTTGAGTTCGGGGGGTAGATTATGAAAAGGGAAGGTATTAGCACCCTTTTAACCTATGGTTTTCCATGGGATCTTAGTTACTTGCTAGATCACTTGCTTTTTATTTGAAAATTGTGCTTGGTGTGGTTTTTGAAAGTATTTTATAAAGAGGCCATTGTTTAGGAAATCTTTGTAATGATTCTCGTTTGTAAGAATGTATAAAAAGATGTTTAATCTTTTGAAAATGTTTTCAAGTTTTGTAAGATGTTTTGAAAGTGTAAGTGTTTGTTTGGAAAATAGCAAGGATGTTTTGTTTGAAATTGAGCAAGTAATTAGGAACATTCTACCTACTCAAAAATCTTTCTCGTTCATTTCCTTTTCCTTTGACATTGTTATCTTACCATTGATTTGGTAAGTAACCCTATCTTTGGATGTAAACGGGACGGGAATGGGTCATCGTATAGTCATAGAAGGAAATCTATGGATATTTTAGCAATGTTTTTAGGGACTAGATCGTTTACCGAAGGCAACATCGAGGGTCATCGAGGGACTATGATCTTTTATCGAGGGTCTTTGCTAAAACGCCCATGTTCGATGGACATGACTATTTTTCTGATAGGAAACAAGTGAGATTACCCTAAGGTGTGCATATGTGCAAAGTGTGTTTGATTGCATGCATTTTTGTCTTGATTAGGGGTTGTCTACTTGTTGTTTTTATCTTCCCATACAAATCCTATTTTACTAGCATTTATATGAAAGCGATAAATTGCGGAAAGTAAATATCCTACGCTATTACAATCGTTAGGGGGATGGGGTGTACAGATTTACAAATGGGGATTGCAAATAAAATTAAATCCTAAGTTACTATTACAACCATATTGAATGGATAAGAATGTACAAGAAAATGTGAAATGAACTTGTTTTGTTTCAGAAAAGAGATAAGTTTTGTTTAAGAAAATATTTTTGATCTTTTTGTTGTAAGAAATAAAATAAAGCATGTAAAATTTAAAATGTTTTTGGTGTTTTTGATTAGTGAAATAAGAAGTGATAGCAAAAATGGTAAGGAAAAAGAAAATAGAATCACCGCATTGCTGACTAAAAGAGATCAGAAGTTCTGACTCTGGCGTGCTGCAAAACAGAGATCTTATTAGTAAAAATAGGTAAAGTCAGAAGTTCTGGGTCCGCTGGGAACAAAGAAGATTTCAGAAGTTCTGATAACATTGGCAGAACTTAGTCTCCCTTTCCATGCTAGTCAGAACATCTGCAACTTAGTCATTTCTCAACAGAACAGAAGATGCACATATAACAGTTATGGAAGGTTTCATAGTGTTTTAGAAAAAAGAGATATCAGAACTATAAATCAGAAGCAAGCATGAATTTTTTAATCCTAATTTCCTTAAGAAGTTGTGAACTAATTTACTCCCTACTTAGGCATACAAATAAGTGAAACCTCGGAATACGTATAACATCAGAATCATGATGTCTATATTGTATTTTTGAACATGCAAATCTGACAATGCCTAAGTAATATGATGAGAGTCAGCAGAAGCTTACCTTGCAACTGGAAAATTCTCTGTGAGCTGAAGTCTGGTTCTGAACTATGGTGATGTTCTGAATAGCTTCTTCACGTACTCAGCAGGCTGAAAGCTTTCAACTTGGGCTATGAATGATTAGAGAAATTCTGGAACAAACAAGGGGGAAAAGTTCTGACTTCCTTGAGGTGAATATGGATGGAGAATGTGTTACAGTCTGAACACAGAAGTTATGATGGTTTCTAAATGTATATCAGAAACTGTATGGATGGTTTTGGTCAAAAAATACTTGAGGAAAAAAAAGGAGTCTGGATGCAAGAATCAAAAGCTAACAGGTTTTTGTATTTCTGTATTTGCAGTTTTGGACTCTTGGAATCTTAGCAGGGGTTCAAGGCTTTTTTCTTTCTCAAAAATTCCACACTTTTACAGTTGCCAATAAAGTCTAATTTATAGGCAAAGGTTTAGTAGCTTGGAGAGGTCAAGGGGCACCACCAACATAAGCTAGGCGCTGACTTGCTCTTAAAGTAAATTCAAATAGGTATGGTGGTTAGCAGTTTTAGCAGCGCCTAAGATGGATTTTAAGCAGGAATTAAGGAAAGGTAACCTGAAACGCAAAAGCAATGTATGGGCCCAACACACTTTTGTACAAAAGTTTGTTTTCCAAGAAAGTAAAGGTACTCCTATGCCACACGTGGGGAAATTTTTATGTATAAAGACTCAAAAGTGGTTGTGAGCATTAAATGATGATGAGATTTATCAAACCAGAAATCCTGCAATGTGAGATTTTGCATCATTGCTTAATTCTGGGTCAGAGGTTCAACTTCAACATAATTTAGAATAAACATCCAACTTCTGATCTTTGTATCTCCTTGCTCCAGCATGTTCTGAAGGAGCTCTCAGACTTTCCAGGAAGCTTGCAAAATGCTTTGTAAACCTTTTTTAAACTACCCTTGCAAACTCTGACTGAATCTTTGTGAAAACTGGCCCAGAAGTTGTAACCAAACTTTGTCTTGGAACTGTCCAGAATTTGCTGAGTGCTTCAGTTTCATGGACGTGTCTTTGAGGAGTCATAACTTGAAATCACAGCATTTCTAGGAGAAGTTTTGTTTTGTAATGTTTCAGATCTTGTTTGAGTCCATAACTCTTGTGTTAGAAGTTAATCCAGAATCAACTTGCATCATGGTGATAATCTGATCAGAAGTTCTGAGCTTGTCATATTTCTTAAACACTTAGAAAAATTCTAAGTATTTAGCAATTTGACTTTTCCAAAGTCACTTTTGACTTTTGAATTTCTAGATGAAACAAACTTTATATCTCAACATGTCTTAATGAAATATGACTCTTCAAACTTGATTTTGATCCAAAAGTCAAAGTTTGACTCTTTAGTGTGCAAATGACCATTTTTCCCTTGTGAATGACTTTCTTGAAAAAAAATTAATTCAAAGCATGGAATTGGATGGAAGCAAACCTGAGGGTCCAGGGTGATCCTTTGAGAAATGAGAGGGCAAAGTTTGGGGTACAACAACTGCCCCTGTTCAATCTTCTTAAACTTGGAGAGTTAGATTGGCGGATCTGCCATTCGTGTCTTGAAGGTGGAAGATGATTGAACACTAGAGTGCCCAGAAATTTGCACTCGATGATGTTGTGGTTAATTGTATAGGGAATGGGCTTAAAGATGCCATTTGGAGAAATGATGGACAGTTATTGGATATGGGATGATAGATGCCATTTAGAGGTGATTGTATCTGGACTGTATTTGAGTGACAGAATGACATCCAAATCTTGATCGTATCTTGACTGTATTTGAATCAATGACAGAATGACATCTGAATCTGGATCGTATCTAAACTGTATCTGAAAGCTGAATCTGAATGAGTATCAGGATGGCATCCGTGTCTGGAGCGTATCTGAACTGTATTTGAGAGTGGAATCTGAATGAATATCAGAATGGCATTCGTGTCTGAAGCGTATCTGAATTGTATCTGAAATTTGAATCTGAATGAGTATCAGAATGGCATCTGTGTCTGGAGTGTATCTGAACTGTATCTGAAAATAGAATCTGAATGAGTATCAGGATGGCATCCGTATCTAGAGCGTATCTGAACTGTATCTGAAAATCGTCTTTGAATGAGTATCAGGATGGCATCCGTATCTGGTACGTATCTGAACTGTATCAAAATTTGAGTTTGAATGAGTATCAGAATGGAATCAGTGTCTGGAGCGTATCTGAACTGTATCTGAAAGCTGTCTTTGAATGAGTATAAGGATGGCATATGTATCTGGTGCATATATGAACTATATCAAAAGTTGAGTCTGAATGAGTATCAGAATGGCATCCGTGTCTGGAGCGTATCTGAACTGTATCTGAAAGTTGTATTTGAATGAGTATCAGGATGGCATCCGTATCTGGTGCGTATCTGAACTGTATCTGAAAGCTGAGTCTGAATGAGTATCAGAATGGCATCCGTGTCTGGAGCGTATCTGAACTGTATCAAAAATTAAAATCTGAAAGAGTATCAGCATGGCATCCGTGTATGGAGCGTATCTGAACTGTATCAAAAGTTGAAATCTGAATGAGTGTCAGAATGGCATCCGTGTTTGGAGCGTATCTGAACTGTATCTGAAAACTTTGAACATTGTTAATGGTAGCTGTTAACCTTATCCTAAAAAGGGTAAAATGTTAGCTAAAATGCAAAATCATATTGTATGAAATGCATAGTATAATGCATTTGTGTTATCAATGTTTATAATATATGGATGCAATGTATGCGTATGTGAGTTGATTTTGTGGTGCTCCTATTGGATTGGGGAAAATAAATCCTTGTCCGCTGCTGAGGATATGGAGTATAAGTCTTCATGTTATGAAGTTGAAATGCTGATGAATTTCTCCTTAGAGAAGTAAACTCTGTTGTAGGGGGAATTTCGTGTACTGTACCCTATTGGGGAATCCTGAGAAATTTGATGACTTCTACTGGGGATTTGATATCTGGGAGCTTTATTTTGCTGGGGATTAAACTGCATACTGTGGGGACCTATGGAAATAGCATGGAGAGATTTCCCTACCCCTTAAAGCCAATCAGTGATTGTCTTTCTATTTTGTTTATTTGTAAACAGTAATTATGTTCAAATGCATATGTTCAAAAATGAATCATTTGAACGTTTTTGTAAACAAAACACAAAAGTAAAGAAAAAGATATAGTTTTGCACTTTCAAAGGGATATCTTTGTATTGACTTTGAGTAAGTATTTTTACAATGAGACAAGCATTATAGTAAGAGAATACTGTCGTAAAAAAATGAAAATTTTGATACAAAGAAAAGATAGCTATGTGCAATAATCCCATGGGGGTCCCATTCTAGTATAGCCTTTGTATCTCCGAGCATCTTGTCTATTTCTTGCCTTGTCCGAAGCTGATTGAATTGATCAGAACCTTTGAGTTTGTCAGTTGAAGCCAAAGGTTGTCTGTAAGGTGATCCAATGGGACATAGTCATACGCTTTAATTCCCTAACTTTTGCCTGGACCGCCCTTTCGGGTTCTCAGTCCACCGGGAAACCCTTTTTTTCCCAAGTCACCCTTTCGGGTTTCCAACTTGCCGGGTGTACAGATTTTTTTGTTTTATCCCTAATTTTTGCTTGAACCTTTTTGGTTCGCCAGGATGGCCTTGTTTTGCCTAGGTGTGTCAACCTAGCGGGTCTCTTATGCGTAGTATCTTTTGACTATGTCCGCGTTCGCAGGGTGCGGAAGGTCATCAACATCCATGGTGGTCAAGATCATTGTGACACCAGAGAATATGTTTTTGACTACAAATGGTCCTTCGTATGTAGGAGTCCATTTTCCCCTGGGATCACCTTGCGGCAATATGATGCGTTTGATCACCAGATCTCCAACTTGATACACTTGGCGTCTGATCTTTTATTGAAAGCCTTAATCATTCGTTTTTGATACATTTGATCATGATAGACAGCAATAAGCCTTTTCTCATCAATCAAGTTCAGTTGATCAAGTCGAGTCTGGATCCAATCGTCTTCATTCAGCCCTGCATCCTTCATAATTCTCAAAGAGGGGATCTGGACCTCAATAGGCAAGACAACCTCCATGCCATATACCAGAGAATAGGGTGTTTCCCCGGTTGATGTGCGAGATGTGGTACGATATCCGTGGAGAGAAAAGGGTAGCATCTCATGCCAGTCTTTGTATGTGACTGTCATTTTCTGTATGATCTTTTTGATATTCTTATTTGTAGCTTCGACAACACCATTCATCTTTGGCCGATAAGGGGAAGAATTGTGATGCTGGATCTTGAATTGCTCGCATAGGGCGGTGATCATAGTATTGTTCAGGTTCGTACCATTGTCTGTAATGATCTTCTCCAGGATATCGTAACGACATATGAGATTCTGCTTGATGAATCGGGTGACAACATTCTTAATAACGGAAGCGAAAGAAGCTGCCTCCACCCACTTGGTAAAATAGTCAATGGCCACTAAAATGAAGCGGTGTTCATTGGATGTTGTTGGCTTGATTTCCCCAATCATATAAATCCCCCACATAGCAAAGGGACAAGGAGCCTTCAAGACATTCAGAGGAACCGAAGGTACGTGAACCTTGTCAGCATAGATCTGACACTTATGGCAAGTTCGAGAGTGCTGATAGCAATCTGCTTCCATGGTAGACCAGTAATAGCCTTCTCGTAGGATTTTCTTTGCCATCGTATGCCCACTGGAATGGGTGCCAAAAGTGCCTTCATGTAATTCAGCCATGATCCTTTCATCTTCAACCTTGTCTATGCACCGAAGTAACACAGAGTCATGGTTGCGTTTGTAAATAATGTCATTACTAAGGAAGAATTTAGAAGAGAATCTCCTTAAGAACTTATTATCATTTACTGAAGCTCCTTCTGGGTATTCTTGAGCCTCGAGATACCTCTTGACTTCGTGAAACCAAGGCTGGTCCACTACTTCTTCAGTATTAATCTCGTGACAGTGTGTTGGTTCATCCCTTCGTTCAATGGTGATCTGGGGAGCCTCATTATCCCATTTAAGTTTAAACATAGATGACATTGTGGCTAGTGCATCGGCTAGCTGATTTTCTTCTCGCGGTAAGTACTCGAAGGTGATCTTCTCAAAATGTGGGAGAAACGTCAAAACATGTTCTTTGTAAGGGATAAGGTTAGGGTGTTTGGTATCCCACTCCCCTTTAATCTGGCTAATCACCAAAGCTGAATCTCCGAATACATTCAAAGATTTGATCCCCAAGTCTATGGCAGCTTTGAGACCAAAGATGCACGCTTCGTATTCCGCCATGTTATTTGTACAATTGAAGCAGAGTCTTGCCGTAAATGGAGTATGACATCCTTCCAGAGATATGAGTACAACACCAATATTGTTGCCGAGTGCGTTTGATGCCCCATCAAAAACCAGGGTCCATCGGGGTCCTTGTTCAGGTCCGTCATATGGTCTGGATTTTTCATAGTCGTTTACCATCATGATGTCCCCATCTGGGAATTCGAACTTCATAGACTGGTAGTCTTCTACAGCTTGGTAAGCAAGGTGATCAGCTAGTACATTACCCTTTATTGCTTTTTGGGTAGTATACTGTATGTCATATTCTGTCAAGATCATCTTCTATCTCGCTATTCTCCCAGAGAGTGCAGGTTTCTCGAAGATGTATTTTATTGGATCTATTTTAGATACCAACAAGGTAGTATAGGTCAGCATATACTGTCTTAGCCGGCGAGCAGCCCATGCCAGAGCGCAGCAAGTTTTCTCGAGCAGTGAATATCTTGTTTCACAGTCGGTAAACTTTTTGCTCAGGTAATAAACAGCGTGCTCTTTTTGGCCAGACTCGTCATGCTGCCCCATCACACACCCCATTGAATTTTCCAAAACAGTCAGATACATGATCAATGGCCTTCCCTCGACTGGTGGCATCAAAACAGGAGGATCTTGTAAATACTCTTTGATTTTTTCAAAAGCAAATTGGCACTCATCATTCCATTTGACTACTTGATCTTTCTTCAATAGTTTGAAGATTGGCTCACAAGTAGTTGTTAGGTGAGAAATGAATCTGGAAATGTATTTCAAGTGTCCCAAGAATCCTCTGACTTCCTTCTCAGTAAGAGGAGCAGGAATCTCTTGTATAGCTTTCACCTTGGCAGGATCTACTTCAATACCCTTATTGCTGCGACAAAGCCTATGAGCTTACCAGACCTTACTCCAAACGTGCATTTATTTGGGTTCAACCTCAGCTTGTATTTCTTTAGCCTCTCAAACAGCTTTTGTAAATGATCAAGATGCTCTTCTTCTGTTTGAGATCTAGCTATCATGTCATCCACATAGACCTCTATTTCATGATGTTTCATGTCATGAAATAGAGATACCATGGCACGCTGATAGGTTTCCCCCACATTCTTCAGTCCGAATGGCATAACCTTGTAGCAGAATATGCCCCACTGTGACAAAGGTTGTCTTCTCCATGTACTCAGGCTCCATTTTAATTTGGTTATAACCTGAGAAACCTCCATGAAGGAAAACACTCTGTGTTGTGCATTATTATCAACTAGGATGTCAATGTGAGGAAGTGGGAAATCATCCTTAGGGATTGCCCTATTTAAATATCTATAGTCCACGCACATTCGCACCCTGCCTTCCTTTTTGGGGACGGGAACAACATTGGCAACCCATTGTGGATAGGAGGTTATGGCCAAGAATCCAGCATTGAATTGCTTCATGACTTATATTTAATCTTCTCTGACATATCTGGTTGCATTCGATGGACCTTTTGTTTTACTGGTGGACAATCCTCTTTTGTAGGTAGACGATGTACCACAATATCTGCATAAAGTCCTGGCATGTTTTCATACGACCAGGCAAATACCTCAACATACTCGTGTAGAAACTGAATCATACGCTCCTTGACACTGAGTTCTAGATTGGCACCCATCTTGACTTCTCTTTTGTCTTCCTCGGTACCTAGGTTGATTGTATCCACGGGTTCCTCGTGAGGCTGAATGGTTTTCTCTTCTTGTAGTAGTAATCTGGCAAGTTCCCCTGGTACTTCACAATCTTCCTTACCTTCGTCTTCAGCTTGGTAGATTATATTTTCAGAGTTACAGAAGGGCATAGCAGAACCATTACCCATGGGATCCCGAATGGATGTAGACCTGCAGTGTGAGTGTGTGTAAGGGTATAAATATCTTTGAATGAAAATGTAAAAAGGAAAATCAATGAGCACAAAGTTTGTATGCAAAACATCCATGATTCATTGATGTCATATAGAAATGAGATAATAACCCTCACAAATGGACCATTGCGCCTCGGGTAAGACATAAGGTTTAAATTTTTTTAATATTACAAATCCAACAAAATGTAAAGACAAATTACTATGGGATAAAAGTGATCGGGACAAAATCTCTAGCCTCCCAATTGCTGAGCCCTCCACCGACAGTTGGGAAGATCCAATCTTCCAGGTTTCAACCATCTTCATCATCCTCTAACATGTTTACTTCACGATTGCTGATCTTCAGGGGTGGTCCTCTAGCACGAGCGCGGCGTACAACCTTCTGAGCATTTGAAGTGAAACAAAGGCCAAATTTTTCAGACTTGTATGGGATATCTGGGAGTTGTCCCCAAATAGTGCATCTACCTTCTTCTATCACTGCCTTTGCATCCTTCAAAGATGACATCCTAAGTGGAGGCCTTGTGATCTTGGGAACAACCTTGGTCACTGCCATATCTTGCGGGACTTCTTCAAAGTGCTGGAATGGAGTTTCAATAAATTCACCATCTAACTCCACATATCTGAAGGAATTGAGATGGCTGATCATATACTCTTCTTCTCCATGAACAGTGATAATCTTCCCGTGAATAGGGTACTTCAGAATTTGGTGCAACGTAGAAGTGACAGCGCCAGCATTATGAATCAATGGTCGTCCTAGCAAGCAGGAGTATGATGGGCAAATATCCATTACATAAAAAGTTGAATCAAATGTTTGGGTTCCAACCTTTATGGGGATATCTAATTCCCCATGCACCATACTTTTCGAGCCGTCAAAAGCCCTTACTACTATGTTGCTTGGCTTCAATGTCAATCCCTCACAGTTAAGCCTATCAAGAGCTTTTTTAGGAAATACATTCAGAGATGAGCCAGTGTCCACCGAAACATGAGCCAGGGTTGTGCCCCTACATTCAACTGAGACATGCAATGCCTCATTATGCTTCCTTCCTCTTGGAGTTAAATCAGCATTTGAAAAACCTAGACCATTATATGCAGTCAAGCTGGCTATGCAGTCTTGAAACTGATCGGCAGATGTCTCTTGGGGTACATGGGCAGTTTTCAGGAATTTTACCAAGGCTTTTGTATGCGCCTCGGAACATAGTAGTAAAGTCAGCATGGAAATTTTAGATGGAGTTTTCCCTAGTTGTTCAACTACATCATAGTCGCTTCTCTTTATGATCTTTAGAATCTCCTCCATCTCTTTCTGGGAGGTATCAGGGATAATCAATGATTGTGCCTTCGTCCGGACAGGCTCAATCAGGATACTTTTACCTCGAGTTTCGGTGAACTCGGCAGCAGGAATGTCAGTAGGAGTGATAGCAGGGATTGCAATAGCTTTGTCAGTTGGAGCATTGGTGGAGATGATTGTGGGATTGGGAATAGTATTCGGAGGAGCAACAACAACAAGAATGATTACGGGTCCAGAAACTTCTTTTGGGGGAGCAATTTCTGGAGAGAATATCCTTCCGCTCCGGGTAATCTTGCTAGTCCCAGCAATGTTATCGATATCAGAGTTATCTTTTTCGGGACTTGAATCTTCGGAAACTGGCCAATCTTGCTTGATACCATGGTAGTAGATATCCCCTCCATAATTCCATGGTACGATTTTGTCTGACAAATACGGGACTGGTCCAGGAATTGTAATTATCAAAGGAGCTACTTTTGGAACTGATGTAACTCTAATGGGTCTTTTGGTGGAGACCCTGGAAGAATTGTCGAAAATGGTTACGATGGAAACATCATTAAGAAGAACATGTGGATTAGAAGTCTTTTCAAACAAAATCTCCTTGTTATCTATTAGGCACTGAACGCCTGCTTTCAACAAAGGACAACTGGTTGGTGAGCAAAAACAGAAATGACATCCTTTATCGCAGCCTTGGAATACACCGACAATCAACAAATTCTTTTTGATAATCAGGAGTGGGGTCACTAGTTCATCAATTTAAGTAAGAAACATATCTTCTTTAATGGCGTTGGTAGTATGGCCGTGTTTGGGCATAGGGGCAGAAATGACATTTGGCTTTTCGAGCGCATCGAATTCAATCTCTTTGGCTTCATTGATGTCTTGTACTTTGTTCTTTAGAGCCCAATAGTTGTTAGGGTCATGGCCGGGACTCTCAGTGGTATGCACAACGGGCATTAGGATGATAGTGAGGAGATGTTGTGTTAGGGTTCTTTGGAGCTTCTTTCAAAGTCACCAGGTTGGATCTTAGAAATTATGGCAATACTTGAGATAAGGTCATGTTAATTCTGGTGAATTGTCTAACTAGTCTTTCCATCCTTGGTTGGTTGTTTCTTTGCTGATCAGGCACATGTTTAGGAATTATAACAGCCACCACCATTGGACGGCGTTCGGCCCTAACTTGATTTCTCTGAGGATACACAACAACCACTTATTTCTTTCCGATGAATGGCTTCCTTACAGCAGCAGAGGATGCATCTTTTTGAATCTTTCCATTCTTTATCCCGACTTCTACCCTTTCTCCAGTCAATATCAATTCAGTAAAACCCACCGATGAACTCCCAATTAGGTGATTGAAGAAGGGACCAAACAAGGTTCCCAAAAACATGTCTACTAATTCTCTTTCAGATAGAGGAGGTTAAACTCTCCAAGCCAAATCTCTCCATTTTTGCGCATAGTCCTTGAAGCCTTCATTTGAAACCATGGCCATACTCTGGAGTTGAGTACGAGTAGGTGCAAGATCAGCATTGTATTGGTATTGTTTGTGTGATATGGTGGGAGAACTGACTTTTTGTTTTGCGTTTGATCGCAAATGTTGCAGATAGCAAGAGTCTCCATCGACTTTTCTTTTATCCAATAAGGAAAGGTGAAAAAGCACAGGAAAGACCTTTAGAGATGTTTTCTTGAGTTCGGGGGGTAGATTATGAAAGGGGAAGGTGTTAGCACCCCTTTCATCTATGGTTTTCCATGGGCTCTTAGTTACTTTCTAGATCACTTGATTTTTGTTTGAATGTGCATGTGGTGTGGGTTTTGAAAGTATTTTGAAAAATGTCTTTGTAATAGTTCTCGTTTCTATAAGAACGCGTACAAAGTGTTTGTTTTGAAAATAGTTCAAAGAGGTGTTTGTGTTTTTTGAAAGTGATTTTGAAAAGGGTTCTCTTTGTAATGTCTCTCGTTTCTATAAGAACGCGTACAAAGTGTTGTCTTTTGAAAATATTTCAAATGAGAGTGTTGGTGTAAAAATGTTTTGTTGTGAGCAAGCGAGCAACTAGGAGTGAATCTACCTACTCAAAAGGTATTAACTGTTCTTTTCTTCCTCCTTTAGATATTGCTATCTTACCATTGATTTTGGTAAGAAGCCCCATCGTTGGATGTGAAGGGACGAGCATGAGACGTTTTTGTATAGTCATAGAAGGCCACCCATGGAACGTTTTAGCAATGTCGTGTGAGGGACTAGATCGTTTATCAAAGGCAACATCGAGGGTCATCGAGGGACAACGATCTTTTATCGAGGGTCTTTTGCTAAAACTCCCATGTTCGAGGGACATGACTATTTTTCCGATAGGCAACAAGGTGGGATTACCCTAAGGGTGATAGTGTGCAAGTGTGTTTGATTGCATGCATTTTAGTCTTGATTAGGATTATATATTTGTTGATTTCATATCTTGCCATACACATCCTAATTACTAGTATTTTATATTTGGAAAAGCGTTAAATTACGGAAATATAAAAGTCCTACGCTATTACAATATTTTAGGGATGGGGGTACATATTTACAAATGGGGGGTTGCAAGAATTCAAATCCTATTTAACTATTACAACCATATTGAAATGTACAATGCAAGAGAGGAAAATGACTTGTTTAGAAAATGGTTTTTTGTCTTAATGAATTAAGAAAAAGAAATAAATTAATTAATAAAAGAAAATATTTTTATGTCTTTTTTATATTAATAAAAAAAGGGGATTAATATTGAAAATGATAAAAAGGAAAATAAATGAAAGATAGAAACAGCGTGTTGCTGCAAGCAAAATGTGATCGGTGGAAAGAGAACTGACTGTTTTTGGAATGCTGGTTCGCGTTTTGCGTTTGTTTTTGCAAAGTGTCGCGGTAAGCAAGAGTCGCCACCGTCTTTTATTTTATCCAACAAGGAAAGGAAAACAAGAACAGAAAAATTCCTTTTTTGAGATGTTTCTCGGGTTCGGGAGGTAGATTATAGAAAGGGAATGTGTTAGCACCCTTTCTACCCGTAGTTATCCACGGGCTCTTAGGTACTTGCTCATTGTGTTTTCAAAATTTGCTTTTCTTTGTGTTTGTAGGTTTGAAAGAGTTTTTGTTTTATTTTAGAGAGAGCAAGTATTTAAGAACCATCTACCTACTCGAAAAAGGAATTAATCTGTGCAAGTATCCTTTAGACAATGTGTGATCGGTGGATTTAGAACTGAATGTTTAACGCTGGTTCGCGAAATGACGCGGAAGCAAGAGTCGCCACCGTCTTTTATTTTCTCCAATATGGACAGGACAAAAGCACAGCAAAATTCCTTATGAGATTGTCTCTCGGTTCGGGAGGTAGATTTATAGAAAGGGAAGGTGTTAGCACCCTTTCTATCCATGGTTATCCATGGGCTCTTAGATACTTGCTCTTTATGTTTTCAAAATGCTTGCTTTTCAAAATGTGAGTGGGTTTGAAAAAAGTTTCATTGAAAGATTTCTGAATAACTCTTTTATCAGTCCTCAAGAGTGTTTGAAAAATTTGTTTTGAAAGCTTTTTGAAAGTGTCGGTGTGAAAAGAGTTTTGATTGTTTTTTAGAGAGCAAGTATCCATGAGTCGTCTACCTACCCTAAGGAATTAGGCTGTGTAGAAGTCCTTAAGGTAGTGCCATCCCACCATTGAGAGGTAGGTAGCACCACCGTTGGAGGTGTTCGGGTCAATTCGATTGTAGGGACAGTATGGTCACCGAAGCAACAGTCGGACACCTTAGAAGCTACCCTTATGTCCTTGATCCTTTTTTAATCCGAGGCAACCATTTCGAGGCAACTGTTTTGAGGCAACTATTTCGAGGCAACTGTTTCGAGGCAACTGGATCATGGACATAAGGACCGCTAAAACGTCCTATACTTGACGACCACGTTTCGAAGGCAACGAGTGAGGCGTACCCTAGAAGTGGTGTGTGTATTTGTGTGTTGTTTTCAGTTTAATAGTTATCTTTGATCATGGCATTGTGAGCTACGCGTTGTTTTTTAATTAGCATACATTCTTTCATGCAATTTAGAATTTAAGAGTGCGGAAAGTTAAAAGACGAAAAGATAAAAGCTACGCTATTACAAGGCGCGGGTCTATACATCGCCAAAGTACAAAGACCCGTTTTTGATAAAAGATGCAGAAAGTAAAAGAAAAGCGATAAACCTAATTACTATTACATCCTTGAGCAGTTACATAATAATCAATAAGAAAATAATGCGCGAAAAGAATAAAATTGAACCTCCGAGGGTTTTGACCCTTTGCTTGAAATTAAATGAAATTAAAGCCTAATTATTATTTAATTAAAGAAAAGAAGATGTTTTTATGTTTTTGTATTTATTATGGAAATAAAGAAAAAAAGAATTAAAAGGAAACCCTAAATCTAGATTATTTTAATTATTAAAGAAAATGTCAAAGTTGACCTAATTTAAACTAATTAATTATTTTACATATTTATGTACAAAAATAATAATAATTAATAATAATAATAAATAATGACGAAAATAATTAATTAAGAAAGAGATGAAAATGTCAAAAAAACCTAATTCTATATATTTTTTTATTTATTAAGAAAAAGTGTCAAAATTAAAACCTAATTTAAACTAGATTAATTGTTAGTTATTTATTTACCAAAAAATAGGTTAATGATGAAATTAATAATAATTAAATATAAAACATTTTTTGATTTTCTGTTTTTATTATGAAAAAAATTATTTCATGGTGAAAAAACAATTAAAACAAATAAAAAGAATTAGAAAAGAAAAGAAAAGAAAATTAAAAAAAATGCAAACCAAGGGGGGTGTCAGGCCCAAATGGGAGGTTTTGAAGCAATTCAGGCCCAGTAGCCAAAGCCTCGTTGACTTCCTGATTGTATGCGTGCTGTTGACTAGAGTGCACTATGGAATTCACCTTCTGGCCTTCAGATTGCTCATCCAGGCCACTTGGCAAGCACATGCGTGGGGCTCATGGTAGGCCATTGAATGAGGCGCTGCACTAGAAGTCATTAAAACAAAAGTCATGAATTATGTGGGGGGACCTGGGAATCGAACCCAGGTCCCAGTGCTTGCAGGACACATTGCCAACCAGCTGAGCTATGACACACATTTATACATATAATGGTTAGTAAATATAATATACAAAAAAGCCAGTTATGCTGAAACCTAAAAAAAACGCGCTAATATTTGAACTCCCCAATTATGTAATGCCACGCATGCTTCTTCTTCGTTTGCCCTGCAAAATATGAAACAAGTAGCGGGGGTTTTAAACCCCCACTAACCATAGCCACAAAAAATAGCGAATAGAAGAGGCGTTAATATAAATTGGGTGCGAGTATCTCAATGAATCAGGCTTCTGGCAACGAGTTCATCCATATTGGTCTTGAGGTCCAATTTTTCCATACAAGGAAAGCCCTAATTTGGATGTTCTGAAAACCTAATATTCTTCAATGGTGGATTTTGATTTAGGCAACATTAGCACAATTCAGTTATACCAAAAGCTTCAGGGAGATGTCAATAGTATAAATCAATGAAAAAAACATGTGAATGATGCATAGAAATCATGTTTCGATTATCAAAATATCCGTTCAAACCATAACCATATTTTACCGTTTCTTTGAGTATGAGGTCTGGTTCTTGATGCTAATAGACTCCTGGAAGGTCCAGCAACATGTTGGAATAGACTTTAGGCCTTGAATTATCCTGCAACTATGAAATCAGTTTCAAGCTTTTTCTCTATTTTTTGCAAATTGGTTATGAGTTTGTGAGCAGCTTTTTCGTGTATCTATGAGTAGGGTTAGGTTATGCATAAGTATGTGATCAGAATTAGGTCAAAAACAAGCCCATGAATCCATGAATTTATGATTTGAATATTTGATTTTTAATCATGAAATTTTAATCTTTTTTTCAATGAAACTTTGCCAATTATGGAAGATCTTGTCCCCTTGAGTGATGCACGAAATCCTTAGCATGTGTGGAGTATATTTGCTGCATAAAAAGATTTGACAACCATTATTTGATATTTTTCTACAATTAAAACTAATTAAATGAATAATAATAATAAAAATTCAATTAATTAATTAAAAATAAGAAAATAAATCCTTTTAAGCTCAATGGGTCGTGTATAGGCTTTGGGTAATGATTCAAGAAAGAATTTGAGGCCCATTAGCAAATTTGAAGTGTTTTAGGCAAAGTTGACTTTTGAAACTTCCCAAAAATTTCCCAACTTCTCCAATGCATATCTTGCTCAATTTTGAAGCTATGATCATGTTCTTGGATATTTTGGAAAGGTCTTGAAGTCCTCTAACCAATGCCTATGGTCCCATGTCATTTCGATTTACCAATCTCAAGTTATGGTCTTGACTTAAAGTGCCTTTTTGTTGACTTTTGAAAATGACCTATAATGTTGAAATTGATAACTTTTTGTGAGAGCATTTCTTGGACTTGGAGTGTGAAGATGAGTTGTAGGAAATGTCATCCCCTTCAAAATGAGCATTGGATGGGATTTTTATGATAAACCATGAAAAAGTTATGCCTTGGTCAATTTGCAGTTGACTTTTTAGTTGTCCAAAAATAGAAACTTTTGCATCTTGAGACTTTTTGAGCCATGCTTGTGGAATCATGATCAAGGATTGATCAAATGATGATTGTGGCCTCAAAATAAGATGTTGACCAAATTTTTTGACTTTTGACTGTCAAATGACCATTTTACCCCTGCAGTTGACTGTGGAGCATTTAGGGTTTTTTGACTGTGCAACTTGATGCTGTAAGTCTTGAAACTTGACATATGGATGCTTGACAATGTATGTAGGCATATGGGACTTGATTGGACCCTTGGAAACCTCAGTTTCTTTGCCATAACCAAAACCCTAATTTTGACTGTGTTAGGAGGCAATTGGACTGTGCAACTCTTGAGGGATTTTGAAGCTTGATCTTGCCAAATCTTGAAGAATATGAGAGGGAAAATTTTGGGGTACAACAGTTGCCCCTATTCAATCTTATTAGACTTGAGGATGTAGATTGGCTGGCGTGCCTTTCGTAATCCGAAGGTGGAAGATGATTGAACACTAGAGTGCCCAGAAATTTGCACTCACATAGTAGAGTATCAGCAGTGTGATGGCGGGAATGGGCTTACAGATGCCATTTGGAAGTGTAGTGGATAAGAGGATGGGCTTGTAGATTCCATCGGGGTGTCGATCGCGTAAGAGATTCCTTAGCGAGAACTTGCGTACCTGAGAAAGAAAGATAATTACCTGGCCTGTTACAGGGGTTGATCTTCAAACTCTTTATGTAGATGTGCCCTGGCTGGATACAGGAGTCGAATCTTTAAACTCTTCAGACGTGCCCTGGCACGATACAGGAATCAAGTCCGGAGAATAGTCGTCAACAGATACACCCTGGCAAGATACAGGAATCGGATCTTCAAACTCTTCAGACGTGCCCTGGCAGGATACAGGAATCGAGTATGGAATTAGTCGTCAACAGATACACCCTGGCAAGATAGAGGTATCGAATCTTCAAACTCTTCAGACGTGCCCTGGCAGGATACAGGAATCGAGTCTAGAATATAGTCGTCAACAGATACACCCTGGCAAGATACAGGAATCGGATCTTCAAACTCTTCAGACGTGCCCTGGCAGGATACAGGAATCGAGTCTGGAATTACTCGTCAATAGATACACCCTGGAAAGATACATGAATCAGATCTTCAAACTCTTCAGACGTGCCCTGGCAAGATACAGGAATCGAGTCTGGAATATAGTCGTCAACAGATACACCCTGGCAAGATACAGGAATCGGATCTTCAAACTCTTCAGACGTGCCCTGGCAAGATACAGGAATCGAGTCTGGAATATAGTCGTCAACAGATACACCCTGGCAAGATACAGGAATCGGATCTTCAAACTCTTCAGACGTGCCCTGGCAAGATACAGGAATCGAGTCTGGAATATAGTCGTCAACAGATACACCCTAGCAAGATAAAGGAATCAGATCTTCAAACTGTTCAGACGTGCCCTGGCAGGATACAGGAATCGAGTCTGGAATTAGTCGTCAATAGATACACCCTGGCGAGATACAGGAATCGGATCTTCAAACTCTTCAGACGTGCCCTGGCAGGATACAGGAATCGAGTCTGGCATTAGTCGTCAACAGATACACCCTGGCAAGAGACAGGAATCAGATCTTCGAACTCTTCAGACGTGCCTTGGCAGGATACAAGAATCGAGTCTGGAATTAGTCGTCAACAGATACACCCTGGCGAGATACAGGAATCGGATCTTCAAACTCTTCAGACGTGCCCTGGCAGGATACAGGAATCGAGTCTGGCATTAGTCGTCAACAGATACACCCTGGCAAGATACAGGAATCGGATCTTCGAACTCTTCAGACGTGCCCTGGCAGGATACAGGAATCGAGTCTGGAATTAGTCGTCAACAGATACACCCTGGCAAGATACAGGAATCAGATCTTCGAACTCTTCAGACGTGCCCTGGCAGGATACAGGAATCGAGTCTGGAATTTTTCGTCAACAGATACTCCCTGGCAAGATATAGGAATCGGATCTTCAAACTCTTCAAACGTGCCCTGGTAGGATACAGGAATCGAGTCTGGAAATAATCGCTCACAGATGTGCCCTGGCTAGCTACAGGTATCGAATTTGGAATTGCGACAATTGATAGTAATTATCTTTGTATTGATCTTTGTCCTGAAAAGACAAAACGTTAGTTGTATGCGATGTCATGATGTATGACATGCGTGATGTTCTCAAAATAAATGAGATTGTATGTTCATGATGCGTATGTGCATGCTATAATGTATGAAGATGTGATAGTCATGAATGTATTTTTATCCTAGGAAAGTAAATCCTTGACGGGTGCCGAGAAGTCAAATCCTGGGCTGATGTTTGAAGAGTAGCGTTCTTTGTTTCCGCTGGGGATGATGGTTGCAAGAATAAACCGGTAGGAGAAGATGACTCCGTGGGGGAATAAACTTGTTGGAGAGATTACTCTGCGGGGAATTCTCTGTGGGAAGAGATACTTTGTTGAGATGTTGATGATAACTCCGCTGGGGATACCATTGTTGAGCTTTGTTGGAAGTTTTGATGAACTCCGCCGGGGATAGGAAGACTTCGCCGGGGACGATCTTTCCGTGGTTTTTTGGCTGAGGATAACCCAGTTATAAGCTCTGGTGGAGAAATAACTTTTGAATAAAGCCGGGGGAGACGTATGCACTCTGCAGGGGATAAGCTTCCTACTGGGGAGATTGATTGAACTCTCCTGGGGAACCTTTCAGACTGGATTGGGGAATGGCCCTACTGGATGTCCAGTATACCTCCGGGGAACAATCTTATATTAAGACTTCCGGGGATGCTTGTTAGGAATGTTTGTATACTCCGTTGAGGAATATTGAGATCTTCTGAGGATAACCCAACTTCCTTAAGGCTGACTGAGTATAACTCAGCTCGGGGAGAGCGTTACTGACTTGCTGGAGATATTGTGCCTTGTTCAGGGCTGATGGGAGGTCAACTGCTTGGGGAGAATTATTGAATCTTGTCTTACTCGGCGGGGAGTGAAGGTATCTGGGTTATATTCTTCAACCGAACTTACATTGGTACCTTGGTGGACAGAGCAATTAGATTGCTTAGACAACTCATTATTGTCCCTGTTTCTGATGTTACCTGTAATTAATCATTTGTTTCGTATGCAAATATTTATGAGCTAGCAGTTAGTGTCAAATGCATATATCACAAATGAACATTGGACGTTCTTCGCAAAACATAACAGAAAAAGGGAAGACAATTGGCAATTGGTCTAAAAAGTGAATTTGTATTGATTTTTGAATTTTCCCGTAAATAGGTGTTCTATGTACAAGAGGCTGGCGTCCTAGTAAGAGAACGCCGCCGAACAAACAGAGTTTATACAATTTGTACAAAGAAAACAAAACAGCTGTGTGAAAGAATAATCCCACTGGGTTCCAACTCTGCTACCGCCTTTATATCTTCGAGCGTATCATCACTTTGCTGCTCAGTTGAAGATGAAGCTGATTGATCGATGCCGTCTGAACTTGATAGTTGATACCAGATTCTGGATGCACGGTGATCCAATGAGACATAGTATTACGCTTTAATCCCTAACTTTTGCCTGGACCGCCCTTTCGGGTTTTCAGTCCACCGGGATACCCATTTTTGCCCAAGCCGCCTTTTCAGGTTTTCGACTTGCCGGGTGTACAAATTTTTTCATTTCATCCCTTATTTTTGCCCGAACCCTTTTGGTTCGCCGGGAAGCCCTAATTTTTGCCTAGGTATGTCAACCTAGCGGGTCTTTTATCATGCGTAGTATCTTTTTACTATGTCTGCATTGGCAGAGTGAGGAAGGTCGTCACCATCCATGGTGGTTAGAATCATGGCTCCTCCTGAGAACACATGTTTAACCACAAATGGCCCTTCGTACGTAGGGGTCCATTTGCCCCTGGGATCACTTTGAGGAAGAATTATGCGCTTGATTACCAGGTCCCCAACTTGATACTCTTGTGGTATGACTTTCTTGTTAAATGCCCTGATCATCCGTTTTTGGTACGCTTGACCATGACATATAGCAGTGAGTCTCTTTTCATCAATTAGATTTAATTGATCAAGTCGAGTCTGGATCCAGTCATCTTCTCTCAAGCCTGCATCCTTCATTATCCGGAGAGAGGGTATCTGGACTTCAATCGGCAAGACTTCCTCCATGCCATAGACCAAGGAAAAAGGAGTTGCCCCGGTTGACGTTCTTGCTGAGGTATGGTACCCATGAAGAGCGAACGGTAGCATCTCGTGCCAATCTTTATAGGTAACTGTCATCTTCTGCACAATCTTCTTGATATTCTTATTAGCTGCTTCTACAGCCCCGTTCATCTTTGGCCTGTAGGGAGAAGAGTTGTGGTGCTGTATCTTGAATTGCTCGCAGAGCTCAGTGATCATCTTGTTATTAAGATTGGTACCATTGTCCGTAATGATCCTTTCTGGGACGCTGTATCGACATATCAAATTATGCCGAATGAACCGTGCCACGACGTTCTTGGTTACCGTAGCGTAGGAAGCTGCTTCAACCCACTTCGTAAAGTAATCAATCGCTACTAGGATGAAGCGGTGACCGTTGGATGCCGTAGGTTTAATCTCGCCGATCATATCAATGCCCCACATTGCAAAAGGCCAAGGTGCTGTCAAGACATTCAGAGGAACTGGAGGAACGTGCACCTTATCTGCATAAATCTGGCACTTGTGACATGTCCGAGAATGTTGGTAACAGTCGGCTTCCATTGTGGACCAGAAATATCCCGCCCGAAGGATTTTCTTTGCCATGGTGTGTCCACTGGAATGTGTTCCGAAGGTACCTTCATGCAGTTCTGCCATGATCTTTTCTGCTTCAGTCTTATCCACACAACGCAGTAAGGTTGAATCATGGTTTCGCTTGTACAGAATGCCGTTGCTGAGGAAGAACTTTGCTGCGAACATTCTCAGAAACTTCTTGTCGTTGACAGATGCACCTTCAGGGTATTCCTGAGCTTCCAAGTACCTTTTCACTTCGTGATACCAGGGTTTTTCAGTTACTATCTCAGCTTCAAGATCACAGCAATATGCAGGTACATCCATATTCCAGATAATGATCCGGGGAGCCTTGTTGTCCCATTTGACTCTGAACATAGAAGACATCGTAGCCAGCGCGTCCGCCAACTGATTCTCCTCTCATGGGAAGTGTTCAAAAGTTATCTCTTTGAAATGGGGGATCAATGTCAACACACATTCTTTGTAAGGAATAAGATTTGGGTGTTTCGTATCCCACTCGCCTTTGATCTGATTGATCACGAGAGCGGAATCTCCGAAGACACTCAGAAACTTGATCCTTAAGTCAATCGCAGCTTGAAGACCCATGATGCATGCCTCATACTCCGCCATGTTGTTGGTGCAGTTGAAACATAGTCGGGTAGTGAGTGGAGTATGAGTGCCTTTGGGGGATATGATTATAGCGCCGATACCGTTACCCAAAGCGTTGGAGGCTCCGTCAAAGTGCATAGACCATCAGGATCCTTCCTCGGGTCCTTCATCCGGTCCAGGTACTTCACAATCCGTCACTACCATGATGTTCTCGTCTGGAAATTCAAAGTTCATGGACTGGTAGTCATCCACTGCCTGGTGTGCCAAATGGTCTACCAATACACTTCCTTTGATTGCTTTCTGGGTCGTGTACTGGATGTCGTATTCTGTCAAGATCATCTTCCATCTTGCTATTCTTCCTGACAGAGCAGGCTTTTCGAATATGTACTTTATTGGATCCATTTTTGAAATCAATAGAGTAGTGTGAGTTAGCATATACTGTCTCAGCCGGTGAGCAGCCCATACCAAAGCGCAACAAGTTTTCTCGAGCAGTGAGTATCGGGTCTCACAGTCGGTAAACTTTTTGCTAAGGTAATAAATGGCGTGCTCTTTTCGGCCAGACTCGTCATGTTGCCCCAGCACACACCCCATGGAGCTGTCAAGTACTGTCAACTATAGTATCAGAGGTCTCCCTTCAACCGGTGGCATAAGAATGGGTGGTTCTTGGAGATACTCTTTGATTCTGTCGAAAGCGGCCTGACATTCATCATTCCAACGTACTATCTGATCTTTCTTCAGCAGCTTAAAGATTGGTTCACAGGTAGCAGTTAGGTGCGAGATGAATCGGGCGATATAATTCAGACGTCCTAGAAAGCCTCTGACTTCTTTCTCTGTGTTGGGAACTGGCATCTCTTGTATGGCTTTAACCTTGGCAGGGTCCACTTGAATACCTTTGTTGCTTACGACGAAGCCTAGCAACTTTCCAGATCTTACCCCGAATGTGCACTTGTTTGGGTTCAACCTCAACTTGTACAACTCCAGACGGTCAAACAGCTTCTGTAGATGGTCAAGGTGTTCCTCCTCAGTTTGGGACCTTGCAATCATATCATCGACGTATACTTCAATCTCATGGTGGATCATGTCATGAAATAAAGAAACCATGGCTCGTTGGTAGGTTGCCCCAACATTTTTCAACCCGAATGACATGACCTTGTAGCAGAAGGTGCCCCACTGAGTAACAAAGGTAGTCTTTTTCATATCTTCAGGAGCCATTTTGATCTGATTATAACCGGAAAAACCATCCATGAAGGAGAACACCTTGTGCTGAGCAGTATTGTCAACCAGAACGTCAATGTGAGGCAGAGGGAAATCATCCTTCGGGCTCGCCTTGTTCAGATCCCTGTAGTCAACACACATTCTGACCTTACCATCTT
Source organism: Vicia faba (assembly GCA_948472305.1). Taxonomy (NCBI): domain Eukaryota; kingdom Viridiplantae; phylum Streptophyta; class Magnoliopsida; order Fabales; family Fabaceae; genus Vicia; species Vicia faba. Next base: position 250,251,978 of record OX451736.1, on the reverse strand, counting down.
TCTTCGGCACCGGAACCACGTTGGCAACCCATTGAGGGTAAGAAGTCACTGCTAGAAACCCGACATCAAATTGCTTCATAACCTCAGCTTTGATCTTCTCGGACATCTCTGGACGCATACGGCAGACCTTTTGTTTAACCGGAGGACAGTCTTCCTTGGTAGGCAAGTGATGGACCACAATGTCGGTATCCAACCCAGGCATGTCTTCGTAAGAGCAGGCAAAGATTTCCACATAGTCATGCAGCATCTGGATCAACCGTTGTTTTACACTGAGCTCTAGATTGGCACCAATCTTGACTTCCTTTCTATCTGTCTCAGTACCCAGATTTACCGTTTTCACTGGCTCTTCATGTGGCTGAATGGCCCTTTCTTCCTGGAGTAACAGTCTTGCAAGCTCACCAGGCACTTCGCAATCATCTTCACCTTCGTCTTCGGCTAAGTTGATCGGATTTTCGAAGTCATAACTGGCAGTAGCAGAGTCGTTACCAGTGAGATCCAGAGTGGATTGAAACCTGTGTAAGTGAGTGTGTGTAAATATAGCTGTTTTGCAATATATAAAGAAAGAAAGAAAGAAAGGGAGCACAAGATTTGAAATGCGAAAAACGTCCAATGTCTTTATTCATGATATATGGAAATGACAAGTAATAAGCCCTCACAAATGAAGCCAACGGTGCCCCGGGTAAGACACCGGGCCATAAAGTTTCAATTTATTGTTCATTACAAATAAAAAACAAAGGAATTCATTACTGCGTAACAAAAGTAACAGGTATGTGGTCTTTTGCAGTCCAATTGTTCAGTCCACCGTCAGTCGTCGGGTAGATCCAGCTATCAAACTCTGATTCCTCCGCATCGCCTTCAATAGCATTCACTCCCGGGTTGGTGATGAACACGGGAGGTCTTCCGATCCTTGCTTTGTGTACAACCCTCTGAGCCTCTGCAGTGAAACCCAGCCCAAACTTGTCAGTCTTAGGAGTAAAATCAAGGAGCCTGCCCCAGTTAGCATATTCACCTTTTTCAATTACAGCCCGGGCATCCTTCAAGGAAGCCATCTTCAGAGGAAAGTCTTCTTCAATCACTGTTTCCGCTGACGCCAATATTGGAGGTACCTCTTCAAAATGTTGAAAGGGGGTCTCAATAAACTCCCCGTCCATCACTATATACCGGAATGAGTTCAGATGACTAACCATGTATTCCTCCTCCCCCTGTACTGTGACAATCTTCCCTCTGACAGGGTACTTGAGCTTCTGGTGTAGAGTGGAGGTCACAGCCCCAGCCTTGTGGATCCAGGGACGACCCAGCAAACAAGAATAGGATGGATGAATGTCCATCACATAGAACGTTGAATCGAAGACTTGAGAACCAACCTGAATCAGAATATCTACCTCACCATGTACCATCCTCTTCGACCCGTCAAAGGCTCGGACCACGATGTTACTAGGCTTCAACTCCAAACCCTCACAATCCAGCCTGTCCAAGGCCTTCTTGGGCAATACATTCAGCGAAGAACCGGTGTCCACCAACATGTGTGCGAGAGTAGTGCCCCTGCATTCTATGGAGACATGCAGGGCATCATTGTGGTTCTTTCCCTTAGCGGTCAGATCAGCATCCGAGAAACCCAAACCATTGTCAGCGGTCAAATTGGCCACACAATCAGTAAATTGGTCCGCAGACGTCTCTTGTGGCACATGGGCCGTCTTTAGAAAGGAAATCAGGGCCTTGGCATGGGCCTCTGAGCACAACAATAATGATAGCATGGACATCTTAGAGGGGGTATGCCTCAGCTGTTCAACGACGTTGAAATCGCTCTTCTTGATGATCTTAAGGATTTCCTCCATCTCTTGCTGGGAGGCTTCAACATTAACAGTCTTTGGTGCCTCCATCCGGGCAGGCACATCCTCAATCCCTTTGCCCTGAGTGTCAGATGACTCGGAAGCAGGGGTAGAAACTTGATCAGAAGGGGAAACTGGCGCACTTGTAGGCGTGATGATAAGAGGTCTTCGGATAACTGGTGGCGCAATGTCAGGCGAGAAGAGCCTGCCACTGCGAGTAAATTTAGAGGGACCGGTGATGTTACTGATACCGATACTAGTGTTGAACTCCTGCTTCACTCCAAGTACATACACATCTGCCCCATAGTGCCATGGGACAGCCTTGTCAGATTTATAGGGGAGGGGCCCCGGAACAGTAATGATAATAGGTGCAACAGACATGATTTTGACTGGCTTCCTCGGGGGAGCCTTGGTAGGATTGTTGAAGATGGTGACAACATATACTTCTTCAGTAGGAACAATAGGAACAACGGTCTTCTTGAACAAGATCTCTTTGCTATCCATCAGGTTTTGAACGCCTGACTTCAGCAACGGACAACCAGCAGGGGAAACGGCACACAGAAGGCAACCTTTGCTACAACCCGGAAATAAACCGGCTAGCAACAGGTTCCTCTTAACAGTCAATAGAGGGGTAGCAACATCATCCACAGAAATTGCATACAAGTCTTCCTCAATAGCATTTACTCCATGCTGGGGCATAGGAGCAGTCACAACGTTGGGCCTCTCGGGCGCCTCAAACTGTATTTCCTTCGCATCGATAAGGTCCTGAACCTTATTTCTCAAGGCCCAGCAATCATCAGTAGAATGCCCCGGGCTATCAGAGTGATAAGCACATCGGGCATTTGGATTATACTTCGGAGAGGTTGTATTTACCACCTTCAGAGCTTCTCTGACGGTTACCAAGTTGGTCGATAGCAGTTGCGGCAAGATCTGCGACAAGGTCATACTAAGTCGAGTATATTCTCTTCTGGGTCTCTCACCCCTTGGTTGGTTAGGTTGCCGAGGAGCAGCAGCAGGCTTTGCAATTACCACCGTGTTGACAGCTTGGCGGCGTTCTGGTTTATTCTGCCTTCTGGGCCCATACACAGCACTGGCTTCCTTCTTGAAAGGCTTCTTCTCAGAACTTGAGGACGCACCTTTCTATATCTTCCCTGATTTCATACCAGCCTCTATCCTTTCCCCAGTCAGAATGAGGTCTGTAAACCCTGCGGACGAATTACCAATGAGAGGGTTGAAGAACGGCCCGGATAGGGTCCCCAAGAACATGTCCACTAGTTCACGGTCGGTTAACGGTGGCTGCACCCTGCCAGCCAGGTCCCTCCACTTCTGCGCATACTCTTTAAAACCTTCTCCCGATCCTAGCGACATACCCTGGATTTGGGTACGTGTAGGAGCGAGGTCGGCATTATACTGATACTGCTTGTAAAAAGCAGTAGCCAAGTCCTCCCAGTTACGAACCTTGGTTCCATCCAGCTGATAGAACCATTCGAGATGAGTCCCTGAAAGACTCTCCTGGAAGAAATGGATCCATAAGTTCTTGTCCACAGTGTATGGCTGGATCTTCCGCACATAAGATCTGAGATGTAGCTTAGGGCAGGACGCCCCGTCATACTTTGCAAAAGATGGTGCTTTGAACTTGTGTTGGATCACCACACCAGAAGATAGACCTAGGTCTCCGAAATCCAACCCAGGCACTTGTTGAATTTCCATGGCATTCAGGCGATCCTCTAACTGCTTGTACTTGTCTTCAGCTGGAGGATACTGCTCCTCATTGAAATCAGTCTCGTTGTCAGAGACCACCGGACTAGGAACCCTTCCCCCCTGGGGACTGCCTTTCCCTACAGAAGAACCAGCTTGATCCACCTCATTTTGCAGTGTGTTACCGAACCTCCGGCCAGTGTTGAATAGTACGGTTCTCTTCTTCTTCTTCTTGACCAGCAAATCCTTCAATTCCTCTTGACCTTGGGCTAAACTCATGATCATCTCTTGGAATTGGGCGTTCTGAGCCTAGAGGGCCTTGATGGATTGCTCAGTAGATGATTCAGGATTCATGATGAGATTGCTGAAATAAATAGCAAAGAACATTAAGCATCCTGAAAAGAAGAGTACCTGCTATGCACATGATGCATGATATGCTGTTTATGCAATGCATTCAAGGGTTTGAAAGTTCAAATTTGTTGTAGACAAAAAGGAACACACGTTATCATTAAGAAATAATTGTTCAGTACATCAAAGCCTCATGGGCAAACATTACAAAGTAAATCAATCCCAAAAGACACTGCGCATCCTCTTTGGAGCTATGTAGGTGTTGAGAGTCTTTTCCTCGTGCAGTAGGCGGGTGAGCTCCAAGACCTTCTTCTCACTAGCATGTAGACTGGCTTCAAGAGAATTCCGTTCTTCCTTAAGCTGGATCCAGCTCTTCTGCATTTCTTCCCAGGATGTAGGCATGTCAGGATGTTGAATGGTGTAGGGCACCTCTCCTTCCAAAACTGGCTCTTTGATCACAGGGAGAACATGAGGATATGGCATCACTAACTTCTGGGAGCGGGCTCGTACCCACTTGAGATAAGGTTCCAACGAGATGGAGTTCCTGTGCCCCAGTGTCTTGCTGTCTACCTTGTTGGGCATCCTCCAAGCTCTGATAAATCTCTGGCGAAGTCCTTGTGCATCATTGTCGAAGTCAAAAACTATGTCAGGAATTACAATGTCATGAGGGCCATCCCTCCGAGCATATCCAAACTGTCTCAAGGCCAGACAGGGGTTGTAAGTAATACCTCCTCTGATTCCAAGTAAAGGAACATTAGGAAACTCCCCGCAACGATCAATGATAGTGACGTCTTCTCTGGACCGAGAACACCAATGTATATCTGCATGTGTAAGAGTCATCAATCGTTGTGACCATCTCAAACCCTGCTCGTTCTTCAAAACTGATTGTGGAAGGTGCGAAATAAACCACCTTCCCAGGAGAGGAGTGCAGCACATTAGAACACCTCTTTTTCTCATGGTTCGAGTGTAACATGAGTGAAGGATGTCCCCAAGCAACGTAGGTATAGGATTCCTAGACATGAAGATCTTGACAGCATTGATATCTATAAGCTGGTCTGGATTAGGGAACAACACCAACCCATAGACAAGGAGGGCCACAACTTCCTCAAAGGCTTGTAGGTCAAGGGAATTCCAACATTCTTGGGCCTTCTTAAACAGAAACCTGGCCAAGAACCCTTTGATACCACTTCTAACTTCCCAATGTCCCTTAATGTCAGATGGTTGTAGGCGTAATGCTTTAGCAATCTCTTCAAGTTTGGGTTCCCTTTCCGTACCGTTGTAGGGTAGTTGACTAAGGATAGGGATCTTCAGAAGCCGGGAGAACTCTTCCAAGGTAGGTACCAGTTGATAATCCAGGAAAGTAAAGCAGTGGTGCAGAGGGTCAAAGAACTGGAAAAGGACCTTTATCATATCTTCCTCAATGTTGGTGTTGACCAAGCTGATGAGTCTTCCATACCTCTCACTGAAAGAAGAGCTCTCAGGAATCCTGGATATAAGTTCCTTAAGCTGAGGAGGGATCCTTACAAGGCTGATCTGAATTGTCTTTCTGCGGATAGTTTCCATGTCCTACAAAGCAAGAACAAAGATGAAGATTCGAACCCCTGAAATGGTTAGTGGATGCATGTGATGCTGTATGATGTTATGATGTTATGATGCTATGATAAAAACACACCATAAATATCCACAAAAAGCAAACATGGTAAGGCACACAAGTCACACAAGACAACCCTTAGAGTTCAGGCCAGCATGGGGTCTAGGTATTACCCTCTTGAAGTTGGTGGGATCAAAACCTGTCCTATCAAAAGTAACCGGGTTCTAAGGATCTCAATATCATTGGATTGTTTTCTGTGTTCATCGTTTCGATTTAGCCATTTAATTGGCGATCGAAATATTCCAAGAAAACAACCCTCAACTGAGTGTAGTATCGAGTATCAACCAACCTCGGACTGCACCAAAGTCAGTTATCTCACTACCCTAAGGAGGCCAAGATGGTTCAATTAAGGTTCCTAAGGTCAGTTGATGCTTCACGACACCACGCGGCGGCCCCGTACTCTCCTTGACTTGACTCAAGGGTTACCGGTACTCACCAAAGTGCCACATCAACGTAGCAGACTGCTTCAACCGTGTCGGTATACCCTGCACAGTTCCCTCACAGTCTTGTTGCTACTTTCTAAGAAGGTATCCCCCAGATCCGGGTTAGGATCTATAGAATTCTCAAGACAGTGCCCACAATAATAAAGCAAACAAAACAAAGCAATTGAAAACACAAGTATGAGCTATCCTAAGGTACACCTTACTTTTAAATTCCCCAGCAGAGTCGCCAGTTCTGTGATCGGTGGATTTAGAACTGACTGTTTAACGCTGGTTCGCGAAATGTCGCGGAAGCAAGAGTCGCCACCGTCTTTTATTTTCTCCAATATGGACAGGACAAAAGCACAGCAAAATTCCTTATGAGATTGTCTCTCGGTTCGGGAGGTAGATTTATAGAAAGGGAAGGTGTTAGCACCCTTTCTATCCATGGTTATCCAAGGGCTCTTAGATACTTGCTCTTTATGTTTTCAAAATGCTTGCTTTTCAAAATGTGAGTGGGTTTGAAAAAAGTTTCATTGAAAGATTTCTGAATAACTCTTGTATCAGTCCTCAAGAGTGTTTGAAAAATTTGTTTTGAAAGCTTTTTGAAAGTGTCGGTGTGAAAAGAGTTTTGATTGTTTTTTAGAGAGCAAGTATCCATGAGTCGTATACCTACCCTAAGGAATTAGGCTGTGTAGAAGTCCTTAAGGTAGTGCCATCCCACCATTGAGAGGTAGGTAGCACCACCGTTGGAGGTGTTCGGGTCAATTCGATTGTAGGGACAGTGTGGTCACCGAAGCAACAGTAGGACACCTTAGAAGCTACCCTTATGTCCTTGATCCTTTTTTAATCCGAGGCAACCATTTCGAGGTAACTGTTTCGAGGCAACTATTTCGAGGCAACTGTTTCGAGGCAACTGGATCATGGACATAAGGACCGCTAAAACGTCCTATACTTGACGACCACGTTTCAAAGGCAACGAGTGAGGCGTACCCTAGAAGTGGTGTGTGTATTTGTGTGTTGTTTTCAGTTTAACAGTTATCTTTGATCATGGCATTGTGAGCTACGCGTTGTTTTTTAATTAGCATACATTCTTTCATGCAATTTAGAATTTAAGAGTGCGGAAAGTTAAAAGACCAAAAGATAAAAGCTACGCTATTACAAGGCGCGGGTCTATACATCGCCAAAGTACAAAGACCCGTTTTTGATAAAAGATGCGGAAAGTAAAAGAAAAGTGATAAACCTAATTACTATTACATCCTTGAGCAGTTACATAATAATCAATAAGAAAATAATGCGCGAAAAGAATAAAATTGAACGTCCGAGGGTTTTGACCCTTTGCTTGAAATTAAATGAAATTAAAGCCTAATTATTATTTAATTAAAGAAAAGAAGATGTTTTTATGTTTTTGTATTTATTATGGAAATAAAGAAAAAAAGAATTAAAAGGAAACCCTAAATCTAGATTATTTTAATTATTAAAGAAAATGTCAAAGTTGACCTAATTTAAACTAATTAATTATTTTACATATTTATGTACAAAAATAATAATAATAAATAATAATAATAAATAATAAGGAAAATAATTAATTAAGAAAGAGATGAAAATGTCAAAAAAACCTAATTCTATATATTTTTTTATTTATTAAGAAAAAGTGTCAAAATTAAAACCTAATTTAAACTAGATTAATTGTTAGTTATTTATTTACCAAAAAATAGGTTAATGATGAAATTAATAATAATTAAATATAAAACATTTTTTGATTTTCTTTTTTTATTATGGAAAAAATTATTTCATGGTGAAAAAACAATTAAAACAAATAAAAAGAATTAGAAAAGAAAAGAAAAGAAAATTAAAAAAATGCAAACCTAGGGGGGTGTCAGGCCCAAATGGGAGGTTTTGAAGAAATTCAGGCCCAGTAGCCAAAGCCTCGTTGACTTCCTGATTGTATGCATGCTGTTGACTAGAGTGCACCATGGAATTCACCTTCTGGCCTTCAAATTGCTCATCCAGGCCACTTGGCAAGCACAGGCGTGGGGCTCATGGTAGGCCATTGAATGAGGCGCTGCACTAGAAGACATTAAAACAAAAGTCATGAATTATGTGGGGGGACCTGGGAATCGAACCCAGGTCCCAGTGCTTGCAGGACACGTTGCCAACCAGCTGAGCTATGACGCACATTTATACATATAATGGATAGTAAATATAATATACAAAAAAGCCAGTTATGCTGAAACCTAAAAAAAACGCGCTAATATTTGAACTCCCCAATTATGTAATGCCACGCATGCTTCTTCTTCGTTTGCCCTGCAAAATATGAAACAAGTAGCGGGGGTTTTAAACCCCCACTAACCATAGCCACAAAAAATAGCGAATAGAAGAGGCGTTAATATAAATTGGGCGCGAGTATCTCAATGAATCAGGCTTCTGGCAACGAGTTCATCCATATTGGTCTTGAGGTCCAATTTTTCCATACAAGGAAAGCCCTAATTTGGATGTTCTGAAAACCTAATATTCTTCAATGGTGGATTTTGATTTAGGCAACATTAGCACAATTCAGTTATACCAAAAGCTTCAGGGAGATGTCAGTAATATAAATCAATGAACAAAACATGTGAATGATGCATAGAAATCATGTTTCGATTATCAAAATATCCGTTCAAACCATAACCATATTTTACCGTTTCTTTGAGTATGAGGACTGGTTCTTGATTCTAATAGACTCCTGGAAGGTCCAGCAACGTGTTGGAATAGACTTTAGGCCTTGAATTATCCTGCAACTATGAAATCAGTTTTAAGCTTTTTCTCTATTTTTTGCAAATTGGTTATGAGTTTGTGAGCAGCTTTTTCGTGTATCTATGAGTAGGGTTAGGTTATGCATAAGTATGTGATCAGAATTAGGTCAAAAACAAGCCCATGAATCCATGAATTTATGATTTGAATATTTGAATTTTAATCATGAAATTTCAATCTTTTTTTCAATGAAACTTTGCCAATTATGGAAGATCTTGTCCCCTTGAGTGATGCACGAAATTCTTAGCATGTGTGGAGTATATTTGCTGCATAAAAAGATTTGACAACCATTATTTGATATTTTTCTACAATTAAAACTAATTAAATGAATTAATAATAATAAAAATTCAATTAATTAATTAAAAATAAGAAAATAAATCATTTTAAGCTCAATGGGTCGTGTATAGGCTTTGGGTAATGATTCAAGAAATAATTTGAGGCCCATTAGCAAATTTGAAGTGTTTTAGGCAAAGTTGACTTTTGAAACTTCCCAAAACTTTCCCAACTTCTCCAATGCATATCTTGCTCAATTTTGAAGCTATGATCATGTTCTTGGACATTTTGGAAAGGTCTTGAAGTCCTCTAACCAATTCCTTTGGTCCCATGTCATTTTGCTTTACCAATCTCAAGTTATGGTCTTTGACTTAAAGTGCCTTTTTGTTGACTTTTGAAAATGACCTAAAATGTTGAAATTGATAACTTTTTGTGAGAGCATTTCTTGGACTTGGAGTGTGAAGATGAGTTGTAGGAAATGTCATCCCCTTAAAAATGAGCATTGGATGGGATTTTTATGATAAACCATGAAAAAGTTATGCCTTGGTCAATTTGCAGTTGACTTTTCAGTTGTCCAAAAATAGAAACTTTTGCATCTTGAGACTTTTTGAGCCATGCTTGTGGAATCATGATCAAGGATTGATCAAATGATGATTGTGGCCTAAAAATAAGATGTTGACCAAAAATTTTGACTTTTGACTGTCAAATGACCATTTTACCCCTGCAGTTGACTGTGGAGCATTTAGGATTTTTTGACTGTGCAACTTGATGCTGTGAGTCTTGAAACTTGACATATGGATGCTTGACAATGTATGTAGGCATATGGGACTTGACTGGACCCTTGGAAACCTCAGTTTCTTTGCCAGAACCAAAACCCTAATTTTTACGGTGTTAGGAGGCAATTGGACTATGCAACTCTTGAGGGATTTTGAAGATTGATCTTGCCAAATCTTGAAGAATATGGGAGGGCAAATTTTGGGGTACAACACAATGCTAGCCCACTATTGATGAGTAGGTAGCATCGTCATTGGAGTTTTAAGGGTCAATTAGATGAAGGGACGTGTGGTCACTAAAGCAATGTTAGGACACCTTAGCGGTAACCCTAATGTCTTAGATCATTTTATCTGAGGCAACCGTTTCGAGGAAACTTATGATCTTTGGACAAGAGGACGACCTCTAAAACTTCCTGTACTTAATGACCACGTTCGAAGGCAACCAAGTGAGGTGTACCCTAGGAGTGCGCATGTGCGAGTGTGTTATTTCAGTTAATTTTATCTTTGTACATGTCATGGGTGAGCTATGTTGATTTTAAGTTCATACATTTGATCTTGTCATGCATTCCCTATTATCAAACATCTAACAGTGTATAGTTTGCAGAAATTAAATTGCGGAAATTAAATCTAAACTATTACAAGGCGTCGGGTATTTACATCGCCAAAAACAACCCTTTAATTTAAATTGAGGAAAATAAGTAAAGCGATAAAGTCCTAATTAAAAGCTATTACATTCCGGAAGCAATTACAATATTGAGTAAAATGATATGCGTGCGAGAAAATTAAATCGACGCATTTTTTTCGGGTAGGGCTTTACTGGCTACAAAAACTCAATTGAATATTGTAGAATGCTTGGAAATCATTCAAGGATGATGAATATGTTAATGTTTGGGCAAAAAGATGCAAGAACAAGAGATCACGATTCCATGTTCAGGGCGGGATTCAAGCAGACTTATAACGCGATTGGGAATGTTTCAGAGCTTGATTCTGATTGCTTTAGCTTCAATGGACGTCAGGCAAGAAGATAGCGTTGAGCTTTTGCCTTGAATTTGCCCCCAATATGGATTTCAGTTTTCAACTTTTTCAAGCTTTTTCAAGTTTTGGTTTTGTCGTTTGTGCAGCCTCTCGGTCGTGTCCTTGTATGCTTTGCATTGTATAAGTATATTGGAAGCAATTAGGTTTAGTTTTGGGCTTGGAATCCATGAGAATTGATGATTCAAGATTTGATATGATCTTCCATGAACAAGTTTCCAAAAATGTCTCAAATCAAATATTTTGTGCACAAGCTAGCTTGATACGAGTTTGATTGTGTCCATAATGATAATTGAAAGCTGTAATGATCAAAAAGATATCAATTGATTAAATTTTGGATTTTATTTGGATTTAAATTGATTTAAAATGAATTAAATCAATAAAAATAAAATAAAATAGAAAAATTAATAATTGGACATAAAACTAAAGATAGGACACGTGTGTAGTGTGACAAGATCAAATCAAGTTGAAAAAGTGGGCCCTTTTGTCAAAATTTGATGTTTTGGGGATAGTGGACTTTTGGCAATTTTGGAAAAATGCCCAACTTCAACAATGCATAACTTCTTCAAATTTGAACTTTTGGAGGTGTTCTTCGACTTTTTAGAAACCTTGAGATGTTCTCTAACCAACTCTTTTGGTCTCCTCTCATTTTGATATTCCATTCTCAAGTTATAAGCTTTGGAAACAAAGGTGTTTTTGTTGACTTTCAAAAATGACCCATAATGTCCAAATTTGTAACTTTTTGTGAGTGCATTTCTTGATCTTGAGGTGTGAAGATGGATTGTAGGAAATAGCATCATATTCAAAATGAGCTTTGGATGGGTCATTTCTCATAAAGTATGAGAAAGTTATGCTTGGTTAAAGTTGAGTTGACTTTTCCTACAAAACCCTAATTTAGAAACTTTTGAATCTTGATGAATCTTGAGCAATCCTTGATGAATCATGATCAACCCTTGATCAAATGATGAATTATCCTTCAAAATGAGAATGTTGACAAAAAATCTTGAGGTTTGACTATTTGTAGGTCACAATTGACTTTTGCCCTAGCATAGTCGACTTTTGGACCTCTTGAGCAATTGACTGACCAAACTTTCTCTACAAGGTTTGAAATTTGACATGGATGAACTTGAGAACATATTAAGGCATTGGGGAGTAATTGAGGTCATTTGGATGCAAGGACCTTTATGCAACACAAAACCCTAGTTTGAGATTGACTGCCTTAGGAGATGATTTGACTGTCCCACCCTTGAGCAATCTTGAGCCACTTGGGGATTCTTCATGACATGTCTTGAGAAATATGGGAGGGAAAATTTTGGGGTACAACAGTTGCCCCTGTTCAATCTTCTTAAACCTGAGGATATAGATTGGCTTTCGGGCCTTTCGTGATCCGAAGGTGGAATATGATTGAACACTAGAGTGCCCAGAAATTTGCACTCGCATGAAGTGGTATCAACATTGTGGTGTCGGGAGTGGGCTTATAGATGCCATTTGGAGATTGTTGGTAGGAGGATGGGCTTATATATGCCATTTGTAGTAGCGTCGATCGCATAAGAGATTCCTTAGCGAGAACTTACATACCTCTTGTTGTAGAAGATTCCGCTGGGGAAGCCTGGTTTTTGTTGAGATTTAGGGACTGTCTGGTCTTCAACGTAGTATACCGTTGAAATTAGATAACTCGTCCACACTATGACATAGGGAAACATCTTCATCAAGATCTAGGAACTGTCTGATCTTCAACGTAGTATACCGTTGAAATTAGAGAACTCGTCCATACAATGACGGAGGAAAACATCAAGATCTAGGAACTGTCTGGTCTTCAACGGAGTATACCGTTGAAATTAGATAACTCGTCCACACTATGACGTAGGGAAACATCTTCATCAAGATCTAGGAACTGTCTGGTCTTCAACGTAGTATACCGTTGAAATTACAGAACTCGTCCACACTATGACGGAGGAAAACATCAAGATCTAGGAACTGTCTGGTCTTCAACGGAGTATACCGTTGAAATTAGAGAACTCTCCTACACTATGACGTAGGGAAATATCTTTATCAAGATCTATGAACTGTCTAGTCTTCAACGTAGTATACCGTTGAAAATATCGAACTCGTCCACACTGTGACGGAGGAAAACATCAAGATCTAGGAATTGTCTGGTCTTCAACGGAGTATACCATTGAAATTAGAGAACTCGTCCACACTATGACATAGGGAAACATCTTCATCAAGATCTAGGAAATGTCTGATCTACAATGTAGTATACCGTTGAAATTAGAGAACTCGTCCACACTATGACGTAAGGAAACATCTTCATCAAGATCTAGGAACTGTCTGGTCTTCAATGTAGTATACCGTTGAAATTACAGAACTCATCCACACTATGACGGAGGAAAACATCAAGATCTAGGAACTGTCTGGTCTTCAACAGAGTATACCGTTTAAATTAGAGAACTCGTCCACACTATAACATAGGGAAACATCTTCATCAAGATCTAGGAACTGTCTAGTCTTCAACGTAGTATACCGTTTAAATACCGAACTCGTCCACACTATGACCGAGGAAAACATCAAGATCTAGGAACTGTATGGTCTTCAACAGAGTATACCATTTAAATTAGAGAACTCATCCACACTATGACATAGTAAAACATCTTCATCAAGATCTAGGAACTGTCTGATCCTCAACGTATTATACCGTTGAAATTAGAGAACTCGTCCACACTATGACGGAGGAAACATCTTCATCAAGATCTAGGAACTGTCTGGTCTTCAACGTAGTATACCGTTGAAATTACAGAACTCATCCACACTATGACGGAGGAAAACATCAAGATCTAGAAACTGTCTGGTCTTCAACTGAGTATACCGTTGACATTAGAGAACTCGTCCACACTATGACGTAGGGAAACATCTTCATCAAGATCTAGGAATTGTCTGGTCTTCAACGTAGTATACCAATTGAAAATACCGAACTCGTCCACACTATGACGGAGGAAAACATCAAGATCTAGGAACTGTCTGGTCTTCAACGGAGTATACCGTTGAAATTAGAGAACTCGTCCACACTATGACGTAGGGAAACATCTTCATCAAGATCTAGGAACTGTCTGATCTTCAACGTAGTATACCGCTGAGATTATAGAACTCGTCCACACTATGACGGAGGAAAATTGTCGAGATTGAGAACCTTATCTGAAATTCAACCGAGGATAATTCAGTTGAGATTTAAGAACCGGTCAGGTCTTCGACTGCTGAGAACTTAACTGCATCCTTCCTGAAAGGTAAAGGTCAGTCATATGCAATGCATGATATGGATCAAGCAATGATGTTCTCAAAATAAATGAGATTTTGTTGTATGATGCGTATATGCATGTGTCATGATGTATGGAGATGTAATGCTTTAGTTGGGGAAAATTAATCCCGGAGCTGCTGGAGAATAGAATTGAATTCTTCGTTTCCACTGGGGATGATGAACGAAGATGATAAACTTGTAGGAGAGGTTGAATCCGTTGGGGAATAAACTGATGAGGAGAATACTCCGAAGGGAATTACTCTGTGGGGAAGCTTTTCAGACTGCGCTGGGGAAATTGACTCCACTATAGGTATCTTGTATTCCACCGAGGAACATTCTTATACTCCGTTTGAGGAATATTAAGACTGCCGGGGATACTCTTATACTTGCTAGGGAATATTATTACACTCCGCCGGGGAATATTAAGACCCTTTTAGTGCTGATGGTAGACTAACTCTGCTTGGGGAGAGTATTGCTGATTCGTTCATAGTTGCAAGGCTCAGCTGGGGGAGCTACCGTTACTGTCTTACTCTGCAGGGAGTGAAAGTACTTTGGTCATATTCTTCAAATGAATTTACCTTGTACCTGGTGGACAAAGTAACTATACAGTTTGGATAATTCTTATTGCCCCTGTTTCTGCGGGAGAAGGTGCCTGCGGAGGCCCTGTGGATTGAGTATTATCCCCCCCTATGAGGTGCTTGGTATCTTTCGGTCAAAATGATAAGTCTCTTTCTGGTAGGCAAGTGACGAGATGACGGGACATAGTCGTAAGCTTTGATCCCTAATTTTTTCCTGGACCGCCCTTTCGGGTTTTCAATCCATCGGGATACCCTTTTTTGCCCAAGCCGCCTTTTCAGGTTTTCGACCTGCCGGGTGTACAAATTTTTCATTTTTATCCCTAATTTTTGCCCGAACCCTTTTGGTTCGTCGGGAAGCCCTAATTTTTTCCTAGGCCAGTCGACCTAACGGGTCTTTGATTATGCGTAGTATTTTCGGATTATGTCCACGCTCTCAGGATGTAGGGAGGTGTCACTGTCGGTAGTGTTGTGTTGCCATACTACCAGAAGATCTTCGTTTGATCATGCAAGATTCGTTACTGGAATTCACGTCCAGTGCCCCTATTGATTAGATGGAGATTTGCCCCTGGCTATTTGGCATTTTGAGAGATTCCTTGAATCTTGACTTGACTGCCCCAGATGACGGACAGTGACCATGCCGTGCCCCTTGATTGGAAGTATTTTGTTCACTAGATATTCTTCGTGCAAACTTCTCTGCTGTTTGAACAAATGGTCATATGCGAACAATGTTATTTTAAGAATGCAAAGCTTATGTCTATTTTGAAGTTGTTTTTGAAAATGCAGTTTTTAATAGAACAAGCGAATTTTTTTTAATGTGATGCCAACTCAGGATTTTACAGCAAACCCTACAGGAGTCAGGATACCTTTTGTAACAATATGTTTTCGAACTAACCCATGCTTCAACTAAGACTTTTTAAGGGTTATAACGTGGCCTGGTTCACGGTTTAAGAAACAAAGGATAAAGGCTCAAATTTTATTTGTACCCACCCGTTCTTCATGATGTTCTTTGATCCTAAACTCAGCTAATTGTGCATTTAGATCCCGTTTGAGTCTTTGCTCAGATATTCCAGTGATGGTTCAGATACTGACAGTTTATTTTGAACAGTCAGTCATTTTTGTTGAGAGTTTGTAGGATCTCTTTCCTTTTGATTTTTATTATCCCTGTCTTTTGCATGAACTGTTTCTTTTTATGATTACAGTTAGCGGGATGCCCCAATTTTTTCTTAAGTCTCCTTCGCAGGTTTTGACTTAATGGGCTTTTATTTTTAAGAGATAATGACTGCCTGTCCTTACGATTATACGGAACCATCACCGTCTTTTGTTTCGGAAGGTCTTCTTTGATGCCATTCATTGTGCACCTGAATTATCTGAGAAAACTACCCTGCCCCAGGTTATAATTAAGGGTTTTAATTTGTGAAAAGAAAAACTCCAACTTCTCTGGCTCAAAGGGGTTGACGAGGGATTATCTTCCTTATAACTCCACTGTTTAGGATTTTAAACAATACCTGTACATCGTCAGCGGGGTCTGTTCAAAAGCATACTGTAGATATTTTGGTATCATTTTCGTCATCCTCTCTCTAAAGGTTTAGAATTTTTAATCGGGAGTTGATCATCACAAAAAAATGAAAGCAATTTGAATATAGTGAAATACGATTGGATTGATTCAAAACAGACATATGCAATGCATTGATAAGGTAATAAGGTTTGACATGAATAAATGTTCGAACAATCAAAAGAAATATACAACTTGAAAAATTCTACTGAACAAAAAGTCTTCTCGTCTTAGTACTTGTCACTTCAAATGGTGAACCTTGGGGGGATGGCAAAAGAATTCAATCTGACCGTCTTGTGTGAGTTCTAATGCTCCTTCATCAATCAGGTCTTGCACCTTGTTCCTCAAAGTCCAACAATCATCCGTATCATGACCCGGGCCATCAGAGTGATAAGAACAGCAGGCATTAGGGTTATACTTTGGTGATGTAGTGTTGGGATTCTTTGGAGGGTCCCTTAACATTACCAGATTCAATCTCAACATGTGTTGTAAAGCCTAAGACAGCGACATGTCGAGCCTGGTAAATTGCCTCCTGGGCATATTTGGCTTACTCTGATCAAACCGTTGTTCTTGGCGAGGTCGTTGTTGGACCTATGAGGTAGTAACAACTTGGGGAGGTCTATTATTCATCAAACCAAACCTTTGCCTTCTCGGAAGTTGATTAATGACTTGGTCCCCGTCCTTGACTATTTGCTTCATGTCGTCGTATCTGTCTTGACGAAGCTGATTGACAATGGTTCTCAGCTCTTCTTGCTCCCGAGCTAAGCCTTGGATAAGAGCCATCTGCCCCAGCATCTGGGTTTTCATGGAACTGAACTCAGCTTGCAGTTGTTCCAGCCGTTCGTCCTTATTGTCTTCAGGACTTTTCTTGACCAAGTTCCCCATGAGGAGTGTTCTCAACTCTTCCTGCCCCTTGGATAGGTTTAGGAAGATTTCCTTGATCTGAGTCTCTTGAGTATGAAGATCTTGGTTGTCTTGTTGGAGAGCCATTGCTGAAATAAACAGCGAGAACATGAGAGATCTGTACTGGGAGACCTGTGATGCAATGATATGTATGTATGCAATGTCTTCAAGGATCCCGCGGGGTAAACAAGAAACTCGTTAGAATTTGAATTTTGCAGCTTTGATTGAAGAAACTTCATGTTGTTAAGAGTCCTTCTTCAAAAGTCAAGCTCACCATATCGAGTGGGTCATAGCCATTGACTCAAATTATCGTGTTTTGATTTCTAGACAACCTTGGCTAGAGGAAAATAAATCCCCTTTTCCCCTTGCTAGAAATTTGATTTACCATAACCTGTATCACAGACCCTTGAGATCCTTGAAATGGTTAAGGAAATGTTAAGGTATGATGTTATGATGTGTATGCTATGCGTTTAAGCAAAAGTGTGAAGTGATGTAAGTAAACCCTGCAATAAATTCAAATTATTGGATAAGGACTGTAAACAAAACTTACAAGGAACTCATGTTATTAGGTAACAAGAATGCGCAAGTAGTTCAAGTTTGAAGGCACACAAGTCACACAAATAGCCTTAAGTTTAGGCTGGCATGGAGTTTAGATATTACCCTCTTTCAGTTTAGTTGGTTTAAACCTGTCCTAAAAACAGTAACCGGGTTCTAGGGGATCTCAATATCACTGACTACCCTCAATCGATCATAATTCCAGTTTAGCAACCTTTTCTTGCGGCCGGAATCATCGCGAGAGTTTAGTCTCATTGAGTGTAGCATACTGCTACTGTTCTATGGCCAAGTTGCTCAATTTAAAGGTTCTAAGGTCAGTTGGTGCTTAATGACCCCTTAGATGACCCATATTCTCCTCATTCCAACACAAGGGATATCAGTACAATCTAAAGTGTCACACCAACGTAGCTACTGCTTCAACCGTATCAGTCTACGCCGTACAGTTCCCTCACAGTTTATTGCTACTTACCTAAAGGGTATCCCCTAGATCCGGGTTAGGATCTATAGTAACTCCGATACAAGTCCACTAATATAAATCATACAAAGCATACAATTGAAAATACAATGATCTAATCCTAAGGTACACCTCACTTAAAAATATCCCTAGCAGAGTCGCCAGTTCTGTGATCGGTGGGAAGAGAACTGACTGTTTTTGGAATGCTGGTTTGCGTTTTGTGTTTGTTTTTGCAAAGTGTCGCGGTAAGCAAGAGTCGTCACCGTCTTTTATTTTATCCAACAAGGAAAGGAAAAAAAGAATAGAAAAATTCCTTTTTTGAGATGTTTCTCGGGTTCGGGAGGTAGATTATAGAAAGGGAAGGTGTTAGCACCCTTTCTATCAGTGGTTATCCACGGGCTCTTAGGTACTTGCTCATTGTGTTTTCAAAATTTTCTTTTCTTTGTGTTTGTGGGTTTGAAAGAGTTTTTGTTTTGTTTTAGAGAGAGCAAGTATTTAAGAACCATCTACCTACTCGAAAAAGGAATTAATCTGTGCAAGTATCCTTTAGACAACGCTAGCCCACTATTGATGAGTATGTAGCATCGTCATTAGAGTTTTAAGGGTCAATTCGATGAAGGGACGTGTGGTCACTAAAGCAATGTTAGGACGCCTTAGCGGTAACCCTAATGTCTTAGATCATTTTATCTGAGGCAACCGTTTCGAGGCAACTTATGATCTTTGGACAAGAGGACGACCTCTAAAACTTCCTATACTCAATGACCATGTTCGAAGGTAACCAAGTGAGGTGTACCCTAGGAGTGCGCTTGTGCGAGTGTGTTATTTCGGTTAATTTTATCTTTGTACATGTCATGGGTGAGCTATGTTGATTTTAAGTTCATACATTTGATCTTGTCATGCATTCCCTATTATCAAACATCTAACAGTGTATAGTTTGCAGAAATTAAATTGCGGAAATTAAATCTAAACTATTACAAGGCGTCTGGTATTTACATCGCCAAAACAACCCTTTAATTTAAATTGCAGAAAATAAATAAAGCGATAAAGTCCTAATTAAAAGCTATTACATTCCGGAAGCAATTACAATATTGAATAAAATGATACGCGTGCGAGAAAATTAAATCGGCGCATTTTTTTGGGTTTTGACCCATTTTTTTGAAAGAAAGAGATTTTTTTGTTATTTTGAATTAAAAGAAACTAGATCTAAGTTAATTATTAAATTAAATGAGCTAATTAATTAATTAATTAAAATAATATTTTTTTGGATTTTTGAGTATTTAAGGAAATAAAATAAAATTGGTCAAAGTTAGTAAAAACCTAATTCTACATTAATTTTAATTATTTTGCAAAAGATGTTAGAAGTTAAACCTATTTAAAACTAAATTAATTAAGTTAGTATTTGTTTATAAAAATAAAGTCAAATTTAATTTTAATAAATAAATAATATTTTTGGTGTTTTTGATTTTATTAAGAAACAAAATTTAATTGGTTAATGAAATTATAAAAATAAATTAACAAAAAACAATTAAATAAAAAGAAATATAAAGAAAAAGAAATAACCAAAAAAGGGGGTGCTGGGCCTGATTTGAATGTGAGAATAGCATTTTCAAGGCCCAACAGGCGCTGGCCTGGGCTGACTTTTCCAATTCTCCATGGCACGTTGACTAGGGTGTAGGATGGTCATTCAATCTTGGCCATTGGATTTGGCCTGCAGGGCATCTGGAGCTTGGGATCTGGAGGTCCATGGTAGGCCATAGTTGATGAAGCACGCTGGAACATCTGTAAGAAAAATGCAACAAATATATTGGGGGACCTGGGATTCGAACCCAGGTCCCATTGGACTTTGAACTAATGCGCTTGCCAGCTGAGCCAATATGCTTAATTGTTAATGGAATAAACAATGATCATTATATGTGAAACAAACCATTATGCCAGAAAAAATAAAAATAAGCGCGAATATTTTGAAACAGCCAATGGGAAGAAGACACGCCTTCGTCTTCTTCGTGTAAAACTGGTTTTCTTACCTGAGGGTTTTTATCCGCAGCAAAATCCGTGGCTTGCTTCTAAAACTCATTCTAAGCCATATAAACGCAAACGGAGACCATCACCATGCTCGTCTCTTTCCACTGATTTCATTTATGTCCATGGTTGGTCCTAATTTTACTTGAAATCAAAACGCCTAAAAACAAGAAACCCAAACCCTAGTTTCGGGTAGGGATTTACAGGCTACAAAAACTCAATTGAATATTGTATAATGCTTGGAAATCATTCAAGGATGATGAATATGTTAATGTTTGGGCAAAAAGATGCAAGAACAAGAGATCACGATTCCATGTTCAGGGCGGGATTCAAGCAGATTTACAGCGTGATTGGGGATGTTTCAGAGCTCGATTCTGATTGCTTTAGCTTCAATGGACGTCAGGCAAGAAGATAGTGTTGAGCTTTTGCCTTGAATTTGCCCCCAATATGGATTTCAGTTTTCAACTTTTTCAAGCTTTTTCAAGTTTTGGTTTTGTCGTTTGTGCAGCCTCTCGGTCGTGTCCTTGTATGCTTTGCATTGTATAAGTATATTGGAAGCAATTAGGTTTAATTTTGGGCTTGGAATCCATGAGAATTGATGATTCAAGATTTGATATGATCTTCCATGAACAAGTTTCCAAAAATGTCTCAAATCAAATATTTTGTGCACAAGCTAGCTTGATACGAGTTTGATTGTGTCCATCATGATAATTGAAAGTTGTAATGATCAAAAAGATATCAATTGATTAAATTTTGGATTTTATTTGGATTTAAATTGATTTAAAATGAATTAAATCAATAAAAATAAAATAAAATAGAAAAATTAATAATTGGACATAAAACTGAAGATAGGACACATGTGTAGTGTGACAAGATCAAATCAAGTGGAAAAAGTGGGCCCTTTTGTCAAAATTTGATGTTTTGGGGATAGTGGACTTTTGGCAATTTTGGAAAAATGCCCAACTTCAACAATGCATAACTTCTTCAATTTTGAACTTTTGGAGGTGTTCTTTGACTTTTTAGAAACCTTGAGATGTCCTCTAACCAACACCTTTGTTCTCCTATCATTTTGATATTCCATGCTCAAGTTATAATCTTTGAAAAAAAAGGTGTTTTTGTTGACTTTCAAAAATGACCTATAATGTCCAAATTTGTAACGTTTTGTGAGTGCATTTCTTGATCTTGGGGTGATAATATGGATTATAGTAAATTACATCCTCTTCAAAATGAGCTTTGGATGGGTCATTTCTCATAAATTATGAGAAAGTTATGCTTGGTCAAAGTTGAGTTGACTTTTCCTACAAAACCCTAATTTAGCAACTTCTGAATCTTGATGAATCTTGAGCAATCCTTGATGAATCATGATCAACCCTTGATCAAATGATGAATTATCCTTCAAAATGAGAATGTTGACAAAAAATCTTGAGGTTTGACTATTTCTAGGTCACAGTTGACTTTTGCCCTAGCATAATCGACTTTTGGACCTCTTGAGCAATTGACTGACCAAACTTTCTGTGCAAGGTTTGAAATTTGACATGGATGAACTTGAGAACATATTAAGGCATTGGGGAGTATATTAGGTCATTTGGATGCAAGTACCTTGATTCAACACAAAACCCTAGTTTGAGATTGACTGCCTTAGGAGATGATTTGATTGTCCAACCTTTGAGCAATCTTGAGCCACTTGGGGATTCTTCTTGACATGTCTTGAGAAATATGGGAGGGAAAATTTTGGGGTACAACAGTTGCCCCTGTTCAATCTTCTTAAACCTGAGGATATAGATTGGCTTTCAGGCCTTTCGTGATCCGAAGGTGGAAGATGATTGAACACTAGAGTGCCCAGAAATTTGCACTCGCATGAAGTGGTATCAGCATTGTGGTGTCGGGAGTGGGCTTATAGATGCCATTTGGAGATTGTTGGTAGGAGGATGGGCTAACATATGCCATTTGTAGGAGCTTCGATCGCATAAGAGATTCCTTAGCGAGAACTTACATACCTGTTGTTGTAGAAGATTCTGCTGGGGAAGCCTGGTTTTTGTTGAGATTTAGGGACTGTCTGTTCTTCTACGTAGTATACCGTTGAAATTAGAGAACTCGTCCACACTATGACATAGGGAAACATCTTCATCAAGATCTAGGAACTGTCTAATCTTCAACGTAGTATACCATTAAAATTAGAGAACTCGTCCACACTATGACGGAGGAAAACATCAAGATCTAGGAACTGTCTGGTCTTCAACGGAGTATACCGTTTAAATTAGAGAAATCGTCCACACTATGACATAGGGAAACATCTTCATCAAGATCTAGGAACTGTCTGGTCTTCAACGTAGTATACCGTTGAAATTACAGAACTCGTCCACACTATGACGGAGTAAAACATCAAGATCTAGGAACTGTTTGGTCTTCAACGGAGTATACCGTTGAAATTAGAGAACTCACCCACACTATGACATAGGGAAACATCTTCATCAAGATCTAGGAACTGTCTAGTCTTCAACGTAGTATACCGTTGAAAATACCGAACTCGTCCACACTATGACGGAGGAAAACATCAAGATCTAGGAACTGTCTGGTCTTCAACAGAGTATACCGTTGAAATTAGAGAACTCGTCCACACTATTACGTAGGGAAACATCTTCATCACGATCTAGGAACTGTCTGATCTTCAACATAGTATACCGTTGAAATTAGAGAACTCGTCCACACTATGACGTAGGGAAACATCTTCATCAAGATCTAGGAACTGTCTGGTCTTCAATGTAGTATACCGTTGAAATTACATAACTCATCCACACTATGACGGAGGAAAACATCAAGATCTAGGAACTGTCTGGTCTTCAACGGAGTATACCGTTGAAATTAGAGAACTCGTCCACACTATGACGTAGGGAAACATCTTCATTAAGATCTAGGAACCTTCTGGTCTTCAACGTAGTATACCGTTGAAAATACCGAACTCGTCCACACTATGACGGAGGAAAACATCAAGATCTAGGAACTGTCTAGTCCTCAACGGAGTATACCGTTGAAATTAGAGAACTCGTCCACACTATGACGTAGGGAAACATCTTCATCAAGATCTAGGAACTGTCTGATCTTCAAAGTAGTATACCGTTGAAATTAGAGAACTCGTCCACACTATGACGAAGGAAACATCTTCATCAAGATCTAGGAACTGTTTGGTCTTCAACGTAGTATACCGTTGAAATTACAGAACTCGTCCACGCTATGACGGAGGAAAACATCAAGATCTAGGAATTGTCTGGTCTTCAACTGAGTATACCGTTGAAATTAGAGAACTCGGTCACACTATGACATAGGGAAACATCTTCATCAAGATCTAGGAACTGCCTGATCTTCAACGTAGTATACCATAGAGATTATAGAACTCGTCCACACTATGACGGAGGAAAATTATCGAGATTGAGAACCTTATCTGAAATTCAACCGAGGATAATTCAGTTGAGATTTAAGAACCGGTCAGGTCTTTGACTACTGAGAACTTAACTGCATCCTTCCTGAAAGGTAAAGGTCAATCATATGCAATGCATGATATAGATCAAGAAATGATATTCTCAAAATAAATGAGATTTTGTTGTATGATGCGTATATGCACGTGTCATGATGTATGGAGATGTAATGCTTTAGCTGGGGAAAATAAATCCCGGAGCTGCTGGAGAATAGAGTTGAATTCTTCGTTTCCACTGGGGATGATGAACGAAGATGATAAACTTGTAGGAGAGGTTGACTCCGTTGGGGAATAAACTGATGAGGAGAATACTCCGAAGGGAATTACTCCGTGGGGAAGCTTTTCAGACTGCGCTGGGGAAATTCACTCCACTAGAGGTATGTTGTATTCCACCAAGGAACATTCTTATACTCTGTTTGAGGAATATTAAGACTGCCGGGGACACTCTTATACTTGCTGGGGAATATTCTTACACTCTATCGGGGAATATTAAGACCCTTTTAGTGCTGATGGTAGACTAACTCTGCTTGGGGAGAGTATTGCTGATTCATTCATAGTTGCAAGGCTCAGCTGGGGGAGCTACTGTTACTGTCTTACTCTGTGGGGAGTGAAATTACTTTGGTCATATTCTTCAAATGAATTTACCTTGTACCTGGTGGACAAAGTAACTATACAGTTTGGATAATTCTTATTGCCCCTGTTTCTGCGGGAGAAGGTGCCTGCAGAGGCCCTGTGGATCGAGTATTATCCCCCCTATGAGGTGCTTGGTATCTTTCGGTCAAAATGACAAGTCTCTTTCTGGTAGGCAAGTGACGAGATGACGGGACATAGTCGTACGCTTTGATCCCTAATTTTTGCCTGGACCGCCCTTTCGGGTTTTCAATCCATCGGGATACCCTTTTTTGCCCAAGCCGCCTTTTCAGGTTTTCGACCTGCCGGGTGTACAGATTTTTCATTTTTATCCCTAATTTTTGCCCTAACCCTTTTGGTTCGTCGAGAAGCCCTTATTTTTTCCTAGGCAAGACGACCTAGCGGGTCTTTGATTATGCGTAGTATTTTCAGATTATGTCCAAGCTCTCAGGATGTAGGGAGGTGTCATTGTCGGTAGTGTTGTGTTGCCATACTACCAGAAGATCTTCGTTTTATCATGCAAGATTCGTTACTGGAATTCACGTCCAGTGCCCCTATTGATTAGATGGAGATTTACCCCTGGCTATTTGGCATTTTGAGAGATTCCTTGAATCTTGACTTGACTGCCCCAGATGATGGACAATGACCATGCCGTTCCCCTTGATTGGAAGTATTTTGTTCACTAGATATTCTTCATGCGAACTTCTCTGCTGTTTGAACAAATGGTCATATGCGAACAATGTTATTTTAAGAATGCAAAGCTTATGTCTGTTTTGAAGTTTTTTTTTGAAAATGCAGTTTTTAATAGAACAAGCGAATTTTTTTTTAATGTGATGCCAACTCAGGATTTTACAGCAAACCCTACAGGAGTCAGGATACCTTTTGTAACAATATGCTTTCGAACTAACCCATGCTTCAACTAGGACTTTTTAAGAGTTATAACGTGGCCTGGTTTACGGTTTAAGAAACAATGGATAAAGGCTCAAATTTTATTTGTACCCACCCGTTCTTCGTGATGTTCTTCGATCCTAAACTCAGCTAATTGTGCATTTAGATCCCGTTTGAGTCTTTACTCTGATATTCCAGTGATGGTTCGGATACTGACAGTTTATTTTGAACAGGCATTCATTTTTGTTGAGAGTTTGTAGGATCTCTTTCCTTTTGATTTTTATTATCCCTGTCTTTTGCATGAACTGTTTCTTTTTATGATTACAGTTAGCGGGATGCCCCAATTTTTTCTTAAGTCTCCTTCACAGGTTTTGACTTAATGGGCTTTTATTTTTAAGAGATAATGACTGCCTGTCCTTACGATTATACGGAACCATCACCGTCTTTTGTTTCAGAAGGACTTCTTTGATGCCATTCATTGTGCACCTGAATTATCTGAGAAAACTACCCTGCCCCAGGTTATAATTAAGGGTTTTAATTTGTGAAAAGAAAAACTCCAACTTCTCTGGCTCAAAGGGGTTGACGAGGGATTATCTTCCTTATAACTCCACTGTTTAGGATTTTAAACAATGCCTGTACATCGTCAGCGGGGCCTGTTCAAAAGCATACTGTAGATATTTTGGTATCATTTTTTTCATCCTCCCTCTAAAGGTTTAGAATTTTTAATCGGGAGTTCATCATCACAAAAAAATGAAAGCAATTTGAATATAGTGAAATACGAATGGATTGATTCAAAACAGACATATGCAATGCATTGATAAGGTAATAAGGTTTGACATGAATAAATGTTCGAACAATCAAAAGAAAATTACAACTTGAAAAATTCTACTGAACAAAAAGTCTTCTCGTCTCAGTACTTGTCACTTCAAATGGTGAACCTTGGGAGGATGGCAAAAGAATTCAATTTGACCGTCTTGTGTGAGTTCTAATGCTACTTCATCAATCAGGTCTTGCACCTTGTTCCTCAAAGTCCAACAATCATCCGTATCATGCCCCGGGCCATCAGAGTGATAAGCACAACAGGCATTAGGTTTATACTTTGGTGATGTAGTGTTGGGATTCTTTGGAGGGTCCCTTAACATTACCAGATTCAATCTCAACAGGTGTTGTAAAGCCTGAGACAGTGACATGTCGAGCCTGGTAAATTGCCTCCTGGGTATAATTGGCTTACTCTGATCAAATCGTTGTTCTTGGCGAGGTCGTTGTTGGACCTGTGAGGTAGTAACAACTTGGAGAGGTATATTATTCATCAAACCAGACCTTTGCCTTCTCGGAAGTTGATTAATGACTTGGTCCCCGTCCTTGACTATTTGCTTCATGTCGTCGTATCTGTCTTGACGAAGTTGATTGACAATGGTTATCAGCTCTTCTTGCTCCCGAGCTAAGCCTTGGATAAGATCCATCTGCCTCAGCATCTGGGTTTTCATGGAACTGAACTCAGCTTGCAGTTGTTCCAGCCGTTCGTCCTTATTGTCTTCAGGACTTTTCTTGACCAAGTTCCCCGTGAGGAGTGTTCTCAACTCTTGCTGCCTCTTGGATAGGTTTAGGAAGATTTCCTTGAACTGAGTCTCTTGAGTATGAAGATCTTGGTTGTCTTGTTGGAGAGCCATTGCTGAAATAAACAGCGAGAACATGAGAGATATGTACTGGGAGACATGTGATGCAATGATATGTATGTATGCAATGTCTTCAAGGATCCCGCGGGGTAAACAAGAAACTCGTTAGAATTTGAATTTTGCAGCTTTGATTGAAGAAACTTCATGTTGTTAAGAGTCCTTCTTCAACAGTCAAGCTCACCATATCGAGTGGGTCATAGCCCCTGACTCAAATTATCGTGTTTTGATTTCTAGACAACCTTGGCTAGAGGAAAATAAATCCCCTTTTCCCTTGCTAGACATTTGATTTACCATAACCTGTATCACAGACCCTTGAGATCCTTGAAATGGTTAAGGAAATGTTAAGGTATGATGTTATGATGTGTATGCTATGCATTTAAGCAAAAGTGTGAAGTGATGTAAGTAAACCCTGTAATAAATCCAAATTATTGGATAAGGACTGTAAACAAAACCTGCAAGGAACTCATGTTGTTAGGTAACAAGAATGTGCAAGTAGTTCATGTTTGAAGGCACACAAGTCACACAAATAGCCTTAAGTTTAGGCTGGCATGGAGTTTAGATATTACCCTCTTTCAGTTTAGTTGGTTTAAACCTGTCCTAAAAATAGTAACCGGGTTCTAGAGGATCTCAATATCACTGACTACCCTCAATTGGTCATAATTCCAGTTTAGCAACCTTTTCTTGCGGCCGAAATCATCGCGAGAGTTTAGTCTCATTGAGTGTAGCATACTGCTACTGTTCTATGGCCAAGTTGGTCAATTTAAAGGTTCTAAGGTCAGTTTGTGCTTAATGACCCCTTAGATGACCCATATTCTCCTCGTTCCAACACAAGGGATATCAGTACAATCTAAAGTGTCACACCAACGTAGCTACTACTTCAACCGTATCGGTCTACGCCGTACAGTTCCCTCACAGTTTATTGCTACTTACCTAAAGGGTATCCCCTAGATCCGGGTTAGGATCTATAGTAACTCCGATACAAGTCCACAAATATAAATCATACAAAGCATACACTTGAAAACACAATGATCTAATCCTAAGGTACACCTCACTTAAAAATATCCCTAGTAGAGTCGCCAGTTCTGTGATCGGTGGGAAGAGAACTGACTGTTTTTGGAATGCTGGTTTATGTTTTGCGTTGGTTTTTGCAAAGTGTCGCGGTAAGCAAGAGTCACCACCGTCTTTTATTTTATCCAACAAGGAAAGGAAAAAAAGCATAGAAAAATTCTTTTTTTGAGATGTTTCTCGGGTTCGGGAGGTAGATTATAGAAAGGGAAGGTGTTAGCACCCTTTCTATCCGTGGTTATCCACGGGCTCTTAGGTACTTGCTCATTGTGTTTTCAAAATTTGCTTTTCTTTGTGTTTGTTGGTTTGAAAGAGTTTTTGTTTTGTTTTAGAGAGAGCAAGTATTTAAGAACCATCTACCTACTCGAAAAAGGAATTAATCTGTGCAAGTATCCTTTAGACAACGCTAGCCCACTATTGATGAGTAGGTAGCATCGTCATTGGAGTTTTAAGGGTCAATTCGATGAAGGGACGTGTGCTCACTAAAGCAATGTTAGGACGCCTTAGCGGTAACCCTAATGTCTTAGATCATTTTATCCGAGGCAACCGTTTCGAGGCAACTTATGATCTTTGGACAAGAGGATGACCTCTAAAACTTCCTATACTCAATGTCCATGTTCGAAGGTAACCAAGTGAGGTGTACCCTAGGAGTGCGCTTGTGCGAGTGTGTTATTTCGGTTAATTTTATCTTTGTACATGTCATGGGTGAGCTATGTTGATTTTAAGTTTATACATTTGATCTTGTCATGCATTCCCTATTATCAAACATCTAACAGTGTATAGTTTGCAGAAATTAAATTGCGGAAATTAAATCTAAACTATTACAAGGCGTCTGGTATTTACATCGCCAAAACAACCCTTTAATTTAAATTGCAGAAAATAAATAAAGCGATAAATTCCTAATTAAAAGCTATTACATTCCGGAAGCAATTACAATATTGAATAAAATGATACGCGTGCGAGAAAATTAAATCGGCGCATTTTTTAGGGTTTTGACCCTTTTTTTTGAAAGAAAGAGATTTTTTTGTTAGTTTGAATTAAAAGAAACTAGATCTAAGTTAATTATTAAATTAAATGAGCTAATTAATTAATTAATTAATTAAAATAATATTTTTTTGGATTTTTGAGTATTTAAGGAAATAAAATAAAATTGGTCAAAGTTAGTAAAAACCTAATTCTACATTAATTTTAATTATTTTGCAAAAGATGTTAGAAGTTAAACCTATTTAAAACTAAATTAATTAAGTTAGTATTTGTTTATAAAAATAAAGTCAAATTTAATTTTAATAAATAAATAATATTTTTGGTGTTTTTGATTTTATTAAGAAAAAGAATTTAATTGGTTAATGAATTTATAAAAATAAATTAACAAAAAACAATTAAATAAAAAGAAATATAAAGAAAAAGAAATAACCAAAAAAGGGGGTGCTGGGCCTGATTTGAATGTGAGAATAGCATTTTCAAGGCCCAACAGGCGCTGGCCTGGGTTGACTTTTCCAATTCTCTATGGCACGTTGACTAGGGTGTAGGATGGTCATTCAATCTTGGCCATTGGATTTGGCCTGCAGGCCATCTGGCGCTTGGGATCTAGAGATCCATGGTAGGCCATAGTTGATGAAGCACGCTGGAACATCTGTAAGAAAAATGCAACAAATATATTGGGGGACCTGGGATTCGAACCCAGGTCCCATTGGACTTTGAACTAATGCGCTTGCCAGCTGAGCCAATATGCTTAATTGTTAATGGAATAAACAATGATCATTATATGTGAAACAAACCATTATGCCAGAAAAAATAAAAATAAGCGCGAATATTTTGAAACAGCCAATGGGAAGAAGACACGCCTTCGTCTTCTTCGTGTAAAACTGGTTTTCTTACCTGCGGATTTTTATCGGCAGCAAAATCCGTGGCTTGCTTCTAAAACTCATTCTAAGCCATATAAACGCAAACGGAGACCATCACCATGCTCGTCTCTTTCCACTGATTTCATTTATGTCCATGGTTGGTCCTAATTTTACCTGAAATCAAAACGCCTAAAAACAAGAAACTCAAACCCTAGTTTCGGGTAGGGCTTTACAGGCTACAAAAACTCAATTGAATATTGTATAATGCTTGGAAATCATTCAAGGATGATGAATATGTTAATGTTTGGGCAAAAAGATGCAAGAACAAGAGATCACGATTCCATGTTCAGGGCGGGATTCAAGCAGACTTACAGCACGATTGGGGATGTTTCAGAGCTTGATTCTGATTGCTTTAGCTTCAATGGACGTCAGGCAAGAAGATAGCGTTGAGCTTTTGCCTTGAATTTTCCCCCAATATGGATTTCAGTTTTCAACTTTTTCAAGCTTTTTCAAGTTTTGGTTTTGTCGTTTGTGCAGCCTCTCGGTCGTGTCCTTGTATGCTTTGTATTGTATAAGTATATTGGAAGCAATTAGGTTTAGTTTTGGGCTTGGAATCTGTTGTACCCCAAAATTTGCCCTCCCATATTCTTCAAAGTTTATCAAGAAACATCCTCAAGTGGTTCAAGATCTCTCAAGGGTTGCACAGTTCAAACACCCTCCTAAGCCAGTCAAATTAGGGTTTTGGTTCTTGCAAGAAAGTTGAGGTTTTCAAGGGCTCAATCAAGTCCCATATGCTCATAAACATTGTCAAGCACCTACATGTCAAGTTTCAAGGCTCACAAGGTCAAGTTGCACAATCAAAAACCCTAATTGCTTCACAATCAACTGCAGGGGCAAAATGGTCATTTGGCAGTCAAAAGTTAAAATTTTTGGTCAACATCTTATTTTAAGGCCACAATAATCATTTGATCAAGTCTTGATCATGATTCCACAAGAATGGCTCAAAAATCATCAAGATGCAAAAGTTTCCATTTTTGGATAGTTGAAAAGTCAACTGTAACTTGACCAAGGCATAACTTTTTCATGGTTCATCAGAAAAATCCCATCCAATGCTCATTTTGAAGGGGATGACATTTCCTACAACTCATCTTCACATTACAAGTCCAAGAAATGCTCTCATAAAAATTTATCAATTTCAACATTATAGGTCATTTTCAAAAGTCAACAAAAAGGCACTTTAAGTCAAAGACCATAACTTGAGATTGGTAAATCAAAATGACATGGGACCAAAGGCATTGGTTAGAGGACTTCAAGACCTTTCCAAAATGTCCAAGAACATGTTCATATGATCAAAATTGAGCAAGATATGCATTGGAGAAGTTGGGAAATGTTTGTGAAATTGCCAAAGTCAACTATCCTTGAAACTTCATTTTTGACAAAAAGGGCCCACTTTTTCCACTTGGTTCAGCTTGGCCATGCCTCCCACGTGTCCCACAATTTATTTCAAGATTAAAAATTAATTTTTCCATTTTTATTTAATTTTATTTGATTTAATTCATTTTAAATCTTTAAAATTCAAATGAAAATCAAGAAAATTAAATAAAGGATATTTTGTGGCTTGAATAGTTTTGATACACCATGAAGCACCTTCCAAATTCGTGTACATCCTATTATGAGCATGGAATTCAAAATTGGACATAAAAGGCAAGTTTTCTTCAATGGAGTTTATGGCAAAATCAAAAACATAATTGCAAGGCTTTAAGGCTCATGATATTGGTTGATTATGATTGATAACCATATATGCAAGCCTTCTATATCGAATACACGACCGAGAACACTCCCAAACGGCCAAACCAATCTCAAAATTTCAAGAGAAAAGTGACAAACTGAAAACCATTGTCCAATACAATTCAATCCTTCCTTTTGATCCAAACACGTTCCTTACATCCCCAGGAACGATTTGCAATCATTAACAAGTCAAAAAACTCAAGGAATCACTCATCATGCCCCCACGGTTTGTCCAATATTTTGAGAATCGAAACTCCATTTTTATGCCTCAACAATTCATTTTGATCATTGTTATGCATTGCTGACATCGTTATGAAACTTTCTGTATATTTTAATTTGATTATAAGGCTGTAAAACGCAAAGTGCCATTGTTGGTTTCTAGGTTTTCAGAGCTTTGAAATTGGGGTATTTCTCATGCTGTAAAATTAAAACTCCAAACTGGCATGGCCAAAATCAGTGTGACAAGATGAAGCTAAAGCATACCTCGCGCCTTTTTTATATTCAACAAGCGTCTATTTGCTATTTTTAAAATGCCTGCATTTTTTGGGGGTTTAAAACCCCCGCTATGTGTTTTATATTTACAGGAAAGGTTGAAGACGAAGGGCGTGGCAATCAGGGAGTGGTCAATTCAAATTGACGCGCGCGTTTCAGCATATAACGCATTTGTATTATATAATATTTGTTGTTTATTAGGTTTACAAATAAGCGCGTTTGGTTCAGTGGTTGGCTATGTGTTTGGTAATCTCTGGGACCTGGGTTCGATTCCCAGGCCCCCCCATAGTTCCATATTATTTTTTCAAATGCTTTCCTGTGCAGATTCCAAGATGATGTGCACCATAAACCTCATCCAAGAGCCAGCCAAGTGTCCACAGATGCAGATCCAAAGGCCTAGAAAGCAAGAACACCATGCTCAGGAGTCAACAGCGCTCCACTCAATTCCAAAGGTCAACGTGGCTGAAGCTTTAATGGGCCACAATTCCAATCAAACACCCTCAAATTCCAGCCCACACCCCCTCTTGGGTTTACTCTTCTTTTTTATTTTTTTCATTTTCATTTTTTTATTTGCCTTATTTTATTATTATTAACAATTAACTTAATTAATATTTTCATAAAAAATCAAAAAAAGAAGAACTAACATTATTTTTATTATTATTATTTTATTTTTTGTAAATAAATATTAAATAAATTAGTTTTAATTAGGCCATTTTAACTTTTTTTAAATAACTAAAATAACTTAGAATTAGGTTAACTTAGAATTTTAATTCTCTTATTTTATTTCATAAAAGCATAAAAATACAAAAAAAAACATTTTTTTTCTTTTAATAAATTAATTAATTAGATTAGGTTTATTTAATTAATTGCATTTAATTCAAAAAAGGACAAAAAATTCAATTTCTCTTCTTAAAAGGGTCAAAACCCTTAGAAAATTCCCGATTCATTCTTTCGCGCACATTTTAGTTTTAATTCTTTATTTTGATTATTTCTGTAACTGCCTCCGGATGTAATAGTAATTAGGATTTTTACTGCTTTATTTCTCGCACTTTATTTTACCAAAACGGGTCTTTGTATTTTTGGCGATGTATAGACCCGCGCCTTGTAATAGCGTAGAACTTTATATTTCTGCAATTTACTTTCTGCACCCCTTAACTGTTAAATGCATGAAAGAATGTATGGTAAATAAAAAATAACTCGTAGCTCACCAATAACATGTACAAAAAAATTAACTGAAAAACAACACACAAAGCACATGCCACCCCTAGGGTACGCTTCACTCGTTGCCTCGAAACGTGGTCATCAAGTATAGGGTGTCTTAGAGGTCGCCCTTCTGTCTAAAGATACAGTTGCCTCGAAACGGTTGCCTCGGATAAAAGGATCTAGGACATTAGGATTACCACTAAGATGTCCTACCATTGCTTTGGTGACCACACTATCCCGATAATCGAATTGACCCGAACACCTCCAACGATGGTGCTACCTACCTCTCAATGGTGGGATAGCACTATCTAAAGGACTCTTACACAGCTTAATTCCTTAGAGTAGGTAGATTCTCTTAAGTACTTGCTCTTTTCAAACAAACAAAAACAACTTTTCGCACCCGCACTTTCTAAAAGTTTTCAAACAAATTTTTCACACACTCTTGAGGACAGATACAAGAGTTACTTAGAAAATTTTCAAACGAAACTTTTTCAAAACCCACACACACTTGAAAAGCAAACAAATTTTGAAAACATAAGAGCAAGTACCTAAGAGCCTGTGGATAACCACAGATAGAAAGGGTCGTAACACCTTCCCTTTCTATAAATCTACCTCCCGAACCGAGAAACATTCTCGAATAAGGAATTTTGCTGTGCTTTTGTCCTTTCCATGTTGGAGAACATAAAAGACAGTGGAGACTCTTGCTTACCGCGACATTTTGCGAAACCAGCTTAAAAAACAGTCAGTTCTATTTCCACCGATCACAGAATCCATGAGAATTGATGATTCAAGATTTGATATGATCTTCCATGAACAAGTTTCCAAAAATGTCTCAAATCAAATATTTTGTGCACAAGCTAGCTTGATACGAGTTTGATTGTGTCCATCATGATAATTGAAAGCTGTAATGATCAAAAAGATATCAATTGATTAAATTTTGGATTTTATTTGGATTTAAATTGATTTAAAATGAATTAAATTAATAAAAATCAAATAAAATAGAAAAATCAATAATTGGACATAAAACTGAAGATAGGACACGTGTGTAGTGTGACAAGATCAAATCAAGTGGAAAAAAGTGGGCCCTTTTGTCAAAATTTGATGTTTTGGGGATAATGGACTTTTGGCAATTTTGGAAAAATGCCCAACTTCAACAATGCATAACTTCTTCAATTTTGAACCTTTGTAGGTGTTCTTAGACTTTTTAGAAACCCTGAGATGTCCTCTAACCAACCATTTTGGTCTCATCTCATTTTGATATTCCATGCTCAAGTTATATGCTTTGGAAAAAAAGGTGTTTTTGTTGACTTTCAAAAATGACCTATAATGTCCAAATTTGTAACGTTTTGTTTGTGCATTTATTGATCTTGGGGTGTGAAGATGGATTATATTAAATTACATCCTATTCAAAATGATCTTTGGATGGGTCATTTCTCATAAAGTATGAGAAAGTTATGCTTGGTCAAAGTTGAGTTGACTTTTCCTACAAAACCCTAATTTAGCAACTTCTGAATCTTGATGAATCTTGAGAAATCCTTGATGAATCATGATCAACCCATGATAAAATGATGAATTATCCTTCAAAATGAGAATGTTGACAAAAAATCTTGAGGTTTGACTATTTCTAGGTCACAGTTGACTTTTGCCCTAACACAGTCGACTTTTGGACCTCTTGAGCAATTGATTGACCAAACTTTCTCTGCAAGGTTTGAAATTTGACATGGATAAACTTGAGAACATATTAAGGCATTGAGGAGTACTTGAGGTCATTTGGATGCAAGGACCTTGATGCAACACAAAACCCTAGTTTGAGATTGACTGCCTTAGGAGATGATTTGACTGTCCAACCCTTGAGCAATCTTGAGCCACTTGGGGATTCTTCTTGACATGTCTTGAGAAATATGGGAGGGAAAATTTTGGGGTACAAAACAAAACAATAAGGATCAGAAGTTCTGAAGCCAGGCGCGTGGTGACTCGTTAGTGGAATCAGAAGTTCTGGATTGGTACACTCTGAGGTCCTGTAAGAAATGTCAGAGGGAAAGGAAACAGAGGTTCTGGTGGTATTCAGATAGTGATCCAAAAGTCAGAAGTTATGTATTGTGCTAAAATAGTGAGTGAACATCAGAAATTCAGTGCGTTGTCAGCGTGTGGAAAATCAGAAATTCTGAGTGTTAAAACAGCGAGTGGAAGCATCAGAAGTTCAGTGTTTTTAACGTGTAGGGAGAACTCAGAAGTTCTGTGCTGTGCTAAAATAGTGAGTGAGCATCAGAAGTTTTGTGTGTTAAAATGGTAAAGAGAACTCAGAAGTTTTGAGAAAATCCTAGAAATTTTGTGTGTTAAAATGGTGAATGAAAAACAGAAGTTCTGTGTTAGATTTCAACTCTTTCATTATATTAATCAGCACATCAGCAATTTATTCAATCCTTAATAGCAAATCAGGAGGATAAAAGCACAACAGTTTATAGAAGTTCTAATCCAAATTCTGAGCCTATCCTTAATCAAGAAGTTCCGATCCATAATTTTCCTACTTATGCAATGATATGGACAACATTATTGTGATATTTACATATTTAATGATGTTCTGAATGAGAAGATGCAAAGTTAGAAAGATTTACCTTGAATCTGGAGCGTGTGCTTGGAACTTGAACTGCTGCCTTCAAATGTTCTGGAGTCAGCAAGAGCAACGAGAGAGAAAATGCCAAGTTCTTTGATTCAAAGGGAAGAACAAAGGTTTTGTTTTCTGTTTGGGAATTCTGGATTTTTTACGAAGGTTTCATAGTTTTCTTTTCTCTCTTTTGATAATTTTCTTTCTCAAAAAACCCATCCCCTTGAAAGTGTGATCGAGCAACTTATTTATAGATGGGTTTGCTGTGGTTTTGGGGGGAAAAACAAATGGGATTCAAACCTTTTTGGTATACTGTTCCATTACTTTTTAACCATAGTTTTTGTATGCTAATTTGATGCAAATATGGGGTTTTAAAAAAGTGCAGGTGTGGACTGGATCAACAGCTGATTGCAGGACTGTGATATAGCAGGGCAGCAGGCTGCTTAAATGAGGTTTTGGGATTTGGTGATGTTCTTATCACAGAAGATCAGAAACGTAACCTCCATATGCTAAAGGGTTATGTTCTGACCGAAGCACATTGCTTCCATATGTTCTGATTGAAGCATCATGTTCTGAACCGTGTCTGTAAATTCTGACTGCACATGCATGGAGGCTAACTCAAGTTCTGAAGTATCATATTCTTTTAACACTTAGAAAATTTTCTAAATGTTTAGAAATTTGATTTTTTTTCAAATTAATTTCTGACTTCAGATTTTTGATGAACCAATTTCATGTCTTGATGAAATATAATTGTTGAAACTTGATTTTTGATCTAAAAGTCAAAGTTTGACTTTTCAGTGTGCTTTTGACCATTTTGCCCTTGTGAATGATTTTCTTGAAAAGTTGTAATTCAAGACTTGAAACTCGATAGAAGCAAACCTGAGGGTCCAGGATGATCCTTTGAGAAATGAGAGGGCAAATTTTGGGGTACAACAGCTGCCCCTGTTCAATCTTCTTAAGCCTGAGGATGTAGATTGGCTGGTCTGCCTTTCGTGATCTGAAGGTGGAAGATGATTGAACACTAGAGTGCCCAGAAATTTACACTCACATGAAGTAATACTAATTGGTGATATCGGGAATGGGATTACAGATTCCATTTGGAAGGCAACAGAGAATTGTCGGAGGTGGGCTTAAAGATGCCATCCATAGGTGATTGTTGACAGGAATTATACTAAGTCTAAATTCTGACTTCAACCGGAAAAGAAATCATAATAAATCTTGGAGAGATTTATCTGAACCAGAGAAAGATGTCTGCGGGAAAGATTCAGAATAAACCATTGAGAGATTTAAACTAAACCAGCAGAGGTCTTGGATATTCTCCTATTTATGATGGGCCTGTGTAGGGCTGCTTCATGATGAGTCCATGTAGAACTGCAACTAGAATTGTCTGAGAAGGAATCTGGGTAGGATTACTTCATGATGAGTCCGTGTGAAACTGCATCTGGAAATGAGAAGGAACCTGGATAGGATTCTTTCATGATGACTCTGTCTGAAACTGCATCCGGAAATGAGAAGGAACCTGGGTAGGATTACTTCATGATGAGTCTGTGTGAAACTGCATCTGGAAATGAGAAGGAACCCGGGTAGGGTTACTTGATGATGAGTCTGTGTTAGAATTCATTTGGAATGAGAAGGAACCTGGGTAGGGTTGCTTCATGACGAGTCCGTGTAAAACTTCATCTTGGTTATAGGAGGAAACTGTGTAGGGTTGCTTGATGATGAGTCCGTGTAAAACTGCATTTGGGAATGAGAGGAACCTGTGTAGGGTTGCTTGATGATGAGTCTGTGTAAAACTGCATCTGGAATTGTCTGAGAATGAATCTGGGTAGGAATACTTCATGATGAGTCCATGTGAAATTGCATCTGTGTAGGGTTGCTTGATGATGAGTCAGTGTAAAACTGCATCTGGAGATGAGAGGAACCTATGTAGGGTAGCTTGATGATGAGTTTGTATAAAACTGAATTTGGAATGAGAAGGAACCTGGGTATGGTTGCTTGAATTGGTCGTATAGATAAATGCCCTGACTTGTTACAAGTATTAATTTCTGACCTTTTGAAGATTATTGACAATAGCCATCTGTTGATTAACCTTTTCCTGAAAAAGGTAAAACATTAGCTGTATGCAACATTATGATGTATGAAATGCATGGTGTAATGATGTTCTCAAAATAAATGAGATTGTGTCATATGCACTTGTCATGTATGTAATATGATGCGTGTAGGGTGAAATGTATCTTTGTCTGGGAAAATAAATCCTCGACAAATGCTGGGGAGTCAATAAATCCGGACTGCCGTTGAAGAGTAGTTGAGTCTTCAAACTTTGCTTAGAATATTTCCACCATGAATTCCTGTTTTGTTGTTTGAGGAGAGCTCCATTGAGGAATGTTGAAAACTCTATGGAGAGTGTTGATTCTTGTTTGGGGAAAAGAGTTCAGGAGCCTTGGTCGTTCGTTGCTCTACTGGGGAGTCGAAGTTGAACTGATATCTGGTCGGGTCCAGGCTTCACAGTAACTTGCTGGGGAATGTAGAGTAGTCTATTGGGGAAGAGGAGTTGTGGTCCTATGATTAGTCGGAGAGGAAAACTCATGCTAGGGAATCCGTAATTTGTTTGTGAAATAAAACCTGTTGTCAGTCTGTTGGAGAGTCGTCGACTTCACTGGTAGAAATCCTCGAGGATTCTTGAAGTCGATTCAGTTGGGAAGAGGTTTTCAGAGATTGAAAATCTGGCTGAGGAATCATCCTATGAGAAGGATTCTGGGGAGATTTGTCACTACCCCTAGTAGCAAGTGCTTATGACACTGCCAGGAAATGTTTGATTGTATGTAACCCTTTATTGGGATTTGCGTCCAATGCCCCAAGTGATGGAGATGGTGACCTGCCCCTGGTTATTCAACATTTTTTGAGAGATTTCTTGGAGTCTTGACTGGACTGCCCCATGTCATGTCGTGTCTTTTTGCTTAGGATATCTATTATTGAAAGTGTCATCCCACTTGAAGTGACTTTGTTCACTGAGATAGCTTTTGTTCATCGGATATTCGTTGTGTGAATTTCTCCACTGTCAAACAAATAGCCACATGAAAACAACGATATTCAAATAATGCAAAGTTTATGTTTGTCTTGAAATTTTGAAAATGCGTTTTAGCAAGTAATGAAATTTTGTAAGCAAATTCAAACTCAAGATTTAGAGTAAAGCCTTGTAGGAGTCAGGATACCTTTTGTAACAACATGCTTTCGAACTAACCCATGCTTAAATTAGGACTTTTAAAGGGTTGTAATGTGGCTTGGTTCACAATTTAATTAATGAAGGATAAAGGCTCAAAGTGTATTTGTACCCGCCCGTTCTTCGTGATGTTCTTCAGTCTTAAACTCAGTTAATTGTGCGTTTGGACTCCAATTGAGGTTGGAATGACGTTTTGGTGATGGTTCGGACAAGTTTAGTTTATCGGAAGGCAGTCCTTTTTTGAAACATTCATGTTGTTGAGGATTTGTAGTGACCTCTTTCTTTTGATTTGTTATCCCTGGTTTTTGTCTGACTATTCTTGTTTTTATTTATTTTAGATTACAGTCAACGGGATGCCCTAGTTTTCTTAAAGTCTCCTTCGTAGGTTTTAACTTAGTGGGTTTTTATCTTGAGAGATAATGACTTCCTATGTGCTAGGGAATCATCATTTGTCTTTTGATTTCAGAGGAATGTTTTTGATATCATTCGTTGTATTACGAAGTGAAAATTTGCGACTGAATGTGCATTTGAATTACCTGAGAGACTACCTTGCCCCAGGTTTTGATTAAAGTTTTCAATTTGTGTAAAAAGGAAACTCCTACTTCTTTGGCTTAAAGGGGTTGACTAGGGATTATCTTCCTTATAACTCCAGTGTTTAGGATTTGAAAGGACGCATGTACATCGTCAGCAAGGTCTGTCCAAAAGCATACTGCATGAGATTAAGGCATTGTTTTCGTCATCCTCCCTCTAAAGTCTTGTAACTTTTAGCAAGAGTTAAATATCATAAAAGGAGTAAAAATCATAATTTAAATAGAATGAAAATGAATGGATTAATTCAATACAAACATATTTAATGCATTAATGAAACAAAGTTTGACATAAATAGATAATTATTTGAATAAAAGAAATTACAAATGAAAAATTCAAAATGAACAAGACGCTCTCAATGATTCCGCATAGGAGCAGTGATCACGTTTGGAGTCTCCGGAAGGTCAAACTCGATCTCATTGGCGTTAATCAAATTCTGAATCTTGTACTTCAACGCCCAACAATCGTTAGTATCATGCCCGGGACCATCGAAATGATAAGCACACGTTGCATTAGGATTGTAGTTAGGAGAAGAAGTTTTGGGGTTTGGATGAGGTCATATCAACGTAATCAGGTTCATCTTCAACAAGTGTTGTAGCGCTTGAGACTGCGTCATGTTGATGTTGGTAAACTGTCTTTTGGGCTCGTCTGGACTTCGTTGATTTCCCCTTTGTTGTTGTCGGTGCAACACTGAACCAGAGATCAGGGATGCCCCCACGTGTTGGTCATGATGACTCTTTTGGCCATACACAACATTGGACTCTTTCTTCCCATTGTATGGATTTTTCTGAGCATCAGAGGGTGTAGCTCCTTAGATCTTTCCACTTTTGATGCCAGCTTCAACTCTTTCGCCAGTCAGTACTGACTCGGTGAACCCGGCCGATGAGCTTCCGATTAGGTGATTGAAGAAAGGTCCCGTCAAGGTTCCCATAAAGATGTCAATTAGCTCCCTGTCAGTTAGAGGGGGCTG
The DNA here is from genome assembly GCA_948472305.1 of Vicia faba. Lineage (NCBI taxonomy): Eukaryota > Viridiplantae > Streptophyta > Magnoliopsida > Fabales > Fabaceae > Vicia > Vicia faba. The sequence continues at coordinate 250,211,368 of OX451736.1, read as the reverse complement.
CACCCTACCAGCCATAACTCTCCACTTTTGGGCGTATCCTTTGAAGCTCTCGTTGGAACCCATGGTCATGTTTTGCAACTGCACACGAGTTGGTGCAAGATAAGCATTGTATTGGTACTGCTTGTAGAAAGCAATAGCTAGATCCTCCCAGGTGTGGATACGAGAACTCTCCAATTAATAGAACCATTCAAGTTAAGTCCCAATTAAGCTCTCTTGGAAGAAATGGATCCAAATATTCGGATCAATTGTGTATGGTTGAATCTTGCGGACATACGACTTTAAGTGCATCTTAGGGCAAGAGACTCCATCGTACAGGGCAAAGGTAGGGATTTTGAACTTTGGCGGGATGACACTCCAGAAACCAAACCCATGTGTGATACGGTGGGAAGAACTGACTATTTTTGGAATGCTGGTTTGCGTTTTGCGTTTGTTTTTACAAAATGTCGCGGTAAGTAAGAGTCGCCACCGACTTTTATTTTATCCAACAAGGAAAGGAAAAAAGCACAGAAAAATTCCTTTTCCGAGATATTTCTCGGGTTCGGGGGGTAGATTATAGAAAGGGAAGGTGTTAGCACCCTTTCTATCCGTGGTTATCCACGGGCTCTTAGGTACTTGCTCATATATTTTCAAAATTTTCTTTTTTCTTTGTGTTTGTGGGTTTGAAAAAGTTTTTGTGTTTGAAAGGTGTAAGTGTGAAAAGTTTTGTTTTGTTTTGGAAAGAGAAAGTACCTGAGAACCATCTACCTACTCGAAAAAGGAATCGTTCTATGCTATCTTCCTTTAGACAATGTTATCTAACTATTGATGAGTAGGTAGCATTGTCGTTTGGAGTTTAAGGGTCAATTCAAATTTAGGGACGTGCGGTCACTAAAGCAATGTTAGGACACTTTAGCGGTAACCCTAATGTCTTAGATCATTTGTTTTGAGGCAACAATATCTGAGGCAACCGTTTTGAGGCGACTATGATCTTTTAGACAGGAGGGTGACCTCTAAAGTGACCTATACTCAATGACCGTGTACGAAGGTAACCAAGTGGGTGTACCCTAAGAGTGCGCATGTGCGAGTGTGTCGTTTTCAGTTAATTTTGTCTCTGTACATGTCAACGGTTATCTAAGTTGATTTTAGGTTAAACATCCATTCTTGTCATGCATACCTATTATCAAACATCTAACAGTTATATTTTGCGGAAAATAAATTGCCGAAATTAAATTACAAGGCGTCGGGTATTTACATCGCCAAAAACAACCCTTTGAAATTTAAATGCGGAAAATAAATAAAGCGATAAAAATAGTCCTAATTATCTATTACATTCCGGAAACAAATACATTATTGAATAAAATGGATCACGTGCGGGAAATTAAATCGGGCGCAAGTTCTAGGGTTTTGACCCTTTGTTATTAAAGAAAAGATTTTTTTTGGTTATTTTTGACTTTTAAGAAATAAACTATCCTAAATTAATCATTAAATTAAATTAATTAAACTAATTAATAAAAATAAATATTTTTGGGTTTTTGTGTTATTTAAAGAAAGAAAATAAAATTGATCAATGTTAATAAAAACTAATTATGTCTAATTGATTTTATTATTTACAAAATATATTAAAGTTATCCTAATTAAAACTAAATTAATTAAATTAATATTTGTTAATAAAAATTAAAATTAAAATTTGATTTGAATAAAGAAAATATATTTTTTGGTTTTTAATTTTATGAAGAAAAAGATTTGATTGGTTAGTTAATAATAAAAAATAATAACAAAACAATAAAATATAAAATATAAAATAAGGAGAGATATGAGGGTTTGGGCATGAATGGGAGGTTCAGCATAGCAATTCCATGGCCCAATTGGCGCAGGCCTGGTTGACTTTTGGATCCCATGTGCGTTGGTTGACTTGGTTCCATGGTGGACGTCCCATCTCCATCCATCAAATCTGGCCATTGGGCATTTGTCCATTGATTGAATGAGAGAGTATGATGTACTACAACGCTTGATTTGCATGTGATAACCTGTAGAGAAAAAAAAACAAGGCATATGGGGGACCTGGGATTCGAACCCAGGTCCTGTTGGATGTTGGATGCATGCCACTACCACTGCGCCCCTTTGTTCTATTTGTTAATATATACAAAACAATAAAAATAAAGGAAAAACGAATTAATATGGCAGAAACAAAAAATTAAGCGCGCTAAGTTTGAACCGGCCACTAAGGAGACGTCACACCATCGTCTTCTTCCTCACTCCCTGTAACTTTACTTGCGGATTTAGATCCGCATCTAAATTCGCAGGTCAATCCCAAAATCAATTATAGGCCATAAAAATTCCTCCCAAGACCATGGTTGTGCTCGTCTTTCTCCTTCGGTCATGTCCATGGCCATTAATGGGGCTAATTTTACCTGTAAGGGAAACGCCCAAAAAACAAACCACAAAACCCTAGATTCGATTCTTGGCTTTACAGGTCAGATAAATAAAATTGGATGATACAGAAAGCTTGGAAATTTGATGAGGATCATGAATATGCCAATAGTTTGTACAAATGATGCAGGAATAAAGAGATACGAATTCGAATGCAGAGCAGTTTTTTGAGATACTTACAGAGCTTTTGAACGTGTATGAGAGCTTGCTATGGATTGGTTCTGCTTCAGTGATTGTCAAGGAAACGATTGAGATCGTTCTTGGCTTCTGAATTTGCCTCTAAACACGATTTTGGTTTTCAACTTTTTGTCACTTTTTCCAAGTTTTGTTTTCAGTGTTCTTGCAGCCTCTAGGTCCCAATTTCGTGTGCTTTGGCTTGTATATGTATGATGCAATGCATTAGGTTAACATTTGTGGACTGAATCCTTGCACATTGATGCCATGAGATTTGATTTGATCCACCATTGATAACTTGCCTAATTTGCCAAAAATCCAATCTTTTTGCACATGAAATGCTTGATACAAATTTGATCATGATATTGATGATGATTAAGTCCTGAAAATAGAAAAAGATCTCATGTAATCAAGTTTTGGAATTTTATTTGATTTAAATTGATTAAAAATGAATTAATTCAATAAAAACTCAAATAAAATAATAAAATTGATAAATGGACACAAGGCTGAAGCTAGGACACGTGTGGAATGTGGAAAGCCCAAATCAAGTAGAAAAGAATGGGCCCATTTGACAAAATTTGATGTTTTGAGGATAGTTGACTTTTGGCAATTTTGCAAAAATGCCCAACTTCAACAATGCATAACTTCTTCAATTTTGAACTTTTGGAAGTGTTCTTGGACTTTTTAGAAAGCTTGAGATATCCTCTAACCAACCTTTTTGGTCTCATCTCATTTTGATATTCCATGCTCAAGTTATAAGCTTTGGTAAAAAAGGTGTTTTTGTTGACTTTCAAAAATGACCTATAATGTCCAAATTTTTAACTTTTTGTGAGTTCCTTTTCTGATCTTGGGGTATGCAGATGGATTGTAGGAAATTGAATCCTCTTCAAAATTAGCTTTGGATGGGTCATTTCTCATAAAGTATGAGAAAGTTATGCTTGGTCAAAGTTGGTTTGACTTTTCCTACAAAACCCTAATTTACCAACTTTTGAGTCTTGATGAATTTTGAGCAATCCTTGATGAATCATGATCAACCCTTGATAAAATGATGAAATATCCTTCAAAATGAGAATGTTGACAAAAAATATTGAGGTTTGACTGTTTATAGGCCACAGTTGACTTTTGCCCTAGCACAGTTGATTTTTGGACCCTTTGTGCAATTGACTGAGCAAACTTCCTCTGCAAGGCTTGAAATTTGACAGAGATGACCTTGAGAACATATTAGGACATTAGGGAAAATTTGAGGTCATTTGGACTCTAGGATCTTGATGCAACACAAAACCCTAATTTGGGGTTGACTGCCTTAGGAGATAGCTTGACTGTCTAACTCTTGAGCAATCTTGAGCCACTTGGAGATTTTCCTTGCAATGTTTTGAGAAATATGAGAGGGCAAATTTTGGGGTACAACAGGTGCCCTTGTTCAATCTTCTTAAACCTGAGGATGTAGAATGGCTTTCGTGCCTTTCGTGATCTGAAGGTGGAAGATGATTGAACACTAGAGTGCCCAGAAATTTGCACTCGCATGAAGTGATATCAGCCTGGTGATGTCGGGAATGGGATTATAGATGCCATTTGGAGACGGTTGATAGGAGGTCTTTGACTGGAATAAGAATCAGGGAGATCTTAGCGTCGATCTGACTGAACTAGAGAAGGTCTTGAATTAACTTTGACTGGATAAGAATCAGAAAAATCTTAGAATCGATTTAACTAAACCAGACAAAAGTCTTGGAATATCTTCAACTGGAGTAATAATCAGGGAGATCTTAGCATCGATCTGACTGAACCATAGAAGGTCTTGGATTAACTTTGACTGGATAAGAATCAGAAAAATCTTAGAATCGATTTAACTGAACCGGACGAAAGTCTTGGAATATCTTCAACTGGAATAAGAATCAGGGAGATCTTAGCGTCGATCTGACTGAACCAGAGAAGGTCTTGGATTAACTTTGACTGGATAAGAATCAAAAAAATCTTAGAATCGATTTAACTGAACCGGACGAAAGTCTTGGAATATCTTCAACTGGAATAAGAATCAGGGAGATCTTAGCGTCAATTTGACTGAACCAGAGAAGGTCTTGGATTAACTTTGACTGGATAAGAATCAGAAAAATCATAGAATCGATTTAACTGAACCAGACGAAAGTCTTGGAATATCTTCAATTGGAATAAGAATCAGGGAGATCTTAGCGTCGATCTGACTGAAGTAGAGAAGGTCTTGGATTAACTTTGACTGGATAAGAATCAGAAAAATCTTAGAATCGATTTAACTGAACCAGACGAAAGTCTTGTGAGAGCATCTTTCTGAGGAATCCGCTGAAACAACCCTCAATAAATGTAGTTTTTGAGGGGACTACCAGGTCATATAAGTAGTCAACGGTGTTTATTGATTCGTCTCTCCCTGAAAAGGTAAAGAGTTAGTCATATGCAATGTCATGATGTATGAAATGCATGATATATATCAAGCAATGATGCTCTCAAAATAAATGAGATTGTGTGGTATGATGCGTATATGCCTGTATCATGATGTATGGAAATGTAATGTTTCTAGCTGGGGAAAATAAATCCCGGATAGCTGCTGAAGAATAGAGATGGATTCTTCGCTTCCGCTGGGGATGGCGAATGAAGAGAATAAGCCTGCAGGAGAGGATGAATCCGTTGGGGGAATAAACTGATGAGGAGATTACTCTGTGAGGAAGAGATATTCTGCTGAAGATTCCACTAATAAATTGCGTCAGGATGAATTATCGTTGCTGGTGATATTGAATCCTATTGGGGATTGAATTCCTGTTTGTGAAAGGCAAGAAATCTGCTGGGGATGATCTTTGGTTGCGACTTCTCTAAGAATAACCTTTTAGACTCTTATGGGGATAATCCTTTGATTTCTGCTGGGAATGATCCTTTGAACTCGGCTGGGGAGACTTATTTTTGTACTCCGCTGGGGATAAACTTCCAGAGTCTACTGGGGATGATTCTCCCAACTCCGTTGGGGAAGCTTTTTCAGACTGCGCTGGGAAAATTTTAACTCCACTAGGGATATCTTGTACCCTGCCGGGGACCATTCTTATATTCTGTTGGGGAATATTAAGACTGCCGGGGATATCAAGCCTTTTTAGTGCTGATGGTAGATAAACTCTGCTTGGGGAGAATATTACCGATTCATTCACAGTTGCAAGTCTCAGCTGGGGAGAGCTATCATTACTGTCTTACTCTACGGGGAGTGAAGGTATCCTAGCCATATTCTTCAGATGAATCTACCTTTGTACCTGGAGGACAGAGAAACTGTATAGTTTGGACAATTTTTATTGCCCCTGTTTCTGATATTACCCGTAATCGTCTTTTGTTTCGCATGTAAATATTCATGAGCAACAATTAATGTCAAATGCTTATATCAAAAATGAACATTGGACGTTCTTTACAAATCAAAACAGATAAATAAAAAACAGTTTGAAATTTCTTTGAAAATGAATTGTATTGATTTTGAAGTTTGGCCTGTAAATAGGCGTTTTTGTACAAGAGGCTGACGTCCTAGTAAGAGAACGCCGCCGAATAATAGAATTTACACAATTTGTGAAAAACTAAACAAAATAGCTATGTGAATGATACCACCGGGTTCCAACTCTGCTATGGCCTTTATGTTTTCGAGCATCTCATCACTTTGCTGCTTGGTTGAAGATGAATCAGATTGATTAGTGTCGTCTGAGCTTGATAGTCGATACCAAAGTCTGGATGCAAGGTGATCCAATGAGACACAGTGTTACGCTTTGATCCCTAATTTTTTCCTGGACCGCCTTTTCGGGTTTTCAGTCCACCGGGATACTCTTTTTTGCCCAAGTCGCATTTTCAGGTTTTCGACTTGCCGGGTGTATAGATTTTTTTGTTTTCATCCCTTATTTTTGCCCGAAACCTTTTGGTTCACCGGGAAGCCCTTATTTTTTCCTAGGTCAGTCAACCTAGTGGGTCTTTGATTATGCATAGTATTTTTTCACTATGTCTGCATTGACGGGGTGAGGAAGGTCGTCACCATCCATGGTGGTTAGAATCATAGCTCCTCCTGAGAAAATGTTCTTAACCACAAATGGCCCTTCGTAAGTAGGGCTCCATTTTCCCTTGGGATCACCTTCAGTTAAAATGATGCGCTTGATCACCAGCTCCCCAACTTGATACTCTTGTCGTCTGACTTTCTTGTTAAACGCCTTGATCATCCGCTTTTGATACGTCTGACCATGACAAATAGCAGTGAGTCTCTTTTCGTCGATTAAGTTCAGCTGATCAAGCCGGGTCTGGATCCAGTCATCTTTGCTTAAACCTGCATCTTTCATGATCCGAAGAGAGGGTATCTGAACTTCAATGGGCAGTACGACCTCCATGCCATATACCAAGCAATAGGGCGTTGCCCCTGTTGACGTCCGTGCTGAGGTACGGTACCCATGAAGAGCAAACAGTAACATCTCGTGCCAATCTTTGTATGTCACAGTCATCTTCTGCACAATCTTCTTAATATTCTTATTCGCCGCTTCCACAGCCCCATTCATCTTCAGCCGGTAGGGAGAAGAGTTGTGATGTTGTATCTTGAACTGCTTGCAGAGTTCGGTGATCATTTTGTTGTTGAGATTGGTACCATTGTCCGTAACGATCCTATCTAGTACACCGTATCGACAGATCAGATTATGCTGAATGAACCGTGCCAGGACGTTCTTGGTTATGGTAGCAAAGGAAGCTGCTTCAACCCACTTCATAAAGTAATCAACTGCTACCAGGATGAAATGATGCACGTTGGATGCCGTAGGTCTGATCTCACCGATCATATCAATGCCCCACATTACAAAAGGCCAAGGTGCCGTCAAGATGTTCAGAGGAACTGGAGGTATGTGCACCTTATCAGCATAGACCTGGAACTTGTGACATGTCCGAGAATGCTGATAACAATCGGCTTCTATAGTGGACCAGTAGTATCCTGCCCGAAGGATTTTATTTGCCATGGTGTGTCCACTGGAATGAGTTCTGAAGGTACCTTCGTGTAAATCTGCCATGATCCTTTCTGCCTCGTTCTTATCCACACATCACAGTAAGGTTGAATCATGGTTACGCTTGTAAAGGATACCATTGTTGATGAAAAACTTCACTGCGAACCTCCTCAAAAAATTCTTGTCATTAACAGATGCACCCTCGGGGTATTCTTGAGCCTCAAGGTATCTCTTCACCTCATGAAACCAGGGTTTATCTGCTACCTCTTCAGTCTCAATATCACAGCAATGTGCAGGTTCATCCAATCTTTCAATGATAATCCGGGGAGCTTCGTTTTCCCAATTGACTTTGAACATAGAAGACATCGTAGCCAGCGCATCTGCCAACTGATTCTCCTCTCTTGGGAAGTGTTCAAAGGTTATCTCTTCGAAATGGGGAAGCAATGTCAATACATACTCCTTGTAAGGAATAAGATTTGGATGTTTCATATCCCACTCGCCTTTGATATGACTGATCACAAGAGAGGAATCTACGAAAACACTTAGAAACTTAATCCTTAGGTCAATAGCAGCTCGAAGACCCATGATGCATGCTTCATACTCCGCCATATTGTTGGTACAGTTGAAACATAGTCGGGCAGTAAACGGAGTATGAGAGCCTTTGGGAGATATGATCATGGTGCCAATGCCATTGCCCAAAGCGTTCGAAGCTCCATCAAATTACATAGACCATCGGGATCCCTCCTCCGGTCCTTCATCTGATCCAGATGTCTCACAATCAGTCACTATCATGATATTCTCATCCGAAAATTCAAAGTTCATAGACTGGTAATCATCCACTGCCTGATGTGCCAAATAGTATGCCAACACACTTCCCTTGATTGCCTTTTGGGTCGTGTACTGGATGTCGTACTTGGTCAAGACCATCTGCCATCTTGCTATTCTTCCGGACAAGGCAGGCTTCTCGAAGATATACTTGATTGGATCCATCTTTGATATCAATAGAGTAGTGTGAGTCAGCATATACTGTCTCAGCCGGCGAGCAGCCCATGCCAAAGCACAACAAGTTTTCTTGAGCAGTGAGTATCGGGTCTTATAGTCGGTAAACTTTTTGCTAAGGTAATAAATAGCATGCTCTTTTCGGCCAGACTCGTCATGCTGCCCCAGCACACACCCCATTGAGTTGTCGAGTACGGTCAAGTATAGGATCAAAGGTCTCCCTTCAATTGGAGGCATCATAATAGGCGGCTCTTGGAGATACTATTTAATCCTTTCGAAAGCGGCCTGACATTCATCGTTCCAACGTACTACTTGATCTTTCTTCAGTAGCTTGAAGATTGGCTCACAAGTAGCAGTCAAGTGTGAGATGAATCGGGTAATATAGTTTAAACGTCCCAGAAAGCCTCTGACTTATTTTTCTGTTATGGGAGATGGCATTTCCTGTATAGCCTTCACTTTGGCAGGATCCACTTGAATACATTTTGTCACTTACAACGAAACCCAGCAGCTTACCAGATCTCACCTCGAAGGTGCACTTGTTAGGGTTTAGCCTCAGCTTGTACAATTTCAACCTGTCAAATAGCTTCTGCAGATGGTTAAGGTGTTCTTCCTCAGTCTGAGATCTTGCAATCATATCGTCGACGTATACCTCAATCTCATGATGGATCATGTCATGAAACAAAGCAACCATGGCACGCTGATACGTTGCCCCAACATTCTTTAATCCAAAAGGCATGACCTTGTAGCAAAAGGTACCCCACTGAGTAACAAAAGTTGTCTTCTCCATGTCTTCGGGAGCCATTTTAATCTGATTATAACTGGAGAAACCATCCATAAAGGAGAATACCTTGTGCTGAGCGGTGTTGTCAACCAGAATGTCGATATGAGGTAGAGGGAAATCATCCTTGGGACTTGCCCTGTTCAAATCCCTATAGTCGACACACATTCGAACGTTACCATCCTTCTTCGGTACTAGAACTACGTTGGCCACCCACTGTGGGTAAGAAGTAACTGCTAGAAAACCGGCATCAAACTGTTTCATAACTTCAGCCTTGATTTTCTCAGACATCTCTGGGCGCATTCGACGGACCTTCTGTTTCACTGGAGGACAATCTTCCTTGGTAGGCAATCGGTGAACCACAATATCGGTATCCAACCCAGGCATATCTTCGTAAGACCAGGCAATGATCTCAACATAGTCACGCAGCATCTGAGTCAACCGTTGCTTAACACTAGCTTCTAGATTTGCACCGATCCTGACCTCTTTCTTGTCTATCTCTGTACCCAGATTCACTGATTCCACTGGCTCTTCGTGCGGCTGAATAACCCTCTCTTCTTGAAGTAACAGTCTTGCAAGTTCACTAGGCACTTCGCAATCATCTTCACCTTCGTCTTCGGCTAAGTTGATCGGACTTTCAAAGTCATAACTGGCAGTAGCAGAGTCGTTACCAGTGAGATCCAGAGTGGATGTAGACCTGTATATGTGGTGTGTGTAAAATAGCTGTTTTGCAATATGTAATAAAAAAAAAACAAGGAGCGAAAAATTTGAAATGCAAGAAACATCCAATGCTTTTATTAATGATATATGAAAATGACACACATAAAGCCCTCACAAATGAAGCCACAGTGCCCCGGGTAAGACACCGGGACATAAAGTTTAAAACATTGTCTGTTACAAATTCAAAACAAAAGTCTCATTACTGGGTGATAACAGAAACAGACATAGAATCCTTCGTTGTCCAGTTTCTTAGTCCACCATCGGTAGTAGGATAGATCCAACTGTCAATATCAAACTCTTCATCATCGTCATCCCTGATAGCATTCACCCCTGCGTCTTGTTTAGGATTTTCTGGTGCTCCAAACTCGATCTCCTTAGCATCAATCAAGTCCTGTATTTTGTTCTTCAAAGCCCAACAATCATTTGTATCATGTCCTGGGCTATCAGAGTGAAAAGCACAGCGGGCATTAGGATTGTACTTAGGCGATGCCGTGTTGGGATTCTGTGGAGCCTCCCTTGGAGTTACTAGATTGGTTTTCAATAACTGCGGCAGAATCTGAGACAAAGTCATGTTGAGATGGGTGAATTGCCTTCGAGGTCTCTCGGCCTTTTGTTGATTGTTGCACTGAGGAGCTCCAACAGGTCTTGAAATAACAACCGCATTAACAACTTGGTGGTGTTCAGGTCTATTCTGGCTTTTCGAACTGTAAACATCACTGGACTCTTTCTTAAAAGGCTTCTTCTCGGTGCCTGATGAAGCACCCTTCTGTATTTTACCAGACTTAATACCGGCCTCAATCCTTTCACCGGTCATAATTAGCTCTGTAAACCCAGATGAAGAACTTCCGATTAGATGGTTAAAAAACGGACCTGACAAGGTCCCCAGAAACATATCAACTAGCTCCCTATCAGCGAAGGGTGGTTGCACTCTTCCAGCGAGATCCCTCCACTTTTGAGCATAATATTTGAAACCTTCACCCATTCCCATAGACATACCCTGGAGTTGGGTACGCGTGGGAGCGAGGTCGACATTGTATTGGTACTTCCTGTAGAAAGCAGCAACCAAATCTTCCCAACTGCGGATACTGGCTCCTTCTAACTGGTAAAACCATTCAAGCTGAGTCCCTGAGAGAATGTCTTGAAAGAAGTGGATCCATAGGTTCTTATCAGTGGTGTACGATTGAATCTTCCTTACATACGACCGGAGGTGCAGTTTCAGACAAGAAACTCCGCCGTACTTAGCAAAGGCTGGTGCTTTGAACTTGTGGGGAATCACCACCCCAGATGATAGACCCAGATCACCAAAGTCCAGACCAGGCACCTTCTGAACTTCCATCGCACTCAACCGGTCTTCTAGTATTTTGTATCTATCCTCAGCCGGGGGATATTGGTCTTCGTCGAAGTCCGTCTCATTGTTTGATACCACAGGGCTAGGAGCCCTCCTTTCTTCCTGACTATCTTTCCCTCTAGATGAGGTGGTCAAATCAACTTCATCTCGTAGCCTGTTTCCAAACATGTGGCCCATGTTAAACAGGACCATCTTCTTCTTCTTCTTCTTCTTCTTCTTCTTCTTCTTCTTCTCTTTCAAGATAAGGGCCTTCAGATCTTGCTGACCCTTAGCCAAATTCATGAACAACTCTTGGAACTGGGCGTTTTGAGCCTATATAGCCTTGATTGCTTGTTCAGTTGATGGTTCAGAAGACATGATGCTGAAATAAACAGCGAAGAAGATGAGAAAACCTGTAAGGGTACCTGTTTATGAGGTGCATGGAATGAAATGCGTATGCTATGATTTTAAAGACATCGAGAGATTCAAATTCGTAAACCAAACATGAAACACACTTTTATTAGATAAACTTAAAATTCAATTGTTCCATAAATTTCCCTTAAGGCGTTACAAGAAAGGAAATACAGAAAAGTAAATAAAAACTGGAAATAATCAAAGGACATCAGCGCTCCCATGGTCGTTTTCCTTTGGTGCTGATGTAGTCATTGAGGATCCGCTCGTTCTCCAACTGCCTAGTCAACTTTTGGATATTTCGCTCTTGCTCATGATACTTTTCTCTATAAGTATCCCGCTCTTCCCTTAGCTGCATCCAGGACCTCTTCAATGCCCCAATGTCAGTAGGCATGTAAGGGTGTAAGATAGTAGGAGGAACCCCTTCCTGATCAGCAACTTCAACAATAATAGGCAAGACGGCTTCATAGGGAATTCCCATCTTTTGGGCACGTATGCGAACCCCTCAGAGATATGGTTCCATTGGTAGAGAAGTCTTCGCACCCAACTCGTGTGGATCAGATCTGTGAACTTTATCCCAAGCCCTTATGAATCTGCAGCATTGTTCGTCACTATCCCCTTGAAAATCAAAGGTTATATTAGGCATTAGAAGCTCATGAGGTCCTTCCCTTCTGGCTCACCCAAACTGACGTAAGGCCAAGCATGGATTGTAAGTAATTCCTCCATGGGTTCCTATCAGTGGAACATTGGGGTATTCCCCATAGCGATCAATAATAGCCACCTCGTCCATACCCTTAATAGTCCAAATGATGTCATTGTGAGAGAGAGAGAGAGAGACATAACTCTATAAGCCCAGCCCATGCCTTCTTTATTTTTCAAAACTGACTTGGGAAGGTGAGAAATAAACCACCTTGCCAACAATGGAGCACAGCACATCAAGGTTCCCCGCTTCCGAGCAGTACGGGCATAGAGCTGATGAAGAATGTCACCCAGGAGAGTGGGTACAGGATTACCAGAGATGAAGATTTTTACCGCATTCACATCAATAGAGGAGTCAGAATTAGGAAACAATACCAAGCAATATATCAGAAAATATCTTCGAATGCCTTGAAGTTTAGACTATCCCAGAAATGATTAGCCTTACCAACCAAGAACTTAGTCAGAAAGCCCTTTGCTCCACTACGAGTTTCCCAATTAGCCATTACCTCATCCTTTGTCATATGAAGGGATGAAGCAATCTCTTCTGGCCTAAGGATCTTCTCCCAACCTGTAAACGAGGTCTTCTCCAGAATAGAGATACCAAGAAGATCGGAGAACTCTTCTAAGGTAGGGACCAACTTGTAGTCCTGAAAAGTAAAGCAACGGTACAGTGGATCATAGAACTGGACTAGGACACTCATCATCTGCTCGTCCAATTTGGGGGTGACCAAACTAAGAAGATGCCCATGTCTTCTGATGAAGGAGGTAGTATCAGACATCTTTTCAACCAATTCTTTAAGCATAGTGGGAACCTGGACAAAATTGATTCGGATGGTGTTCTTACGCATAGGTGCCATGACCTACAAAACAGAACAAAGATGAATCCCTCATGTCTTTGAAATAGGTTAGTCCAATGCAGGATGTATGCAATGTTATGATGTCATGATGTCATGATAGAAAGCACACCACAAGTATCCACAAATAGCAAACATGGTAAAGGCACACAAGTCACACAGAGAGCCCTTAGATTTCAGGCTGGCAAGGAGCTTAGGTACTACCCTCTTTCAGTTCAGTTGGTTCAAACCTGTCCTAAAAATAGTGACCGGGTTCTAGAGGATCTCAATATCACTGACTACCCTCGATCGGTCATAATTCTAGTTTAGCAACCTTTTCTTGTGGCCGGAATCATCGCGAGAGTTTAGTCTCAATGAGTGTAGCATATTGCTACTGTTCTATGGCCAAGTTGGTCAATTTAAAGGTTCTAAGGTCAGTTGGTGCTTAATGACCCCTTAGATGACCCATATTCTCCTCGTTCTAACACAAGGGATATCAGTACAAACTAAAGTGCCACACCAACGTAGCTACTGCTTCAACCGTATCGGTCTATGCCGTATAGTTCCCTCACAGTTTATTGCTACTTACCTAAAGGGTATCCCCCAGATCCGGGTTAGGATCTATAGTAACTCCGATTCAACCCACAAAGATAAAGCATACAAGTCAAGCAATTGAAAACAATATGAACTATTCCTAAGGTACACCCCACTTATTAAAATTTCCCCAGCAGAGTCGCCAGTTCTGTGATATGGTGGGAAGAACTGACTGTTTTTGGAATGCTGGTTTGCGTTTTGCGTTTGTTTTTGCAAAATGTCACGGTAAGCAAGAGTCCCCACCGACTTTTATTTTATCCAACAAGGAAAGGAAAAAACACAGAAAAATTCCTTTTTCGAGATATATCTCGGGTTCGGGGGGTAGATTATAGAAAGGGAAGGTGTTAGCACCCTTTCTATCCGTGGTTATCCACGGGCTCTTAGGTACTTTCTCATATGTTTTCTAAATTTGCTTTTTTATTTGTGTTTGTGGGTTTGAAAAAGTTTTTGTGTTTGAAAGGTGTAAGTGTGAAAAGTTTTGTTTTGTTTTGGAAAGAGCAAGTACCTGAGAACCATCTACCTACTCGAAAAAGGAATCGTTCTATGCTATCTTCCTTTAGACAATGCTATCCCACTATTGATGAGTAGGTAGCATTGTCGTTTGGAGTTTAAGGGTCAATTCGAATTTAGGGACGTGCGGTCACTAAAGCAATGTTAGGACACTTTAGCGGTAACCCTAATGTCTTAGATCATTTGTTTTGAGGCAACAATATCCGAGGCAACCGTTTTGAGGCGACTATGATCTTTTAGACATGAGGGCGACCTCTAAAGTGACCTATACTCAATGACCGCGTACAAAGGCAACCAAGTGGGGTGTACCCTAAGAGTGCGCATGTGTGAGTGTGTCGTTTTTAGTTAATTTTGTCTTTGTACATGTCAATGGTTATCTATGTTGATTTTAGGATAAACATCCATTCTTGTCATGCATACCTATTATCAAACATCTAACAGTTATATTTTGCGGAAAATAAATTGCGGAAATTAAATTACAAGGCGTCGGGTATTTACATCACCAAAAACAATCCTTTGAAATTTAAATGCGGAAAATAAATAAAGCGATAAAAATAGTTCTAATTATCTATTACATTCCGAAAACAGATACAATATTGAATAAAATGGATCGCGTACGGGAAATTAAATCGGGCGCAAGTTCTAGGGTTTTGACCCTTTGTTATTAAAGAAAAGTTTTTTTTTGGTTATTTTTTACTTTTAAGAAATAAAGTATCATAAATTAATCATTAAATTAAATTAATTAAACTAATTAATAAAAATAAATAATTTTGGGTTTTTGTGTTATTTAAAGAAAGAAAATAAAATTGATCAATGTTAATAAAAATTAATTATGTCTAATTGATTTTATTATTTAAAAAATATATTAAAGTTATCCTAATTAAAACTAAATTAATTAAATTAATATTTGTTAATAAAAATTAAAATTAAAATTTGATTTGAATAAAGAAAATATATTTTTTGGTTTTTAATTTTATGAAGAAAAAGATTTGATTGGTTAGTTAATAATAAAAAATAATAACAAAACAATAAAATAAAAAATATAAAATAAGGAGAGATATGAGGGTTTGGGCCTAGATGAGAGGTTCAGCATAGCAATTCCATGGCCCAATTGGCGCTGGCCTGGTTGACTTTTGGATCCCCTGTGCGCTGGTTGACTTGGTTCCATGGTGGACGTCCCATCTCCATCCATCAGATCTGGCCATTGGCCATCTGTCCATTGATTGAATGAGGGAGTATGATGTACTACAACGCTTGATTTGCATGTGATAACCTGTAGAGAAAAAAAAACAAGGCATATGGGGGACCTGGGATTCGAACCCAGGTCCCGTTGGATGTTGGATGCACGCCACTACCACTGCGCCACTTTGTTCTATTTGTTAATATATACAAAATAATAAAAATAAAGGAAAAACGAATTAATATGCCAGAAACAAAAAATAAAGCGCGCTAAGTTTGAATCGGCCACTAAGGAGATGACACGCCATCGTCTTCTTCCTCCCTCCCTGTAACTTTACCTGCGGATTTAGATCCGCAGCTAAATTCGCAGGTCAATCCCAAAATCAATTCTAGGCCATAAAAATTCCTCCCAAGACCATGGTTGTGCTCGTCTTTCTCCTCCGGTCATGTCCATGGCCATTAATGGGGATAATTTTACCTGTAAGGGAAACGCCCAAAAAATAAACAACAAAACCCTAGATTCGGTTCTTGGCTTTACAGGTCAGATAAATAAAATTGGATGATACAGAAAGCTTGGAAATTTGATGAGGATCATGAATATGCCAATAGTTTGTACAAATGATGCAGGAATAAAGAGATACAAATTCGAATGCAGAGCGGTTTTTTGAGATACTTACAGAGCTTTTGAACGTGTATGAGAGCTTGCTATGGATTGGTTCTGCTTCAGTGATTGTCAAGGAAACGATTGAGATTGTTCTTGGCTTCTGAATTTGCCTATAAACACGATTTTGGTTTTCAACTTTTTATCACTTTTCCAAGTTTTGTTTTCAGTGTTCTTGCAGCCTCTAGGTCCCAATTTCGTGTGCTTTGGCTTGTATATGTATGATGCAATGCATTAGGTTAACATTTGTGGACTGAATCCTTGCATATTGATGCCATGGGATTTGATTTGATCCACCATTGATAACTTGCCTAATTTTCCAAAAATCCGATCTTTTTGCACATGGAATGCTTGATACAAATTTGATCATGATATTGATGAGGATTAAGTCCTGAAAATAGAAAAATATCTCATGTAATCAAGTTTTGGAATTTTATTTGATTTAAATTGATTAAAAATGAATTAATTCAATAAAAAATCAAATAAAATAATAAAATTGATAAATGGACACAAGGCTGAAGCTAGGACACGTGTGGAATGTGGAAAGCCCAAATCAAGTGGAAAAGAATGGGCCCATTTGACAAAATTTGAAGTTTTGGGGATAGTTGACTTTTGACAATTTTGCAAAAATGTCCAACTTCAACAATGCATAACTTCTTCAATTTTGAACTTTTGGAAGTTTTCTTGGACTTTTTAGAAAGCTTGAGATGTCCTCTAATCATCCCTTTTGGTCTCATCTCATTTTGATATTCCATTCTCAAGTTATAAGCTTTGGAAAAAAGGTGTTTTTGTTGACTTTCAAAAATGACCTATAATGTCCAAATTTGTAACTTTTTGTGATTGAATTTTCTGATCTTGGGGTATGAAGATGGATTGTAGGAAATTGCGTCCTCTTAAAAATGAGCTTTGGATGGGTCATTTCTCTTAAAGTATGAGAAAGTTATGCTTGGTCAAAGTGGGTTTGACTTTTCCTACAAAACCCTAATTTAGCAACTTTTGAGTCTTGATAAATTTTGAGCAATCCTTGATGAATCATGATCAAACCTTGATAAAATGATGAAATATACTTCAAAATGAGAATGTTGACAAAAAATCTTGAGGTTTGACTGTTTATAGGTCACAGTTGACTTTTGCCCTAGCACAGTTGATTTTTGGACCCTTTGAGCAATTGACTGAGCAAACTTCCTCTGCAAGGCTTGAAATTTGACAGGGATGACCTTGAGAACATATTAGGACATAGGGAGAATTTGAGGTCATTTGGACTCAAGGATCTTGATGCAACACAAAACCCTAATTTGGGGTTGACTGCCTTAGGAGATAGCTTGACTGTCCAACTCTTGAGCAATCTTGAGCCACATGGAGATTTTCCTTGCAATGTTTTGAGAAATATGAGAGGGAAAATTTTGGGGCACAACACCATGTCTCCTAAATCCAAGCCAGGTATCTGCTGAATTTCCATAGCATTGAGGCGATCCTCCAACTGTTTGTACTTGTCATCAGCGGGAGGATATTGTTCCTCAAAGTAGTCAATTTCAGCTTCATCAATCTCCAAACGGTTGTCTTCTTCATGACTATCCCCCATGTTGGATGGAGTTGAGAGATCTAGAGCTCTCTTGGCTGGTCCTCTAAGTCTTCTTACCAAGTTCAGGACGCATACTGGCTTCTTAGTCTTCTTCTTCTTGTCTTTGAGAAGAAGAGTCTTCAGGTCCTCTTGCCCCTTAGCCATGGCCAGGAACATTTGTTGAAATTGAGCGTTTTGAGCTTGGAGATCTTTCACCGTTTGTTCCATATCCATCTTACTGAAATAAACAGTAGGAAGATAAGGAGACCTGTATGGGAGAAACCTGTCATGATATGATGCATGATATGTAGATGCATGTTTTCAAGGATCTCGCGGGGTTAGTAATCACTTATAGCTTTGATTGGAGAACTTTGTATCAATGGATGTCTTTCCACGAGAATTTAGCTCACCATGCCAAGTGGGTTGTAGCCCTTGACTCAAGTTGTTGTACTCGATCTTTGACGGTGTTTGGTTAGAGGAAAATAGATCCCCGTGCCCCTTGATAGATGTCTAGTTCAACGTGACCCTTCATCATATACCCTTGAGATCCTTGAAACGGTTATTGAAGATGCTATGGTATGATGTTATGTACAAGTATGCAAAGTAAGTAACTTTATATACAAATAAACATATACACAAAGCAGACAAGTCTTTAGGTTTAGGCTTGCATGGAGTTTGTAGGTAAGTATCCTCTTGAAGTTTAGTTGGCTCAACCTGTCCTAGTAATAGTAACCGGGTTCTAAGGGATCTCAAATATCACTGACCTTTCTTTTAGGCATTGTCTCGGATCAATCAATCTTTTCTTGTGGCCGAGATATCCCAAAAGTCCAATCTCAATGAGTGTAGTATCGAGTATCAACCAATTTTCAACTTTCCACTAAAACCGGTTATCTCACTACGTCCTAATTGGCCAAGTTTGTTCAATTAAGGTTCTAAGGTCATTTAGTGCTTCATGACGCCGCTCAGCGGACCTATATTCTCCTCGATTCAACACAAGGGATACCGGTACCAACAAATGCGTCACACTAACGTAGCCATTGTTTCAACCATATCGATCTACGCCATACAATTTCCATAATATATTGCTACTTACCTAAAAGGTGCCCCAGATCTGGGTAGAGGATCAAAACAAAGCCCAAACAAGGAAACATAAATGTAGAGCAAGCAAAGCAATTAAAGGTGATCTAACCCTAAGGTAACCCCACTTTTAAGTTTATATTCCCCAGCAGAGTCGCCAGTTATATGATACGGTGGGAGAACTGACTTTTTATTTTGCGTTTGATCACAACTGTTGTGGATAGCAAGAGTCGCCACCAACTTTTCTTTTATCTAATAAGGAAAGGTGAAAAGCACAGGAAAGACCTTTAGAGATGTTTTCTTGAGTTCGGAGGTAGATTATGAAAGGGGAAGGTGTTAGCACCCCTTTGATCCATGGTTTTCCATGGGCTCTTAGTTACTTTCTAGATCACTTGCATTTTGTTTGAATGTGCTTGTGGTGTGGGTTTTGAAAGTATTTTGAAAAATGTCTTTGTAATGGTTCTCGTTTCTATAAGAATGCGTATAAAGTGTTTGTTTTGAAAATAGTTCAAAGAGGTGATTGTGTTTTTTGAAAGTGATTTTGAAAAGGGTTTTATTTGTAATGGCTCTTGTTTCTATAAGAACACGTACAAAGTGTTGGCTTTTGAAAATATTTCAAATGAGAGTGTTGGTGTAAAAAAAATTTGTTGTGAGCAAGCGAGCAACTAGGAGCGAATCTACCTACTCAAAAGGTCTTAAGTGTTCTTTTCTTCCTCCTTTAGATATTGCTATATTACCATTGATTTTGGTAATAAGCCCAGTCGTTGGATATGAAGGGACGGGCGTGGGGCGTTTTTGTATAGTCATAAAAGGCCACCCATGGAATGTTTTAGCAATGTCGTGTGAGGGACTAGATCATTTATCGAAGGCAACATCGAAGGTCATCGAGGGACTACGATCTTTTATCGAGGGTCTTTTGCTAAAACGCCCATGTTCGAGGGACATGACTATTTTTCCGATAGGCAACAAGGTGGGATTACCTTAAGGGTGCTAGTGTGAAAGTGTGTTTGATTGCATGCATTTTAGTCTTGATTAGGGTTATGTATTTGTTGATTTCATATATTGCAATACACATCCTAATTACTAGCATTTTATATTTGGAAAAGCGTTAAATTGTGGAAATATAAAAGTCCTACGCTATTACAATATTTTAGGGATGGGGGTACATATTTACAAATGGGGGGTTGCAAGAATTTAAATCCTATTTAACTATTACAACCATATTGAAATGTACAATGAAAGAGAGGAAAATGACTTGTTTAGAAAATGGTTTTTTATCTTAATGAATTAAGAAAAAGAAATAAATTAATTAATAAAAGAAAGTATGTTTATGTCTTTTTTATATTAATAAAAAAAGGGGATTAATATTGAGAATGATAAAAAGGAAAATAAATGAAAGATAGAAACAACGTGCTGCTGCAAGCAAAACAAAAAGAATCAGAAGTTCTGAAGCCAGACGCGTGGTGACTCGTCAGTGGAATCAGATGTTCTAGATTGGTACACTCTGAGGTCCTGCAAGAAACGTCAGAGGGAAAGGAAACAGAGGTTCTGGGTGGTATTCAGACAGTGAGCCAAAAGTCAGAAGTTCTGTATTGCACTAAAATAGTGAGTGGACATCAGAAATTCAGTGTGTTGTCAGCGTGTGGAAAATCAGAAATTCTGAGTGTTTAAACAGAAAGTGGAAGCATCAGAAGTTCAGTGTGTTTAACGTGTAGGGAGAACTCAGAAGTTCTGTGCTGTGCTAAAACAGTGAGTGAGCATCAACAGTTTTATGTGTTAAAATGGTAAAGAGAACTCAGAAGTTCTGAGAAAATCCTAGAAATTCTGTGTGTTAAAATGGTGAATGAAAAACAGAATTTCTGTGTTATATTTCAACTCTTTCATCATATTAATCAGCACATCAGCAATTTATTCAATCCTTAACAGCAAATCAGGAGGATAAAAGCACATCAGTTTATAGAAGTTCTAATCCTAATTCTGAGCCTAGCCTTAATCAAGAAGTTCTGATCCATAGTTTTGCTACTTATGTAATGATATGGACAACATTAATATTGTGATATTTACATATTTAATGATGTTCTGAATGAGAAGATGTAAAGTCAGAAAGACTTACCTTGAATCTGGAGTGTGTGCTTGGAACTTGAACTGCTGCCTTCAAATGTTCTGAAGTCAACAAGAGCAACGAGAGAGAAAATGTCAAGTTCTTTGATTCAAAGGGAAGAGAAAAGGTTTTGTTTTCTGTTTGGGAATTCTGAATTTTTTTACGAAGGTTTCACAGTTTTCTTTTCTCTCTTTTGACAACTTTCTCTCTCAAAAAACCCAGCCCCTTGAAAGTCTGATGGAGCAACTTATATATAGATGGGTTTGTTGTGGTTTTGGGGGGAAAACAAATGGGATTCAAACCTTTTTGGTATAGTGTTCCATTGCTTTTTAACCAAGTTTTTTGTATGCTAATTTGATGCAAATTATGGGTTTGAGAAAGTGCAAGCGTGGACTGGATCAGTAGATGATTGCAGGACTGTGATATAGCAGGGCAGTAGGCTGCTTAAATGAGGTTTTGGGATTTGGTGATGTTCTGATCGCAAAAGATCAAAAACGTAACCTCCATATGCTGAAGGGTTATGTTCTGACTGAAGCACATTGCTTCCATATGTTCTGATTGAAGCATCATGTTCTGAACCGTGTCTGCAAATTCTAACTGCACTTGCATGGAGGCTAGCTCAGAAGTTATGAAGTATCATATTCTCTTAACACTTAGAAAATTTTCTAAATGTTTAGAAAATTGATTTTTTTTCAAAGTAATTTCCGACTTCAGATTTTTGATAAACCAATTTCATGTCTTGATGAAATATAATTGTTGAAACTTGATTTTTGATCTAAAAATCAAAGTTTGACTTTTCAGTGTGCTTTTGACCATTTTGCCCTGGTGAATGATTTTCTTGAAAAGTTGTAATTCAAGACTTGAAACTCGATAGAAGAAAACCTGAGGGTCCAGGATGATCCTTTGAGAAATGAGAGGAAAAATTTTGGGGTACAATCGTTTGTAAAAGGCTGCAGCAAGATCTTCCCAGTTATGAACATTGGCTCATTCTAATTGATAAAACCAATCAAGTTGAGTTCCAGACAGACTGTCTTAGAAGAAATGTACCCATAAACCTTTGTCGATGGTATGGGGCTGGATTTTCCTCACATAGGACCGGATATGCATTTTGGGGCATGAAACTCCGTCATATTTGGCGAACACATGTGCTTTGAATTTGGGAGGAATGACAATCCCCGACACTAAACCCAATTCCTCAAAGTCCAAGCCAGGCACTTTTTAGATTTTCGTCGCACTCAACCGCTCTTTGAGACGTTTATATTTGTCATCAGCTGGAGGGTATTGTTCCTCATAATAGTCTTCTTCTTCCTTTTCCTCTTCTGATTCTGACGGGACAATTGTTTCCTTGCCTTTCCCATCTTGATTGTTTCTCTCACCGGATGTCGTTGCAAATTCTAGGGTCCTTCTTGTCTGCCCATGAAATCTTCTTCCCATGTTTAGGACTTCGGTTACCTTCTTTGTCTTCTTTTTCTTTTCCTCAGCCAGCAAAGTCTTCAACTCTTCTTGTCCTTTTGCCAGAGTTAAGAACAACTGTTGAAACTGTGCATTCTGAGCTTGGAGATCCTTCACCGTTTGCTCGAGATCCATCTTACTAAAATAAACAGTATAGAGATGAGGAGACTTGTTGCAAGAAACCTGCTTATGTTATGATGAATGGTAAATGCATATGAAATGATTTCAAGGATTTTAAGATTCAAATTTGTTTTAGACAAAGAGGAAACACACGTTATATTAAAGCTTTTGAGTACATCAATGCCTTCTTTGGAAAATGATACAAAAACCTCTAAGATAAAAAGGTAGTCCGCGTCCTCTTTGGTGCAATGTAGGTATTCAGAGTCTGCTCCTCATGAAGTAGCCTAGTGAGTTCCAAAACCTTCTTCTCGCTTGCGTAGAATTGGGCTTCGAAAGTATCTCGCTCTCCCTTGAGTTGTATCCAATCTATTTGTAGGTCTCCAAGAGAGGTGGGCATGTCAGGATGGAGAATAGTGTATGGAACATCTCCTTCCATGACAGGCTCAATGATTACCGGGAGAATGGAAGGATAAGGCATCATAAGACTCTGAGCACGAGTTCGTACCCATTTGAGGTAAGGCTCAAGAGGGATGGAATTTTTATGCCCCAAAGTCTTGCTATCTACCTTGTTTAACATCTTCCAAGCTCGGATAAATCTCTGGCGAAGACCTTGATCGTTGTTGTCGTAGTCAAATACAAAACCTTGAATCAGCATCTCGTGTGGGCCATCCCTTCGGGCATAACCAAAATGTCTTAAGGCTAAGCAGGAGTTTTAGGTGATACCTCCCCTAATGCCAAGTAAAGGGACATTAGGAAATTCTCCACAACGGTCGAAAATAGTAAAATTCTCTATGGATCGGGAACACCAACGAATGTTTGAATGTTTGAGTGTCATCAACCTTTGTGACCACCTTAAGCCTTACTCATTCTTCAATACAGATTGGGGAAGATGAGAAATAAACCATCTTTCCAAGAGGGGTGTGCAACACATAAGGACACCTCTTTTACTCATTGTGCGAGTGTGAAAAGAGTGTAGGATATCCCCTAGCAATGTAGGCACCGGGTTGCAGGATATGCAGATTTTAACGGCATTCACATCTATGAGTTGGTCAGGGTTTGGAAACAAAACTATTGCATAGATGAGGAGAGCCACAATTTCCTCAAAAGCTTACAGGTCCAAAGAAATCTAACAGTTTTGGGCTTTCTCAAACAAGAACTTTGCTAGGAAACCTTTGACACCACTCCTTGTTTCCCAATGAGTTGTGACATCAGATGAATACAAGTGTAGAGCTTGAGCAATCTCTTCTGGCTTTGGGTCTCTTTCCGTACCATTGAAAGGTAGTTGGTTGAGAATGGGAATCCTCAAGAGTCGGGAGAATTCTTCCAAAGTAGGCATAAGTTGATAGTCGGGAAATGTGAAGCAATGGTGTAAAGGATCAAAGAACTGAAAGAGCACCTTCATCATGTCCTCATATGTGTTGGAGGTGACCAGGTTGAGTAGGCGACCATGTCTCTCGGTGAATGGAGAGTTTTCATGAATCCTTGAAGCTAGCTCCTTAAGTTGTGGAGGGATCCTTACAAGGTTGACTTGAATAGTTTTCCTGCGAATAGAATCCATATCCTACAAAACAAGAACAAAGATGAATCCCAAAATCCTTGAAATGGTTAGTGAATGTGTATGATGTTATGATGTTCATGATGTTATGTACAAGTATGTATATACAAACAAAACAAACAAGTCCCTAGGTTTAGGCTTGCATGGAGTTTTATAGGTAAGTACCCTCTTGAAGTTTAGTTGGCTCGACCTATCCTAGTAATAGTAATCGGGTTCTAAGGAGCTCAATATCACTGGTTTGTTTCCTTGGTTAATGTTTCAGCACAAGCCTCTTTAATGGTGACCTAAATATCCCAAGAAACCAAACCTCAATGAGTGTAGTATCGAGTATCTACCAACTTCGGGCTGCACCAAAGTCGGTCATCTCACTACATCCTAAAGGCCAAGTTGGTCAAGTAAAGGTTCTAAAAGTTCATTAGTGCTTTATGACATCACTAAGCGGCCCCATATTCTCTTTTATTAACTCAAAGGCTACCGGTACCCACAAATATGTCGCACTAACATAGCTATTGCTTTGACCATGTCGGTATACCCCGAGCAGTTTCCACAACATATTGCTACTTACCTGTAATGTATCCCAAATCCAGATAGAGGATTCAAACCCAAACAAAGAACCATAATGTAAAGCATACAAATCAGACAATGAAATCAAGTAAATATGATCTAACCCTAAGGTAACCCCACTTTTAGAAATTCCCCAGCAGAGTCGCCAATTCTGTGATACGGTGGGAGAAATGACTTGGGTGTTTTGCGTTTGATCGCAAATGTTGCGGTTTAGCAAGAGTCGCCACCGACTTTTCTTTTATCCAAAAGGAAAGGTGAAAAAGCACAGGAAAGACCTTTGAGATTATTTCTTGAGTTCGGGGGGTAGATTATGAAAAGGGAAGGTGTTAGCACCCTTTTCATCCATGGTTTTCCATGGGCTCTTAGTTACTTGCTAGATCACTTGCTTTTTATTTGAAAATTGTGCTTGGTGTGGTTTTTGAAAGTATTTTGTAAAGAGGCCATTGTTTAGGAAATCTTTATAATGATTCTCGTTCATAAGAATGTATACAAAGATGTTTAATCTTTTGAAAATGTTTTCAAGTTTTGTAAGATGTTTTGAAAGTGTAAGTGTTTGTTTGGAAAATAGCAAGGATGTTTTGTTTGAAATTGAGCAAGTAATTAGGAACATTCTACCTACTCAAAAATCTTTCTCGTTCATTTCCTTTTCCTTTGACATTGTTATCTTACCATTGATTTGGTAAGTAACCCTATCTTTGGATGTAAACAGGACGGGCGTAGGTCATCGTATAGTCATAGAAGGCAATCTATGGATATTTTAGAAATGTTTTTTAGGGACTAGATCTTTTACCGAAGGAAAAATCGAGGGTCATCGTGGGACTACGATCTTTTGTTGAGGGTCTTTGCTAAAACACCCATGTTCGAGGGACATGACTATTTTTCCGATAGACAACAAGTGAGATTATCCTAAGGTGTGCATATGTGCAAAGTGTGTTTGATTGCATGCATTTTTGTCTTGATTAGGGGTTGTATACTTGTTTTTTTTATCTTCCCATACAAATCCTATTTTACTAGCATTTATATGAAAGTGATAAATTGCGGAAAGTAAATATCCTACGCTATTACAATTGTTAGGGGGATGGGGTGTACAGATTTACAAATGGGGATTTAAAATGAAATAAAATCCTAAGTTACTATTACAACCATATTGAATGGATAAGAATGTACAAGAAAATGTGAAATGAACTTGTTTTGTTTCAGAAAAGAGATAAGTTTTGTTTAAGAAAATATTTTTGATCTTTTTGTTTTAAGAAATAAAATAAAGCATGTAAATGTAAAATGTTTTTGGTGTTTTTGATTAGTGAAATAAGAAGTGATATCAAAAATAGTAAGGAAAAAGAAAATAGAATCAGCACATTGCTGACTAAAAGAGATCAGAAGTTTTGACTCTGACGTGCTGCAAAACAGAGATCATATTAGTAGAAATAGGTAAAGTCAGAAGTTCTAGGTCCACTGGGAACAAAGAAGATTTCAGAAGTTCTGATACCACTAGCAGAACTTAGTCTCCCTCTCCATGCTAGTCAGAACTTCTGCAACTTAGTCATTTCTCAACAGAACAGAAGATGCGCATATAATAGTTATGACAGGTTTCATAGTGTTTCAGAAACAGGAGATATAAGAACTATAAATCAGAAGTAAGCATGAATTTTCTAATCCTAATTTCCTTAAGTTCTGAACTAATTTACTCCCTACTTAGGCATACAAATACGTGAAACCTCAGAATACGTACAACATCAGAATCATGATGTCTACATTGTATTTTTGAACATGCAAATCTGACAATGCTTAAGTAATATGATGAGAGTCAGCAGAAGCTTACCTTGCAGCTGGAAAATACTTTGTGAGCTGGAGTCTGGTTCTGAACTCTGGTGATGTTCTGAATAGCTTCTTCACATACTCAGCAGGCTGAAAGCTTTCAACTTGGGATATGAATGATTAGAGAAATTCTGGAACAATCAAGGGGGCAAAGTTCTGACTTCCTTGAGGTGAATATGGATGGAGAATGTGTTACAGTCTGAACACATAAGTTAGGATGGTTTCTAAATGTATATCAGAACCTATAAGGATGGTTTTGGTCAAAAAATACTTGAGGAAAAAAATGGAGTCTGAATGCAAGAATCAAAAGCTAACACGTTTTTGTATTTTTGTATTTGCAGTTTTGGACTCTTGGAATTTTAGCAGGGGTTCAAGGCTTTTTTCTTTCTAAAAAATTCCACACTTTTACAGTTGCCAATAAAGTCTAATTTATAGGCAAAGGTTTAGTAGCTTGGAGAGGTCAAGGGGCACCACCATCATAAGCTAGGAGCTGACTTGCTCTTGAAGTAAATTCAAATAGGTATGGTGGTTAGCAGTTTTAGCAGCGCCTAAGCTGGATTTGTAAGCAGGAATTAAGGAAAGGTAACCTCAAAAGCAAAAGCAACGTATGGGCCCAGCACACTTTTGTGCAAAAGTTTGCTTTTCCAAGACAGTAAAGGTACTCCTATGCCACACGTGGGGAAATTTTTTATGGATAAAGACTCAAAAGTGGTTGTGAGCATTAAATGATGATGAGATTTATCAAACCATAAATCCTGCAATGTGAGATTTTTCATCATTACTTAATTCTGGGTCAGAGGTTCAGCTTCAGCATAATTTAGAATAAACATCCAACTTCCGATCTTTGTATCTCCTTGCTCCAACATGTTCTGAAGAAGCTCTCAGACTTTCCAGGAAGCTTGCAACACGCTTTGTAAACCTTTTTTGAACTACCCTTGCAAACTCTGACTGAATCTTTATGAAAACTGGCCCAGAAGTTGTAACTAAACTCTATCTTGGAACTGTCCAGAATTTACTGAGTGCTTCAGTTTCATGGACGTGTCTTTGAGGAGTCATAACTTGAAATCCTAGCATTTCTAGGATAAGTTTTGTTCTGTAATATTTCAGATCTTGTTTGAGTCCATAACTCTTGTGTTAGAAGTTAATCTAGAATCAGCTTGCATCATGGTGATAATCTTATCAGAAGTTCTGAGCTTGTCATATTTCTTAAACACTTAGAAAAATTATAAGTATTTAGAAATTTGACTTTTCCAAAGTAACTTTTGACTTTTGAATTTCTAGATGAAACAAACTTTATATCTCCACATGTCTTGATGAAATATGACTCTTCAAACTTGATTTTGATTCAAAAATCAAAGTTTGACTCTTCAGTGTGCAAATGACCATTTTTCCCTTGTGAATGAATTTCTTGAAAAATTTGTAATTCAAAGCTTGGAATTGGATGGAAGCAAACCTGAGGGTCCAAGGTGATCCTTTGAGAAATGAGAGGGAAAATTTTGGGGTACAACACCCACAATTGGTTTCTTACTCCAGGCCCATTTCTCCTTTCTTTCTTTTTTTTTAAATTTACTTCATTTTTCTTTTTTAATTAGTTTATTTTTTTTTAAATTCATTTTTATATATCATAAAATCAACAAAAAATCACAAAAAATAGATTTAGGTTTTTTAATTAAAATTAACTCTTGCAAATTAATTTAACTTAATTGATTGTAACTAGTTTTCTTTAATTTAAAATTAATTAGAAATTAGGTTAAATCTCAAATTTTTTTCATATAAAATACCAAAAAAATATTTTTATTAAGCAGTTAGATTTTTAGGGTTCCAAACTTATTCCCATCTTAATTTTTGCGCGTTGTTATTTTTCATACAATTATTTTCTCGGCTATGTAACTGTTTCCCAGATTGTAATAGCCCTAATTAGGATCTTTACTTTATGCACTTTACATTTCAGTCAGATATAAGTGTAACTGCCCCGAAGCCTTGTAATAGCTGTAGGTTTCACTTTCGGCACTATATTGTATGCCTGTATATAAACTGCTAGTAATTAGGCGTGTATGGCAAGAATTAACCAATCAATCCTAGATCACTAACATCAAGATAAAAATACCTGAAAAAAGCACACTATTGTACATTTGCATCCCTAGGGTATCTCCCACTTTGGTTGCCTTCAAAACGGTCTTAGTTATTGAAATGTGAGAATTTTCAGCGACTGTTCTTGAGTTCAAGAGATCACAAGTCCCTCAATAACCCTTTAGGACAGTTACTAAAAGTTCTTTCCCAGTTGCCTTAGTGACCATAAAACCTCCCTTTCGATAGTCCCTTAAACATCCAACGATAGGGATACCTACTCACTAATAGTAGGATAACACTATCTAAAGGAAAGGAGGAAAATAACACCTTTTTTTGAGTAGGTAGATAGCTATTAAGTACTTGCCCAAAAAACATCTTTTTCACACCACATGTTCAAAACCTTTTCAAAAATGCTTTATCACACTCTTGAGGACGGATACAAGAGTTATCATAAAGCAAACAAACTTTTCGAAACTCACAAACACGAAAGTAATTTTAAAAAATGAGCAACTACCTAAGAGCCCATGGAAAACCACGGATGGAAAGGATGTTAACACCTCCCCTTTCCATAATCTACCCCCTTACTTAGAAAATCTTGAAAAAGGTCTTTTTTTGTTCTTTTCACCGTTTCCTTTATTAGATAAAAGAAAAGTCGGTGGCGACTCTTACTTACCGCAACATTTGCGTATACAAAACAAACCAGTATTAACAGTCAGTTCTGCCACCGTATCACATGCATGCTCATCATTCATGGTCTAAAGGTGGAAGAGGATTGAACACTTAAGTGTTAAGAAATTTGCACTCACATGTGCATAAAGTAACACTGTTGGTTGATTGTACCGAGAATGGGCTTAAAGATGCCATTTGGAGAGTGACGAGATGTCATTTGAGATGGGCTTATAGATGCCATCCAGAGTAACTTGTTGATAGGAATATCAGAATGAGTCTACGCCTGACTTTGTCCAAAAGAATATCAGAGTGAATCTACGCTTGATTTTATCTAAATGATGCACTAGAATAATTCTACACCCGACTTTGTCTAGAAGATATACGAGCATGAGTCTACGTCTGACTTTATCCAAAAGAATAATCAAAATAAAATCTACACTTGATTTCTTCTAGAAGATGTCTACGCCCGACTTCATCTAGAAAAGATATTGGAAGGAGTCTACGCCAGACTCTTTTTCCAAAAAGAGTTTCAGAAGGAAATCTACGCTTGATTTCATCTGAATGATGCACTAGAATGAGTCTACGCCCGACTTTGTCTAGAAGGTGCATTTGGAATGAGTCTATGCCCGACTTTGTCCAAAAGAATATCAGAAGGAAATCTATGCTTGACTTCATCTAGAAATATGCCTATGCCCGAATTTATCTAGAAGAGATATTAGAAGAAGTCTACGCCTGACGTTTTTTCCAAAAGAGTATCAGAATGGGTCTATGCTTGATTTCATCTGAATGATGCACTAGAAGATGTCTACGCCCGACTTCATCTAGAAGAGGTATTGGAAGAAGTCTACGCCTTTTTTCCCAAAAGAATATCAGAAGGAAATCTACGGCTGATTTTAGCTGAATGATATACTAGAATGAGTCTACGCCCGACTTTTTCTAGAAGATACATTTGGAATGAGTCTACGTCTGACTTTGTCCAAAATAATATCAGATGGAATCTACGCTTGATTTCATCTGAATGATACACTAGAAGATGTCTACGTCTGACTACATCTAGAAGAGATATTGGAAGGATTCTACGCCTGACTTTTTCCAAAAGAGTATCAGAATAAATCTACACTTGATTTCATCTTAATGATGCACTAGAAGATGTTTATGCCCGACTTCATCTAAAAGAGGTATTGGAAGGAGTCTACACCTGACTTTTTCCCAAAAGAGTTTCAAAAAGAAATTTACGCCTGACTTCATCTGAATGATGCACTAGAATGAGTCTACGCCCGACTTTGTCTAACAGATGCATTTGGAATGAGTCTACGCCCGACTTTGTCCAAAATAGCATTAGAAGGAATCTACGCCCGATTCTATGAAAATACTGGTTATGTAGATAGTCGCCCCTTCCAGTTTCAGGAATTGATCTACATCCTGTCTGTAAATTGTTGATAATATTCGTCTGTTTGCATATTTAACCTAAAAAGACAAAGTTAGCTTTATGAAATGTCATGATGTATCATTACGTAATGATGCTCTCAAGATACATGAGATTGTTGCATGCATTTTGTATGTATATGTTATGATATTGTAAATGACGTATGGATGCGACATGTCGTTGGAGAGCATTGGTAGCTTCTTATAACGAAATCTTGCTGGGAAAATAAATCCTTGATTGTCGCTGGATATGAAGAAAGTGATTCTTTAATTTCTTGGGAATAATTTTGCTGGAGATTTGTGTCTTCTGTTTATGGATACTTCGCTGGGGATCTTCGACTTCTGCTTGAGGATAATCAAAGAGAGTCGGTTGCTCGCTGTTCGTTGAAGGAATTAATTTTTGCATATCCTTACCGGGAAAAGAGAGATGGATGCTATCGGACCAAGTTTTAGGCATTGTAGCAATTTATCTGGGGATAACAACTTTGGTCAGACCGTGCTGGAGGGAAGGAGAGGATTTCATGGTGTTGGAGAAATAAACTCCACTGGGGAATGAAATTCCTATAAATCGTGTTAAGGAAATAATTTCTATCGAGGACTAGTATTTCATAGGCTGTGTTAAGGAATTTTTCATTGTATACTAGGGGGAATGATCAAATCTTCTTATCTACTGGGAAACCTCTTAGGGAAGATGGTCCTGTCAAGTTGTCGATCTGAGATATGGAAATGAACTACTGGAAGATGCCCCAGTTTCAGTCTTACTTACATATTTAGGCTTGTTGAGGAATGTATCTCTGTTTAAGATGAGCTTATGCAGATAGCTATGTAGAGATGATTCCGTGGAAACTGCTCTGTGGGGATTTATGGATGACTTGAACATTATCTCAACTTCTAGAGCCCTCGGTAAATGCTGATCAGGGTGATAAGTCTTCTACTGATAGACAAGTGATGAGATAAGGAGACATAATCGTACGCTTTAATCCCTAACTTTTTCCTAAACCGCCTTTTCAAGTTTTCAGTCCACCGGGATATCCATTTTTTCCCAAGCCTCCTTTTCATGTTTTCGACTTGTCGGGTGTACAATTTTTTATATATCCCTAATTTTTGCCTGAACCCTTTTGGTTCGCTGGGATTCCCTTAATTTTGCATAGTCCTGTCGACCTAGCGGATCTCTTTTACTCGTAGTATTTTTTTTTACAATGTCCGTATTTACAGGGTGCAGAGAATTTTCACTGTAAGTGTTGTAGCATGCCAGAGAATGTTTTCTTGATCGTACGTGGCCCTTTGCTGGAACTCATGTTCAATGCCCCAAGTGATTCAGATGGAGGTCTTCCCCTGACTATTTGGCCCTTTTGAGAGATTCCTCGAATCTTGACTAGACTTCCCCCAGATCAGTTAGACATCATGCCACGCCCCATGATTATGAAAGGCCATTTACTGGAAATGTCTTTCCATCTGAGGTGATTTTGTTTATTGAGAGGATTTCCATTCATTGAATATTCGTCGTGTGAATTTCTCTGTTGTCGAACAATTAGTCATATGCAAACAGTGGTATTAAAAATGCAAAGCTTATGTCTGTCTTGAAGTTTTGAAAATACATTTTTAGTAAAAACAGAATTTTGTAAGAATATGAATTCAACTCAGGTTTTATAGTAAGCCTTATAGGAGTCGGGATACCTTTTGTAACAATATGCTTTCGAACTAACCTATGCTTCAGTTAGGACTTTTAAGGGTTGTAACGTGGCCTGGTTCATGGTTTAAGAAGCAAAGGAAAAAAGTCTCAAAATTTATTTGTTCCCAACCCGTTCTCCGTGATGTTCTTCAGCCCTATACTCAATTAATTATGCTCTTAGATTCCAATTGAGTCTGGAATGATATTTTGGTGATGGTTCGGATACTAGAAGTTTATTTGAGAAGGCAGTCATTTTTTGTAACATTTTTTTCTTTTGTTGAGGATTTGTAGCGACCTCTTTTGACTTGATTATCCCTAATTTTTGCTTGAAATGTTTCTTCTGTGATTACAGTCAGCGGGATGCCCCAGTTTTTTCCCTAAGTCTCCTTCATAGGTTTTGACTTAGCGGGCTTTTCTTTTGAGAGATAATGACTGTCTGTTTTACGGGGAACCATCACCGTCTTTTGATTTGGAAGGACGTCTTAGATACTATTTGATGTGTACAAAGTGAAAGCTTGCGAATAAATGCGCATTTGATTTAGATGAGAAACTACCCTGCCCCAAGTTATGATTAAAGGTTTCAATTTGTGTGAAAAAGAAAACTCCTACTTCTTAGGCTCAAAGGGGTTGACTAGGGATTATCTTCCTTATAACTCTAATGTTTAGGATTTGAAACAACGCATGTACATCATCAACAAGGTCTGTTCAAAAGTATATTATAGAGATTATGGTATCGTTTTTGTCATCCTCCCTCTAAAGGCTTATAACATTTAATCGAGAGTTGAATATCACAAAACAAAATAAGAAAGCAGGTTAAATATAGTGAAAACAAATTAATTCAAGACAAACATGTGCAATGCATTAATGGGAAAACAAAATTTTTACATGATAGTAATTGATTGAACAAACAAAAAAATTACAAATAAAAATTCGAATGAAGAAGCTTCCATCATTGGCAGGAGGGGAAATCCAGTTATTCAGGTCGTTGCTGCTATCGACATCTTCCACAACATTAATCTGATCCTAATTATGATTCGGCATGGGAGCGGTGATCACATTGGGGGTCTCAGGAGGGTCAAATTCAATCTCCTTGGCATCAATCATATTTTGAATCTTGTATTTCAGCATCGAACAATCTTTAGTGTCATGCCCAGGACTGCCAGAATGATAGGCACACCTTACATCAGGATTGTAGTTAGGAGAAGAAGTTTTGGGGTTTGGATGAGATTCTATCAACGTGATCAGATCCATCCTCAACATGTGTTGCAATGCTTGAGACATTAGCATGTTGATTTTGGTAAACTGTCTCTTGGGCTCATCTTGCCTTCGCTGATTACCCTGTTGTTATTGTTGCACTGGTGCAAGATTAGAGATCAGAGCTGCCCCCATAGATTGGTTGTGGTTACTCTTATTACGACCCTTATGGTCGTACACGGAATTGGACTCTTTCTTCCTATTGTATGGATTCTTCTGAGTATCGGAAGTTGAAGCCACTTGGATTTTACCACTTTTGATTCCATTCTCAACATGTTTCCCCGTCAATATCAATTCAGTGAAACCGGCTGAAGAACTTCCAAGTAGGTGGTTATAGAAAGGACCTATCAGCATGCTCATGAACATGTCAACCAATTCCCTTTCATCTAAAGGAGGTTGAACCCTTCCTGTAAGGTCTCTCCATATCTGGGTGCACTCTTTGAAGTTTTCATCAGAACCCATGGACATACTCTGTAGTTGCATGCGGGTTAGTGCGAGATCAGCATTATACTGGTACTTCTTGTAGAAAGAAGCAGCGAAATCTTCTCAAGTATGAATATTGGTCCCTTCCAGTTGATAGAACCATTCCAACTGTGTTTCCGATAAGCTTTCTTGAAAGAAGTGTACCCATAACTTTCTGTTAGCGGTATGGGGTTGGATCTTCCGAACATAAGACCTCAAATGAAGTTTAGGACAAGACTGACCATTATATTTGGCAAAGACGGGGACCTTGAACTTGTGAGGGATAACAACCCCCAGATAAGGCCCAACTCTTCAAAATCCAACCCAAGAACTCTCTGGATCTCCATGGCATTGAGACGATCTTCCAACTATTTGTATTTGTCGTCAGCCGGAGGATATTATTCATCTAAATAGTCAGTGTCTTCTTCATCAGAACCCTAGTTGTTATTATTCCCAGCCTTCATACTTTTATCATCTTCCTCTTTGTCATCATTTTCTTCTTCAAACTCCAAAGCTGGATTGACCGGACCTTTGAGCCTCCTACCAATGTTGAGGATGCCATCTAGTTTCTTGATTTTCTCCTCCCTCTCCTTAGTGACAAGGTCCTTTAAATCTTCTTACCCCTTGGCTAGATTCATGAACATTTGCTGAAATTGAGCGTTCTGAGCTTGAAGTTCTTTCACAGTTTATTCGAGAGCCATATTTTACTGAAATAAACAGTAAGGAGATAAGAAAACATGTCTGTGAGGAAAACCTGTTATGCATGATATGTAAATGCAATGTTCTCAAGGACCTTATGAGATTTAAATTTGTTAACCAAAAGGAAACAGAAACAAGATTTTTATTAGTAGATTCATGTAAATACAAAATACTTCACAGGAATAAATTAAAAACTCATAAAGCTTTAAGTTTCTCATCGTCTCCTCTTTGTGTTGACATGTGCATTAATAATCTGCTCCTCAGGAAGTTGCTTCTTCGGCTCCAACACTTTCTTCTCACTTGCATAGAATTAGGTCTCAAAGGTGCCCCCTTCTTCCTTGATTTGAATCCAGGACTTCTGCAATTCTTCAAGGTCAGTAGGCATGTCTGGATGAAGGATGGTGTGAGAAACGTCTCTTTGACAGCATGGTCCATGATTACTGGTAGGATAGCATGATATGGCATTATAAGGTTTTGAGCACGAGCTCGTACCCATTTGAGATAGGGCTCCAAAGGGATGGAGTTCTTATGCCCCAAAATCCGACTATTAATCTTATTGACCATACCCCAAGCATAGATAAATCGTTATCGATAACCTTGATGATCATTGTCATAGTCGAATACAACACCTCGGATAAGCGTATCATGAGGACCGTCTCTTCGAGCATAACCAAACTGACGTAAAGCTAGAGAAGGGTTGTAAGTAATTCCCCCCTTATGCCCAGGACTGGCACATTAGGAAACTCTCTACAACAGTCAATAATAATGATATCTTCCTGGGACCAGGAACACCAATAAATGTCTGAATGAGAGAGTGACATTATCCTTTGAGACCACCTCAAACCTTGTTCATTCTTCATTGTCGAGCGGGGAAGCTGTGAAATAAACCACCTGGATAGCAAAGGTATACAACACATGAGAGTTCCTTGCTTCCTCATGGTACGAGTGTGAATAGAATGCATAATATCCCCGAGCAAAGTAGCCACGGGATTATGAGTGAGGAATATCTTGATGGAGTTTACATCTATAAGTTGGTCCGGATTGGGGAATAGTACCAAACCATAGATTAGTAAAGCGAAAACATCTTTGAAAGCATGAAAACTCATGGCATATAGAAATAAATTAGCATTCCCCATCATAAATTTTGCAAGGAGACCTTTAACCCCACTCTTGGTTTCCCAATTAGATGCAATGTCGGACAGTTTCAGGTGCAAGGTTGTGGCAATATCTTCAGGTCTTGGATCTTTCTCTAAACTAGTGAAGGGTATTTGATCCAGTATAGGAACCCAAAGTAACTTAGAGAACTCTTCCATTGTGGGAACAACCTGATAATTGGGGAAATTAAAGTAGTGGTGTTTAGGATCAAAGAACTTGAATAAAATGCTCATCATGCCTTCTTCAAAATCAGAGATAACCAAGCTGAGCAAATGACCAAGTCTTTTTTTGAACTGAGAGCTTTCAGGAACCTTTGAGACCAATTCTTTGAGTTTGTAAGGTATTCCCATGAAGTTGATCCGGATAGTATTTCTGCGAGCGGAGGCCATAGCCTGCAAAACAGAACAAAGACAAATCTCTTGGTCCTTTAAATGGTCAATGAAAATGCTATGTTATTATGATACGGTGGCAGAACAGATTGTTATACTGGTTTTGCATTTGCATTCACAAATGTTGCGGTAAGCAAGAGTCGCCACCGACTTTTCTTTTATCCAACAAAGGAAAGGGTGAAAAGAACAGAAAAAGACCTTTCGAGAGTTTTCCGAATAAGGGGGATAGATTATGGAAAGGGAAGGTGTTAACACCCTTTCTATCCGTAGTTATCTACGGGCTCTTAGATGCTTAGCTCATTTTGAAATATCTTATGCTTTGTGTGTTTTGAAAAAGTATTTAAAACACCAATAGCAAGGCAATTTGCTTTATTATAACTTTTATATCAGTCCTCAAGAGTGTTGATAAAGCATTTTGAAAATGTTTTTGAAAGTTGTTTTGTGTAAGTGTAAAAAAAAATTTTGAGCATAGCATCTAGGAACTATCTACTTTTACTCGAAAGGGTTGTTCTTTTCCTCTTTTCCTTTAGACAGTGCTATCCTACTATTAGTGAGTAGGTAGCCCTAGCCGTTGGATATTTGAGGGACACTCGATGGGACGTTTATAGTCACAAAGGCAACTAGGCAAGAAACCTTAGTAACTACCCTAGGGTTTTAAGATCATTTTTACCGAGGCAACGTCGATAGGGTCATCGAGGGACTTATGATCTTTAAACTGGAGGGTAGCCACTAAAATCTCTCACGTTTCGAGAGTTATGACTGTCTTCCGAAGGCAACCAAAGTGGGGGTACCCTAGAGGTGCGCATGTGCAATTGTATTGTTTTCAATTATTTTTCTTGTGTTAGGTTTACTAGCATTTGTTTGTTAAGCTCTTTCCATATAATCCTAATTAACATA
This sequence comes from Vicia faba, assembly GCA_948472305.1. Taxonomy (NCBI): domain Eukaryota; kingdom Viridiplantae; phylum Streptophyta; class Magnoliopsida; order Fabales; family Fabaceae; genus Vicia; species Vicia faba. The sequence goes on along the minus strand of OX451736.1, from coordinate 250,174,173 downwards.
CATCTAAACAGTTAATAATTTGCAGTAATTAAAAGTGCAGAAATGCAAATCTAGCTATTACAAGGCTTCGGGGAGGGGATTATTTACATGTCCAAACTGAGGAATAAAGCAGAACAAATAAAAGTCCTAATTTAAACTATTACAACCGGGAAGCAGATACAATAATATGAAAAATAGAATGCGAAAGATAATAACACGCGCGAAATGAAAATAACGTCTAAAACCTAAAAAGGAAAAAGTCTTTTTGTTTGTTTTTGATCATGGAAAGAAATTTAATTTAAAATCCTAAGTCTATTTATTTTTAAATTAAGAAAAGGCTTAAAACAATTAATCAATTAATTTACAAAATTAATTTATTTGAGAAAATACTAACCTAATATTTGTTTTATTTTTTTTTATCTTATTTTACAATGTTATAAAAAAATAAAACAATTAAAAGCAAATAAATAAAACAAAATAAAAAAAGTAAATGGGCCAGGATAGTAAAAGTAACATGGGGGTAAGTTTAAAAATCGCAAGCCCAAATCAAGAAGAGGCCCAGGTTGCCTTTCGATCCAATGGGGGAGGTTGTCCTTCGATCCAACGAGGGAGGTTGTCTTCCGATCCAATGAGGGAGGTTGTTGAAAGTGCATGATAGACTACACGTTGAGGGTATTAGATCTGGATTGAGGGGATCTACCGGTGTTGACCACATGGTGCATGGTGTGCATGTTAGACCTGCAAGCACGGGATCTGGAATACCATTGTTAGAAAAACAAAATGCATGACCTGGGTGCCGAACCCAGGTCCTTCCCCTTAATTTAAATCCCCACCTAATTTGAACCCCTGAGTCCAAATTTGAAGCTATTTTGTCTTGAAACACCATGAATCCTGAGATTCGAAGGAACCAATTTCAAATGCCCTAGTAATGGCATTTTGTGTTTTTGGCACTGAAACTCACATGAATTACATTAAAACATTCATAAATAATGATAATAACATGAACATGCAATCAGAAGAGATTTAGATTAAAGGTTAAATGAGTTTGAGATACAAAATTTTTACCAAACGGAAGGATCGAATGAGCGTGTTTCTGGGTGCGTTTAAATTTCTTAAGGCCTGGGAATCACTCCTGGGACCTTCAGGGGGTGAATACTGGACTTGGTTTGGACTGAGGAAGCTTACACTATGCTTTTCAAGTTTGGCATTTTTGATGTATTTCTTTGTGATTTTTGATAGGCAATCTCCCCCCCCCCCCCTTTGCTTGCACTTATAGAGGTGTGGTAGTGAACACATATGGCATGAATCATCCATTACCCATGGCTTTGAAATCAGAATCGAAAGATTTGAAAAGTTTCCATTTTGAGATATTTCATGCCATTTTGAACTTTGAGTGAACCGGGACATGTTTCATCCCATTAGGCTTTCGTTTTAACTTGTAGCCCATTTCACATCAATTGATCCTTTCGACAAGCTCCCAAGCTTTATTCTTTTCGATGGCTCTAAGGTACAATTTGAATTGCTCAAGGCTTCATCATCATGGCTTCTTCGATTAAGTTACCATCTACATCGATTGCCTGATCTGGAAACACCAGCCTAATCAAACAGTTCTTGCTCCTTTCGATCTCCTTTCACTCAATTTGACCAATCAAAGTATCACCTCTTCCTTTTGACTGGTCAAAGCTTCACTATTCTCCTTTCGATATCTTTCCTCTCAATTCAACCAATCGAAGCATCACCTTTTCATCTTAGCCTGTCGAAGCTTCATTTTGTTCTTTCCTTCAAACACAATTGTGACTGTGTCTTCGACTCCCATTTCAACCTTTACTTTTATCTACAAGAAAATCTTTATTGCTCACTAATTCATCTTCGATTGGTGAATACAACTTGTATGCACAAATTGAATGATAACCTATGAGCACCAAAACTTCACTTCAATCATCTGACTTCTTCCTCTTTTCGAAGCGCCAATTCACTCAACATGACAGTCGAAGTGTCTTTCCTTGTAATGCTTCAAATGGCTTATATTTCAATGGTTCGAAAACGAACCCTTCAAAGCTCTTTACTAGCTCTTCCAATCTAATACTTCATAAAAGCCTCTTCACGCTTTCTTTCAAACTATCCTTCCTTCGATCCTAGTGCTTCATTGTGCATCGAATTAGACTGCATACTGTTGTCGAAGCTGCTTCGACCCAAAAGCTCTTAGGCATATTTTCAGCTTTCGACCTATATCTTGTTTCTTTCTTTCAGTTATGAAATCATTTGAAGCTTTTGCAAACCAAAATTCTTTGTGATAAATGAAACCCTAGATGGAGATCCATTGCTTAGGAGGAGAATTTTTCTGGTTAATTCTTGGTCAACCTTGAGAAATTGGGGACCTCAATGAGCATGCCTTGAATATAATAGGAGGGTAAATTTTGGGGTACAATAGTTATGATATTATAATGTTATGATGTTATGTTTAAACAAGATAACAACAAGGTAGCAAGCACAAGAAATCACACAAAAGGCCTTAGGTTTAAAGGCTTGCATGAGATTCATAGGTAAGTATCCTCTGGAAGTTTAGTTGGCTTAACCTATCCTAAGAATGGTAACCAGGTTCTAGAAGTCTCATATCACTGATATTTCTCTATGGCATTTGTGATACGGTGGCAGAACCGACTGTTTTGAAATGCTAGTTTGTGTTTTGCGTTTTTATTCGCAAAATGTCGCGGTAAGCAAGAGTCGCCACCGACTTTTATTTCATCCAATCGGAAAGGAAAAAAGTACAGAAAAAATCCTTTTTCGAGATTTTGAGTACGAGGGGTAGATTATAGAAAGGGAAGGTGTTAGCACCCTCTCTATCCATGGTTTTCCATGGGCTCTTAGGTACTTGCTCATCTTTTAAAAATTACTTGTGTATGTGCTTTGTTTTGAAAAGTTTTGACTTCGTGATAACCCTTGTATCAGTCTTCAAAGGTGTGACGAAGTTGTTTTGAAAATTTGTTTGAAAAGTGTAAGTGTGAAAAGTTTTGATCTGAGCAAGTACCTACTAGCATCTACCTACTCTAAAAAAGATCGTTTTTATTCTTGTTTCCTTTAGATAGCACTATCCCACTATTGAGAAATAGGTAGCACCGTCGTTGGAGTTTGTAAGGGTCAATTCAAAAGGGACGTACAATCACTAAAGCAATGTTATGATGACTTAGTAATAACCCTAGAGTCTTAAGATCATATTCGAGGCAACATTTTCGAGGCAACATTTCCGAGGGGACATTTGATCTTTGTTAGACAGAAGGGTAACCACTAAGACACCCTATACTTAATAATCATTTAATGAAGGCAACCGAAGTGTGAGTATACCCTAAGAGTGATATGTGCGAGTGATTTATTTCAGTTATTTATATTTGCACATTAGGGTTTTCTAACTGTATTAAGTTATCATGCAATCTTGTCATACAATCCTATTAACATACGTCTAGACAGTTAAATATTTGCGAGAATTAAAATGCGAGAAAGTAAATCTACGCTATTACAAGGCTTCGGGGAGGGGGATTAATTACATAGCCACAAACCCGGGGAAAAGCGATAAATAAAAGCTCTAGATTAAATTATTACAAACCATGCACAGTTACAAAAAATATTGACAAAATAAATAATATGCGCGTGTTGAGTCGAATACGAGATAATTAGGGTTTTAACCCTTGCCTAAACCTAATTGCGATTAATTAAAAAAATGTTTTTTTGTTTTTTTTTTTTGTTTATTTAAGAAAATAAAGGAACCATTAAATTAAAAAATAAAATCCTAATTCTAATTAATTTAAAATTAAGGAAAATTAATTAATTTTATTCTAAAAAAAAAACCTATTTTTTGTATTTTTATTTATTTGAGAAAGAGAGTAAAATAAAATAAAATCAAAAGTTAACCTAATTTCTATTTTTATTTTATTTATGAAAACAAATTATAATTTCCCTAAATTAGACTAAATTAAATTAAATTAATTAAAAAAGTCTAATTCTAATTTTTGTGAATTATTGATTTATGGTTTTTTTGTGAAACAAATAATTAGTTTATGAATTAAAGAAAAGATAAAATAGAAAAAAGAAAAAGAAAAGGAAGGAGTAATGGGCCTGCGATCAATAACTCTGGTTCTGGCTGATGGATCCAGAAGATGACCCTCAGAAGATGGCATGTGACGGATCTGATTCTGACCGCTGGATCTAGCAGGTGATGACCTTCAGAAGGTGAGGTGCGCCGGATCTGGCTCTGACTGATGGATCCAGAAGATAATGCCCAGAGGATGCCTGATCTGGTCCTGGTTGATGGATCCAGAAGATGACCAGAGAATGCTTGATCTGTTTCTGGCTGATGGAACCAGAAGATGTTGAACCTCAGAAAGTGCAGGCGCTGGATCTGGTGAAAACAAAGGGGAAAATGCCAAAAGCTCACGCCTGGGATCGAACTCAGAATCATGAGTTTTTGACTTCCTTCTTCTGACCGGTTGCGCTGGATGTTAACTTGTTAATATAATAAAAACAAATAATATATCAGAAAAAACAAGTTTCTGGCCAGAATAAACGCGCCAGAATTTAAACCAGTCGGTAAGGTTGTGACATGCCATCATCTTCTTCCCTGGAACCGTCATTTAAAACTCTGAACCTTTACCTACAGACATGGCGCTGTAGCTACAATCCTATGCGGAAAAAAATTGTCCACAGGAAATATAAATGGCCATGGTTGTTACCAATAACCTCGTCTCATCCTCATGAGTCTCATGGTACCAGAATCAATATCCAATTTTTCCTATCCTGCAAATCCCTAAACAAGAACTTGAAACCCTAGCTATGGCAGTTTGTCATACAATCACCAAAAACACAATTGAGTATGATGATTAGCTTGCAAACATGTTAAGGAACAAGAATATGCAGTCAAAATGTGCAAATGACGTGTAAATTGATGAAAACGAAAACGAATTTAAAAGCCAGTCGTGATACCTGCAGCTTACAATCCTATGCGTGAAAAGGCTTGAATTTGATTGGAATGTGCTCCTGGAACGTCCAGCAACCATTTGGCAACGTCGGAAGGGCATGAGCCGGTCTCTAATATGGAAATTAGATTACCACTTTTCTTGAAATTTTTTTGAGTTTTGTTTTCTCTTTGCACGACTGCTTCTAACCCCCATATGCCTTGGCTTGCTTCTTTATACGTAGCACAACTTATTAGGCAACAAAAATGACCTCAATCTTGTTCATCATGGAGATTTAATTTGCTCTTTCAATGCACGTGACTCTTTTCCAATTTTGCTCAAATACAATCTTTTCCAACCAAATATTGGCCTTGCACGATTTGATCTTCTTTTGAAATCATATAATATCTTCTTTCAATGCAAAAGATCATCCCTAGAATGCAATATAGGATTTATTAGGATTTATTTGATTTTATTTGAATTTTAAATGAATAAAAATCAAAATAAATTAAATAAACGAGTAAATAAAGTATGGAGTGTCCCATAGATCGTGGACTATGTTAGGAATGATATGCAAGCATAAAAAGTTGGACCCATTTAGCAAAAAATGCAAATTTGAGCACATTTAACTTTTGGCAATTTTGCAAAAAAATGGTCAACTTGGCCAATGCATAACTCTCTTAATTTTGACCCTAGAGGGGTGTTATATGACTTTTTAGAAATCTTAGGATGTCCTCTAAGCAACCCTTTTGGTCTCATCTCAATTGAGTCTTCCATGTTCATGTATGAAGCTTTGACCCAAAAGGTGTTTTTGTTGACTTTTCAAAATGACCTATAATGTCCAAATCCATATCTTTCTGTGAGTGCATATTTTGAACTTGGGAGCTGAAGATGAATTGTAGGGAATTGCATCCTCTTCAAAATGAGCTTTGGATTGGTCATTTATGATAAAGTATGAGAAAATTATGCTTGGTCAAAGTTGAGTTGACTTTTCCTATAAAACCCTAATTTAGCAACTTTTGGGTTTTGATGAATTGCGAGCAATCATTGAGGAATCATGATCAACCCTTGATAAAATGATGGATAATACTTCAAAATGAGGATGTTGACCAAAAATCTTGAAGTTTGACGGTATGTGGGCCACAATTGACTTTTGACCTAGCACAATCGATTTCTAGGTATTTGAGCAATTGACTGAGCAAACTTCCTCTGCAAGGCTTAAAACTTGGCATGGATGATCTTGAGAACATATTAGGACAATGGTGAGCATTTTGGATCCTTTGGACTCAAGCATCTTGATGCAAAATGAAACCCTAATCTAAGGTAGACTGCCTTAGGAGAGAGTTTGTCTGGTCAACTCTTGAACTTCCTTGAGCAATTTGGGGACCTCACTTGCCATGTGTTGAGAAATATGGGAGGGAAAATTTTGGGGTACAACAGCTGCCCCTGTTCAATCTTCTTAAACCTGAAGATGTAGATTGGCTCGTCTGCCTTTCGTGATCTGAAGGTGGAAGATGATTGAACACTAGAGTGCCCAGAAATTTGCACTCGCATGAAGTGATACTTGATTCGTGATATTGGGAATGGGATTATAGATGCCATTTGGTAGTCGCTAGATAATTTTTGAAGATGGGCTTAACGATGACATCCGAAGAAGTGTCGATCGCATAAGAGATTACTTTGCGAGATCCTGTATACCTGTTGTTTAGGAGGACCTTGCCGGGGAATGCTGGTCTCTGTCTTGAGAGAAATAGAGTTTTAGGAGCTTCAGTTGTCCGTTACACTACTGGGGAAATAAATCCTTGAGGAAGCGGAAGTAAACTGCATATTTGGTTAGGGTATATGTTGCACTGCGACTTTCTGGGGCAATGTGAAATCAATTATGTTTGATCGGGTCCCGGTCTTACAGTGTTGTGGACTGCTATCTGGGGATAAGAGAGGAAGAACCCGAATAGTAGGGTTATAAGAAGGAACCTAGATAGTAGGGTTGTGAGAAGGAACCTGGGTCGTAGGGTTACTTCGATATGAAAGCCTGGATGGTAGGGCTTGAGAAGGTACCTGGATAGTAGGGTTACTTCGATATGAGAGCCTGGATAGTAGGGCTATGAGAAGGAACCTGGATAGTAGGGTTACTTCGATATGAAAGCCTGGATAGTAGGGCTGTGAGAAAGAACCTGGATAGTAGGGTTACATCGATATGAAAGCCTGGATAGTAGGGCTGTAAGAAAGAACCTGGATAGTAGGGTTACTTCGATATGAAAGCCTGGATAGTAGGGATGTTGAGAAGGAACCTGGACACTAGGGTTACTTCGATATGAAAGCCTGGATAGTAAGGTTGTGAGAAAGAATCTGAATAGTAGGGTTACTTCGATATGAAAGCTTGGATAGTAGGGCTGTGAGAAGGAACCTGGATAGTAAGGTTACTTCGATATGAAAGCCTGGATAGTAGGGTTGTGAGAAGGAACCTGGATAGTAGGGTTACTTCGATATGAAAGCCTGGATAATAGGGCTATGAGAATGAACCTGGATAGTAGGGTTACTTCGATATGAAAGCCTGGATAGTAGGGTTGTGAGAAGGAACCTTGATAGTAGGGTTACTTCGATATGAAAGCCTGGATAGTAGGGCTGTGAGAAGGAACCTGGATAGTAGGGTTACTTCGATATGAAAGCCTGGATAGTAGGGCTGTGAGAAGGAACCTGGATAGTAGGTGTGGTACGGTGAAAGAACTGACTTGGGATTTTGCGTTTGTGTTCGCAAATGTTTCGGTTTAGCAAGAGTCGCCACCAACTTTTTATTTTATCCTAAGGAAAGGTCAAAAAGCACAAGAAAGACCTTTGAGATGTTTTCTTGGGTTCGGGGAGTAGATTATAGAAAGGAAAGGTATTAGAACCCTTTCTATCCATGGTTATCCAAGGGCTCTTAGTTACTTTCTTTAGATCACTTGCCTTTGCTTTTCAATTGTTTGAAATGGTGCTTTTCAATTGTTTGAAATGGTGCTTTGTGTGTGATTTTGAAAGATGTTTTGAAAAGAGGCCATCGTTGTGGAAACCTTTGTAATGATTCTTGTTTGAATGTATATAAAGGTGTTTTTGTCTTTTGAAAAAGTTTTCAATGTTTGAAAGTAGGGTTTTGAAATTGTGTGGTGAAGTGTGTTTTGAAAATAGCAAGGATGTTTTTGCAAGCTTTTGACCGAGTAACTAAGAGTTGTCTACCCTATTTTACTCAAAGATCTTTCTTATGTTTTTAACCCTTTTAACAGTGTTGTTTTACCATTGTATTTGGTGAACAACCTTGTGTTAGGATGTTAAACGGGACAAGCGCGAGTCATCGTATAGACCATGATAGCAATTGTGTCAAGTATCTTTGGCAATTTTCTTGAGGGACTTGATCATTTTGTTTAGGAAACTCAGATAGCGTCATCGAGGGACTATGATATTTTGTTTTGTTTTTGTTTTGCCAAAGTGCTTGACATGCATATCATGGCCCATTTTTGAAGGCAACAAGTGGATTGAAACCCTAGGGGTGCAAGTGTGCATTGTGTTTGTTTTTCATGCATTTTTGTCTTTGATTAGGTCAAACTATTTGTTGGTTTTGATTTTTGCATACAAACCCTAATTCTAATCATGGCATAATCGAAAGCATTTAAATGCGAGAATTTAAATTCTAAACTATTACAACATGATATAGGGAGGGGGTACAAATTTGAATAGGGGGATATTTGACAAGAATTTAAATCCTAAATTATTACAACCAAATTGAATTTGCAAGGCATAATATTTAAATGTGCAATATTTAAATAAAATACAATAAATAAATATTAAATAAAATGTATTATGCAAAAAAAGGTTTTTATTTGTTCATGTATGTAAAAAGTTTTTTAATGTAAAGGTATATAGAAATAAATAAAAGATTAATTTTATTTGTTTTTAGGGCAAAAACCCTAATTCTTTAAGAAAATAAATATAATGTATTATTTATTTACAAAAATATATTAACATGTATAAAAATGAAATATATCCAAAAAAGGTATTTTTTAGTATAAGTAATATTAAAAATAAAATATAATATTTTTGTGTTTTATTTCTATGTTTTTTTTATTAATAAAATGAAGTATATATGTATATAAATATATATTAAATATATTAAGTGTGTAAAAATAAAATAAAATATTTACAAAAATACAATATATTCAAGAAAATTATTTTTGGTGTGAATAAAAATAGAAATGGAAATAAAAGTATTATTTGCATTATTTTTAAATTTAAACAAAAATAATATAAAAGCATATAAAATGTTTTAATGCTAGTAATAATTGAAATAAAGACCAAATAAATGTAAAAATTATAAAAAATATTTTTGGATCATTTTTTAAATTTAAAAATAAAATATCAAAGTCAGAAATAAAATAAAAATGCAAAAATAATAAAAATACAAAGAAATGGGCCAGGGGGTGTGAAACTGAAAATGGGGGTGTGAAAAGTAGGAAATAGCCAGGCCCGACCCAGCTACTTCATCTTCTTCCTCTGTTCAAACAAAATACGTGCCATTTGTGTACAAACTGCCAACTCTTGGAAACGTGATCCTTTGATAAAACTCAAAACATGAAACATGTAGAGCATCAAACAACGATTTCAACCATATAAAACATTAAATCTAACTCTCAAAGATCAGAGAGAATTTCTCTGGGCCTAAGTTCTAACCTAGATTTTTCAGAAAGTTCATGGATAAAATTCTCATAGCACGATTAATATAAATAAAAACTAAGCACATGTATGGTTTCAAGGCAATGAGTACAACATCTTTCATTCACAAACTTAAGTCTAAATGTTCCTAAATAGAGAGATAGAAGTTCATGAAATACCTGTTTCAGTTGAGTTCGAGCTGGATAATGCAACAACTTTCAATGGGGCCTGAGGTTCTTTTGAGCTTGCTTGATGTCCCCTGAACCTTTCCCAATGCTTAGTTTGTTTTGAAGTGACCTGAATCGTGCTACAGAACTCAACCTGCAAAGCTTCCAAACAAAAATGGTGATGTGTGTTAATGGAGTTACATCAACTTGTGAATGGTCTGGATAGCTTAGGTATATGGTTTGGAATGTGTTTGAAGTGATTTTGGACAAAACGCATGAGGGGATTTGATGGTGGCTTGTGATTTGCAGAACTGGCCCTGTTTTGCAAGAACATGTGGTTTTTGAGTATGAGGAGGTTTGAGAGGTCTAAGGCTCGTGCTTCTGGCTTACAAGGGTATGCAAAACTTGTTTGGAATGTTGGCTTGAGTTGGTTTTATCAGATATGTGTGTTCTTGACTTTTTGCATAATGCCTTGGTTTTGAAGCAAAGATGTGAACTGACCAAGCTATGGCCTGTATAGGCTAGTTACAAGCATGCTCAAGTTGGTGTACTATGCCTGAGATTAGGGAACTTGTTTGCTGCAAGGAAAAAAGTCCAAGGCTCAAGAAAATGCAATTTGACATAAAGTGGCCTTTATGAAAATGGAAGTGTGATCTTTATGCTCAAAATGGAAATGTTCATTGTACAATGTTCTCTTGATCAGAACAATGCCAATGTGCCAATGTCCAATGTATTTGCATTCAATTTTTTAGTGTTGAAGGGTTTAGAGACCTGTAATTATGTATTAAGCTAGTTTGGTCAGATTTGCAACTTGGTATGAACATGTATTGGCCATGGTTACAAAGTGAATTTTTGCCAACTTCAAGCATTCGATTCTCCCTAACCACAAAGGTGTTTGAGGAGTTCATGGACAATATGGAAAGCTTGCAACATGTAATATAATACATCTTTGAAATTCAACATGAAAATACAAGTGGAACCATGTGAAAAATGGCCAAGAAGATGGGTCAAAATCCTGCCTAAACTAGGGCAAAATTTCTCTAAGTTAAAAGCTTTAGGTACCCTTGTTCCAAAAATCATAACTTGAGATCCAAGCTTCTTTTGAGAAAACTTTGTGAATAAAAGTTGTAGAAGTTGTGATGGACTACAACTTTAATGTTGTAAGTTTTGATTGAATCCCTTTTCATCTTGGTGAAAATGTGGGGCAAAGTTAGGAAAAAATAAGAAAATTTTATAACTTAGAAAGTTTCTAAGTTATGAAAATTTTCCATTGTAAACCCTAATTTGTAATTTTGGTTTTCTTGATGAACAAGTTTCATAATTTGACATGTTTTGATGGAAAATGACTCTTGGCACTTGATTTTGACCAAAAAGTCAAAGTTTGACTTTTCAGTGTACAGTTAAATTTTGATCAGTTGACTGAAAAATTCATCTGTCAATCCTATGCATTTGAGATCTTTTGAACTAGTTGAATGGGTTAAGACAATGTAATTGAGTCCTTGAGTCCATAGTTGAGCTTGATTTTCCATTGGTTAGGTCAAACAGTCAAAAATTGCCCTTGTGCAGTCAAAACCCTAAAAATGACCATTTTGCCCTTTTGGTGATCTGATCAAATTTCTTGTGGAGTTGTGGTCCAAACTTGATCAAATGGTTCATATGATTTCATGATGTTGATGTGGATCAAAATTCATGAGGTTTGACTGTCAATTGGCCACAATTGACTTTTCCCCAATACAGCTGATTTCTAGGTCATCTGTCTAATTAACTGGGAAAAAATTTGAATTAAGGCTTGAAACTTGGTATGGACAAACTTGTGAGTCCAAAATGAAGTATGAAAGCCACTTTGGGCATTGTGGGTCAAAATATCCATGTGCAAACTCAAACCCTAATTTAGGTCAACAGTGCAAGGAGGTGTCTTGAGCAGAGCAAACCCTAACTTGATCTTGAGCATGAAGAGTTAGATTGGCAAGTTTGCCTTTCGCGAATCTAAGGTAAAAGAGGATTGGACACTAGAGCGCCCGTAAATTTGCACTCGTCAAAATATAGCTGAGGAAATGGGATTAAAGATGTCATGTGGAGATGGTGGAATATTGCTGGAGATGGGCTTAAAGATGCCACCCAAGAATGTTTGTTGAATTGCAATGTTGTAGGTCAGAAGAATGAGCATCAAAATGGTATCCGTGTTTGGAATGCATTTGAATTGTATCTGGAGACTGAGTCTGTATGAGAAAAAGAATGGCGTTCGTGTCTGGAGCGTATCTGAGCTGTAACTGTATTTGAACTTTGAATGAATATCAGAATGACTACCGTGTCTGGAGTATATCTATATTGTATCTGAAGTTGAGATCTGTATGAGTAGCATAATGACTTTCGTGTCTGGAGTGTATCTGAGACTGTAACTGGGATCTTGAATAAGTGACAGAATGACTTCCGTGGAGACTGCACTGTGGAGAATCAAACTTCTGGTGTAAGGGCCAGAATGGCATCCGTGCCTGTAGCGTATTTGAACTTGAAGTTGATAGTTGAATTCGAATGAGAGATAGAATGACTGTCGTGTTTGGAGTGTATCTAGTCTGTATCGGATTGCTGAAGTCTGAATGAGTAGTAGAATAACTGCCATGTCTGGGGTGTATCCGTACTGTATTTTGACTTGAAAATATGAATGAGTAATAGAATGACCGCCGTGTCTGGGGTGTATCCATACTGTATCAGAAAAATTGTTAATGATAGCCTTTTAATCTTATCCTGAAAAGGGTAAAATGTTAGCTAAAACACAAAGTTATGTTGCATGATATGTATGATGCAATGAAATGTGTTTCATCAATGTTCATGATATATGAATGTAATGGATGTGCATGTAAGCTGAGTAGCTGTCTTGTTGAGGAAAATAAATCCTTGTTAACTGGAGATAATGAAATCCTTGACTGCTGCCGGGGAAAGTGAATCCTTGACCGATGCTGGGGATTCCAAAAATCTTTGATTATTGAAGATGAGAAATCCTTGCTGACTGCTTGGGGATTAAAGATCTTTGATTGTTGAGAATGAGAAATCCTGGGACCACTGCCGGAGATTGAAAATACTTGGCGATTTGTGGGGATTAACAAGGCCTTTGACAACTTCTGCAGGGAATGAGAATCCTTCATGACTTTCCTGGGAAGTAAGGAAAACTCCGAAAATCTTTACTAGGGAGTTAAAACCTGGGAGACTTCTGCTTGGAGAAATGAGACCGAGAATCTTCGATCTTGCTGGGAGATAACTCTGTGGGGAGAATGTTTACTCGGTCGGTGAAATCAGGAGCTTTGGGTTGTATGCCAAACTAATGGGGAAGCATCCTAGTGTGGGATAAGCCAAGAAGTTAATTGTTATTTGCTTGGTTTTAAGATAGCCTGCTGGGGAAATTAGGGGAAGTTGAACAGTTCCCACTGGTGGGTTGATAGTTGGAAACTTGAATTCGTTGGGGAAGAAGGTTTAGAATATTCTGGTTCCGCTGGGGATAGGTATTTCAGGGTTTTCAAGCTCCGCTGGGGATCTTGAAATTTAACTCTGCTGGGGACACATACTTTGAGACTTTGGCTTTGTTGAGGATCTGAACAATGTATTGTAGGGGATTTCTTCTGGAATGGCACAAAGATATCTTCCTACACCTTCAACCTATCAATAATTATCCTTTCTCAATTTCGTTTTATTTGTAAGCAGTGATTATATTCAAATGCATATGCCTATTTAACAAAACTTTGGACGTTTTCAAATAAAACATGAGTGTAAAAAAAAGAAAGAAAGGAAAGCAAATTTCTACACTTTGAAGTATCTTTGTATTGACTTTTGTAAATATCCTTGTACAAAGGAGACAGACATCCTAGTAAGAGAATGTTGTCGTAAAAAATTGAAAATTTTTATACAAAAGAAAGATGGCTATGTGTAACAATTCCATGGGATTCCCATTCTGCTATAGCCTTCACAACTCTGAATATCTTGTCCGTTCGCTGCTTCGTCCGCCGATGACTGGATTGATCAGAAGCTTGGATCTTGTTGGTGAAGAGATTATTCTTAAAGTGATCCGACGAAACATAGTCATACGCTTTAATTCCCTAACTTTTGCCTGGACCGCTCTTTCGGGTTTTCGATCCACCAGGAAACCCTTTTTTGCCCAAGTCGCCCTTTCCGGTTTTCAACTTGCTGGGTGTACATATTTTTTTTGTTTTATCCCTAATTTTTGCCTGAATCGCCCTTTCGGGTTTTCGATTGACCGGGATGCCCATTTTTGCCCAAGTCGCCCTTTCGGGTTTTCAACTTGTCGGGTCGTTTTATACGTAGTATCTTTTGACTATGTCTGCGTTCGCAGGGTGCGACAAGTCGTCGCCGTCCATGGTGGTCAAAATCATTGCCCCACCAGAAAATATGCTCTTGATCACAAATGGTCCTTCGTAAGTAGGAGTCCACTTTCCCCTGGGATCACTTTGCGGCAAGATGATCCGCTTGATTACAAGATCTCCGACTTGATATACCTGACGCCTGACTTTCTTATTGAAAGCCTTGATCATCCGTTTTTGGTACGTCTGACCATGACAAATAGCAGTAAGTCGCTTCTCGTCGATCAAGTTAAGTTGATAAAACCGGGTCTGAACCCAATCATCTTCACTTAAACCGGCATCCTTCATAATCCTCAAGGAAGGAATCTGAACTTCCATAGGTAAAATAACTTCCATGCCATATACCAATGAAAAGGGAGTTGCCCTTGTTGAAGTACGTGTCGTGGTACGATATCCATGCAGAGAAAATGGTAACATCTCATGCCAGTCCTTGTAGGTGACTGTCATTTTTTGAATGATCTTCTTGATATTTTTGTTCGCGGCTTCAACGGCATCGTTCATCTTCGGCCGATAGGGAGATGAATTGTGATGATAAATCTTGAACTGTTCGCATAGAGCGGTGATCATAGTGTTGTTCAAATTTGTACCGTTGTATGTGATGATCCTGTCGGGGATACCATACCGGCCTATGAGGTTCTGCTTGATGAAGCGGGCAACCACATTCTTTGTAACAGAGGCATAGGAAGCTTCTTCGACCCACTTGGTGAAGTAGTCAATAGCCACCAGGATGAAGCGATGTCCATTGGATGCCGTGGGCTTGATCTCTCCAATCATGTCAATGCCCCACATTGCGAATGGCCAAGGAGCTGTCAGAACGTTGAGAGGAACAGGAGGAATATGTACCTTGTCGGCGTAGACCTGGCATTTGTGGCAAGTAGGGGAATGTTGATGACAATCAGCTTCCATAGTAGACTAGTAGTAGCCTGCCCTTAGAATCTTCTTAGCCATCGTATGTCCGCTTAAGTGGGTGCCAAATGTGCCACTATGTAATTCGGTCATGATCAACTCTGTTTCAACCTTGTCCATACAACGAAGTAGAACACAATCATGGTTGCGCTTATAAAGGATGCCATTGCTTAGGAAGAAATTGGTAGAAAATCTCCTTAACAACTTTTTGTCATTGACATAAGCTCCTTCAGGGTATTCTCGAGTCTGGAGTTACCTTTTGATTTCATGAAACCAGGGTTGTTCCACTACTACTTTGGTGTTAATCTCGTGACAGTGCACAGGTTCGTCCATTTGCTCGATGGTAATTTGGGGAGCCTCGTTATCCCAGTTGAGTTTAAACATGGAAGACATTGTAGGCAGAGCATCGGCTAACTGATTTTCTTCTCGCAGGAAATGCTCGAAGGTAATCTGCTCGAAATGAGGCAACAATGTCAAGACATGTTCTTTGTATGGGATAAGATTAGGATGTTTGGTGTCCCACTCTCCTTTGACTTGACTGATAACCAAAGTCGAGTCCCCAAATACGACCAAAGATTTGATTCCCAAGTCTATAGCAGCCTTGAGACCAAAGATGCAAGCTTCATATTCAGCCATGTTGTTGGTACAGCTGAAGAAAAGTCGGGCAGTGAAGGGTGTATGGCAACCTTCCGGTGAAATGAGTACCGCACCGATACCGTTGCCAAGTGCATTTGAAGCACCATCAAAGTATAGGATCCATCGGGATCCTTGTTCAGGTCCGTCATACGGTCCGTTACCTTCAATGTTTTCCAATGTCATGATGTCCTCGTCAGGGAAGTCCAATCTCATAGATTGGTAATCTTCGACGGCTTGATGAGCTAGATGGTCAGTTAGTACACTCCCCTTTATAGCTTTTTGGGTAGTATACTGGATATCATACTCAGTCAGGATCATCTGCCATCTAGCGATTCTTCAAGATAAAGTAGGCTTCTCGAAGATATACTTGATCAGATCCATCTTGGAAATCAACAGAGTGGTATGAGTCAACATATACTGCCTTAGCCGGCGAGCAGCCCATACCAAAGCGCAAGAAGTTTTCTCGAGCAGTGAGTAGCGAGTCTCACATTCGGTAAACTTTTTGCTAAGGTAATAAATGGCATGCTCTTTTCGGCCAGACTCGTCATGTTGGCCCAGTACGCACCCCATCGAGTTATCCAACACAGTCAGATACATGATTAACGACCTTCCTTCGACGAGTGGCATCAAAATAGAAGGTTCCAATAAATACTCCTTGATCTTATCAAAAGCAACTTGACAATCATTGTTCCATTCAACTACTTGATCTTTCTTCAGCAGCTTGAAGATTGGCTCACAGGTAGATGTCAGGTGAGAGATGAACCCCGCAATATAGTTTAAGCGTCCCAAGAGTCCTCTAACCTCCTTTTCAGTGCGGGGGGCAAGCATTTCTTGTATAGCCTTTACTTTAGCTGGATCAACCTCAATGCCTTTGTTTTTGACAATAAATCCCAAAAGTTTACCAGGCCTAACTCCAAAAGTGCACTTGCTTGGGTTCAGTCTGAGCTTATACTCCTTCAACCTGGCAAACAAATTTTGCAAATGATCAAGGTGTTCTTCTTCCGTCTGTGATCGAGCTATCATGTCGTCTATGTAAACTTTGATCTCATGATGTATCATATCATGAAACAAAACTACCATGGCACGTTGATAGGTTGCCCCTGCATTCTTCTGTCCGAATGGCATCACTTTGTAGCAGAAGGTACCCCATTGCGTGACAAAAGTAGTTTTCTCCATGTCCTCGGGGGCCATTGTGATCTGGTTGTATCCCGAGAATCCATCCATGAAGGAAAATACCTTGTGTTGAGTTGTGTTGTCAACTTAGATGTCGATATGTGGCAGTGGAAAATCATCCTTGGGGCTAGCCCTGTTTAAATCCCGATAGTCCACACACATTCTGATTTTGTCGTCCTTCTTAGGCACTGGCACAATGTTAGCAACCCATTGTGGATAGGAATTAACAACCAGAAAGCCAGCATTGAATTGCTTCATCACCTCAGCTTTGATCTTCTCAGACATGTCGGGCCTCATTCGGCGGACCTTTTGCTTGACCGGTGGACAGTCTTCTCTTGTAGGGAGACGGTGGACCACGATATATGTCTCTAGTCCCGGCATGTCTTCATAAGACCAGGAAAAGATTTCAACATATTCGTTCAACAACTGCACTAAGCGCTCTTTGACACTTGGTTCCAGGTTGGCACCCACTTTCACCTCTTTCTTGTCTTCCTCTGTCCCCAAGTTGATGGTTTCTAGCAACTCTTCATGAGGCAGAATAGCCCTATCTTCTTGTTGCAAAATTCTGGCTAACTCTCCCGGCACTTCACAGTCTTCGTCAACTTCTTACTCAGCATGATTGACCAAATCTTCAGAGTTACCGAAGGCTAAAGCAGAATAGTCACCCATGGAATCCGGAGTGGATGGGTACCTGCATTTGTGAGTGTGGGTGTGTGTAAGGGATAGCCATCCTTAAACAAAACAAAATGCAAAAGGAAATAAAATGAACACAACAGTTTATAGATGAAGACGTCCAATGATTCATTAAAACATGGCATATGATAATGAAGAAAATCAAGCCCTTACAAATGGACCTACATGCCCCGGGCAAGGCATGAGGTGAAAATAGTGTACGAATTGTTTAGTTATTACAGACCAAAAAATGGGAAATTGTTCAAAGATAAAATTACTGGTTGATGAAGGTGATGGGAATAAAATCCTTTGCTTCCCAGTTTCTTAAACCCCCTTCGACGGTTGGAAAGATCCAATCTTCAAAGTTGTTCTCTTCATCCTCATCTTCTACAACATTAATTCCATGGTAGGTGATTTTGACGGGTGGTCCTCCAGCCTTGGAGCGACGCATAGCCTTTTGTTCTGCAGCAGTAAACCCTAATCCAAACTTGTCCGTCTTATGGGGAAAATCAGGCAGTTTCCCCCATACTGTGATCCTTCCTTCTTTGACTACAGCCTATGCGTCCTTGAGAGATGCCATCCTAGACACATGCTTGGGAACGATAGGCACCTCAACCATTGTCTTCGCAACTTCTACCTCAGGAGAAACTTCCTCAAAATGTTGGAAAGGCATTTCTATGAAATCTCCATCCAATTCCACATAGCGGAAGGAATTGAGATGACTTATCATGTACTCTTCCTCGCCGTGCACCGTTATAATCTTACCCTTAACAGGATATTTCAGCATTTGGTGCAAAGAGGAGGTAACTTCCCCGGCATAATGGATCCACGGTCTTCCCAGCAAATACGAATATGAAGGACAAATGTCCATCACATAAAAGGTGGAGTTGAAAACTTCTGTGCCTACTTTGATAGGAATGTCAACCTCTCCGTGAACCATTCTTTTGGACCCATCAAAAGCCCTAACAACGATGTTACTAGGATTGAGGGTCAATCCTTCGCAGTCCAAACGGTCTAATGCTTTCTTCGGAAGCACATTCAAGGAAGAACCAGTATCAACTAAGACATGGGCGAGGGTGGTTCCCCTGCATTCAACTGAGACATATAGAGCATCATTGTGTTTCCTTCCTTTGGGAGTAAGATCAACATCGGAAAAGCCAAGGCCATTATCAACAGTAAGACTGGCCACACACTCCTGAAACTGGTCGGCCGAAGTTTCTTGGGGCACATGTGCCGTCTTTAGAAATTTGATTAAGGCCTTAGCATGGGCCTCAGAGCAGAGTAGAAGAGCCAACATGGATATTTTAGAAGGGGTCTGCCCTAGCTGTTCCACGACTTCGAAATCACTCCTTTTGATTATTTTCAAGATTTCCTCCATTTCTTTCTGGGTGGTTTCGGGGATAACCACAGTATGAGCCTTCGTCCTGACAGGCACTTCTATTATCCCCTTACCCTTATCGGTATTATCAACAGACGGTCTTACTTTAGGAGTATATAATTCTTCAATTATCGGGTCTTGCACAAATGGCCTAACAGGCACAGAAGCTTTCGAGGGTCCGAAAACAGCTCGAGGGGGAGCAATCTCCGGAGAAAAAATCCGTCCGCTACGGGTTATCTTGCTTGTTCCTGCAATGTTCCCTATATCAGGGGTTTCCTCTTCAGAATTCTCTTGGACTGCTTCAATCTGTTTGATACCATGATAGAAGATTTCTCCTCCGTAGTTCCATGGTATCGTCTTGCTAGATTGATACGGGACAGGCCCCGGCATGGTGATTTTTAATGGTACAAACTCAGGATCAGGTGTAATCTTGACAGGCCTTTTGCAAGCCTTGGGAAGATTGTCGGAAATGGTTATTATTGCAATGTCGTTGGTTGAAGTAGCAAAAGTAGCAGGAGTAACAGGAGTGAAGGTATCAACAGGGGTCTTTTGGAAGAGTATCTCTTGGGTATCCATCAGGCGTTGGACACCTGATTTCAACATTGGGCAGTCAGCTCGTATGTTTAAACAAAAGTAGCAGTCTTTTCCACAGCCTGGGAATATCCCGGCTCTCATCAAATTCTCTTTAATCACTAGTAACGGAGTCAAAAGGTCAGCAACATCGGTAACATGAAGGTCTTCCATAACGGCATGAACATTATGACCGTGCTTGGTCATTGGGGCAGAAATCACATTGGGCTTCTCAGGAGCATCAAATTCTACTTCCTTGGCGTCAATCAGGTCTTGGATTTTGTTCTTAAGCGCCCAACAATTATTAGTATCGTGCCCTGCACTGTCAGAGTGGTAAGCACACTTGGCATTGGAGTGGTAGTATGGAGAGGAGGTATTAGGGTTCTTTGGCGCTTCCTTCAAACTGGTAAGATTCAGCTTTAACAAATGAGGGAGTACTTGAGCTGGCGTCATGTTGATTCGGGTGAACTGCTGTTGTGGCCTTTCTACCCGTTGTTGATTAGGTCTTGGCTGATTTCCGCGAGGTTGATCATTTGAAGAGTTTTGAATCATCACAGCCCCTACAGTTGGCCGGCGCTCAGTTCTTCCTTGACTTTTCTGAGAATAAACAGCAGAGGCTTCCTTCTTAGCTGGGAAGGTTTTCTTAACAGCAGTGGACGCGGAGGTATCTTTCTAAATCTTACCACTTTTAATACCGGCCTCGACCCTTTCGCTGGTCAAAATTAGTTCAGTGAATCCTGCGGAGGAACTCTCAATTAAATGATTGAATAAAGGGCCAGACAGGGTCCCTAGAAACATGTCAACTAGTTCTTATCCGACAATGGTGGTTGCACCCTTTCAGCCAGATCACGCCACTTCTGGGCATACTCTTTAAATCCTTCATTGGAAGTGATCCCCATACTTTGTAGCTAAGTACGAGTGGGTACCAAATCAGCATTGTATTGGTATTGACGGTAAAAAGCAGCAGCTAAGTCTTCCCAGTTATGAACCTCAGACCTCTCAAGTTGATAGAACCAGTCCAATTGTGTGCCTGACAAACTGTCTTAGAAAATGTGTACCCAAAGGTCTTTATCAGATGAGTGGGGTTGGATCTTTCTGACATAGGATCTCAGATGCATCTTTGGGCAAGACAGACCGTCATACTTAGCAAATGTTGGTACTTTTAACTTGGGAGGAATAACGATCCCAGCGACCAACCCTAGTTCTTCAAAATTTAAACCAGGTACCCTTTGCAACTCCATGGCTGCCAATCTATCCTCAAGATTCTTATATTTATCATCCATCGGGGGATATTGCTGTTCGGAGTAGTCTTCATCTTCTTCCTCTTCCTCCTCTTCAACTTCAGATTCAGAAGGTCCCGCAGCTCCTTTTCCTTTACCAGCCCCTTCATCAGACGTTGAGGGGAACTCGAGAACTTTTCTAGCATTGCTTTCAAACCTTCTTCCAAAAGTGGCTACTCTGGGCCTTTTCTTCTTTTTCTCTTTATTCTTCTCCAACAGTGCTTTAAGGTCCTCTTGACTCTTTTCTAAGGTCATGAGGAGTTGCTGGAATTGAGAATTATGTGCTTGCAGATCCTTAATCGTCTGCTCCAAATCCATCTTGCTGAAATAAACAGCAGAAAGATAAGGAAACCTGGTGTAAAGACCTGTTTATGCATATGATGAATGGTATGTTATTCATGTAATGCATTCAAGGATTCAGAAATTCAAATTTGTTGCAAACAAAAAGGAACACACGTCATATTAAGAAGAAATTGTTAGTACATAAGTGCCCCATGGGCAAAATATTACAAAATTCTTAATGTAAAAAGACATTGCGCATCCTCTTTGGTGCGATGTAAGTGTTGAGAGTTTCCTCCTCATGAAGTCGGCAGGTAAGCTCCAAAACCTTCTTCTCACTGGCATAGAAGCTGGCTTCAAAAGTATTTCGTTCTTCCTTGAGTTGGATCCAACTCTTTTGCATTTCTTCCAATGATGTTGGCATGTCAGGATGTAGGAGGGTGTATGGAACCTCTCCTTCCATAACAGGCGCTTTGATAAAGGGGAGAATGTGAGGATATGGCATCATAAGATTCTGGGCGCGGGTTCGTACCCACTTGAGATAAGGCTCAAGGGGGATGGAATTATTGTGCCCCAGTGTCTTACTATCCACCTTGTTGGGCATCCTCCAAGCTCTGATGAACCTTTGTCGAAGTCCTTGTGCATCATTGTCGAAGTCAAAAACTAGGTCAGGAATTAGCATGTCATGAGGGCCATCCCTCCGAGCATATCCAAACTGTCTTAGAGCTAAACAGGGGTTGTAGGTAATGCCTCCCCTAATGCCAAGTAGTGGGACATTAGGGAATTCCCCACAACGATCAATGATGATGACATTTTCTCTGGATCGAGAACACCAATGTACATCAGAATGTGTGAGGGTCATCAACCGTTGTGACCAACTTAAACCCTGCTCATTCCTCAAAACTGATTGTGGAAGTTGAGAAATAAACCACCTTGCTAGGAGAGGAGTACATCACATGAGAACACCTCTTTTCCTTATTGTTCGTGTGTAAGATTAGTGTAGGATGTCCCCAAGCAATGTAGGCACAGGATTCTGAGATATGAAAATCTTGACAGCATTCACATCTATAAGTTGATCAGGGTTTGGGAACAGGACCAACCCATAGACAAGGAGTGCCACAATCTCTTCAAAGGCTTGTAGATCAAGAGAATTCCAGCAGTCTTGTGCCTTCTCAAACAGAAACTTTGCCAAGAAACCCTTGACACCACTTCTGGTTTCCCAATGACCTTTGATATCAGATGGTTGCAAGTGTAAGGCTTGAGCAACATCTTCAGGCTTTGGTTCTCTTTCCGTACCGTTGTAGGGTAGTTGATGGAGAACAGGAATCCTAAGGAGTTAAGAAAATTCCTCCAAAGTAGGCACTAGTTGGTAATCAGGGAATGTGAAACAGTGGTGTAGGGGGTCAAAGAACTAGAAGAGAACTTTCACCATGTCTTCTTCAATGTTGGAGTTGACCAAGTTGAGAAGCCTACCATGTCTTTCACTGAAGATAGAATTCTCTAGAATCCTGTAAGTGAGCTCCTTGAGTTGAGGAGGGATTCTCACAAGGTTGACTTGAATTGTTTTCCTGCGAAGAGATTCCATGACCTACAAAACAAGAACAAAGATGAAGATCCAAACCCTTGAAATGGTTAGTGGATGCATATGATGCTTTATGATGTTCATGATGTATGCACAAACACATGTACAAGCAAGTCACACAAAACCCTAGTTTCAGGCTTGCATGAGGTTTCATAGGTAAATACCCTCTTGAGTTTAGTTGGCTCAAACCTGTCCTATAAATAGTAATCGGGTTCTAAGGAGCTCAATATCACTTGATTGTTTTCTATGTTCATTGTTTTGGTTTAGCCACTTAACTAGTGACCAAAATGTTCCAAGAAAACAACCCTCAATGAGTGTAGTATCGAGTATCTACCAACTTCGGACTGCACCAAAGCCGGTCATCTCACTACCCCTAATAAAAGGCCAAGATGGTCAAGTAAGGTTCTAAGAGTTCATTAGTGCTTTATGACATCACTCAGCGGCCCCGTATTCTCTTTGATTGAACCAAAGACTACCGGTACTCACAAATATGTCGCACTAATATATCTATTGCTTCAACCATGTCGGTATAACCCGCACAGTTTCCACAACATATTGCTATTTACCTATGAATGTTTCCCAAATCCGGGTAGAGGATTTCAAGCCCAAACAAGAGAACCAAATGTAAAGCAATCAAAGCAAACAATATAATCATGCAAAGGGTGATCTAAGCCCTAAGGTTACTCCACTTTTAAAGTTTTCCACGGCAGAGTTGCCAGTTCTGTGATACGGTGGGAGAACTGACTTGGGATTTTGCGTTTGTGTTCGCAAATGTTTCGGTTTAGCAAGAGTCGCCACTGACTTTTTATTTTATCCTAAGGAAAGGTCAAAAAGCACAGGAAAGACCTTTGAGATGTTTTCTTGGGTTCGGGGAGTAGATTATAGAAAGGGAAGATATTAGCACCCTTTCTATCCATGGTTATCCATGGGCTCTTAGTTACTTGCTTTAGATCACTTGCCTTTGCTTTTCAATTGTTTGAAATGGTGCTTTTCAATTGTTTGAAATGGTGCTTTGTGTGTGATTTTGAAAGATGTTTTGAAAAGAGGCCATCGTTGTGGCAACCTTTGTAATGATTCTTGTTTGAATGTATACAAAGGTGTTTTTGTATTTTGAAAAAGTTTTCAATGTTTGAAAGTAGGGTTTTGAAATTGTGTGGTGAAGTGTGTTTTGAAAATAGCAAGGATGTTTTTGCAAGCTTTTGACCGAGTAACTAAGAGTTGTCTACCCTATTTTACTCAAAGATCTTTCTTATGTTTTTAACCCTTTTAACAGTGTTGTTTCACCATTGTATTTGGTGAACAACCTTGTGTTAGGACGTTAAACGGGACAGGCGCGGGTCATCGTATAGACCATGATAGCAATTGTGTCAAGTATCTTTGGCAATTCTCTTGAGGGACTTGATCATTTTGTTTAGGAAACTCAGATAGCGTCATCGAGGGACTATGATCTTTTGTTTTGTTTTTGTTTTGCCAAAGTGCTTGACATGCATATCATGGCCCATTTTTGAAGGCAACAAGTGGATTGAAACCCTAGGGGTGCAAGTGTGCATTGTGTTTGTTTTTCATGTATTTTTGTCTTTGATTAGGTCAAACTATTTGTTGGTTTTGATTTTTGCATACAAACCCTAATTCTAATCATGGCATAATTGAAAGCATTTAAATGCGAGAATTTAAATTCTAAACTATTACAACATGATATAGGGAGGGGGGTACAAATTTGAATATGGGGGTATTTGACAAGAATTTAAAGCCTAAATTATTACAACCAAATTGAATTTGCAAGGCATAATATTTAAATGTACAATATTTAAATAAAATACAATAAATAAATATTAAATAAAATGTATTATGCAAAAAAAGGTTTTTATTTGTTCATGTATGCAAAAAATATTTTTAATGTAAAAGGTATAAAGAAATAAATAAAAGATTAATTTTACTTGTTTTTAGGGCAAAAACCCTAATTATTTAAGAAAATAAATATAATGTATTATTTATGTACAAAAATATATTAACATGTATAAAAATGAAATATATCCAAAAAGGTATTTTTTAGTATAAGTAATAATAAAAATAAAATAAAATATTTTTGTGTTTTATTTCTAAGTTTTTTTTTAATAAAATAAAGTATATATGTATATAAATATATATTAAATATATTAAGTGTGTAAAAATAAAATAAAATATTTACAAAAATACAATATATTCAAGAAAATTATTTTTGGTGTGAATAAAAATAGAAATGGAAATAAAAGTATTATTTGCATTATTTTTAGATTTAAACAAAAATAATATAAAAGCATATAAAATGTTTTAATGCTAGTAATAATTGAAATAAATACCAAATAAATGTAAAAATTAAAAAAAAATATTTTTGGAGCATTTTTTATATTTAAAAATAAAATATCAAAGTCAGAAATAAAATAAAAATGCAAAAATAATAAAAATACAAAGAAATGGGCCAGGGGGTGTGAAACTGAAAATGGGGGTGTGAAAAGCAGGAAATAGCCAGGCCCAGCCCAACTACTTCATCTTCTTCCTCTGTTCAAACAAAATACGCGCCATCTGTGTACAAACTGCCAACTCCTAGAAACGTGATCCTTTGTCAAAACTCAAAACATGAAACTTGTAGAGCATCAAACAACGATTTCAACCATATAAAACATTAAATCTGACTCTCAAAGACCAGAGAGAATTTCTCTGGCCCTAATTTCTAACCTAGATTTTTCAGAAAGTTCATGGATGAAATTCTCATAGCACGATTAATATAAATGAAAACTAAGCACATGTATGGTTTCAGGGCAATGAGTACAACATCTTTCATTCAAAAACCTAAGTCTAAATGTTCCTAAATAGATTGATAGAAGTTCATGAAATACCTGTTTCAATTGAGTTCGAGCTGGACAATGCAGCAACTTTCAGTGGGGCCTGAGGTTATTTTGAGCTTGCTTGATGTCCCTTGAACCTTTCCCAATACTTAGTTTGTTTTGAAGTGGCCTGAATCGTGCTACAGAACTCAACCTGCAAAGTTCCAAACAAAAATGGTGATGTGTGTTAATGGAGTTACAGCAACTTGTGAATGGTCTGGATAACTTAGGTATATGGTTTGGAATGTGTTTGAAGTGATTTTGGACAAAACACACGAGGGGATTTGATGGCGGCTTGTGATTTGCAGAACTGGCCCTATTTTGCAAGAAAATGTGGTTTTTGAGTATGAGGAGGTTTGAGAGGTCTAAGGCTCATGCTTCTGGCTTACAAGGGTATGCAAAACTTGTTTGGAACGTTGGCTTGAGTTGGTTTTATCAGATATGTGTGTTCTTGACTTTTTGCATAATGCCTTGGTTTTGAAGCAAAGATGTGAACTGACCAAGCTATGGCCTGTACAGGCTAGTTACAAGCATGCTCAAGTTGGTGTACTATGCCTGAGATTAGGGAACTTATTTTCTGCAAGGAAAAAAGTCCAAGGCTCAAGAAAATGCAATTTGACATAAAGTGGCCTTTATGAAAATGGAAGTGTGACCTTTATGCTCAAAATGGAAATGTTCATTGTACAATGCTCTCTTGATCAGAACAATGCCAATGTCCAATGTATTTGCATTCAATTTTTGAGTTTTGAAGGGTTTAGAGACCTGTAATTATGTACTAAGCTAGTTTGGTCAGATTTGCAACTTGGTATGAACATGTATTGGCCATGGTTACAAAGTGAATTTTTGCCAACTTCAAGCATTCGATTCTCCCTAACCACAAAGGTGTTTGAGGAGTTCTTAGACAATTTGGAAAGCTTGCAACATGTACTATAATCCATCTTTGAAATGCAACTTGAAAATCCAAGTGGAACCATGTGAAAAATGGCCAAGAAGATGGGTCAAAATCCTGCCTAAACTAGGGCAAAATTTCTCTAAGTTAAAAGTTTTAGGTACCCTTGTTCCGAAAATCATAACTTGAGATCCAAGCTTCTTTTTAGAAAACTTTGTGAATCAAAGTTGTAGACTTTGTGATGGACTACAACTTTCATGCTGTAAGTTTTGATTGAATCCCTTTGCATCTTGGTGAAAATGTGGGGCAAAGTTAGGAAAAAATAAGAAAATTTTATAACTTAGAAAATTTCTAAGTTATGAAAATTTTCCATTTTATCCCTAATTTGTAATTTTGGGTTTATTGATGAACAAGTTTCATAATTTGATATGTTTTGATGGAAAATGACTCTTGGCACTTGATTTTGACCAAAAAGTCAAAGTTTGACTTTTCAGTGTACAATCAAATTTTGATCAGTTGACTGAAAAATTCATCTGTCAATCCTATGCATTTGAGATCTTTAGAACTTGTTGAATGGGTCAAGACAATTTCATTGATTCCTTGAGTCCACGGTTGAGCTTTATTTTCCATTGGTTAGGTCAAACAGTCAAAAATTGCCCTTGTGTAGTTAAAACCCTAAAAATGACCATTTTTCCCTTTTGCTGATCTGATCAAATTTCTTGTGGAGTTGTGGTCCAAACTTGATCAAATGGTTCATATGAGTTCATGATGTTGATGTGGATCAAAATTCATGAGGTTTGACTGTCAATTGGCCATAGTTGACTTTTTCCCCAATACAGCTGATTTCTAGGTCAACTGTCCAATTGACTGGGCAAAAATTTGAATTAAGGCTTGAAACTTGGTATGGACAAACTTGTGAGGCCAACATAAAGTATGAAAGTCACTTTAGGCATTGTGGGTCAAAACATCCCTGTGCAAACTCAAACCCTAATTTAGGTCAACAATGCAAGGAGGTGTCTTGAGCAGAGCAAACCCTAGCTTGATCTTGAGTTCCAAGAGTCTTGTGATGAAAAATGTTGATGAAATGGGAGGGAAAATTTTGGGGTACTACAGTAGGGTTACTTCGATATGAAATCCTGGATAGTAGTGTTGTGAGAAGTAACCTGGATAGTAGGGTTACTTCGATATGAAAGCCTGGATAGTAAGGCTGTGAGAAGGAACCTGGATAGTAGGGTTACTTTGATATGAAAGCCTGTATAGTAGGGCTGTGAGAAGGAACCTGGATAGTAGGGTTACTTTGATATGAAATCCTGGATAGTAGGGCTGTGAGAAGGAACCTGGATAGTATGGTTACTTCGATATGAAAGCCTGGATAGTAGGGTTGTGAGAAGGAACCTAGATGAGGTTGCATTTGTTGCCGATGATTACTTTGTTCAGCTTTGAGTGTTGATCATGGACCTGCTGGAAATTGTTGATAATAATTGTCTTTCCTAAAAGAAACATAGGGTTAGTTATGTGTGATGAATGAGATGCATTGTGATGAGGCTCTCAAGATAACTGAGATTATGTTATATGTAATGTATGCACATGTCATGATGTATGAACATGAAATGCTGACGTAATAATATGAATCCGGGAAAATAAATCCCTGACTGATGTTTGGAGAGTACGAGAAATGGTATTCCTGACTGCTGTAGAAACCATAGCTCCTCTACTTCTATTGGGGATGGTGAACAAAGATGACTACTAGGGATTTGCCCCTTGGCTGGTAAATATTCTGCCGAACGAAACTCTGTTTGAGGATAACTCTGCGGGGA
The DNA here is from genome assembly GCA_948472305.1 of Vicia faba. Lineage (NCBI taxonomy): Eukaryota > Viridiplantae > Streptophyta > Magnoliopsida > Fabales > Fabaceae > Vicia > Vicia faba. The sequence continues at coordinate 250,145,982 of OX451736.1, read as the reverse complement.
ATAAAACTGTTGGAGAGAAGACACTATGTTGATAGATCTGTTGACTTGGAGAAACAACTCAGCTGGGGATAAATTTTTGTTACTGGTGATAAACAAACTCTGCTTGGGGAAAATTTTGCCGACTCACTCGCGATTGTGAACCTCGGCTAGGGAAAGTTGTGTCCTGTTCAGAAAAGCTAACACCACTGTCTTTGGATACTTCTTACTTTGTGGGGAGTGTATGTACCACTACTCATGTTCTCAAGCTGGCTCTGTCCCTGTACCTGATGGGCAGAGTAATTGTAAGGCTTGGCCACTTCTTGTTTGTCCCTGTTCCTGGAATTACGAGTAATCGTCTTTTGTTTTTTTATGTAAATATTTTGTGAGCAGCAATTATTTCCAAATGCATATATCAAAAATGAATCATTGGACGTTCTTGCAAAACAAAACAGAAAAAGAAAAACAATTTGGAATTTTCTTGTGAAAATGAATTGTATTGATTTTTGAAGTTGGCCTATAGTAGGCATTTTGTACAAAGAGGCTGAAATCCCAGTACGAGAACTCCGCCGAAAGATAGAAATTACAATTTGTTTAAAAGAAATAAAAATAACTATGTGGAATGATCCCATCGGGTTTCAACTCTGTTATTTACTTTATATCTTCAAGCGTATCATCACTTTGCTGCTTGGTCGAAGGTGGATCAGATTGATTGGCGCTGTCTGAGCTTGATAGTCGGTATCGAAGTCTGGTCGCGAGGTGATCCAATGAGACATAGTGTTACACTTTGATCCCTTATTTTTGCCTAGACCTCCCTTTCGGGTTTTCGGCCCACCAGGATACCCTTTTTTGCCCAAGTCGCCTTTTCAGGTTTTTGACTTGCCAGGTGTACAGTTTTTTTCATTTTCATCCCTTACTTTTGCCCGAACCCTTTTGGTTCGCCGGGAAGCCCTTATTTTTGCCTAGGCCAGTCAACCTAGCGGGTCTTTGATTAGGCGTAGTATCTTTTCACTATGTCTGCATTGACGGGGTGAGGAAGGTCGTCACCATCCATGGTGGTTATAATCATAGCTCGTCCTGAGAAAATGTTTTTAACCATAAATGGCCCTTCATACGAGGGGGTCCATTTTCCCCTGGGATCACCTTGCGGTAGTATGATGCGCTTGATCACTAAATCCCTGACTTGATATTATTGACGTCTGACTTTCTTGTTAAAAGCCTTGATCATTTGCTTTTGATACGTCTGACCATGACAGATAGCAATAAGTCTCTTTTCATTGATTAGATTCAGCTGATCAAGTCGGGTTTGGATCCAGTCGTCTTCATTCAAACCCGCATATTTCATAATCCTGAGAGAGGGTATCTGGACTTTGATGGGTAGGACTGCCTCCATGACATACACCAAAGAGTAGGGTGTTTCCCTTGTCGATGTCCTTGCCTAGGTACGGTACCCATGAAGAGAAAATGGTAATATCTCATGCCAATCTTTGTATGTCACCGTCATCTTCTGCACAATATTCTTGATGTTCTTGTTAGCTGCTTCAACGGCCCCATTCATCTTCGGCCGATATGGAAAAGAGTTATGATGCTGTATCTTGAACTGATTGCAGAGCTCGGTGATCATCATATTGTTGAGATTTGTACCATTATCTGTAATGATCCTCTCTGGTACACCATATAGACAGATCAAATTGTGTTGGATAAACCGCGCCACGACGTTCTTGGTTACTGTAGCGAAGGAATCTGCCTCGACCCACTTTATAAAGTAATCAATTGCTACCAGAATGAAGCGATGCCCATTAGACGCAGTAGGTCTGATCTCGCCGATCATGTTAATGCCTCACATTGCAAAGGGCCAAGGAGCTGTCAAAACATTCAGAGGAACTGGAGGTACATGCACCTTATCAGCATAGACTTGGCACTTATGACAGGTCCGAGAGTGCTGATAACAATCGGCTTCCATAGTGGACCAGTAATATCCTGCCCGTAGGATTTTCTTCGCCATGGTATGTCCCCTGGAATGAGTTCCGAAGGTGCCTTCATGTAGGTCTGCCATGATCCTCTTTGCCTCGCTCTTGTCTATGCACCGCAGTAAGGTTGAATCAAGGTTATGCTTATAAAGGATTCCATTACTGATGAAGAACTTTGCAGCGAACCTTCTCAGGATTTTTTTATCATTAACAGATGCCCCCTTGGAGTATTCTTGAGCCTCAAGATACCTCTTTACCTCGTGAAACCAGGGCTTGTCTTCTACCACTTCAATATCAATGTCATAGCAATGTGAGAGTTCATCCAACCTCTCAATGGCAATCTGAGGAGCCTCATTATCCCACATGACTTTGAACATAGAGGACATAGTAGCTAACACGTCCGCCAGTTGATTCTCCTCTCTTGGGAAGTGTTCAAAGGTTATTTCCTCAAAGTGTGGGAGCAATGTTAGTACATATTCTTTGTAAGGAATAAGATTTGGGTGCTTCGTATCCCATTCGCCTTTGATCTGACTGATCACCAGAGCAGAATCTCCGAATACACTCAAGAAATTAATCCTGAGGTCAATAACATCTCGAACACCCATGATACACGCTTCATACTCTGCCATATTGTTGGTGCAGTTAAAACATAATCGAGCGTGAATGGAGTATGACAGCCCTCAGGAGATATAATTACAGCGCCGATGGCGTTACCCAACGCGTTCGAGGCTCCATCAAAATACATAGACCATCGGGATCCCTCCTCAGGTCCTTCATCCAGTCCAGGTTCTTCGCACTCGGTTACCAACATGATGTTCTCATCCGGGAACTCGAAATTCATGGACTGGTAGTCATCCACGGCCTGATGCGCCAAATGATCCGCCAACACACTCCCCTTTATTGCTTTTTGGGTTGTGTATTGGATGTCGTACTCGGTTAAGATCATCTGCCATCTTGCTATCCTTCCGGAGAGAGCGGGCTTCTCGAAAATATACTTGATTAGATCCATCTTTGATATCAACAGGGTCGTGTGAGTCAGCATATACTGTCTCAGCCGGCGAGCAGCCCATGCCAAAGCGCAACAAGTTTTCTCGAGCAATGAGTATCGGGTCTCACAGTCGGTAAACTTTTTGCTAAGGTAGTAAATGGCATGCTCTTTTCGGCCAGACTCGTCATGCTTCCCCAGCACACACCCCATTGAATTATCCAGCATTGTCAAGTATAAAATCAAAGGTCTTCCTTCAACTGGAGGCATCAGAATTAGTGGTTCTTGAAGGTATTCTTTGATTCTTTTGAAAGCGGACTGGCAATCCTCATTCCACTTTACCACTTGATCTTTCTTTAGCAGCTTGAAGATTGGCTCACAAGTAGCGGTCAGATATGAAATGAACCTGGCGATGTAATTCAGACGTCCAAGGAAACCTCTAACTTCCTTTTCCATGCGGGGAGTCGGCATCTCTTGTATGGCTTTTACCTTTGCAGGGTCCACCTGAATACCTTTATCACTGACAACAAAACCCAGAAGCTTACCAGACCTTACCCCAAAGGTACACTTGTTCGGATTTAACCTTAGCTTATACGTCTTCAACCTGTCAAACAGTTTCCAGAGATGATCAAGGTGCTCTCCCTCAGTCTAGGACCTGGCTATCATGTCATCAACATAAACCTCGATCTCGTGGTGAATCATATCGTGGAACAAGGCGACCATGGCGCGCTGATAAGTTGCCCCAACATTCTTCATCCCGAAAGGCATTACCTTGTAACAGAAGGTGCCCCATTGTGTAACGAAGGTTGTCTTCTCCATGTCCTCAGGAGCCATCTTGATCTGGTTGTATCCAGAAAAACCATCCATGAAGGAGAAGATCTTATGCTGCATGGTGTTGTCGACTAGAACATCAATGTGAGGAAGCGGAAAGTCATCCTTGGGGCTTGCCTTGTTCAAGTCTATATAGTCCACACACATCCGTACCCTACCGTCCTTCTTAGGTACCGAAACAAAATTGGCAACCCACTGCGGATAAGAAGTGACAGCTAAAAATCCAGCGTCAAACTGTTTCATGATTCTGCCTTGATTTTCTCTGACATTTTAGGGTGCATACGGCGGACCTTCTACTTTACCGCATTGCAGTCTTCTTTAGTCGGCAAGTAATGAACCACAATATCAGTGTCCAAACCAGGCATATCTTCATAGGACTAGGCGAAGATCTCAACATAGTCATGTAGAATTTGTATCAATTGTTGCTTGACACAAGACTCCAGACTCGCACCTATTTTGACCTCTTTCTTGTCTTCCTTTGTACCCAAATTCACTGACTCAATCGGCTCTTCATGAGGCTGTATGACCCTCTCTTCCTGCTGTAACAGTCTAGCAAGTTCTCCAGGCACCTCACAATCATCCTCACCTTCGTCCTCGGCTTGGTTGATCAGATTTTCGAAGTCATAAATGGCAGTAGCAGAGTTGTTATCATAGGGATCCAGAGTGGATATGGATCTGCATTATGATACGTGAGTGTGTGTAAGAGAATAGATGTTTTGATAAAGTGGGAGACAGAAAAGAAAAACAAAGAGCACAAAATTTGTAATGCAGGAAATGTCCAATGTTTTATTAATGATATATGAAATGACAAATAATAAGCCCTCACAAACAGAGCCAAGGTGCCTCGGGCAAGGCACCGGGCCGTAAAATTTCAAACTGTTTATTATAAATCTTAAAACAAAAAGTCAATTACTATGGAATAAAAGAAACAAGTATGAAGTCCTTCGGCGTCCAGTTGTTCAGTCCACCATTGGTTGTAGGGTAGATCCAACTGTCGATGTCTGAATCCTCTTCACTGTCTTCAATTGCATTAACTCCCCGATTGCTGATGTGTAGAGGAGGTCTTCCGATCCGTGCGGTCCTAACAGCCTTTTGAGCCCTGTAGTAAAGCCCAAACCAAATTTTTCAGTTTTGTGAGTGAATTCAGTAAGCTGACCCCAATTGGTACACCCACCTTCTTCAATTACAGCCCTGGCGTCTTTGAGAGAAGCCGTCTTCAGTGGAGGTTTACCGATAGTAGCTTCAGCTGATGCCGAGAACTGAGGGACCTCTTCGAAATTTTGACAAGGCGTTTCTATGAATTCCCCGTCTATCTCCATATAGCGGAAGGAATTGAGGTGGCTCACCATATACTCCTCTTCACCTTGTACCGTGACAATCTTCCCCTTCACCGAATATTTCAGCATTTGATGGAGTGTGGAAGTCACTGCCCCAGCCTTATGAATCCAAGGATGACCCAGCAAGCAAGAATACGATGGCTTGATATCCATTACGTAGAAGATGGACCCAAAGGTCTAAGAACCCACCTTGACAGGGATGTCCACCTCCCCGTGCACCATTCTTTTTGACCCATCAAAAGCCCTTACCACAATATTACTCGGCTTTAGAATCAAACCTTCACAATCCAGACAGTCTAGCGCTTTCTTTTGTAGAACATTCAGTGAGGACCCGGTATCTACTAGCACATGGGCCATAGTGGTGCCCCTGCACTAGATCGAGACATGCAGAGCATCGTTATGATTTCTCTCCTTAGCAGTCAAATCCACGTCTGAAAACCCTAGCCCGTTGTCAGCAGTCAGGCTATCCACACAATCTTTGAACTGATCTGCAGAAGTTTCCTACGGCACATGTGCAGTCTTGAGAAACACAATCAAAGCCTTCACATGGGCTTCAGAACACAATAATAGCGACAATATGGAGATCTTCGACGGGGTCTGCCCCAGCTGCTTGACTACGTTGTAGTTGCTCTTCTTGATAATTTTCAATATTTCCTCTATTTCTTATTTTGAGGTTTCTACAATAATCTTCTTAGGTGCCTCCGTCCGGGCAGGCTCACCTATGATTTCTTTGCCCCGAGTCCCAGATGGCTCAGTGACAGGGGTGATAGTTGGAGTAGAAACTGGGACAGTAGTCGATGTACCAGCAAATGGAGCGACAATAGGTTTGTGGACAGTTGGAGGAGAAATCTCAGGAGAAAAGAGTCTTCCACTTCTGGTGACCTTGCTTGTCCTAACAATATTACTGATATCCATATCGGCTTCTTCAGCACTCAGATCTTGTTTAACACCATGGTAATATACATCAGCACCGTAGTTCCATGGGATAGGCTTATCTGAGGTATATGGGATGGGACCAGGAGCGGTGATTATTAATGGAGCAAATCTTGGAACAGGTGTAACCCTAACAGGTTTTCTCGAGGAAACCTTTGAAGGGTTGGTGGAAATGGTTATGATGGCAACATCTTCAAACAGAATCATAGTCTTCTCAAATAAAATTTCTTTATTATCCATCAGGCGTTGAACACCTGACTTCAATAAACAGCAACCAGAAGGCAGAATTGAACACATGTGGCAACCTTCAACACAACCCGGAAATAAACCGGCCAACAACAAATTCTTCTTAACCACCATCAAAGGAGTAGAAATTTCTTCTACAGAGGTTACAAACGAATTGGTGTCCACAACATTGACTCCACGGCCATGTTTGGGCATAGGAGCAGTTATAACGTTTGGCTTTTCCGGAGCATCAAACTCAATCTCTTTAGCTTCCAGCAAATCTTGCACTTTATTCCTCAGAGCCCAGCAATCGTTTGTATCATGGCCTGGGCTTTCCGAATGGTAGGCGCACCGCGCGTTGGGATTGTATCTGGGAGAAGCAGTGTTTGGATTCTTGGGAGCCTCTTTCAAGGCTGCCAAGTTGGATTTTAACAGATGAGGCAAAACTTCAGCTAAAGTCATGTTGATGCGGGTAAACTTCTGTTGTGGTCTTTCCACCCTTTGCTGATTATTGCATGGTGGAGCAACTGCGGGTCTTGGTATTGCTATAGCATTTACCGTTTGACGGTGTTTAAATCTTTTTTGGCCCCTCGGGCCATAGACTGCACTAGCTTCCTTCTTACTGGTGAAAGGCTTCTTTACTGCACTTGATGAAACATCCTTTTGTATTTTACCACTTCGAATGCCAGCTTCTACTCTCTCTCACGTCAAAATCAACTCAGTAAACCCAAACGACGAACTGCCGATCAGGTGATTGAAAAATGGACCACATAGCGTCCCTAGAAACATGTCAACCAACTCCCTATCAGACAAAGGGGGTTGGACTCTTCAAGCCAAGTCTCTCCACTTTTGAGCATAGTCCTTAAAACCTTCACTTGCACCCATAGACATACCCTGGAGCTGAGTACGAGTGGGAGCAAGGTCGGCGTTATACTAATACTGCCTATAAAAAGCAGCAGCAAGGTCTTCCCAGTTTTTGACACTGGCTCCTTCCAACTAATAAAACCATTCAAGCTGAGTCCCTGATAGACTATCTTGAAATAAGTGTACCCACAAATTTCTATCAGCAGTGTGGGGTTGGATTTTTCTTACGTAAGAGCGGAGATGGAGTTTTGGATAGGATACTCCATCGTACTTGGCAAAAACCGGAGCTTTGAACTTATGAGGGATCACCACTCCCGATACCAGTCCTAGTTCTCCGGAATCCAAACAAGGGATCTTCTGAATCTCCATAGCACTCAGAAGGTCTTCTAGCTTCTTGTATCTATCCTCAGCAAGAGGATATTGCTCGTCGTCATAATCCGTATCATTATCAGAAACTGCTGGACTAGGGTCTTTTACCCTCTCTTGGTTCTCCCCGTCCTTGGATGAGGAGGTCAGATCAGCTGGTCGTCTCAACCTTTCTCCGAATCTTCTACCCATGTTCAGAATACCAACCTTCTTCTTTTTCTTCTCTTTCAGAATAAGGGTCTTCAGATCCTCTTGACCTTTAGCCAGACTTAAGAACATCTGTTGGAATTGGGCGTTTTGTGCCTGAAGATCTTTGATGGCTTGATCAGAAGACATTTCTGCTGAAATAAACAGCAAAGAAGATGAGAAACCTGTAATGGTACCTGTAATGGTGTGCGTGATAATGGGATGCATGTAATGACTTCAAAGACTTTGGGAGATTTAAATTTGCAAACCAAAAATAAACAAACTTTATTAGATTAACTTTGAAAGGTTCAACAAAGCCTTTAAGGCGTTACAAAGAAGTAAATAGAACAAGATCTAAAACTAAAGAAAGAAAAATCAAAAGTCCCATGGATGCTTCCTCTTTGTGCCGATGTAGTCATTGATCACTCTTTCTTCCTCGAGCTGCCTGGTGAGCTTCAAAATCTTCCTTTCTTGCTCATGGTACTTTTCCCGGTAAGTATCCCTCTCATTCTTCAGCTGAATCCAAGACCTTTGCAACTCCCCAGGATCAGTGGGCATGTAAGGATAGAGAACCGTGTAAGGAATTCCCTCTTCATTAGTAGGCTCCACAATCACTAGTAATACGACTTCATAGGGCATCCCAAGCTTCTGGGCACGAGCTCGGACCCATTGGAGGTAAGGCTGCATAGGAAGGGAAGTCTTTGGTCCCAAATCTTGGGGGTTAGATCTGTTCACCATGACCCAAGCTCGTAGAAACCTCCAGCGGTGCTCCATAACGTCTTCCTTGTAGTTAAATATAATGTCCTCAAGAAGTAACTCATGGGGACTATCTCTCCGAGCATGACCAAATTGTCGCAAAGCTAGACAAGGATTATAAGTTATACCCCCTATGATTCCAAGCAATTGGACATTAGGGTATCCCCCACAACGGTCAATAACAACAGTGTCTTCCATAGCCCGGGAGCTCCAAAGAATATCTGTATGGGCAAGTGACATTATCCTGTAGGACCAACCCAAACCTTCTTCGTTCTTCAGCACAGACTTAGGGAGGTGCGAAATAAACCACCTCGATAGCAACGGCATGAAACACATAAGAGTCCCTCTTCTCCTTACAGTACGAGTATAGAGGGCGTGCAAGATATCACCCAGCAGGGTAGGCACAGGATTACGAGAAAGGAAAATCTTGACAGCATTCACATCTACTAAGGAATTCGGATTCGGGAAGAGAACCAAACCATAGATAAGGAGAGCCAAGACATCTTCAAAATCTTGAAAATCCAAATTATCCCAGAATAGTTGAGCCTGGTCTATCAGAAATTTGGCTAAGAAACCTTCGACCCCGCTTCGTGTTTCCCAATTGGATACTACATCAGCCTGTTTCAAATGCAGAGCTGAGGCAATGTCTTCTGGTCTAGGAACTTCTTCCATGCCTGTGAAGGGTACCTGTTCAAGGATGGATATGCCCAATAGGTGGGAGAACTCTTCCAAGGTGGGAACCAGCTGGTAGTCTGGAAAGGTGAAGCAATGATGCACAGGATCGAAGAACTGGAAAAGTACACTCATCATCTGCTCATCAAGATTGAAGTGACCAGGCTGAGAAGCTGACCATGTCTCTTGATGAACATATAAGTCTCAGAAACTCTTGAGACTAGCTCTTTAAGTTGGGCAGGTATTTGCACAAAGTTGACTCGGATGGTATTTCTGCGCACGGAAGCCATAATCTGTAAAATAGAACAAAGATAAATTCCCTTGGTCTTTGAAATGGTTAGTATAATGAAGTATGAATGCCATGTTATGATGCATGATGTCATGATAAACCACAGGTATTGCAAACAACAGGTATTGCAAACACAGTCAAATCATACAAAACCCTTAGGTTCAAGGCTTGCATGAGGTCAAAGGTAGTACCGTCTTAAAGTTAAGTTGGTTTCAACCTGTCCTTGAAAAAGTAACCGGGTTCTAGAGGATCTCAATATCACTGACCATCCTCCATCGGTCATGGTTTCAGCTCACGCAATCTTTTCTTGCGTTCGGAACTATCTCGAGAGTATGGTCTCAATGAGTGTAGCATCGAGTATCAACCAGTTCTTAGCTTTACACCGAGGCCGACTATCTCACTACTTTATAATGGCCAAGTTGGTCGATTAAAGGTTCTAAGGTAAGTTGATGCTTAACGACACTGTTGTACCCCAAAATTTTCCCTATCATATTTCTCAAAACATTGCAAGGAATATCTCCAAGTGGCTCAAGATTGCTCAAGAGTTGGACAGTCAAGCTATCTCCTAAGGCAGTCAACCCCAAATTAGGGTTTTGTGTTGCATCAAGATCCTTGATTCCAAATGATCTCAAATGCACCCTAATGTCCTAATATGCTCTCAAGGTCATCCATGTCAAATTTCAAGCCTTGTAGAGGAAGTTTGCTCAGTCAATTGCTCAAAGGGTCCAAAAATCGACTGTGCTAGGGCAAAAGTCAACTGTGACCTATAAACAATCAAACTTCAAGATTTTTTGTCAACATTCTCATTTTGAAGGATATTTCATCATTTGATCAAGGGTTGATCACGATTCATCCAGGATTGCTCAAAATTCATCAAGACTCAAAAGTTGTTAAATTAGGGTTTTATAGGAAAAGTCAACTCAACTTTGACCAAGCATAACTTTCTCATACTTTATGAGAAATGACCCATACAAAGCTCATTTTTAATAGAATGCAATTTCCTACAATCCATCTTCATACCCCAAGATCAGAAAATGCACTCACAAGAAGTTACAAATTTGGACATTATAGGGCATTTTTGAAAGTCAACAAAAACACCTTTTTTGCCAAAGATTATAACTTGATAATGGAATATCAAAATGAGATTATACCAAAAGGGTTGGTTAGGGGACATCTCAAGATTTCTAAAAAGTCCAAGAACACTTCCAAAAGTTCAAAATTGAAGAAGTTATGCATTGTTGAAGTTGGACATTTTTGCAAAATTGCCAAAAGCCAACTATCCCCAAAACTTCAAATTTTGTCAAATGGGCCCATTCTTTTCCACTTGATTTGATCTTTCCCCATTGCACACGTGTCCTAGCTTCAGCCTTGTATCCATTTATCTATTTTATTATTTTATTTTATTTTTTATTGAATTATTTCATTTTTAATCAAATTAAATCAAATAAAATCCAAATATTGATAACTTGATCTCTTTTTGGTTATTTCAGGACTGAATCATCATCATCAAGTGTATCAAACTCGTATCAATCATTCCATGTGCAAAAAGATTGAGTTTGGACAATTTTGGAAGGTTTAGTAATGGTGAATCAAATCAAATCTCATGGCATTGATGTGGAAAGATTCAAAGCACAAATATTAACCTAATGCATTCTATCATACATATACAAGCAAAAGCACACGAAAACAAGGCTAGAGGCTGCAGAGATAAGCAAAGCAAAACTTGCAAAATTCACAAAAAAGTGTGAAACCAAAATCCCACTTGGAGGCGTTTTCAGAAGCAAAATTCAACACCAATCGATTGCTGGAGGTTCATTGAGTCAGAACCAATCCCTAGAAAGCCTCCATACACGCTCAAACTCACTGTAAGTATCACAGAAAACCGCCCTTCTTTTGAATTCGCAAATCTTTATTCTTGCATCTTTTGTATAAACTATGGGCATATTCATAATCCTCATCAAAATTCCAAGCTTTCTGTATTACCCAATTTTATTTATCTGATCTGTAAGGCCAAGTGCCGAATCTAGGGTTTTGTGGTTTATTTTTTGGGCGTTTCTCTTACAGGTAAAATTAGCTCCATTGATGGACATGGACATGACTGGAAGAGAAAGACGAACACAACCATTGTCTTGGGAGGAGTTTATATGGCCTAAGATAAGTTTTAGGAGTGACCTACGCATTTAGCTGCGGATCTAAATCTGCAGGTAAAGTTACAGGGCTAGAGGTAGGGGACGATGGCGTGTCTCCCTCTGATTGGCCCCTTTCAAACACGTGCGCCCTTTTTTTTATTTTTCTGGCATATTAACGTGTTTTAATATATTATATTTTGTTTGTGTTTAGTTAACAAATAGAACAAAGTGGCGCAGTGGTAGTGGAGTGCATACAAAACCCAACAGGACCTGGGTTCGAATCCCAGGTCCCCCTGTTGGCTCCTAAATTCGACACCCATGTTTATTATCACATAGACCATTAATTATGAGTCAGAAGAGTTTCCTACATAAGAAGGCTTCGACCAACTGATCATGTCGAAGGCTCATCAAAGAATGACAAGATACTTAGAGAAATTCCTTTAAGTTGGAATCTTGTTGTCTTCGACGTCGAAGGAACCTCTCGACAAAGGTTCCCGATGCCCAAGGTCGAACGGTTTGAGATTTGAATTGTTGGAGGGAAAACGGTTCCCAGCAGTTACCAAGTGCAACGTGTCGAGAACATAGGCATCGAAGGTTGTGAGCGTGCCATGTGGCGTCATCTCGAAGCGGTGTAACTTCCCAGCGGTTACTTAGGATTTTTCTTAGTATAAATACTAAGTTTTTATGTAGTTATTAGTGTGTTCATCATTTTATACAATTCACTCATTTAGATTCAAGTACCCAGCGTGAGAGAAAGAATCATTGAGAATGTATGTGTGAAACACCATTTAAATTAATCAAAGTCTTTTATATTCAAGCAATTTACCGTTGTTCATTTATTTACTTCCGTCGAAGCCTTTTATTTAACAATTCCTTAACGCTTTTATTTATTATATCAAGCTTTTTTCCATGCAATTTACTTAAAGTATATTTACTTTACTGGCATTAATCACCATTAGGATTAGTCAAACTACAAAAATCAACCATGTCTTAGGATCAATCTGATCGATCCTGCGAGTCACCAAATAAGTAACCTTTTGGAAGATCAACGGTTGTTTACCAATTTTCAGGGTAAACAAATTGGCACACCTGATGGGTCCTTGTGTTGATTTTCTCACGATTAACCATTTTATATAAAATATCCTCCTTTTTCGAGAGTATTGCATGTTATTGAGAAGTGGTAGAATATACACCAACGAAACCAATACTAGGAGAAGAAGTGAAGAAATGGTGAATCCGCCAAACAACGGAGAAATCCCACAGACAAACGTGGGAGCAACGGTTATCCCAACCGTAAGTGAAGTGGTAACCGCTGGTTCAACGCCAGCAGTAACGGTTACACAAACGGGGCCATTACCTCCATTTACAGACCCCAGAATGCCTTTGGGAACTCCCCCACCAAGGGGAAACCAAGGAACTAGGCCATATGTTCCCCCAGGCTTTTCGACAGTCGGTTTAAATCGAGAACCACTCTATGGCATGCCAACTTCTGAATTGGCTAGCCTGACGAATGCTACGTCCACTTTTTCAGATCCTTTAGTGAGCGCCTCTTCGCCACTCCAAGGCTCTGGGGTTGGTATGGCGAACAGGGGTAGGACCCAACTCTTAGGAGGAACGTCCAAAGTAATGCATGGCCTTACGAATGCCTCGACAGCAGTCTTGAGGCAGCAAATGGACGAAAGCAACCACGACATGGTTCAAATGTTGGCGCAAACTTTAAGTACAATGCTAAATCCTCTAATACAGAATACCACCCAGTCGAATCAGCAAATGACAGCGCAAATGTCGCGTCTGGCTGACTTTTTTGGGGTACCCCTACCTATTCGACAGCCTCAAAGGGCACAAATAAGGGGGAACCAAGGCATACTTCTAGAGGAAGAAACCACTATTAACCAAGTCCAGCAGCCTGTCGAAGAGAACCTTAGGGTACAACTGGAACAACCCGGGGTCGAAGAGCCAAGAGTCGTAGCCCCTGAAATAAGGATGGTTAATAGAAACCAAAATGCTGACGAAGTAGTTCAGCATATCCAATACCAGAATGTTAGTTTGGAGAATAACTTGACAGCCATGATTGAAAGAATCATGATGCAAAATGGGATGAATACGGGCTTCCGTAGGCCCAACTTCACATCCCTGCTGTCGGAATATGTGTTACAAATGGACTTGCCTCCTAGATGCAAAGTCCCTAAGTTCACTAAGTTTTCAGGGGACACCACATAATCCATTGTCGAACATATGGCAAGATATTTAATCGAAGCAGGAGAAATTTCAAACAATGAGAACCTGAGGATTAAGTATTTCCCAAGTTCCCTAACCAAGAATGCGTTTACTTGGTTCACAACTCTCCCCCCCAATTCGATCCACCATTGGACCCAGTTGGAGAGATTATTCCATGAGCAATTCTACATGGGACAAACCAAGATAAGCCTGAAAGAGTTGGCCAGTGTAAAGAGGAGATTCAATGAGCCTATAGACGAATACCTAAATAGGTTTAGATTGCTCAAGGGAAGATGCTTTACGCAAGTGCCAGAACATGATTTAGTCGAAATAGCCGCAGGAGGTCTAGATTACTCCATTAGGAAGAAATTAGACACTCAGTACCTGAGGGACATGGCCCAATTGGCCGATAGGGTTCGACAGGTAGAACGCCTTAAAGCTGAAAAAGCCAGGGCGACGAAAACTCATAAAAGAGAAAGGATAGCGTATGTCGAAATGGACGATGAAGATCCAGAAACGTTCGACGAACCTATAACCATCGAAGAAAGTGAGGTCGATTTAGCTGAGTTAAAACAAGGGCCACCATAATCTTGCAAACTACTAGTCCCCTCAAGTGGAAAAAACCCCACTGGTTCTAAAAAGGCCAATGATAGGTTCCCTAAAAAGACTTACAGTTGTGATATTACGAAATGTGATGAAATTTTTGATTTACTTGTAAAAGATGGCCAAATGATAATACCCCCAGGGGTAAAAGTGCCTCCTCTTGATCAAAGAAAGAAAATAGGCTATTGTAAATATCATAACTTTCTGGGCCGTAAAACATCTCAATGTTTTCTTTTCAGGGATCTCATGCAGAATGCTATCGAAGAAGGGAGGCTGAAGTTCGCTGATAAGGCCTCCATGAATGTGGATTCGAGCCCTTTGCAGGCGGAAGCCCACTATGCTGAACCTTCAGAGGTGAATGTGATTGAAGCTTCCAGAAGTCAGGTGAAAAGGCCAGGGATAACTATGGTCGAAGTCACCAAAGATCATATCAATATGCCAATCTTTGGCAGTTTTTCTGGGAACCTTTCTAGAAAGACAATTGAAGCAGTCCAAAAGGCCGCTGAAGGTCCAAAACTGGAGACAGTTGGAGCCTCAAAATCTGGAACTAAACACGTTTGCTACTTGGCTACAGTGCAAGGCCAGACAAAAGACCTGGAGGCTCAAATGAAGCAAATGACTCTTGCTACTAAAGACAACATGAATGTCAACATGGTCAAAATCTCTGAATCAAAAGTTTCAAAGGAGACCATTAGGCAAGAGCAAGCAAACAAAACAGCTTTTCCTCTGGAGAACAAAAATCTGGCAGAATTCTTGCAACGATGCCAGAAGAAAAAATCAGAAGTAATGTTGTGTCCTCGATGCAGCTCTATTTTTGACAAGAAAGCTGCTGAACACATCGAAGGTGTAAGAGTAGCAAATAAAAATTTGAGCAGAAATGCCCAAAAAAGTGCAGACGCTGATGCTCGACACGATGCCAGAAGAACCTACCAAAAGGGTTCAAGTCAGGAAAAGAGACCACCAACTTTCAGGCCTCCAACCAATGTTCCAATTGATACATGGCTCAAAACATCGAGTCGAAAGAGACCCGGCGAAGAAAGGTGGCATTCCTTTGAAGTGCCAAGAGGTTCATCTTTGACACTCAAGAAAGAACCTCATGTAGGTGCCTCCAAAGTGACCCGAGTATCAAGTAACTACAAGGGAAAAAACCCAATGTCTCGATCCTAGTGGAGAAGATACCAAAGGCGGCGCAAGGCTGAGAGAGAGGCTGTCAAAGAACCAAAGCTAGAGTCAAGTTCAAATGTCCCCCAGCGAAAGCAAAGAAAGCCTTTGGAGAGGGAACCGGTGTCCAATAGGTCGGTATGGCCTGAACAAGGCGAAGCTGGTGACGAAGATGGCTCTGAGTCTAACGACACATTAGACATCATGGTAAATATAGTTTCAGTTTTTCCAATAGAATTCAACCGCCAAATGGAAGTCAAATCGAACGACTGGGAAGTCGAACAAGAGATGGCCAAGCATAGGCCAGTTTGCTACTTTGTCATGGGTAATGGCTGCACTGAAGAGCAGAATGGTTTCTTTGAACCACCAACTGAGGCGATGAAAAGTCACCTCAAGCCTTTATTCATAAGGGCAAAACTCGAAGAGGCCACTGTAAATAAAATCTTGGTGGACTGTGGGGAAACCATCAACATAATCCCCCACTTCATGCTAAGAAAAATAGGCAAGAGTCATGAAAACATCAAGCCTCATAGTATGGTCCTATCGAACTACGAAGGCGGAATAGGGACCACCATGGGTGTGATTCAACTGGACCTCAAAGTGGGATCCATCCTTCGACCAACCATGTTTATGGTCATATCGGCTAAACCAAATTACAACCTATTGTTAGGCCGAGAATGGATACATGGTGTAGGAGAAGTACCATCATCAATGCACCAAAGGGTGATATTATGGCGTCCTGATGGAATTGTCGAGAATATAGAAGCAGATCAGAGCTACTACTTAGGCGAAGTAAATCACCTAGGGAGAGTTGACTTCGACAAAAATTTGGCTCACATTGGGCCATGTTCAGCACCTGACTTCGACATGGCGCCAGCGCAAAATGCTTTTTGTTCCTTGTACCTGCATCCTGATCATGGGTTTCAATGGGATAAAGAAGACTTGTCCCACATTGATTTCAGTGGGCTAACTGATATCCAACCAACTGGTTGGGGAAGTGAATTCAGTGATAATGACTGAGTCACAAGCATTGCATCGAATTTCGGCTTACGTAGCCGAAATAAGGATTATAGCGGCTCTCGAAGCCGAAGTAAAATATATGGCCACCAAGGCCAACGACCCAAAACCACCAGATATAGGTCCTGGAAAAGATTTCGACCCATAACCTCCTGATATCGTGACAGAAGGAATGCAGGATCAAAGGCTCGACGCCATCTACGACGATGAGCCTTTGGGATTCGAAAAGGACCCCCTGGCGAACAACATCAAAATGTTAGCACAGGATCCTTTAGAAGAAATCAACTTGGGTGAAGGGTTAGATAAAAGGCCCACTTACATCAGCGCCAAAATTGACCCAGAGCTCAGGGTTGAAGTGATCCAATTATTAAAGGAGTTCAAGGACTGCTTTGCATGGGATTACGACGAGATGCCTGGTCTCGACATAGGATTGGTAGAACTTCAGTTTCCAATCAAACCTAGAAAAAAGCCAGTCAAGCAATGTCCAAGACGCTTCGCTCCAAAAATACTGTCGAAGATCAAAACAGAAGTCGAAAGACTGCTGAAGTGCAAATTCATACGAGCTACGAGGTATGTCGAATGGATTGCAAACATTGTGCCAGTAATTAAGAAAAATGGTACGTTGAGGGTGTGCATAGATTTCAGAGATCTGAATGCTGCAACACCCAAAGATGAATATCCTATGCTTGTGGCGGAAATGCTAGTCGACTCTGCCGCTGGCCACGAGTACCTGAGCATGCTCGACGGTTACTCAGGATACAATCAAATTTTCATTGCTGAAGAAGATGTGTCGAAAACAGCTTTTCGATGCCCCGGGGCTATAGGCACTTACAAATTGGTAGTAATGCCTTTTGGTCTGAAAAACGCTGGGGCAACATATCAGCGAGCGATGAACTCTATCTTCCATGATTTTATTAACACTTTCATGCAAGTATATATTGATGATATCGTTGTAAAATCTGTTTCCAGGAAGAACCATATAGACCACCTTCGACAATCATTTGAAAGAATGAGAGAGCATGGTCTGAAAATGAACCCTTTGAAGTGTGCGTTCTGTGTGAAAGCTGGAGATTTCTTGGGCTTCTTCGTCCACAAGAAAGGAATCGAAATCAACCAGAACAAGACAAAGGCAATCTTGGAAGCGAAAGCGCCAACGAACAAGAAGGAACTGCAATCTCTGTTGGGCAAGATAAACTTCTTAAGGAGATTTATATCTAACCTAAGTGGAAAAGCGCAAGCCTTCTCACCCTTACTTCGATTGAATAAGGAAGGATTCGAGTGGGGGCAAGAGCAACAAGATGCCTTCAACAAGATCAAAGGGTATCTCACCAAGCCACCTATTTTGGTGCCTCCTTGTAGCAATAGGAGTATGAGATTGTACATAGCTGCATCCGACAAAACTTTGGGAAGCATGTTAGCCCAAGAAGATGAAAATGGAGTCGAAAGACCCATTTACTACCTTAGCAGAGTTTTGAACGATGCAGAAACTAGATATAGCGAAGTTGAAAATTTATGTTTATGTCTTTATTTCTCTTGTACAAAGCTCAAACAGTATATAAAACCAGTTGATGTGTATGTTTCGTCTCATTTTGATGTTTTCAAATACATGTTATCGAAACCCATCTTGCACAGTCGAATTGGTAAGTGGGCGCTAGCATTAATTGAGTATTCATTAACCTTTATGCCTCTTAAGGAAGTAAAAGGACAAGTGGTAGCAGACTTTATAGTCGACCACTCGATTCAGATTGAAAATATAAATTATATGGAGATAGAACCCTGGAAATTTTACTTCGATGGTTCCAGCCATAAAGATGGAACGGGAGTAGGGGTCTTAATTATTTCTCCAGAAAAAATTCCAACAACATTCAAGTACAAGATAGAAGGTACTTGTTCGAACAATGAGGCTGAATACGAAGCTCTAATTATTGGCCTTGAAATATTGTTGGAATTGGGGGCAACTCGAGTCGAAATAATGGGAGACTCAGAGTTAGTCATTAAGCAAGTCACAAAAGAGTACAAATGTATAAGGGAAAATCTCATTATGTACTTTGTGATAGCAAATCGTTTATTGAAAAAATTCGAAGTGGTTAATATTCGACATATACCTAGATTGGAAAACCAAGTAGCCAATGATTTGGCACAAATTGCATCTGGGTATAAGATTTCAAAAACGAGATTACAAAGAGCAATCGAAGTCCGAGAAAAAATAACGGCAACCAGTTTGTTTCCAACTGATTTGGAATCAACAAAACTAGGGTATGCCGATCAAAGGAAGTTCGAAATTTCGTTCATAGACAATTTATCGGAGCAAGACTGGAGGAAACCCATTGTGGATTACCTGCAAAATCCAGCAGCTTTGACAGAACAAAAAATAAAATATAGGGCGTTAAGTTACGTACTCATGGGTAATGAGTTGTTCAAAAAGACGCCTGAAGGGGTATTATAAAAATGCTTAAGCGAAACCGAAGCATACATAGCCCTTTCGACTACGCATGCTGGAGCACGTGTGGCTCACCAAGTAGGTCATAAGATGAAATGGTTGTTGTTTCGACAAGGACTATATTGGCCCACTATCTTGAAAGATTGTGTTAAGTTCGCGAAGGGTTGCCAGGAATGCCAAGTCCATACTGGTATCCAACATGTACCAGCAAACGAGCTTCATTTAATAGTGAAGCCTTGGCCTTTTAGAGGATGGGCGTTGGATCTTATTGGAGAGATTCGACCAGCATCATCAAAGAGCCAGAAATATATACTGGTAGGCATTGATTATTTCACTAAATGGATCGAAGTTATCCCTTTAGTCAATGCATACCAAGAAAATGTCATTGAGTTTATTCAAAAGAACATTATCTACAGATTTGGAATTCCTGAGACTATAACAACTGATCAAGGGTCAGTGTTTACTGGTCAAAAGATGCAGGAATTCGCTCAAGAAACAAGCTTTAGACTCCTAACATCAACACCTTATTACGCGCAGGAAAATGGTCAAGTCGAAGCAGCGAATAAAATAGTGATTGGCCTGATAAAAAAGCATGTAGGAAATAAGCCAAAAAATTGGCATAAAACGTTAGACCAGATCTTGTGGGCCTGTCGAACGTCCCCAAAGGAAGCCACAGGTACAACACCATATCGGCTAACTTATGGTCATGACGCAGTACTGCCAGCAGAAATTTGTCTTCAATCAGCAAGGGTTCAAAGACATCAAGATATCCCCTCTGAGGTTTATTGGGATATGATGTTAGATGAATTGGTAGATTTAGACAAAGAAAGACTACGAGCTCTCGACCTACTAAGAATTCAGAAGAAAAGAGTGGAAGACTCTTACAATAAGAAAGTAAAACCTAAGGCATTCACGCCTGAAGAACTAGTTTGGAAGGTAATTCTTCCTATGGATCGAAGAGATCGAAGCATGGGAAAATGGTCACCCAAGTGGGAAGGACCCTTCAAAATCATTCAAACTTTTTCTGGTGGAGCTTATGAGGTCGAAGAGTTAAGCGAAGATAAAAGACTCTTGAGAGTAAACGACAAATATTTGAAAAAATATAAACATATGCTCCAAGAGATCAAAATAAATAATAATTAATGACTGAGTTAACCATAAAGCCAAAAATGGAAAATGACATTGATCAACTAAAATGGCTACATTGTATCATAAAAATTACAGTACATGGTCAATGAGGTGCAGAGCAAAATTAAAAAGGGACAGAGGCTTTCAGACGAAGATATTTGGCTCGCTGTAACTCCAGTCGTTTGTTACACAAGGCATTCGCCTGAGAAATTTTGGCAATCTGGTCATCTAGGGCTTGGGCCCTGTCAGCGAACTCTAAGCCTCGAGCAACTTCATCTTGGCTCTCTGCGTCTGAAACAGTCGAAAGGAGTTCTTCCTTGTGCTTAGTATTAGCGTTTAACCTGGATTCCAACTCCTCGATCTGCGCCCGTATAGAGGCGTTATCCTGATCTATGGCTTCGATTTCCTGTTGCTTGGACGTCTTCTGTTTCGACAATTCTGCAATTCGAGAAGTCGATCCAGCTACTTCAGTCCAAGCAGAAGAACTTTTGCCATGCAGCGTTTCGAGTTGGCTGTTGAACCCCCTTTGACGATTATAATCCGCAGAGACTTGGTCAAAAATGGAGTATAACTCCAAGATGAAGCTGGAAATCTCTGGAGAAACAACAAGCAAATCGACTGCACCCAAGACAGCCCCCAAACAAGACTGGGCAGTAGGATCCCCCTCCAAAGCCTTCATTAGATCCCTTTTGAAGAACTGAGCCTTAACTTTCTTCAAGACCTCATCGAGAGGAGAAGTCGAAGTAGACTTCCCTGATGCAGTAGAAGCATCATGGCTAGGGTCAGATGAATTTTCCCTGCTCTCGATGATGGCATTCAGGTAGCCAATTGGATCGTTTTGCTTCAAGAGGGCCAAGTCCTCTTTAGACTCGGGCTTTGTTGAGGTAACCGTTTCTTCAGCAATGTGGGTTTGGGGCTGAGCATTTTCAGCAGCGTCAGCGTCAACATGACCCTCTTCATCATGTTGCTCTTCTATCTCATTGACCACTTGAGCTTCCTCTTGGTGATGCTTCTCAGGGGCACCCTCTGTTTCAGCAAGAACTTCATCATCCACCAGTTCCTCCTCTCGTTGTCTGCTATGGTCAGCAGAATCTTGTGGCTCCGAAGTTTGATTCACTTTGTTAGCAGAACTGACGAAAGAAGAAGGATGGTAAGTGGGTTCCCCTGCGTTGTTTACAAAGGTATCAGAACCTTCGACAGGATGCCCAGTTGGCGCTGAAGTTCCAGTTATTTCCTACAAATAGAAAAGAAAAATATTCTGATTAGAGAGATGCACAATCGAAGGTGATCATCGACACCTAAGTTAAAAGTGGTCGAAGGCACTACCTGTAAAGGAACCTCATCCCCAGGGCTAGAGTTGTCACTCTCAACGGGTTTGCTGAGCAAGACATTTAGCTCCTCCTCTGTGGGTTCTTCGATGATCACAGGAGGTGGCCTGGGTTTATTCCCTGTGACTTTAGTTCTAATCACAGGTCGAGGCTCAGGAGCAGGGGCAGCCTTTTTCAGCTTTCTCCGTTTGAGAGGAACAGGAGGAGATTCCTCCTCATTGCCACTCGAAGATTCGACCGTTAATATAGGTTGCTTCTTAGGCGCAGGTTCCTGAAAGTCCCAAATGGAGTTGATTTAAAACACAGCATCGAAAACCAGGATGTTTAAAACCAAACCAGGAAACAAGAGAAATTTTTGTTACCTGTGCTGGAGGTTTTGTAGAGGGACCTCCACCCTGATGGCTGTCTGTGGCCTTCATAGCCACAGGTTTTCGAACAACTGAAAGAAAAAACGTTCACAAGTTATAATTGACAGATGTAGGTCGAAATGGAAAGACAAATACAATTTGAAGAGGGAACGTACATTTCTTTATTTTGTCGAGAACCAAGACGAAGGACTTCTGGAGTTCGTCTGCAAAATCCTTTTCGTCGAAGAACTCTTCGACGTAATATCTCCTCCACCAGTCTTCAAAAGATGGTGAACAGAGGAAGTTGAGTTGGTAGTCGAACAATGATAGTACGGTCCAACCAACGTACCTACTAATATGCCTAGTAGTGGCATCCTCAGAGTAGTCATTACAAAAGTACAACAACGATTTCTCCCGAGGATAAATTGGAGAAGGAAGCGATTGGATAATTCCAAACTATCGAGAGACAAGATTCGGCTGGTAAGCAATCAGGCTCAGCTGATTCTTTGAACTCTTGAAGCGCAATGGCATTATCCTTGGGGTAAGAAACGCTTCCCACATTGTTGTGTGCTCTTCAAGGTGAGGATCCTCTGATGATTTAGGATGGGCCTGGTAAACCACCCTGGACCAAACTTTCGACCTGCGAAAGGGGCCATGGTCGAGGTAAATTCCTTCCTCCCAGCAAACATATGAACGAAGTTTGCAAATTTCTTTTGTAGTTCCATCCCATCTTCAGTAGGAGTTAATAAGGAAAGCCTGGTGCCTTCGACGCGCCTTCTGGCTATCTCAGGAGCCTCTTCATTTATTTGAGTCTTCTGGGGTAGAAATGACTCAAAAGTGGCATTTAGCCAGAGTTGAAGTAGCTAGAAGGGACCAGCAAGCAGCAAGCTGGCTCTATTTTCTATTATTTTTAATTGAGCCGCTCCACTGCTTATCGACTCATACAAGTTTGCCAGTATTAATTCGGCCAAACAGATGTTTTGGCCGTGATGAAGCTGAGTAGCGAGGGTGACCATTTTCTTCGTCACCTGTAGGGATTTCGTGCAGAACACGAAGCGCGACAGCCAAAGGGCTAGAAACGCGATGTGCTCCACATCAGTCACCACAGCCGTCAATTTGTCATGGTAATGGTTTGTGTAGGTGGTATAAGTGGGTTTGGTAGCAGAAAACCCAATCTGGTCTTCAGACATTTCCTCTTGGTCGAAGTAGTCCCCAGTTGGTCGAAGACCAGTAATAGCGGCCACGTCGAAGAGAGTGGGCGTTACCATTCCACAAGGCAAGTGGAAGGTATAGTGAGTATAGTCCCAAAACAGCAAAGAAGCTACCAGCATTTCAGGACAGTAGTTAAGACCAGTTTTGGACAGCATGACTAGGTCATAAATCCCCATGCCTTTCCAAATCGAAGCCTGGAACTTCTCCATCTTGTTGAGCCAAGCGTTGTATTCTGGTGTAAGGTTAGGGCTATACCTGAAAGCCCTAACCCCCTGTTAAAAAACCGAAGATCTATTTTCTCTTTTGCAGGATCTTCGGTATCATTTGTCGCCTTCTTTGAGCACCCAATGGGTTTGAGTGCCTCATGCACGGGGAAGAAACCCTCGATTTTCGTTGGGTCAGCAATGCATGTTGAAAGAGGACCTGACATGGCAAAAACCTGGTTGGAATACCCAACAGGAATCAGCAGTTGAGAACCATAAGTTTCACGCTCAGCGTCTCCCATGGGTTCAGGAACCCTTCGCATTCCCATGGAGTTAACTATCAGAGCGGTTGAGAAGATTTTCGGTTGAGTAGTTTTAGAGGGAGTGCTCGATCTGGGGACATTGGAAGCACGAGTACGGGAAGCCATTTTTTTTTTTGGTTTAAGATGAAGATGGATGAAGATGAAGAACAAAGATTACTGGGTTTGGAGAGGAAGAAGCAAAGGTTTACTTGCAGAAAATTTCGTTCGACTGAAGATTTGGATGCAAGAAAGCGTAAAGAGTCCAACAGAGGCACTTAGTGCTATTTATAGTGATTGAAAAATCACAAGGCTCGAGGTCATTTAATGCCACAGACAAGAGTGGGGCACGTGGCACTCATTTGGTGTTGTAACCATTCTGAAGAACAAAAACGTTGCAACGTGCGTTCTCGATTTCGGGAAATAGTCATGAAGACGACATTTGAAAGGACATCATGCATGCAAAAATGCCTTACTGAAGTGACGTCTTGGGAAAAGGTGAAATGATGACTTTTTGAGATTGTCAGTTGGTTGGTAGGAGACTAAAAGCACACAAACTAATTTGTGGCTGAGAATGAAGGACATGTGTCGAATGGGATCTCAAAGAATGCCTTTTTCTTTTCAGTGTCGAAATAAGACATTCTAGGGGGGCAATTTGTTGGCTCCTAAATTCGACACTCATGTTTATTATCATATAGACCATTAATTATGAGTCAGAAGAGTTTCCTACATAAGAAGGCTTCGACCAACTGATCATGCCGAAGGCTCATCAAAGAATGACAAGATACTTAGAGAAATTCCTTTAAGTTGGAATCTTGTTGTCTTCGACGTCGAAGGAACCTCTCGACAAAGGTTCCCGATGCCCAAGGTCGAACGGTTTGAGATTTGAATTGTTGGAGGGAAAACGGTTCCCAGCAGTTACCAAGTGCAACGTGTTGAGAACATAGGCGTCGAAGGTTGTGAGCGTGCTATGTGGCGTCATCTCGAAGCGGTGTAACTGCCCAGCGGTTACTTAGGATTTTTCTTAGTATAAATACTAAGTTTTTATGTAGTTATTAGTGTGTTCACCATTTTATACAAGTCACTCATTTAGATTCAAGTACCCAGCGTGAGAGAAAGAATCATTGAGAATGTATGTGTGAAACACCATTTAAATTAATCAAAGTCTTTTATATTCAAGCAATTTACCGTTGTTCATTTATTTATTTCCGTCGAAGCCTTTTATTTAACAATTCCCTAACGCTTTTATTTATTCTATCAAGCTTTTCTCCATGCAATTTACTTAAAGTATATTTACTTTACTGGCATTAATCACCATTAGGATTAGTCAAACTACAAAAATCAACCATGTCTTAGGATCAATCTGATCGATCCTACGAGTCACCAAATAAGTAACCTTTTGGAATATCAGCGGTTGTTTACCAATTTTCAGGGTAAACACCCCCCAATTTGCATTTGTTATTTTTCTTTAGGTTATCACATGTAGATCCAAGCGCATAGCCCACCATACTCCCTCACTCAATCAAGCGCCAGATGGCCCAAGGCTAGATCTGGTGATCCAGGATGTTGGTCCACCATGGGACCAAGTCAAAAGGCGCACATGAAATCCAAAAAGTCCACCAAGCCAACGTGTTATTGGGCCTTGGAATTGCTATTCAGACCTCCAAAAACCAGGCTCATATACCTCTATCTCTCTTTATTTTCATTTTATTTTATTTATTCTTGTTTTATTTAATTTAATCATTTTCATTCTTTTTTAACCAATCAAATCTTTTTCTTTAATAAAATTAAAACCAAAAAATATTTTCTTTATTAAATTAAATTTTAGTAATTTCTTTTTTTATTAACAAATCAATTAATCAACTTAGGTCTTTAATTAGACAATAACTTTAATATATTTTTGTAAATAATTAAAATCAATTAGAATTAATTAGGTTTTGAATAACATTAATTAATTCTATTTTATTTCTTTAAATACCAAAAACCCAAAAAATATTTATTTTCATTAATTTATTTATTTATTTATTTATTTAATAATTAATTTAGGATAGTTTATTTCTTAATTCAAAAATAACCAAAAAAATCTTTTCTTTAATAACAAAGGGTCAAAACCCTAGAACTCACACTCGATTTAATTTCCCGCACGCGATCCATTTTATATCATATTGTATTTGTTCCCGGAATGTAATAGTTAATTAGGACTATTTTTATCGCTTTATTTATTTTCCGCATTTAAATTTCAAAGGGTTGCTTTTGGCGATGTAAATACCCGACGCCTTGTAATAGTTAGTTAAATTTCCGCAATTTAATTTCCGCAACTTATATACTGTTAGATGTTTGATAATAGCGATGCATGACAAGATTGGACGTTTAAACCTAAAATCAACATAGATAACCATTGACATGTACAAAGACAAAATAACTGAAAACAACACACTCGCACATGCGCACTCTTAGGGTACACCCCACTTGGTTGACTTCGTACACGGTCATTGAGTATAGGTCACTTTAGAGGTCGCCCTCTTGTCCAAAGATCATAGTCGCCTCGAAACGGTTTCCTCGGATATTGTTGCCTCAAAACAAATGATCTAAGACATTAGGGTTACCGCTAAGGCATCCTAACATTGCTTTAGTGACCGCACGTCCCTTAATCGAATTGACCCTTATACTCCAACGACGGTGCTACCTATTCACCAATAGTGGGATAACATTGTCTAAAGGAAGATAGCATATAATGATTCCTTTTTTCGAGTAGGTAGATGGTTCTTAGATACTTGATCTTTCAAAACAAAACAAAATTTTCACACTTACACTCCTTTTCAAACAAAAACTTCTTCAAACCCACAAGCACAAAGAAAAGAAATTTTGAAAACAATATGAGCAAGTACCTAAGAGCCCGTGGATAACCACAGATAGAAAGGGTGCTAACGCCTTCCCTTTCTATAATCTACCCCCCGAACCCGAGAAATATCTCGAAAAAGGAATTTTTCTGTGCTTTTTTCCTTTCCTTGTTGGATAAAATAAAAGATGGTGGCGACTCTTGCTTACCGCGACATTTTGCGAAAACAAACGCAAAACGAAAACCAGCATTCCAAAAAACAGTCAGTTCTCTCCCACTGTATCACAGAACTGGCGACTCTGCTAGGGACGCTTAATAAGTAGGGTGTACCTTAGGATTAGATCATTGTGTTTTCAATTGTTTTCTTTGTATGCTTTATACTTGTGGGCTTGTATCGGAGTTACTATAGATCCTAACCTGGATCTGGGGGACACTCTTTAGGTAAGTAGCAATAAATTGTGAGGGAACTGTACGGCGTAGATCAATACGGTTGAAGCAGTAGCTATGTTGGTGTGGCATTTTAGTATGTACCGATATCCCTTGTGTTGGAACGAGGAGAATATGGGTCTGCTAAGGGGTCATTAAGCACCAACTAACCTTAGAACCTTTAAATTGACCAACTTGGCCATGGAACAGTAGCAGTATGCTACACTCATTGAGACTAAACTCTCGCGATGATTCCGCCTGCAAGAAAAGGTTGCTAAACTGGAATTATGACCGATCGAGGGTAGTCAGTGATATTGAGATCCTCTAGAACCTGGTTACTATTTTTAGGACAGGTTTAAACCGACTAAACTGAAAGAGGGTAGTACCTAAGCTCCATGTCAGCCTGAAATCTAAGGGCTCTCTGTGTGACTTGTGTGCCTTTACCATGTTTGCTATTTGTGGATACATGTGGTGTACTTTCTATCATGACATCATGACATCATAACATTGCATACATCTTGCATTAGACTAACCTATTTCAAAGACAGGAGGGATTCATCTTTGTTCTGATTTGTAGGTCATGGCACCTATGCGTAGGAACACCATCCGGATCAACTTTGTCCAAGTTCCCACTCTGCTTAAAGATTTGGTTGCAAAGATGCCAGATACTACCTCCTTTGTCAGAAGACATGGGCATATTCTTAGTTTGGTCACCTCTAAATTGGACGAGCAGATGATGAGTGTCCTAGTCCAGTTCTATGATCCACTGTACCATTGCTTTACTTTTCAGGACTACCAGTTGGTCCCTACCCTGGAAGAGTTCTCTGATATGCTCGCTATCTCTATTCTGGAGCAGACCCCATTTACAGGTTGGGAGAAGATCCTTAGGCCAGAAGAGATTGCTTCAGCCCTTCATATGACAAAGGATGAGGTAATGGCTAATTGGGAAACTCGTAGTGGAGAAAAGGGATTTCTGACTAAGTTCTTGGTTGGTAAGACTAATCATTTCTGGGATAGTCTAGACTTCAAGACATTCGAAGATATTCTGGCTCTTTTGATATATGGCTTGGTATTGTTTCCTAACTCTGACTCCTTTGTTGATGTGAATGCGGTAAAAATCTTCATCTCTGGTAATCATGTACCCACTCTCTTGGGTGACATTCTTCATCAGCTTTATGCACGTACTGCTCGGAAGCGGGGAACCTTGATGTGCTGTGCTCCATTGTTGGCAAGGTGGTTTATTTCTCACCTTCCCAAGTCAGTTTTGAAGAACAAAGAAGGCATGGGCTGGGCTTATAGGGTTATGTCTCTCTCTCACAATGACATCATTTGGACTATTAAGGGTATGGACGAGGTGGCCGTTATTGATCGTTGTGGGGAATACCCCAATGTTCCACTGATAGGAACCCATGGAGGAATTACTTACAATTCATGCTTGGCCTTACGTCAGTTTGGGCGAGCCAGAAGGGAAGGACCTCATGAGCTGCTAATACCTAGTATCATCTTTGATTTTCAAGGGGATAGTGACGAGCAACGCCGCATATTCATAAGGGCTTAGGATAGAGTTCACAGATCTGATCCACACGAGTTGGGCCCAAAGACTTCACTTTTGATGGAGCCATATCTTAGATGGGTTCGTACCCGTGCCCAAAAGCTGGGAATGCCGTATGAAGCCGCCTTGCCTATCATTGTTGAAGTTGCTAATGAAGAGGGGGTTCTTCCTACCATCCTCCACCCTTACATGCCTACTGACATTGGGGCATTGAAGAGGTCCTGGATGCAGCTAAGGGAATAGCGGGATACTTATAGAGAAAAGTATCACGAGCAAGAGCGAAAGATCCAGAAGTTGACTAGGTAGTTGGAGAAAGAGCAGATGATCAATGGCTATGTCCGCACTAAAGGCAAACGACCATGGGAGCGTTGATGTCCTTTGATTACTTCCAGTTTTTGTTTACTTTTCAGTATTTCCTTTATTGTAACGCCTTAAGGGAAATTTGTTGAACAATTAATTTCAATTTCTTGTTTACGAATTTGAATCTCTCGATGTCTTTGAAATCATATCATACGCATTTCATTCCATGCACCTCATAACAGGTACCCTTACAGGTTTTCTCATCTTCTTCGTTGTTTATTTCAGCATCATGTCTTCTGAACCATCGAATGAACAAGCAATCAAGGCTCTGCAGGCTCAAAATGCCCAATTCCAAGAGCTATTCATTAATCTAGCTAAGGGTCAGCAAGATCTGAAGACCCTTATTCTAAAAGAGAAGAAGAAGAAGAAGAAGAAGAGGACAGTCCTGTTTAACACAGGTAACAGGTTTGGAAACAGGCTACGAGATGAAGTTGATTTGACCACCTCATCCGGAGGGAAAGATAGTTTGGAAGAAAGGAGGGCCCCTAGCCCTGTAGTTTCAGACAATGAGTCGGACTTCGACGAAGACCAGTATCCTCCGGCTGAGGATATATACAAGCAACTGGAAGACCGGTTGAGTGCAATGGAAGTTCAGAAAGTGCCTGGTCTGGACTTTGGTGATCTGGGTCTATCATCTGGGGTGGTAATTCTCCATAAATTCAAAGCACCAGCCTTTACTAAATACGATGGAGTTTCTTGCCCGAAACTTTACCTCCTGTCGTATGTAAGGAAGATTCATCCGTACACCGCTGATAAGAACCTATGGATCCACTTCTTTCAAGATAGTCTCTCAGGGACTCAGCTTGAATGGTTTTACCAGTTAGAAGGAGCCAGTATCCGCAGTTGGGAAGATTTGGTTGCTGCTTTCTACAGGCAGTACCAATATAATGCCGACCTCGCTCCCACGCGTACCCAACTCCATGGTATGTCTATGGGAACGGGTGAAGGTTTCAAAGATTATTCTCAGAAGTGGAGGGACCTTGCTGGAAGAGTGCAACCACCCTTGGCTGATCGGGAGCTAGTGGATATGTTTCTGGGGACCTTGTCTGGTCCATTTTTCAACCATCTGATTGGAAGCTCTTCTTCTGGGTTTATAGAGCTAATTATAACCGGTGAAAGGATTGATGCTGGTATTAAGTATGGTAAGATACAAAAGGGTGCTTCATCTAGCACCGAGAAAAAGCCTTTTAAGAAGGAGTCCAGTGTTGTTTATAGTTCGAAAAGTCAGAATATACCTGAACGCCGCCAAGCTGTTAATGCAGTTTTTATTTTGAGACCTGTTGGGGCTCCTCAGCGCAACAATCAACAAAAGACCAAGAGACCTCGAAGGCAATTCACCCATCTCAACATGACTTTGTCTCAGATTCTGCCATAGTTATTGAAAACCAATCTAGTAACTCCAAGGGAGGCTCCGTAGAATCCCAACACTGCATCGCCTAAGTACAATCCTAATGCGCGATGTGCTTTTCACTCTGATAGCCTGGGACATGATACAAATGATTGTTGGGCTTTGAA
Organism: Vicia faba; assembly: GCA_948472305.1. NCBI lineage: Eukaryota > Viridiplantae > Streptophyta > Magnoliopsida > Fabales > Fabaceae > Vicia > Vicia faba. Next base: position 250,115,816 of record OX451736.1, on the reverse strand, counting down.
GAACAAAATACAGGACTTAATTGATGCTAAGGAGATTGAGTTTGAGGCACCCGAAAGACCTATTGTTGTGACCGCTTCCATGCCCAAGCATGGAGTAAATGTTGTAGATGAAGACTCGTTTGTGGTTTTTGTGAAAGATATTACTACTCCCTTGATGACTGTGAAGAAGAATCTTTTGTCAGCCGGTTTATTTCCGGGTTGTGACGAAGGTTGCCGTATGTGTTCTGTCCTACCTACCGGTTGCCATCTTTTGAAATCAGGTGTCCAACGCCTGATGGATAATAAAGAAATTCTGTTTGAGAAGACTGTTGTCCCTTTAGTTCATACTAAAGAAGTTGCTATTATCACCATTTTCGACGATTCTTCCAAGGCTTCCTCGAGAAAGCCTGTTAGAATTACATATGTTCCAAGAATCGCACCATTGATCATCACTGTTCCTGGGCCTATCCCCTATACATCTGATAAAGTTGTCCCTTGGCACTACGGGGCTGATATTTATTTTCATGGAGTTAAACAAGATTTGGATGTTGGTAGTGACGTCAGCAATATTGTTGGACCTGCTAAAGTCACCCGCAGCGGAAGACTTTTCTCCCCTGATATCTCTCCACCAACTGCCCAGAAACCTGTTAATATTACACCTACCAGTGTACCTACTACTATTCCTGTTCAAGTTCCAATTCTTACCCCTGTTGCCGAGTCGTCTGACACTCGAGGTAAAGGGACCACTTATGAGCCTTCCTAGACGGAGGCACCGAAGATGATTACTGTTGAAGCTTCTAGACAAGAGATGGAAGAGATTTTAAAGATCATCAAAAAGAGTGACTACAATGTAGTTGAACAGCTAGGGAAAACCCCGTCCAAGATTTCTATGTTATCTCTGTTGTTATGCTCAGAAGCCCATGCCAAGGCTCTAATTGCCTTCCTGAAGACTGCGCACTTACCGCAAGAAACATCGGCTGATCAGTTTAAAGATTGCGTGGCTAGTCTGACTGTTGATAATGGGTTAGGTTTCTCTGACGCTGACTTGACTGCTAAGGGGAAGAATCACAATGATGCCCTGCATGTCTCCATTGAATGCAGGGGCACTACTCTTGCCCATGCATTAGTGGATACTAGTTCCTCATTGAACGTCTTGCCTAAGAAAGCTCTAGACCGGTTGGACTGTGAAGGGTTGGAGTTGAAACCAAGCAACATTGTCGTCAGGGCCTTCGATGGGTCTAAGAGGATGGTGCATGGAGAAGTGGATATTCTGATTAAGGTTGGTTCTCAGGTTTTCTCTTCTATGTTCTATGTGATGGACATTCGGCCATCTTATTCTTGTTTGCTGGGCCGTCCATGGATCCACAAAGCTGGGGCAGTGACCTCAACGCTCCACCAGAAGCTGAAGTACCCAGTGAAAGGGAAAATTGTGACAGTACAAGGAGAAGAGGAATACATGGTCAGTCACCTCAACTCTTTCCGATATGTAGAAATGGATGGGGAGTTCATTGAGACACCATTTCAGCATTTTGAAGAGGTTCCCCAGACACTGGCGTCAACTGAGACTGTTGTTGAAGATCCTTCTATGAAGATGGCTTCCCTCAAGGATGCCCGGGCTGTTGTTGAGAAAGGTGGGTGTGCGAATTGGGGCCAACTCCCTGATTTTGCACAGAAGACTAAAAAGTTTGGTTTGGGTTTCACTGCAGAAGCTCAAAGGGTTGTTCGGAATGCACGGATCGGAAGACCTCCCCTATTTATCAACAATTCGGGAGTGAATGCCATTGAAGACGATGTGGAAGAGTCTGAGTTCGACAACTGGATCTATCCTACTACTGATGGTGGGCTAGGAAACTGGACAACAAAGGACTTCATCCCAATTTCTTTTGTTACCCAGTAATGAGACTGTGATACGGTGGGAGAACTGACTTGGGATTTTGCGTTTGTGTTCGCAAATGTTTCGGTTTAGCAAGAGTCGCCACCGACTTTTTATTTTATCCTAAGGAAAGGTCAAAAAGCACAGGAAAGACCTTTGAGATGTTTTCTTGGGTTCGGGGAGTAGATTATAGAAAGGGAAGGTATTAGCACCCTTTCTATCCATGGTTATCCATGGGCTCTTAGTTACTTGCTTAGATCACTTGCTTTTGCTTTTCAATTGTTTGAAATGGTGCTTTGTGTGTGTGTGGTTTTGAAAATGCTTTGAGAAAAGATGTCTTGTCTAGGCAACCTTTGTAATGATTCTTGTTTGAATATATACAAAGATGTATGTCTTTTTTGAAAAGATATTCCAATGTTTTGAAAGTTGTTTTGAAATTGTTTTGAAGTTGTGTTGTGAAGTATGTTTGAAAAACGGCAAGGATGTTTTGCAAGATTTTGATCAAGTAACTAAGAGTTTGTCTACCCTATTTTACTCAAAGATCTTTCTTATGTTTTTAACCATTTTAACAGTGTTGTTTCACCATTGTATTTGGTGAACAACCTTGTGTTAGGATGTTAACAAGACAGGCGCGGGTCATCGTATAGACCATGATAGCAATAGTGTCAAGTATTTTTGGCAATTTTCTTGAGGGACTTGATCATTTTGTTTAGGCAACTCAGATAGCATCATCGAGGGACTATGATCTTTGTTTTGTTTTTGTTTTGCCAAAGTACTTGACATGCATATCATGGCCTATTTTTTAAGGCAACAAGTGGATTGTAACCCTAGGGGTGCAAGTGTGCATTGTGCTTGTTTTCATGCATTGTTATCTTTGATTAGGTCAAACTAATTGTTGATTTTATTTTGCATACAAACCCTAGGTCTAATCATGGCATAATTGAAAGCATTTAAAGGTGCGAGAATTTAAATTCTACACTATTACAACATGATATAGGGAGGGGGGTACAAATTTGAATTGGGGATTATTTTGCAAGAAATTAAATCCTAAATTATTACAACCATATTGAATGGGTAAGGCATAATATTAAATATACAATATTTAAATAAATACAATAAATAAATATTAAATAAAGTGTATTATGCAAAAAATGTTTTTTTATGTATGAAAAGGTATTTTTAATGTGAAATGTAAATAAATAAAAAGTTAATTTCAATTATTTTGTTTTTTAGGGCAAAAGCCTAATTTCTTAAATAAATAGTATTATTTATTATTTATATACAATAATGTATTAATTTGTACAAAATATAAGTATATTGAAAAAAAATGGTATTTTTAGTATAAAATATTAATAAAAATAAAAAATGTATTATTTTTGTGTTTTTTGTCCTAATTAATTAATAAAATATGTATATATATGTACTAAATATATTAAATATATTAAGTATGTATAAAAATAAAATAAATTATTTACAAAAAGGTATATTTTTCAAGAAAATGTTTTCAAATGTGTATAAAATAATAAATGAAAATAAACATATTTTTCACATTATTTTTAAGTTTTAATAAAAAGAATTTAAAGTATTTAAACAATTTTATACTAGTAAAAATAAAAATAAAAACCAAATAAATGTAAAAATAATATAAAAATAATTTTTGGCATTTTTTATATTTGGACATAAAATAATAAAGTCAGAATAAAAAACAAAAATGCAAAAATGATAAATATATAAGAAATGGGCCAGGGGGTGTAAAAAGAAAAGAGGGGGGTGCCAAAAGCAAGCCTGTACAGGCCCAGCCCAGAAACAACTTCATCTTTTTCCTTTGAACAGAAATACGCGCGCTGTGTACACAAGATGCTATCTCCTGATTCCTTGCTTTTTTGACAAAACTCACAACATGAAACTTGTAGAGCATCAAACAACGAATCTAACCATATAAAAAACTTAAACTAACTCTCAAAGACCAGAGAGAATTTCTCTGGCCCTAATTCTTAACCTAGTTTTTTCAGAAAGTTCATGAACAAAATTCTCCTAGCACGATTAATATAAATGTAAACTAAGCACATGTATGGTTTCAGGGCTATGAATACAACATCTTTCATTCACAAACCTAAGTCTAACTATTCCTAAATAGAGAGATAGAAGTTCATGAAATACCTGTTTCAGTTGACTTCGAGCTGGACAATGCAGCAACTTCCAAGGGTGCTTGAGGTTCTTTTGAGCTTGCCTGATGTCCAACGAAGCTTTCCCAATGCTTGAATTGTTTTGAAGTAGCCTGAATCATGCTACAGAACTCAACCTGCAAAGCTTTGAAAAAAAAGGCAATGTGTGTTAATGGTGTTACAGATAGCAATGGAGGTCTGGAATAGTTCAAGTATGTTGGTTGGAAGGTGTTTGAAGTATCTTTGGGCAAAACGCACGATGGAATTTTATGATGGCTTGCAAAATGCAGAACTGACCCTGTTTTGCAAGAAAATGGGGATTTTGTGCACAAGGAGTTTTGAGATGTCAAGGGCTCGTGTTTCTGGCTTGCTATGGTGTATGAAACTTGTTTGACAACTTTGTTTTAGTTGGTTTTATCAGATGTGAGAGATGCTTTGTTTTTGACAAGTTTTCTTCTTCTTGAAGCAAAAGAGTGGAAGTGAGGTTATAGACTTGTACATGCCATCCTATCACCCTGCACACAACCCTCTTGGCCCCTCTAATTAGTGGATTTTTTTTTCCGTATAAGATATAGTTCAATGCTCTAGGATGTTGTTTTGACATAAAGCAAAGTTCAAGCAAAAATGGCATTGTTACTTTTTCCATTTAAGGCTTAATCTAGTGTACAATACCCTAATGACCAAGACAATGCCTTGGCTTAATGGATATGCATTAAATTATGGAGTACAGACTGGTTTAGAGGCCTGTAATTGTGAACCAAGCTAGCTAGATCAGATTTGGCAAGTGGTATGAACATGTATTGGCCATGGATCAAAGTGAGTTTTTTACAACTTCAAGCATTCGATTCTCCCTAACCACAAAGGTGTTTGAGGAGTTCTTAGACAATTTGGAAAGCTTGCAACATGTACTATAATCCATATTTGAAATGAAACTTGAAACTCCAAGTGGAACTATGTGAAAAATGGCCAAGAAGATGGGTCAAAATCCTGCCTAAACCAGGGCAAAATTTCTCTAAGTTAAAAGTTTTAGATACCCTTGTTCCAAAAATCATAACTTGAGATACATGCTTCTTTTGAGAAAACTTTGTGAATAAAAGTTGTAGACTTTGTGATGGACTACAACTTTCATGTTGCAAGTTTTGTTTAAATCCTTTTTCATCTTGGTGAAAAAATGGGACAAAGTTAGGAAAAAATAAGAAAATTTTATAACTTAGAAAATTTCTAAGTTATGAAAATTTTCAATTTTAAACCCTAATTTGCATTTTTGGGTTTCTTGATGAACAAGTTTCATAATTTGACATGTCTTGATGAAAAATGATCCTTGGCACTTGATTTTGACCAAAAAGTCAAAGTTTGACTTTTCAGTATACAATCAAATTTTGATCAGTTGACTGAAAAATTTATCTGTCAAACCTATGCATTTGAGATCTTTTGAACTTGTTGAATAGGACAAGACAAAGTCATTGAGTCCTTGAGTCCATGGTTGAGCTTTATTTTCCATTGGTTAGGTCAAACAGTCAAAAATTGCCTTTGTACAGTCAAAACCCTAAAAATGACAATTTTGCCCTTTTGATGATCTGATCAAATTTCTTGTGGAATTGTGATCCAAACTTGATAAAATGGTTTATATGAGTTCATAATGTTGATGTGGGTCAACTTTCATGAGGTTTGACTGTCAATTGGCCACAGTTTACTTTTTCCCTAATATAGTTGATTTTTAGGTCAACTGTCCAATTGACTGGGCAAAAATTTGGATCAAGGCTTGAAACTTGCGTTGGTGTAGGCCCTAGAGGCCAATACTTTTGGTACTTGTATCGAATTATTTATTATAAAATGAATTTATTTATTATGTTTTCTTTCCAAAATAATAAAGTCCCTAGAATGGTTTATTTGTTTAATGAAATGTTAAGTGTGACTTAATCATGAGATCCCATTAAACATAAGACACTATTCTTAAAGTATCCATAGTCAAGCTTTAATGTGAAGTGGGATAACATTAAAGCATTAAGATTATTATGAAGATAGATTGATGATCACATCTCATGGATCATAGATAAGGAGTTATCAAGTCTTGACATAGGTATGAATATTAGGAGTAATATTTATACTGGATTGACCCGCTATGAGAATACTACATAGAATGTTATGCAAAGTGTCATAAGTTATTATCATGATGATAATGGTGTATACCACCCTTCGACCTGAAACCACTATGGACCCTAGATGTAGAGTCAAGTACTTTATTGCTGATCAAACGTCATCCGTAACTGGATGACTATAAAGACGATTGATGGGTACTTCACAAAGCATGCTAAGGGACATGAGTGACCTAGATGGAATTTGCTCATCTTACATAACAGGATAAATGTCTAAGGGCCCAATATTGAACTGGACAAGGGTGACACAGTGTATGCCTTGTGTTCAATATAGACATGAGGGCAAAAGGGTAATTGTACAATGCAAATATTATCACGGAAAAGGTTTGGTCAGATCACATGACATTTTCGTGACTTGGGTAACAGTGATGTGTTGCTAGATACTGCTCACTGTTTATTATATTAAATGTGTGATTTAATATAATTGCCAACGTCGCGAAAACCTACAGGGTCACACACATAAGGACATGTTGATGAGAGATAGAATAAATAAGGAACATCGTAAGGTATGGTACACTTAAGTGTAATACGGAAAGTGGTAAGGTACCACGTGGATAAGTGATATATGGTACATCATAAGGTATGATGTCCATAAGCTTAATTGGGCTTTTAGCTTATAGCCTTAATTGGGCTTTTAGCTTGTAGCCCACACGAGTGATTCTATAAATAGATCCCTTGTGATGAAGCAATTTTACTTGATGCAATTTCGTTTTTGATTCTCTCTCTCACTCAAGGTTTCCGTTCGTGATCAGCTAGCACTGTGACCGGAAGCGATTTGTTCGTGTGGACTGAGTAGAGGCGTTGTTCTTCATCAACGCTCGTGATCACAACATCAAAGGTCTGAATCGCCACAAGAGGTAAATATTTATATCACTGACCATGTTCATTCATAAGGATCGCTAAAGGAAAATTTTAAATTCCGCTGCGCTTTTGATCGCAATTTTCCTTCAGTGGTATCAGAGCCACTTACGAAACCATGGATCTGATAGTTGTTTATGTTCTATATTTTCTGTTTTGATTCGATTAAAACCAGAATGAATTGAATAATAAACGAGTAATTAAATTTGGCATCTGTTGTGTACGATTTGGATGATTGATGTTGACTATGCTTCGGAATCCGATATTAGTATGGTGAAGCAGCGATACATCGATCGTCCATAAGTTACACAAATAAGATCGATCACTTTTATATATGATATAAGTAAATCTGATGCAACGATGGTATATGGGATATACTATTTCTGTTTCGTTCATTCAAACACTTGATGATTGTTATTCCTTTGACCGATCACTGTTCATATGCTTCGGAATCCGACATTAGTATGGTGAAGCAATGGCATGTGATTAATCATACTGAATTATCAATCGAAATGTGTTTGACAGCATGAAACTGTTGCATTAGGGTTCATGACGGCACAAGGGTTGTGTTGTTGCAGAGTTATGCGATTAGGGTTGTGAATGCACAAGAGTTGTGCGAAAATGACGCCGATTTCAAATGAATTGTTCATTAAAATTTTACGTCGGGGCGTTGCCCCTAACAACCCCGCAAAGGGGCACTGCCCCCTTGACCCCCGTCCCCGGCTAACTCTGCGTAGTGTGATCAATCATCGAAATTTAATTTGCCTTTTTTTAATTAACAAAATTTAAACTAATAATAAAAGTGTGTTTATTATTATTGTCTTGTGGTGATCAGTTATGGCCTTAGTTTTTTCCTTTATTTTGTTTTGGGATTGTAAAATACGGCCTGCGTGTCGTGCCTCTCTCTAAAATTCTTGATGTAACTTCTTTTCTCATCTCACTCCCTCGTATGTAAAACGAGTTTCTTTTATGTAATGTAATGTTATGAAGAAAGAGAAGAATACAATATCAAAGGAGGATAACCTTGGAGATCTTGCTTGGAGAAGTTTAGATCGTTATTAGGTTAGCTTAGGTTCTCTCATTGGCTTGGGAGAACAATTGCGCTAGGGGCCATAACTGTATCCTTTTATGTATATTGATGCATGTGTTTGTATGTTGATGCATGAGAGATACGAATTGCATGTTAAGCCGGTGAGATCAAACTAATAACAAAATCCCTCAAGTTAAATATTAAGTTCATGCTTTCCAAGTTTTAGCACTCATCAAGACTAGTATCGAACAATGTAGGTTTCGCCTACGCGAGATGCATGTTCTATATTAGTAAGGTGCAATGGGATAATTGTAATATCCAACTGCTAAAACAATGGGTCAAACTTAACTAAACACATTATAATAAGATTATACATGTTTAGAAGCAAGAGTTGGGAATGATTCATATGATGAATTAGAATAAGCAGTTATTCACCCAACTGAAAATATTCGAGAGTTGTATGAGATACAATTGGAAGGAGTTCCTACCTAAATAACCTAGTTTTGTGTAATCAGCCTAACGCTGACTTAGAACGAAGTGAAATATGGATCTCGACCCACTAGAAAGTCTTCCAACAGGATTTTCCGAATCAAATGATGAGGGTCATTTGGTTTGAGTAAAATAGTGGGAGCATATTTGATTAAAGGCCTAATTAAATATGTTGTTTTAATGATACTTATATTTTCATTTTTTTTTGTAGATTACCATGACAACAAACAACCATATTTTGCGATCAATCCTAGATAAGGAAAAATTGTCTGGGACAAATTTCTTGGATTGGCACCAAAATCTGAGGATTGTCCTCAAGCACGATAAGAAGCTGTATATCTTGGAGACACCTGTTCCTGAAGAGGAACCGCCTAGTTCGGCACCTAAGGCAGAAAGAGATGCTTATAAGAAGCATTTTGATAATGCTAACGAAGCCGCTTGTCCCATGCTAGCTACTATGAACTCGGAGTTGCAAAAGCAACACGAGAACATGTCAGCGTTCGATATGATCGGACATCTAAAAATGATCTATCAAGAGCAGGAAAGAAACGAGAGGTTTCAGGTTTCAAAGGCCCTTTTTAACAGCAAGTTATCTGAGGGAAACCCTGTAGGTCCCCATGTACTCAAAATGATTGGGTATGTGGAGAACCTTGAAAGGTTAGGGTTTCCGCTTGGAAAGGAACTTGCAACTGATTTTATCTTGCAATCGTTGCCAGGTAGCTTTAATCAGTTTGTCATGAATTTCAACATGAATGACATGGATAAGAGTCTTCCAGAATTGCTAAGCATGTTGAAAACTGATGAGCAGAATATGAAGACAAAAGGGAAGTCCATTCTGATGGTCAGTAATGGAAAGAAGCTGAACAAGAGGCCTGCCAAGCAGGTTGGTAAAGGGAAAGACAAGGAAGTTTCCAAGCCTAAACCTATTGTTCCTGCTTTGAAGCTTAGTGGAGGCATAGCAAAGGAGGGCACTTGCTTCCATTGCGGTAAGACCGGACATTGGAAGAGAAACTGCCCAAAGTACCTGGAAGATATGAACAATGGAGTAGGGACTTCAAATTCAGGTATTTTTGTTATTGAAATTAATTTATCTACTTCTGCATCATGGGTATTAGATACTGGATGCGGTTCTCACATTTGTACTAATATGCAGGGGCTAAAAAGGAGTAGAGATTTGGCAAAAGGTGAAGTTGACCTACGAGTTGGAAATGGAGCAAAGGTTGCGGCTTTAGCCGTAGGAACTTGTGTTTTGACTTTACCTAGTGGTTTAATAATTCAGTTAGAGAACTGTTATTATGTACCTGCAATTAGTAGGAATATTATTTATGTTTCTTGTTTGGACAAATTTGGTTTTTCATTTATAATAAAGAACAATTGTTGCTCTATTTATTTGAATGATATATTCTATGCTTCTGCACAAATGAGCAATGGACTATATGTCCTTGATCTTGAAATGCCAATTTATAACATTAATACTAAACGGATTAAACCTAATGAGTTAAATCCAAGCTAACTTTGGCACTGTCGCTTAGGCCGCATAAATGAGAAACGCATTTCCAAACTCCATAAAGATGGACTCTTGGACTCTTTTGATTATGAATCATATGAGACATGCAGATCTTGTTTAATTGGAAAGATGACAAAGTCCCCATTCACAGGAAAAGGTGAAAGGGCTAATGATCTTTTGGCCCTCATACATACTGATGTATGTGGACCACTGAACATACCAGCCAAAGGAGGTTTTCAATACTTCATCACATTTACTGATGATTTCAGTAGATATGGTTATGTGTATTTAATGAAACACAAATCTGAAACCTTTGAAAAATTCAAGGAATTCAAGAATGAAGTACAAAACCAACTAGGTAAGAATATTAAAGTTCTTCGATCAGATCGAGGCGGTGAATATTTAAGCCTAGAGTTTGATGACCATCTAAAGGAATGTGGGATTTTATCCCAACTTACTCCTCCCGGAACACCACAATGGAATGGTGTATCTGAGAGAAGAAATCGAACCTTGTTAGACATGGTCCGATCCATGATGAGTCACGCCAATCTTCCGAACTCCTTTTGGGGACATGCACTATTGACTGCAGCTTACACACTTAACTGGGTTCCATCTAAAAAGGTTGAGAAGACACCATATGAGATATGGAGTGGTAAGAAACCACATATGTCTTACATGAAGATTTGGGGTTGCGAAGTTTATGTGAAACGAAAAATTTCAACTAAGCTTGAGCCCAAATCTGAAAAATGCTTATTCGTGGGGTATCCTATAGAAACAAGAGGGTATTACTTCTACAATCCTTCTGAGGGCAAAGGGTTTGTCGCTCGAACTGGAGTTTTTCTGGAAAAGGATTTTATTTCCAAAAGAATCAGTGGGAGGAAAATAGAGCTTGAAGAAATTCAAGAACCACAAAGCATTGATACACCTATGGAGGAATTAGAGCAGGAAACACAAGTAGTTGTGGAAGAGCAACCTGCTCAAGTAGAACAAGACCAGCGTAGGTCAAGCAGGATACGTCAACAACCTGAGATATATGGATATCTCATAAGTAATCAGGGTGATATATTACTCATGGATCAAGATGAGCCTGTGACCTACCAAGAGGCCATAACTGGTCCTGAGTCTGAGAAGTGGCTAGAAGCCATGAAATCTGAAATGGATTCCATGTACACAAACCAGGTTTGGACCTTGGTAGAGCCTCCTATAGGAGTTAACCCTATAGGATGCAAGTGGGTCTTCAAAAAGAAGACTGACATGGATGGTAAGGTACATACCTATAAGGCAAGACTGGTTGCAAAAGGCTATAAACAAATTCATGGGGTTGACTATGATGAAACCTTTTCACCAGTTGCAATGCTTAAATCTGTTCGGATTTTACTTGCTATCGCTGCATATCATGATTATGAAATATGGCAGATGGATGTCAAAACTTCTTTCCTTAATGGGAATCTTCTTGAGGATGTGTACATGACACAACCTGAAGGATTTGACATACCAGAAGAAGCCCAAAAGATATGTAAGTTACAGCGATCAATTTATGGATTGAAGCAAGCTTCCAGAAGCTGGAATCTTCGTTTTGATGAAACAGTAAAACAATATGGATTCATCAAGAATGAAGATGAGCCTTGTGTCTACAAGAAGGTTAGTGGGAGCATGATCGTATTCCTGGTATTATATGTAGATGACATATTACTCATTGGAAACGATGTCCCTACCTTGCAACAAGTGAAGACTTGGTTAGGGAAATGCTTTTCAATGAAGGACCTAAGTGAAGCAGCCTATATATTAGGAATCAGGATCTATAGAGATAGGTCACAAAAACTGCTTGGCCTAAGTCAGAGTACATACATAGAAAAAGTGTTGAGACGCTTTAATATGCACGATTCCAAGAAAGGATTCATACCTATGCAACATGGCATGTGTCTGTCAAAAACACAATCCCCTTCAAGTAAGGAAGAAAGGGATCGCATGGATAAGATTCCATATGCATCTGCAATAGGATTTATCATGTATTCCATGTTATGTACTCGACCAGATGTCTCGTATTCTTTAAGTGCAACGGGTAGGTACCAGTCTAATCCCGGTGATGCTCATTGGGTAGCTGTCAAGAATATCCTTAAGTACTTGAGAAGGACTAAGGACTCATTCTTGATATATGGAGGTCAGGAAGAGCTTGTTGTAATTGGATACACCGATGCTAGCTTCCAAACAAATAAGGATGACTTTAGATCACAATATGGTTATGTGTTTTGTTTAAATGGTGGCGCTGTGAGCTAGAAAAGTTCAAAGCAAGATACAGTTGCCGATTCTACAACCGAGGCTGAGTATATTGTTGCCTCAACTGCAGCAAAGGAAGTTGTTTGGATCAAGAAGTTCATTAGTGAACTTGGCATAGTCCATAGCATTGTGGATCCCATTGATCTCTATTGTGATAACAATAGTGCTATCGCACAAGCTAAGGAGCCTAGATTGAAGTAGTGAAAAACACAAGAAGGGGGGGTTGAATTGTAAAACTGAAAATCAATGCAATGAACAAGATATTTTTATCCTGGTTCGTTTGATCTCAAACTACTCCAGTCCACCCGTCAAGGTGATTTCGCCTCTCTCCAACGAGGTCTTAATCCACTATATTCAACTGAATATTACAAACTGCTTTAACAGCTGCTAAAGCCTTCTTGATGCAAACCACAACCCGGTTTGTCAAAGAAACACTTTTTTACAAAGAAGATAAATCTAAGTGTGTGAATGTTTTCAACAAAACTGTATCACAACTGTGATGTATACACAACTTTAAGCTTATGAAACTAGATTGCTAAAACAAAGATTGAGTAAGAAGATATGTAGTGTTTAGCAAACTGGGAGAAGGAAGATTATAATTAGCTTTTAGGCGTGTAAGATGTTGGAGAGCATTAGCCAATTCAATCTTCATAGTCTTGTTTATATAGCACTGAGATTGTTGAACATTGGAGCAATATTCTTGATTCAATGCTAATAACAAACTTTCCTTATTAAGCAGATCTTGTCTGGAATGAGGCCGTTGGTAATAATTTGCTTTCAATGCATAGTACCGTTGCTTACTTAATGCATGTTCTGGCTTGGCTCATTCTGACTCTGCTTAACTGCTGATGAACTGTTGTTTTCTTTATGAGAGTGTTGAGCGCAGTTATGTTCATCAAGCTTCAGCATACACGTGGGTTGATCTTCTGATTCTGGTATTCTGATATAGCAACTTCTGATGCTGATGTCAAGAACCAAATTTCTGATGCTGATTAGGTGTGATCTTGCTTATACCTATCAGAGTATCTGCAAATCAGAACGTAATAATTTAGGCAGCAAATAGTTCATACATGAATCATATAAATAATATATCTTTTCATTTTGTTATCATCAAAACTTAATCATAGGGCAGTAGATTCAAACTTTGTTCTAACAATCTCCCCCTTTTTGATGATGACAAAAACTAGATATTTTTAATTGAAAATAACGTGAAAAGGTATCAGAGAGATGTATCAGAGTAAGAGGTTATCAAAGATAAGGGATAAGAGTTGAGAGATACTCCCCCTGAGTTTATTGCTTCCCTTTTTGATTCCAAAAGTTCTTCAGGATCAGATCTTTTTGCCTTTCTTTGAACATTAGAGTATCAGAGTCTTTGACTATCAGAAGCTTTAGATCAGCATATCAGAGCAGAGCTTCAGATCAGCGTATCAGAGCTTTTCTTGTCAGAGCTTTGCTTTGGGTCAGAGTATCAGAGCGGGTCAGAGTTTCAGAGCTTTAGTCTTCAGAGTATCATGGAGCTTTCTTGTACCTGTAGACTTAAGCAAAACAGAAAACATATTCAAGTATAACATAGTTAGAATGTTCGAGAATTTCTGTCTTAGTAATCCGTTATTATTTAAAATATCATTCTTGTTCTCCCCCTTTTTGTCAGCAATCAAAAAGTGTAAGTGATGTGCTAAAAACAATTAAGATCAGAAAAACTTGTCATATTAAAAGGTTCAGAATCAGACAAAACATATTGAAACAATACAACAGATAATCAAAGAAAACATGAAAAAGACATGAATGAAAAACTAAGGTTGGGGAGGAAAGCGTGTGAACAGGTTCTCCAGCATGGCTTTGATCTGATCAGCAGTCTCATTCTGCTTGTGTACCATGCTGACAACAGTGTCAATCTTGCTATCCTGCACATCCATTCTTTCTTTCATCTTCTGGTCGTTTTCATCCATCCTCTGCTGCAGACGCATGTCATTCAGCTTTAGCTCTTCCAGAGTCTGCCTGTCCAAGGCAGCTTGAGAAACATCAGAAGCAGGGAGCTTCTGAGAGCTTTCTGCAACATCTTCTGCTTGACTTGCTTCAGCTTGAATGGTCTTGTCTTCTTCTGGTTGCACCTTTGAAGCTAGCTGTTTCTCAGACCATGGCTCACTATCCAGAGGGAGCACAGCTTCCTGAGGCAGCTGACTTTCAACTTCCTTCAGCAGCTTGCTGAAGTTCTATTGTGCCTGCTCATAGTTGATATCCTGCAACTTGAGGGCTTCAGCACGTACCCAAATTCTGAATTGTGACCAGAGCTGGTCAGAGGCAGCTGGGTCAATCATTCCAGGACAGACTTGCTTCAGAGAAGCAATCCACTGCTGCAAACCTGTTTCAAAATCCATAATACCAGAGCCAACATCTGGTTGTTTTGGTTTTGGGATGGCTATTTTACTTTTCAGATCAGCAAGACGGTCAAGGCTGGTTAAGTCTACGAAGGTCCTGCTGGGGTTTTCGGTGGTTTGCTTGGCAGCTGTTTGTTTTGGAGATGGAGTGGGAGAATCAGAAATTATGATTGGACTGTTTGGTGTTTTGGGAGTGTTTGGTGGTGTAGATTCTAATGAGGATGGCAGCTAGGCCATTGTGACTGTTGTTCCACATGGCAGCTGGATTGCCAGAGGTGATGGTTGAGGTGAATGTGGTTCAGAAGGAGGAGGAGAAGGAGTTTCAGAGTGATGAAACTCAGGTTGAGGTGATGGTGGATGAATTTCTGGTTGAGGAGAGGGAGACGGAATTGCTGGTTGAGGAGAAGTTGTTGGAATTTCTGGTTGTTCAGGGATAAGAGGTTCTTTTGGAATGGATGAGAGAGGTTGTTATTGTTCTGGTTCCTCAGCAGATTGTTGTTGTTCTGGTTGTGGAGGAGGGACAATTTGTGGTTCAGAGTTTGGATTGGAGGAGTGATCAGAAGTGTGTTGATCAATGTCAGACAGCACTTTGTCAATTGCTGATGTTGTTGATATTGTTGGTTTTGGGTGTTTGGTTCTGGGTCTTCTGAGTTGTAATGCCTCAGAAGGGTCATCTTCTGGTTCAATTTCATCTATTGTTAGGATGGGGATTGAGATTCTATGAGAGGTTAGAGGTAGAATTGATGCTGGAATAGTAGAAGAATTTAAAACAGAAGCAGCAGATAAATTACCTCTTTTCTTGGGTGTCTACTGGGATGATCCTTCTGAAGGTGCCTTCCTTTTCTTCGTCTTCTTCAGAGTCACTTCTGGTTGAGGTTGGTGCAGATCTTTGATCTTCAGATTTGGATCTATACCATCAGCTTTGCACGCGTCCATATATCTGAGAACTACCACTGGCTTGGATTCTATCTGAGAGAATAAAGGAAAGTCACTCAGTGGAACTCTTCTGCTGGTGATATCAGCAATAGGAGTTGCGCTAGGTTCCTTTTTGATATTCTCTATCAACTTCATTTTCTTCAAGTTCTTCGCGTTCAGAGGCTTCCCAACTGTTGGTTCAATGGTGCTTAACTCTTGAGCTTCTATCAGATGCTCTATCAGCCTATTCTCTGTCAGAATATCTGATATCAACCTTCCAAAGGGTATCCAATCCCTCTTTGTTCTTTCTTCTTCCCTGGTTTCCTTCACGCTTGTTCTGAGGTGGTTGAACAGAAAATGAGCCAAGTTGATTTTTACCTTCTGATTGATAAAGTAGATCAGAAACTGTTGATCCACATTTATGTAATCAGGGGAACTAGTTGGCTTCCTATGGTTGAAGCACCCCAGAATTATCTTCTCCCAAACTCTGTGATGATCCTTCAGATCTTTGATCTTGCTGCTGGGCACCCCATGGGTGAAAATCCTTTCAGCTATGACGCCCACGTCAGCACATCTCTCAGCCATATCAATACAGCGGACGCCACCGCCACTGTAACCAATTAACCTTGCTATGTGATCCTCAGTGATCACAATCTTCTTCCCCATAATGTAGGCGGTGACTTGATGCGTTGAAGCCGTCGCATGAATCTATAACTCCTTCACTAACATAGGGAATGTTGGTCCAACCGACCTGTCAAAATACCTTTCCCATTTCTGTGCCCTAACTTCTTCTGTTAGGTCAAAACCGTTTTCCTTCAGACTTCCAAAATCAATGATCAATTCAGATAACACTTCAAGATTCTTCACAGGAGTGAGGAGTGTTCTGAATGGCACTTGATACTGTTCAGATGATGCTTTCTTCTGAGAACCTGCAGAAGCACTGCTGGAGGTTGCCATGTTCACACTTAAAGATTTTGAGAAAAACTGAGAAAAAGGGTTTGAGAGAGATGAACACAGAAAAATGCAGAGAATGCTTGAGAATTAGTGAGAAACTGTAAAAGATTAAAATGAGAGGTTAAAGTGTTTAAATAGAGTTCAGAATATTTTGAAATTGTAAACGTTTTTAAGAAAGAGAAATAAAATCATGATTACGTTTTAAAAACATGATTACTTTCATTTAATGCTTGCTGATTTTGGGGGATTTGAGAAAGATACTTAAAAACGGTTACCAGACATGTGTCTCAATGCACCCAATCAGCGTTTTGCCTTCTCAGAAGCGTGCACGCGTTCTGCTTCAGAGATTTGCTGATGATTGGATGACACTTGTTTGATGTAGTGATCAGCATGTCTGTCTTTGAGCTTAGACTCTCAGATCTTTAGACTTGCATCTGATACAATCTGCATGTTCTATCTTTCTGAAAGAAGATTGATCAGAAGTTCACAGTAAAACAAATACATTCTGAAGATAAATATATGGAATTAAAATTTTTTCACTCTGGGCAGATTTTCATGCTGAGATGTTTCAGAATGAAATTGAACCTATCTTCAGAAAGGGGTTTAGTGAAGATATCAGCCCATTGATGGTCTGTATCTATAAATTTTAAATTCAAAATTCCTTTCTGAATATAGTCCCTAATGAAATGATGTTTTATTTCTATATGCTTAGCTCTAGAATGTAAAATGGGATTCTTACTTAAGCAAATAGCAGAAGTATTATCACAGAGTATAGGAATGTTACTCTCAAAAATCTGGAAGTCTTCAAGCTGACTTTTCATCCAGAGCATTTGTGTGCTACATCCTGCTGCTGCTATGTACTCAGCTTCTGCTGTTGATAGCGCAATTATTGATTGCCTTTTGCTGGACCAAGAGATCAGATTTTCTCCCAGAAACTGGCAGCTTCCAGAAGTACTTTTACGCTCCACTCTGTCTCCAGCAAAGTCAGCATCGCAGTAGCCTACTAAACTGTAATCACTAGATTTTCTATAAAACAAGCCCAGATTAGTAGTACCTTTCAGATACTTGAAAATTCGCTTAACAGCTATTAAGTGAGATTCTCTAGGATCTGATTGGAATCTAGCACAAATACAAACACTGAATAATATATCAGGTCTTGAAGCAGTCAGATAGAGGAGAGAACCAATCATACCTCTGTAGACTTTATGTTCTACATTTTTGCTTACCTCTTCTCTTTCCAGAATGCACGTGGGATGCATTGGAATCTTTGATGGCTTACATTCTGAGAGGTCAAATTTCTTCAGAAGATCTCTGATGTATTTGCTCTGATGAATGTAAGTTCCCTCTGGAGTTTGATTGATCTGAATTCCTAGAAAGAATTTCAGTTCCCCCATGAGGCTCATCTCAAATTCTGCCTGCATACACTTAGCAAATTTTCTTCCAAGAGAAGGATTAGTAGAACCAAAGATAATATCATCAACGTAAATTTGACAGACTAAGATGTCATTCTTAACTGATTTACAGAATAAGGTAGTGTCCACCATCCCTCTGGTGAATTCATTTTCTAACAGAAAGTTACTTAGCCTTTCATACCAAGCTCTGGGAGCTTGTTTCAGACCATATAGTGACTTCTTTAGTTTGAAAACATGTTCTGGATGTTTTGTATTTTCAAAACCAGGGGGTTGGTGCACATAAACCTCTTCTTCTATATAACCATTTAAGAATGCACTCTTGACATCCATCTGATACAGAGTGATGCCTTTATTAACAACAAATGAAATTAAAAGTCTGATAGATTCTAACCTGGCGACTGGAGCAAAGGTTTCTGTATAGTCTATCCCCTCTTGCTGACTATAACCTTGTGCAACCAGTCGTGCCTTGTTTCTGATGACTTCACCTTGTTCATTTAGCTTGTTTCTGAACACCCATCTTGTTCCAATGACGTTGAATCCTTTTGGTCTGGGGACAAGATCCCATACGTCATTTCTGGTGAATTGATTCAGCTCTTCTTGCATTGCCAGAATCCAGTCATTATCCAGAAGTGCTTCATCAATAGAAGAAGGTTCAATCGGAGACACAAGTCCCATGAGTGTTTCTTCAGAGTTTCTGAAGCTTGCTCTTGTTCTGATTGGATCTTCCTTTCTTCCTAAGATAGTCTCTTCTGGGTGATCCAAGCTGCTTCTGGGTAATATCTTCTGAGGTTGATCAGCAGCTGTTGTAGGATTGCTAGCAGTGCTCCTTTGAGACGCTGAAGGAGTGTCTGTGTTGAGAGCTTCTGATGACTTGTCTTCAAAACCTGTAAATTCAATTTCCATACCTGCAAAAACTTCATTCTGCTTTGACTTTTCAGAGTCAAGCTTATCATCAAAACGAACACTGATTGATTCTTCCACAATCTGTGTTTCTGTATTGTATACTCTGTACCCTCTTGAGCGTTCAGAGTATCCTAACATAATACACTTCTGTGCTTTAGAGTCAAACTTGTTCAAATAATTCTTTGTATTTAACATAAATCAAGTACATCCAAATGGATGAAAATATGAAATGTTGGGCTTTCTGTTCTTCCACAGTTCATATGGAGTCTTTTCCAGAATAGGTCTTATTGAGATTCTATTCTGAATGTAGCACGCTGTGTTTATTGCCTCTGCCCAGAAGATCTTAGCAACGTTTGTCTCATTGATCATGGTTCTGGCCATTTCTTGCAATGTTCTGTTCTTTCGTTCTACAACTCCATTTTGTTGGGGAGTTCTAGGACAAGAGAAATCATGCAGAATGCCTTTGTCATTAAAGAATGACTCAAAATCTTTGTTTTCAAATTCTCCACCATGATCACTTCTGACTTTAACGATTCTAAGATCCTTTTTCATTCTGAACTTGGTTACAGAAGGTAACAAACACAGAGTGTGACTCGTCCTTGTGTCTTAAGAACTTTACCCATGTCCATCTGCTATAGTCATCTATGATTACTAACCCATACTTCTTACCACTGACTGAAGCAGTTTTAACTGGTCCAAATAAGTCAATGTGCAGAAGTTCTAATGGCTTAGAGGTAGAAACAACATTTTTAGATTTAAAAGAAGGTTTTGCAAACTTGCCTTTCTGACATGCTTCACACAGAGCATCTGAATTGAACTTCAAATTAGGAAGTCCTCTGACCAGATTGAGTTTGTTAATCTGAGATATTCTTCTCATACTAACATGCCCCAATCTTCTGTGCCAGATCCACTGCTCGTTGTTAACAGACAGAAGGCACTTTACATTCTGACTCTTTAGTTCAGAAAGTTTGATTTTGTAAATTTTGTTTTTCCTCTTACCATTAAACAGGATAGTCCCATCTTTCTGACTAACAGCTTTACATGATTTTTGATTAAAGGTTATATCATAACCGTTATCACTTAATTGACTTATGGATAACAGATTATGCATTAATCCATCTACTAGCAGAACATTATTAATAGAGGGAAGATGTCCATTACCTACAGTTCCAGAGCCAATTATCTTTCCCCTCTGATTGCCTCCAAAGCCAACGTGGCCTCCAGGCTTAAGTTCCAGGCTTTGGAACATATGCCTTCTTCCCGTCATGTGTCGCGAGCAGCCAGAGTCCAGGTACCATGACTGGTGTTTCTGACTTGCTGCTAAAGATATCTGCAACATGTATTATTTTATCCTTAGGTACCCAAATTTTCTTGGGTCCTGATTTGTTAGTTTTACCAAAACTCTGGTTGAATTTTGGTTTCACAGAGTGCTTACTGCTAGTGTATTTAATATCATGTGTGTGACCATACACAAAATGTGAATTCAGAGGAGTGTGTTTAATGGTTAAGTCCATGACATTCTTTGGTGTAGGAACCTTACCTTGGTATCCTATTCCTTTCCGGCCGTTTCTGCTAACTCCATAGATCATTGAAGCCATTTTGCTTCTATCTATGCTTTTAGCAAGGAACTTCTGGAAACTGTGATCATACTCCTTGATGATCTCATCAGCGTTGCTGGGAGTTTCAGAAATTGGTTCCTTCTGAGAGTTTTGTAGAGTGTTTTCTAATTTTGAAATCTTATTTCTCAGCTCAGAATTCTCCAATTTGAGACTCTCAGTCTTATTAGAGTCAGATTCAAGATTCCTTTTCAGGCCTCTGAATTTAACTCTAATTTGCTGATACCTTTCCAGGATTTCATTAAGGCTTTCAGCAAGTTCAGCCTTGGTAAAATTAACAGCAAAGTTAGGAAATACCTCTTCAGTATCTGATTCTGAGTCTGATTCAGAAGCTTCACTATCTTCTGAGATGTTAGCCATGAGAGCTATGTTTGCCCTCTCATCATCTGATTCTGAGTCAGCTTTGGACGAGTCAGAGTCATCCCATGTAGCCATGAGACTTTTCTTCTTTTCTCTTCCAAACTTCTTTTTGGGCTTTTCCCTCTGAAGCTTTGGACAGTCACTCTTGTAGTGTCCTTGCTCATTGCACTCATAGCAGATGATGTCCTTGGTGTTTGGCTTTTTGCTACTTGAGGAGCCTTCATATCTTCTGTATCCAGAGGAAGACTCTGTCCTTCTGTATCTGGAAGAGGACTCGTTCTGATCAGATCTTCTGGGATTCCTGAACTTCCTTTTCCTTTGCTTCCACAGTTGATTTACTCTTCTGGAGAGGAGGGAGAGTTCGTCTTCTTCTGATGAGGATCCATCAGATGTTTCTTCAACTGCCTGCAAAACTTTAGACTCAGATTTTTTGTTAGATTTCAATGCTAAAGGCTTACCTTGCTTCTGAGGCTCGTCAGCTTCTAGCTCTATCTCATGACTTCTGAGGGAGCTGATAAGTTCCTCCAGAGTGATTTTGTTGAGATCTTTTGCTAGCTTTAGAGCTGTAACCATTGGTCTCCACTGCTTGGGTAAACTTCTGATGATTTTCTTGACATGGTCAGCAGTAGAGTATCCTTTGTCCAGAACCTTGAGACCAGCTACCAGAATCTGGAATCTTGAGAACATTGTTTCAATGGATTCAGATTCTTCCATTTTGAATGCCTCATACTTCTGAATGAGCGCCAGAGCTTTAGTTTCTTTGACCTGAACGTTGCCCTCATGCGTCATTCTGAGTGAGTCAAAAATGTTCTTTGCTGTGTCTCTGTTGGAGATCTTTTCATATTCAGTATAGGAGATGGCGCTGAGGAGGATGGTTCTGGCCTTGTGGTGATTCTTGAAGTCACGCTTTTATTGGTCAGACATTGTTTTTCTATCAATCTTCTGACCGCTTGCATTCACAGGGTGCATGTATCCATCTGTCACCATATCCCACAGATCAGCATCATGTGCCAGAAAGAAGCTTTCAATTCTGTCTTTCCAGTAATCAAAGTTTTCTCCATCAAAGACTGGAGGTTTGCCGCTGAATCTGTCTCTGTCCTCATGGTTGTCATTGCTGGTGTGAGAATAGTTTCCTGCCATTGTGTTTTTCTGATGCTGGATCTTGTACTGACACGGTTAAGTGTTTTAGCTCAGAACCAGACGCTCTGATGCCAATTGAAGTAGTGAAAAACACAAGAAGGGGGGGTTGAATTGTAAAACTGAAAATCAATGCAATGAACAAGATATTTTTATCCTGGTTCGTTTGATCTCAAACTACTCCAGTCCACCCGTCAAGGTGATTTAGCCTCTCTCCAACGAGGTCTTAATCCACTATATTCAACTGAATATTACAAACTGCTTTAACAGCTGCTAAAGCCTTCTTGATGCAAACCACAACCCAGTTTGTCAAGGAAACACTTTTTTACAAAGAAGATAAATCTAAGTGTGTGAATGTTTTCAACAAAACTGTATCACAACTGTGATGTATACACAACTTTAAGCTTATGAAACTAGATTGCTAAAACAAAGATTGAGTAAGAAGATATGTAGTGTTTAGCAAACTGGGAGAAGGAAGATTATAATTAGCTTTTAGGCGTGTAAGATGTTGGAGAGCATTAGCCAATTCAATCTTCATAGTCTTGTTTATATAGCACTGAGATTGTTGAACGTTGGAGCAATATTCTTGATTCAATGCTAATAACAAACTTTCCTTATTAAGCAGATCTTGTCTGGAATGAGGCCGTTGGTAATAATTTGCTTTCAATGCACAATACCGTTGCTTACTTAATGCATGTTCTGGCTTGGCTCATTCTGACTCTGCTTAACTGCTGATGAACTGTTGTTTTCTTTATCAGAGTGTTGAGTGCAGTTCTGTTCATCAAGCTTCAGCATACACGTGGGTTGATCTTCTGATTCTGGTATTCTGATATAGCAACTTCTGATGCTGATGTCAAGAACCAAATTTCTGATGCTGATTAGGTGTGATCTTGCTTATACCTATCAGAGTATCTGCAAATCAGAACGTAATAATTTAGGTAGCAAATAGTTCATACATGAATCATATAAATAATATATCTTTTCATTTTGTTATCATCAAAACTTAAACATAGGGCAGTAGATTCAAACTTTGTTCTAACATAGATCTCACCAACGATCCAAACACATACTTAGGCGTTATCATCTCATTCGAGAGATAATCGATCGGGGAGATGTGAAAATATGCAGAGTACCTACACTTGACAATGTTGCTGGCCCATTAACAAAGCCTCTTGCGCAGCTGAAGCATGATGGACATACTAGATCTATGGGTATTAGGGGTATGCCTGATTGGCTTTAGTGCTAGTGAGAGATTGTTGGTGTAAGCCCTAGAGGCCAATACTTTTGGTACTTGTATCGAATTATTTATTATAAAAGGCATTTCTTTATTATGTTTGCTTTCCAAAATAATAAAGTCCCTAGAATGGTTTATTTGTTTAATGAAATGTTAAGTGTGACTTAATCATGAAATCCCATTAAACATAAGACATTATTCTTAAAGTATCCGTAGTCAAGGTTTAATGTGAAGTGGGATAACATTAAAGCATTAAGATTATTATGAAGATAGATTGATGATCACATCTCATGGATCATAGATAAGGAGTTATCAAGTCTTGACATAGGTATGAATATTAGGAGTAATATTTATACTGGATTGACCCGCTATGAGAATACTACATAGAATGTTATGCAAAGTGTCAAAAGTTATTCTCATGATGATAATGGTGTATACCACCCTTCGACCTGAAACCACTATGGACCCTAGATGTAGAGTCAAGTACTTTATTGTTGATAAAACGTCATCCGTAACTGGATGACTATAAAGACGGTTGATGGGTACGTCACAAAGCATGCTAAGGGACATGAGTGACCTAGATGGAATTTGCTCATCCTGCATAACAGGATAAATGTCTAAGGGCCCATATTGAACTGGACAAGGGTGACACAGTGTATGCCTTGTGTTCAATATATACATGAGGGCAAAAGGGTAATTGTACAACACAAATATTATCATGAAAAAGGTTTGGTCAGATTACATGACATTTTCGTGACTTGGGTAACAGTGATGTGTTGCTAGGTACCGCTCACTGTTTATTATATTAAATGTGTGATTTAATATAATTGCCAACGTCGCAAAAACCTACAGGGTCACACACATAAGGACAGGTTGATGAGAGATAGAATAAATAAGGAACACCGTAAGGTACGGTGCACTTAAGTGTAATACGGAAAGTGGTAAGGTACCACGTGGATAAGTGATATATGGTACATCATAAGGTATGATGTCCATAAGCTTAATTGGGCTTTTAGCTTATAGCCTTAATTGGGCTTTTAGCTTGTAGCCCACACGAGTGATTCTATAAATAGATCCCTTGTGATGAAGCAATTTTACTTGATGCAATTTCGTTTTTGATTCTCTTTCTCACTCAAGGTTTTCGTTCGTGATCAACTAGCACTGTGATCGGAAGCGATCTGTCCGTGTGGACTGAGTAGAGGCGTTGTTCGTCATCAACGCTCGTGATCACAACATCAAAGGTCTGAATCGCCAAAAGAGGTAAATATTTCTATCACTGACCATGTTCATTCGTAATGATCGCTAAAGGAAAATTTTAAATTCCGCTGCGCTTTTGATCGCCATTTTCCTTCAACTTGGTATGGACAAACTTATGAGTCCAACATGAAGTATGAAAGTAAATTTTGGCATTGTAGGTCAAAATATCACTGTGCAAACTCAAACCCTAATTTAGGTCAACAGTGAAAGGAGGTGTCTTGAGCAGAGCAAACCCTAACTTGTTCTTGAGTTCCAAGAGTCTTGTGATGAAAAATGTTGATGAAATGAGAGGGCAAATTTTGGGGTACAACAGTTGCCCATGTTCAATCTTCTTGAACCTGAAGAGTTAGATTGGTAAGTTTGCCTTTCACGACTCGAAGGTAAAAGAGGATTGGACACTAGAGTGCCCGTAAATTTGCACTCGTCAAAACATAGATGCGGGAATTGGCTTAAAGATGCCATTTGGAGGCGATGGAATATTGCCGGAGATGGGCTTAAAGATGCCATCCAAGAATGTTTGTTGAATTGCAAAGTGGTAGGTCAGAAGAATGAGCATCAAAATGGTATCCGTGTCTGGAATGCATTTGAACTGTATCTGGAGACTGAGTCTGTATGAGCGAAAGAATGGCGTCCGTGTCTGGAGCGTATCTGAGCTGTAACGATGTTTGAACTTTGAATGAATATCAGAATGACTTCCGTGTTTGGAGTATATCTGTATTGTATCTGAATTCTGAATGGGCGACAGAGAAACATCTGTGCATGGAGCATCTCTGGGTTGGGGATAAATTCTGAATGAGTGACAGAATGGCAACCGTGTCTGGAGCGTATATGGACTGTATCTGAAGTTGAGATCTGTATGAATAGCAGAATGACTTCCGTGTCTGGAGTATATCTGAGAGTATAACTGGAGTTGAGATCTGTATGAGTAGCAGAATGACTTCCGTGTCTAGAGTATATCTGAGACTATAACTGGAGTTGAGATCTGTATGAGTAGCAGAATGACTTTCGTGTCTGGAGTATATCTGAGACTATAACTGGAGTTGAGATTTGTATGAGTAGCAGAATGACTTTCGTGGCTGGAGTATATCTGAGGCTATAACTGGGATTAAGATCTGTATGAGTAGCAGAATGAATTCCGTGTCTGGAGTATATCTGAGACTATAATTGGGATCTGAATAAGTGACAGGATGACTTCCATGGCGACTGCACTAGGGATAATCAAATTGTTTGTGTAAAGGTCAGAATGGCATTCGTGTTTGGAGCATATCTGAACTTGAAGTTGATAGTTGAATCTGAATGAGAGATAGAATGGTCGCCGTGTCTGGAGCATATCTAGTCTGTACCGGATTGCTGAAGTCTGAATGAGTAGTAGAATGACCGCCGTGTCTGGGGTATATCTGTACCGTATTTTGACTTGAAATTATGAATGAGGAATAGAATGACCGCCGTGTCTAGGGTGTATCCATATTGTATCTGAACAATTGTTAATGATAGCCTTTTAATCTTATCCTGAAAAAGGGTAAAATGTTAGCTAAAACACAAAGTTATGTTGTATGATATGTATGATGCAATGAACTGTATTTCATCAATGTTTATGATATATGAATGTAATGGATGTGCATGTAAGCTGAGTAGCGGTCTTGCTGAGGAAAATAAATCCTTGACCACTGGAGATAATGAAATCTTTGACTGCTGTCGGGGAAAGTAAATCCTTGACCGATGCTGGGGATTCCAAAGATCTTTGATTGTTGAAGATGAGAAATCCTTGTTGACTGCTTGGGGATTAAAGATCTCTGATTGCTTAAGAAGGAGAAATCCTTAGATCACTATTGGAGATTGAAAACTCCTCGGTGATTCGTGAGGATTAACAAAGTCTGTGACAATTTCTGCAGGGAATGAGAATCCTATATGACTTTCCTGGGATGCAGGGAAAATTATAAAAATCTCTACTGGGGAGTTAAAACCTAGGAGGTTTCTTCTTGGAGAAATGAGACTGAGAATCTTCGATCTTGCTGGGAGATAACTCTGTGGGGGAAATGTTCACTATTCTGGCTCCGTTGGGGATAGGATTTTCAGGGTTTTCGGGCTCCACTGGGGATCTTGAAGCTTAACTCTGATGGGAATTTTGAAACTTAACTCAGCTGGGGAACCAAGTTTAGAATGCACTGGCTCCGCTGAGGATCTTGAAGCTTACCTCCGCTGGGGAAATATACTCCAAATTTTAGCTTTGTTGAGGATCTGAATGATGTATCGTAGGGGATTTCTTCTGAAATGGCACAAAGATATCTTCCTGCATCTTCAACCTACCAGTAATTAGCCTTTTTCAATTTCGTTTTATTTGTAAGCAGTGATTATATTCAAATGCATATGCCTATTTAACAAAACATTGGACGTTTTCAAATAAAACATAAGTGTAAAAAGAAAAGAAAGGCAAGCAAATTTATGCACTTTGAAGTATATTTGTATTTAAATTTTGTGAGTATCTTTGTACAAAGGAGACAGACATCCTAGTAAGAGAATATTGTCGTAAAAATTGAAAAAATTTATACAAAAGAAAGATGGCTATGTGTAACAATTCCATGGGATTCCCATTCTGCTATAGCCTTCACAACTCTGAATATTTTGTCCATTCGCTGCTTCGTCCGCCGATGACTGGATTGATCAGAAGTTCGGAGCTTGTTGGTGAAGAGATTGTTCTTAAAGTGATCGAACGAGACATAGTCATACGCTTTAATTCCCTAACTTTTGCCTGAACCGCCCTTTCGGGTTTTCGATCCACCGGGAAACCCTTTTTTGCCCAAGTCGCCCTTTCGGGTTTTCAACTTGTCGGGTGTACAGATTTTTTTGTTTTATCCCTAATTTTTTCCTGAACCGCCCTTTCGGGTTTTCGATTCACCGGGATGCCCATTTTTGCCCAAGTCGCCCTTTCGGGTTTTCAACTTGTCGGGTTATTTTATGTGTAGTATCTTTTGACTATGTCTGCATTCGCAGGGTGCGGCAAGTCGTCACCATCCATGATGGTCAGAATCATTGCCCCACCAGAAAAGATGCTCTTGATCACAAATGGTCCTTCGTAAGTAGGAGTCCACTTGCCCCTGGGATCACTTTGCGGTAAGATGATCTGCTTGATTACAAGATCTCCGACTTGATATACCTGACGTCTGACTTTCTTGTTGAAAGCCTTGATCATCCGTTTTTGATACGTCTGACCATGACAAACAGCAGTAAGTCGCTTCTCGTCGATCAAGTTAAGCTGATCCAGTCGAGTCTAAATGCAATCGTCTTCACTCAAACCGGAATCCTTCATAATCCTCAAGGAAGGAATTTGAACTTCCATGGGTAGAACAACTTCCATGCCATACACCAAAGAAAATGGGGTTGCCCCTGTTTAAGTACGTGCCGTGGTACGATATCCATGCAGAGCAAACGGTAACGTCTCATGCCAGTCTTTGTAGGTGACTGTCATCTTTTGAATGATCTTCTTGATATTTTTGTCCGCGGCTTCAACAACACCTTTCATCTTCGGCCGATTGGGAGATGAATTGTGATGATAAATCTTGAACTGTTCGCATAGAGCGATGATCATAGTGTTGTTCAAATTTGTACCGTTGTCTGTGATGATCCTGTCGGGGACACCATACCGGCATATGAGGTTCTGCTTGATGAAGCGGGCAACCACATTCTTTGTAACTGAGGCATAGGAAGCTGCCTCGACCCACTTGGTGAAATAATCAATAGCGACCAAGATGAAGCGATGTTCATTGGATGTCGTAGGCTTGATCTCTCCAATCATGTCAATGCCCCACATTGTGAATGGCCAAGGAGCTGTCAGAACGTTGAGAGGAACAGGAGGAATATGTATCTTGTCGGTGTAGACTTGGCATTTGTGGCAGGTGCGGGAATGTTGATGACAATCAGCTTCCATGGTAGACCAGTAGTAGCCTGCCCTTAGAATCTTCTTAGCCATCGTATGTCCACTCAAGTGGGTGCCAAATGTGCCACTATGTATTTCGGTCATGATCAACTCTGCTTCAACCTTTTCCACACAACAAAGTAGAACACAATCATGGTTGCGCTTATAAAGGATGCCATTGCTTAGGAAGAACTTGGCAGCAAATCTCCTTAAGAACTTTTTGTCATTGACGGAAGCTCCTTCAGGGTATTCTCTAGTTTGGAGATACCTTTTGATTTCATGAAACCAGGGTTGTTCCACTACTTCTTCGGTATTAATCTCATGACATTGCGCAGGTTCGTCCATTCGCTCGATGGTAATTTGGGGAGCCTCGTTATCCCAGTTGATTTTAAACATGGGAGAAATTGTAGCTAGAGCATCTGCTAGCTGATTTTCTTCTCGCAGGAAGTGCTCGAAGGTAATCTGCTCGAAATGAGGCAACAATGTTAAGACATGTTCGTTGTATGGGATAAGATTAGGATGTTTGGTATCCCACTCTCCTTTGACTTGACTGTTAACCAAAGTCGAGTCCCCAAATACGACCAAAGATTTGATTCCCAAGTCTATAGCAGTCTTGAGACCAAAGATGCAAGCTTCATATTCAGCCATGTTGTTGGTATAGCTGAAGCAAAGTCGGGCAGTGAAGGGGGTATGGCAACCTTCGGAGAAATGAGTACCGCACCGATACCGTTGCCAAGTGCATTTGAAGCACCATCAAAGTACAGGGTCCATTGGGATCCTTGTTCAGGTCCGTCATACGGTCCGTTACCTTCAATGTTGTCCAATGTCATGATGTCCTCGTCAGGGAAGTCGAATCTCATAGATTGGTAATCTTCGACGACTTGATGAGCTAGATGGTCAGCTAGTACACTTCCCTTTATAGCTTTTTGGGTAGTATATTGGATATCATACTCAGTCAGGACCATTTTCCATCTAACGATTCTTCCAGATAAAGCAGGCTTCTCGAAGATGTACTTGATCGGATCCATTTTGGAAATTAGCAAAGTGGTATGAGTCAATATATATTGCCTTAGCCGGCGAGCAGCCCGTACCAAAGCGCAGCAAGTTTTCTTGAGCAGTGAGTAGCGAGTCTCACAGTCGGTAAACTTTTTGCTAAGGTAATAAATGGCATGCTCTTTTCGGCCAGACTCATCATGTTGGCCCAGCACACACCCCATTGAGTTATCCAAAACAGTCAGATACATGATTAACGACCTTCCTTCGACGGGTGGCATCAGAATAGGAGGTTCTAGCAAATACTCCTTGATCTTATCAAAAGCAACTTGACAATCATTGTTCCATTCAACTACCTGATCTTTCTTCAACAGTTTGAAAATTGGCTCACAGGTAGATGTCAGGTGAGAGACGAACCTCGCAATATAGTTCAAGCGTCCCAAGAATCCTCTAACCTCCTTTTCAGTACAGGGGGCAGGAATTTCTTGTATAACCTTTACTTTAGCTGGATCAACCTCAATGCCTTTGTTGCTGACAATAAATCCCAAAAGTTTACCAGACCTAACCCCAAAAGTGCACTTGCTTGGGTTTAGTCTGAGCTTATACTCCTTCAACCTGGCAAACAGCTTTTGCAGATGATCAAGGTGTTCTTCTTTTGTCTGTGATCGAGCTATCATATCGTCTACGTAAACTTCGATCTCATGATGTATCATATCATGAAACAAAGCTACCATGGCGCGTTGATAAGTTGCCCCTGCATTCTTCAGTCTGAATGGCATCACTTTGTAGCAGAAGGTACCCCATTGCGTAACAAAGGTTGTTTTCTCCATGTCCTTGGGGGCCATTTTGATCTGGTTGTATCCCGAGAATCCATCCATGAAGGAAAATACCTTGTGCTGAGCTGTGTTGTCAACCAAGATGTCGATATGTGGTAGTGGAAAATCATCTTTAGGGCTAGCCCTATTCAAATCCCGATAGTCCACACACATTCTGACTTTGTCGTCCTTCTTAGGCACGGGCACAATGTTAGCAACCCATTATGGATAGGAAGTAACAGCCAGAAAGCTAGTGTTGAATTGCTTCATAACCTTAGCCTTGATCTTTTCAGACATGTTAGGCCTCATCCGGCGGACCTTTTGCTTGATCGGTGGACAGTCTTCTCTTGTAGGGAGACGGTGAACCACGATATCTGTGTCTAATCCTGGCATGTCTTCATAAGACCAGGCGAAGATTTCAACATATTCGTTCAACAGCTGCACTAAACGCTCCTTGACATTTGGTTCCAGGTTGGCACCCACTTTTACTTATTTTCTATCTTCCTCTGTCCCTAAGTTGATGGTTTCTAGCAACTCTTCATGAGGCAGAATGGCCCTCTCTTCTTGTTGCAAAAGTCTGGCTAACTCTCCAGGCACTTCACAATCTTCGTCAGCTTTGTACTCAGCATGATTGACCAAGTCTTCAGAGTTATAGAAGGCTAAAACAGAATAGTCACCCATGGAATCCGGAGAGCATGGGTACCTGCATTCATGAGTGTGGGTGTATGTAAGGGATAGCCATCCTTAAACAAACAAAATGCAAAAGGAAAGAAAATGAACACAGCAGTTTATAGATGAAAAACGTCCAATGATTCATTAAAACATGTCATATGATAATGAAGAAGATCAAACCCTTACAAATGGACCTACATGCCCCGGGCAAGGCACGAGGTGAAAATAGTGTGCGAATTATTTTAATTATTACAGACCATAAATGGGAAATTGTTCAAAGATAAAATTACTGGTTGATAAAGGTGATGGGAATAAAATCCTTTGCTTCCCAGTTGCTTAAACCCCCTTCGACGGTCGGAAAGATCCAATCTTCAAAGTGGCTCTCTTCATCTTCATCTTCTACAGCATTGATTCTGTGGTGAGTTATCTTGACGGATGGTCCTCCAACCTTGGAGCGACGCATAGCCCTTTGTCCTGTAGCAGTGAACCCTAATCCAAACTTGTCCGTCTTATGGGGAAAATCAAGCAACTGCCCCCACACTGTGCTCTTCCCCTCTTTAATTACAGCCTCTGCGTCTTTGAGAGATGACATCCTAGATACATGCTTGGAAATGATAGGCACCTCAACCATTGTCTTCGCAACTGCTACCTCAGGAGAAACTTCCTCAAAATGTTGGAAAGGCGTTTCGATGAACTCGCCATCCAACTCCACATAGCGGAAGGAATTGAGATGACTTATCATGTACTCTTCCTCGCCGTGCACTGTTATAATCTTACCCTTAACAGGATATTTCAGCATTTGGTGCAAAGAGGAGGTAACTTCCCCGGCATAATGGATCCACGGTCTCCCTAATAAACAAGAATATGATGGACGGATGTCCATCATGTAAAAGGTAGAGTTGAAGACTTTTGTGCCTACTTTGATAGGAATGTCAACCTCTCCATGAACCATTCTTTTGGAACCATCAAAAGCCCTAACAACGATGTTACTAGGTTTGAGGGTCAGTCTTTCGCAGTCCAAACGGTCTAAGGCCTTCTTCGGCAACACATTCAAGGAAGAACCAGTATCAACTAAGACATGGGCGAGGGTGGTTCCCCTGCATTCAACTAAGACATGTAGCGCGTCGTTGTGTTTCCTTCCCTTGGGAGTAAAGTCAGCATCGGAAAAGCCAAGGCCATTATCAGCAGTAAGACTGGCCACACATTCCTGAAACTGGTCAGCCGAAGTCTCTTGGGGTACATGTGTCGCCTTTAAAAATTTGATCAGGGCCTTAGCATGGGCCTCAGAGCAGAGTAGAAGATCCAACATTGAAATTTTAGAAGGGGTCTGCCCTAGCTGTTCCACAACGTCGTAGTCACTTTTTATGATTATTTTCAAGATTTCATCCATTTCTTTATGAGTGGTTTCGGGGATAACCATAGCATGAGCCTTCGTCCTGACAGGCTCTTCCAGTATCCCCTTACCCTTATCGGTATTACCAGTAGATGGTCTTACTTCAGGAGTATCCAATTCTTCAATCATCGGGCCTTGCACAGAAGGCCTAACAGGTACGTAAGCTTTCGAGGGTCCGAAAACTGCTCGAGGGGGAGCAATCTGTAATTGCAAGCTTCTCAAGTCATATTTAAATCATTTGTTTTGATGAAGACAACATGGACATCAACATTCAAAGGATGTGCAAAAAGCTTATCAACATCATATAAAAGTCTTGAAGATTAGAAGAAGAATTATTGAAGAATCATCAAATGTCAAATGGTATAAATAATTCTTAATCTTGAATATAGATGTTCACAAAAATATGCATTCATAATCATATACATATCTGTTGTACCCCAAAATTTGCCCTCCCATATTCTTCAAGAAATTGCCAAGTCATGCTTCAAAATTCCCCAAGGGTTGCACAGTTCAAGGGCCTCCTAAACAGTCAAAATTAGGGTTTTGGTTCTGATCAAGAAAATGAAGTTTCCAAGGGTCCAATCAAGCCCCACATGCCTATAAACATGGTCAAACATCCTCATACCAAGTTTCAGGACTTACAGCACAAAATTGCACAGTCAAAACCCTAATTGCACTACAGTCAACTGTAGGGGCAAAATGGTCATTTGACAGTCAAAAGTTCAAATTTTTGGTCAACATCTCATTTTGAAGCCACAAAACATCATTTTATCAATGCTTGATCATGATTCTCAAAGCTTGGCTCAAAAATCATTAAGATGCAAAAGTTTCCATATTTGGACAGTTAAAAAAGTCAACTGTAAATTGACCAGGGCATAACTTTCACATGGATTATCAGAAAAATTCCATCCAAAGCTCATTTTGAAGAGAAAGACATTTCCTACAACTCCTCTTCACACTTCAAGTCCAAGAAATGCTCTCACAAAAAGTTATCAATTTCAACATTATAGGTCATTTTCAAAAGTCAACAAAAAGGGACTTTAAGTCAAAGGCCATAACTTGATATTGGTAAATCAAAATGACATGGGACCAAAGTCATTGGTTAGAGGACTCAAAGACCTTTCCAAAATGTCCAAGAAAATGAGCAAATCCTAAAAATTGAGCAAGTTATGCCTTGTGGAAGTTGGGAAATTTTTGGATATTTTGAAAAGTCAACATTGCTTCAAATGACCTAAAATTGCTAATGGGCCTCTTTTTCTTCCACAATTCATCATCCAAGGCATGTGCACGACCATTTGGCCCAAAGGGAAGTTTTTATCATTTTTATTTTATTTATTTGAATTTTTAAATGCTAGAAATTCATTTAATTAATTAAAATATATAAAAAATACTAAACCTAGGTTTTTCAATCTTTTTATGCATGATATCTACTCAATATTTCGTGCAAATCAGGTTAGGAAAGAATCAAAGGTGATTGGATGTGATTGAGAGCAAATGTGCATGAAAAGATTTGAAAGTTATGGCATGGAAAATCAAATATTGTTTCATCAATTCATGGATCTTTTTGATCAAATTTTTAAACCTAATCACTCACATACATATACCAATGCAAACCCTATTCCAAAAGAACTCCAAGCTGCGCCAGAAATCCCTAAGCAAACTTGAAAATTTTCAAGAAAAGTCCAATACTGAAAACCAATTTCTAGGTCGATTCAAGCCATAATATTGATTCCATTGTGTTCCTGAGGCTTCAAGGAACATATACAGATCAAAATCAACGTCCCTAACACAAGAAATAGGTAGCACGACCATGGCCGGTTCAAGCTTTTTTTTCAGATTCTTGAAACATCATTCATGCATTATTTGTAAATTCTAATATTGGATTTGTACTCATTATATCATTCTGAAGCTAACAGTGTACTTTGATTGAATTTTTATGCGCTATACACAATTCCACCATTGATGCAGGCTAGGGTTCCTTGAGTTCCAAATTAGGCGTTTCCAAAAGCCATAAAATTAGAGCCTCATAATACCATGAACAGATTCAGGGCGTTTGGACGAAAATAATGAAACCCTCGCGCCTAATTTCTGAGGCCATATGGCCTATTCGCTATTATCAAATCAAGCATGTTTTGGGGGGGTTAAAAACCCCCGCTAACCACTTTCTATTTTCAGGAAATAAACAAGCCAAGGAAGAAGAAGGGTGCGTGGCCATCAGTAATTGGTTGATTCAAATTTTTCGCGCGAAAGGAGCACTAACTCGTGTTTTCTTTTATATTAATTGATTGTTATTCAATATACAGCGCGTGTAGAGTGGCTCAGTGGCAAGCAGGCTTAGTGGTAACCCCTGGGACCTGGGTTCGAATCCCAAGTCCCCCACCCCTTTCACATTATTTTTTCTACTAATGCTTATGTGCAACTTCAGTATTGAAAACCACCATACATCATCAAAATCAAGCCATCCACTTGGCCAATGGAAACGATCAGAAGGCCATGATCTGAAGGAGCATGGTAAACCCCAGTCAACGCACTTACACGCTATCCTGGAAAGTCAATCAGGCCTTGAAACCTTGGGCCAAAATTGCTACAACAAACCCTCCACTTGGGGACAGCACCCCCTAGAGTTTGTTTCTTTTACTCTTTTTATATTTTTTTCTTTTCTTTATTTTAATTAATTTCTTTTAATTCTTTATAATAATTATTTTCACAATAATATAAAAAACACAAAAATCAGAAAAGGACAAAATTAAATATATTTATTTAATTAGTATTTTTGGTAAATAAA
Source organism: Vicia faba (assembly GCA_948472305.1). Classification (NCBI taxonomy): domain Eukaryota; kingdom Viridiplantae; phylum Streptophyta; class Magnoliopsida; order Fabales; family Fabaceae; genus Vicia; species Vicia faba. The sequence continues at coordinate 250,080,745 of OX451736.1, read as the reverse complement.
ATTCATTAATTAACTTAGTTTTTAATTTAGGGTTTAATCTTAACATTTTTCAATAAAATCTAAAGTTGGTAGAATTAGGGTTTTTAGCATTTTTCATCTTTTTTTATTTTACTATATTAATTATTAATTCTTAATTAGTTATTTTTATAAATCACGTTGCAATTAATTAATTAGGCTTAATTTTAGATAATTGTCATATTTTCTTAATAAATAAAAAAATTGTAGAATTAGGTTTTTAATTTCATTAAATTCTCATAAATACAAAAAAACCAAAAAATATTTCTTTTTTCATTTTAATTTAATTAATTTAATAATTTAATTTAATTCCATTAAAAAGGGTCCAACGCCCGCGTTTCCAATCTTAATTCAATTCGCACATTTATCTCGTTTCTTTTAATTATTTATGTACCTCTCCCAAAGCCGTGTAATTAATTTCTCGCACTTTATCTTTATCTTAATTATTTACTTTCTGTCAAATCGGGTCCTGGAAATTTTGGCGATGTGGATCCGCGCCTTTTGTAATAGTTTAGGAACTTTATATTTCTCGTAACTTTTTAACTGTTAAATAAATGCATGCAAGAATAAATGATCTTAAATAAAAACAAACGCGTAGATCACCTATACCATGACAAGATAAAAATAAATGAACATGACACACAAATCACACACCACCCCGCACAGTTCCCTCTGATTCCAGATCCACCGATCACAGAACTGGCGACTCTGCTGGGGACTTAACTTAAAGTGAGGTGTACCTTAGGGTTAGTTCATAACTGTGTTTTCAATTGCTTTCCTTGTTTGCTTTAAATTGTGGGACTGTCTTGGGAGTTCTATAGATCCTAACCCGGATCTGGGGATACCTTCTTAGAAAGTAGCAACAAGGCTGTGAGGGAACTGTGCGGGGTATACCGACATGGTTGAAACAGTCTGCTACGTTGATGTGGCACTTTGGTGTGTACCGGTAACCCTTGAGTTCAGTCAAGGAGAGTACGGGGCCTCCGCGTGGTGTCGTGAAGCATCAACAGACCTTAGGAACCTTAATTGAACTATCTTGGCCTCTTTAGGGTAGTGAGATAACTGACTTTGGTGCAGTCCGAGGTTAGTTGATACTCGATACTACGCTCAATTGAGGGTTGCTTTCCTGGAATATTTCGGTCGCCAGTTCAGTGGCTAAATCGAAACGATGAACAATGAAAGCAATCCCGTGATATTGGGACCCTTAGAACCCAGTTACTTCTAATAGGACAGGTTGAACCCACCAACTTCAAGAGGGTACTACCCAGACCCCATGCTGGCCTTAAACCCTAAGGGCTTGTCTTGTGTGCCTTGTGTGCCTTACATGTTTGTCTTTGTAAATATCTGTGGTGTGTTTAATCATAGCATCATGACATCATCCAGCATCATATGCATTGACTAACCATTTCAGGGGTTCGAATCTTCATCTTTGTACTTGTTTTGTAGGACATGGAAACTGTTCGTAGAAAGACAATTCAAACCAGTCTTGTAAGGATCCCTCCTCAGCTTAAGGAACTTATATCCAGGATTCCCGAGAGCTCTTCATTCAGTGAGAGACATGGAAGACTCATCAGCTTGGTCAACACCAACATTGAGGAAGATATGATAAAGGTCCTATTCCAGTTCTTTGACCCTCTGCATCACTGTTTCACTTTCTTGGACTATCAGCTGGTACCTACATTGGAGGAGTTCTCCCGGCTCCTGAAGATCCCTATCCTTGATCAACTACCCTACAACGGTACAGAAAAGGAACCTAAGCTTGAAGAGATTGCTAAAGCCTTGCACCTACAGTCATCTGACCTCAAGGGACAAAGGGAAGTTAGAAGTGGTATCAAAGGGTTCTTAGCCAGATTTCTGTTTGAAAAGGCCCATGAATGTTGGAACTCCCTTGACTTACAAGCTTTTGAAGAGGTTGTGGCCCTCCTTGTCTATGGTTTGGTGTTGTTTCCTAACCCAGATCAGCTTATAGATATCAGTGCTGTCCAGATCTTTATGTCCAGGAATCCTATACCTACGTTGCTGGGGGACATCCTCCACTCATGTTACACTCGAACCATGAGAAAAAGAGGTGTCCTTATGTGTTGCACTCCTCTCCTGGGAAGGTGGTTTATTTCGCACCTTCCACAATCAGTTTTGAAGAACGAGCGGGGTTTGAGATGGTCACAACGGTTGATGACTCTTACACATGCAGACATACATTGGGGCCCTAGGTCCAGAGAAGATGTCACTATCATTGATCGTTGCGGGGAGTACCCTAATGTTCCTTTACTTGGAATCAGAGGAGGTATTACCTACAGCCCGTGCCTGGCTTGGAGACAGTTTGGTTATGCTCGGAGGGATGGTCCTCATGACATGTTAATTCCTGACATAGTTTTTGACTTCGACAACGATACTCAAGGACTTCGCCAGAGATTTATCAGAGCCTGGAGGATGCCAAGTAGGATAGACAGTAAGACACTGGGGCACAGGAACTCCATCCCGTTGGAACCTTATCTCAAGTGGGCACGAGCCCGCTCCCAGAAGTTAGTGATGCCTTATCCCCATATGCTCCCTGTGATCAAAGAGCCAGTCTTGGAAGGAGAAGTGTCCTACACTATTCAGCACCCTGATATGCCCACATCCTGGGAAGAGATGCAGAAGAGCTAGATCCAGCTTAAGGAAGAACGGAATTCTCTTGAGACCAGTCTACATGCTAGTGAAAAGAAGGTCTTGGAGCTCACCCGCCTATTGCATGGGGAGAGGAATCTCAACACTTACATAGCTCCAAAGAGGATGCGTAGTATATTTTGGGATTGATTTGCTTTTTATTATTTTGGCCCAGGAGGTTTTGATGTACTGAACAATTATTTCCTTAATGATAACGTGTGTTCCTTTTTGTCTACAACAAATTTGAACTTTCGAACCCTTGAATGCATTGCATAAACACATATCATTCATCATGTGCATAGCAGGTTTCCCTCTTTTCAGGTTGCTTACCGTTCTTCGCTGTTCATTTCAGCATCATGAATCCTGACTCATCATCAACTGAGATGTCCATCAAAGCTCTTCAGGCGCAGAATGCGCAATTTCAGGAATTAATCATGGGTTTGGCTCAGGGCCAAGAAGAGCTGAAGGCTCTGCTCCTGAAGAAGGAAAAGAAAAAGAAGAGAAGAATTGTTTTGTTCAACTCGGGCCGAAGGTTTGGCAATACTCTGCAAAACGAAGAGGCTGGTTCTTCCATTGGCAAGGGTACTCCTCAAGCGGAAAAAGGTCCTAGTCCGGTAGTCTCTGACAACGAGACTGATTTTGATGAAGAGCAGTATCCTCCTGCAGAAGACAGATACAAGCAGTTGGAAGACAGGCTGAATGCTATGGAGATACAACAGGTACCTGGGCTAGATTTTGGAGATCTGGGTTTGTCTACTGGTGTGATTATCCCTCGTAAGTTCAAAGCACCATCTTTCACTAAGTACGACGGGGCGTCTTGTCCCAAGCTACATCTCAGGTCCTATGTTCGGAAGATTCAACCGTACTCAGTGGATAAGAATTCGTGGATCCACTTCTTCCAGGAGAGTCTTTCAGGGACTCATCTCGAATGGTTCTATCAGCTGGATGGGACCAAGGTTCGTAACTGGGAGGAGTTGGCTACTGCTTTCTATAAGCAGTATCAGTATAATGCCGACCTTGCCCCTACACGTACCCAACTCCAGGGTATGTCGTTAGGTTCAAGTGAAGGTTTTAAAGAGTACGCTCAGAAGTGGAGGGATCTGGCTGGCAGGGTGCAGCCTCCGTTGACTGATCGGTAGTTGGTAGACATGTTCTTGGGGACCCTATCTGGGCCATTTTTCAGCCATCTTATCGGTAACTCGTCTGCAGGGTTTACTGATCTTATTCTGACTGGAGAGAGAATTGAGGTTGGGTTGAAGTCTGGTAAGATTCTGAAGGTTGCGTCTACAAGTTCTGAGAAGAAACCCTTCAAGAAAGAGGCCAGTGCGGTGTATGGGCCTAGAAGGCAAGACAAACCAGAGCGCCGCCAATCTGTCAACGCATTGGTGATTGCAAAGCCCGTCGCCGCTCCTCGGCAAGCTAACCAACCAAGGGCTGAGAGACCCAGAAGGGAATTCACCCGTTTGAGTATGACCTTGTCGCAGATCTTACCACAGTTGATATCCACCAATCTAGTGACTGTCATAGAGGCTCTGAAGATTGCAAATACTACATCTCCTAAGTACAACCCAAATGCCCGCTGTGCTTATCACTCCGATAGCCCGGGGCATTCCACTGATGACTGTTGTGCTTTAAGGAACAAGCTGCAAGACCTTATTGATGCGAAGGAGGTACAGTTTGAGGCATCTGAGAAGCCTAATGTGGTGACAGCTCCCCTGCCTGCTCAAGGAGTAAATGCTGTTGGGGAAGATAATGAAGTGGATGAAGCTGAGTTCAATAGTTGGATCTATCCGACGACTGAAGGCGGATTGACCAATTGGATTGTCAAAGACCATACTCCTGTTACCTTTGTTACGCAGTAATAAACTTCTTTGTTTTGTTATTTGTAATAAATAATAAATCGAACTTTATGGCCGGGTGTCTTACCCGGGGCACCGTGGCTTCATTTGTGAGGGCATATAAATTGTCATTTCATATATCATAAATGAAAATCTTGGACATTTTCTCGCATTTCAAATCTTATGCTCCTTTTCTGTCTTTCCTTCCTTTACATATTTTTCAAAACAGCTGTATTTACACACACTCACTCATACAGGTTTCAATCCACTCTGGATCTCACTGATAACAACTCTGCTACTGCCAATTATGACTTCGAAAATCCGATCAACTTAGCCGAAGATGAAGGTGAAGATGATTGCGAAGTGCCTGGCGAGCTTGCAAGACTGTTACTTCAGGAAGAGAGGGAAATTCAACCACATGAAGAGCCAGTGGAGATAATAAACTTGGGTACTGAGGCAGACAGGAAAGAGGTAAAGATTGGTGCTAACCTAGAGCTCAGTGTGAAGCAACGGTTGACTAAAATGCTACATGATTATATGGAGATCTTTGCTTGGTCCTATGAAGACATGCCCGGGTTGGATACCGACATTGTGGTCCATCACTTTCCAACTAAGGAAGACTGCCCTCCGGTTAAGCAAAAGGTCCGCCGTATGCGTCCAGAGATGTCTGAGAAGATCAAAGCCGAGGTTATGAAACAGTTTGATGCTGGGTTCCTTGCAGTGACTTCTTACCCTCAGTGGGTTGCTAATGTGGTGCCGGTACCAAAGAAAGATGGAAAGGTCAGAATGTGTGTCGACTACAGGGATCTGAACAGGGCCAGCCCCAAAGATGACTTCCCCCTACCTCACATTGATGTCCTTGTTGACAATACAGCTCAGCATAAGGTGTTCTCTTTCATGGATGGCTTTTCAGGTTACAATCAGATCAAGATGGAACCTGAAGACATGGAAAAGACTACCTTTGTTACTCAGTGGGGCACTTTCTGCTACAAGGTCATGCCTTTTGGACTGAAAAACGCTGGGGCAACCTACCAATGTGCCATGGTTGCTTTATTTCATGACATGATCCATCATGAGATAGAAGTGTATGTTGATGACATGATCGCAAGGTCCCAGACTGAGGAAGAACACCTAGATCATCTGCAGAAATTGTTTGACCGGTTGAAACTGTACAAGCTGAGGTTGAACCCGAACAAGTGCACCTTCGGGGTAAGATCTGGCAAGTTGCTGGGCTTCGTTGTAAGTGATAAGGGTATTCAAGTGGACCCTGCCAAGGTTAAAGCTATTCAAGAGATGCCAGTTCCTAAGACAGAGAAGGAAGTCAGAGGCTTTTTAGGACGCCTGAATTACATTGCTGGCTTCATTTCACACCTAACTGTTACTTGTGAACCAATCTTCAAGCTGCTGAAGAAAGATCAGGTAGTACGTTGGAACGATGAATGTCAGGCTGCTTTTGACAGAATCAAAGAGTATCTCCAAGAACCACCCATCCTTATGCCACTGGTTGAAGGAAGACCTCTGATACTATACCTGACAGTACTCGACAACTCAATGGGGTGTGTGCTGGGGCAGCATGACGAGTCTGGCCGAAAAGAGCATGCCATCTATTACCTTAGCAAAAAGTTTACCGACTGTGAGACCCGATACTCACTGCTTGAGAAAACTTGCTGCGCTTTGGTATGGGCTGCTCGCCGGCTGAGACAGTATATGCTGACTCACACTACCTTGTTGATCTCAAAGATGGATCCTATAAAGTACATATTCGAAAAGTCTGCTCTGTCTGGGAGAATTGCAAGATGGCAAATGATCTTGACGGAATACGACATTCAGTACACGACCCAGAAAGCCATCAAGGGAAGTGTATTGGCAGACCACTTGGCACATCAGGCCGTAGATGACTATTAGTCAATGAACTTCGAGTTTCCAGATGAAAGCATAATGATAGTGACTGATTGTGAAGTACCTGGACCGGATGAAGGACCTGAGGAAGGATCCCGATGGTCTATGCACTTTGACGGAGCCTCCAACGCTTTGGGTAACGGCATCGGCGCTGTAATCATATCACCTCAAGGCACTCATACTCCACTCACTGCCCGGCTATGTTTCAACTGTACCAACAACATGGCGGAGTATGAGGCGTGCATCATGGGTCTTCAAGCTGCGGTCGATCTAAGGATCAAGTTTCTGAGTGTCTTCGGAGATTCCGCTCTTGTGATCAATCAGATCAAAGGAGAGTGGGATACGAAACATCCGAACCTTATTCCTTACAGAGAATGTGTGTTGACCTTGATCCCCCACTTCACGAAGATAACCTTTGAACACTTTCCGAGAGAGGAAAATCAGCTGGCGGACGCGTTAGCTACAATGTCTTCTATGTTCAAAGTTAAATGGGATAATGAGGCTCCCCGGATCATCATCTGGAAATTGGACGAACCGGCATACTGTTGTGATCTCGAGACTGAGTTGGTGACTGAGAAGCCTTGGTACCATGAGGTGAAGAGATACTTGGAAGCTCAGGAATACCCTGAAGGTGCCTCTGTCAATGATAAGAAGTTCTTGAGAAGGTTCGCAGCAAAGTTCTTCCTTAGCAACGACATCTTGTACAAGCGAAACCATGATTCAACCTTACTGCGTTGTGTGGATAAGACTGAAGCAGAAAGGATCATGGAAGAGCTACATGAAGGGACCTTTGGTACATATTCCAGTGGACATACAATGGCGAAGAAGATCCTTCGGGCAGGGTACTACTGGTCCACAATGGAAGCTGACTGCTACCAACATTCCAGGACATGCCATAAGTGCCAGATTTATGCAGACAAGGTGCATGTTCCTCCAGTTCCTCTGAATGTTCTGACTGCGCCTTGGCCGTTTGCAATGTGGGGCATAGACATGATCGGTGAGATTAAACCTACGGCATCTAACGGGCATCGCTTCATCCTCGTAGCGATTGATTAATTCACGAAGTGGGTTGAAGCAGCTTCCTATGCTACGGTAACCAAGACTGTTGTAGCACGGTTCATTCGGCACAACCTGATCTGTCGGTACGGCGTCCCAGAGAGGATCATTACAGACAACGGTACCAATCTGAATAATAAGATGATCACTGAGCTCTGCGAGCAGTTCAAAATACAGCACCACAATTCTTCTCCTTACAGACCGAAGATGAATGGGGCTGTGGAAGCAGTAAATAAGAACATTAAGAAAATCGTGCAGAAGATGACAGTGACTTACAAGGATTGGCATGAGATGTTACCGTTCGCTCTACATGGGTACCATACCTCAGCTAGGACGTCAACCGGGGCAACTCCTTTCTCTTTGGTTTATGGTATGGAAGCAGTCTTACCGATCGAAGTGAAAATACCCTCTCTCCGGATAATGAAGGATGCAGATCTGAGTGAAGATGATTGGATCCAGACACGACTTGATCAGCTAAACTTAATTGATGAAAAGAGACTTGCTGCTATCTGTCATGGTCAGACGTATCAAAAACGGATGATCAGGGCATTTAACAAAAAGGTTAGACCACAGGAATATCAAGTTGGGGATCTGGTAATCAAGCGAATCATCCTTCCTCAGAGTGATCCAAGGGGCAAATGGACCCCTACATACGAAGGGCCATTTGTGGTTAAGCATGTGTTCTCAGGAGGAGCCATGATTCTAACCAACATGGACGGCGACAACCTTCCTCACCCCGCCAATGCAGACATAGTAAAAAGATACTACGCATAAAAAAGACCCGCTAGGCTGACATGCCTAGGCAAAAATTAGGGCTTCCCGGCGAACCAAAAGGGTTCGGGCAAAATGAAGGGATGAAATGGAAAAAATCTGTACACCCGGCAAGTCGAAAACCTGAAAAGGCGGCTTGGGAAAAAATGGGTATCCCGGTGGACTGAAAACCCGAAAGGGCGGTCCAGGCAAAAGTTAGGGATAAAGCGTAATACTATGTCTCATTGGATCACTTTGCATCCAGAATCCGGTATCTATATCAAGTTCAGACGGCATCGATCAGTCAGCTTCACCTTCAACCAAGGTCATCAAGTGATGAGACGCTCGGAGTTATAAAGGCAATAGCAGAGTTGAAACCCAGTGGGATCATTCATTTCACACAGCTGTTTTATTCTCTCTTGTACAAAATTTGTATAAACTCTCTTGTTCGGCGGTGTTCTCTTACTAGGACGTCAGCCTCTTGTATATAAACGCCTATTTACAGGCCATTCAAATTCAATAATCAATAAAATCACTTTTCAGTTAAAATTGCCAATTGTTTTTCCTTTTCTGCTTTGTTTTGCGAAGAACGTCCAAGGTTCAATTTGTGATATATGCATTGACAATAAATTGCTAACTCATTAATATTTGCATACGAAACAAAGGATTAATTACAGGTAACATTAGAAACAGGGGCAATAAAGAGCTGTCTAAGCGATCTAATTGTTCCGTCCTCCAAGGTACCAGGGTAGGTTCAACTAAAGAATACAACCAGATATCCTAATTCCCCAGAGAGTAAGTCAGCAAAGCAGTATACTCTCCCCGAGCAAAGCAGTTATCAACCTTAAGGAAGTTGGGTATCCTCCCGCAGATCTCAACCTCCCCCAGCAGCATACAGTCTTAACAAGCATCCCCGGCAGTCTTGGTCTAAAGATTGTTCCCCGGCGGTATATCAAACACTCAGTGGAGTCACTTCCCCGATACAGTTCAAAGCTTCCCCAGGAGAGCCCAATCCAGTTTCCCCAGGGCGAGTTGGAAACCATCTCCCCAAGCAGTAAGCCTATCCCCAGTAGATTCTGGAAGCTTATCCACGCAGAACACGAACGCGTCTCCCGGCTTTATTCACAGAGTTATTTTCCTTACCAGGATATAACTGGGTTATCCTCAGCCAAAAGCCACGGAAAGAGCGTCCTCAACGAAGTCCTCTTATCCCCAGCGAAGTCTATTAACACTTCCAACACAACAAGGGTATCCCCAGCAAGTTATTATCAACAGCTCAGCAAAGTACCACTCTCCCCATAGAGTATTGCTTCCCAGCAAGATCGTTAGAATACTTCTCTCCCCGCAGAGTAATCCATTCGCCAAGTTTATTCCCCAACGGAGTCATCTTCTCCTACCGGTATTCTTACAACTATTATCCCCAGCGGAAGCAAAGATCTATTCTTCAAACATTAGCCCAGGAGTTAACTTCCCGGCATCCGTCAAGGATTTACTTTCCTAAGACGAAAACATACACATCACATCTTCATACATTATAGCATGCATGTACGCATCATGAACATACAATCTCACTTATTCTGAGAGCATCCCGCATGTCATACAACATGACATCGCATACAACTAACGCTTGTCTTTTCAGGACAAAGGTCAGTACAAAAATGATTATTATCAATGGTCGCAACTAAAGATCCGATTCCTGTATCTTGCCAGGGTGTGTCTGAAGAGTTCGAGGATCCGATGCCTGAATCTTGCCAGGGTGTATCCGTTGAAGACTAACATTACCAGATCCGATTCCTGTATCTTGCCAGGGTGTGCCTGAAGAGTTCGAGGATCCGATGCCTGAATCTTGCCAGGGTGTATCCGTTGAAGACTAACATTACCAGATCTGATTCCTGTATCTTGCCAGGGTGTGTCTGAAGAGTTTGAGGATCCGATGCCTGAATCTTGCCAGGGTGTATCCGTTGAAGACTAACATTACCAGATCCAATTCCTGTATCTTGCCAGGGTGTGTCTGAAGAGTTCGAGGATCCGATGCCTGAATCTTGCCAGGGTGTATCCGTTGAAGACTAACATTACCAGATCCGATTCCTGTATCTTGCCAGGGTGTGTCTGAAGAGTTCGAGGATCCGATGCCTGAATCTTGCCAGGGTGTATCCGTTGAAGACTAACATTACCAGATCCGATTCCTGTATCTTGCCAGGGTGTGTCTGAAGAGTTTGAGGATTCGATGCCTGTATCTTGCCAGGATGTATCCGGTGAAGACTAACATTACCAGATCCGATTCCTGTATCTTGCCAGGGTGTATCTGTTGAAGACATTTCAAGACCTAGACCGGTTCAGCTAATCGACCCTAAGATTTTCTGTCTCTTATCCAGTCATAGGCCTTCTCTAGTCCGGTTAAGTCGACCCCTAATAGATTTCCCTGATAAAGACCCAACAGAAGCTATCCAAGATTCTCTCAATGATTGCTGTTGAGGTTGAAGTCACCTATGGTTCTCTCCCCGATCCTACGGAGGTGGTAATCCCAAGATTCGCTCAACGATTGCTGTTGAAGTTGAAGTTATCCAAGATTCTCTCAATGATTGCTGTTGAGGTTGTAGTCGCCTATGGTTCTCTCACCGTTCCTGTTGAGGTAGTAACCATCCCTGGTTCATTCATCACCGTTTGAAGCTCCAAATTCAGCTCCTGTAACCAGTCAGGACACATCTATATAAAGCATCTGAAGACCAGATCCTGCAACATGTCAGGTACTCATTTTTCTCTTGCAGGTACGCAAGTTCTCGCTAAGGAATCTCTTATGCGATTGACATCCAGATGGCATCTATAAGCCCATCACCCTATCCATCAATCTCCAAATGGCATCTATAAGCCCATTCCACCATCACACTGCTACTATGTGAGCGCAAATTTTTGGGCACTCTAGTGTTCAATCATCTTCCACCCTCGGATTACGAAAGGCACGTCAGCCAATCTGCATCCTCAGGTCTAAGAAGATTGAACAGGGGCAACTCTTGTACCCCAAAATTTGCCCTCCCATATTCTTCAAGAAATTGCCAAGTCATGCTTCAAAATTCCCCAAGGGTTGCACAGTTCAAGGGCCTCCTAAACAGTCAAAATTAGGGTTTTGGTTCTGATCAAGAAAATGAAGTTTCCAAGGGTCCAATCAAGCCCCACATGCCTATAAACATGGTCAAACATCCTCATACCAAGTTTCAGGACTTACAGCACAAAATTGCACAGTCAAAACCCTAATTGCACTACAGTCAACTGTAGGGGCAAAATGGTCATTTGACAGTCAAAAGTTCAAATTTTTGGTCAACATATCATTTTGAAGCCACAAAACATCATTTGATCAATGCTTGATCATGATTCTCAAAGCTTGGCTCAAAAATCATTAAGATGCAAAAGTTTCCATATTTGGACAGTTAAAAAAGTCAACTGTAAATTGACCAGGGCATAACTTTCACATGGATTATCAGAAAAATTCCATACAAAGCTAATTTTGAAGAGAAAGACATTTCCTACAACTCCTCTTCACACTTCAAGTCCAAGAAATGCTCTCACAAAAAGTTATCAATTTCAACATTATAGGTCATTTTCAAAAGTCAACAAAAAGGGACTTTAAGTCAAAGGCCATAACTTGAGATTGGTAAATCAAAATGACATGGGACCAAAGGCATTGGTTAGATGACTCAAAGACCTTTCCAAAATGTCCAAGAAAATGAGCAAAGCCTAAAAATTGAGCAAGTTATGCCTTGTGGAAGTTGGGAAATTTTTGGATATTTTGAAAAGTCAACATTGCTTCAAATGACCTAAAATTGCTAATGGGCCTCTTTTTCTTCCACAATTCATCATCCAAGGCATGTGCACGACCATTTGGCCCAAAGGGAAGTTTTTATCATTTTTATTTTATTTATTTGAATTTTTAAATGCTAGAAATTCATTTAATTAATTAAAATATATAAAAAATACTAAACCTAGGTTTTTCAATCTTTTTATGCATGATATCTACTCAATATTTCGTGCAAATCAGGTTAGGAAAGAATCAAAGGTGATTGGATGTGATTGAGAGCAAATGTGCATGAAAAGATTTGAAAGTTATGGCATGGAAAATCAAATATTGTTTCATCAATTCATGGATCTTTTTGATCAAATTTTTAAACATAATCACTCACATACATATACCAATGCAAACCCTATTCCAAAAGAACTCCAAGCTGCGCCAGAAATCCCTAAGCAAACTTGAAATTTTTCAAGAAAAGTCCAATACTGAAAACCAATTTCTAGGTCGATTCAAGCCATAATATTGATTCCATTGTGTTCCTGAGGCTTCAAGGAACATATACAGATCAAAATCAACGTCCCTAACACAAGAAATAGGTAGCACGACCATGGCCGGTTCAAGCTTTTTTTCAGATTCTTGAAACATCATTCGTGCATTATTTGTAAATTCTAATATTGGATTTGTACTCATTATATCATTCTGAAGCTAACAGTGTACTTTGATTGAATTTTTATGCGCTATACACGATTCCACCATTGATGCAGGCTAGGGTTCCTTGAGTTCTAAATTAGGCGTTTCCAAAAGCCATAAAATTAGAGCCTCATAATACCATGAACAGATTCAGGGCGTTTGGACGAAAATAATGAAACCCTCGCGCCTAATTTCTGAGGCCATATGGCCTATTCGCTATTATCAAATCAAGCATGTTTTGGGGGGGTTAAAAACCCCCGCTAACCACTTTCTATTTTCAGGAAATAAACAAACCACGAAGAAGATGATGAAGTGGCCATCAGTAATTGGTTTATTCAAATTCTCGCGCGAAAAAAGCATTAGCGTTTGTTTTACTTTATTATGTTTATTGTCTATATAATATACAAAGAAGTAAAGCAGCGCGTCTGGCAAGGCCCTTGGTTGGTAATCTTCAGGACCTGGGTTCGAGCCCCAGGTCCCTCACCCTTTCCATGTTATTTTTCAATTAATGCTTATGTGTGGTTTCAATGCTAGCGCCCACCGTACGTTCACAAAATCAAGCCATCCACGTGCCCAATGGAATGATCAGAAGGCTATGAGTTGAAGGACATGGTAGACATCAGTCAACAGACACTCAGGCCAGCGCAAAAGTCAAACAGGCCAAGGTCTAAATGGGCCCAAAAATACTAATCAAAACCTCCATTTGGGGACAGACCCCCCTAGATTTGCAAATTTCTCTTTATATTTTTTTTCATTTTTATTTTGATCTAATTATTATTTTTAATATATTCTTTAATTTAAATATTTTCACAATAATATAAAAAACATAAAAAAAATCAGAAAAGACAAAATTTAAATATATTTATTTAATTGATATTTTTTGTAAATAAAACCTTTATTAATTAATTAGTTTTAATCTAGGGTTAATCTTAATAATATTTTTTAATAAACTTAAAACTTGGTAGAATTAGGGTTTGTAATAATTTTTATCCTTTTTTTTCTTTTCTTTCATAATAATTAAATATTTCCTATTATTTCCATAAATTAAAATTGCATGTAAATAATTAGGTTAATTTAGGTTTAATTTTAATACTTTCTTAATAAACTAAAAAAACAATTAGAATTAGGGTTAGTATTTTAATTTCAATTAATCTTTTTCATTAAAATCATAAAATACAAAAATACCAAAAATAACTTCCTTTCATTTTAATTTTAATTAATTTAATCATTTAATTTAATTTTGCAAAAAAGGGTCCAACGCCCTCGTTTCTAAGTTCAATTCAATTCGCGTATTTATTTCCTTTTTTCTTTTAATTACTCATGTACCTCTCCCAAAGCCGTGTAAATTAAATCTTTCGCACTTCACTTTACTTTAATTCTTTATTTTTCTGTCAAATCGGGTCCTGGAAATTTCGGCGATGTGGACCCGCGCCTGTTGTAATAGTTTAGAACTTTACCTTTCTCGCACTTTTTAACTGTTAATAATTGCATGCAAGAATGAATGCCTAAATAAAAACAAACGCATAGATCACCTTGACATGAATAAGACAAAATAACTGAACATGACACACAAATCACACACCACCCCTAGGGTACGCCTCACTGTTGCCTTGCCTCGAAAGGTGATCGTCGAGTAGAGGATGTCTTAGTAAGTCCTCATGATCCGGGAACCTGGCATGAGGGTAGCTTCTAAGGTGTCTTCCCATTGCTCTGGTGATCACCATGTCCCGAACCTCGAATTGACCCGAACACCTCCAACGGTGGTGCTACCTACCTCTCAATGGTGGGATGGAACTACTTTAAAGGACATTTACACAGACGAATTCCTTAGGGTAGGTAGACGACTCGTGGATACTTGCTCTAATTCAAAACAAAACAAATCAAAAATACTTTTCACACCAACACATTTTCAAAAAGCTTTCGAAAGCATTTTTCAAACACTCTTGAGGACCGATACAAGAGTCGAACTGAAATTTTCAAAGAAACTTTTAAAAACCCACAGTTGAAAAGCAAACAAACCATTTTTAAAAACACAAATGAGCAAGTATCTAAGAGCCCATGGATAACCATGGATAGAAAGGGTGCTAGCACCTTCCCTTTCTATAATCTACCTCCCGAACCGAGAGCAATCTCTTTGAGGAATTTTTCTGTGCTTTTGTCCTTTCCATTTGGAGAAAATAAAAGACGGTGGCGACTCTTGCTTCCGCGACATTTCGCGAACCAGCGTTAAACAGTCAGTTCCAGATCCACCGATCACAATATCCAACATGTTTTCATTTAAGAAAAACTTTGTTTAAAATCTTTTTCAAAAAGAATTTTTGAAAATAACCTTTCAGGAACCGGTTCCTCCCTAACAGGGAACCGGGTTCCAAAACTTGTTCAAAAACACCTCCCTGGAATTCGTACCAGGAACCGGGTTGTACCAATAGGGGAACCGGTTCCTGCGTGATATTTTTGAAATCTGACTTATAACATTCACTAAGAACCGGGTTCTGTCAGTGTCGGAACCGGTTCCTAGTGAACCAGTGCAGCTTTTCTTTTGGTTTTTGAACATATTTTCAATAGTACTCTTTCATGAATGCGTTGCAACTTTTCATATGAATTGGCATGAATGAAGAGGTTCTTGTGACTTTATAAATGTGAAGATTTTCAGTTTTTAAATAAGAATCAATAACTTTCAAAAACAACAATAAACCTTCTTCATATTAAAAATTTTCTCATTCATTCAAATTTGCACTTAAACTTTCATGTGTTCATAATTTTGTGAAACTTTCCATATACACTTTCATTAAAAATCATTACAAGTTTCATACATACATTGTGAACATTTATAATCATTGCTTGAGAATTGTTTTCATCTTGAAGAAGAAGATCAATTGAAGATTGATAGTGCTATCCATCTATTTCAAATTAAATCATTGTATTACTTAAAGAAATTATTCCCTTACTATCCAGGATTGTTGGAAGTAAGTGTTGTGATTTGAAGAGGATTGTTCTTCATTCACATTAGTGTTTGTTTGGTCTTAAAGGTGTTAAGAACCTTTGATCACCCTATAGGTTAGATAGTAAGCATAGGCTGTACAATCATTCTAACTATAGTGAAATCTCTTTCGTGTTGGAAAGGGGACTGGAGTACTCTCGGATTGTGAGGGGAACCAGGATATATCACCGTGTTCTTTACTTTTCCGCTTTTATCGCTTTCATCACCATAATCAAGGAAAAGATAAGATATAATCAAAACCTTCAAACACTTAACCAAAAAATTACTTCAAGTATTCTCATAAAACCGAATAAATTTTTATAGACCTAATTCACCCCCCCCCCCCCCCTCTTATGCACTCTGAGACTTACAATTGGCATCAGAGCAAGTTATAGGTAACTTGTTCCTAAAGATCCAGAATGGCTTCCACAAATCCAAATCCGGTTTTCAAAGATGGTGGTAGTAACAACAAGCCTCCATTGTTTTGTGGTGAATACTTTTACTTTTGGAAAATTCGCATGAAGGCTCATCTTGAAGCGCAAGGAGAAGAAATATGGAATGCTGTTGAGAATGGTCCATTTACTCTGGTGTGTGTTGTCAATGGTGTTGGGTCATCGAAACCTAAAGCATCATGGGATGATGATGACAAGAAAAAAGTTCTCTTTGACAAAAAGGCAATCAATATTCTCCAAAGTGCTCTTAGTATGGATGAATTTTTCCGAGTATCGGCATGTACAACGGCAAAGGAAATTTGGGATACTCTTGTAGAAACTCATGAAGGAACCGTCGAAGTCAAAAGGTCTAGATTGAACACTTTGAGTCAAGAATATGAATTATTCAGAATGCTGCCCGGAGAATCCATCCTTGACTTACAAAAGAGATTCGTTCACTTGACAAACCATTTGAAGGCACTCGGTAGGACATTAACTAACGATGAATTAAATCTTAAAGTGCTTAGGTCTTTAACGAGGGAATGGCAACCAAAAGTGACGGCAATATCCGAAAAGAAAAGCCTAGCAACTATGACTTCCGCAACACTTTTCAGAAAGCTTCAAGAATATGAGACGGGACTTGGAAGACTTGAAAAACATGAGAATCATGAGAAGAAATCCAAAGGCATTGCTTTGAAAGTTGATTCAAAAGAAAGTCAAGATAAAGATGCATCGGAGGAAGATGAAAATCTCTTGCTTCTTGTAAAAAGGTTAGGAAAATATTTTGGTCATAAAAATAATCTTCATAATGCTAACTTTGTCAAAAGAAAGAAATTCTATAAGCATAAAGATAAAGAAGCCTCCACATCAACACAAGATGTCACATGCTATGAATGTGGAAAGCAAGGTCACATAAAGCCGGATTGTCCAAAACTCTCCAAGAAAAATGGATTCAAAGGCAAAAAGGAGTTCAAGAACAAAAAGGCTTATGTTGCTTGGGAAGATAATAAGATAAGTTCTTCATCCGATTCGGAAAGCGACGTATGTGCAAATCTAGCATTAATGGCTTCACATCACTCCGACGATGAAGAAGAGGTTAGTAATGAATTTAATCTTTTTGATGATGATGTTCAAGGTGCTATTGATGAACTCTTGAAAGAATGCAAAAGTTTATACAAAAAGGTGTCAAATCAAGAAAAAGAACTTCTAATTTGTCTAGAAAAAATTGACACCATGACTAAAGATTTTAATCTTCAAAAACAGAATTTTATTAAAGAAAAGGAAAACTTTGCATGCTCCAAGTGTGAATCAAATGTCTTTCAAATTGTTCAATTGAAAAGAGTCATTGAACAATATGAAAAAGGACAAATAGGATTGGAAGGATTACTAAGCCAACAACGTTATCCAAATGATAAAAGGGGTCTTGGTTATGTGAATTCTAAGAAACCAAGTAACAATCCCACTGTTTTTGTAAAGGCTAGTAATAGTTCCAATCCCAAGAAAGTAGAAAAGAAGCAAGTTGTTTATAATCATCAAAAGAAAAAGGCTAATATATCCAAAAGGAAAACATTTCCAAAGAAGAAATCTTATCCTTCTAGTTATAGAAGTAACTTTGAACCTACTTGTTTTTATTATGGTATTAAAGGCCATACACCTAATGCTTGCTATGTTAGAAACTTTAGTATAGCAAGTGGGCATTATGTGTGGGTGAAAAAGGGAACTAACTATGAAGGACCCAAGGCAACTTGGGTACCTAACAAAGAATAATTTGTTTTTGTAGGTATGCTTGAAATCCACATCAAATGTTTGGTATCTTGATAGTGGATGTTCAAAGCATATGACAGGAGATGTACACCAATTTTCATATCTAGTACATAAAGCCAAAGGGTATGTCACCTATGGAGACAACACCAAAGGAAAGATTCTTGTCGTTGGAATAGTTAGCACACCTCCATCCATTCAAATTGAGGATGTTCTCTATGTTGAAGGATTAAAACACAACCTTCTTAGCATAAGTCAACTTTGTGATAGAGGGTTCAAGATCAAATTCAACAAAGAAGAATGCCTTATTATGGATGTGGCAACCAATGAGGTAAAACTCAAAGGTATAAGATCTAACAATATTTTTATGATTACGTTAGATGATTTGTCTATGAAGGTACAATGTCTTATGGTAAACAACAATGACGCTTGGTTATGGCACAAGAGGATTGCTCACATTCACATGGAGCACTTGAACAAATTGGTTAAGCATGACTTAGTTATTGGTCTACCAAAGATGAAGTTCATCAAAGACAAATTATGTAGCGCTTGCCAAAAGGGCAAATAGACCAAATCAACTTTCAAATCTAAGAATGTGGTGTCTACTACAAGGCCACTACAATTGTTACACATGGATCTCTTTGGTCCATCAAAAACAAAAAGCTTCGGAGGTAATGTATACGCTTTGGTTATTATTGATGATTTTTCTAGATATTCTTGGACTTTGTTTCTTGTGCAGAAAAGTGATGCTTTTAAAGCTGTTAAGAAGTATGCTAAGCAAATCCAAAATGAAAAATCACTAAAGATTGTATCCATAAGAAGTGATCATGGTGGAGAATTCCAAAATCCACAATTTGAATAATTTTGTGAAGAACATGGTATCTCTCATAATTTTTCAGCACCAAGAACTCCACAACAAAATGGAGTAGTTGAAAGAAAGAATAGGTTTCTAGTGGAACTTGCAAGAACAATGCTTAGTGATGCAAATCTTCCTAAATATTTTTGGGCGGATGCGGTTAGTACGGCATGTTATGTTGGAAATCGAGTTATCATTAGACCTATAATAAAGAAGACTCCATATGAACTCTTCAAAGGAAGAAAGCCAAATATTGCTCACTTTCACATTTTTGGATGCAAGTGCTTTGTTCTTAATAATGACAAAGACAATCTCGGTAAGTTTGACGAGAAATCCGACGAAGGTATATTTTTTGGTTATTCTCTTTCTAGTAAAGCATATAGAATTTATAATAAAAGAACTTTAACTATTGAAGAATCTATGCATGTATCTTTTGATGAAACTAACCCCTCTAAGGAGGAAGTAGTAGTATGTGATGATGATGATCCTATAGATTTACCCCCGGAAGATCTTTCAAATGATCAAGTTGTGAAATCACCGGAAAATCAAGAAAACATTGTACAACAAGATTCAAACATCAATGATCTACCAAAAGAATGGAGAACTCATAGAGACCATCCTATTGACAAAATTATTGGTTACATTAGCCAAGGAGTATCAACAAGATTGAATCTAAAAGATGCTTGCTTAAACATGGCGTTTGTTTCTAAAATTGAACCTACCAATGTTGATGAAGCCTTAGGATATGATCAATGGATTATTGCTATGCAAGAAGAATTAAATCAATTCGAGAGAAATCAAGTTTGGGAACTTGTTCCTAGACCAAGTGGTAAACACATCATAGGTACCCGATGGGTGTTTAAGAACAAACTTGATGATAATGGTCTAATTGTTCGAAACAAAGCAAGGTTGGTTGCCCAAGGTTACAATCAAGAGGAAGGAATCGACTTTGAAGAAACATTTGCTCCGGTTGCAAGGTTAGAAGCTATACGTCTTTTACTTGCTTATGCTTGTTCATTAAATTTTCAGCTTTTTCAAATGGACGTCAAAAGCGCATTCTTGAATGGATACATCAATGAAGAAGTCTATGTCAAACAACCTCCGGGATTTGAAGACTTCAAACATCCTACACATGTCTTTAAGTTGAGAAAGGCTCTTTATGGCTTAAAGCAAGCACCAAGAGCATGGTATGATAGACTTAGCAATTTTTTGTGTGAAAAAGGTTTCAAAAAGGATAAGGTTGATAAAACTTTGTTCATTAAGAAAATCCAAAGTAACACTTTATTGGTTCAAGTCTATGTTGATGATATCATTTTTGGATAGACTAACAAAGAAATGTGTGAGGAATTCTCATTGACGATGCAAGGAGAATTCGAGATGTCTATGATGGGAAAGATGAACTACTTTCTTGGACTACAAATCAAGCAACTAGAAGATGGAATCTTCATCAACTAATCTAAGTATTGCAAAGAATTATTGAAAAAGTTTGATATGGACAATTGTAAAGCAATGAATACTCCAATGGGCTCTAGTACATATTTGATCAAGATGAATCCGGTACTCCAATTAATATTACAAAATACCGAGGTATGATTGGTTCCTTATTGTATTTGACGGCAAGCCGTCCTGACATCATGTTTAGTGTTTGTCTTTGTGCTCGCTTTCAAGCAAATCCAAAGGAATCACACCTCATGGCAGTTAAAAGGATCATGAAGTATCTAAAAGTAACAACCAATGTCGGCTTATGGTATCCTAAAGGTAGTATCTTCACTTTAATTGGTTATTCTGACGCGGATTATGCAGGTTGTAAAACTGATCGTAAAAGCACAAGTGGTACTTGTCACATTATTGGAAATGCATTAGTATCATGGGCTTGTAAAAAGCTAGCATGTGTTGCTCTTAGCACGGCCGAAGCAGAATACATAGCAGCGGGTAGTTGTTGTGCACAAATTCTTTGGCTCAAGCAACAACTCCGTGATTATGGACTTGATCTCGGATGCATTCCTCTTCGATGCGACAATACAAGTGCTATCAATATTACAAAGAATCCGGTCATGCATTCAAGAACCAAACATATAGATATTCGACATCATTTTCTCCGTGATCATGTACTTAAAGGAGATGTCGAAGTCACTTTTGTGGATACTCATAACCAACTCGCAGATATCTTCACAAAACCGCTTGCTCGAGAACCATTCTTCAAAATCCAAAGAGAACTTGGTATTTTGGATGAAGGTGATATCTAAATGTTTCTCATAAGGTGCACGTCTTTATTTTTCTTCAAGAATTTATGTTTCAGTACACTCTGCTTCTACTCCTTCTTTTATATGTGTTTAAAACGTCTTAAATTTTAAATGTATTTGTTTCACTCTTTTTCCCCATCCTTTTTGATGTTAACAAAGGGGGAGAAGAATATGCATATGTATTGTTTTGTTTCAAAGAAAATTGCAGGCCCAAATAACTATCAAACTCACTCCAAAATTCAAAGAATCATGGACTTAGGGGGAGCATACAATTTAGGGGGAGCCTTGCATTTGCTTAACATGTTTGCTACACAAAACAACATAAACATTTCAAGAATTGTTTTCAAGACTTGGTTGTCATCATCAAAAAGGGGGAGAATGTAATTGCAAGCTTCTCAAGTCATATTTAAAGCATTTGTTTTGATGAAGACAACATGGACATCAACATTCAAAGGATGTGCAAAAAGCTTATCAACATCATATAAAAGTCTTGAAGATTAGAAGAAGAATTATTGAAGAATCATCAAATGTCAAATGGTATAAATAATTCTTAATCTTGAATATAGATGTTCACAAAAATATGCATTCATAATCATATACATATCCAACATGTTTTCATTTAAGAAAAACTTTGTTTAAAATCTTTTTCAAAAAGAATTTTTGAAAATAACCTTTCAGGAACCGGTTCCTCCCTAACAGGGAACCGGGTTCCAAAACTTGTTCAAAAACACCTCCCTGGAATTTGTACCAGGAACCGGGTTGTACCAATAGGGGAACCGGTTCCTGCGTGATATTTTTGAAATCTGACTTATAACGTTCACTAAGAACCGGGTTCTGTCAGTGTCGGAACCGGTTCCTAGAGAACCAGTGCAGCTTTTCTTTTGGTTTTTGAACATATTTTCAATAGTACTCTTTCATGAATGCATTGCAACTTTTCATATGAATTGGCATGAATGAAGAGGTTCTTATGACTTTATAAATGTGCAGATTTTCAGTTTTTAAATAAGAATCAATAACTTTCAAAAACAACAATAAACCTTCTTCATATTAACAATTTTATCATTCATTCAAATTTTCACTTAAACTTTCACGTGTTCATAATTTTGTGAAACTTGCCATATACACTTTCATTAAAAATCATTACAAGTTTCATACATACATTGTGAACATTTATAATCATTGCTTGAGAATTGTTTTCATCTTGAAGAAGAAGATCAATTGAAGATTGATAGTGCTATCCATCTATTTCAAATTAAATCATTGTATTACTTAAAGAAATTATTCCCTTACTATCCAGGATTGTTGGAAGTAAGTGTTGTGATTTGAAGAGGATTGTTCTTCATTCACATTAGTGTTTGTTTGGTCTTAAAGGTGTTAAGAACCTTTGATCACCCTATAGGTTAGATAGTAAGCATAGGCTGTACAATCATTCTAACTATAGTGAAATCTCTTTCGTGTTGGAAAGGGGACTGGAGTACTCTCGGATTGTGAGGGGAACCAGGATATATCACCGTGTTCTTTACTTTTCCGCTTTTATCGCTTTCATCACCATAATCAAGGAAAAGATAAGATATAATCAAAACCTTCAAACACTTAACCAAAAAATTACTTCAAGTATTCTCATAAAACCGAATAAATTTTTATAGACCTAATTCACCCCCCCCCCCTCTTAGGCACTCTGAGACTTACACAATCTCCGGAGAAAAGATCCAGTCGCTGCGGGTTATCTTGCTTGTACCCGCAATGTTCCCTATATCAGGGTTTTCTTCAGAATTCTCTTGGACTGCCTCAATTTTTTTGATACCATGATAGAAGATTTCTCCTCCATAGTTCCATGGTATCGTTTTGCTTGATTGGTACGGGACAGGTCCCGGCATGGTGATCTTTAATGGTACACATTTAGAGTTGGGCGTAATCCTGACAGGCCTTTTGCAAGCCTTAGGAGGATTATCGGAAATGGTTATGATTGCAATATCGTTGGTTGAAGTAGCAAAAGTAGCAGGAGTAACAGGATTGAAGGTATCAACAGGGGTTTTCTGGAAAAGTATCTCTTGGGTATCCATCAGGCGTTGGACACCTGATTTCAACATGGGGCAGTCAGCTTGTATGTTCAAACAAAAATAACAGTCTTTACCACAACCAGGAAAGATCCCAGCTCTCATCAAATTCTCTTTAATCACAAGTAACGGTGTCAATAGGTCAACAACATCAGTAATATGAAGGTCCTCCATAACAGCATGAACATTATTATCGTGCTTGGGCATCGAAGCCGAAATCATATTGGGCTTCTCAAGAGTATAAAATTCTATTTCCTTAGCGTCAATCTGGTCCTGGATTTTGAACTTAAGCGCCCAGCAACTATTAGTATCGTGCCCAACACTGTCGGAGTGGTAAGTACACTTGGCATTAGGGTGATAGGATGGACAGGAGGTGTTAGGGCTCTTTGGCGCTTCCTTTAAACTGATAAGATTCAGCTTCAACAAATGGGGGAGTATTTGAGTTGGCGTCATGTTGATGCGGGTGAACTGCCGTTGTGGCCTTTCTACCCTTTGTTGATTTGGTCTTGACTAATTGTCGCGAGGTTGATCATTTGAAGAATTTTGAATCATCACAGCCCCTACAGTCGGTCGACGCTCATTTCTTCCCTGACCCTTCTAGGAATACACAGTAGAGGCTTCCTTCTTAGCCGGGAAGGGTTTTTTAACAGCGGTGGATACGGAAGCATCCTTTTGAATCTTTCCACTTTTAATACCGGCCTCGACACTTTCGCCGGTCAAAATTAATTCAGTAAATCCCGCGGAAGAACTCCAGATTAGATGATTGAAAAAGGGGCCAGATAGGGTCCCCAGAAACATGTCAACTAACTCCCTATCTGACAACGGTGGCTGCACCCTCCCAGCCAGATCATGCCACTTCTGTGCGTACTCTTTAAATCCTTCATTGGAAGCCATCCCCATACTTTGTAACTGAGTACGAGTGGGCGCCAAATCGGCATTGTATTGATATTGACGATAAAAAGTGGCAGCTAAGTCTTCCCAATTGTGAACCTCTGATCTCTCGAGTTGATAGAACCAATCCAACTGCTTGCCAGACAAACTGTCTTGGAAAAAGTGTACCCAGAGGTCTTTATCAGATGAGTGGGGTTGGATTTTTCTGACATACGATCTCAGGTGCATCTTTGGGCAAGACAGACCGTCGTACTTGGCGAATGTTGGCACCTTGAACTTGGGAGGGATAACAATCCCAGCTACCAGCCCTAGTTCTTCAAAATCCAAACCGGGTACCCTCTGCAACTCCATGGCTGCCAGTCTATCTTCAAGATTCTTATATTTATCGTCCGCTGGAGGATACTGTTGTTCGGAGTAGTCTTTGTCTTCTTCCTCTTCCTCCTCTTCAACCTCAGATTCAGAAGGTACATCAGTCCCTTTCCCTTTACCGGCCCCTTCGTCAGACGTTGAGGGGAACTCAAGAACCTTTCTGGCATTGCTTTCAAACCTTCTTGCAAAAGTGGCTACTCCAGGTCTATTTTTATTTTTCTCTTTATTCTTCTCCAACAGAGCTTTGAGGTCCTCTTGACCCTTAGCCAAGGTCATGAGGAGTTGCTGGAATTGTGAATTTTGTGCCTGCAGATCCTTTGTCGTCTACTCCAAATCCATCTTGCTGAAATAAACAGCAGAAAGATAAGGAAACCTGGTGTGAAGACCTGTTTATGCATATGATGAATGATATGTTATTCATGTAATGCATTCAAGGATTCAGAAACTCAAATTTGTTGCAAAAAAAAAGGAACGCACGTCATATTAAGAAGAAATTGTTAGTACATAAGTGCCCCATGGGCAAAATATTACAAAATTCTTAATGCAAAAAGACATTGCGAATCCTCTTTGGTGCGATGTAAGTGTTGAGAGTTTCCTCTTCATGAAGTCGGAGGGTAAGCTCCAAAACCTTCTTCTCACTGGCATAGAAGTTGGCTTCAAAAGTATTTAGTTCTTCCTTGATTTGGATCCAACTCTTTTGCATTTCTTCCCTGATGTTGGCATGTCAGGATGTAGGATGGTGTATGGAACCTCTCCTTCCATAACAGACTCTTTGATCACGGGGAGAATGTGAGGATATGGCATCATAAGATTCTGGGCGTGGGTTCGTACCCACTTGAGATAAGGCTCAAGGGGTATGGAATTCTTGTGCCCCAGCGTCTTACTATCCACCTTGTTGGGCATCCTTCGAGCTCTGATGAATCTTTGTCGAAGTCCTTGCGCATCGGTGTCGAAGTCAAAAACTAGGTCAAGAATCAGCATGTCATGAGGGCCATCCCTCCGAGCATATCCAAACTGTCTTAGAGCTAAATAGGGATTGTAGGTAATGCCTCCCCTAATGCCAAGTAGTGGGACATTAGGGAATTCCCAACAACGATCAATAATGATGACATTTTCTCTGGACCAAGAACACCAATGTACATCAGAATGTGTGAGGGTCATCAACCGTTGTGACCACCTTAAACCCTGCTCATTCTTTAAAACTGATTGTGGAAGGTGAGAAATAAACCACCTTGCTAGGAGAGGAGTACAACACATGAGAACACCTCTTTTCCTCATTGTTCGTGTGTAAAATAAGTGTAGGATGTCCCCAAGCAATGTAGGTATGGAATTCCTGGATATGAAAATCTTGACAGCATTTATATCTATAAGTTGGTCAGGGTTTGGGAACAAGACCAACCCATAGATAAGGAGTGCCACAATCTCTTCAAAGGCTTGTAGATCGAGAGAATTCCAGCAGTCTTGGGCCTTCTCAAACAGAAACTTTGCCAAGAAACCCTTGACACCACTTCTGGTTTCCCAATGTCCCTTGATGTCAGATGGCTGCAAATGTAATGCTTGATCAACATCTTCAGGCTTTGGTTCTTTTTTCGTACATTTATAGGGTAGTTGATGAAGAATAGGAATTCTCAAAAGTTGAGAAAACTCCTCCAAAGTGGGTAATAACTGGTAGTCAGGGAAAGTGAAACAGTGCTTTAGGGGGTCAAAGAACTGGAAGAGAACTTTCATCGTGTCTTCTTCAATGTTGGAGTTGACCAAGTTGAGAAGTCTACCATGTCTTTCACTGAAGAGAGAATTCTCCAGAATCCTGGAAGTAAGCTCCTTGAGTTGAGGAGGGATTCTCACAAGGTTGACTTTAATTGTTTTCCTACGAAGAGATTCCATGACCTACAAAACAAGAACAAAGATGAAGATCCAAACCCTTGAAATGGTTAGTGGATGCATATGATGCTTTATGATGTTCATGATGTATGCACAAGCACATGTACAAGCAAGTCACACAAAACCCTAGTTTCAGGCTTGCATGAGGTTTCATAGGTAAGTACCCTCTTGAGTTTAGTTGGCTCAAAACCTGTCCTATAAATAGTAACCGGGTTCTAAGGAGCTCAATATCACTGGATTGTTTCCTATGTTCATTGTTTTGGTTTAGCCACATAACTAGCAACCAAAATATTCCAAGAAAACAACCCTCAATGAGTGTAGTATCGAGTATCTACCAACTTCGGACTGCACCAAAGCCGGTCATCTCAATACCCCTAATAAAAGGCCAAGATGGTCAAGTAAGGTTCTAAGAGTTCATTAGTGCTTCATCACATCACTCAGCGGCCCCGTGTTCTCTTTGATTGACTCAAAGGCTACCGGTACTCACAAATATGTTGCACTAATATAGCTATTGCTTCAACCATGTCGGTATACCCCACACAGTTTCCACAACGTATTTCTATTTACCTATGAATGTTTCCCAAATCCGGGTGGAGGATTTCAAACCCAAACAAGAGAGCCAAATGTAAAGCAATCAAAGAAAACAATTAATCATACAAAGGGTGATCTAAGCCCTAAGGTTACTCCACTTTTAGAAATTTCCCCAGCAGAGTCGCCAGTTTTGTGATACGGTGGGAGAACTGACTTAGGATTTTGCGTTTGTGTTCGTAAATGTTTCGGTTTAGCAAGAGTCGCCACCGACTTTTTATTTTATCCTAAGGAAAGGTCAAAAAGCACAGGAAAGACCTTTGAGATGTTTTCTTGGGTTCATGGAGTAGATTATAGAAAGGGAAGGTATTAGCACCCTTTCTATCCATGGTTATCCATGGGCTCTTAGTTACTTGCTTAGATCACTTGCTTTTACTTTTCAATTGTTTGAAATGGTGCTTTGTGTGTGTGTGGTTTTGAAAATGCTTTGAGAAAAGATGCCTTGTCTAGGCAACCTTTGTAATGATTCTTGTTTGAATATATACAAAGATGTATGTATTTTTTGAAAAGATATTCCAATGTTTTGAAAGTTGTTTTGAAATTGTTTTGAAGTTGTGTTGTGAAGTGTGTTTGAAAAACGACAAGGATGTTTTGCAAGATTTTGATCAAGTAACTAAGAGTTTGTCTACCCTATTTTACTCAAAGATCTTTCTTATGTTTTTAACCCTTTTAATTGTGTTGTTTCACCATTGTATTTGGTGAACAACCTTGTGTTAGGATGTTAACGGGACAGGCGCGGGTCATCGTATAGACCATGATAGCAATAGTGTCAAGTATTTTTGGCAATTTTCTTGAGGGACTTGATCATTTTGTTTAGGCAACTCAGATAGCGTCATCGAGGGACTATGATCTTTGTTTTGTTTTTGTTTTGCCAAAGTACTTGACATGCATATCATGGCCTATTTTTGAAGGCAACAAGTGGATTGTAATCCAAGGGGTGCAAGTGTGCATTGTGTTTGTTTTCATGCATTGTTATCTTGGATTAGGTCAAACTAATTGTTGATTTTATTTTGCATACAAACCCTAGGTCTAATCATGGCATAATTGAAAGCATTTAAAGGTGCGAGAATTTAAATTCTACACTATTACAACATGATATAGGGAGGGGGTACAAATTTGAATTGGGGATTATTTTGCAAGAAATTAAATCCTAAATTATTACAACCATATTGAATGGGTAAGGCATAATATTAAATATACAATATTTAAATAAATACAATAAATAAATATTAAATAAAGTGTATTATGCAAAAAATGTTTTTTTATGTATGAAAAAGTATTTTTAATGTGAAATGTAAATAAATAAAAAGTTAATTTCAATTATTTTGTTTTTTAGGGAAAACCCCTAATTTCTTAAATAAATAGCATTATTTATTATTTATATACAATAATGTATTAATTTGTACAAAAATATAAGTATATTGAAATAAATGGTATTTTTAGTATAAAATATTAATAAAAATAAAAAATGTATTATTTTTGTGTTTTTTGTCCTAATTAATTAATAAAATATGTATATATATGTACTAAATATATTAAATATATTAAGTGTGTATAAAAATAAAATAAATTATTTACAAAAAGGTATATTTTTCAAGAAAATGTTTTCAAATGTGTATAAAATAATAAATGAAAATAAACATATTTTTCACATTATTTTTAAGTTTTAATAAAAAGAATATAAAGTATTTAAACAATTTTATACTAGTAAAAATAAAAATAAATACCAAATAAATGTAAAAGTAATATAAAAATAATTTTTGGCATTTTTTATATTTGGACATAAAATAATAAAGTTAGAATAAAAAATAAAAATGCAAAAATGACAAATATATAAGAAATGGGCCAGGGGGGTGTAAAAAGAAAAGAGGGGGTGCCAAAAGCAAGCCTGTACAGGCCCAGCCCAGAAACAACTTCATCTTCTTCCTTTGAACAGAAATACGCGCGCTGTGTACACAAGATGCTATCTCCTGATTCCTTGTTTTTTTGACAAAACTCACAACATGAAACTTGTAGAGCATCAAACAACGAATCTAACCATATAAAAAACTTAAACTAACTCTCAAAGACCAGAGAGAATTTCTCTGGCCCTAATTCTTAACCTAGTTTTTTCATAAAGTTCATGAACAAAATTCTCCTAGCACGATTAATATAAATGAAAACTAAGCACATGTATGGTTTCAGGGCTATGAATACAACATCTTTCATTCACAAACCTAAGTCTAACTATTCCTAAATAGAGAGATAGAAGTTCATGAAATACCTGTTTCAGTTGACTTCGAGCTGGACAATGCAGCAACTTCCAAGGGTGCTTGAGGTTCTTTTGAGCTTGCCTGATGTCCAACGAAGCTTTCCCAATGCTTGGCTTATTTTGAAGTAGCCTGAATCGTGCTACAGAACTCAACCTGCAAAGCTTTGAAACAAAAATGGCAATGTGTGTTAATGGTGTTACAGCTAGAAATGGAGGTCTAGAATAGTTCAAGTATGTTGGTTGGAAGGTGTTTGAAGTATCTTTGGGCAAAACGCACGATGGAATTTGATGATGGCTTGCAAAATGCAGAACTGACCCTGTTTTGCAAGAAAATGGGGATTTTGTGCACAAGGAGTTTTGAGATGTCAAGGGCTCGTGTTTCTGGCTTGCTAGGGTGTATGAAACTTGTTTGACAACTTTGTTTTAGTTGGTTTTATCAGATGTGAGAGATGCTTTCTTTTTGACAAGTTTTCTTCTTCTTGAAGCAAAAGAGTGGAAGTGAGGTTATAGACTTGTACAGGTCATCCTATCACCCTGCACACAACCCTCTTGGCCCCTCTAATTAGTGGATTTTGTTTGCAGCATAAGATCTGGTTCAATGCTCTAGGATGTTGTTTTGACATAAAGCAAAGTTCAAGCAAAAATGGCATTGTTACTTATTCCATTTAAGGCTTAATCTAGTGTACAATACCCTAATGACCAAGACAATGCCTTGGCTCAATGGATATGAATTAAATTATGGAGTACAAACTGGTTTAGAGGCCTGTCATTGTGAACCAAGCTAGCTAGATCATATTTGGCAAGTGGTATGAACATGTATTGGCCATGGATCAAAGTGAGTTTTTGCCAACTTCAAGCATTCGATTCTCCCTAACCACAAAGGTGTTTGAGGAGTTCTTGGATAATTTGGAAAGCTTGCAACATGTACTATAATCCATATTTGAAATGCAACTTGAAACTCCAAGTGGAACTATGTGACAAATGGCCAAGAAGATGGGTCAAAATCCTACCTAAACTAGGGCAAAATTTCTCTAAGTTAAAAGTTTTAGATACCCTTGTTCCAAAAATCATAACTTGAGATACAAGCTTCTTTTGAGAAAACTTTGTGAATAAAAGTTGTAGACTTTGTGATGGAATACAACTTTCATGTTGCAAGTTTTGTTTTAATCCATTTGCAACTTGGTGAAAAAATGGGACAAAGTTAGGAAAAAATAAGAAAATTTTATAACTTAGAAAATTTCAAATTATGAAATTTTTCCATTTTAAACCCTAATTTGGATTTTTGGGTTTCTTGATGAAAAAGTTTCATAATTTGACATGTCTTAATGAAAAATGATCCTTGGCACTTGATTTTGACCAAAAAGTCAAAGTTTGACTTTTCAGTATACAGTCAAATTTTGATCAGTTGACTGAAAAATTCATTTGTCAAACTTATGCATTTGAGATCTTTTGAACTTGTTGAATAGGTCAAGACAAAGTCATTGAGTCCTTGAGTCCATGGTTGATCTTGATTTGCCATTGGTTAGGTCAAACAGTCAAAACTTTCCTTTGTACAATCAAAACCCTAAAAATGACCATTTTGCCCTTTTGATGATCTGATCAAATTTCTTGTGGAATTGTGATCCAAACTTGATCAAATGGTTTATATGAGTTAATAATGTTGATGTGGGTCAAATTTCATGAGGTTTGACTGTCAATTGGCCACAGTTGACTTTTTCCCCAATACAACTGATTTCTAGGTCAACTGTTCAATTGACTGGCAAAAATTTGGATCAAGGCTTGAAACTTGGTATGGACAAACTTATGAGTCCAACATGAAGTATGAAAGTAAATTTGGGAATTTTAGGTTAAAATATCACTGTGCAAACTTAAACCCTAATTTAGGTCAACAGTGCAAGGAGGTGTCTTGAGCAGAGCAAACCCTAACTTATTCTTGAGTTCCAAGAGTCTTGTGATGAAAAATGTTGATGAAATGAGAGGGAAAATTTTGGGGTACAACAGAAACTTTTTGTTTTGAATTTGTAACAGACAATGTTTTAAACTTTATGGCCCGGTCTCTTACCCAGGGCACCGTGGCTTCATTTGTGAGGGCTTTATGTGTATCATTTTCATATATCATTAATAAAAGCATTGGACGTTTCTTGCATTTCGAATTTTGCGCTCCATGTTTTTCTTTTATTACATATTGCAAAATAGCTATTTTACACACACTCACATATACAGGTCTACATCCACTCTGGATCTCACTGGTAACGACTCTGCTACTGCCAGTTATGACTTCGAAAATTCGATCAACTTAGCCGAAGACGAAAGTGAAGATGATTGCGAAGTGTCTGGTGAACTTGCAAGACTGTTACTTCAGGAAGAGAGGGTTATTCAGCCGTACGAAGAGCCGGTGGAATCAGTGAATCTGGGTACAGAGATAGACAAGAAAGAGGTCAGGATCGGTGCAAATCTAGAGCTTAGTGTGAAGCAACAGTTGATTCAGATGCTGCGTGACTACGTTGAAATCTTTGCCTGGCCTTATGAAGATATGCATGGGTTGGATACTGATGTCGTGGTTCACCGCCTGCCTACCAAGGAAGACTGTCCTCCAGTGAAACAAAAGGTCCGCCGAATGCGCCCAGAGATGTCTGAGAAAATCAAGGCTGAAGTTATGAAACAGTTTGACGCCGGTTTTCTAGCAGTGACTTCTT
Source organism: Vicia faba (assembly GCA_948472305.1). NCBI lineage: Eukaryota > Viridiplantae > Streptophyta > Magnoliopsida > Fabales > Fabaceae > Vicia > Vicia faba. Next base: position 250,049,063 of record OX451736.1, on the reverse strand, counting down.
ACCCACAGTGGGTGGCCAACGTGGTTCCTGTACCGAAGAAAGACGGTAAAGTTCGAATTTGTGTCGATTATAAAGATCTGAACAGGGTGAGTCCCAAGGATGATTTTCCTCTACCTCATATCGACGTTCTGGTTGACAACACCGCTCAGCACAAGGTATTCTCCTTTATGGATGGTTTCTCCGGTTATAATCAGATTAAAATGGCTCCCGAAGACATGGAGAAGACGACTTTTGTTACTCGGTGGGGTACCTTTTGCTACAAGGTCATGCCTTTTGGATTGAAGAATGTTGAGGCAACGTATCAGCGTGCCATGGTTGCTTTGTTTCATGACATGATCCATCACGAGATTGAGGTATACGTCGACGACATGATTGCAAGATCCTAGACGGAGGAAGAACATCTTGACCACCTTCAGAAGCTATTTGACAGGTTGAAGTTGTACAAGCTGAGGTTAAACCCGAACAAGTGCACCTTCGGGGTGAGATCTGGTAAGCTGCTGGGTTTTGTTGTAAGCGATAAAGGTATTCAGGTGGATCCTGCAAAGGTGAAGGCTATACAGGAAATGCCAGCTCCCATAACAGAAAAAGAAGTCAGAGGCTTTTTGGGACGACTAAACTACATTGCCCGATTCATCTCACACCTGACCGCTACTTATGAACCAATCTTCAAGCTATTGAAGAAAGATCAAGTGGTACGTTGGAACGATGAATGTCAGGCCGCTTTCGAAAGGATCAAAGAGTATCTACAAGAGCCACATATTCTTATGCTGCCATTTGAAGTGAGACCTCTGATCCTATACTTGACAGTACTCGACAATTCAATGGGGTGCGTGCTAGGTCAGCATGACGAGTCTGGCTGAAAAGAGCATGATATTTATTACCTTAGCAAAAAGTTTACCGACTGCGAGACCCGATACTCGTTGCTTGAGAAATCTTGTTGTGCTTTGGCATGGGCTGCTTGCCGGCTGAGACAGTATATGCTGACTCACACTACTCTATTGATATCAAAGATGGATCCAATTAAGTATATCTTCGAGAAGCCTGCCTTATCCGGAATAATAGCAAGATGGAAGATGATCTTGACTGAGTATGACATCCAGTACACGACCCAAAAGGCAATCAAGGGAAGTGTGTAGGCAGACCATTTGGCACATCAGGCAGTGGATGATTACCAGTCTATGAACTTTGAATTTCCGGATGAGAATATCATGTTAGTAACTGACTGTGAGACACCCGGACCGGATGAAGGACCTGAGGAGGGATCCCGATGGTCTATGTACTTTGATGGAGCTTCAAACGCTTTGGGTAATGGCATTGGCGCCGTGATCATATCTCTTAAAGGCTCTCATACTCCGTTCACCGCCCGACTATGTTTCAACTGCACCAACAACATGGAGGAGTATGAAGCGTGCATCATGGGTCTTCGAGCAGCAATTGACCTAAGGATTAAGTTTCTAAGTGTCTTCGGAGATTCCTCTCTTGTGATCAGTCAGATCAAAGGCGAGTGGGATATGAAACACCCAAATCTTATTCCTTACAAGGAGTATGTATTGACGTTGCTCCCACATTTCAAGGAAATAACCTTTGAACACTTCCCTAGAAAGGAAAATCAGTTGGCGGTCGCGCTGGCTACGATGTCTTCTACGTTCAAAGTCAATTGGGACAACGAAGCTCCCGGGATTATCATTGAAAGATTGGACGAACCCGCACATTGCTGTGATATTGAGACTGAAGAGGTAGCAGATAAACCCTGGTTTCATGAGGTGAAGAGATACCTTGAGGCTCAGGAATACCCTAAAGGTGCATCTATTAATGACAAGAAGTTTCTGAGGAGGTCCGCGGCAAATTTCTTCATCAGCAATGACATTCTTTACAAGCGTAAACATGATTCAACCTTACTGCGATGTATGGATAAGAACGAGGCAGAAAGGATCATGGCAGATTTACACGAAGGTACCTTCGGAACTCATTCCAGTGGACACACCATGGCAAAGAAAATCCTTCGGGCAGGATATTTTTGGTCCACCTTGGAAGCTGACTGTTATCAGCATTCTCGGACATGTCACAAGTGCCAAGTCTATGCTGATAAGGTGCACATACCTCCAGTTCCTCTGAACGTCTTGGCGGCACCTTGGCCTTTTGCAATGTGGGGCATTGATATGATCGGCGAGATCAGACCTACAGCATCCAACGGGCATCGTTTCGTCCTGGTAGCAATTGATTACTTTACGAAGTGGGTTGAAGCAGCTTCCTTTGCTACCGTAACCAAGAACGTCGTGGCACGGTTCATTCGGCACAATCTGATTTGTCGGTACGGTGTACCAGAGAGGATCATTACGGACAATGGTACAAATCTCAACAATAAGATGATCATCGAACTCTGCAAGCAGTTCAAGATACAGCATCACAACTCTTCTCCCTACCGGCCGAAGATGAATGGGGCTGTCGAAGCAGCTAATAAGAACATTAAGAAAATCGTGCAAAAGATGACTGTGACATACAAAGACTGGCACGAGATGTTACCATTCGCTCTCCATGGGTACCGTACCTCAGAACGGACGTCAACAGGGGCAACACCCTATTCCTTGGTATATGGCATGGAGGCCGTACTGCCCATTGAAGTTCAGATACCCTCTCTTCGGATCATGAAAGATGCAGGATTGAGCAAAGATGACTGGATCCAGACCCAGCTTGATCAGCTGAACTTAATCGACAAAAAGAGACTCACTGCTATTTGTCATGGTCAGACGTATCAAAAGCGGATGATCAAGGCGTTTAACAAGAATGTCAGACGACAAGAGTATCAAGTTGGGCATCTGGTGATCAAGCGCATCATTTTACCTCAAGGTGATCCCAGGGGAAAATGGACCCCTACTTACGAAGGGACATTTGTGGTTAAGAACATTTTCTCAGGAGGAGCTATGATTCTAACCACCATGGATGGTGACGACCTTCCTCACCCCGTCAATGTAGACATAGTGAAAAGATACTACGCATAATCAAAGACCCGCTAGGTTGACTGGCCTAGGCAAAAATAAGGGCTTCCCGGCGAACCAAAAGGGTTCGGGCAAAAATAAGGGATGAAAATGAAAAAAAATTGTACACCCGGCAAGTCGAAAACCTGAAAAGGCGGCTTGGGCAAAAATGGGTATCCCGGTGGACTGAAAACCCGAAAGGGCAGTCCAGGCAAAAATTAGGGATCAAAGTGTAACACTATGTCTCATTGGGTCACCTTGCATCCGGACTTCGGTATCGACTATCAAGCTCATACGGCACTAATCAATATGATCTACCTTCAACCAAGCAGCAAAGTGATGAGATGCTCGAAGACATAAAGGCCATAGCAGAGTTGGAACCCAGTGGGATCATTCACATAGCTGTTTTGTTTAGTTTTTCACAAATTGTGTAAATTCTATTTTTTGGCGGCGTTCTCTTACTAGGACGTCATCCTCTTGTACAAAAATGCTTATTCACATGCCAAACTTCAAAATCAATACAATTCATTTTCAAAGAAATTTCAAACCGTTTTTTTTTCTTTATTTGTTTTGATTTGCAAAGAATGTCCAATGTTCATTTTTTACATATGCACTTGACATTAATTACTGCTCATAAATGTTTACATGCTAAACAAAAGATGAATTACTGGTAATATCAGAAACAGGGGCAATAAGAATTGTCCAAACTGTACAGTTGCTCTGTCCACCAGGTACAAAGGTAGATTCAGCTGAAGAATATGGCTAAGATACTTTCACTCCCCGCAGAGTAAGACAGTAATGATAGCTCTCCCCAGCTGAGACTTACAACTGTGAATGAATCGGTAATATTCTCCCCAAGCAGAGTTTATCTACCATCAGCACTAAAAAGACTTGATATCCCTGGCAGTCTTAATATTCCCCAACGGAATATAAGAATGCTCCCCGACAGGGTACAAGATATCCCCAGTGGAGTTAAAATTTTCCTAGCGCAGCCTGAAAAAGCTTCCCCAACGGAGTTGGGAGAATCATCCCCGGGAGACTCTGGAAGTTTATCCCCAGCGGAGTATAAAAATAAATCTCCCCAGCCGAGTTCAAAGGATCATTCCCAGCAGAACTCAAAGGATTATCCCCATAAGAGTCTAAAAGGTTACTCCCAGAGAAGTCGCGACCGAAGATCATCCCCAGCGGATTTCTTTCCTTTCACAAACAGGAAGTCAATCCCCAATAGGATTCAATATCACCAACAACGATAATTCATCCCGACGGAATTTATCAGTGGAATCTTTAGCAGAACATCTCTTCCCCACAGAGTAATCTCCTCATTAGTTTATTCCCCCAACGGAGTCATCCTCTCCTGCAGGTTTATCCTCTTTGTTCGCCATCCCCAATGGAAACGAAGAATCCCTCTCTATTCTTCAGCAGCTATCTAGGATTTATTTTCCCCAGCTAGAAACATTACATTTCCATACATCATGATACAGGCATATACGCATCATACGACACAATCTCATTTATTTTGAGAGCATCATTGCTTGATATATATCATGCATTTCATACATCATGACATTGCATATGACAAACTCTTTACCTTTTCAAGGAAAGACAAATCAATAAACACCGTTGACTACTTATATGACCTGGTAGTCCCCTCAAAAACTACATCTATTGAGGGCTGTTTCAGCGGATTCCTCAGAAAGATGCTCTCACAAGACTTTTGTCTGGTTCAGCTAAATCGATTCTAAGATTTTTCTGATTCTTATCCAGACAAAGTCAATCCAAGACCTTCTCTGGTTCAGTCAGATCGACGCTAAGATCTCCCAGATTCTTATTCTAGTTGAAGATATTCCAAGACTTTCGTCTAGTTCAGTTAAATCGATTCTAACATTTTTCTGATTCTTATCCAGTGAAAGTTAATCCAAGACCTTCTCTGGTTCAGTCAGATCGATGTTAAGATCTCCCTGATTCTTATTCCAGTTGAAGATATTCCAAGACTTTCGTCTGGTTCAGTTAAATCGATTCTAAGATTTTTCTGATTCTTATCCAGTCAAAGTTAATCCAAGACCTTCTCTGGTTCAGTCTGATCGACGCTAAGATCTCCCTGATTCTTATTCCAGTTGAAGATATTCCAAGACTTTCGTCTGGTTCAGTTAAATCGATTCTAAGATTTTTCTGATTCTTATCCAGTCAAAGTTAATCCAAGACCTTCTCTGGTTCAGTCAGATCGACGCTAAGATCTCCCTAATTCTTATTCCAGTTGAAGATATTCCAAGACTTTCGTTTGGTTCAGTTAAATCGATTCTAAGATTTTTCTGATTCTTATCCAGTCAAAGTTAATCCAAGACCTTCTTTGGTTCAGTTAGATCGATGCTAAGATCTCCCTGATTCTTACTCCAGTTGAAGATATTCCAAGACCTTCGTCTGGTTCAGTTAAATTGATTCTAAGATTTTCCTGATTCTTATCTAGTCAAAGTTAATCCAAGACCTTCTCTGGTTCAGTCAAATCAATGCTAAGATCTCCCTAATTCTTATTCCAGTTGAAGATATTCCAAGACTTTCGTTTGGTTCAGTTAAATCGATTCTTAGATTTTTTTTATTCTTATCCAGTCAAAGTTAATCCAAGACCTTCTCTGCTTCAGCCAAATCGATGTTAAGATCTCCCTGATTCTTATTCCAGTTGAAGATATTCCAAGACTTTCGTCTGGTTCAGTTAAATCGATTCTAAGATTTTTCTGATTCTTATCCAGTCAAAGTTAATCCAAGACCTTCTCTGGTTCAGTCAGATCGACGCTAAGATCTCCCTGATTCTTACTTCAGTTGAAGATATTCCAAGACTTTCGTCTGGTTCAGTTAAATCGATTCTAAGATTTTTCTAATTCTTATCCAGTCAAAGTTAATCCAGGACCTTATCTGATTCAGTCAGATCGACGCTAAGATCTCCCTGATTCTTATTCCAGTTGAAGATATTCCAAGACTTTCGTCTGGTTCAGTTAAATCGATTCTAAGATTTTTCTGATTCTTATCCAGCCAAAGTTAATCCAAGACCTTCTCTGGTTCAGTCAGATCGACGCTAAGATCTCCCTGATTCTTATTCCAGTTGAAGATATTCCAAGACTTTTGTCTGGTTCAGCTAAATCAATTCTAAGATTTTTCTGATTCTTATCCAGCCAAAGTTAATCCAAGACCTTCTCTGGTTCAGCCAGATCGACGCTAAGATCTCCCTGATTCGTATTCCAGTCGAAGTTCGGACCTCCTATCAACAATCTCCGAATGGCATCTGTAAGCCCATTCCCGACATTATGATGCTGATACCACTTCATGCGAGTGAAAATTTTTGGGCACTCTAGTGTTCAATCATCTTCCACCTTCAGATCTCGAAAGGCACGAAAGCCAATCTATATCCTCAGGTTTAAGAAGATTGAACAGGGGCAGCTGTTGTGCCCCAAAATTTGCCCTCTCATATTTCTCAAAACATTGCAAGGAATATCTCCAAGTGGCTCAAGATTGCTCAAGAGTTGGACAATCAAGCTATCTCCTAAGGCAGTCAACCCCAAATTAGGGTTTTGTGTTGCATCAAGATCCTTGAGTCCAAATGACCTAAAATTCACCCTAATGTCCTAATATGCTCTCAAGGTCATCCATGTCAAATTTCAAGCCTTGCAGAGAAAGTTTGCTCAGTCAATTGCTCAAAGGGTCCAAAAATCGACTGTGCTAGGGCAAAAGTCAATTGTGACCTATAAACAGTCAAACTTCAATATTTTTTGTCAACATTCTCATTTTGAAGGATATTTCATCATTTGATCAAGGGTTGATCACGATTCATCAAGGATTGCTCAAAATTCATCAAGACTCAAAAGTTGATAAATTACGGTTTTATAGGAAAAGTCAACTCAACTTTGACCAAGCATACCTTTCTCATACTTTATGAGAAATGACCCATACAAAGCTCATTTTGAATAGAATGCAATTTCCTACAATCCATCTTCATACCCCAAGATCAGAAAATACACTCACAATAAGTTACAAATTTGGACATTATAGGTCATTTTTAAAAGTCAACAAAAACACCTTTTTTGCCAAAGCTTATAACTTGATCATGGAATATCAAAATGAGATTAGACCAAAAGGGTTGGTTAGGGGACATCTCAAGCTTTCTAAAAAGTCAAAGAACACTTCCAAAAGTTCAAAATTGAAGAAGTTATGCATTGTTGAAGTTGGACATTTTTGCAAAATTGCCAAAAGTCAACTATCCCCAAAACTTCAAATTTTGTCAAATGGGTCCATTCTTTTCCACTTGATTTGATCTTTCCCCATTGCACACGTGTCCTAGCTTCAGCCTTGTGTCCATTTATCAATTCTATTATTTTATTTTATTTTGTATTGAATTATTTCATTTTTAATCAAATAAAATCAAATAAAATCCAAATATTGATTACTTGATCTCTTTTTGGCTATTTCAGGACTGAATCATCATCATCAAGTGTATCAAACTCGTATCAATCATTCCATGTGCAAAAACATTGAGTTTGGACAATTTTGGAAGGTTTAGTAATGGTGAATCAAATCAAATCCCATGGCATTGATGTGGAAAGATTCAAAGCACAAATATTAACCTAATGCATTCTATCATACATATACAAGCAAAAGCACATGAAAACAAGGCTAGAGGCTGCAGAGATAAGCAAAGCAAAACTTGCAAAATTCACAAAAAAAGTGTGAAACCAAAATCCCACTTGGAGGCGTTTTCAGAAGCAAAACTCAACACCAATCGATTGCTGGAGGTTTATTGAGTCAGAACCAGTCCCTAGCAAGCCTCCGTACACACTCAAACTCACTGTAAGTATCACAGAAAACCACCCTTCTTTTGAATTCGCAAATCTTTATTCTTACATCTTTTGTATAAACTATGGGCATATTCATAATCCTCATCAAATTTCCAAGCTTTCTGTATTACCCAATTTTATTTATCTGATCTGTAAGGCCAAGTTCCGAATCTAGGGTTTTATGGTTTGTTTTTTGGGTGTTTCTCTTACATGTAACATTAGCTCCATTGATGGCCATGGACATGACCAGAAGAGAAAGACGAACACAACCATGGTCTTGGGAGGAGTTTATATGGCCTGAGATGAGTTTTAGGAGTGACCTACGCATTTAGCTGCGGATCTAAATCTGCAGGTAAAGTTACAGGGCTGGAGGTAGGGGACGATGGCGTGTCTCCCTCTGATTGGCCCCTTTCAAACACACGCGCCCTTTTTTATTTTTCTAACATATTAACGCATTTTAATATATTATATTTTGTTTGTGTTTAATTAACAAATAGAACAAAGTGGCGCAGTGGTAGTGGAATGCATACAAAACCCAACAGGACCTAGGTTCGAATCCCAGGTCCCCCCAATTTGCATTTGTTATTTTTCTTCAGGTTATCACATGTAGATCCAAGCGCATATCCCACCATACTCTCTCACTCAATCAAGCGCCAGATGGCCCAAGGCCAGATCTGGTGATCCAGGATGTTGGTCCCCCATGGGACCAAGTCAAAAGGCGCACATGGAATCCAAAAAGTCCACCAGGCCAGCGTGTTATTAGGCCTTGGAATTGCTATTCAGACCTCCAAAAACCAGGCCCATATACCTCTATCTCTCTCTATTTTCATTTTATTTTATTTATTCTTGTTTTATTTAATTTAATCATTTTCATTCTTTTTTAACCAATCAAATCTTTTTCTTTAATAAAATTAAAACCAAAAAATATTTTCTTTATTAAATTAAATTTTAGTAATTTCTTTTTTATTAACAAATCAATTAATTAACTTAGGTCTTTAATTAGACAATAACTTTAATATATTTTTGTAAATAATTAAAATCAATTAGAATTAATTAGGTTTTGACTAACATTAATTAATTCTATTTTATTTCTTTAAATACCAAAAACCCAAAAAATATTTATTTTCATTAATTTATTTATTTATTTAGTTATTTATTTAATAATTAATTTAGGATAGTTTATTTCTTAATTCAAAAATAACCAAAAAAATCTTTTCTTTAATAACAAAGGGTCAAAACCCTAGAACTCGCACTCGATTTAATTTCCCGCACGCGATCCATTTTATATCATATTGTATTTGTTCTCGGAATGTAATAGTTAATTAGGACTATTTTTATCGCTTTATTTATTTTCCGCATTTAAATTTCAAAGGGTTGCTTTGGGCGATGTAAATACCCGACGCCTTGTAATAGTTAGTTAAATTTCCGCAATTTAATTTCCGCAACTTATAAACTGCTAGATGTTTTATAATAGGGATGCATGACAAGATTGGACGTTTAAACCTAAAATCAACATAGATAACCATTGACATGTACAAAGACAAAATAACTGAAAACAACACACTCGCACATGTGCACTCTTAGGGTACACCCCACTTGGTTGCCTTCGTACACGGTCATTGAGTATAGGTCACTTTAGAGGTCGCCCTCTTGTCCAAAGATCATAGTCGCCTTGAAAAGGTTGCCTCGGATATTGTTGCCTCAAAACAAATGATCTAAGACATTAGGGTTACCGCTAAGGCATCCTAACATTGCTTTAGTAACCGCACGTCCCTTAATCGAATTGACCCTTAAACTCCAACGACGGTGCTACCTACTCATCAATAGTGGGATAGCATTGTCTAAAGGAAGATAGCATAGAACGATTCCTTTTTTCAAGTAGGTAGATGGTTCTTAGATACTTGCTCTTTCAAAACAAAACAAAATTTTCACACTTACACTCCTTTTCAAACAAAAACTTCTTCAAACCCACAAGCACAAAGAAAAGCAATTTTGAAAACAATATGAGCAAGTACCTAAGAGCTCGTGGATAACCACGGATAGAAAGGGTGCTAACACCTTCCCTTTCTATAATCTACCCCCCGAACCCGAGAAATATCTCGAAAAGGGAATTTTTCTGTGCTTTTTTACTTTCCTTGTTGGATAAAATAAAAGACGGTGGCGACTCTTGCTTACCGCGACATTTTGCAAAAACAAATGCAAAACGCAAACCAACATTCCAAAAAACAGTCAGTTCTCTCCCACCGTATCACAGGCACCATGCAGTGGCCCCGTATTCTCCTCGTTTCTCCACAAGGGATACCAATACCAACCAATGTGACATATCAATGTAGCTACTGCTTCAACCGTATCGGTCTATGTCGTAGAGTTCCCTCACAGTCTATTTCTACTTACCTAAAAGGTGTCCCCAGATCCGGGTTAGGATCTATAGTAACTCCCAAACAAAACCCTTAAAAGTAAAGCAATCAAAGCAATCAAGAAAAGAAATTATGATGAACTAGATCCTAAGGTATACCCCATTTACTTTCCCCAGCAGAGTCTCCAGTTCTGTGATACGGTGGCAGAACCGACTATTTTGAAATGTTGGTTTGCATTTTGCGTTTTTATTCGCAAAATGTCGCGGTAAGCAAGAGTCGCCACCGACTTTTATTTCATCCAATTGGAAAGGAAAAAAGTACAAAAAAAATCCTTTTTCGAGATTTTGAGTACGGAGGGTGGATTATAGAAAGGAAAGGTGTTACCGCCCTCTCTATCCATGGTTTTCCATGGGCTCTTAGGTACTTTCTCATCTTTTAAAAATTGCTTGTGTATGTGCTTTGTTTTGAAAAATTTTGACTTCGTGATAACCCTTGTATCAGTCCTCAAAGGTGTGACGAAGTTGTTTTGAAAATTTGTTTGAAAAGTGTAAGTGTGAAAAGTTTTGATCTGAGCAAGTACCTACTAGCATCTACCTACTCGAAAAAAGATCGTTTTTATTCTTATTTCTTTTAGACAGCGCTATCCCACTATTGAGAAATAGGTAGCAGCGTCGTTGGAGTTTGTAAGGATCAATTCGAAAGGGACGTACAATCACTAAAGCAATGTTAGGATGACTTAGTAATAACCCTAGAGTCTTAAGATCATATTTTAAGTAACATTTCCGAGGCAACATTTTCGAGGGGATATTTGATCTTTGTTAGACAGAAGGGTAACCACTAAGGCACCCTATACTTAATGATCATTTACCGAAGGCAACCGAAGTGTGAGTATACCCTAATAGTGATATGTGTGAGTGATTTGTTTTAGTTATTTATCTTTGCACATTAGGGTTTTCTAACTATATTAAGTTATCATGAAATCTTGTCAAACAATCCTATTAACGTACGTCTAGACAGTTAAATATTTGCGAGAATTAAAATGCGAGAAAGTAAATTTACGCTATTACAAGGCTTCGGGGAGGGGGATTAATTACATAGCCAAAAACCCGGGGAAAAACGATAAATAAAATCCCTAGATTAAACTATTACAAACCATGCACAGTTATAAAAAATATTGACAAAATAAATAATATGCGCGCGTTGAATCGAATACGAGATAATTAGGGTTTTGACCCTTGCCTAAACCTAATTGCGATTAATTAAAAAAATGGTTTTTTTTTTGTTTTGTTTATTTAAGAAAATAAAGGAACCATTAAATTAAAAAAGAAAATCCTAATTCTAATTAATTTAAAATTAAGGAAAATAAATTAATTTTATTCTTAAAAAAAACTATTTTTTGTATTTTTATTTATTTGAGAAAAAGAGTAAAATAAAATTAAATCAAAAGTTAACCTAATTTCTATTTTTATTTTATTTATGAAAAAAATTATAATTTCCATAAATTAGACTAAATTAAATTAAATTAATTAAAAAAAGTCTAATTCTAATTTTTGTGAATTATTGATTTTATGGTTTTTTTTGTGAAACAAATAATTAGTTTATGAATTAAAGAAAAGATAAAATAGAAAAAAGAAAAAGAAAAGGAAGGAATAATGGGCTTGCGATCAGCAACTCTGGTTCTAGTTGATGGATCCAGAAGATGGCATGCGCCGGATCTGATTTTGACCGCTGGATACAGCAGGTGATGACCTTCAAAAGGTGAGGTGCGTTGCATCTGGCTCTGACTGATGGATCCAGAAGATAATGCCCAGAGGATGCCTGATCTGGTCATGGCTGATGGATCCAAAAGATGACCAGAGAATGCTTGATCTGGTTCTGGCTGATGGAACCAGAAGATGCTGAATCTCAGAAAGTGCAAGCGTTGGATCTGGTGAAAACAAAGGGGAAAATGCCAAAAGCTCACACCTGGGACCGAACCCAGAATCATGAGTTTCTGACTTCCTTCTTCTGACCGGCTGCGTTGGATGTTAACTTGTTAATATAATAAAAACAAATAGTATATCAGAAAAAACAAGTTTCTGGCCAGAATAAACGCGCCAGAATTTAAACCAACCGATAAGGTTGTGACACGCCATCATCTTCTTTCCTGGAATCATTGTTTAAAACTATGAACCTTTACCTACAGACATGGCGCTGTATCTATAATCCTGTGCAAAAAAAATTGTCCACAGGCAATATAAATGGCCATGGCTGGTTCCAATCAACTCGTCTCATCCTCATGAGTCTCATGGTACCAGAATCAATATCCAATTTTGCCTATCCTGCAATGCCATAAACAAGAACTTGAAACCCTAGTTATGGCAGTTTGTCATACAATCACCAAAAACACAATTGAATATGATGATTAGCTTACAAACATGTTAAGGAACAAGAATATGCAGTCAAAATGTGAAAATGGCATGTAAATTGATGAAAATGAAAACAAGTTTAGAAGCCAATCGTGATACCTGCAGCTTACAATCCTATGCGTGAAAAGGCTTGAATTTGATTGGAATGTGCTCCTGGAACGTCCAGCAACCTTTTGGCAATGTGGGAAGGGCACGATCCGGTCTCTAATATGGAAATTAGATTACCACTTTTCTTGAAAATTTTTTGAGTTTTGTTTTTTCTTTGCACAACTGCTTCTAACCCCCATATGCCTTGGCTTGCTTCTGTATACGTAGCACAACTTATTAGGTCAACAAAAACGACCTCAATCTTGTTCATCATGGAGATTTAATTTTCTCTTTCAATGCATATGATTCTTTTCCAATTTTGCTCAAATCCAATCTTTTCCAACCAAATATTTGCCTTGCACGATTTGATCTTCTTTTGAAAACATATAATATCTTCTTTCAATGCAAAAGATCATCCCTAGAATGCAATATAGGATTTATTAGGATTTATTTGATTTTATTTGAATTTTAAATGAAAAAAAATCAAAATAAATTAAATAAATGAGTAAATAAAGTATGGAGGGTCCCATAGGTCGTGGACTATGTTAGGAATGAGATGCAAGCATTAAAAGTTGGGCCCATTTAGCAAAAAATGCAAATTTGAGCACATTTAACTTTTGGCAATTTTGCAAAAAAATGGTCAAGTTGTCCAATGCATAACTCTCTCAATTTTGACCCTAGAGGGGTGTTCTTGGACTTTTTAGAAATATTAGGATGTAATCTAAGCAACCCTTTTGGTATCATCTCAATTGAGTCTTCCATGTTCATGTATGAAGCTTTGACCCAAAAGGTGTTTTTGTTGACTTTTCAAAATGACCTATAATGTCCAAATTCATATCTTTTTGTGAGTGCATATTTTGAACTTGGGACCTGAATATTTATTGTAGGTAATTGCATCCTATTCAAAATGAGCTTTGGATGGGTCTTTTATGATAAAGTATGAGAAAGTTATGCTTAGTCAAAGTTGAGTTGACTTTTCCTACAAAACCCTAATTTAGCAACTTTTGGGTTTTGATGAATTGCGAGCAATCCTTGAGGAATCATGATCAAACCTTGATCAAATGATGGATAATACTTAAAAATAAGGATGTTGACCAAAAATCTTGAAGTTTGACTGTATGTGGGCCATAATTTACTTTTGACCTAGCATAGTCGATTTCTAGGTATTTGAGCAATTGACTGAGCAAACTTCCTCTGCAAGGCTTGAAACTTGACATGGATGATCTTGAGAACATATTAGGACAATGGTGAGCATTTTGGATTCTTTTGACTCAAGCATCTTGGTGCAAAATGAAACCCTAATCTGTGTTAGACTGCCTTAGGAGAGAGTTTGTCTGGTCAACTCTTGAACTTCCTTGACCAATTTGGGGACCTCACTTTCCATGTGTTGAGAAATATGGGAGGGAAAATTTTGGGGTACAACAGCATTGTTTTAGCAAAGCAACTGATTTTCCACCTAAATATCCTGAGAGTCGAATCTCAATGAGCGTAGCATCGAGTGTCAACCAACTTTGGACTGCACCAAAGCCGGCCATCTCACTACTTTCTAATGGCTAAGTTGGGTCAATTAAGGTTCTAAAGGTAAGTTAGTGCTTATAACACCACGCGGAAGCCTAGTGTTATCCTCTACTAAATCAAGGAATACCAGTACAAACCAATGTGTCTCACTAACATAGCCATCACTTCAACCATATCGATCTACGTCATACAGTTTCCGTGATTTATTGCTACTTACCTAAAATGTCACCAGATCTGGGTATAGGATCTTTGCAAGAAATTAAACCCGATCAAAACCCCAAATATAAAGCAAACAAACAAACAAAGCAAGTAAAAGTGATATATCCCTAAGGTAACCCCTCTTTTTTAATTCTTTTATCCCTAGCAGAGTCGCCAAATCTATAACACGGTAGGAGAATTGACTTTTGGTTTTGCATTTTATTGCAAATGTTGCGGATAGCAAGAATCACCACCAACTTTTCTTTTATCCAATGAGGAAAGGGTGAAAATAAAAGGAAAGACCTTTTAAGATTTTGAGTTCGGGGGGTAAGTTATGAAAAGGGAAGGTGTTAGCACCCTTTTCATCTGTAGTTATCTACAGGCTCTTAATTTCTTAGCTCACTTTAATTTTCTTTGTTTGTGCTTTGAAAAGGCTTTGAAAATGCCAATGTAAGGCAGTCTGCTTTATAACAACCCTTGTATCAGTCCTCAAGAGTGTTTATAAAGCATTTGAAAGTAGTTGTTTTGAAAGTGTGAGGTGCGAAAATTATTTTAATTTGTGAGCAAGCAATTAAGGATTTCCTTACACACTGAAAGGTCTTTCATTATTCTTTTTCCTTCTCCGTTATGGATGGTGCTATACATACCATTAGTTGGTAGGTAGTCCCATCCATTGGATGTGAAGGGACAAGCGCAAGGTCGTCGTTATGGTCATAGAAGTCAACATGTAGGGGTACTTTAGCAATTCAAAGGGACTGTCATCATATATTCGTAGGCAACATCGAGGGACGAGGTCATTTCTTGTAGGAGACTTCGAGGGACATCGCGGGACTATGATCTTTATGATGACTTTAATCGAGGGTCTTTGCTAATGGTATCCCTACGTTCGAGGGACATGACCATTGTTTTTTTAAAGGCAACAAAGAGAGAGAGAGAGAGAGAGAGAGAGAGAGAGAGAGAGAGAGAGAGACTATCTTAGAGGTGTACGTGTGCAAATAATTCAGTTCAGCTATGTTTGTCTTGAGAGTTAGGATTATCTAACGATTGATTTTAAATCTTGCCATACAAGACTGTTACTAATAGTTAAATATATACAGACAAACGAGAATAATATATGTGCAGAAAGTAAAGTGCAGAAAAGTAAACCCTAATTAAGCTATTACAAGACTTTGGGCAGATACAATAGTACAAATTTGCGAGAAATAAAACTACAGCTATTACAAAAAAAATTGTGGACCTATACAATTTCTCTTAGAAAGTAAAGGGGCAAATAAATAAGAAAATGTTAGAAAATATGTTTTAAAGTCCTAAAATCTAAAACGTTGGAAATTATTTTTTTTGTGTATTTTTGTAGAAAATAATTTAAGTTAATAATTAATAAAAACCTAATTATTCTAATTAATTTTACAAATTAAAAAATAAGACCTAAAATCTAATTAAATTTAAAAAGTTCATTAAGAAAACCTAAAAAACTATTTTTTTGATTTTATGTAATATTATGTTTTTTATATATTTTGATTTTAATTATAAAAAAGAAATAAATTAGTGTAAATGGAGTTTCAAAGAGAGAATTTGAGTGTGCCCTGGCCATGGTAGCTCATCATCCCTGCGTTAAAGCTTGCATTTTCTTATTCAAACTTGTTCTAAACACCATGATGAACTCATATGTCTATACGAAATTAGGTAAATATGCATAGATTAAAAGATTTGAATTCAAGAAAATTACCCAAACCGGTGGGCTTGTGTAAGCTATTCCAGACGTGAATAGATTTGTTTTTGGACTTGGTGAGATTCCTGGGAGCTTCAGGAACACGGTTTGAGGCTTGGTTTTGATTGAGAGTGGCTGTAAATTTTGATACGAGTTTGCACCTTTCTTTGAAAATTTGTGATTTTGAAACCTTGCTTCTATGGAAGCCACTTTGTGTCTTTTGCACTTGGGTGTTGCATGGATTTATAGAGGAATGAAAATGGATCAAAACAAGGCAAGGATCTTGTATCATTATGTCACAATTCATTGCAAGGAAAACACATTGAAATCTTTCCAAAATTGTTTTAAAAACATCCCAAACTTAAAGATTCTTGTTCCCAACATGTTTTCACAGTTTTGGCAAGCTCTTATGAGGTCTTGGGTCTTCTAGAAGATATCCAAATGAAGCCCACACGCCCTTTGGTCTATCAACTCATATTTTATTTTATTTATTTTGACTTAATTTGAATAAAATCAAAATAAATAAAATTAAAAATCAAAGTAATGTATAAATGGACTTATAGGTCCCCTAACATGTTATAAACATGTTTAAACCTAAAAAATTAGGCCCATTTGTCCAAAAGTTCAAGATTGCTAAATGAAGTTTCATGCATTTTCTCAAAACTTGCCCAACTTGCACCAATCATAACTCTCTCAAATTTCATCATTTGAAGATGATCTGAGACTTTTTGGAAATCTCAAGATGTCCTCTACAATATCTTCATTTATCGTTTTTGCATTTGAAGATTTATCTTGATGTAAGTTTCCTTGACAAAAAGTGTCTTTTGTTGACTTTTGAAATGACCTAGAATGTCTTAACCCATATCTCTTAAATGAAGCACTTTTGGACTTGAGCTTAGTGATACAAAGTTATAGAGAATTAAATTTCCTTCAAAATGAGCTTTGGTTGGGGAAAAACAGATGAAACATGTGAAAGTTATGCTTGGTCAAAATTCAAATGACTTCTCCTAAGGAAACCCTAATTTGGCAACTTTTGACTTTTGATGATTTGAGAGTTTTCTTGAGGAATCATGATCAATCCTTGATCAAATGATTAACATGACTTTAAAATCTCGATTTTGACCAAAAATCTATAAGTTTGACTATATGTTTGGCCACAATTGACTTTTTACCCTATATAGTTAATTTTCTATCGTCTGAGCAATTGACTGAGCAAACTTGTGATGCAAGGCTTGAAATATGACATGAGGATTCTTTGAAGCATATGAGGAGTCATGAAAACCTTTTGAGGCATTAGAAGTCTAATTTCCTTTGAGAAAAGCAAATACCTAGTTGTAGGCTAATTGCTTAGGAGAAGACTTGTCTGATCAATTCCTTGAGTAATCTTGAGCAATTGAGAACCCTAGGAAGATGAAAAGACCTCTTGAAATAATTTGATTTGAAAATGAGAGGGAACATTTTTGGGTACAACAATAAGCAATGTAATTTAAAACAAAAACCTTTTATTTGAATATTGATTTTAATTACCTTACACTTTTTTTCATCAGAAACAATTGCATGAAAGATCTAACATTTGATATTTCCCAAGATTCAATAATTAGAAGATCTAAAATCTAGGTCTTCATGGAATTTTATTTTTATCTTAATCTATAGAGAATTTGATTTTTGTTTTAATTTTATTATTCTATGAAAACAATGTAAAATTCTGGGTAAACAATGTAACAATATTTTTTTTTTAAAAAAGAAATAATCATACCCCTCAGTTTTCTAGATAAACCAAAATAAAAGATAGACTAGTTTTGAAAATAATTAAAATGATATTGTTGGGATTCAAACCCATGTCCATACAACTTTACCCCTCGGTTTTAAACCTCGCAGTTATAAGTGGAAACTTTTCATGACTCCCTTCACTACCTCACTTCTTTAGTCGAGGTTAAATACATTTCGCGTTCGAGGTGACATCTATTTTTTGTAGTAGTGAGAGATCAACTTTGGTACGCTTTGAAAGCGATATTGTTCCCACTTTGGTACTTACCTGACATACTTCCCCTCTTGAGTGAAGTATAAGATTGAGTGGGATGCTCCATAATAGAACTGAAACCTAGAGTACCATCTTCATGCCCCATTTGACCTTGAAAAGTTGATTTGTCAATCGTTGTTGATTTAGAAAATAAATAAAGTATGCAATGAAAGAGTATGAATGATACCACAAATTACATTAATATAAATACACTATAATTAACAAGAGGCTTGTTGCTCACTTCATTTGGTAACAGCAAATAATCAATAAGGCATATTGGAACTCACCTAACCAAAGAATTAGAGTAAATTTTTTATTTTCTAATACATAATTAAATCCACATCCTTTAATTTCTTGGGACCGAAACACAACTCCTCTAAATGTGGTGTGAAATGGCCATTCTCTTACCTGTGGAGAAAATGCGATCGATAAGGGTTTATGACAACATATAATTACTCATGGATAGTATGGGACAACATATAAATAACTACAAAGCGAAAATGAAAGTCATCAATAGGTGAAATAAAAGACTTAAAATGGGAAAAGTCGATGTATAAGTAACCAAGCCATGTCTGTTACCATGAATTTCCCACGCGATTTACAAAATGGCACAAAACAATATGGCTCGGGGCCTTGTCTAAAGATGGTCACATATATGTTGGAAAGATCAAATTTATGTTCAAGAAGGAAGGTAAATTGTAGAAGTATCCAACATCATAATCGACAATAAATGACACTCGAATAAGTTAAAATGGAAACATAAGACATAATTTTTAAAAGTGTTGTCTTACATAGGAAATATACTTAGAGGAAACTTCCCATAAATCTGATCATTTGGGTCGGGAAGCACCATGATCTATTCCTCGGGTTCATAGAATGAGGTTTGAGATTCAAAATGATGTAAATCATTAAGACCCAAATAAATAGAATGCCACCCTCTATACATTTTGTTTATACTAGCTCTTAAATACCCATTTCTTACGGGATGATGAAACCTCTAGGAGGAAACCAAAGAGAGTCACCCATTATCAACTATCCAAGGAAAGTAGTGTGCCAATTGAGATTTTCCCAAAAAATCTTGTGTTATAAGTTTCTTTCAGTATCCATCATAGATAAAACATTTAGAAGAAGTCATATTAAAGACACCAGTTATTTATTTAGAAAAATATGAGCATCCAATATTTTAGAGAAACCACCCTTTATTATAAAGAATATGAAAAGAAACACTATAAGGAAATAAATAAAGTTCATATTTAAAAGATTGCAGAAGGAACTCACCAAAGAGAAGGAATCACCGTTGATATTAAAGAGTTGAATACAATGTGTGTGTGTGTGTGTGTGTGTGTGTGTGTGTGTTATTACATAAGGACTAACTTATTTAGTTCAGCAAGATATTAAGCAATATGTCACATAAGTTTTTGAAATATCTTGGCTTTGTTATCCCATGATGGGTTATTTTTGGAAAGATTTTGTTTGATTCCAGATTGTGTGTAATATTGAGGGAGAGAATCATATATGGATCGCATTTTCTTTTATTACATGTTCTATGTGATTTATTGAGTAAGGGATGGATTTGTTGTGGGTTTATTTTGGAAATTATAATGGGCCTTATAAACATGATTATGTCTATGTGTTGTGAATCTTGTTGTTAATTACGACAAAATTTAATATCAATTTGTGAGGCAAAGAATAGTAGCAACCAAAGTAAATGGTCTACAACAATAATAATCCGTATACAGATAATATAACAAAATAAGCCGAGAAAAAGATGAAGGTTTGTTTACCTAGAACGATCAAACGATATACTCTGGGAGAGAGAGCAACTCTCCAATTCACTATACACAGAAAGTTGTTACAAGAGATTACAAATAAGTTACAAGAAAATAGCCTTTGCCTTCAAGTTCCCAAGAACAACCCTGAAGACTCCAAAAAATTAACCCTATTTTCTGCCCAAGTGTTTCCCAACCTCTTCAACCTTTAATATATGGATAACTAAAACTCAAGGTGTAAACAAGTGTTTCCCAATTCCCAATAACCTTATATAACTCGAAAGGTTTCTAAAACCCTTGCCTTTCTAAGGTTTCCCTTGAGAATAGCCAAAACCATATGTTATGCCTTTAAAGCTTTGCTCTCACTTATTGCTGTAAACTATAAGATTATCACACTATAATAACAGAAGAGGTACATATTATAATAGTCAAAATCCAACAAATCCCAAAACATATCTCCTTAATTGTTAAAATAAAATATATTATTATAATCTTATAATATCTCTCAAATATTATAAATATCTTATAATATCTCTTAGACTATTATAAATATATACCTTATAATATCTTTTACAATAGTATAAATATATATCTTATAATATATTTTAGAATATTATAAATATCTTATAATATATTTTTATATTAACTTATATGATCTCCGAATTAATATAAAATATTTTAGCATTAATGAATGAATCAATGAACCGAATCGACCAAACCTGATACCTGTAAATTGCTCAGACCAAATTACTTTTCGATTTTCTGATTTTTGGCAATCTCGGAACATGTTTTCTTTTTCTTCATCAACAAAGGTTTTAATGTATATTACAACACTATGTAAATAGATAATCTCCCCTTAGTGGAAATATAAAGAAAATACACACACTCCGAGTTGTTGAATGTTGAGGCTTGCTGATTAAGGAACAAATGTCTGTTTCATTTGTGTATAACTATTTCCTTTATTATTTGTAACACCCTAAAATCTATATATCTTTTATCGATTATTTATGATTTATTGTTGATTTTATGTGATGTGTGATGATATGTTATGGGATAGTAAGTGTGATAGAGGTGATAATCAGAATTATTTGGATGAAATAAATGTGGTTAGTTGTGGCTAGTTGATTTATGCGTAAATTAATAATAATAGTTTTATAAGTTTATTATATAATTAAATAATAAAATAGAATAATTTGAGGAACATACGTGTTAAGGGTAAAATAATAGTTGTAGGTGAATAAGTGAGGGTATAATGGGAAGATCATAGAAAGGGTCTAAGATTTACAAATAAAATAGGAAAATAGATATCATTTTGTACGATTGTGAAAAGTTGAAGAAAGTGAGAAGAGGCTAGGACACAGAGAGAAAAGAATAAGAGATTCATCCCATAAAATTCGAAGAGATCAAAGCTGCTAGGAATTTGAAGTAATGGGTATAATCAGGTTTATTATGATTGATATGGGGTTTAGATGTGGGTTTTATCTTATGTATGATTTGATAAATACCATGATGTAATTATTGATTATGATGTTTGATATGCCACGCATTGAATCATTTATTTGGATGTTGATGTTGTGATCAATGATTGGATGATAAATTGTATAGTGTTGTTGTGGAAATTATGCATTTGATAGAATTGCTGATGGTAGATGTTGTTTCGTTGTGTGTGGCTGTGAGTCAGTGTCAAAACTAAGTTATGAGTGTTTTCAGTGAAAAATATTTGAGGTTTGAAACTTTTAAAAAGTGATTTTTCGTGTTAAAACATAAGCTAAATGATTTGTAAGAAAAATGAGGTTTTGGGATGGTCTAAAATGATTTTTAGTTTTGAAAAAGTTGAAAAAAGTGCTTATGTTAATGAGGTAACCGGTTACATTGAAACATGATTTTTTGGGTGAGGTGGCCAGTTACATGTTTGAGGCTAACTGGTTACATCGTGGAAAAACTGATTATTTCTGCTTCTGGGACTGAGGTAACCGATTACATGGCTGAGGTAACCCGTTACCTTGTTGTGTCAAAAGTTTTGTAAAAACTTCAAAAATTCAAAAGTTTAGTTTCAGGTGTCCGATTGACGCGTTGTTTGAAGCTGTAGAAAGATGAGACAACGTACTTTCATTTAAAAATAGTTTCATGTTTCTAGAATTAATTTAAATGGTGTGTAATATTTTTGTAAGATGTGTAATGGTATGTTACACTATGATGTCTTGTTATGAATGATGAAAATTGAGTGTTGTTGCAATGAGGTTGTTGTGATGTTAATGATGGTACTGTGATAATGTTTTAATGATGTACATGTTCAAATATATATATATATATATATATATATATATATATATATATATATATATATATATATATATATATATATATATATATATATATATATATATATATATATATATATATATATATATATATATATATATATATATATATATATATATATATATATATATATATGAAAATAATTTATGTGAATTATGATGCAATTGACTAGCCGTGGTTGAACTTATACGTGACATCATTGTGTATCATATATTCATAGCATTTTTGGAATATGGTTCGCTTGTGATGATCCTCAATTCCATTGTTCAGATTGGGTACGAGTAGCTAGATGCTTGTCTGAGGATTTAGTGAAGTGTTGCCTATGAAGACGGTAATGATTTATGTTGTACTCCGGTTCCAAGAGGGAATCAATCCTATGGTGGGAATCTTTGGAGGGTGATGAACTAGGTGTTCATAAAATTGGTATCACATGCATTGAGTCAGTGTTGTTGCATTAACATTATGTGCAACAATTACACGAATTTTGTTGAAGAGATGTGATATGATGATAATTGTGAATTGTGTGATTATATGATAGTTTTCATTACGAAAGATGTATAAGCGCTATCATGACGTGTAGGTGTCAGTAAGACTTGTTTATAAATTATGTTTGTTGATATGATGATGATGATGATGTTACTACTAATCTTTTCCTTATATATTTTATAAAAAAATCATGATTAGAGGTGTCTTGCAATCGGGATTAGCTTGTTGCAATAAGGATGATAACTATTGGAGTATTTATTAGTTTTTTTGTTGTTTAGAGGTGTCTTGCTCTGATATATAACATCGGGTTGGTAAGGCTTAGTTTGATTTTCTTTGTTATAACTGTATTGAAGTTTTTGTAACTTCTTTGGATTGTCGAGCCAGTTGTGGTTCTAATTCTTTATGAAACTAACGTTATGAAGTTTATGTTGTTTGAGGATAGATTTGAAATATGATTCTGCTGCGATGTTTAAAATTAAATATTGAAGTTATATAGCTATTATGAAAGTGTGTTTTCATGAAGAATATAATTGTAATTGTTGTAACTCGTGTTACGAAGCAGGCTTATACTTATATTATTTTATTATGAAGTGTGACACCCTTGTGTGGTGGTTTTTAATTAAACTATTCGTGAATAATTTGTGGTTTTTAGAAGGGTGATACATTAGTGGTATCAGAGAAGGTCGGTCCGTTCAACCAGGCTGTCTAATGTTGTTTGTTCCTTAGCACGCGACATGTGTGTGAAACACTATCCATGCTTACATGCTTTTCTAATCATTTGTCCGTAGGAATGGGATTGAAACAAGTGGGGGAAATATTTTTCTTCTCTAATATGTTTCAACTATGGACTTTTGGTTCTGTGTGCTATTGATTTCAAGGGTGGAAGTGTTGTCGGAGTTGTGTTATTTCTCGAACTCGAAGAGAGCGTGGAATCGATATTCTTATCTACAGGCCAAGTTGGGATATCCTTTAGGGAGAACGATCAGGTATTGTGGATGTTTTCTTCTCATAGAATAGAGAGTAATGTGACATCTAGTGATATGCCAGTGGTGTGTAATTCCTGATGTTTTTCCTGAAGATGTCTACGACTTGCCTCCAGAGTGTGGATCTGAGTTTGGTGATAGTGGAGAACTGATGTTTTTATCTTCTAAGCAAGTAGAAGAACTCTTAGAAGATGAAACTCATATGTTGCAATAGTTGTATCCTTGCACGTCAATCGTGAAGCAACAAGTGTTGAATTACTTGTTGTGTGTTATTTCTAAGATGTATTTTTAGATGACATAAGTGACTTGCCTCCAGAGTGAGGGGTTGAGTTTTCTATAGAATTGATGACTGGTAATACTCTAGTTTCAATGGATCCTTATAGGATGTCAGCATCATAATTGGTTAAGTTGAGGAAACAATTGGAAGAATTTCTTGAGAGGAAGTTTATTCGAACAAGCGTTTCTCTGTGGGGTACTCCTGTGCTGTTGGTAATGAAGAAGGATGGTAGTATGAGATTACGCATGGACTACAAGCAGTTGAATAAGGTGACTATTAAGAATAAGTATCCACTTTCGAGAATTTACGATTTGATGGATCAATTGGTAGGTGCTTGTGTGTTTAGCAAGATTGATTTGAGGTCCGGTTATCATCAGATTCATGTTAAACCAAATGATATTTTGAATATGGATTTCAGAACAAGGTATGGTCACTATGAGTGCACTGTGATGCCCTTTGGCGTGTCCAATACACCAGGTGCTTTCATGGAATACATGAACCGAATCTTTCATGAGTATCTAAATGAGTTCGTGGTGGTCTTCATCGACGGAATTTTGATATATTCTAAGTCTGATGAAGAGCATGCAGAACATTTGAATATTGTGTTGCAAATGTTAAGAGAGAAGAAACTCTACGTTAAGTTTTCAAAGTGTGAATTATGGTTGAAGAAAGTGAGTTTCCTTGGACATGTGATATCCAGTGGTAGAGTTTCGATGGATCCTTCTAAAGTTGATGTTGTGTTATAATGAGAGACTCTAAAGTCTGCTACTGAGATTCATAGTTTTCTTGGTTTGGATGGTTATTATTGCTGTTTTATTGAAGGCTTTTCTAAGTAAGTATTATCGTTGACTCAGTTGAGTCGAAAGGGTCAAGCTTATGTGTGGGATGTAGCATGTGAACAAAGTTTTGTAGAACTAAAGAAGAAGTTGATGACTGCTCTATTATTGGTTTTTCCTAATCCAAATGAGTCTTTTGTGGTGTATTGTGATGCATCGAAGATGGGTCTTGGTGTGTGCTTATGTAGAATGGTCAAGTTGTTGCTTTTGCTTCTAGACAACTAAAATTTCATGAAAGGTATTATCCTACGCATGACTTAGAGTTGATAGATGTAATATTTGCTTTGAAAATTTGGAGACATTAAATTTTTGGCTTTGAGTTTGAGGTATTCAATGATCACAAGAGTCTAAAGTACTTGTTTGATCAAAAAGAGTTGAATATGAGATAAAGGAGGTGGCTCAAATTTCTGACAGATTTTGATTTTGATTTGTTACCATCTGGGTAAAGCAAATGTTGTGGATGATTCCTTGAGTAAGAAGTATTTTCATATGTCAATGCTTATGGTAAGAGAGTTGGAATTGATTGATAAAATCAGAGACATGAGTTTAGTGTGTGAAGAGACTCCTAAAAGTGTGAAGTTGGGAATGTTGAAGCTGACTAGTGGTATTATTGAAGAGATCAGGGAAGGTCAGATATATGATTTGAGGTTGGTTTATAAGTTGACATTGATTAACCAAGGTAATAGAGGTGAGTTTCTAATTGATGAGAATAATGTAATAAGGTTTAGTGATAGAGTGTGGGTGCTCGATCTATTCATCTCGATGCTATGAAGATGTATCAAGACTTGAAGAAATTATTTTGGTGGCCTGATATGAAAAAGGAGATTATTGAGTTTGTGTATGCTTGTTTGACTTGTCAAAAGTCAAAGATTGAACATCAGAAGCCTTTGGGTCTGATGCAACCATTGAATATTCCAGAGTGGAAGTGGGATAGCATTTCCATGAATTTTGTGTTGGGTTTTCCGAAAACTGCTAAGGGCAATGACTCGTTATGGGTAATATGGATAAGTTGATTAAGTTGGCTTATTTCTTAGCGATGAAGATTAATCATCCTATGCAGAAGTTAGTTGAGATGTAAATTAAGGAGATTGTGATACCTTCGAGTATTGTGTTAGATAGAGACTCGAGATTTAGGTCGAGGTTTTGGGAAATTTTGCACAAGTTTTTGGGAACTAAGTTGAGGTTGAGTTCTGCATATCACCCGCAGACGGACGGTCAAAGAGAGAAGACTATCCATTATTTAGAGGATATGCTGAGGGCTTGTATGTTGGACAAATGAGGAGCTTGGGATGGCCACTTTCCATTGATTGAGTTTACGTACAACAATAGTTTTCATGCTAGTATTGGTGTGGCGCCATATGAAATGTTGTATAGTAGGAGGTGTAGGACCTTGTTGTGTTGGTGTGAGTCCGGCGAGAGTGTTGTGCTCGGACCTGAGATTGTACAGGAGACATATGAGAAGATCAAGATGATCCAAGAAAGGATGAGAGCTTCTTAGAGTCGTCAGAAAAGTTATCATGATAAGAGGAGAAAGGCACTTAAGTTCCATAAGGGAGATCACGTATTCTTGAGAGTTACTCCAGTATTTAGTGTTGGTAGAGCTCTAAAGTCGCGAAAGCTTATGCCGCGTTTTTTTGGTTCATATCCGATTTTAGAGAAGATAGGTGAGGTGGCCTATTAGATTAATTTATCATCGTTTCTTGCAAATATTCATGGCGTGTTTCATGTATCTCAGTCGAGGAAATACATTTTGAATCCTTCGCATGTGACCCAAATGGATGATGTACATGTGAGAGATAACCTGATAGTTGAAGCATCACCCGTGCGGATAGAGGGACGGGAAGTGAAGTAGTTATGGGGTAAATAGATTGGCTTGGTGAAGGTACTATGAGGTGGACCAGTGGGTGGAAGTATGACTTGGGAGAATGAGGATCATATGATAGAGTCATACCCGAATTTATTTTTCTCAGGTAATTTTCGAGGGCGAAAATTCTTTAAGTGGGGGAGAGTTGTAACATCCCAAAATCTATATTTTTATATTTTATCGATTATTTATGATTTATTGTTGACTTGATGTGATGTGTGATGATATGTTGTAGGATAGTGTTGTACCTCAAAATTTTCCCTCTCATTTATCAAGTATTTTTTCACAAGATCTCATTTGGTTCAAGATTGTACAAGGATTGATCAGCTCAAGACACCTCCTTAAACAATGATGACTGAAATTAGGGTTTGAGATTGCACAAGGGTATTTTAAATTTTAATGCCTCATTTTACTTTCATGGATCACTATGGAGCCTCAAGATTGCTCATGTCAAGTTTCAAGTCATGGATCATATTTTTGCTCAGTCAAATGATCAGTTGACCTAAAAATCAACTGTATTGGGGAAAAAGTTAACTGTGGCCAATTTACAGTCAAACTTCATAGTTTTTTATCCATATCAACATTATGAACTCATATATGTAATTTGATCAAGTTTTTACCATCATTCCTCAAGAAATTTGATCAGATCATCAAAAGGGCAAAATGGTCGAAATTAGGGTTTTGATTGAGAAAAGGGCAATTTATGATTTTTGACCTAGCAAATGGTTAATTGGTTTGAGACATGATCTCAAGGTTTAAATTGCATCATTTTTACATAATGGCATGACTCAAAACATTGCTCAAGGTCATTTGATTGATAGTTGATTTTCAGTCAACTGATCAAAAGTCAACTGCATACTGAAAAGTTAAACTTTGACTTTTTTGGTCAAAATTAAGTGTCAAAGATCAAAATTTATCAAAACATGTCAAAATATGAAACTTGTTCATCAAGAAATCAAAAAGTCAAGATTTCATTTTGAAAATTCAAAATTTTCAAACTTAGAAATTTTTCTAAGTGTTGAAAACTTCATGTTTTTTTCACAACTTTGAGCCATTTTTTCACCATGATGCAAGATGATTCAAAGGAAACTTTCAACATGAAAGTTGTAGATATCAATGAGATGTAAAACATTTATTTACACAACTTCTCCTAGGAATGCATGGATTTCAAGTTATGATTTTGTGAATACGTGTTCATGAAACTAAACACTTAGTGAAAATTTTGCCCTAGTTTAGACAGGATTTTGACCTAACTTCATGGCAATTTTTCATATAGTTCCAAGGGGAATTTTCAAAAGTGATTTAAAGAGGGGTTGTAGAGCACATTACAAGATTTCTAAACATCAAATACAACTCATCCCTGACCCTTTTTCATAATTATAACTCCATCTTCATCAACCTCTATAACCAAAAACAGAGCTCTGCAAGTTGACTTCTCCATAACTCCTCAGCCACTTTCAGCTCAAGCCAAGCATCACATTAGCTTCCTGGGAACTTGAGGAAGCTAACGCAATCACTAGGACTCATTGAAATCTGCTCAAACTCAAAACACGATACCCTCTTGCAAAGTAAGTTTTCTGACTTTTGAACTCTTCATATAGGCATCATTTGGTTTCCATTTGTGAAGATTAAATGTAGATATCATAGCCATGAAACTAACCATGTCCTTAGAATTCACTTATGTTGACTGAGTAGTGAGAATTTTAGAGTTAAATTTTCTGAAAAAATTAGGTCAGATTTGGTACCATTCAAAATTCATGCTCATCTTTGATTTATAGCTTTAGTTATTTATATGACTGAACTCGTGATGAAATTTGGAGCAAGTATCATGTTTATACTTTTGCAAATGGTTGAGAGATGAAGAAGTTACAGGATTTATATTCATGACTGCTTATGGCGCGAGGAAGAAGATGAAGTCATCTTCAGGAACGTGTTTCAAATATATATTTATGGTTTGACATAAGTTAACGGATGTATCATCATCCCAGTGGTTAAAGCGCGCGCCTGTAACCAGAGGGACCTGGGTTCGAGCCCCAGTGGTACCCTTTTGATTCTTTTTTCATATTTTCTCTCTTTTTTTTTGTTTGAAGGCAGGCGTTGGGCTCCCTTTTGTTGGGCCTGGTATTTTGCTTATCTCATACTCCTTGTTTCACTTTCGTACATCCTGGCCCATTTTCTTTCTTTTATATTTTTATTTTCTATATTATTATTATTATTGTTATTATTATTATTATTAATATTATTTTTATTGTTACTAATAAAAATCCAAAAATATTTATATTTTATTATTTATATTTATTTAGTTTATTTTTCTTCATAAAACAAAAGAATAAAAAACATTTTTCTTAATAAATAAATTTCTTTCTTAATAATTAATATTTAGGTTTAGGTTTAACCATTATATTATTTTATTGTAATTAAAATTAATTTATAACTTAGGTTTCTTTTAACTAATTAATATCCATATTATTTTTATTAATTTAAACCCTTTTCATAAATAAAACCCTAAAAAATATTTTTAGTTAATTTCTTTTCTTATTTAGTTTAAGTTAATTTCATTTATTTTCATTAATAATTTTTCTTAATTAGGTTTAGGTTAAATCCCCTTTCATAAAAAACCAAACAAAAATCATTTCTTTTTTTCATTTGCATTTGTACATTGTTATTTATTCAATTCTTGTACAATATTCAATATGGTTGTAATAATTATTTAGATTAATTTTCTTGCAATTTCCCCATTTATAAATTTGTACACCCCCTCCCCTAATGATGTAATAGCTTAGTATTTTTATTTTCTGCAATTTAATGCTTTATATATAATTGCTAGTAAATTAGGGCTTGTATGGAAAGATTAAAACCAACAAATAGCAAACCCTAATCAAGACAAATCAAGCATGTAAACCAATACACTTGCACACATGCACCCTTAGGGTAAATCCACTTTGTTGCCTTATAAAATGGCCATATTATGCATGTGTGGTATCTTAACAAAAACAAACAAAATACAAGATCATAGTCCCTCGATGACGCTATCAAGATTTTCTTTCAAAAATGATCTTAGACCCTTAAAGAAAATGCTAAGATATCTTACAACATTGTTAATCATGGCTATACGATGACCCTTGCCCGTCCCTTTTACATCCAAAGATAGGATTACTTACCAAATCAATGATAGGATAATAATGTCAAAGGAAAGAGGAAATAAACATGAAAGACTTTTGAGTAGGTAGAATGTTCCTAGTTGCTTGCTCATTTTCAAACCAAAACATCCTTGCTATTTTCAAAACAAACACCAACACTTTCAAAACATCTTTAAAACTTAAAAACATTTTCAAAAGATCAACACTTTGTATACATTCTTACGAACGAGAATCATTACAAAGTTTTCCTAAACGATGGCACCTTTCAAAATACTTTCAAAAACCACACAAAACATATTTTCAAACAAAAGCAAGTGATCTAGCAAGCAACTAAGAATAGATAACTACGGATGAAAAGGGTGCTAATACCTTCCCTTTTCATAATCTACCTCCCGAACTCAAGAAAACATCTCAAAGGTCTTTCTTGTTCTTTTCAACCTTTCCTTTTGGATAAAATAAAAGCAAGTGGCGACTCTTGCTAACCGCAACATTTACGATCAAACGCAAAACAACCAAGTCAGTTCTCCCACCGTGTTACAGAACTGGCGACTCTGTTGGGGATAAAAAAAATTAAAAGTGATGTTACCTTAGGGCTATATCACATTTACTTGCTTTCATTGTTTGACTTGTATGATTTACATTTTGTTTCTTTGTTTGGGTTTGAATCCTCTACCCGTATTTGGGATACCTTATGGGTAAGTAGCAATACGTTGTGGAAACAGTGCGGGTATACCGACATGGTCTAAGTAATAACTATGTTAGTGTGACATATTTGTAGGTACCGGTAGCCCTTGAGTAGTCAAGGAGAATACGGAGCCGCTGAGTGATGTCATGAAGCACTAACTAACTTCTAGAACCTTTACTTGACCAACTTGGCCATTAGGACGTAGTGAGATGACCGGCTTTGATGCAGTCCGAAGTTGGTAGATACTCGATACTACACTCATTGAGGTTTGGTTTTTTGGGATATTTCGGTCGCCATTAAAGAGGCTTGCGCTGAAACAATTCCCGAGGAAACAAATCAGTGATATTGAGCTCCCTTAGAACCCAGTTACTATTTCTAGGACAGGTTTGAGCCAACTAAACTTCAAGAGGGTACTTACCTATGAGACTCCATGAAAGCCTAAACCTAAGGACTTGTTTGTTTTGTTTGTATATATTTACTTGTACATAACATCATAAACATCATAACATCATACTCATACTCACTAACCATTTCAAGGATTTTGGGATTTATCTTTGTTCTATTTTGTAGGACATGGATTTTATTCGCATGAAAACCATTCAAGTCAATCTCGTAAGGACCCCTCCTCAACTTAAAGAGTTAGCATCAAGGGTTCCTGAGAATTCTCCATTTACTGAAAGACATGGTCGCCTCCTAAACTTGGTTACCTCCAACACTGATGAGGATATGTTGAAGGTGCTCTTCCAATTCTTTGATCCTCTACACCATTGCTTCACATTTCCCGATTAACAACTTGTGCCAACTTTGGAAGAATTCTCCCAACTCTTGAGAATTCCCATTCTCAATCAACTACCCTTCAATGATAAGGAAAGAGATCCAAAACCAGAAGAGATTGCACAAGCCCTACACTTTCAACCGTCTGATGTCACAACTAATTGGGAAACAATGAGTGGTGTCAAAGGTTTCTTAGCCAAGTTCTTGTTGGATAAAATCAAAACTGTTGGAACTCCTTGGACTTGCAAGCTTTTGAGGAAATTGTGGCTCTCCTCATCTATGGGATGGTTTTGTTCCCAAATCCTGACCAACTCATAGATGTAAACGCTGTCAAAATCTTCATGTCTCGTAACCCGGTGCCTACTTTGTTAGGAGACATCTTTTTTACCCCAAAATTTTCCCTCTCATATTTCCCAAGACATTGCAAGAATAATCTCCAAGTGGCTCAAGATTGCTCAAGAGTTGGACAGTCAAATCATCTCCTAAGGCAGTCAACCTCAAATTAGGGTTTTGTGTTGCATCAAGGTACTTGCATCTAAATGACCTAAAGTGCTCCCCAATGTCCTAATATATTCTCAAGTTAATCCATGTCAAATTTCAAGCCTTGCAGAGGAAGTTTGGTCAGTCAATTGCTCAAAGGGTCCAAAAATCGATTGTGCTATGGCAAAAGTCAACTGTGACCTATAAACAGTCAAACTTCAAGATTTTTTGTCAAAATTCTCATTTTGAAAGATATTTCATCATTTGATCAAGGTTTGATCATGATTCATTAAGGATTTCTCAAAATTCATCAAGACTCAAAAGTTGCTAAATTAGGGTTTTGTAGGAAAAGTCAACTCAACTTTGACCAAGCATAACTTTCTTATACTTTATGAGAAATGACCCATCCAAAGCTCATTTTGAATATGATGCAATTTACTATAATCCATCTTCATACCCCAAGATCAAGCAATGCACTCACAAAAAGTTACAAATTTGGACATTATAGGTCATTTTTGAAAGTTAACAAAAACACCTTTTTTTCTAAAGCTTATAACTTGAGAATGGAATATCAAAATTAGATGATACCAAAAGGGTTGGTTAAAGGACATCTCAATATTTCTAAAAAGTCCAATAACACTTCCAAAAGTTCAAAATTGAAGAAGTTATGCATTGTTGAAGTTGGGCATTTTTGCAAAATTGCCAAAAGTCAACTATCCCCAAAACTTCAAATTTTGTCAAATGGGCCCATTCTTTTTCACTTGATTTGATCTTGTCACACTACACACGTGTCCTAGCTTCAGCCTTGTGTACATTTATTAATTTTTCTATTTTATTTGATTTTTTATTGAATTAATTCTTTTTAAATCAATTTAAATCAAATAAAATCCACATATTGATTACTTAGGATCTTTTTGGTTGTTATAGGTCTTAATTAACATCATGATCAGCATCAAATTCGTATCTCACCATATCATGAACAAAAAGATGGATTTTGGACAAATTTGGAAGGTTTTCAATGGTGAATCAAATCAAATCTCCAAGCCATAATGCACAAGGATTCAGTCCAAAATTGTTGACCTAATGCACTCCTTATTACATATACAATGCAAAGGCATGATAATTTGAGGGTAGAGGCTGCAGAATCACAAAAATCAAAACTTGAAAAAAGGTGGAAAAGCTTGAAACTGAAATCGTGCATAGAGGTATTTTCAAGGTCAAATTTCATCACCAATCCATTGTTGGACATCCACTGAAGTGAAGCCAACTCAAAACCAATCCCCATACACGTTCTAAAGCGCTCTAAGTCTCTGAAAATACCGCCTTGCATTTGAAATCGAAACTCCATGTTCTTGCATATTTTTGACAAAATCTTTGCATATTCATGATCCTTGTTCAATTTGCAAGCTTTCTGCATTAGCCAATTGTATTTATATGGCCTATAAGCCCCTAGCCGAATCTAGGGTTCTTGGTTTGTATTTTTGGGCGTTTCGTTTGCAGGTAAAATTGGGGCCATTAATGGACATAGACGTGCTCAGGAGGCCTAGACGATCATGACTATGGTCTTGGAATTGATTTTCATGGCCTAGGATAGATTTTAGGATTACCATCCGCATTTAGCTGCAGATATAAATCTGCAGGTAAACCAGGGCTGAGCGAGGAAGATGAAGACGTGGCCCTCCCTGGTTGGACGATTCAAATAATTCGCGCTTTTTCTTTTTTATTTAAGGCATATTAGTTTTGTTTCGAATATTATTATTATTGTTCATTCCACTAACAAACAAAACGCGCTGGCTGAATGTAGGAGACGTTGGCCAATGACTCACAGGATCTGGGTTCGAATCCCAGGTCCACCATATTACTTTGTATTATTTTTCAACAGTTTATTGGGTGTGAATTCAAACGCGTAGCATACCATGGTCCCTCATTCAGATGCTTGCCAGATGGCCCCAGGCCAAATCTGGTGGTCCAGATGGAGCGCGCATCATACTCTCAAGTCAATGGGCGTGCATGGGATCCAGAAAAGTCAGCGCAGGCTTGCACTATTGGGCCTTGAAAATTGCCACTCTCACCTCCAAATTGGGTCTGAACCCCCTCCCTGAGTTTCTCTATCTCATTCCTTTTTTATTATTCTATTTAATTGTTTTGTTTTATTATTTATTTACTAACTAACCAATCACTTTTTTTTCCTTTTAATAAAATTAAACCCAAAAAAAAAAAAACATTTTCATTATTAAAATTAATTTCCAGCATTTTTATTTTTGTTAATAAATACTAATTTAATTAATTTAGTTTAATTAGGAAATAACTTTAATATCTTTTGCAAATAATTAAAATTAATTTAGATAATTAGGTTTTACTAACTTTGATCAAATTTATTTTATTTCTTTAAATATCAAAAATCCAAAAATATCATTTTTATTAAATAATTAATTTGTTTATTAATTTAATAATTAATTTAGACCTAATTTCTTTTTAATTCAAAATAAACCAAAAAAAGATGCTTTCTTTCAAAAAGGGTCAAAACCCTAAAAAACTCGCATTCGATTTAATTTCCCGCACGCGTGCCATTTTATCATATTATTGTATCTGTTTCCCGGAATGTAATAGTTTAATAGGACTTTAAATTATTTTACCGCTTTATTTATTTTCCGCATTTTAATTTCAAGGGTTGTTTTTGGCGATGTAAATACCTGACGCCTTGTAATAGTTAGTTTTAATTCCCGCAATTTAATTTCCGTAACTTATAAACTATTAGATGTTTGGTAATAGGGAATGCATGACAAGATCAAATGTATAAACCTAAAATCAATATAGATAACCATTGACATGTACAAAGACAAAAAATAACTGAAAACAACACACTCGCACATGCGCACTCTTAGGGTACACCTCACTTGGTTGCCTTCGTACGTGGTCATTGAGTATAGGAAGTTTTAGAGGTCGCCCTCTTGTCCAAAGATCATAGTTTCCTCGAAACGATTACCTCGGAAAAATGATCTAAGACATTAGGGTTACCGCTAAGGCATCCTAACATTGCTTTAGTGACCACACGTCCCTTAATCGAATTGACCCTAAAACTCCAACGACGACGCTACCTACTCATCAATAGTGGGATAGCATTGTCTAAAGGACATTAGCACAGATTGATTCCATTTTCGAGTAGGTAGATGGTTCTTAAGTACTTGCTCTCTTCAAAACAAAATAAAAACTTTTCGCACTTACACTTTTCAAACAAAAACTTCATTCAAACCCACAAACACAAAGAAAAATCAAATTTTGAAAACACTTTGAGCAAGTACCTAAGATCCCGTGGATAACCACGGATAGAAAGGGTGCTAACACCTTCCCTTTCTATAATCTACCCCCCGGACCCGAGAAACATCTTGAAAAAGGAATTTTTCTGTGCTTTTTTCCTTTCCTTGTTGGATAAAATAAAAGACGGTGGCAAATCTTGCTTACCGCAACATTTTGCAAAAACAAATGCAAAACGCGAACCAGCATTCCAGAAACAGTCAATTCTTCCCACTGTATCACAACATCCTACATTCTTTTCACACTCGCACTATGAGGAAAAGATGTATCCTTATGTGTTGTACTCCTCTATTGGCAAGATGGTTTATTTCGCATCTTCCCCAATTTGTATTGAAGAACGAGCAAGGTTTAAGGTGGTCACATAGGTTGATGACGCTCAGACATTCAGATATTCATTGGTGTTCCCGATATGTGAAGAGTGTTACTATCATTGACCATTGTGGAGAATTCCCTAATGTCCCATTACTTGGCATTAGAGGAGGAATCACCTACAACCCCTGCTTAGCCTTAAGACAGTTTGGTTACGCCCGAAGGGATGGTCCACATGAGATGCTTATTCAAGGGTTGGTATTTGACTACGAGAATGACGATCAAGGTCACCGCCAGAGGTTTATCCGAGCTTGGAGGATGTTGAACAAGGTAGATAGAAAGATGTTGGGGCATAATAATTCCATCCCTCTTGAGCCTTATCTCAAATGGGTACGAGCCCGTGCTCAAAGTCTTATGATGCCTTACCCCTCCATTCTCCTGGTTATCAAAGAGATTATTGTGAAAGGAGATGTCCCATACACTATCCTGCATCCTGACATGCCCACCTCTCTCGAAGACTTGAAAAGGGATTGGATACAGCTTAAGGGGGAGTGAGACACTTTCGAGGCCCAATTATACGCCAGCGAGAAGAAAGTTATGGAACTCACCAAGCAGCTTCATGTGGAGCGGAGTCTGAACGCCTACATTGCACTAAAGAGGATGCGTTCAACTTTTTTATCTTAGAGTTTTTGTATTTCTTTGTAAGCCCAAAGAGGCATGATGTACTCAAACTTTGATTTATTAATATAATGTCTATTCATTTTTGTCTAAAGCAAATTTATATCTCTAATTTCCTTGAAGTCATTGCATATGCATCTTCACTCATTATCACATAAACAGACTTCTTACAACAGGTCTCCTCTTCTTTCTATTGTTTATTTCAGTAATATGGACATGGAACAGACGATAAAAGATCTCCAGGCGCATAATGCTCAGTTTCAACAAATGTTCTTGACTTTGGTAAAAGGACAAGAGGATTTGAAAACTTTGTTGATCGAAGAAAAGAAGAAGAAAGCAAAGAAATCAACCGGTGTTTTAAATCTAGGAAGAAGGTTCCCAGGTCCATCCAGATGGACCCTAAACTTCGCAACATCATCAGGTGAAAAGGATAATCAAGAAGGTAAAAACAAGGAAGTGATTGACCATCCAAAATATGAAGAGGAAGAAAAGGATAATTACTCTGAAGAGTAGTATCCTCCAGCTGATGAGAAGTACAAACATCTGGAAGAGCATCTAAGTGCAATAGAGATTCAGAAAGTGCTCGGGCTGGACTTTGAAGAGCTGGGTTTGGTGTCTGGGATTGTTATTCCATCAAAGTTCAAGGCATCAGTGTTTTCTAAGTACGACGGGGTTTCGTGTCCCAAGATGCACCTCCGATCTTATGTGAGGAGGATACAGCCTCACACTGCTAACAGAGATTTATGGGTCCACTTCTTTCAGGATAGTCTATTTGGGACTCAGCTTAATTGGTTTTATCAACTAGAGAGGGCCAATATCCATAATTGGGAAGACCTGGCCGCTGCTTTTTATAAACAGTATCAATACAACACAGACCTTGCTCCCACCCGTACTCAACTCCAAAGTATGACTATGGGTTCGAACAAGGATTTCAAAGACTACGCTCAGAAACGGAGGGAATTAGCGGGAAGAGTCCAGCCTCCCCTGTCTGACAGAGAGCTAGTAGACATATTTTTGGGTACCCTGTCTGGTCCTTTCTTTAATCATCTAATTGGAAGCTCCTCAGCCGGCTTCACTGAATTGATCTTGACCAAGGAAAGAGTGGAAGTTGGGATTAAGAGTGGGAAATCCAAAAGGATGCATCCTCCAGTGCCAAGAGAAAACCATTTATTGGGAAGAAAGAGGTGGGTGTTGTGTACCCTCAAAGGAATCAGGACAAAATTGAACATCGTCCAACGGTAGGGGCCGTCATGATCCTTACGCCTTCACCTACCCAACAAAGGAACAACCATCCTAGAACAGAAAGACCAGTAAGATAATTTACCCGGATAAATATGACGCTGTTGAGATCTAATCTGGTAACTTTGAAGGAAGCCCTAAAGAATCCCAACACCGCCTCTCCTTATTACAACCCTAATGCTCGTTGTGCTTACCATTCAGAAATTCCAGGCCATGATACCAAGAACTGCTGGGCTTTGAAAAACAAGGTGCAAGACCTTCTCGAGGCAAAAGAAATCGAATTTGATGCTCCTGAGATCCCAAATGTTATCACCGCTCCTATGCCCAAGCATGGTCGTGATGTTAACGATGTTGAAGATGATGTGTTTGTTACTGTTGTTGATGAACTTGTTACTCCTCTCCTGACCGTCAAGAGGAAACTATTGAAGGCCGATTTATTTCTGGGTTGTGGAGAAGGTTACCATCTCTATTTATCCCTACCCACTGGTTGTCATTTATTGAAAGTAGGTGTCCAGCGCCTGATGGATGACAAAGAGATTTTGTTTGAAAAGACTTTCGTTCCAACCATTTCTTACAAGGATGTTTCAATAGTAACCATTTCCGCCAATCCTTCCAGGGTCTCCACTAAAAGACCCGTTAGGATTACATCTGTTCCTAAGGTGACTCCACTGATAATTACTATGCCAGGGCCGATCCTGTACTCCTCAGATAAAACTGTCCCCTGAAACTATGGGAGTGACGTCTACTATCACGATGTCAAGCAGGATTGGCTGGCTGTTGAAGACTCAGTTTTTGAGAAGGTTGACCCCGACATTGGAAACATTGCGGGAACCAGCAAAATAACCCGAAGTGGAAGAGTATTCTCCCTTGAGATTGCTCCTCCGAAAACTGTTATCGGTCCTGCGATCATCCCTGTTTTTGTTCTTGTTGACACTACTACTACAGTCCCTATGGTTACCCCTACTGACACCCCTACCGCCGAGTAAACTGAGACTTGGGGCAAAGGCATTTTGGTTGAACCTGTCCGGATGAAGGCGTAATCAGTATCTATCCCAGAGGCCTCCAAGAAGGAGATGGAAGAAATTTTGAAAATTATAAAGAGAAGTGACTACAACATAGTCGAACAGTTAGGGCAGACTCCGTTAAAGATTTCTATGCTAGCTTTACTGTTGTGCTCCGAGGCTCATGCGAAGGCCTTGGTGAAATTTCTTAAAACTGCCCATGTACCACAAGAAACCTCTGCTGATCAGTTCAAATATTGTGTGGCCAGTTTAACAGCTGACAACGGTTTAGGCTTTTCTAATGCTGACCTGACACCTAGAGGGAGGAAACACAACGAGGAATTGCATGTCTCTGTCAAATGCAGGGGAACTACTTTGGCCCATGTCCTGGTTGATATTGGTTCATCTTTGACTGTGCTTCCTAAGAAAGCTCTGGATAGACTAGACTGTGAAGGTCTGACCTTAAAACCCAGCAATATAGTGGTAAGGACCTTCGACGGTTCAAAGAGAATGGTGCATGGGGAGGTAGACATCCCCATAAAAGTTGGAACTCAAACCTTTGATTCAACTTTCTATGTAATGGATATTCACCCCTCCTATTCTTGTTTGTTGGGCCGATCTTGGATTCATGAAGTTGGTGCAATTACCTCTACATTACATCAGATGCTGAAATACCCAACCAAGGGAAAAATCATTACTGTCCATGGAGAGGAAGAATATATGGCCATTCACCTGAAATCCTTCAGATACATGGAAATGGATGGTGAATTCATCGAAACTCTGTGTCAGCATTTCGAGGAAGTCCCACAAACAGTTGCAGCAACCAAGACTGTTTCCCAAGTTCCAAAGATTACCAGACCTCCGCTAAAGATGGCTTCTCTGAAAGATACCAAGGCAGTAGTCGAAGAAGGTGGGTGTAATATTTGGGGACAACTCCCGGATATTCCCTACAAATCTGAAAAATTTGGTTTGGGTTTCACTTCAGGAGCCCAGACAGCTGTTTGTCGTGCTCGTACCAAGGGACCACCTTTGCGGATTAGTAACCATGGAGTCAACGCAGTGGAGGATAGTGATGACAGCTATGACCTGGAAGAATGGATTTTCCCAACCATCAACGGAGGACTCACCAACTGAGAAGCCAAATATTTTGTCCCAATTACTTTTATCCAGAAGTAATTGTCTTTAAATTTTTGTCGGACTTGTAATAATTAAACAATTGAGACTTTTAAAATCTTGTGTCTTACCCGAGGCACAACGGTCTATTTGTAAGGGTTGTTACTTCATTTTAATATGTCATCAATGAATCATGGACTTTTTTGCATGCAAACTTTATGCTCTTTGTTTTTCTACATGTTTATTTTTTCAATAATAGTTATGCTCTTACACACACTCACATATCAAAATGCAGATCCACATCCACTCAGGATCCCATGGGTAACGATTCTGCTATGGCCTTTTGTGACTTTGAAAATTTGATCTACCAAGCTGAAGACGAAGGTGAGGAAGATTGTGAAGTGCCAGGGGAACTAGCCAGGTTACTACAACAGGAAGAAAGGGTCATACAGCCCCACGAAGAACAGGTTAACATAGTTAACTTAGGTACCGAAGAGGACAAGAAAGAAGTCAAGGTAGGATCCAATCTGGAACCCAGTGTTAAGAAGCATTTAACTCAGTTACTACATGACTATGTTGAGATATTTGCTTGGTCATACAACGACATGCCAGGACTTGACGCTAATATCATGGTCCATCGTCTATCGATAAAAGAAGACTACCCTCCGGTAAAACAGAAATTTCGTCGCATGCGGCCAGACATGTCAGAGAAGATCAAGACTGAAGTCATGAAACAATTCAACATTGGATTCTTAGTCGTCACCTCCTATCCACAATGGGTCGCCAATGTTGTTCTAGTGCCTAAAAAGGACGGAAAAGTACGCATGCATGTGGATTACCGAGATTTGAATAGGGCAAGCCCTAACAATGATTTCCCACTTCATCATATTGATATTTTGGTTGACAATACCGCACAGCATAAAGTGTTCTCATTTATGGATGGTTTCTCAGGCTACAATCAAATCAAAATGGCACCTAAGGACATGGAGAAAATGACCTTCGTCACACTGTAGGGCACATTCTGTTACAAGGTTATGCCATTCGGGTTGAAAAATGCTGGGGCAACTTATCAGTGCGCCATGGTAGCTCTATTTCACGATATGATCCATCACGAAATAGAGGTTTATGTGGATGACATGATAGCCAGATCTCAAACTAAAGAGGAACATCTTGACCATTTGCAGAAACTGTTTGAAAGGCTAAAGAAATACAAGCTAAGGTTGAACCCAAATAAATGCACATTTGGGGTGAGGTCTGGTAAACTCCTAGGCTTCATCGTTAGTGGTAAAGGTATCAAAGTGGACCCTGCCAAGGTGAAAGCAATACAAGAAATTCCTGCTCCTCGCACTGAAAAGGAAGTCATAGGATTCTTAGGACGACTTAACCACATCACCAGATTCATTTCTCACCTAACCGCTACTTGTGAACCAATCTTCAAATTACTGAAGAAAGATCAAGTAGTCAAATGGAATGATGAATGCCAAGCTGCCTTCGACAAGATCAAGGAGTTCCTTCAAGAGCCTCCTGTTTTGATGCCGCCAGTCGAGGGAAGACCTTTGATCATGTATCTAACTGTTTTGGAAAATTCAATGGGGTGTGTGCTGGGGCAGCATGACGAGTTTGGCCGAAAAGAGCATGTTATTTACTACCTGAGCAAAAAGTTTACCGACTATGAAACAAGATATTCACTGATCGAGAAAACTTGTTGCGCTCTGGCATGGGCTGCTCGACGGATGAGACAGTATATGTTGACCCATACTACCTTATTAATATCCAATATGGATCCAATTAAATATATATTCGAGAAGTCTGCCCTCTCTGGGAGAATAGCGAGATGGCAGATGATTTTGACTGAATACGACATTCAGTACACTACCCAAAAAGCAATAAAGGGTAGTGTGCTAGCTGATCACCTTGCTCATCAGGCTGTGGATGATTATCAATACGTGAAATTCGAGTTCCCAGATGAAGACATCATGATGGTAAACAATTGTGAAGAATTCAGACCATATGATGGACCAGAACAAGGATCCTGATGGGCCTTGGTTTTTGACGGAGCCTCCAACGCACTCGGTAATGGCATAGGTGTTGTAATCATATCCCCTGAAGGATGTCATACTCCCTTTACTATAAGACTTTGTTTCAACTGTAATAATAATATGGTAGAATACGAAGCGTGTATTTTTGGTCTCAAAGCTGCCATAGATTTGGGAATCAAGTCCTTAAGTGTATTTGGAGATTCAGTCTTAGTCATCAGTCAGATCAAAGGAGAATGGGACACGAAGCACCCTAACCTCATCCCCTATAAAGAACATGTGTTGACATTAATCCCACATTTCGAGGAAATTACCTTTGAGCATGTTCCACGAGAGGAAAATCAACTAGCGGATGCGCTAGCCACTATGTCATCCATGTTTAAACTCAAGTGGGGTAATGAGGCTGCCCAGATCACCATTGAATGGATGGACGAACCAGCTTACTGTCACGAGATCGATACTGAAAAGATAGTGGACAAGCCTTGGTTCCCTAAAGTTAAGAGTTATCTCGAGGCTCAAGAGTATCTGGGAGTATCTTCAGTCAATGATAAGAAGTTCTTGAGAAGATTCTCTACTAAGTTCTTCCTTAGTAATGGCATTCTCTACAAGCGCAACCACGACTTTGTTTTTCTTCGTTGCGCAGACAAGGTTGAGGAAGAAAAGATCATGGTTGATCTACATGAAGGCACTTTTGTCACCCATTCTAGTGGGCATACGATGGCTAAAAAGATCCTATGAGCAGGGTACTACTGGTCTACCATGGAAGCAGATTTCCATCAGCATTCACGAACCTGTCACAAGTGTCAGATCTACGCTGACAAAGTGCATATACCTCCAGTGCCTCTAAACATCATGACTGCTCCTTGGCCATTTGTGATGTGGGGCATCGACATGATTGGAGAAGTCAAACCTACAGCTTCTAATGGACACCACTTCATCTTGGTGGCCATTGACTATTTTACGAAGTAGGTTGAGGCAACTTCTTTCGCTTTTGTAATCAAGAATGTGGTGGAACGATTCATCAAAAAAAATATCATCTGTCGGTACGGTATCTCAGAAAGAATCATCACAGACAATGGTACGAATCTCAACAATAGTATGATCACCGTACTATATGTGCAATTCAAGATCCAGCACCATAATTCTTCTCCTTACCGCCCAAAGTTTAATGGAAATGTCGAAGCCGCAAATAAAAACATCAAAAAATCATACAAAAAATGACAGTAACCTACAAAGACTGGCATGAGATGTTACCATTTGCTCTCCATGGTTACCGTACCATGGCGCGCACATCAACAGGGGGTAACTCCCTTCTCCTTGGTATACAGCATGGAAGTTGTTCTACCAATTGAAGTCCAAATACCTTCTCTGAGAATCATAAAGGATGCAGGGCTGAATGAAGATGATTGGATCCAAACTCGACTTGACCAGTTGAACCTAATTGATGAGAAGAGGCTTACGGATGTTTGCACGGCCAGATGTACCAAAAACGTATGATCAAAGCTTTTAACAAAAAGGTTAGACGTCGGGTATATCAGGTTGTTGACTTGGTAATCAAGTGTATCATATTACCACAAGGTGATCCCAGGGGAAAATGGACTCCTACATACGAGGGACCATTTGTGATCAAAAGCATATTCTCTGGTGGAGCATTAATCTTAACCACTATGGATGGCGATGACCTTCCACACCCTGTAAACGCAGACATAGTCAAAAGATACTACGCATGTGTTGTACCCCAAAATTTGCCCTCCCATATTCTTCAAAGTTTTGACAAGCATCATCTCAATTTGCTCAAGTCTACTCAAGGGTTGCACAGTTCAAACACACTCCTAAGCCAGTCAAATTAGGGTTTTGGTTCTTGCAAGGAAGTTGAGGTTTTCAAGGTCTCAATCAAGTCCCACATGCCTATAAACATTGTCAAGCATCTACATGCCAATTTTTAAGGCTCACAAGGTCAAGTTGCACAGTCAAAAACCCTAATTGCTTCACAATCAACTGCAGGGGAAAAATGGTCATTTGGCAGTCAAAAGTCAAAATTTTTGGTAAACATCTTATTTTGAAGCCACAATCATCATTTGGTCAAGTCTTGACCATGATTCCACAAGCATGGCTCAAAAATCATCAAGATGCAAAAGTTTCCATTTTTGGACAGCTGAAAAGTCAACTATAACTTGACCAAGGCATAACTTTTTCATGGTTCATCAGAAAAATCCCATCCAATGCTCATTTTGAAGGGGATGACATTTCCTACAACTCATCTTCACATTCCAAGTCCAAGAAATGCTCTCACAAAAGTTATCAATTTCAACATTATAGGTCATTTTCAAAAGTCAACAAAAAGGCACTTTAAGTCAAAGACCATAACTTGAGATTGGTAAATCAAAATGACATGGGACCAAAGACATTGGTTAAAGGACTTCAAGACCTTTCCAAAATGTCCAAGAACATGTTCATATGATCAAAATTAAGCAAGATATGTATTGGAGAAGTTGGGAAATTTTTGTGAAATGGCAAAAGTCAACTATCCTTGAAACTTCATTTTTTGACAAAAGGGCCCACTTCCTTCCACTTGATTCAGCCTTGTCATGCCACCCACGTGTCCCATGATTAATTTCAAGACCAAACTTTTATTTTTTTTCATTTTTATTTAATTTTTATGGATTTAATTCATTTTAATCCATAATAATTCAAATAAAATCAAAAAAATTAAAAGAATGGTATCTTGTGGTTTGAATGGCTTTCATACAGCATATTCTAGTTGCCAAATTCGTGCCAAGCTCAATTATGCATAAAATTCAAAATTTGAACAAACTTGGAAAGTTCCTTTAATGGTGGTTATGAAGAATCTCAAAACATCATTGCAATAGGATCATTGGCTCATAATGTGACTTATTCTCATTCATACCTACATATGCAAGTGTGACAAGCCTCATTCACGACCTAGAGATCACTGAAACAGCCAGAACAAAAACTCAAAATTTGTCAAAAAGTGGGAGATCTAAAACTGTGTTGCAGGCACTTTGAGATCAAAAGAAGCACGTAGTCTTCCTTATTGCCATACCCTGAAGCTAAATAGACCTTTACCACGCCTTGAGACTCCATATCAAGCACTGTAAGTCATCACAAACTCGCCTCT
Organism: Vicia faba; assembly: GCA_948472305.1. NCBI lineage: Eukaryota > Viridiplantae > Streptophyta > Magnoliopsida > Fabales > Fabaceae > Vicia > Vicia faba. The sequence continues at coordinate 250,004,526 of OX451736.1, read as the reverse complement.
GAACATGAAATTAGATTTCTTTATTCTTGCGTTTTTTCTCAAAAAAGTTAGCATATTCATACTCCTTGATTGATTTCCAACATGACTGCATTAGCCAATTTTATTGTTAGGCCCTGAATCATGATGCCCGATTCTAGGGTTCACGTTCTTGTGTTTTAGGCATTTATGTTTCAGGGAAAATCAAGGCCAGCCAAGAGCATAGATGTGATCAGGAGACTTGGACGAGACCAACCATGGTCTTAGAATGGATTTTTGAGGCCTAGGGACGATTCTAGGACAAGCCTACGAAACTACCTGCGGATAAAAATCCGCAGCTAAATAACCAGGAATTGTGAGGAAGAAGATGATGATACGTCACAACATGATTGGCCCGTTTGAAAGTCACGCGCGTTTTTTTGTTTTTTAGGCATAGGCGTTGATTTACAAATATATTAACCATTTCTTATTATTATTTCAAATGAAACATGCAGCACAACTGGATAAGGCGTTGGTGTAGTGAGCGCTGGGACCTGGGTTCGATTCCCAGGTCCCCCAAAATTCCATATCATTTTTTCTTATGTGTTTGTGTGCAGGATGCCCAGTGCGTTTCACCATGAACCTTCAGCGTTCCACATGCCAAGTGGCCATGATCATCAATCCAAGGGCCAAAAAGTGATGAACACTATATTCTCCAGTCAACGTGCTCCAGGAAATCTCCAAAAGTCAACAAGGCTGGTTAATGGGCCAGCAATTTCCAGGCTTCACACCTCCATTGGGCCATCAATACCCCCATTTGTTTTCTATTTCTTTTTTCTATTTTCCTTTTCTTTTTATTTTCTTTAAGTAATTATTATTAGTATTGTTTAATTAATTAACATAACTAATTTTTCCCATAAAATTCAGAAAACCAAAAAAAAACATTTTATTATTTATTAACTTATTTTGTAAATAAATTCTAATATTAATTAATTAGTTGTGTAATTAGAACAATTTTAACATCTTTTTTAATAAGTAAAATTAATTTAGAATTAGGTCTTTCACTTTCAATTTTTTAATTTCCCTTTTTTATTTTATTTCATAAAAAAACATAAAAATACAAAAAAAAACATTTTTTTCTTTTTTAATAAATTAATTAATTAGTTATTAGTTCTAACTTTATTTAATTGCAAAAAAAAAGGACAAAAATTCAATTTCTTTCTCAAAAGGGTCAACACCCTAAGGACGTTCCCGAGTAAATTTCTATTCGCGCGTATTTCTTTATTTTGATTATATTTATGTATCTGTACAGAGTATGTAATAGTTAATTAGGATTTTATCGCCTTATTTAAATTCTCGCACTTTATTTTCAAAACGGGTTTTTGTTTTTGGCGATGTATAGACCCGCGCCTTGTAATAGCTAGATTTACATTTCTGCAATTTATTTTCCGCACTCCTAACTGTTAAAAAATGCATGAAAGAATGTATGACAAATAAAATCAATCCGTAGCTCACAAATAACATGTACAAGACAAACATTAACTGAAAAACAACACATATGCACATACCACTCCTAGGGTACGCCTCACTGGTTGCCTCGAATGTGGTCATCAAGTATAGGGTGTCTTAGAGGTCGCCCTTCTGTCTAAAAGATCCAGTCGCCTCGAAACGGTTTCCTCGGATAAAAAGGATCTAGGACATTAGGGTTACTTCTAAGGTGTCCTACCATTGCTTTGGTGACCACACATGTCCCTAACCATCGAATTGACCCGAATACCTCCAACGATGGTGCTACCTATCTCTCAATGGTGGGATAGCACTATCTAAAGGACTCTTACACAGCATAATTCCTTAGAGTAGGTAGATTTCTCTTAAGTACTTGCTCTTTTCAAAACAAACAAAAATACTTTTCACACTCACACTTTCTAAAAGTTTTCAAACAAATTTTTCATACACTCTTGAGGACTCATACAAGAGTTACTTAGAAATTTTTCAAACGAAACTTTTTTTTAAAACCCACACACACTTGAAAAGCAAACAAATCTTTTTGAAAACATAAGAGCAAGTACCTAAGAGCCCGTGGATAACCACAGATAGAAAGGGTGCTAACACCTTCCCTTTCTATAAATCTACCTCCCGAACCGAGAAACATTCTCGAATAAGGAATTTTGCTGTGCTTTTGTCCTTTCCATGTTGGAGAACATAAAAGACGATGGCGACTCTTGCTTACCGCGATATTTCGCGAACCAGCTTAAAAAACAGTCAGTTTTATTTCCACCGATCACAGAACTGGCGACTCTGCTGGGGACTTTAATAAAGTGGGGTGTACCTTAGGAATAGTTCATCATCATGTTTTCAATTGTTTGACCTGTTTGCTTTAATATTGTGGGCCTGTTTTGGGAGTTTCATAGATCCTAACCCGGATCTGGGGGATACCTTCTTAGAAAGTAGCAACAAACTGTGAGGGAACTGTGTGGGGTATACCGACACGGTTGAAGCAATTTGCTACGTTGATGTGGCACTTTGGTGAGTACCGGTAACCCTTGAGTCAAGTCAAGGAGAGTACGGGGCCGCCGCATGGTGTCGTGAAGCATCAACTGACCTTAGGAACCTTACTTGAACCATCCTGGCCTCTTTAGGGATAGTGAGATGACCGGCTTTGGTGCAGTCCGAAGTTGGTTGATACTCGATACTACACTCATTGAGGGTTGTTTTCTTGGAATATTTTGATCGCCGGTATAGTGGCTAAATCAAAACAATGAACACAGAAAACAACCCAATGATATTGAGCTCCTTAGAACCCGGTTACTTTTGATAGGACAGGTTTTTGAGCCCACCAACTTCAAGAGGGTAGTACCTAGACCTCATGCTGGCCTAAACTCTAAGGGATGTCTGATGTGACTTGTGTGCCTTATCATGTTTTCTCTTTGTGAATACTTGTGGTGTGTTTTATCATAACATCATACCATCATACCATTGCATGCATCCTGCATAAGGACTAACCTGTATACATTTTGCATAAGGATTAACCCATTTCAAGGATCTCAAGGGTCTGTGATGCAGGTCATGATGAACCAACTGTCTAGCAAGGGGCAAAGGGGATTTATTTTCCTCTAGCCAAGGTTGATAACTTGAGTCAAGGGCTATGACCCACTCGATATGGTGAGCTTTGACTCTTGAAGAAGGGCTTTCAACAACATGAAGTTCCTCCAATCAAGCTACAGTATTCAACTTCTAACAAGTTTCTCTGTTTACCCCGCGAGATCCTTGAAAACATTGCATGCATAAATCATGCGCATTCCATGCATCATGTGCATAACATATACCCTTTTTCTACAGGTTGCTTAATCTTCTTCGCTGTTTATTTCAACAGTCATCATGAATCTTGAACCTACTACCGAGCAAGCTATCAAGGCCCTCCAGGCCCAGAACGCCCAGTTTCAAGAGCTGGTCATGAGCTTAGCCCAAGGACAACAGGAGTTGAAGGCTTTGCTCCTGAAGAAGAAGAAGAAGAGGACTGTGTTGTTCAACACTGGACGCAGACTCGGGAATACGCTGCAGAATGAAGCTGAGCTGACTACTCCATCTGTTGGGGAAGGCAGTCACCAGGAGGGAGGGGTCCCTAGTCCCGTGGTCTCTGACACTGAGACAGATTTCAATGATGAATAGTACCCTCCTGCTGAGGATAGGTACAAACAGCTGGAGGACCGGTTAAATGCTATGGAGATTCAACGTGTGCCTGGGTTGGATTTTGGAGACTTAGGGTTATCTTCTGGGGTGGTGATCCCACACAAGTTCAAGGCGCCTGCCTTTGTGAAGTACGACGGGGCTTCCTGTCCTAAGTTGCACCTCCGTTCTTATGTAAGGAAGATCCAACCTTACACTGCAGACAAGAACCTATGGATCCATTTCTTCCAGGAGAGTCTTTCAGGGACTCAACTCGAATGGTTCTATCAGCTAGATGGAACCAATATTCGTAACTAGGAGGACTTGGCTACTGCTTTTTATAAGCAGTATCAGTACAATTCCAACCTCGCTCCTACGCGTACCCAACTCCAGGGTATGTCGCTTGGGACGGGTGAAGGTTTTAAGGAGTACGCACAGAAGTGGAGAGACCTGACTGGCTGGTTGCAGCCACCGTTGACTGACCGTGAACTCGTGGACATGTTCTTGGGGACCCTGTCTGGTCCGTTCTTTAACCACCTGATTGGTAATTCCTCTGCTGGGTTTACAGACCTGATCCTGACTGGTGAGAGGATTGAAGCTGGTATCAAATCGGGGAAGATACAGAAAGGTGCCTCCTCGAGCTCTGAAAAGAAGCCCTTCAAGAAGGAAGCTAGTGTTGTGTATGGTCCCAGGAGACAGAATAAACCAGAACGCCGCCAAGCTGTTAACGCGGTGGTAATTTCAAAGCCTGCTACTGCTCCTCAGCAATTCAACCAGCCAAGAGTTGAGAGGCCCAAAAGACAGTATACTCGGCTCAGCATGACCCTGTCTCATATTCTGCCGCAACTGCTGTCAACCAATCTGGTAACTGTCAAGGAAGCTCCGAAGGTTGTAAACACAACATCTCCAAAGTATAACCCCAACGCCCGCTGCGCTTATCACTCTGATGGCCCGGGGCATTCTACTGATGATTCTTGGGCTCTGAGGAATAAGGTTCAAGACCTTATTGATGCTAAAGAGGTTTAGTTCGAGGCGCCCGAGAGGCCTAATGTGGTGACAGCTCCCATGCCCAACCATGGAGTAAATGCTATCAGGATGGATGATGAAGTGGAAGAATTCGAATTCGACAGTTGGATCTACCCAATGACCGAAGATGGACCAAGCAACTGGACTGCCAAAGACTCCATACCTGTTACTTTTTTCACTCAGTAATGAATTCCTTTGTTTTAAAGTTGTAACGAACAATAATTTGAAACTTTATGGCCCGGTGTCTTACCCGGGGCACCGTGGTTTCATTTGTAAGGGCTTATTATTTGTCACTTTCATATATCATGAATAAAAGCATTGGACGTTTTCACATTTCAAATCTTACGCTCCCTTTCTTTCTTTATATTGCAAAACATCTATATTTACACACACTCACTTATACATGTTCCAATCCACTCTGGATCTCACTGGTAACGACTCTGCTACCGCCAATTGTGACTTCGAAAATCCGATCAACTTATCCGAAAACGAAGGTGAAGATGATTGCGAAGTGCCTGGTGAGCTTGCAAGACTGCTACTCCAGGAAGAGAGGGCCATTCAGCCACATGAAGAGCCAGTGGAAACGGTAAATCTGGGTACTGAGACAGACAGAAAGGAAGTCAAGATCGGTGCCAATCTGGAGGCTAGTGTGAAACAACGGTTGATTCAGATGCTGCATGACTATGTGGAAATCTTTGCCTGGTCTTACGAAGACATGCCTGGGTTGGATACTGACATTGTGGTTCATCACCTGCCTACCAAGGAAGACTGCCCTCCGGTTAAACAGAAGGTACGTCGTATGCGTCCAAAGATGTCCGAGAAAATCAAAGCTGAGGTTATGAAACAATTTGACGCCGGTTTTCTAGCAGTGACTTCTTACCCTCAGTGGGTTTCCAATGTGGTTCCAGTGCCGAAGAAAGATGGTAAGGTCCGAATGTGTGTTGATTACAGGGATTTGAACAGGGCGAGCCCCAAAGATGATTTCCCTCTACCTCACATCAACATTCTGGTTGACAACACTGCTCAGCATAAAGTATTCTCCTTCATGGACGGCTTCTCCGGTTATAATCAAATCAAGATGGCTCCTGAAGACATGGAGAAGACCACTTTTGTTACTCAGTGGGGCACCTTTTGCTACAAGGTCATGCCTTTTGGGTTGAAAAATGCTGGGGCAACCTACCAACGTGCCATGGTTGCTTTGTTTCATGATATGATCCATCATGAGATAGAAGTATATGTCGATGATATTATTGCAAGGTCCCAAACTGAGGAGGAACACCTTGACCATCTACAGAAGCTGTTTGACCGTCTGAAGTTGTACAAGCTGAGGGTGAACCCGAACAAGTGCACCTTCGGGGTAAGATCTGGAAAACTACTAGGGTTCGTCGTGAGCGACAAAGGTATTCAAGTGGACCCTGCCAAAGTGAAATCCATACAAGAGATTCCAACTCCCAAGACAGAGAAGGAAGTCAGAGGCTTTCTAGGACGGCTGAACTACATTGCCCGATTCATCTCACATCTAACTGCTACCTGTGAACCAATCTTCAAACTACTGAAGAAAGATCAAGTAGTACGTTGGAACGATGAATGTCAGGCCGCTTTCAACAGAATCAAAGAGTATCTCCAAGAACCACCCATTCTTATGCCACCGGTTGAAGGGAGACCTCTAATCTTATACTTGACGGTACTGGACAACTCAATAGGGTGTGTGCTGGGGAAGCATGACGAGTCTGGCCGAAAAGAGCACGCCATTTATTACCTTAGCAAAAATTTTACCGACTGTGATACCCGATACTCACTGCTCGAGAAAACTTGTTACGCTTTGGTATGGGCTGCTCGCCGGCTAAGGCAGGATATGTTGACTCACACTACTCTGTTGATTTCAAAAATGGATCCAATCAAGTACATCTTCGAAAAGCCTGCCTTGTCCGGAAGAATAGCGAGATGGCAAATGATCCTGACACAATACGATATCCAGTACACAATTCAAAAAGCAATCAAGGGAAGTGTATCAGCAGACCATTTGGAACACCAAGCAGTGGGTGACTACCAATCTATGAACTTTGAATTTCCAGACGAGAATATCATGGTAGTGACTGATTGTGAAGTACCTGGACCGGATGAAGGACCTGAGGAAGGATCCCGATGGTCTATGAACTTTGACGGAGCCTCGAACGCTTTGGTTAACGGTATCGGCGCTGTGATCATATCCCCTAAAGGCACTCATACTCCACTCACCGCCCGGCTATGTTTCAACTGCACCAACAACATGGCGGAGTATGGGGCATGTATCATGGGTCTTCAAGCTGCAATTGACTTAAGGATCAAGTTTATGAGTGTCTTCGGAGATTCCGCTCTCGTGATCAACCAGATCAAAGGAGAGTGGGATATGAAACACCCAAACCTTATTCCTTACAAAGAGTGTGTGTTGACGTTGATCCCCCACTTCGAGGAGATAACTTTTGAACACTTCCCAAGAGAAGAGAATCAGTTGGCGGACGCGTTGGCTACAATGTCTTCTATGTTCAAAGTCAAATGGGATAACGAAGCTCCCCGGATCATTATCTGGAAGTTGGACGAACCTGCATATTGCTGTGATCTTGAGGCTGAAGAGGTAACTGAAAAACCTTGGTATCATGAAGTGAAAAGGTACTTGGAAGCTCAAGAATACCCCGAGGGTGCATCTGTTAATAACAAGAAGTTCCTGAGAAGGTTCGCAGCAAAGTTCTTCCTCAGCAATGGCATTCTCTACAAGCGAAACCATGATTCAACTTTACTGCCTTGTGTGGATAAGACTGAAGCAGAAAGGATCATGGCAGAGCTGCATGAAGGTACCTTCGGAACACATTCCAGTGGACATACTATGGCAAAGAAAATCCTTCGGGCAGGATATTTCTGGTCCACAATGGAAGCTGATTGTTACCAACATTCTCGGACGTGTCACAAATGCCAGATCTATGCTGATAAGGTGCACGTTCCTCCAGTTCCCCTGAACGTCTTGACAGCACCTTGGCCTTTTGCAATGTGGGGCATTGATATGATCGGCGAGATCAGACCTACGGCATCCAACGGGCATCGCTTCATCCTGGTAGCAATTGATTACTTCACGAAGTGGGTTGAAGCAGCTTCCTATGCTACCGTAACCAAGAACGTCGTGGCACGGTTCATTCAGCATAACCTGATCTATCAATACGGTGTACCTGAGAGGATCATTACAGATAATGGTACCAATCTTAACAACAAGATGATCACCGAGCTCTGCGAACAATTCAAGATACAGCACCACAACTTTTCTCCCTACCGGCCGAAGATGAATGGGGCTGTAGAAGCAGCAAATAAGAATATCAAGAAGATTGTGCAGAAAATGACAGTGACCTACAAAGATTGGCACGAGATGTTACCGTTTGCTCTTCACGGGTACCGTACCTCAGCGAGGACGTCAACAGGGGCAACACCTTTTTCCTTGGTCTATGGCATGGAGGCAGTTTTGCCTATTGAAGTCCAGATACCCTCTCTCCGGATAATGAAGGATGCAGGTTTGAGCGAAGATGACTGGATCCAGACTCGACTTGATCAATTAAATCTAATTGACGAAAAGAGACTCACTGTTATTTGTCATGGTCAGACGTACCAAAAATGGATGATCAGGGCATTTAACAAGAAAGTCAGACGACAAGAGTATCAAGTCAGAGACCTGGTAATCAAGCGCATCATTCTTCCTCAAAGTGATCCCAGGGGAAAATGGACCCCTACGTACGAAGGGCCATTTGTGGTTAAACGTATCTTCTCAGGAGGAGCTATGATTCTAACTACCATGGACGGTGACGGCCTTCCTCACCCCGCCAATTCAGACATAGTAAAAAGATACTATGCATGAATAAAGACCCGCTAGGTTGACACACCTAGGCAAAAATAAGGGCTTCCCGGCGAACCAAAAGGGTTCGGGCAAAAATAAGGGATGAAAAGAAAAAAAATATGTACACCCGGCAAGTCGAAAACCTGAAAAGGCGGCTTGGGCAAAAATGGGTATCCCGGTGGACTGAAAACCCGAAAGGGCAGTCCAGGCAAAAGTTAGGGATAAGCGTAATACTATGTCTCATTGGATCACCTTGCATCCAGAATCCGGTATTAACTATCAGGTTCAGACGGCATCAATCAATCAGCTTCATCTTCAACTAAGCAGCAAAGTGATGAGACGCTTGAAGACATAAAGGCAATAGCAGAGTTGGAACCCAGTGGGATTATTTTCACATAGCTGTTTTGTTTTCCTTTTCATAAAATTGTATAAACTCTGTTGTTCGGCGGTGTTCTCTTACTAGGACGTCAGCCTCTTGTACATAAATGCCTATTTACAGGCAAATTCAAAATCAATACAAATCCATTTTTTCAGACAAATTGCCATTTGTTTTTCCTTTTTCTATTTTGTTTTGCAAAGAACGTCCAATGTTCATTTTTTATATATGCATTTGACACTAATTGCTGACTCATAAATATTTGCATACGAAACAAAGGACTAATTACAGGTGACATCAAAAACAAGGGGCAATAATGAGTTGTCTAAGCAATCTAGTTGCTCTGTCCACCAAGGTACCAAGGTAGGTTCGGCTGAAGAACGCAACCAGGATACCTTCACTCCCCCCAGAGTAAGACCAATCAACAATACTCTCCCCGAGCAGAGTTGGTCTTCCATCAGCCCTGAAAAGGCACAGTATCTCCAGCAAGTCAGCGACACTCTCCCCAAGCAGAGTTAGGTTACTGTCAGCCTTAAGGAAGTTGGGTATCCCCAGAAAATCTCAATATTCCCCAGCGGAGTATGCAGATATTCCTTAACAAGCATCCCCGGCAGTCTTAATATAAGATTGTTCCCCGGCGGAATACCAGACACCCAGTGGGGCCATTCCCCAGTACAGTTCAAAAGTTTCCCCAGGATAGTTGTATCAATCTCCCCAGTAGATTCTGGAAGCTTATCCTCAGTAGATTCTGGAAGCTTGTCCCCTGCAGAGTACGAACGCATCTCCCCGGCTTTATTCAAAGGTTATTCCTCACTAGAGCTTATAACTGGGTTATCCTCAGCTAATTACCATGGAAAGATCGTCCTCGGCGAAGTTCTTCCTATCCCCCAGCAGAGTTCATCAAAGTTCCCCAACATAACACATCAACGGAATCCCCAGCGGAGTTATCATCAAATTCTCAGCGAAACATCTCTTCCCCACAGAGTATTTCCCCGCAGAGTAATCTCTTCAACAAGTTTATTCCCCAACGGAGTCATCTTCTCCTGCCGGTTTATTCTTGCAATCATCATCCCCAGCAGAAATGAAGAACTTCACTCTTCAACATCAGCCCAGGATTCAACTTCCCGGCATTCGTCAAGGATTTATTTTCCTAGACGAAAATACATTCATAAACATCACATCTTCATACATGACGCATGCATATACGCATCATAAACACACAATCTCATTTATTCTTGAGAACCTCATGACATCATGCATTTCATACATCATGACATTGCATACAACTGATGTTTTGCCTTTTCAGGAAAAAGGTCAATCCAAAGATGATTACTATCAATTGTCGCAATTCCAGATTCGATTCCTGTATCCAGCCAAGGCATATCTGTTGACGACAAATTCCAGATTCGACTCCTGTATCCAGCCAGGGCATATCTGTAGACGACCAATTCCAGATTCGATTCCTGTATCTAGCCAGGGCATATTTGTGAGTAGATTCGATTCCTGTATCCAGCCAGGGCATGTCTGCATGAAGAGTTTAGAGATTCGATACCTGTATCCAGCCAGGGCATAACTGTAGATGACTAATTCCAGATTCGATTCCTGTATCTAGCCAGGGCATATCTGAAGAGTTTGAAGATTCGATACCTGTATCCAGCCAGGGCATATCTGTAGATGACTAATTCCAGATTCAATTCCTGTATCTAGCCAGGGCATATCTGAAGAGTTTGAAGATTCGATACCTGTATCCAGCCAGGGCATATCTGTAGATGACTAATTCCAGATTCGATTCCTGTATATAGCCAGGGCATATCTGAAGAGTTTGAAGATTCGATACCTGTATCCAGCCAGGGCATATCTGTAGATGACTAATTCCAGATTCGATTCCTGTATCTAGCCAGGGCATATCTGTGAGTAACTGATTGTAGATTCGACACATGTATCTAGCCAGGGCATGTCTGCATGAAGAGTTTAGAGATTCGATTCCTGTATCCAGCCAGGGCATATCTGTAGATGACTAATTCTAGATTTGATTCCTGTATCTAGCCAGGGCATATCTGAAGAGTTTGAAGATTTGATACCTGTATCCAGCCAGGGCATATCTGTAGATGACTAATTCCATATTTGATTCCTGTATCTAGCCAGGGCATATCTGTGGGTAACTGTTTGTAGATTCGATACCTGTATCCAGCCAGGGCACGTCTGTAAGCAACCTTTTGAAGTTCCAGATTCGATACCTGTATCTAGCCAGGGCATATCTGTGAACGATTGATTGTGGATTCGACACCTGTATCTAGCCAGGGCATATCTGCATGAAGAGATTGAAGATCAACACCTGTAACAGGCCAGGAAACCATCTTCCTTTCTCAAAGTACGCAAGTTCTTGCTAAGGAATCTCTTACGCGATCGACAACCTCCCGATGGCATCTTTAAGCCCATCTCCACAACTATCCACCATATCTCCAAATGGCATCTATAAGCCTATCCTCTTATCCACCATCTCTCCAAATGGCATCTGTAAGCCCATTCCCGCTATCACCTTGCTGATACTCTACTATGTGAGTGCAAATTTCTGGGCACTCTAGTGTTCAATCATCTTCCACCCTCGGATCACGAAAGGCACACAAGCCAATCTACATCCTCAGGTCTAAGAAGATTGAACAGGGGCAACTGTTGTACCCCAAAATTTGCCCTCCCATATTCTTCAAAGTTTTGACAAGCATCATCTCAATTTGCTTAAGTCTACTCAAGGGTTGCACAGTTCAAACACCCTCTTAAGCCAGTCAAATTAGGGTTTTGGTTCTTGCAAGGAAGTTGAGGTTTTCAAGGTCTCAATCAAGTCCCACATGCCTATAAACATTGTTGAGCATCTACATGCCAAGTTTCAAGGCTCACAAGGTCAAGTTGCACAGTCAAAAACCCTAATTGCTTCACAATCAACTGCAGGGGCAAAATGGTCATTTGGCAGTCAAAAGTCAAAATTTTTGTAAACATCTTATTTTGAAGCCACAATCATCATTTGGTCAAGTCTTTACCATGATTCCACAAGCATGGCTCAAAAATCATCAAGATGCAAAAGTTTCCATTTTTGGACAGCTGAAAAGTCAACTATAACTTGACCAAGGCATAACTTTTTCATGGTTCATCAGAAAAATCCCATCCAATGCTCATTTTGAAGGGGATGACATTTCCTACAACTCATCTTCACATTCCAAGTCCAAGAAATTCACTCATAAAAAGTTATCAATTTCAACATTATAGGTCATTTTCAAAAGTCAACAAAAAGGCACTTTAAGTCAAAGACCATAACTTGAGATTGGTAAATCAAAATGACATGGAACCAAAGACATTGGTTAAAAGACTTCAATACCTTTCCAAAATGTCCAAGAACATGTTCATATGATCAAAATTGAGCAAGATATGCATTGGAGAAGTTGGGAAATTTTTGTGAAATGGCAAAAGTCAACTATCCTTGAAACTTCATTTTTTGACAAAAGGGCCCACTTCCTTCCACTTGATTCAGCCTTGTCATGCCACCCACGTGTTCCATGATTAATTTCAAGACCAAACATTTATTTTTTTTTTCATTTTTATTTAATTTTTATGGATTTAATTCATTTTAATCCATAATAATTCAAATAAAATCAAAAATATTAAAAGAATGGTATCTTGTGGTTTGAATGGCTTTCATACAGCATATTCTAGTTGCCAAATTCGTGTCAAGCTCAATTATGCATAGAATTCAAAATTTGAACAAACTTGGAAAGTTCCTTTAATGGTGGTTATGAAGAATCTCAAAACATCATTGCAATAGGATCATTGGCTCATAATGTGACTTATTCTCATTCATACCTACATATGCAAGTGTGACAAGCCTCATTCACGACCTAGAGATCACTGAAACGGCCAAAACAAAAACTCAAAATTTGTCAAAAAGTGGGAGATCTAAAACTGTGTTGCAGGCACTTTGAGATCAAAAGAAGCACGTAGTCTTCCTCATTGCCATACCCTGAAGCTAAAGAGACCTTAACCACGCCCTGAGACTCCATATAAAGCACTGTAAGTCATCACAAACTCGCCTCTGAACACGAAATTAGATTTCTTTATTCTTGCGTTTTTTCTCAAAAAAGTTAGCATATTCATACTCCTTGATTGATTTCCAACATGACTGCATTAGCCAATTTTATTGTTAGGCCCTGAATCGTGATGCCCGATTCTAGGGTTCACGTTCTTGCGTTTTAGGAATTTATGTTTCAGGGAAAATCAAGGCCAGCCAAGAGCATAGATGTGATCAGGAGACTTGGATGAGACCAACCATGGTCTTAGAATGGATTTTTGAGGCCTAGGGACGATTCTAGGACAAGCCTATAAAACTACCTGCGAATAAAAATCCGCAGGTAAATAACCAGGAATTGTGAGGAAGAAGATGATGATACGTCACAACGTGATTGGCTCGTTTGAAAGTCACGCGCGTTTTTTTGTTTTTTAGGCATAGGCGTTGATTTACAAATATATTAACCATTTCTTATTATTATGTCAAATGAAACATGCAGCACAGCTGGCTAAGGCATTGGTGTAGTGAGCGCTGGGACCTGGGTTCGATTCCCAGGTCCCCCAAAATTCCATATCATTTTTTCTTATGTGTTTGTGTGCAGGATGCCCAGTGCGTTTCACCATGAACCTTCAGCGTTCCACATGCCAAGTGGCCATGATCATCAATCCAAGGGCCAAAAAGTGATGAACACTATATTCTCCAGTCAACGTGCTCCAGACAATCTCCAAAAGTCAACAAGGCTGGTTAATGGGCCAGCAATTTCCAGGCTTCACACCTCCATTGGGCCATCAATACCCCCATTTGTTTTCTATTTCTTTTTTCTATTTTCCTTTTCTTTTTATTTTCTTTAAGTAATTATTATTAGTATTGTTTAATTAATTAACATAACTAATTTTTCCCATAAAATTCAGAAAACAAAAAAAAAAACCATTTTATTATTTATTAACTTATTTTGTAAATAAATTCTAATATTAATTAATTAGTTGTCTAATTAGAACAATTTTAACATCTTTTTTAATAAGTAAAATTAATTTAGAATTAGGTCTTTCACTTTCAATTTTTTAATTTCCCTTTTTTATTTTATTTCATAAAAAAACATAAAAATACAAACAAAAAAAAACATTTTTTTCTTTTTTAATAAATTAATTAATTAGTTATTAGTTCTAACTTTATTTAATTGCAAAAAAAAGGACAAAAATTCAATTTCTTTCTCAAAAGGGTCAACACCCTAAGGACGTTCCCGAGTAAATTTCTATTCGCGCGTATTTCTTTATTTTGATTATATTTATGTATCTGTACAGAGTATGTAATAGTTAATTAGGATTTTATCGCCTTATTTAAATTCTCGCACTTTATTTTCAAAACGGGTTTTTGTTTTTGGCGATGTATAGACCCGCGCCTTGTAATAGCTAGATTTACATTTCTGCAATTTATTTTCCGCACTCCTAACTGTTAAAAAAAATGCATGAAAGAATGTATGACAAATAAAATCAATCCGTAGCTCACAAATAACATGTACAAGACAAACATTAACTGAAAAACAACACATATGCACATGCCACTCCTAGGGTACGCCTCACTGGTTGCCTCGAATGTGGTCATCAAGTATAGGGTGTCTTAGAGGTCGCCCTTCTGTCTAAAAGATCCAGTCGCCTCGAAACGGTTTCCTCGGATAAAAAGGATCTAGGACATTAGGGTTACTTCTAAGGTGTCCTACCATTGCTTTGGTGACCACACATGTCCCTAACCATCGAATTGACCCGAATACCTCCACTGATGGTGCTACCTACCTCTCAATGGTGGGATAGCACTATCTAAAGGACTCTTACACAGCATAATTCCTTAGAGTAGGTAGATTTCTCTTAAGTACTTGCTCTTTTCAAAAAAAACAAAAATACTTTTCACACTCACACTTTCTAAAAGTTTTCAAACAAATTTTTCATACACTCTTGAGGACTGATACAAGAGTTACTTAGAAATTTTTCAAACGAAACTTTTTTTCAAAACCCACACACACTTGAAAAGCAAACAAATCTTTTTGAAAACATAAGAGCAAGTACCTAAGAGCCCGTGGATAACCACGGATAGAAAGGGTGCTAACACCTTCCCTTTCTATAAATCTACCTCCCGAACCGAGAAACATTCTCGAATAAGGAATTTTGATGTGCTTTTGTCCTTTCCATGTTGGAGAACATAAAAGACGGTGGCGACTCTTGCTTACCGCGACATTTCGTGAACCAGCTTAAAAACAGTCAGTTCTATTTCCACCGATCACAGCATGAATAAAGACCCGCTAGGTCGACTGGCCTAGTTAAAAATTAGGGCATCCCGGCGAACCAAAAAGGTTCCGGAAAAAATTAGGGATAAAATACAAAAAAATATGTACACCCGGAAAGCTGAAAACCCGAAAGGGCAGGGTATCCCGGTGGACTGAAAACCCGAAAGGGCGGTCCAGGAAAAATTTAGGGAATTAAAGCATATGACTATGTCCTGTTGGATCACCTTACAGACAACCTTTAGCATCGACTGACAAACTCAACGGTTCTGATCAATCCAATCAGCTTTGGACAAGGCAGCAAGTGGACAAGACGCTCAGAGACACGAAGGCTATAGCAGAATGAGAACCCCGTGGGATCATTTCACATAGCTATCTTTTCTTTGTATCAATTTTCATTTTTCGCGACGATATTCTCTTACTAGAATGCTCGTCTCATTGTACAAAAATACTTATTCAAGTTAATATAAAGATATCCATTTGAAAGTGCAAAACTATCTATTTTTCTATTTCTGTGTTTTGTTTGCGAAAATTTCCAATGATTATTTTTGAACATATGCATTTGAACGTGACTACTGTTTACAAATGGATAAAAAAGGAAGAACAGAAAATAGAAAGACAATCACTAATGGCTTTAAGAAATAGGATACTATCTTTAGACCATTCCATAGAATTCCCCATAGGTACTTTTTCCAACAAGAGCGAAAGAAGGGACATCCCACTACAAGATCACTAACGAAACAAAACTTCCAGTTACCGCTCCAAAGATTCCCCAGCAAGATTTCACGAGGGCCACAAGCAATGCACGGCGTTTCCCTTTTACAATAGAGTTTATTTCTATAATAAATGGAAGATCATCAACACTTAAACTTCAAAACATGAAGACGTACACTCCTGATTCCCAACGGTACTCAGGGATTTATTTTCCCCGCTCCAGCAACACTGCGGCATAACAATTAACATGTCCATACATTGCATCCATACGTCATAACATTGACAGCACGAATACATACGACACAATCTCATTTATTTTGATAACATCATTGCACCATCCATTTCATACATCATGACATTGCATGCAACTAACCTTTCATCTTTTTTAGGAAAGATCAATCAACAGAGAATTATTGCCAAATTTTCAACAAGTCAATTACAGATCAATTCACAAGAAAGGACTGGTCAACCATCTTCATAACAGATATTTCTTTCAGACCCCTTCCGGTTCAGTTTAAATCTCTCAGCGGTTTATTATGATTCTTTCCCGCATACGTTTTCTCTAGTTCAGATAAATCTCTCAGATTTGTTCTGATTCTTCTCCAGATCCCTGCCGATTCAGTTTAAATCTCTCAACGGTTTATTCTGATTCTTTTCCACAGATGTCTTTTCTGGTTCACATAAATCTCTCAACGTTTTGTTCTGATTCTTCTCCAAATCCCTACCGGTTCAGTTTAAATCTCTCAACAGTTTATTCTGATTCTTTCCCGCAGACGCTTTCTCTGGTTCAGATAAATCTCTCAATGATTCGTTCTAATTCTTCTCCAGATCTCTGTCGGTTCAGTTTAAATCTCTCAACGATTTATTTTGATTCTTTCCCGCAGACGATTTCTCTGGTTCAGATAAATCGCTCAAAGATCTACTCTGATTCTCTCCAGTTAAAGAATATTCGAGACCTCTTTTGGTTCAATTTTAAATCCCCCAACGGTTTATCCTGATACTTTCCAAATGAACATTTCTGGTTCAGATAAATCGCTCCAAGATTTATTCGAATTCTTCCCAGTCAAGCAACATACAAGACTTCTCCTGGTTCAGATAAATCGCTCCAAGATTTATTCGAATTCTTCCCAGTCAAGCAACATACAAGACTTCTCCTGGTTCAGATAAATTGCTCCAATATTTATTCTGATTCTTCCCAGTCAAGCAACATACAAGACTTCTCCTGGTTCAGATAAATCGCTCCAAAGATTTGTGCTGATTCTTTTCCAGTTGAAATCAAGTTCAGACTTAGTCCATTTTCTGTCAACAGTAACCCTTGGATGGCATCTACAAGCCCATCTCTAGCAAATCTCCACCATTCCTCCAAATGGCATCTATAAGCCCATTCACAATCCATCTTCGAGTGCAAATTTCTAGGCATTCTAGTGTTCAATCATCTTCCACCTTCAGGTCACGAATGGCCGATCCACCAATATAACTCTTCAGGTTTAAGAAGATTGAACAGAGGCAGCTGTTGTACCCCAAAATTTGCCCTCTCATTTATCAAGTATTTTCTCACAAGATCTCCATTGGTTCAAGACTGTACAAGGATTGATCAGCTCAAGACATCTCTTTAAACAATGATGACTGAAATTAGGGTTTGAGATTGCACAAGGCTATTTGAACTTTTAATGCCTAATTTGACTTTCATGGAACACTATGGACCCTCAAGATTGATCATGTCAAGTTTCAAGTCTTCAATCACATTTTTGCTCAGTCAAATAATCAATTGACCTAAAAATCAGCTGTATTAGGGAAAAAGTCAAATATGGCCAATTTACAGTCAAACTTCATAATTTTTTATCCATATCAACATTATGAACTCATATATATCATTTGATCAAGTTTGTACCATAATTCCTCAAGAAATTTGATCAGATCATCAAAAGGGCAAAATGGTCAAAATTAGGGTTTGAGTAAGGAGAATCGAAGGCATGAAGTTGGCATTTCATTCTTGAATTATAGGTCAATTTCATGATTAGCAAGAATTCAAATCCATGTTTAGGCTGCACAATCTTTGCTTTGCAGGCCTCGAACTTGTTTGGAACTCCATAATTAATGTTTTGCACAGCTGTTAGAGGCTTTAACTCAAACATTCAATGCATTGTCCATGCTTATTTTCATTTTAGGAAGAAAGTGCACATTGCCATTTTGGAAAAGTAACCTTAGGCACAAAATTTGTTCTTGAGCTTTGCACCTGTTCTCTTCTGATCATACATGACCTATAACCCAAAAGAAATTTATCTCAAGCCTCTAACAAGTCAGCCCATGCTTGTACTTTACCTTGAAACCATGTTTTCACTTTTCTTCAAAATCAAGTATCATAGCCATAGCTTGTACTTGTGTGATTATGACCCTCTAAAACCTCACAACCTTTTCCTTACTTATGCACAAGTCATTTGCATCAAAACACACGCATACACAAGCCCTCAAGCTCCCTAGAACTCAGAATTGTAACACAAAACTCCATTCTTGCATAATCTGACCAAAAACTTGAAACTCACGTCTCCCTCATGCCTTTCCAAAACTTTTGGTTCCTAAAGCTTCTAAACATCAAATACAACTCATCCCTAACCCTGTTTCATAACTGTAACTCCATCTTCATCAACCTCCATAACAAAAAACAGAGCTCTGCAAGTTGACTTCTCCAGAACTCCTCAGCCACTTTCAGCTCAAGCCAAGCATCACATTAGCTTCCTGGGAACTTGAGGAAGCTAACCCAATCACTAGGACTCATTTAAAGCTTCTCAAACTCAAAACACGATACCCTCTTGCAAGGTAAGTTTTCTGACTTTTGAACTCTTCATATAGGCATCATTTGGTTTCCATTTATGAAGATAAAATGTAGACATCATAGCCCTGAAACTAACCATGTCCTTAGAATTCATTTATGTTGCCTGAGTAGTGAGAATTTTAGAGTTAAATTTTCTGGAAAAAATTAGGTCAGATTTGGTACCATTCAAAATTCATGCTCATCTTTGATTTATAGCTTTAGTTATCTATATGACTGAACTCGTGATGAAATTTGGAGCAAGTTTCATGTTTATACTTTTGTAAATGGTTGAGAGAGGAAGAAGTTACAGGATTTGAATTCATGACTGGTTATGGCGCGAGGAAGAAGATGAAGTCATCTTCAGGAACGTGTTTCAAATATATATTTATGGTTTGACATAAGTTAACAGATGTATCACCATCCCAGTGGTTAAAGCGCGCGCCTGTAACCAGAGGGACCTGGGTTCGAGCCCCGGTGGTACCCTTTTGATTCTTTTTTCATATTTTCTCTCATTTTTTTTATTTGAAGGCATGCGCTGGGCTCTCTTTTGTTGGGCCTGGTATTTTGCTTATCTCATACTCCCTGTTTCACTTTCATACATCCTGGCCCATTTTCTTTCTTTTATATTTTTATTTTCTTTATTATTATTATTATTATTATTATTATTATTATTATTATTATTTTTATTGTTACTAATAAAAATCCAAAAATATTTATATTTTATTATTTATATTTATTTAGTTTATTTTTCTTCATAAAACAAAAGAATAAAAAAAAATTCTTAATAAATAAATTTCTTTCTTAATAATTAATATTTAGGTTTAACCATTATATTATTTTCTTGTAATTAAAATTAATTTAGAACTTAGATTTCTTTTGACTAATTAATATCCATATTTTTTTATTAATTTAAACCCTTTTCATAAATAAAACCCTAAAAAATATTTTTAGTTAATTTCTTTTCTTATTTAGTTTAAGTTAATTTTATTTAATTTTCATTAATCATTTTTATTAATTAGGTTTAGGTTAAAACCCCTTTCATAAAAAACCAAACAAAAATCATTTCTTTTTTTCATTTGCATTTGTACATTGTTATTTATTCAATTCTTGTACAATATTCAATATGGTTGTAATAATTATTTAGATTTAATTTTCTTGCAATTTCCCCATTTGTAAATTTGTACACCCCCTCCCCTAATGATGTAATAGCTTAATATTTTTATTTTCCGCAATTTAATGCTTTATATATATATTCTAGTAAATTAGGGCATGTATGGAAAGATTAAAACCAACAAATAGCAAACCCTAATCAAGACAAATCAAGCATATAAACCAATACACTTGCACACATACACCCTTAGGGTAAATCCACTTTGTTTCCTTATAAAATGGTCATATTATGCATGTGAGGTATCTTAGAAAAAACAAACAAAATACAAGATCATAGTCCCTCGATGACGCTATCAAGGTTGCCTTTCAAAAATTATCTTAGTCCCTTAAAGAAAATGCTAAGATATCTTACAACATTGCTAATCATGGCTATACGATGACCCTTACCCGTCCCTTTTACATCCAAATATAGTGTTACTTACCAAATCAATGGTAGGATAACAATGTCAAAGGAAAGAGGAAATAAACATGAAAGACTTTTGAGTAGGTAGAATGTTCCTAGTTGCTTGCCCATTTTCAAACCAAAACATCCTTTCTATTTTCAAAACAAACACCAACACTTTCAAAACATCTTTCAAACTTAAAAATATTTTCAAAAGATCAACACTTTGTATACATTATTACGAACGAGAATCATTACAAAGTTTGCCTAAACGATGGCGCCTTTCAAAATATTTCAAAAACCACACAAAGCATATTTTCAAACAAAACCAAATGATCTAGCAAGCAACTAAGAGCCCGTAGATAACTACGGATGAAAATGGTGCTAATACCTTCCCTTTTCATAATCTACCCCCCGAACTCAAGAAAACATCTAAAGGTCTTTCCTGTTCTTTTCAACCTTTCCTTTTGGATAAAAGAAAAGTCGGTGGCGACTCTTGCTAACTGCAACATTTGCGATCAAACGCAAAACAACCAAGTCAATTCTCCCACCGTGTTATAGATAGTAAGTGGGATAGATGTGATAATCATAATTATTTGGATTAAATAAATATGGTTAGTTGATTTATGAGTAAATTAATAATACAAGTTTTATAAGGTTTATTATATAATTTAATAATAAAATAAAAGTGTTAAGAATAAAATAGTAGTTGCAGGTGGATAAGTGAGGGCATAATGAGAAGATCAAGAAAGAGTCTAAGATTTACAAATAAAATAGTAAAATTGAAATCATTTTGTACAATCGTGAAAAGTTGGAGAAAGTGAGAAAAGGCTAGGGCACAAAGAGAAAAGAATAGAAGATTCACCCCGTAGGGTTTGAAGAGATCAAAGCTATTAAGAATTCGAGGTAAGGGATGTAAGATGGTTTATTATTATTGGTATGATGTTAAGATAGATGTAGGTTTTGTCTTATGCATGATTTGATGAACACCATGATGTAATTGTTGATTATGATGTTTGATATGCCATGAATTGGATCATTTATTTGTATGGTGATGTTTTTATCAATGATAGAATGATAAATTGTGTAATTTTGTTGTAGAAATCATGTATTTGATGGAATTGCTAATGGTAGATGTTATGTCATTGTGTGTGGTTGCGAGTCAGTGTCGGAACTAAGTTATGGGTGTTTTCGGTGAAAAATATTTGGGGTTTGAAACTTTTAAAAAGTGATTTTTTGTGTTAAAATATAATATAAATGATTTGTAAGAAAAATGGGGTTTTGGGATGGCTTAAAATAATTTTCATTTTGAAAAAGTTGAAAAAAAATACTTTTGTTAGTGAAGTTACCAGTTACACAGTTGAGGTAATCGGTTATATTGAAATATGATTTTTTGGGCATTTTGTGTGAGGTTACATGTTACATGGTTGAGGTAACTGATTTTATCGTGGAAAAACTGAGTATTTCTGCTTTTGTGACTGCGGTAACTGTCACATGGCTGAGGCAACATGTTACCTTATTGTGTCGAAAATTTTGTAAAAACTTAATTCATAAGTTTAATTTTAGGTGTCCGATTGATGGGCCGTTTGAAGCTATAGAGAGATGAGACAACATAATTTCATTTAAAAATAGTTTCATGTTTTTGGAAATAATTTAAATAATGTGTAATGTCGTTGTAAGATGTGTAATGGTATGTTGCGTTATAATGTCTTGTTGTGAATGATGAAAATTTAGTGTTGTTACAATGAGATTGTTGTGATGTTAATGATGGTACCGTGATGATATTTTAATGATGTGAATTTTCAAATGTATATACATGCTATACAAAGATGATTTATGTGAATGATGCTGCAATTGACTAGTCATGGTCGAACTTATATGTGACATCATTGTGCATCATACATTCATAGCATTTTTGAACGGTAGTCCGCTTGTGATCAGCCTCAATCCCATTGTGCATATTGGGTGCACGTAGCTAGATCCTTGTTTGGGAATTTAGTGAAGTGTTACCTATAAAGACGATAACGAGTTATATTGTATGCTAGTTCCAAGAGGGAATTGATCCTACAATGGAGATCTTTGGAGGGTGATAAATAGGTGTTCATAGAACTGGTACCACATGCATTGAGTCAATGGTTTTGCATTAATATTTTGTGTGGCAATTGCATGAATTTTGTTAATCAGATGTGATATGATGATAATTGTGAATTATGTGATTATATGATGGTTTTTATGATGAAAGATGTATAAGTGCTATCATGAAGTGTATCTGTGAGTAGGACTTGTTTATAAATGATGTTTGTTGATATGGTGATGATGTTACTACTAATATTTTTCCTTATATATTTTATAATAAATTATGATTACTCACCCTTTCTGTTTGGATGTTGTCTCCACGTGGATAATGCGTAGATACTCAGGAGTAACTTGTTGCAATAAGGATCATAACTCTTGGAGTATTTATTAGTTTTCTGTTATTTAGAGGTGTCTTTCTTTGATATGTAACATCGGGTTGGGAACATTTGGTTTGATTTTATTCGTTATAACTATATTGAAGTTTTTATAACATTTTTGGATTGTCGAACCTGTTGTGGTTCCAATTCTTTATGAAACTAATGTTATCAAGTTTATGTTGTTTGAGGATAAATTTGAAATATGATTCCACTATGATGTTTAAAATTAAATATTGAAGTTATATAGATATTATGAAAGTGTGTGTTCATGAATAATATAATTTTAATTGTTGTAACCCGTGTTATGGAGCAGAATTGTATTTATATTACTTTATTATGAAGTGTGACACTCTTGTGTGGTGGTTTTTAATTAAATTATTTGTGAATAATATGTGGGGTTTATAAGGGTGTTACATGATGCACCACCATTCAATTACATATAGAGTTTTTGGTTTGTATATATGAAAATTTTGAAGTTCTTATTATTGATAACTACAAACACTTAGGATAATATTTGAGTGGAAGTGAAAGGATCTCAGATGCATGGGGAGTTTGAGTTGAAATTCACGGGTAGTAATAGAAAAATAGATCTGAACAAGGGATTGTTAAGATAAGATAATCGTATACTATTGACTACTTTTATTAGTAATTTTTCTTTCCACTAGGTTACTATCCTCCGGACGCAGGTGGCAATTGCACCGAATTGAGCTAACAATTCATTGTGTCTTTCATTTATTACTCTATTTAATTGTTAGTTTATTAATTCAAGTTATATTGTCTCAAACATTATTTTCACATTGTGTATGACATCTTGTCTCTAATTAAATAATATTTTAATTAGCATCAGAGTGTGCACCCATCTCTATTAGGGTGTGTTCTAGTGTGGCTAAGCTTTTCTATTTTAGTGGATAATATCAAACAATGTGGATCTATTCATTGTCCACTAATCTTAAATAACTTATTATAATTAATGGAAGACTAACATGGTCACTTTTCTAAAGTCCATGGACAATAATATGGTTCTATGTGTTGTACAGGTAATGTGGAAGAAACACTTTGATTTTGATGACGACAATTGTCAAATGTGTTGGTGACATTTGTCAAAGAGGCTTTGATTGTGATGATTCTTTAAAATGGTTCTTGATAATGCATTCAATCAAAGAAGAAATATCTTAAGTCTCATAAGTAAAAAATATCAAGTTCAAAGTGCCATACATTGGTGAATCAAGCAAAGGAGCTTTAAGACTTAAAGTTATGATCTTTATTACATGATGAAAATAATACTGTTTAGTTTATTACTAAACAATTAATTTTAGTTTGTTATAGTTTGTTACAATTCTGTTTAGTTTGTTACTAAACAGTTTGTTACTTTAACAGTATAAATAATGTTGTTTTATACATTCCAAATCATAATGAAAACTATGAGTTTATTCCAAAATTAACATGGTATCAGTTTGAATTCTCTTTTCCGTGCCTTTCTTCTTCGCGCCTTCGCCCCCCCCCCCCCCCCCCTCTTCTTCCCTTGCTGTTTCAGCGTTTCCCCTCTTCTTCCCTTGCTGTTTCAGCGTTTGTTATGGTGCTTCCTTACTCTGATTTTGCTACCAATCCTTCCAATCCTTACTACATGCACCCTAATGAAAATCCCTCTCTTGTTCTTGTTCAACCTGTTCTTGATACCAAGAACTACCAGATCTGGTCTAGATCAATGAAAGTAGCTCTTATCTCCAAGAACAAGATCAAATTCGTTGATGGTACTCTTTCTCCTCCCCCTACCTCTGATTCTTTATACGAACCTTGGCTGCGATGCAACAATCTCGTCCTCTCATGGCTTCAATGCTCGATTTCTGAGGAAATTGCCAAATCTCTTCTATGGTATGATCATGCTTCTCTTGTATGGAAAAGTTTGGAAAATCGTTTTTCTCAGGGAGATATTTTTCGAATTGCTGACATTCAAGAAAGTGTTGCTCGTCTTCAACAAGGAACTCTTGATGTCTCTTCGTTCTTCACAAAATTGATGACGCTTTGGGAAGAAATTGAGAACTTCCGGCCAATTCGTGATTGTACTTGCGCTATACCGTGCTCCTGTGGTGCTGCTTCAGACTTACGCAAATTCAAAGAACAAGATAAAGTTATCAAGTTCTTGAAGGGCCTTGGTGACCAATACGCTAATGTTCGATCCCAAATTATGCTGATGAAACCACTACCAACTCTTGACAATGTGTTTAATTTGGTTCTTCAACAAGAACGTCAATTCGACCTTCTTTCACCTTCTGCTTCTTCGATTGAGTCTCAATCATCTGTGAATCACCTTTCTCAAGCACATTCTCGTTCTTCTCACAACACTGGTCATGGTCGTGGCCGTGGTGGCCGTGGAAACAGACTTTGTACCCATTGCAACCGCACCAATCACACCGTTGAGACTTGCTTCTTAAAACATGGCTATCCCCCTGGATTTCAACAACGCAAGCCTACTACATCTGTGGGGAATTCTGCTGATTCTACAGTGAATTCGATTCAAGATGCTGCATCCACATCAAACACCAGTCCAAGTGCTTTGTCTACGATTCAAGAACAATACACTCAAATTCTACAGCTCCTCCAACAATCTAATTTGCAATCTCCTTAACTTCCCTCGATTAATTCAGTGTATACTGCTAATTCTGTGTCCAATACCTCTGGTAAGAATTCCTCAAATCTTCCTTGTCATAACTGGTGGATCATTGACACAGGTGCCACTGATCACATCACCCATACCTTTGACAGTTTCTTTTCCACATACCACATTGCACCTAAATCTATGACAATGCCTAATGGTGACTCTGTCACTACAACTACTGCTGGTTCAGTTTTACTATGTGGTTCACTTGTCCTTCACAATGTTTATTACTTTCCTTCATTTCATGTCAATATTATTTCTGTCACCACTCTTTTTGACTCCACGTTATATGATGTGAAATTTTCTCCTAATTGCTGTCAAATTATGCAGTTGCCCCAATCCAAGATGACTGGATTTACAGCTAGGAGGATTGGCAAATTGTATGTTCTTGATGCCACCCCACCTAAAACCATCTCTCCCACATCTGGATCTGTCAACACCTCCTCTTCTCCCCAATTCGATCCTGCTACTATTTGGCATCTTAGGCTTGGACACTTAAGTCCCTACATACACAAATGTATTTCCTCTCAATTTCCTTTTGTCACCTAGTGTGACAATCATAAGCCCTGTAACACTTGCCATTTGGCTAAGCAAAAACATTTGCCCTTTACTCACAGTAATACTAAGTCTGTTGCCATCTTCGATTTACTTCATGTTGATATTTGGGGCCCTCTTTCCACACCTTCGATATGTGGCCACAAGTATTTTTTAACCCTTGTAGACGATTACAGCAGGTTTACTTGGACAATTTTTATGGCCAACAAAAGTGAAACCAGAAACCATTTAATTTACTTCATATCCTTTATCGAAACCCAATTTAACAAGAAACTCAAGTGCATTCGAAGTGATAATGGCCCTGAGTTTCTTATGACCACTTTCTACCTTTCTAAAGGAATCATTCATCAAAGGTCTTGTGTGGAAACGCCTCAACAGAATGGTATCGTGGAAAGAAAACATCAACACATTTTGAATGTTGCCCGTGCCCTCTCTTTCCACTCTCACCTCCCTCACAACCTTTGGCACCTTTCCATACAACATGCCATTCATATTATAAACCGTCTTCCCACTCCTCTTTTAAACAACCACTCTCCATACCAAAAACTCCATTCTATTCCTCCCAGCCTTAGCCATATGAGAGTCTTTGGTTATCTTGCCTATTCTTCGACCTTGCTTAACCATCGCACTAAATTCGAACCAAGAGCAAGGAAATCTATTTTCCTTGGCTACAGGGAAGGCACAAAAGGCTACCTTCTCTATGATCCTATCATACATGAATTTTACATTTCAAGGAATGTATTCTTTTATGAAACTGTGTTCCCTTTTGTATCCATCCCACCTGCACCTAATCCTATAATTCCTACTCCTGACCCTCCTTCGATTGATTCACCTGATATTTTCACCAACATTCCACCCAACTTACCTCCACCATCACATGAACCTTCCTCTCCTACCTCTCTCCCCCAGCCAGAATCTCCCACTAACCTCTCTTCTTCCTCGAATGACACTAACAACTCCCCTTGCCCCTCCCCTCCTGTGCCAACCAGAAAATCCAATCGAAATAGTAAACCTCTAGCTTATCTTTCAGATTATCATTGCAATTTACTATCCCCCATGTTGCCAGCATCTGACTCAGGTTCCTCTAACTACCCTCTCTATTCTGTATTATCTTATAGCCAATGTAGTCCTGATCACAAATTATTTTGTCTATCCATAAGTTCTTTAACAGAACCAAAAACCTATAAACAAGCATGCAAATTTTATTGTTGGAACAATGCTATGAAATCTGAGTTATATGCTCTTGAATCTACAAATACTTGGTCTGTTGTTGATTTGCCTGCAGGCAAACAATCGATTGGTTGCAAATGGGTCTACAAAATCAAGCATCATGCTGATGGATCCATCGAACGATACAAGGCACGTTTAGTAGCGAAAGGATATACTCAGCTAGAGGGGTGGATTATTTCGACACTTTCTCACCTGTTGTGAAGCTTACTTCTATTCGAACCCTTCTCTCAGTGGCTGCCATTAAGAATTGGCACTTGGAACAACTTGACGTCAACAATGCCTTCCTTCATGGTGATCTACATGAGGAAGTATATATGGATTTGCCTCCTGGATTCATGCTTCCTGCTTCTTCGACCAACGAAGTCTACAATTCTTCGACCAACAAAGTTTGCACTTCGAGCAACGAATTCTGGACTTCTTCGACCAACAAAGTTTGCATTCCTTCGACCAACAAAGTTTGCACTCCTTCGACCAACGAAGTTTGCACCTCTTCGACCAACGAAGTTAGCACTTCTTCGACCAAAGAAGTTGGCACTTCTTCGACCAACAAAGTTTGCAAACTACATAAGTCACTATATGGCCTGAAGCAAGCTAGCAGACAGTGGTTTTCGAAATTATCCACTGCCCTTATCTCTCTTGGCTACTCATATTCTTCTGCTGATCATTCCTTTTTCACAAAATCACATGACTCTTCTTTTATTGTTTTATTAGTCTATGTTGATGATATTGTCTTAGCCGGTAATGATTTACAGGAAATCAAATATGTCAAATGCTTCCTTAATTCCACTTTCAAAATCAAGGACCTTGGTAGGCTAAAATATTTTCTTGGTCTAGAAGTTTCCAGATCCACTCACGGCATTTTTCTGAATCAGAGAAAGTACGCTTTGGAATTGCTCGAAGACAGTGGCTTATTGGCTACTAAACCTTGCTCTACTCCCTTCGATTACTCCTTAAAGCTTCATGATGATAACTCACCTCCTTTCGAAGACGTCACAGCTTATCGAAGGCTTGTTGGA
Source organism: Vicia faba (assembly GCA_948472305.1). NCBI lineage: Eukaryota > Viridiplantae > Streptophyta > Magnoliopsida > Fabales > Fabaceae > Vicia > Vicia faba. The sequence continues at coordinate 249,976,330 of OX451736.1, read as the reverse complement.
AAACTTCTATATCTGACTACCACCAGACCTGACCTTGCATTCATCATTCAACAGCTCAGCCAATTCATCTCACATCCTATGCAAGTTCATCATTTTGTAGCAATTCGAGTACTCAAGTATCTCAAAGGTGCTCCTGCCAAGGGTTTGTTCTATTCATCTTCCTCTCCACTCAAACTCTCTGGCTTCGCAGACTCAGATTGGGCAAGTTGCCATGCTACTCGCAGATCCGTAACTGGATATTGTGTGTTCTTTGGCAATTCCCTCATATCCTGGAAATCCAAAAAGCAGTCTACAGTATCCAAATCCAGTTCAGAAGCAGAATACAGGGCCTTGGCAAGCTTGACTTGTGAATTGCAATGGCTGCAATATTTGTTCAAGGATCTCTACATCTCCTTCGATCAACCTACCTCAGTCTATTGTGACAACAAAAGTGCTATCTACCTTGCTCACAACCCCACCTTTCATGAACGAACAAAACATATCGAAATTGACTGCCACGTCATTCGTGAGAAAATCCAAACTGGTCTCATCCATCTTTTACCAGTTTCTTCTACTGCTCAACTGGCAGATATTCTCACCAAGCCTTTGGCAGCTCCCTCTTTCGATTCTCTTGTTTCCAAGCTTGGTCTATTAGACATCCATAGTCCAGCTTGTGGGGGGCTATTACATGATGAAAATAATACTATTTAGTTTATTACTAAACAGTTAGTTTTAGTTTGTTATAGTTTGTTACAATTCTGTTTAGTTTGTTACTTTAACAGTATAAATAATGTTGTTTTGTACATTCCAAATCATAATGAAAACTATGAGTTTATTCCAAAATTAACAATCTTGAAGCGTAAAGGCTTGAAGGTGTGAAAGTATGAAATCTTGCATGATCTTGCACTTCAGGTTTTTCCTAGTCTTGAATAGTTTATTGTGAAAGGAATAAGAGTACATCTTGAAATATTAAGGAAATAACACACATACACACATGTAATACCCTACTTCCCTAACAAACAATTATAATTAAATCAGAAAATTTTCACAATATTTTCACTAGGACGTTACACACCTCGAAACACATACACCCGCTGAGCATGTAACACTTAATTTAAATAAACATTCAACATAATATTTTAATGCACACATTTGTACTTAAGATGTTTACACGACATTAATTCATATGATATGTACTTGGGATGTTTACACGACATCCAACTCATCTGATATCATGGCTGCAAAATCATAGTTAACACCAACTTCATATATAATTAAAAGCACTGACTCGTAAGTCTTCTCCTAATGATTATCACACAAAAACATAAACATACGAGAGCATACATTGTCTCTCAAAAAATCTCAATACAAAACAAAGAAAATCCCTCCCCAGTGTTACATATCAGAGCATAACCAAAACTAAAACAACAAAACTAAAAGGAATAGCTTCATGAACTAGATTCTGCTCACAGCAGTGTCTCTACTCTTGAGTATTTGCACAATTCCTATGTAAAGGAAACATTCAAATAGAAGGGGTGAGAAATCAGAATTAATAATAACATACATATACTTCAAGGTATGATATCAAACACATAGCATATTCTACACAATGTCAATACTCGTATATTAATCACATTCCCACACCCAACTCACCAATCAATCACAACTCAACAAATATAACTCAAAAAACATGTATATAACTCGTTATACAATACAAATAGACTATGAAACTCTATGCATATGCATGTGGTACCAACTCAACATTTGGTTCTCTCTAGAACCGAGTCCCCTCTTTTGAACCCCTGAGCCCCCTCTTCTGAGCTCCAAGCCCCCTCTTCTGAACTAGCGAACATGCCTCTTGACACAACTCAACATGAATGTATGAACATATTAACAAGTTCAATATGTTAAGACCCCTCTTTTGATCCTAGCATACATGCATTGACAAACTCGCGTAATCCACTCTTCTGGAATGCCACAAGAACTCAACACCATATTTAGCATATAAACACAACTCAAGCACATATAATAATTCAACTCAACAAAATTATTAATTCACATAAATACAACTCACATTTAACTCAACAACACATAAGAACACATCAATTACATTCATCATGTATAATACATTAATTCATACTCATACGGTAACATATCGACATCACCACTTACACAACCAACACAATCATATTCAAGTAATTATTTAAAATATCAAATGGAGTCAGAATCAAGAAAATGAATATGTTCCATAAAGATTAGAATGTCTATTTAAAGAATATAATTTTTATTTCATGACTTAATACATCATTCCATTCAGTTTAATCAAACCACGAGAATAAATACTCGCATCAGGCATAATGCTTCACCTGACTTAAAAATGGCGCCAAAAATTACATACTTATTAGAAAATTATTAAATTTTCCAGTTGAAAAGATCATTAAACCCTTTTCCAACAATTGAACTCATCCAAAATGGATTCACGAGACACTAGTTACACTTGAAATAAGTTGACCAACATTTATGGTTAGAAGTTCAAGAATGGAAATGGGATAGCATTTCGATGGACTTTGTGACAAGTTAACCTAATACTTTAAGAGGACATGATTCGATTTGGGTGATTATTGATAGGCTTACAAAGTTGGCTCATTTTATTCCTATTAACATCAGTTTTCCAGTGTCGAAGTTGGCTGAGATTTACACTAGTGTAATTGTGAAGTTGCATGGTGTTCCTTTGTGTATTGTGTCAGATAGAGATCCAAGATTTACTTCTCATTGTTGGAAGAGTTTGCAAGAAGCGTTGGGTTCTAAGGTGAGGTTGAGTTCATCGTACCATCCTCAGACAGATGGCCAGACTGAACGAACTATTCAATCGTTGGAAGACTTGTTGAGAGCCTGTGTTCTTGAGCAGGGAGGTTAGTGGGATACTTATCTTCCGTTGATATAGTTCACTTATAATAACAGTTATCATTCCAATATTGGGATGGCACCTTTTGAAGCGTTGTATGGTCGAAGATGTAGAACTCCTTTATGTTGGCATGAATCTGGAGAAAGTGTAGTACTTGGGCCTGAACTTGTTCATGAGACTACTGAGAAGGTGAAGTTGATTCAAGAAAAGATGAAAGCTTCCCAAAGTATACAGAAGAGTTATCATGACAAGCGAAGGAAAGATTTAGAATTTCAAGCGGGTAACCATGTGTTTTTGAGAGTTACACTTGTGACTGGTGTTGGGCGAGCATTGAAGTCTAAGAAGCTCACTTCTCATTTTATTGGACCATATCAGATTTCGGAGAGAGTGGGGAATTTTGCTTATAGAGCGGCTTTACCGCCTAATCTTTCGAATTTGCATGATTTGTTTCATGTGTCATAACTCCGTAAGTATATTTCAGATCCATCTCATGTGATTCATATGGACGATGTGCAAGTACGGGATAATATTACGGTGGAGACGATGCCTGTACGGATCGCGGATCGTGAAATAAAGACTCTGAGGGGCAAACAGATTGCCTTAGTTAAATTGGTTTGTCTAGGAGCTTCCGGAGAAAGCATGACTTGGGAGTTGGAAATCAAGACGCGAAACTCCTATCTTGAGTTATTTGATTAAGGTAAATTTTCGAGGATGAAAATATTCTAAGTGGGGGAGAGTTGTAACGTCAGTAATTTAGTTAATTATTTGATTAAATTATTTTTGGAATAATTGATGTGTTGTGATTAGTTGGATTTATTTATTTTATTAAGTGGTGGAGTAATATTAGAAGAATGATAATATTATTTGATGTGGGATTGTTTTAAAGAATAGAAGTAGTAATTAAGGGGGTGTAGTAGTCTTAATCCCATTAAGGAATAAAGAGAATAATAGGGTTATTTTATTATTGTTAGAAATAATAGAAAGAAGAAGCAGTGAGAAGAATAAGGGTTAGAGAAAGAACGTGAAAGTTGTTGGAAAAGAGGCAGAACAGAAATTCAACCGGAAGTTATAAAGCAACCTTCAATCCAAGGTAAGGGTGGGGTTCTGACTCTATAATAGGGTTTACGATAATTGGTATGTGGGATTAGAGGTGAAAGATTGTTTGGTTTATGATTGAATTATATATGATGTTGTATGATGGAAATCGATGATTGAAAGATGAATAACGATGTCCCAATGTTGTATATTTGATGTAGAATTATAGGATAATTATAATTGATGATTATCTATGATTAGAGGATGTTTTTAGGGCCTACGGTATGGAACCCATAGTGAAAACACAGAGAAATCGCAGAAAATATTTGTGACAGAGCAGTATGTGTCGACCTCAAACGTTACGTGTCGATACAAGAATGCTGTTAGACCCAGTATGAGTCGACACGAAAAAGTCATGTGTAGATACATGAGGGCTTTTAGACTCAGGATGAGTCGATACGTAGGAGTATATGTCGATACATACAGTGTTGAAGACTCAGTATGAGTCGATACAAGAGAGTATGCATCGACTCATGTGGTGTGTTAAACCCAGTAAGCTTCGACCCAAAGCATTACGCGTCGATCCATGTTGTCTGGTTTTTGACAGATTCGTTTTCCCAAGGCTGTAACCTGAGTTTTCGGACTCCGTTTGAGGTGTCGTTCGAAGCATTGAATAGCTAACGCGATGAACTTCATTCTTAAGGATTAAAATTAAGAATAGGAAGGATAATCCTAGTATCCAAATTAGGACTAGAGTTAATTCCCGCGTTAATCGCAATGCTGATTTTTGTGAAGAATGATGAGGATGAGATTTTTATAAATTGTTGTTTGGGTTGTAACAGTAGGATTAATGATGAGAATGATGCAGTATTACAGAATAGTAATATGTAGAGGTTTGGTAATTTATAAGTAAGCCTTAGATGATTAATTAATTATAGGCAATATCATGTTGTAGGCCTATGGCCAACGTTGCCAGATTGATGATTTATTGTTGTATTGTTGTTGTGGCTGAGTTGCTGTGAATATATGATGTATATATTATGTTTGATGAATAAATGATGTTGATGAAATATGTTGAGATGCCTCTAATAATTGGCAGCTATTAAGATGTAGGCTTATGGCCAACGATGATGTTTGTGTTGAGATGTTGTTAATTGTGGTGTTGTCATTACATTCATGATTGTGTCACATACATTGCATTTCAAGATGGAGCTTATGCTCGTTAAGATGGCCTGTATTGGCAAATATTAAGATGAAGGCTTATGCCTTGTTGATGCCTCTATTTATTGACATATTTTTAAGATGGGAGTTCTGCTCCAATGGTACCACATGCATTTGCATAGTATTGAGTCGCATTATATGATTGCATAAAGAAGTTGTCTGTTGATGGTGTGAATGTGTATTATTGTTGCAATTATTGTTGATTATGAGATGAGAGGTGGTGATGTTATGTGATCTAATTTAATATATTAATTATCATACTTTTATTATATTGTTATATATCTCACCCCTTCTGATTGAATGTTACCCTTACATTGGTAACGTGCAGGTAATCGAGAGTGAAGGCTGAATATCTTTAGTAATTTGAGTCGGTGTCATTGCTCTGATATGTAACACTCGGGGGGATGAATGCTTGATGCTTTTAATTATTGATTATATCAGTTGTTGAACTTTAATTTGAGGGCTATTAAGTATGTGTTGTTTTGAAGTTGCTGTAACGATGGATAAAGATGTTATTATGAATTCCGCTGCGTAGATGCTTAAATTGTTGAATTAAGAAATTTAATTATTATGCTGATAGTGCATCCGAAGTTTTAAAGTTTTATGTATCCACGTTGAATGCAATGTGTTTACAAAGATGAATTTGTGGCATCCTGATTCATTTGCATGAATGATTATAACTCTGATTTACATTTATAATTGTCGGGTAGAATTAGGGTGTTACAAAGTTGGTATCAGAGTAAAAGGTTGCTCCGACCTTGTTGTCGTGTCGTAGTTGTCTAACAATCGAGTATTGTTAATTTGGGTTCTAACCGTTGTTTATGTTGTAGTGAGAAGTTGAGATGGCTGGAAGGAATAATGTTACACTTGTTGCTGCTTTAGAAGCAATGGCTCATGCGATGGAGAATCAACTGAATGTTGACGGGAATGCTGGATCTCGTAGCTTGGCGACTTTCAAGAGAGAGAATCTGCCTATGTTCAAGGGAAAGTATGATCCTGACGGAGCATTGGATTGGTTGAAATATATTGAGAGAATCTTCCGTGTGATGGACTGCACTCCAGTGTAGAAGGTTCGATATGGTAATCATATGCTAGCAGTCGAGGCTGATGACTGGTGGATAGAGACTTGTCAGAGATTGGAAGTTGCGGGTGAGAATTTCACTTGGGATGTGTTCTGTAGGGAGTTTCTGAGGAAGTAATTTCCTGAATATGTCCGTGGTAAGAAGGAGATTGAGTTCCTTGAGCTGAAGCAAGGGAATATGTTAGTTGTTGAGTATGCTGCCAAGTTTGCTGAGTTAGCTAAGTTTTATCCGCACTACACTGAGGCAGATGCTGAGTTTTCGAAGTGTATCAAGTTTGAGAACGGGTTGTGCCTGGAGATCAAGAAGGTAGTTAGATACCAGAAGATCTGTGTCTTTGCCGATTTGATTGATAATTGCAGGATTTATGAGGAGGATAATAATTCTCATTACAAGATTATCAGTGAGAATAGGGGTAAGCACCAACAGAATCGTGGTAAGCCTTACGATACCCTAGCTGGTAAAGGTAAATAGAAAGTTGCTCAGGGTCATAGGACTAGTGGGGGAGATTCTCCTGTTAGTGTGGTTTGTTTTAAATGTGGGAAACCTGGGCCTAAGAGTAATGTATGTACTGCTGAAGTAAAGAGGTGTTTCCGTTATGGTAAGAACAGACATGTTGTATCTGAGTTCAAGCATAAGGATGTGATTTGTTTCAACTGTAGTGAAGAAGGGCACATTGGTAGTCAGTGTCAAAAACCAAAGAGGGCACAGACAAGTGGTAAAGTGTTCGCTTTGGTTGAGGATCAGACAGCTGTTGAGGACAGACTTATCAGAGGTACATGTTTCATTAATAGTACTCCTTTAATTACTATTATTGATACCAGTGCGACTCATTATTTTATTGCTGCTGATTGTGTTGAAAGATTGGGTCTTATGTTGTCTTCTATGAATGGAGAAATGGTCGTCGATACTCCAGCCAAGGGGTCGTTGACTACTTCTTTTGTATGTTTGAAGTGTCCCTTGTCTATCTTCGATAGAGACTTTGCGGTTGATTTGGTTTGTTTACCGTTAAGAGGTTTGGATTTGATTTTGGGTATGAACTTGTTAGAGCATAACTATGTTCATATTAACTGTTATGACAAGTCTGTGAGGTTTTCTACTCCTTAAGAAGAGGGAGATGGTATGTTGTCTGCTAGACAGTTGAGGAAGTTGATGCAAGAGGAAGCACATATGTTCTCATTAATGGTGTCGCTATCTGTAAAGACTCAAGCTATAATTGAGGGATTACAGGTGGTGTGTGAATTTCCTGAAATTTTCCCTGATGAAATTCCTGATGTACCGTCGGAGAGGGAAGTTGAATTTGCTATTGATCTTGTACCTGGTACCAGACCTGTGTCTATGGCACCATACATGATGTCTGCATCTGAATTGTTAGAGTTAAAGAAGCAATTGGAAGAGTTACTTGAAAAGAAGTTTGTAAGACTAAGTGTATCACCGTGGGGAGCTCCAGTGTTGTTAGTAAAGAAGAAAGATGGAAGTATGAGGATTTGTATTAATTACAGACAGTTGAATAAAGTGAAGATTAAGAACAAGTATCCGCTTCCAAGAATAGATGACTTGATGGACCAATTGGTGGATGCTCGTGTGTTCAGTAAGATTGATTTGAGGTCGGGTTACCATCAGATTAAAGTGAAGGATGAAGATATCCAGAAGACGGCTTTCAGAACGTGTTATGGACATTATGAGTATTCGGTGATGCCTTTAGGTGTTACTAATGCGCCGGGAGTATTCATGGAATACATGAATCATATCTTTCATACTTATTTGGATCGGTTTGTAGTGGTGTTCATTGATGATATTTTGATTTACTCGAAGTCCGAAGAAGAGAATGAAGAACACTTAAGAGTATTGTTGCAAGTTTTGAAAGAGAAGCATTTGTATGCAAAGCTGTCCAAGTGTGAATTCTGGTTAAAGGAGGTTAGTTTTCTTGGTCATGTGATTTCAGGTAGTGGCATTGATGTAGATCCATCGAAGGTTGATGTTGTATTGCAATGGGAAACTCCAAAGTCAGCTACTAAGATTAGGAGCTTTTTGGGATTAGTTGGTTACTATAGAAGGTTTATCGAAGGTTTTTCTAAGTTGGCACTTCCATTGACTAAGTTGACTTGTAAAGATAGAACTTTTGTGTGGGATGTTCAGTGCGAAGAAAGTTTTACAGAATTGAAGAAGAGGTTGACGTCGGCTCCAATTTTGATGTTGCCTAATCCAGGAGAGCCTTTTGTGGTATATTGTGATGCTTCTAAGATGGGTTTAGGAGGTGTGCTTATGCAGAGTGATAAGGTAGTTGCTTATGCGTCAAGGAAGTTAAGGACTCATGAGAAGAACTATCCTACGCATGATTTAGAGCTTGTTGCAGTTGTTTTTGTGTTGAAGATTTGGAGGCATTATCTTTATGGTTCTAGATTTGAAGTGTTTAGTGACCATAAGAGCTTAAAGTATTTATTCGATCAGAAGGAGTTGAATATGAGGAAACGAAGATGGTTGGAATTGTTAAAGGATTATGATTTCGGTTTTAATTATCATCCAGGAAAAGCGAATGTGGTAGCTGATGCATTTAGTCGAAAGACTTTACATATGTCGGCAATGATGATTAAAGAGTTGGAATTTATTTAGCAGTTCAGAGATATGAGCTTAGTTTGCAAGGTGACACTGCAGAGTGTTATGTTGGGTATGTTGAAGATTAATAATGAATTTCTGGACAGTATCCGAGAAGCTCAGAAGTTGGATCTGAAACTAGTAAATTTGATGGTTGGGATTGATCAGTCTGAGAATAGTGATTTTAAGCTAGACGCACAAGGTGTGTTAAGATTTTGTAATCGAATTTGTATTCCTGATGATGCTGAGATGAAGAAAGTGATACTTGAAGAGAATCTAGAAGTAAGTTGAGTATTCATCCAGGAGCTACAAAGATGTATCAAGATTTTAAAGGTTTGTTTTGGTGGCTTGGAATAAAGAGTGATGTGGCTCGGTTTGTGTATGCATGTTTGGCTTGTCAGAAGTCGAAAGTTGACATCAGAAGCCAGCAGGGTTGATGCAATCGTTAGAAGTTCCAGAATGGAAATGGGATAGCATTTCGATGGACTTTGTGACAGGTTTACCTAATACTTTAAGAGGACATGATTCGATTTGGGTGATTATTGATAGGCTTACAAAGTCAGATCATTTTATTCCTATTAACATCAGTTTTCCAGTGTCGAAGTTGGCTGAGATTTACACTAGTGTGATTGTGAAGCTGCATGGTGTTCCTTTGTGCATTGTGTCAGATAGAGATCCAAGATTTACTTCTGATTTTTGGAAGAGTTTGCAAGAAGCGTTGGGTTCTAAGTTAAGGTTGAGTTCAGCGTACCATCCTCAGACAGATGGTCAGACTGAACGAACTAATCAATCATTGGAAGACTTGTTGAGGGCATGTGTTCTTGAGCAGAGAGGTTTGTGGGATACTTATCTTTCGTTGATAGAGTTCACTTATAATAACAGTTACCATTCCAGTATTGGGATGGCACCTTTTGAAGCGTTGTATGGTCAAAGATGTAGAACTCCTTTATGTTGGCATGAATCTGGAGAAAGTGTAGTACTTGGGCCTGAACTTGTTCGTGAGACTACTGAGAAGGTGAAGTTGATTCGAGAAAAGATGAAAGCTTCCCAAAGTATACAGAAGATTTATCATGACAAGCGAAGGAAAGATTTAGAATTTCAAGCGGGTAACCATGTGTTTTTGAGAGTTACACTTGTGACTGGTGTTGGGCGAGCATTGAAGTCTAAGAAGCTCACTTCTCATTTTATTGGACCATATCAGATTTCGGGGAGAGTGGGGAATGTTGCTTATAGAGCGGCTTTACCGCCTAATCTTTCGAATTTGATGTGTTTCATGTGTAATAACTCCGGAAGTATATGTCAGACCAATCTCATGTGATTCATATGGACGATGTGCAAGTACGAGATAATCTTACGGTGGAGACAATGCCTGTACGGATCGTGGATCGTGAAATAAAGACTCTGATGGGCAAAGATATTGCCTTAGTTAAAGTGGTTTGGCTAGGAGCTGCTGGAGAAAGCATGACTTAGGAGTTGGAAAGCGAGATGCAGAACTCCTATCTTGAGTTGTTTGATTAAAGTAAATTTTCGAGGACGAAAATATTCTAAGTGAGAGAGAGTTGTAACGCCAGTAATTTAATTAATTATTTAATTAAATTATTTTAGGAATAATTGATGTGTTGTGATTAGTTGGATTTATTTATTTTATTAAGTGGTGGAGTAATATTAGAAGAATGATAATATTATTTGATGTGGGCTTGTTTTAAAGAATAGAAGTAGTAATTAAGGGGGTGTAGTAGTCTTAAGCCCATTAAGAAATAAAGAGAATAATAGGGTTATTTTATTATTGTTAGAAATAATAGAAAGAAGAAGCAGTAAGAAGAATAAAGGTTAGAGAAAGAACGTGAAAGCTGTTGGAAAAGAGGCAGAACGGAAATTCAACCGGAAGTTATAGAGAAATCTTCAATCTAAGTTAAGGGTGGGGTTCTGACTCTATAATAGGGTTTACGATAATTGGTATGTGGTATTAGAGGTGAAAGATTGTTTGGTTTATGATTGAATTATATATGATGTTGTATGATGGAAATTGATGATTGAAGGATGAATAACGATATCCCAATGATGTATATTTGATGTAGAATTATAGGATAATTATAATTGATGATTATCTATGATTAGAGGATTTTTTTTAGGGCCTAAAGTATGGAACACGTAGTGAAAACACAGAGAAATCACATAAAATATTTATGACAGGGCAGTATGTGTCGATCCCAAACGTTATTTGTCGATACAAGAATGTTGTTAGACTCGGTATGAGTCAACACAAAGGAGTCATGTGTCGATACATGAGAGCTTTTAGACTCAGGATGAGTCGATACGTAGGAGCATGTGTTGATACATGCAGTGTTGCTGACTCAGTATGAGTCGATACAAGAGAGTATGCGTCGACTCATGTGGCGTGTTAAACCCAGTAAGCGTAAGGCATTACGCGTCGATACATGTTGTCTGGTTTTTGACAGATTCGTTTTCCCAAGGCTGTAACCTGAGTTTTCGGACTCCGTTTGAGGTGTCGTTCGAAACGTTGAATAGCTAACGCGATGAACTTCATTCTTAAGGATTAAAATGAAGAATAGGAAGGATAATCCTAGTATCCAAATTAGGACTAGAGTTAATTCCCGCGTTAATCGCTATGCTAATTTTTGTGAAGAATGATGAGGATGAGATGTTTATAGATTGTTGTTTGGGTTGTAACAGTAGGATTAATGATGAGAATGATGAAGTATTATAGAATAGTAATATGTAGAGGTTTGATAATTTATAAGTAAGCCTTAGATGATTAATTAATTATAGGCAATATCATATTGTAGGCTTATGGCCAACGTTGCGAGATTGCTGATTTACCGTTGTATTGCTGTTGTGGCTGAGTTGCTGTGAATATATGATGTATATATTATGTTTGATGAATAAATGATGTTGATGAATGATGTTGATGAAAGATGTTGAGATGCCTCTAATAATTGGCAGCTATTAAGATGTAGGATTATGGCCAACGATGATGTTTGTGTTGAGATGTTGTTAATTGTGGTGTTGTCATTACATTCATGATTGTGTCGCATACATTGCATTTCAAGATGGGGCTTATGCTCGTTAAGATGGCCTGTATTGGCAAATATTAAGATGAAGGCTTATGCCTTGTTGATGCCTCTATTTATTGGCATATTTTTAATATGGGAGTTCTGCTTCAATGGTACCACATGAATTTGCATAGTATTGAGTCGCATTATATGATTGCATAAAGAAGTTGTGTATTGATGGTGTGAATGTGTATTATTGTTGCAATTATTTTTGATTATGAGATGAGAGGTGGTGATGTCATGTGATCTAATTTAATATATTAATTATCATACGTTTTATTATATTGTTAGATATCTCACCTCTTCAGTTTGAATGTTACCATTACGTTGATAACGTGCAGGTAATCGAGAGTGAAGGCTGAATATCTTCAGTAGTTTGAGTCGGTGTCATTGCTCTGATATCTAACACTCGGGGGGATGAACGCTTGTTGCTTTTAATTATTTATTATATCAGTTGTTGAACTTTAATTTGAGGGATATTAAGTATGTGTTATTTTGAAGTTGTTGTAACGATGGATAAAGATGTTATTATGAATTCCACTGCGTAGATGCTTAAATTATTGAATTAAGAGATTTAAAATTATTATGCTGATAGTTCATCCGAAGTTTTAAAGTGTTATGTATCCACGTTGAATGCAATGTGTTTACAAAGATGAATTTGTGGCATCCTGATTCGTTTGCGTGAATTATTATAACTCTGATTTATATTTATAATTGCCGGGTAAAATTGGGGTGTTACACATACCACCATCACACTTATTTAAATAATTGAATTAAAATAATCTTTATTCTAATTAATAATTAATTTCTAAATAATTTCCACCAACTCCAATAAGTCACAACTTATTCTCTACACCTCTATCTATAAAAGATACACATCTTCCCTCTTATTTATCTAATTATTCACACACGATAATTAAATAAAATACATATAAATTACAAGGAATTCACAAATAACTCAATTAAAATAATTTAATAAAAATTGGGGTGTTACAACACACACATCCACAAAAGCGCACACACAGATTAAAATAAATTCGCGCAAGCACTTAATTAATTGGAAGCTTGATTAATCAATTAAGAAGGTAAAAATCACTACCTAATCAATTAAAAAGGTTGTTTAATCAATTAAACCAAAGTGTAAGACTCCTTAATTGATTACGAGGACTAATAATTGATTAAGTGACTTATGTTTTCAAAATTTTATAATTTATGATAGTTAACCAATTAATATATGGATTTAATCGATTAACTCGTTAAAATGACCCGTGAGTTATTTCCTTTTTAGCCAATTTTTTCTATATAAAGTAGGTTTGACCTCATTTAAAATTACACCAGTTTTCTGAATAGAATCTCTTCTTTCATTTTCTTCTCTCATTTCTTTTATAAATTTTTTTTTTACTAAAGTTATTGTAGTGCCAAGAAAGTTAAAAGTTCTTTTCTTCGAGTTGTTGTATTTGTATTGTGCTAAAGGTTTATTCAAGAATATAATGTCTTGTAATAGTGTTTAAAGATTGCAATTTTAACTTGTTAAAAGGTTGATTTAGGTTTTGAGCTTAACATGTATAAAAGCTTCGATGAAGATTATTGAGCCGAACCTCTAAAAAGATATGGTTTAAGTTTTAAGTTAAGTTCGGTACAAAAGCCTTGTTGTTAGAAATTTCAAGAGGAAACTCATAAGCATTAGGGTACAAAAAATGATTAGGTTGAATCGTTATAATTCTCTATTGTGATCTCTCTACCCATTCTTTTTTAATTTTCTGCTATTTATATTATTTCGCTGCTTATCTCTCTTTTCACTTCTCTATCTATGTGCTGCTTATTTCTCTTTTCTCTTCTCCATCTCTCCATTGCTCTATTTTTGTTTTCTTTCTTTTTTTAAATTAATATTTCAATGCTAAAAGTGTTTATAAACCAATTTTTTTTATATAAAATTGAATAATACATTTTATCCACACTCTTGTGTTTATAGTCACTTGATTAACAAGGAATAACTAGAAAGTCATAATCAATTGATGGACACCTTTCACAGTTCAAACTGATGATGGTTTTGAATATGTGAAACCTAAGAATGATGGAAAACTGGTTAAAGAAGAAACTGCTCTTAAAAATTTATATTTAAATAAATATTTTGAAGGAATTTATGATTTTTAGGGTGAGTTTGATCCCTGATTTGTTTCAAATGAATTGACACGGTAAAATTTTAATTCGGAGTTGATTTTTCAGATAATCGAGTTTTTTATGTTAGGTCGCGTAAAGGCCAGAGACGCAGTATCGCAAGATCTAGAACACTGAGATTATTTAATTATATTCTATTTTATTATAAAATATATCAATTAATACAATTGATACACCTTGATTCTAATTGATACAAATATTAAAAATACTTCAGATTTAAATATTTGAAAACCTCTAAAAATGAAATATTGAGACACTTCACATATTCATATCCGAAAATTTCTGAAACTAAATATTAGATGCGTTCGAATATGTATATCTAAAATGTACTTTTGAGTTTTCAATGATCTTTTTCACCGTATAGAGGTGAATAAAAAAATTCTCAATTTAAAAAGTATTTGGACTTAAGAGCCGAACTGGTAGACTCTTTGAGTTTGGGCTTAAGGTTGGGATCAATCTAATAAAATTGGACCTTATACTATTCTTTGCGCTTCTTTTTTCTTTGGTATACGCCTCCCTCTCAATATGTGCATGTTGCATTTTGAAGAATAATTAATTAAAAAAATATAACCAATTGAATTTTGAAAAATAAACTTAATCATAAAAAATAATTAAATATTTATTAAACAAATAAGATTATTATTTATATCCTGAAATTTGCAAATTGAAAAAAAAATTTGTTTGATTCTTCTACTGATTTATATCAGATTTACTGTCAAATTAATATCTAAATTATTAATGTTGAATTAATATTTATAAATTAACAGAAATTATTTCGCCGAACTTCATTTAAAATCAGATTGTTTTTTGTCTATTCATAAATTCTACAAGTGTGAAGACTCAACTCCTACAATTTTAGGGGACCAATAAGTGATTTACTCATATTTAAAGTAGAGACTAAGCAATTCTAATTATAGTATTTAGAGTGTGATTAAAGATTGCAACCTCAAAATTGTTTACATGCATAGCTAACTCAATAATTAAACCACTATATATTCTTTTTGAAAGTCTTCAAAGCCATCAAGTTATACCAAATAAATGAATATTACAAAAACTTGATAAGCACCACTCACCAACCATTTTACTTTTTTGCTTTGTCCAGGTCCACTCCTACTACTTCTAGATTCAAACAAACACAACCAAAAGAACTAGTGGCTCTTTTAATATTTCAACACTTTGCCTACTTCACATTTCATTTATCTAACTACATAGTCACAATCACAAAGTGATTCATGTGTTGAAAATGTGTCCTCTCAGACTCATTCTCGTATTCTTGTCTGCTACTCTTGCTGCTTTTTTCGTCCTCGGAAACCTTAGATCTCAACCTCAACCTCAACCTCAACCTCAACTCACTGAGCTGGACAAAGAAAAAGACAATGAAGATGTCTCAGAAACAGAAACCTCGAATTCTGCTAAACCAATCTTAATTGCACCTTCTAAATCTAAGGTTTGTCTGTTCTCTCTCTATTCAACCCTTTTACTGATTCAGATTTTTGTTCATAAAAATGTTGACTTTTTGTTACATCATGGTTTGGTTTTATTGTTTTCAATAGGTTAAGGTTGCTTTGGAATCTGGGTTTTGGATGTTTGTTGACATGGCTTCTGGTCGTTATCTTTGGAGGCAGCTGGTTCAGTCCTCTTCAAAGTAATAATTGATCAACATGTTCTATATCACATATGAATGTTGCCTCTTATGTTAGTATTTTGGAAACTAAATTCCTAAATCTCTTTTTATATGGTGATGATATTGATATTCATAACTGCAACAGAACTAATTGCTGTATGAATATCTGGTATGAAATATTATAGTTTAAAGATAGAGTTTGCTTGTTATCCCTTTCAAAGTTTTAAAAAACGGTCGCAGTCGCTTCACGGCCACGTCAAAATTTTTGCAATTTCGATTGATACAAGTGTATTATGGTCGTCGCGGTATGAATTAACTACAATTTATTCTTAGATATAAAAAACGATAATAACGATATCGGTATTAACACGTGTCAAAACCGTTTTGCCGCGGCCGTTTTCGTGGTCGCAGACAGTTTTTAAAACCATGATCCCTTTTGCTCTCGTTTTCCTATTGTTTTCATCTAAAGTCATGTATACCACTACATCTTACATGTTATACATGGGCGGATCCACATGCAAAAATTAGTATATGAATAAAGTGGAACTTTGCAAAGTATGAGCGAAAAAATACTTGGGTGTTACTCAATGTCACACATATATAAAGGAGACAATTATATTTGTCCTCCGTTTATCTGACGTAGAGTGCGGAAAATCATTGGATATATATATCAACGACCTTGATGAAAGAATGAACGTGCTTGTGTACGGACTCTATAGACGAAGGTCAACTTAGTCATTAGTGATTGACGCGTCATTATTGGATCGAGCCTTTGGATTTATTTGGTCATCATGAACATTGACCATCTCAAAACATTTGCCCTCTTCCCCGAGTTCTTATTATCATCTTTGAAGCAAGGATTATTTATGTAAAAGTCGGTGAGGCCAACCTAAAAATCTTAACCACTGAAAGAGTTTCTCTATTGAGAATGTGCACTGTTGAAAAGGTATTATATATTGGTATTAAGTGGGAGTGTTTGACCTAAGGAATATACATATTAAATGCACATCGTGCAGGAAGAATGTTATTTTAGTGATGGCCTATATGTTCCCCCACACAATAGGGAAGTAAGGTGGCACACCTAAGTCCACTTGAATGCACTTAAGTGTAGATAATGTTCCAAAAAATGAGAACTTGGAATTCTATTTTGACTTTTGACATCTTATTTATTTCTCAAGTGCAATGTGTGTGTGAGCATGCGAGAGAGAGAGAGATGAGGAAAGAGCTTTGTAGGTTAATTACTTTCGCATAGGTGTTTATGATTTTTCGAATCCTCCGACATTTCATCTTGAGCTCTTCACACACATGTATTAAAAGACAGTGTATCACTACGACAAAATGTAGGTTTTGTAACGAACTTTCACTTTGGCTATAGTGTCCACAATAGTAAAATCTATTCATTTATGCGCTTTTATTTTTTTTAACTTTTCAAGACACATTTCACTTCAGTTAGTCATAACAATTGTGGTGAAATGTTAGATGTTTCTTTTTATTTTATAAAAGTTAAATAACATTTCACCTTATTCAGGCTTTCCAAATGTGGGGAAATGTCCCTCTTAGGGACACTCTTCGAATCTCAACGCTTCCAATTTAATTTTTCATTCATTTTTAAGACACTTTTATTTCACAGTATCTTCGTTCATTTTTTACTATTATGAAAATTTTGACGTTGAATATCAATGTCAAGGTTCAAGCATATCATTTACTTGATAAAGTAAAACTTGACCTTTCCATTTTTCACTTGGCTTTTTATACCAACCGTGATAAAAATTTACGCGTTATCCAGTTTATTACCACGACCAATGGCTCGTGGTGGAAACAAGTGCACTTTCTATCACACATTTCGTTACCACATACTATCAAATATGATGAAATCATTATTCCAACCTTAGTAATATATAATTTTTGTAATAGTGTATTCTTTTTTATTACTTTTGTTTATTTATGAGTTTTAATCGTGTTTGAATATGGTAGACCTAGGAAACCAAGATTTAGGCATCCCTATTATATATTATAAGGGCATAGAAACTAGAGATGGTGATTCTAGAACTGAAACAATGGTGGTAAATCTAAGGTATATGGAGCCTTATTTCACTTGTATAAGTTGAGGCAAGTATGAGTGAGTTTTAGTTTCAGGGAAGTTAAGATGACTTACCTTACTATTTTTGAAAATATAATGGATAACCCCAAGACTCATAATGTTTCTATAGCTTTATAAATCCAATTTAAATGTAAGACTAGTGAGTACGAAGTGAGATTTTGGTTGAGGAGAAGTCCATATGTTTAACTTACGGTAACTTTATTTGTCTTTGAACAATAAATAAGACAAGGTGAATAAGATATCACTACCAACTCTAGAACTGCCTCATGTTGCTGAGGATTATACCTGGGTAGATGACGAGGTACTAGAGGTTCAGTGTTTCCACTCGGATGAAAATAGAATGGAACTTGCATATTGGAAATGTGTGGCAGTCATCAGACAAGTAAATGACACTCCCTGGAAATGATAAGTATGTTTGTAGACTATTTAAGATGTGGGGATTTCCCATGTATGAGTATTTCTTCTCTTGGATGGGGTCCCTTTTCCTTTCAATAAATTTGAAATCTACATAACAACTGCATCACATAAGTTGGGCATATGTGAAATTTTTTCAGTACGCGTGTGAGTACAGAAATAACTTGTCTTTGTTGGTCTTGTTCTTTCATTATTCAACAATTTAAGGAAGTCTAATGATCCTGGCCATCCTTAAGGGTTGATATCCTTGAAGCAAGGTTGAAAGTTTTTTATAGTGTATATAG
Source organism: Vicia faba (assembly GCA_948472305.1). Taxonomy (NCBI): domain Eukaryota; kingdom Viridiplantae; phylum Streptophyta; class Magnoliopsida; order Fabales; family Fabaceae; genus Vicia; species Vicia faba. The sequence goes on along the minus strand of OX451736.1, from coordinate 249,957,841 downwards.
ATAACTTTAACAACTTCAAGAATAAGTATTAATTTATCACCCCATCAACCTTAACACACATGAAAGTCTCGGGGAGATTTCAATAGGGGTGCTTGATGAATTAGATGTAGGGTGTCACATAGAGAAGCAATGAGATAGTTTTGAATCCATTGTGTCTGATGGTAACTCCTTTAAGGCTCAAATGATTATGGAGAAATAGGCGGTACAATCTTTTAAGTGAAACACTCTCCTTCCTAAGTTGAGGCGCATGGACAAGTTCACGAAATGTTTGTTTTAGAACCACTTTGTCCACGACCCTGGGACGTATATTTACATATAACAATTGATAGAAATAAAGGATATCATACCCCACAGGGAGTGAAAGTAACTTATATTAATTTTTCAATATACTATATATTGAATTCAAGCAAAAGCAAGGATAAAAAAATATATGAGAGTCACAAGCTCAGTTTTCTCTTAAACGAGATCTAAACCGTGTGAAATGAGTGTTGTAAATATATTAAGAGAGTGTAACTTTATCTATGATTCATTAATATTAGTGAAAGAAATGTGTTCATTATATGAAGTGTTGTACCAAGAAAGGTCAGAAAGTGATCCATATATGTATCTCTACAATATCAAAAGAATGTGTTTCAAGGCAATGGAACAAATATCTAAGTCACGCTTATAACCTTAAAACACGTCTGATTGTATTCTGAAAATTCTTTATAGTTGTAGTTTCTTATCTCTAAGTGAACTATAAGATTTTATATGTTTCCAAGTTGATCATTCAAAGAATCAAATTTATAAAAGGTTAACACATAATAAAACAAGGCGATATCAACACATCATTTAACATAAAAGAAACATAATATTAGCTTCTCATTTCTCAACAAACAAAAGGTTTAGCTCATAATGAGCTGAGTACAAACTACAGAAATGGTTCTTAGAAGAAACATTCTTAAACAAATAATGAAAAGGAAATGTAAACCTAAAATTAATATGAGGCCTCCTTGTGATAGATAATCAATAAGTGAATACTTCAGTTGTATCAGAATTCAACAGTTGGCACTGGGAATAGTGAGAAGAAGAAACTCTCTTTTTATCCACTAACCCTCACACTATTTTCTTCTATGGTTTTTCTTCAAGATGTTGAACTTTCTTCTCATTCTTCAATAAGGTCTATTTATAAGCTTTCAGCTAGGGATCATTTTACACTATCTTGGATCATGGCCTTTTTTAGAAATAACATCAAGAACAATACTTTCTCCAGTATATTCCCTTCAATCCTTCTACTTCGTATGCAAGGAATCAGGTACAAAGATAATTGTGGGGGACAATGTGTAGTGTGAGAGTCTGCCATGGCAGGGGTGCAGGCGGCACTGTCATTTTCTGCAAGGCGCATTTGTAGTGGGAGTACTATGTACCCTATTTTGTCTGCTAGTGCCCTTGACCTTATCCATTTAATTCAAAAGACTCTCTTCCAATGCAACATCAAACATTCCTTCCAATGTGACTTCTCTTCCACGTATGCCCTAAGAATTCAAGTGGTTCCATCATTTCACCCTTTGATTTGTCTTCAAATTTTTGCTTCACTTTGAACTCCCAGATGATGTCCCCTAATTTCTTGTCTCAGCTCATCATAACTAATCTTGAAACATGTAACAAACACATCAAAACTACAAAAGAGATCACATATTGTGCTCCAAGCAAATTAATATAAAATCAAATAAAGATCAATAAAAAACTACAAGCTAACAAATCAACTAGCTAAGAACAAAAATTAGGCTATATAATAACTCACAAAATCTGGATTATCAGTTATAAAATTGCTTAATGAAAATGAGATGACAAAAAGAGCTTATATGTGCTTGAGATTATGTCAAATGAGCAAGTAGAGTGAAATAAGATCTCATAAAGAAAAGCTACCCATTTTCCCGTGATTCAAGTCACATTATAAGCTTCGTTTAAGTCAGGAAGCTCATGATTCGAGTCATGTGCAACGCTTGATTCGAATCAAATCAGAAAGAGCCAAACACAAAAACGTGAAAACTTTGTGATTCATGTCATGTAAAAAGTGTGATTTGAATCAAATAAGGTAGTGACTAATGGGAGGTGTGTGATTAGAATCAAGTGCTACTCGTGATTTGAGTCATAATGCTGCATGGTTTGAATCATGTACAAACTATGATTTTAGTCACTGTTGTTCTTCTCTGTTGGATTTAATTCGATTAGGGGATTGTGAGTGACTCGAGTCACACACAATAAATTTCCATTTTTTTAGTTTTTCAAAATAGTTTGAGATTTGAATTCCCACATAACTTGAACAAGTATCACATATGGTTACTGTGTGAGTGAAACTTGGCCTCTAAAAGTTGTTTTGAATGATGTCAAAAATACGAAAATCTAGAATCTTTATAACTGGACGTTATCTCTGAGTTTTATGTGGCATCATGTTCATTTAGAAGTCTTAGGATGTTTAGGAATCATTAAAAGTCATTTTGAAATAGATCCAAGTCATTAAAAATAAGTTTCTGCATAAATTTTCATTGCATGTGTCGACACATACAATTTTTAGGTCGATACATGCAACTCAATTTTAAAGCCTATAGCCTCTGGAAGGCTCAGGTTGACACATGCATTGCATAGGTCGACACATACTGAAGCATTTTTGAAATTGCATAAATTCTTATTTTATGTGTTAACACATACGATTTTCAGGTCGACACATTTACTGTTGTTTTAAAGCATGTAGCCTCTGATTTGTTTTAGTCGACACATACCTTCTTTCAGGTCAACACATACAACTTAAACATGACATATGTGTTGACACATGCGAGCTATAGGTCAACACATACAGATTGTATTGGTCAAATTTTAAAAACTTTTTAATTTCGAATATGTCTTTTTTTCCCTAAATTTACAAAACTATAAATACATCGTTCACGCATCATTCATAACTTGATGATACCATAAAATTAGCCTACATTTTCTCTTCATATTCAACCTCCAATCTATGCATACACACTGACATTCCATTGTAACGATGTTATATTGGGGTGCTATCTAGACGAGGTTTGATAACGTCCGATTACATTCTTGTGTAGTCGAAGATATTGGGTTGAGATTTCTAGGGGTCTTCATTCGGAAAAACTGTTGGTTTGTCCTCCAAGATCATTTGTTAATTTGGGGGTTTTCATGCAATACGCTCAAGAGGTAATTGCATCCAAGTGAAGTCCTTTAGAGATAAAGAACACAAGGGATCCTTTGAAGATAAAGAACACAAAGGAAGTAGCGAGAGAATGGTGGATTACAATTGAAGTCTTGTGTTTGCAATAGGTACAATTGGTGGTGTGAGAAAGCTTTGGAGATAAAGTATGCAAAGGAGTAGCAAGATCCAGATAACTAATTGGTAGCTATTGTGTCTTGGTATTTCTCAAGATCAAAAGAAGAGAATGGGAATCAACAACAAGCATTAGGGTTTGTAGAGTTGCTCTTGAACACTTCTCTTGTATCAACTTTTTGCATAGTAATAATTATCCTAATTCCATTGGAATTAGGTGTAGACGTACCCATATGTGAGGAAGAAAGTGGGAATTGCGTTATCAAGTGGGAATTAAGTGGAGACGTACCCACACGTGAGGACTAAAGTGGGAATTGCGTTATCAATTGAATTGTAAGAAAAATTCCGAATAGTTTTTTATTTTAAATCAAGTGTTGATATTGTTTATAATTACTTTTGATTATAAGTGTTTTTGTATATCAACACAACTTAAGGGAAATTTCTGAAAATTCAATTGCACACCAAGTGTTCGGAAAATTGATTTTGCTTGTTCTAATAAATATTGATATTGGAAATAGAATCTCTAGTAACTTGCTACAAATGATTGATAACGTGTTACTTGATATAAGTTATATTAATTTAGTTTAGTATATTCATTTCAGTTGTAATTTATTGTATAGTTTCATATACGAGTTACCAATAATTATTCGTATAGACGACCTTTTGAAAAATCTTCCGCATAAACTCTCTGTTAAAATAAATTTTTCAAAACCAGAATTTTCTAGAGATTATTAAAAGGGGTATATATTCACCCCCTTCTAGATGCATTGACACCGTCTAACAAGTGTATCAGAGCCCGGTTCATTCCGGCTTCAATACTCTTTAGAAAATAGCTTACGAACCTAAAGAGGATAATAAAAGAGCCCCAATTTTCACGGGAGAAAACTATAGTTATTGGAAAGCTTGTATGAAAATTCATGTCAACTCATATGACAAAGGTGTGTGGAAATCCATTCTAAATGGTCCAACACCGGTGACATATGTGGTTGATAATGTTATTATACCTAAGCTAAAAAACTTATGGAATGAAGATGATACTAAAAAGTGGTTATATGATTGGAAAGCGAAGAACATTATCGTGTCCACTCTCGGTGTCGATGAGTTCTATCGCATTTCCCTTTGTTAAACTGCTAAAGCTATGTGGGATGCTCTACAAGTTACCTATGAGGGAACTAACGAGGTCAAAAAATCTATGATTAATACACTTAATCAAGAGTTTGAACTCTTTCGCATGAAGCAAGGTGAAACCATTTCTCAAATGCAAAAGTGATTCTCGCATCTTATTAATCGTTTAAATTTGATAGGCAATCATATTTCCAATGTTATTGCTACTAACAAAGTTTTGAGATGTCTTACTAGGAATTCGCAATCAAAGGTCACCGCGATCAAGGAAGCCAATAACCTTGTAATACTTGATTTCACCATTTTGTTTGGAAAGTCAGAAGAACATGAGCAAGAACTCAATTGCTTGGAGAAATATAAAAAGAAGCTGGAGAAAAAGAAGAAGAAAGAGAAAGACACTAATAAGAAGGAAGGATTGAAGTCCAAACCTCTCATGGCTTCAAGTTCAAATTCCTCAAGTGATGAGCATTATTATTATAATAGAGATGTTAGTAACAACTATAATTCGAAAGACGAAGAGATGAGTTTATTTGTCAAAAAGTATTACAAGTACGTGAAAAGGAGAAATGAAAAGAGTCTCAACAAAAGAAGCATTGAGCCTAAAGGAAAAGCTACATCTTCTAAGGAAGAAAAATCCAAAAAGAAAGACTTCAATCCTGACAAGAAGAAAAAGAGGAATCAACTCAAGAGTCATGGAAAACCTAGGAAAGCCTACGTGGCTTTTGGAAGTGACATTGAATCCTCAAGCGATGAGGAATCAAATGATGATGATAATTTAGCAATTGTGTGTTTTTCAAATCACCTCAATGATAGAAGAAATAAGGAATACAAATCTTTCAAATATGATAAATTGTGCCTCTCAGGTCATTATCTTGAAGGTAAGAAGAAAATAATGATAACATCTACAAGTAATGACATTCATGATTATAATCATCATAAAAAAGGTAAGAATGACAAGGTAAACTCTTCTCAAAATAATTTTGTTAACGGAAAGTCTTAACTTGATTTACTTGACACCTTTGAAAATATACATAAGGGAGCTATTGAAGCTTTTAAAAAGTTAGCTTTAAATAGAAAAATCTTTTCCCATTTAGAAGCAAAAATTTTAGAAACTGAAAATAAAATGGAAGCTCTAAATAATTCTCTTGTAGGTATTCATACGGTTAAAAATGATATAGATGACAATCCTTTTAACTTTAATTGTGATAAATGTCACATTTGGCAAAAAGAGGTCAAAAATATTAAAGCTAAATTGACGAAGGCTCAACAACCAAAGGTTACTTTTGCTATAGATCTAACAAAGTTTAATAAACCTTTAAATCCACCTTATGCAAAATACAGCTTTGTTGAAAGGAAGTTGAAAAGCAAAAGTAACATCTCTCAAAATATAACTTGTCACTACTGTTGTATGAAGGGACACACAATTGCCAAATGCAAACTTAGGAAACTTTCAGTACCTAATGTAATTTCTCAATGGTCACTAAATTGAAACAATTATGTTACTCACCCTCAAGTACCCAACAAGGGTAGGGTACCTAGTTTGTCTTGTTGAAAATTGCAGGAAAATTGTCTTGATTTTATGAAGAAGCTATAGACCTTCATATGTAGGTACATCAGGACAACTAGAAGGTGACATATTCATATCTCATTGAATTTGTGTCAAGATGATTGAATATGTTCTAGAAAAACATAAGCAAATGACTCATTGGTAAAGGATCTTGAATCAATGAGAAGATAAAATAGGTGAAACTTGGTCATACTTATTCCTGGGATGCTTATCAGTTATTGATGCTCACGTTCTTGAGCTTCATGTGAAATGTGTGTGTTTTGCTCTGTATTATCAATGAGGTTGTATTGTCATTCATCTCTTCTTTTAAGAGTAAGTTCTTTTATCTATTTATATCTACAAAATATATAAAAGACATGTTGAATGTATTTTTTCTCCTATGTTCACTTCCAAAAATTTTAATTGAATATGTGATTATTTCAATTTACATGTTTATAGTGACTTTGACCAAATTGTGCAAATTATGTGTGTTTGGATTATTATAATATATGTGCACTTTTGTGTTTTACATTGCTTAGATTGCATAACTATAAGAAATATTGTTTCCACAAACATACATTCTATTATTACACATACATGAATCATATAGCACATCCAAAAGATGAAAACATTTTTTTCCTTGCAGATATTTGGTGTTTTTGAGCCAGTATAGGCCAACACATAAAATCTATGTATCGTCACAGAAACTCAATCTTTATAATTGTTCAAATTGTTTTACTATGTGTCGACACGAAATTCGTATAGGTCGGCACATAAAATAATTTTTGAGCTTTTATACAAATATTCTGGTACAAGTCGGCACATAACACGAATGTGTCAACACGTAATCCAATAAGGTCGACACGTGTCTGCAGATTGAGTTAAAATCTCACCCTTTTCATATTCCATCCTCTTCAACTATTCTTGTGTCATAAACCTAAACAAGACCCTCTTTTAACTAACTTTAGTTTCGTTCAAACTCTCTTTCTCCACATAAATCATGTCACAAACTTTATTCCCTCATCTCATTTGTATTCATCCCCTTCAATATTGAAACTTAATTACCATTCAAGGGTCACTACATTCAAGGTACATTCATCCATTACATCTTTCATTCATAAAAGTATAAATTGAATGTATATTTGTTGATTATGTGCATTTACTTTTCTCATAACATCATTTTCATGCATTAGAATAACATATCTCTCTAAAAATCCAACTATTTTGGTTGGGGAATTCTGTCAAACACCTTTCAGGCAAGCTTGATACTATGAAATTGCTCATGGCTCATAAAGTTTCAAGAGGAAAAGGGGCTGTAGGAGGTAAAGAGAAGGTTGGTTCATCCTCAAACACTGCTGAATCTATGTTTGATCTGGTTAATAAGGACAACATGGATTTCTTTGATGAAAAATGTCGTGGAAGAATTGTTGCCAAGAACCATTACTACAAAGTGTGTACAGCTGAAGAACTTTATATTTCAGATATTATTAGCAGACTGGACCATCAAGACATAAAATACTTCCTACAATTAACTCAACAATACAATGAGGATTTGATTCACATGTTTTATGAGAGATTGCTCAAGAGGAACAAGGCTAAATTCACATTTGAAATTGGAGGTAAAATCTACACTTTTACAAATGATATGTGGAGGTCTTTTTTTGGAATTACCATAGGAAATGAACCAAGGGTTATGGACACAAGTGTTCATTCTAATTTCAATTGAAGAATTCATTCTAATAAGAAGTTGAAAGCTCTAAGAGACAACGACAATAATGAAGTAATTACTACGGACTGCCTCAAGAAGTTGCCCCAAATTTTGCACTGATTTATCTTACATATCTTGCGTCCTAAGGGTGGAGGCTTCTCCAGAGTCGATAATACTGAAATACATCTGGTTTATCTTCTTTTAAATCAGATAAAGATAAATTAACTGTATTATTTTGTTGCTCGCATGTTTACCATCAAGACATGCAATAAAGGGACTGTTTTTAGCCACCCATCCATGATATCTAAAATCCTTAATTTCTTCAACATTGGCTTCCCAGATCTTCCATTGGTCTATCTAGGTGCAATGCTGGAATTCATTAAGAGAACCATGACTAATCTGAGATACTATTGGAGTCCAAAAAAGGAAGAATACGTTTACCTTATTCGTCAAACTAAGCGAAATATTTACAATTTTGATGATCTGGATGAATAATATGATGATGTTGATGATCAATGGTGCTGAATACAAAAATGGTGATCATCTAGATGACATTCCCATGGATTCTGTGTGTGATGCGGTGGCAGAAACGACTGTCAATACTGTTTTGCATTTTTTTGTTTGCAAATGTCACGGTAAGCAAGAGTCGCCACCGACTTTTCTTTTATCCAACAAAGGAAAGGGTGAAAAGAACAGAAAAGACCTTTTTTCGAGATTTTCTGAGTAAGGGGGGTAGATTATGGAAAGGGAAGGTGTTAGCACCCTTTCCATCTGTGGTTTTCCACGGGCTCTTAGGTACTTGCTCATTTTTGAAAATTGTTTGTGTTTGTGTGTTTTGAAAGATTTTGTTTGCTTTATGATAACTCTTGTATCAGTCCTTAAGAGTGTGATAAAGCGTTTTCGAAAAGTAGTTTGAAAAGTGTGTAAGTGTGAAAAAGGAATTGGTTTGAGCAAGTACTTAAGAACTATCTACCTACTCAAAAAAAGTTTGTTCTTTTCCTCCTATCCTTTAGACAGTGCTATCCTACTATTAGTGAGTAGGTAGCCCTAGTCGTCAGATGTATGAGGGACAAGCGAAAGGGACGTTTATGGTCATTGAAGGCAACATGTAGAGATACCTTAGCATTTCGAAGGGATTGTCATCATATAGGCAACATCGAGGGACAAGATCATTTCTCGTAGGCAACTCGAGGGACATTGAGGGACTATGATCTTTATGATGACTTTAACGGAGGGTCTTTGCTAAGGGCATCCCTATGTTCGAGGGACATGACCATTATTTTTTCGAAGGCAACAAGTGAGGTTACCCTAGAGGTACGAGTGTGCAAATGATTCAGTTTGGTTATTTATCTTGCAATTAGGGTTTTCTATCATTCATTTTTATCTTTTCATACAATCATATTAATTTAAGCATTACATAAAATATAGTAGCTGATGATAAAGGTGGAAATGTTAACCTAGGCTATTACAAAGCTTTGGGCAGTTACATAATAGTGAAGAGTGCAGAAAAGAAATCCTAAAACTATTACATCCTGGAAGCAATTACATGATAATGATTAAAAAAAAACGGGAAAAATAAAGCTACGCTATTACAGTTGAATGTCCTATACACTTTATCTAGGAAAATAGAAATAAGATGAAAATAGCAAAGAAAATGTTGTGATTTTTTAATGAAAAAAATGATTTATGATAATTAATTAAATAAACCTAAAAAACCTAATTAATTTTAATTAATAAAAAATGTTAATTTTGAAAAAAAAGTTAATTAAAATACCTAAATCCTAATTAATTTTAATTAATAATAAAAAAAATATTAATTTTGAAAAATAAGGTTAATTAAAAAAAAATCTAAAACCTAATTAATTTTAATTAAAAAAGGGTTAATTTTAAATATAAAAAAAAGGTTAATTAAAAAACCCTAAAAACTAATTAATTTTAATTAAAAAAAGGTTTTTAGAAAAAAAAGTTTATGTGTAATGATTAACAAGAAAGAATTAAGTTTGCCAAAAAATAGATAGGGAAAGAAACATCAATGAAAAATAGGGTTAAAAAATACAAATAATGCAAATGTCAGGGGTGGGTGTTGAACCAAAAATTAATTTAAAACTTCAAATTAAATTAAAAAAACCTAAAATTAATTATTCGAGTTTATTATGAAAAATCAAAGGTTTGTGAAAAATGTTAGGTTTTATGAAAAAAGTTTTAAACAGAAAGAACGAAAATAGGTAAAAAGATAAATAGAATGGAAGAAAATCAAAACCAATAGGGGTGGATGTTGAACTCACGCCCTTAACCTCCTCAGGATATCTGCCTTGTCATGCATTGGTGGTTGTTATGATCTGGCCTCAGTGTTTTGTAATAAACTTGCATGAGACCATGTCTAAATCTGCAACATTGAATCTCATGAACACATTAAACAAACTAGTATACCATGGAATATAAAGAAAATAAATATATGAAATTATGTAATGTTAAAACCGATATGTCATATATGAATACTTCTACATCCTTTCAAACCAGCCTTACCCTTACTAAAGAAGTAGTGAAAGTAGTGAGATGGGGTTTTGTAATGAGGATGACTTGTTTGTAGTGAGATGAGGGTTTGTAACAAGGATTTCAAGATTTTTAGGGTTCTTGAAAGAATTTGATATTTTGACAGGGTTGTGACAAAGGTTTTTTTTCGTCGTCTGTGTGAAAAGAATGAGATTATATAATAGAAATTAGAGCAAAGATATGGGCTTTGAATGTGCAATTAGGCTTCCAATAATCACAAGCAATAGTGCGGATTTTTATTCACTTGAGTCTGTCACGTTCCAGGCTAAATCGCAGAGATTTAAGTGCAATTTTTGAAGTTTAAATGTAAAAACAAAATATAGCCGACATCGAGAAAAAATTCCTACCCGAAAATGGGCTCAATCGGATAAATAGTGAATTAGTTATGAATTTTTGAAGTTTCTCCTCAGACAAACTTATTTTGGGCTCCAGTGTCAACTCTGACACGTTCTTCAATAAAAAACTGGTATTGATCGGAGCAGAACCCGGTCTCAACTTTGGAAGAAAAGTTGTAAATCTCTGAGTCAGTGACTTTGCGTAAAAAGATGGGCCCGATCCAATAAAAATTGATTGAGTTATGAATTTTCGAAGTTTCGACCCAGATGAAATGATATTCAGCATTCAGGATTTTCGGCACGTCACGCGCACTCTGGGAAAAAAACGAAGGCCTTTTGGATATCGTTCGAACTCGATACCTCATGTGAAAATGTAGCCAACTCAATTTTTGAAATTTTGGCGCCGGAACCAGCTCAATACAATGAAAATCGACCAAGTTATGATTTTCTGAACATGACACAAATAAACTTCTGTCACAAATTTTATGTATGGAAATACTTGATAAATCCGCATTTTTGAAGACCTTCTGATCGAAATTGGCTTCCAGTCGTGTGAGATGATAACGTAGATGACGTCAAGACGTAATTTTTCCCACCGGAACGGGTTCAAAACGAGACACGATATTCAAGTTATGAATTTTTTAGTGTGTAAAAACTGCACTTTCAGCACACTTTTTCACCACATACTTCGAGAAAAATCGCACATTCGGAGACCTTCTTTAAAGAATTGGCTCTGGAACCGAACCTGAATTTGAGAATATGTTATCAGGGATATCTTGGTGAAAGAACACCTGAATATAACACACCAGGTTGGACTTGTGAATCTTTGAACCCCGAATCATTGCGAAACGGCGAACTGATCTTCAGCACGGAAAATGCTCTGAGAACATCCATTGGAAAAATAAACGTACTTGTAACCTGACAAAGCTTGCTAAATATACCTTGATTCCATAACCATAAAACCAATGATATACATGTATGTAATAATGAAATGTAATCCAAAAAGATCGAAATAAAGAGGGTAAATTTTGGGGTACAACAGCTGCCCCTGTTCAATCTTCTTAAACCTGAAGATTTAGATTGGCTTGTCTGTCTTTCGTGATCTGAAGGTGGAAGATGATTGAACACTAGAGTGCCCATAAATTTGAACTCACATGAAGTAACTTTGTTGGTTAATGATGTCAAGAATGGGCTTACAAATGCCATTTGGAGAAGATGACTGAGAGTTGTCAGAGATGGGCTTAACGATGCCATCCAAAGTAGATGATGATTTCCTAAGAGGTCTCTTCATGGGGATTCCTGTTCTTGTTGTTGAGGAGGACTTCTGTTGAGGAACGTTGGTCTTTGTTTTGGGAAATTGAACTTAGGAGCTTCAGTTGTCAATTACTCTATTGGGGAGCCATCTCTTGATTGAAGAGACGAAAGTGAACTGTTATTTGGTCAGGATCCAAGCTTCACGGTGACTTGCTGAGGATTATAAGGCTGACTGCTATCTGGTCGTATTCCAGGCTTCATATTGACTTACTGAGGAAATGAGATTAAACTGTCATCTGGTCGTACTCCAAGTTTTGCAGTTTCTTAAACTAGAATAGAAATCGTAAAAATCCTAGTGTCAATTTAACTGAACCAGAGAAATGTCTTTAATTAACTTTGACTGGAATGGAAATCCGAAGAATCTTAGGATCGATTCAACTGAACCATACAAAAGTCTTGGAATATCTTCAACTAGAATAGAAATCAGAGAGATCTTAGTGTCGATCTGACTAAACCAGAGAAGGTCTTTAATTAACTTTGACTGGAATGGAAATCAGAAGAATCTTAGTATCAATCCAACTGAACCAGACAAAAGTCTTGGAATATCTTCAACCGGAATAGAAATCAGAGAGATATTAGTGTCGATCTGACTGAACCATAGAAGGTCTTTAATTAACTTTGACTGGAATGGAAATCAGAAGAATCTTAGGATCGATTCAACTGAACTAGACAAAAGTCTTGGAATATCTTCAACTGGAATAGGAATCAGAGAGATCTTAGTGTCAATCTGACTAAACCAGCGAAGGTCTTTAATTATCTTCAACTGGAATAGAAATCAAAGAGATCTTAGTGTCGATCTGACTGGACCAGAGAAGTTATTTTTGAGGAAAATGCTGAAATAGTCCTTCATTAGGCGCAGATTTTGAGAAGACTACTAGGTCACATAAGTAGTCAACGATGTTTGCTGATTTGATCTTTCCCTGAAAAAGGTAAAGAGTTAGTCGTATGCAATGTCATGATATATGAAATGCATTGTGATGATGTTCTCAAAATAAATGAGATTATAATGTATGCGATGTGTATGCGCACGCCATGATGTATGAACATGAGATGCTATTACGATATTTTTTAGTCTGGGAAAGTAAATCCCGGTCTGCTGTTGGAGATTATTGGGAAGTGAATACTTTCATTTCCGCTGAGGATAAAGAATGGACGATTTACCGGGGATTTCCTCTTTCTGTTTGAGGATATTCTATTGGGGATTGGCTCTGCTTGAGAATAAATCTGTGGAGGGAGGATACTTTGTTGGAAGATTTTTTCGATGTAGAGAAATAAACTCTATTGGGGAATGATCTTCCGCAGTTTGAGAAATAAACTCTACTCGGGAGGAGGTTTTATAAACTGTTTAAGATTATAAAGCTCGACTGAGGAATACATATTTCATCTCTCTGAAGGCACTTTGCTGGAGGAAGTAACTCCTGTTTGGGGAAGAAGAGATTAAAACTTCAGTTGTTTCTACTTTGTGGGGAACTTAGACGTCGCGGGGTCGTATGTAATGCTGACTTTGCATCAGAATGTTTCCGCCCCTGTACCTGCTGGAGAAAGTACCCGCGAAGATTTTATGGATGGATCTGTGTCGTGATTGTACTTGAACATGTGTTGAATGAGTGTCAGAATGACATCCGTCTCTGGATCGTATCTGAATTGTACTTGAAACATGTGTTGAATAAGTGTCAGAATGACATCCGTCTCTAGATCGTATCTGAACTGTACATGAAACATGTGTTGAATGAGTGTTAGAATGACATCCGTATCTGGATCGTATCTGAACTGTACTTGAAACATGTGTTGAATGAGTGTCTGAATGACATCCGTCTCTGGATTGTATCTGAACTGTACTTGAAACATGTGTTGAATAAGTGTCAGAATGACATTCGTCTCTGGATCGTATCTGAACTATACTTGAAACATGTGTTGAATGAGTGTCAAAATGATATCCGCCTCTGGATCGTATCTGAACTGTACTTGAAACATGTGTTGAATGAGTGTCAAAATAATATCCGTCTCTGGATCGTATTTGAACTGTACTTAAAACATATGTTGAATGAGTGTCCGAATGACATCCGTCTCTGGATCATATCTGAATTGTACTTGAAACATGTGTTGAATGAGTGTCATAATGACATCCGTCTCTGGATCGTATCTGAACTGTACTTGAAACATGTGTTAAATGAGTGTCATAATGACATCCGTCTCTGGATCGTATCTGAACTGTAGTTAAAACATGTGTTGAATGAGTGTCAGAATGACATCCGTCTCTGGATCATATCTGAACTATACTTGAAAAGAATATGAATAAGTATCAGGATAACTTCCGTCTCTGGATCGTACCTGAACTGTTTCTAGAAGAGAAATCTGGAATAAGTACAAGGATAACATCCGTCTCTGGATCGTACCTGAACCGTTTCTAGAAGAGGACTTGGTTTATTTAGAATGTTTCTGTTGGGAATTCCTATTCAATCGCTTTTGAGAAGAAATCCGCCGAGGAACATTGATTTCGCTTGATTGTATGTGATTCAATGCTGTAATTCATGTTTAATACCCCAAGTGATTCAGATGGAGATCTTCCCCTGGATATTTGGCACTTTTGAGAGATTCCTTGAATCTTGACTTGACTACCCCAGATGATGGACAGTGATCATGTCGTGCCCCTTAGTTGGAAGTGTTTTTCCACTTGAGGTGAACCTTTTCATTGAGAAAGTTTTTATTCACTAGATATTCATCATGTGAATTTCTCTGTTTGTCGAACAGATAACCATATGCAAACACCGATATTCAAATAATGCAAAGTTTATGCTTGTCTTGAAGTTTTTGAAAATTCATTTTTTTAGTAAAACAAATTTTGCAAGAGAGTGATATCAACTCAGGATTTATAGCAAGTCTTAGAGGAGTCAGGATACCTTTTATAACAATATGCTTTCAAACTAACCCATGCTTCAGCTAGGACTTTTAAGGGTTATATCGTGGCCTGGTTCAAGGCTTAAGAAACAAAGGATAAAGGCTCAAAATTTATTTGTACGCACCCGTTCTTCGTTATGTTCTTCAGTCCTATGCTCAGTTAATTGTGCATTTTGAATCCCAGTTAAGTTTTAGAATGTCCTTGATATTCCGGTGATGGTTCAGAAGGCAGTGATTTTTGTAACCTTTTCTTTTTTGTTGAGGATTTGTAGGACCTCTTTTTTTTGTGATTTTGTTATCCCTGTCTTTTGCCTGAAATTTTTCTTTTGTGATTACAGTCAGCGGGATGCCCCAATTTTTTCTTAAGTCTCCTTCTTAGGTTTTGACTTAGTGGGCTTTTATTTTGAGAGATAACGACTGCCGGTTTTAATGATTATGCGGAACCATCACCGTCTTCTGATTTGGAAGGACGTCTTTGATGCCATTCATTATGTATGAAGTGGAATATTGCGACTGAATGCGCATCTGAATTAACTGAAAACTATCCTGCCCTAGGTTATGATTAAGGGTTTTAATTTGTGTGAAAAGAAAACCTCATACTTCTTTGGCTCAAAGGGGTTGACTAGGGATTATCTTCCTTATAAACTCCACTGTTTGGGATTTGAAACAACGCCTGTACATCGTCAGCAGGGTCTGTTCAAAAGAATATTGTAGAGATTATGGTATCGTTTTCATCATCCTCCCTCTAAAGGCTTATAGCTTTTTAATCGAGAGTCAAATATTGTAACGCCCGTAATTTAATTAATTATTTGATTAAATTATTTTGGATTATTTATGAAGATATGTTGTGATTAATTGGATTTAATTATTTTATTAAGTGGAGAAATAATATTAGAAGTATAATATTATTTGATGTGGGCTTGTTTTAAAGGAATAGAAGAAGTAATAAGGGGTGTGTGTTAGTTTTAAGCCCAATAAGGAATAAAGAATAATAGGTTATTTTATTATTGTTAGAAGGAATAGAAATAAGAAGCAGTAGAAGAATAAGGGTTTGAGAGGAAGAACGTGTAGCTGTTGAAAAAGAGGAAGAACGGGAATTCAATTGGAGAGAGTTATAGAGAAACCTTTAATCCAAGGTAAGGGTGGGGTTCTGACTCTATAATTAGGTTCATGATAATTAGTTTATGGGGTTAGAGGTAATTGTTGTCTTGTTCATTAATTGAATGTATATGATGTTGTATGATGGAAATTGATGATTGAAAGATGAACGATGATGTCCCGATACTGTTTATTTGATGTAGAATTGTAGGATAACTGTAAGTGATGATTAGATATGATTAGATTAGGTTTTTAGGGCTTAAAATATGGAACCCGTAGTGAAAACGCAGATAAAATCATAGAAATTATGCAGGACAGAGCAGTACGCGTCGACCCCAAACATGATGTGTCGATACAAGAAGGTTTAGAGACTCAGGATGAGTCGACACAAAGAGGTCTTGCATCGATACATGAGGATGTTTAGACTCAGGATGAGTTGACACGTAGGAGCATGTGTCAATACATGTTGTGTGTTAGACTCAGGATGAGTCGATACAAGAGAGGATGTGTTGACTCATGTTGCGAGTTCAGTGCAGTACGCGTCGATTCAAGGAGTTATGCATTGATCCATGTTGTCTGGTTTTTGGCAGAATCGTTTAGAAAAGGTTGTAACTTGAGTTTTCGGATGCCGCATGAGGTGTCGTTCGAAGCGTTGAATAGATAACGCGATGAGCTTTATTCTTAAGGATTAAAATAAGGAATAGGAAGGATAACCATAAGATTTGAATTAGTTACCGTGTAGATCGCTGTGTTGGTTTTTATGCAGAATGATGAAGATGAGATGCTTATAGGCTGTTGTTTGATTTGTAACAGTAGGATTAATAATAATAATGATGTAATATTACAGAATAGTAGTATGTATAGATTTGGTGATTTAGAAGTAAGCCTTAGTAGATTAACTGATTATAGGCAATATCTTGTTGTAGGCCTATGGCCAATGTTGTGAAAATGACGAGTGATGTTGTATTACTGTACGGCTGAATTGTTGATGAGATGACGTTAATGAGATTTTGTTTGATGGATTATGATGTATATAAGATGTGTAATGATTTATGATGAATGATGTTGATGAATAGATAATGAGATGCTTCTGATATGTAGGCCTTTGGCCAATGATGGTGTTGTATTGAGATGTTGTCAATTATGGTGTTGTTATTACATTCATGATTGTGTCGCATACATTGCATTTTGAGATGGAGCTTATGCTCGTTGAGATGGCCTTTATTGGCGAATATTGAGATGAAGGCTTATGCCTTGTTGATGCCTCTATTAATTGGAATTTTTGAGATGGGAGTTCTGCTCCAATGGTACCACATGCATTTGCATAGTGTTGAGTCGCATTATATGATTGCATAAAGAAGTGTGTATTGATGTTGTGAATGTGTATTATTGTTGTGATTATTGTTGATTATGAGATGAGAAGCGGTAATGTTATGTGATCTAATTTAATATATTAATTATCATACGCTTTATTATATTGTTAGATATCTCACCCCTTCTGTTTGAATGTTGCCCTTATGTTGGTAACGTGCAGGTAATCGAGAGTGAAGGTTGTATACCTTCAATAGTTCGAGTCGGTGTCACTGCTCTGATATGCAACACTCGGGTGGATGAACGTTTGTTGCTTTAGATTGTTGATTAAATTCCGTCGTTGAACTTTAAGTTGATTATTATTAAATTCTGTTGTTTTGAAGTTGCTGTAATGATGACAAAGATGTTATTAAGAATTCCGCTGCGTAGATGTTGAATTATTTAATTAAAGTTGTTATGATGATGGTTCATGTAATGTTTTAAAGTGTTATATATCCACGATGAATGCAATGAGTTTTTAATGATGAATTTGTGGCATCCCGATTCATTTGCATGAATGATTTTATAACTCTGATTTATTTATATAATTGTCGGGGTAGAATTGGGGTGTTACAAAGTTGGTATCAGAGTAAAAGGTTGGTCCGACCTTGTCGTTGAGTCGTAGTTGTCTAACAATCGAATATTGTTAATTTGAGTTATAACAATTGTTTATGTTGTAGTGATAAGTTGCGATGGCTAGAAGGAATGATGTTGCACTTGCTGCTGCTTTAGAAGCAATGGCTCATGCGATGGAAAATCAGCCGAATGCTGACAGGAATGTTGGATCTCGTAGCTTGGAGACTTTCCAGAGAGAGAATCTACCTATGTTCAAGGGAAAGTATGATCCTGACGGAGCATTGGAGTGGTTGAAAGAGATTGAGAGAATCTTCCATGTGATGGACTGCACTCCAGCGCAGAAGGTTCGTTATGGTACTCATATGCTGGCAGTCGAGGCTGATGACTGGTGGCTAGAGACTTGTCTGAAGTTAGAAGCTGCAGGTGAGAATGTCACTTGGGATGTGTTCTGTGGGGAATTTTTGAGGAAGTACTTTCCTGAAGATGTTCGTGGTAAGAAGGAGATTGAGTTCCTTGAGCTGAAGCAAGGAAATATGTCGGTTGTTGAGTATGCTATCAAGTTTTCTGAGTTGGCTAAGTTTTATCCGCATTACGCTGAGGCAGATGCTGAGTTTTTGAAGTGTATCAAGTTTAAGAACGGGTTGCGTCCAAAGATCAAGAAGGCAGTTGGATACCAGAAGATCAATGTCTTTGCTGATTTGATTGATAGCTGCAGGATTTATGAGGAGGATAATAATGCTCATTACAAGATTATCAGTGAGAAGAGGGGTAAGCACCAACAGAATCGTGGTAAGCCTTATGATACCCCAGCTGGTAAAGGTAAACAGAAAGTTGCTCAGAGTCAGAGGACTAGTGGGGGAGATGCTCCTGCTGGTGTGGTTTGCTTTAAGTGTGGAAAACCTGGGCGCAAGAGTAATGTGTGCACTACTGAAGTGAATAGGTGTTTCGGTTGTGGCAAGAACCGACATGTTGTATCTGAGTGTGAACATAAGGATGTGATTTGTTTCAATTATAGAGAAGAAGGGCACATTGGTAATCAGTGTCCAAAACCGAAGAGGGCTTAGACAAGTGGTAAAGTGTTTGCTTTGGTTGAGGATTAGACAACTGCCGAGGACAGACTTATCAGAGGTACATGTTTCATTAATAGTACTCCTTTAATTACTATTATTGATGTCGGTGCTACTCATTGTTTTATTGCTGCTGATTATGTTGAAAGATTGGGTCTTATGTTGTCTTCTTCGAATGGAGAAATGGTCGTCGATACTCCAGCTGAGGGGTCGGTGACTACTTCTTTTTTGTATGTTGAGTGTCCCTTATTGATCTTCGACAAAGACTTTGTTGTTGATTTGGTTTGTTTACCGTTAAGAAGTTTGGATGTGATTTTGGGTATGAACTGGTTAGAGCATAATTGTGTTCATATTAATTGTTATGACAAGTCTGTGAAGTTTTCTACTCCTGAAGAAGAAGAAGAAGATTGTATGTTGTCTGCTAGACAGTTGAGGAATTTGATTCAAGAGGAAGTGGAGATGTTCTCGTTGATGGTGTTGCTATCTGTAGAGACTCAAGCTATAATTGAGGAATTGCAGGTGGTGTTTGAATTTCCTGAAGTTTTCCCCAACGAGATTCCTGATGTACCGCCGGAGAGGGAAGTTGAGTTTGCGATCGATCTTGTACCTGGTACCAGACCTGTTTCTATGGCACCATACAGGATGTCAACATCTGAATTGTCAGAGTTAAAGAAGCAATTAGAAGAGTTACTTGAGGAGAAGTTTGTAAGACCAAGTGTGTCGCCGTGGGGAGCTCCAGTGTTGTTAGTAAAGAAGAAAGATGGAAGTATGAGGCTTTATGTGTATTATAGGCAGTTGAATAAAGTGACGATTAAGAACAAGTATCCGCTTCCAAGAATAGATGACTTGATGGATCAATTGGTGGATGCTCGTGTGTTTAGTAAGATTAATTTGAGGTCAGGTTACCATAAGATTAAAGTGAAGGATGAAGATATCCAGAAGACGGCTTTCAGGATGCGTTATGGACATTATGAGTATTCGGTGATGCCTTCCGGTGTTACTAATGCGTCGGGAGTATTCATGGAATACATGAATCATATCTTTCATACTTATTTGGATCGATTCGTAGTGGTGTTCATTGATGATATTTTGATTTACTCTAAGTCAGAAGGAGAGTATGCAGAACACTTAAGGGTAGTGTTGCAAGTTTTGAAAGAGAAGAAGTCGTATGTAAAGTTGTCCAAGTGTGAATTCTGGTTGAAGGAGGTTAGTTTTCTTAGTCATGTGATTTCAAGTAGTGGCATTATTGTAGATCCATCGAAGGTTGATACTGTGTTGCAACGGGAAACTCCAAAGTCAGCTACTGAGATTAGGAGCTGTGATACGGTGGGAGAACTGACTTGAGGTTTTGCGTTTGTATTCGCAAATGTTGCGGTTAGCAAGAGTCGCCACCGACTTTTTATTTTATCCTAAGGAAAGGTTAAAAAGCACAGCAAAAACCTTTTGAGATATTTTCTTGGGTTCGGGGAGTAGATTATAGAAAGGGAAGGTATTAGCACCCTTTCTATCCATGGTTATCCATGGGCTCTTAGTTACTTGCTTAGATCACTTGCCTTTTGTTTTCAATTGTTTGAAATGGTGCTTGAGTGTGTGTGGGTTTGAAAATATTTTGAAAAGAGGCCAATGTTGTGGCAACCTTTGTAATGATCCATGTGGGGATGTATACCAAGGTGTATGTCTTTTGAAAAAGTTTTCATTTTTTGAAAGTTGTTTTGAAAGTGTAGTGATGTGTGATTTTGAAATTGGGCAAGCGTTTTGTTTTGTAAGTTTGATTCAAGTAACTAAGAGGTTGTCTACTCCTAAATTCCTCAAAAGATTATAGCTATGTTTTAACCCTTTTAACAAGTTTGTTCCACCATTGTATTTGGTGGACAATCTTGTGTTAGGATGTGAGAGGGACAGGCGCGGGTCATCGTTTAGACCATAATTGCAATGGTGCCAAGTATCTTTGGGCATTTTCCTTAAGGGACTTGATCATTTTTTAGGCAACTTTCGAAAGCGTCATCGAAGGACTATGATCATTTGAATTGTGTTTGTTTTGCCCAAAGAGACCTAACATGCAATATGGCCCAATTTTGAAAGGCAACAAGTGGATATAACCCTAGGGGTGTTAGTGTGCAAGTGTGTTTTATTGCATACAAGAGTTTTTCTTTGAATTAGGTTTTTCTATTTCATTGATTTTATCTTGTCATACACGTCCTAATTACTAGCAATAAGAAGCGGAAATGTAAAATCCTACGCTATTACAATAATTGGGGGAGGGGGATACACATTTGTACATGGGGGGTTCACGGGCTCTTTAATCACAGGGAGAATATGAGGATAAGGCATCATCAACCTTTGGGCCCGGGCTCGTACCCATTTGAGATAAGGTTCAAGAGGGATGGAGTTCTTGTGTCCCAAAGTCCTGCTATCAACCTTGTCGAGTTTTCCCCAAGCTCTGATGAATCTTTGGCGAAGTCCTTGCGCATCGTTGTCGAAGTCAAAAACTAAGCTAGGAATCAACATATCATGAGGGCCATCCCTCCGGGCATATCTAAATTTCCTTAAAGCTAGGCAAGGATTGTAGGTGATACCCCCTCTAATTCCAAGTAAAGGAACATTAGGAAATTCTCCGCAACGATCGACAATGATGATATTTTCTCTGGACCGAGAACACCAATGCACATTCGAATGAGTAAGAGCCATCAATCGTTGGGACCACCTTGTACCTTGATCATTCTTCAAGACAGATTGTGGAAGGTGCGAAATAAACCACCTTGCAAGGAGGGGAGTACAGCACATGAGAACACCCCTCTTTCTCATTGTTCGTGTGTAAAATGAGTGAAGGATGTCCCCAAGCAATGTTGGTATTGGATTTCTGGATAAGAAGATTTTGACAGCATTGACATCTACCAATTGGTCAGGATTTGGGAACAAGACCAACCCATAGATGAGGAGTGTCACAATCTCTTCAAAGGCTTGTAGGTCCAACGAGTTCCAACATTCTTGTGCCTTCTCAAACAAGAACTTGGCTAAGAATCCTTTGACGCCGCTTCTGGTTTCCCAATGCCCCTTGATGTCGGATGGTTGTAGATGTAATGCTCGAGCAACATCTTCCGACTTTGGTTCCTTTTCCGTACCGTTGAAGGGTAGTTGATTAAGGATAGGAATTCTCAGGAGTTGAGAAAACTCCTCTAGAGTGGGTACCAACTGATAATCGGGGAAAGTGAAAAAGTGGTGAAGAGGGTCAAAGAACTGGAACAGCACTTTCATCATGTCTTCTTCAATGTTGGTGTTGACTAGGCTGAGCAGTCTACCATGTCTTTCACTGAAGGATGAATTTTCCGGAATTCTTGAGGTGAGCTCCTTGAGTTGAGGGGAGATTCTCACAAGGCTGACTTGAATGGTATTTCTGCGAGGAATCTCCATGTCCTGCAAAACAAGAACAAAGATGAAGATCCAAAACCCTTGAAATGGTTAGTAAATGCATATGATGCTTCATGATGTTTATGATGTATGCACAAAACATATGTACAAGCAAATCACACCAAACCCTAGTTTCAGGCTGGCATGGGGTTTCATAGGTAAGTACCCTCTTGAGTGTAGTTGGCTTAAAAACCTGTCCTATAAATAGTAACCGGGTTCTAAGGAGCTCAATATCATTGGATTGTTTTTAATGTTCATTGTTTCGGTTTAGCCACTTAACTAGCGACCAAAATATTCCAAGAAAACAACCCCCAATGAGTGTAGTATCGAGTATCTACCAACTTCGGACTGCACCAAAGCCGGTTATCTCACTACCCCTAATGAAAGGCCAAGATGGTCAAGTAAGGTTCTAGGTCATTAGTGCTTAGTGACATCACTCAGCGGCCCCGTACTCTCCTTGATTGAACTCAAGGGTTACCGGTACTCACAAATATGTCGCACTAATATAGCTATTGCTTAGACCGTGTCGGTATACCCCGCACAGTTTCCACAACGTATTGCTATCTATGAATGTTTCCCAAAATCCGGGTGGAGGATTGTAAACCCAAATAATAGAGCCAAAGCATAAAGCAAGCAAATCAAACAATTAGTCATGCAAGAGGGTGATCTAAGCCCTAAGGTTACTCCACTTTTAAAATGGTAAATCCCCAGCAGAGTCGCCAGTTCTGTGATACGGTGGGAGAACTGACTTGAGGTTTTATGTTTGTATTCGCAAATGTTGCGGTTAGCAAGAGTCGCCACCGACTTTTTATTTTATCCTAAGGAAAGGTTAAAAAGCACAGCAAAAACCTTTTGAGATGTTTTCTTGGGTTCGGGAGTAGATTATAGAAAGGGAAGGTATTAGCACCCTTTCTATCCATGGTTATCCATGGGCTCTTAGTTACTTGCTTAGATCACTTGCCTTTTGTTTCCAATTGTTTGAAATGGTGCTTGAGTGTGTGTGGGTTTGAAAATATTTTGAAAAGAGGCCAATGTTGTGGCAACCTTTGTAATGATCCATGTGGGGATGTATACCAAGGTGTATGTCTTTTGAAAAAGTTTTCATTTTTTGAAAGTTGTTTTGAAAGTGTAGTGATGTGTGATTTTGAAATTGGGCAAGCGTTTTGTTTTGCAAGTTTGATTCAAGTAACTAAGAGGTTGTCTACTCCTAAATTCCTCAAAAGATTATAGCTATGTTTTAACCCTTTTAACAAGTTTGTTCCACCATTGTATTTGGTGGACAATCTTGTGTTAGGATGTGAGAGGGACAGGCGCGGGTCATCGTTTAGACCATAATTGCAATGGTGCCAAGTATCTTTGGGCATTTTCCTTAAGGGACTTGATCATTTTTTAGGCAACTTTCGAAAGCGTCATCGAAGGACTATGATCATTTGAATTGTGTTTGTTTTGCCCAAAGAGACCTAACATGCAATATGGCCCAATTTTGAAAGGCAACAAGTGGATATAACCCTAGGGGTGTTAGTGTGCAAGTGTGTTTTATTGCATACAAGAGTTTTTCTTTGAATTAGGTTTTTCTATTTCATTGATTTTATCTTGTCATACACGTCCTAATTACTAGCAATAAGAAGCGGAAATGTAAAATCCTACGCTATTACAATAATTGGGGGAGGGGGATACACATTTGTATATGGGGGGTTCAACGAGAAAAATAGACAAAAAAGAAAATAGCAAAAAACAAGATATATAGAGAGAGAGAGGGAGCCCGCGCGCTGTTGGGAGGCCATCAGAAGTTCTGACCCAGATCCGCTGTCAGATGATCAACCTGTTGGTGAAACTGGATGAGTCAGAACTTCTGACTCTAGAACCTGCAAAACAGAACCTTGTTAGTGGGGAAACCAGAAGTTCTGATTTCCCTGCGCTGCAAGACAGAAGTTTGTTAGTGGAGAAACCAGAAGTTCTGATTCTGCTGAAAAGGCAATAACTCTCAGAGGTTCTGATGTCATTGACAGCAAAACAGGCTTCGGATGTGCTAACGTCAAAGTCAGCACTTGGCTTTTTCCTGTACTAATCAGAACATCTGCAATCCTGTTGTTACTCCACAAAACAGGAAACATATTTGGAACAGATCCAGCAAAATAGCAAAAATGTTTCAGAGGTCAGAATCACCAAGGTCACAGGCAAGTCCTATACTGGCTCAGAACGTTCTGAGGTATGAGAATCCTCAGAACATAAACAGCAATAACATGAATATTTACATTATGTCACTTGAATATGCACAGCTGATGATGCTTAACAGTGTGGTGAGGGTCAGCAGGTGCTTACCTGACTGTCTGGAAGATGGTGGGTGAAAGTTAACTTTTGGTTCTGGTGGTGTTCTGGACAGATTTGGAAAAGGGGAAGTGAAGGTGTATACGTGTATAGGGTAAGAAGTTTGGAAAGAACGTTTTTGGTTTACAGAAAAGAGCTGGATGTTTGATGAAGTTGAAGGTAAGAAACTTAAAGTTATGAAACAAAGCTGGAGATTTTGGCAGAGTTTCAGAATGTTATGTTGCTAGGAGTTTCGTTTCTCTCTTAGCAGTTTTTCTGTTTCTTTTCTTGAACGTCTTTTGCAGTGGTGAAAGCTCTCTATTTATAGGCAAAGTTCTTGTGGATGTCTTTGAACATTTAAGGCGCCAACAGAGTTTGAATTTGTTCTTTGACAGAAATTCCTGGGAAGTTGTGATAACAGCTATCTTTCAGCCTAGGTAGCAGCAGCAGGGGTAGATTGGGGGAAGTGACCTCTGAAGTGGGCGGTGGCGTGAAGACCCATGCCAGAATCTGTGCAAAAGCATTTTCCAAGCCACACGTGAATGCTCAGGAGTGGTTGGAAGCATTAATGGGCATTAAATGGTGACAAGACCTGTCAATACCAACATTCTGGTAAGGGAAACCAGCGTTGAATCAGCAGCGTAAACCATGCTCTGGCCTTGGCTACCTGTTGTCTTAGCAAACTCTGGAGATTCTCCTGGTTTTCTGGTACGTTCCTTGGATCTACTTCTGGACAATCTGGACTTAGAGATTCTGTATCAATGTGACACCTATCCTTCTGACCTTTCATCTTCTGATTTCAACCTGTTCTGAAGGAGCCTTCATACTTTCCTGTTTCTCTTGCATTCCTTTAGCAAGTTCTGACTGAGCTTGTGTAACTGCTGAAGGGGTATGTTCTGTTTGAGGCTTACACTCTGAACCACGTTTACAACTTCTGATTGAACTGATGTAGCTGCTGAAGAGCCAACTTCTGACCACGCTGAGCCAAGCTTGCAACTTCTGACCGTCTTCATCTGGAATGGGTCCAGAAGTTCTGAAGCGCTGATTTTTCTAAAAACACTTATTTTAAAGAAGCACTTAGAATTTGATTTTCCTCAAGATGAAAGCGTTGTTTCCGGAGTTTGTGAGACCATCTTGCTCTTGTAAGTGGCTTGCTTGGGCAAAAGGATAACCCAGGACTTGGATTTGTTTCAAGGGACTTTGAAAAATCTAAGATGGTTTCCTGAAGAAAGGGAGGGCAAATTTTGGGGTACAACAGGAGCTTTTTGGGATTAGCTGGTTATTATAGAAGGTTTATCGAAGGGTTTTCTAAGTTATCACTTCCGTTGACTAAGTTGACTTGTAAAGGTAGAGCTTTCATATGGGATGTTCAGTGCGAAGAAAGTTTTACGGAATTAAAGAAGCGATTGACATCGGCTTTGATTTTGATGTTGCCTAATCCAAGAGATCCTTTTGTGGTGTATTGTGATGCTTCTAAGATGGGTTTAGGAGGTGTGCTTATGCAAAATGGTAAGGTAGTTGCTTATGCATCAAAGCAGTTAAGGACTCATGAGAAGAACTATCCTATGCGTGATTTAGAGCTTGCTGCAGTTGTCTTTGTGTTGAAGATTTGGAGGCATTATCTTTATGGTTCTAGATTTGAAGTGTTTAGTGACCATAAGAGCTTAAAGTATTTATTCGACCAGAAGGAGTTGAATATGAGGCAACGAAGATTGTTGGAATTGTTAAAGGATTATGATTTCGGTTTGAATTATCATCCAGGAAAGGCGAATGTGGTAGCTGGTGCGTTGAGTCGAAAGACTTTGCATATGTCAGCAATGATGGTTAAAGAGCTGGAATTAATTGAGCAGTTTAGAGATATGAGCTTAGTTTGCGAGGTTACACCGCGAAGTGTTATGTTGGGTATGTTGAAGGTTAATAATGAATTTCTAGACAGTATCAGAGAAGCTCAGAAGTTGGATGTGAGACTGGTAGATTCGATGGTTGGGATTGATCAGTCTGAGAATAGTGATTTTAAGCTAGATGCGCAAGGTGTGTTGAGGTTTTGTAACCAGATTTATATTCCTGATGATGCTGAGATAAAGAAAGTGATACTTGAAGAGAGTCATAGAAGTAAGTTGAGTATTCATCCAGGAGCTAAGAAGATGTATCAAGATTTGAAAGGTTTGTTTTGGTGGCCTGGGATGAAGAGTGATGTGGCACAGTTTATGTATGCATGTTTGACTTGTCAGAAGTCGAAAGTTGAACATTAGAAGCCAGCAAGGTTGATGCAACCGTTAGAAGTTCCAGAATGGAAATGGGATAGCATTTCAATGGACTTTGTGACAGGGTTACCTAATACTTTAAGAGGACATGATTCGATTTGGGTGATTGTTGATAGGCTTACGAAGTCAACTCATTTTATTCCTATTAACATCAGTTTTCCAGTGTTGAAGTTGGCTGAGATTTACACTGGTGTGATTGTGAAGTTGCATGGTGTTCCTTTGTGCATTGTGTCAGATAGAGATCCAAGATTTACTTCTGATTTTTGGAAGATTTTGCAAGAAGCGTTGGGTTCTAAGTTGAGATTGAGTTCAGCGTATCATCCTCAGACAGATGGCCAGACTGAACGGATGATTCAATTGTTGGAAGATTTGCTAAGGGCATGTGTTCTTGAGAAGGGAGGTTTGTGGGATACTTATCTTCCATTGATAGAGTTCACCTATAATAACAGTTACCATTCTAGTATTGGGATGGCACCTTTTGAGGCGTTGTATGGTCGAAGATGTAGAACTCCTTTATGTTGGCATGAATCTGGAGAAAGTGTAGTACTTGGACCTGAACTTGTTCGTGAGACTACCGAAAAGGTGAAGTTGATCCGAGAGAAGATGAAAGCTTCCCAAAGTAGACATAAGAGTTATCATGACAAGTGAAGGAAATATTTAGAATTCCAAGCGGGTGACCATGTGTTTTTAAGAGTTACACCTGTGACTGGTGTTGGGCGAGCATTAAAGTCTAAGAAGCTCACTTCTCATTTTATTGGACCATATCATATTTCCAAGAGAGTGGGGGATGTTTATTACAGAGTGGCCTTACCGCCTAATCTTTTGAATTTGCATGATGTGTTTCATGTGTCACAACTTCAGAAGTATATTTCAGATCCATCTTATGTGATTCATATGGATGATGTGCAAGTACGGGATAATCTTACGGTGGAGACGATTCCTGTACGGATCGCGGATCATGAAATAAAGACTCTGAGGGGAAAAGAGATTGCTTTGGTTAAAGTGGTTTGGCTAGGAGCTGCCAGAGAAAGCATGACTTAGGAGTTGGAGAGCAAGATGCGAGGCTCCTACCCTGAGTTGTTTGATTGAGGTAAATTTTCGAGGACGAAAATATTCTAAGTGGGGGAGAGTTGTAACGCCTGTAATTTAATTAATTATTTAATTAAATTATTTTGGAATATTTGTGAAGATATGTTGTAATTAATTGGATTTAATTATTTTATTAAGTGGAGAAATAATATTAGAAGTATAATATTATTTGATGCGGGCTTGTTTTAAAGGAGTAGAAGTAATAAGGGTGTGTGTTAGTTTTAAGCCCAATAAGGAATAAAGAATAATAGGTTATTTTATTATTGTTAGAAGGAATAGAAAGAAGAAGCAGTAAAAGAATAAGGGTTTGAGAGGAAGAACGTGAAGCTGTTGGAAAAGAGGAAGAACAACTGAACGAGAATTCAATTGGAGAAAGTTATAGAGAAACCTTCAATCCAAGGTAAGGGTGAGGTTCTGACTCTATAATTGGGTTCATGATAATTAGTTTATGGGGTTAGAGGTGATTGTTGTCTTGTTCATGAATTGAATGTATATGATGGAAATTGATGATTGAAAGATGAACGATGATGTCCCGATACTGTTTATTTGATGTAGAATTGTAGGATAACTGTAAGTGATGATTATCTATGATTAGATTAGGTTTTTAGGGCTTAAAATATGGAACCCATAGTGAAAACGCAGAGAAAATCGCTGAAATTATGCAGGACAAAGCAGTATGTGTCGACCCCAAACATGATGTGTCGATACAAGAAGGTTTAGAGACTCGGGATGAGTCGACACGAAGAGGTCTTGCATCGATACATGAGGAATTTTAGACTCGGGATGAGTCGACACGTAGGAGCATGTGTCGATACATGTTATGTGTTAGACTCAGGATGAGTCGATACAAGAGAGGATGCATCGAATCATGTTGTGAGTTCAGTGCAGTACGCGTCGATCCAAGGAGTTATGCATCGATCCATGTTGTCTGGTTTTTGGCAGAATCGTTTAGAAAAGGCTGTAACTTGAGTTTTCGGATGCTGTTTGAGGTGTTGTTCGAAGCGTTGAATAGCTAACGCGATGAGCTTTATTCTTAAGGATTAAAATGAGGAATAATAAGGATAACCATATGATTTGAATTAGTTATCGTGTAGATTGATGTGTTGGTTTTTATGAAGAATGATGAAGATGAGATGCTTATAGGCTGCTGTCTGATTTGTAACAGTAAGATTAATAGTAATAACGATGTAATATTACAGAATAGTAGTATGTAGATATTTGGTGATTTAGAAGTAAGCCTTAGTTGATTATCTGATTATAGGCAATATCTTGTTGTAGGCCTATAGCCAACGTTGTGAAAATGATGAGTGTTGTTGTATTACTGTACGGCTGAATTGTTGATGAGATGACGTTAATGAGATTTTTTTTGATGGATTATGATGTATATAAGATGTGTAATGATTTATGATGAATGATGTTGATG
The DNA here is from genome assembly GCA_948472305.1 of Vicia faba. NCBI lineage: Eukaryota > Viridiplantae > Streptophyta > Magnoliopsida > Fabales > Fabaceae > Vicia > Vicia faba. Next base: position 249,928,461 of record OX451736.1, on the reverse strand, counting down.
AAGAGATGATGAGATGCTTTTGAGATGTAGGCCTTTGGCCAACGATGGTGTTGTATTGAAATGTTGTCAATTATGGTGTTGTTATTACATTCATGATTGTGTCGCATACATTGCATTTTGAGATGGAGCTTATGCTCGTTGAGATGGCCTTTATTGGCGAATATTGAGATGAAGGCTTATGCCTTGTTGATGCCTCTATTAATTGAAAATTTTTGAGATGGGAGTTCTGCTCCAATGGTACCACGTGTATTTGCATAGTGTTGAGTCGCATTATATGATTGCATAAAGAAGTGTGTATTGATGTTGTGAATGTGTATTATTGTTGTGATTATTGTTTATTATGAGATGAGAAGTGGTGACGTTATGTGGTCTAATTTAATATATTAATTATCATACGCTTTATTATATTGTTAGATATCTCACTCCTTATGTTTGAATGTTTCCCTTATGTTGGTAACGTGCAGGTAATCGAGAGTGAAGGTTGTATACCTTCAATAGTTCGAGTCGGTGTCACTACTCTGAAATGTAACACTCAGGGGGATGAACGCTTGTTGCTTTACATTGTTGATTAAATTTCGTCGTTGAACTTTAAGTTGATTATTATTAAATTATGTTGTTTACAAGTTGCTGTAATGATGACAAAGATGTTATTAAGAATTTCGTTGCATAGATGTTGAATTATTTAATTAAAGTTGTTATGATGATGGTTCATCCGATGTTTTAAAGTGTTATATATCCACGATGAATGCAATGAGTTTTTAATGATGAATTTGTGGGATCTCGATTCGTTTACATGAATGATTTTATAACTCTGATTTATTTATATAATTGTCGGGGTAGAATTGGGGTGTTACAAATATCATGTAAAGGAAGCAAGAAAACAGTTTAAATAAAATGACAATGAAATCATTCAAGACAAACATATGTGATACATTAATGGGAAAACCAAAGTTCGGCATAACAGTAATTGTTTGAACAATAAATGAAATTACAAATGAAAAATCAAAAATGAACTGGACGTTCTCAATGATTTGGCCTAGGAGCAGTGACCACTTTGTGAGTCTCCGGAGGGTTGAATTCGATCTTCTTAGCATCAATCATATCCTGAATTTTGTTCTTTAGAGCCCAACAACCATTCGTATCATGTCTAGGGCTATTAGAATGGTATCCACACCTTTTATTGGGGTGGTAACTGAGAGCAATAGTATTGGGGTTCTGTAGAAGAGCCTTTAACCTAATCAACCTTGCCTTCAACATGTGTTGTAACGCTTGAGCTAGTGACATGTTGATTCTGGTGAACTGTCTCTTAGGTGTGACCTCTTTACGTTGATTCCCCTGTTGGTGTCCTTGCATAGGCGTAGGATTAGAGACCAGTATTGCCCCTACAAATTGATTACGGTCATCTACCTTATTACGACTCTTCTGGCCATACACATCATTGGCTTCCCTCGTACTAGCAAGTGGCTTCTTCTCAGCATTAGAAGATGCAGCCACCGGAATCTTCCCACTCTTGATACCACTTTCGATCCTTTCTCCATTCAGAACCATCTTTGTGAATCCAGATGAGGAACTCCCAATCAGCAGATTAAAGAACGGGCCTGTCAGAGTGCCCATGAACATATCTATCATTTCCCGATCATTCAGAGGAGGTTGTACCCTGCCAGCTAGATCCCTCCATTTCTGGGCATATTCTTTGAAGCCTTCGCTAGAACCCATAGACATGCTTTGAAGTTGTGTACGAGTTAAAGCGAGGTCAGCATTATATTGGTACTGCTTGTAGAAAGCAGCAACCAAGTCTTCCTATGTATGAATGTCTGTTGTTTCTAGCTGGTAGAACCACTCCAGTTGCATGTCAGCTAAACTTTCTTGGAAGAAATGGACCCATAACTTCCGATCAGCAGTGTGAGGCTGGATCTTCTTGACATAGGGCCTTAAGTGTATATTAGGGAAGGAGACACCGTCATACTTAACGAACGTGGGGACCTTGAATTTTGGTGGGATGATCACGCCAGAAACCATGCCTAATTCTTCCAAGTCCAAGCTAGGTATTTGCTGAATCTCCATAGCATTGAACGATCTTCTAGTTGTTTGTATTTATCATCAACAGGAGGATACTGCTCCTCAGAATAATCAGCTTCGTCTTCATCAGTTTCCGGGTTGCTATCTTCTTCATGAGTATCCCCCTTATTTGATGGAGTTGAAAGATCTAGAGCTCCTTTAACCGGTCTTCTGAGTCTTCTTCATATATTAAGGATTCCATCCGGTTTCTTTGCCTTCTTATTCTTCTCTTTGATGACGAGAGATTTCAGTTCTTCCTGTCCTTGGGCCAAAGCCATGAACATTTGTTGAAACTGAGTGTTTTGAGCTTGAAGGTCTTTTACTATTGTCAAGGGCCATTTCTTTTGCTGAAATAAACAACAAAAAGATGAGAAACCTGCTTTGAAACCTGCTTATGTAATGATATGTATGATATATTTATGCAATGTTTTCAAGGATCTTGCGGGGTAAACACAAAGAGATGTTAGGAGTTGACTGTAACCTTGATTGAAGAACTTCGCATCGTTGAGCGTCCTTATACGAGAGTCAAGATCACCATATCGAGTGGGTCATAGCCCCTGGCTCAAGTTGTCGTGTTTTGGTATTTTGACAACATTGGCTAGAGGAAAATAAATCATCTTTCCCCTTGATAGACGTCTGATTTCTCAAAACCTGCATCACAAACCCTTGAGATCCTTGAAATGGTTAAGCAAATATTGTGACATGATGTTATGGTGTCATGATTATGCTAAGAAATCACATATATAGCAACCCCAAGCAAATCACACCAAGACCTTATGTTTAAGGCTTGCATGGGTTTTAAGGTGATACCCTCTTGAAGTTTGAATTGGTTCAACCTGTCTTAGTAATAGTAACTGGGTTCTAAAGGATCTCAATATCACTGATCTTTCCCACAAATTTCATTCGGATAGGCGACTGACTCGTAACAGAAAAACTCGGGAGTCAAATCTCAGTGAGTGTAGCATTGAGTATCTGCCGACTTTGGGAATACACCAAAGACGACCATCTCACTACATCTTAATGGCCAAGTTGTTAGATTAAAGGCTCTAAGGTTAGTTGACGCTTCATGACACCACGTAGTAGCCCCATATTCTCCTTGATTAACTCAAGGGTTACCGGTACCAACCAAAGTGTCACATAAATATAGCCATCACTTCAACTGTGTAGGTATACCCCGCACAGTTTCCACGATCTATTGCTACTTACCTAAAAGGTTTTCTTAGATCCGGATGTAGGATCTATAGCACCCAAACAGTATCCTTAAAATTAAAGAAAACAAACAGTCAAAGAAGCAAAAATGATCTAGACTCTAAGATAAACTCCACTTTATTATTTTGTCCCCAACAGAGTCGACAGTTCTGTGATACGGTGGCAGAACTGACTGTTAATACTGATTTGCATTTTTTGTTCGCAAATATCGCGGTAAGCAAGAGTCGCCACCGACTTTTCTTTTATCCAACAAAGGAAAGGGTGAAAAGAACAGAAAAAGACCTTTTTCGAGATTTTCTGAGTAAGGGGAGTAAATTATGAAAAGGGAAGGTGTTAGCACCCTTTCCATCTGTGGTTTTCCACGGGCTTTTAGGTACTTGCTCATTTTTGAAAACTGTTTGTGTTCGTGTGTTTTGAAAGATTTTGTTTGCTTTATGATAATTCTTGTATCAGTCCTCAAGAGTGTGATAAAGCGTTTTCGAAAGTAGTTTGAAAAGTGTGTAAGTGTGAAAAAGGAATTGGTTTGAACAAGTACTTAAGAACTATCTACCTACTCGAAAAAAGTTTATTCTTTTCCTCCTATCCTTTAGACAGTGTTATCCTACTATTAGTGAGTAGGTAGCCTTAGTCGTCGGATGTATGAGGGACAAGAGAAAGGGACGTTTATGGTCATTGAAGGCAACATGTAGAGATACCTTAGCATTTTGAAGGGTCTGTCATTATATAGGCAACATCGAGGGACAAGATCGTTTCTCGTAGGCAACTCAAGGGACATTGAGGGACTATGAATTTTATGATAACTTTAACCGAGGGTCTTTACTAAGGGCATCCCTACGTTCGAAGGACATGACCATTGTTTTTCCGAAGACAACAAGTGAGGTTACTCTAGAGGTGCGAGTGTGCAAATGATTCAGTTCAGTTATTTATCTTGCAATTAGCGTTTTCTATCGTTCATTTTTATCTTTCCATACAATTCTATTAATCTAAGCATTGCATAAAATATAGTAGCTGAAGATAAATGCGGAAACATAAACCTAGACTATTACAAGCTTTGGGGCAATTACATAATAGTGAAGAGTGCAGAAAAGAAATCTTAAAACTATCACATCCCGGAAGCAATTACATGATAATGATAAAAAAAAGCAGGAAAAATAAAGCTACGCTATTACAGTTGAATGCGCCCTATACACTTTATCTAGAAAAATAGAAATAAGATGAAAATAGCAAAAAAAATGTTTTGATGATTTTTTTATGAAAAAAATTATTTATGATAATTAATTAAATAAACCTAAAAAACCTAATTAATTTTAATTAATAAAAAATATTAATTTTGAAAAAATAGGTAGGGGAAGAAACATCAATGAAAAATAGGGTTAGAAAATACAAATAATGCAAATGTCAGAGGTGCGTGTTGAACCAAAAATTAATTTAAAACCTAAAATTAATTAGAATTTATTATGAAAAATCAAAGGTTTGTGAAAAATGTTAGGTTTTATGAAAAAAGTTTTAAACAAAAAGAATGAAAATAGGTAAAAGAATAAATAGAATGGAAGAAAACCAAAACCAATAGGGGTGGATGTTGAACCCACGCCCTTAACCTCCTCAGGATGTCTGCCTTGCCATGCATTGGTGGTTGTTATAATCCGGCCTCAGTGTTTTGTAATAAACCTGCATGAGACCATGTCTAAATCTGCAGTGTTGAATCTCATGAACACATTAAACAAATTAGTATACCATGAAATACAAAGAAAATAAATATATGAAATTGTATAATGTTAAAACCGATATGGCATGTATGAATGCTTCTACACTCTTTTAATCGTGAGAGATCAAACCAGCCTTACCCTTACTGGAGAAATAGTGAAAATAGTGAGATGGGGGTTTGTAACGAGGATGGCTTGTTTGTAGTGAGATGGAGGATTTGTAACAAGGATTTCAAGATTTTTAGGATTCTTGAAAGAATTTGATATTTTAATAGGATTGTGGCAAAGGTTTTTTTTCGTCGTCTGTGTGAAAATAATGAGATTATATAATGGAAATTAGAGCAAAGATATGGGTTTTGAATGTACAATTGGGCCTCCAATAACCACAAACAATAGTGCAGATTTTTATTCACTTAAGTCTGTCATGTTCCAGGCTAAATTGCATAGACTTAAGTGCAATTTTTGAAGTTAAAATGTGAAAACAAAATGTATCCGACATCGAGAAAAAACTCTTGTCCGAAAATAGGCTCAATCAGATAAAAGATGAATTAGTTATGAATTTTTGAAGTTTCGCCTCAGACAAACTTAATTTGGGCTTCAGTGTCAACTCTGACATGTTCTTCAATAAAAAAATTGGTATTGATCGGAGCAGAACCCGGTCTCGACTTTGGAAGAAAAGTTATAGATCTCTGAGTCAGTGATTTTGTTTAAAAAGATGGGCCTGATCCGATTAAAATTGACCGTTATGAATTTTTGAAATTTCGACCCAGATGAAATAATATTCAACATTTAGGATTTTCGGCACGTCACACGCACTCTGGGAAAAAAACAATGACCTTTTGAATACTGTTCAAACTCGATACCTCCTGCGAAAATGTAGCCAACTCAATTTGTGAAATTTTGGCGCTGGAACCAGCTCAATACGATGAAAATTGACCAAGTTATGATTTTCTAAACATGACGCAAATAAACTTCTGTCACAAATTTTCTGTACGAAAATACTTGATAAATCCGCATTTTTGAAGACCTTCTGATTGAAATTGGCTTCCAGTCGTGAGAGATGAAAACGTAGATGACATCGAGACAAAAAATTTTCCACCGGAATAGGTTCAAAACAAGCCACAATATTCAAGTTATGAATTTTTTAGTGTGTAAAAATTACACTTTCAGCATACTTTTTCACCATATTTCTTCGAGAAAAATCGCACATTCGGAGACCTTCTTTAAAGAATTGGATCTCGAGCCAAACCTAAATTTGAGAATATGTTATCAGGGATATCTTGGCGAAATAACACCTGGATATGACGCACCGGGTTGGACTTGTGAATCTTTGAACCCCGAATCATTGCGAAACAACGAACCAATCTTCAGTACGGAAAATACACTGAGAACATCCATTGGCAAAATAAACGTCACTTGTAACCTGACGAAGCTTGCTAAATATACCTTGATTCCATAACCATAAAACCAATGATATACATGTATGTAATAATGAAATGTAAGCCAAAAAGATCAAAATAAAGAGGGTAAATTTTGGGGTACAACAATGTGAATCATGAAGAAAATGAAATCTGAATGAACACCACTGCTGCTCAACAACATGAGTATACGAACAACCTTAGACAGAAAATTGGCAACAAAACTTTTAGACTGAACAGGGAGCGAACTATAAAGGTTATGATGGGGGTTCTTATAACGCCCTGGACTGCATTCAGAATTATTGACTGACCCCACAAACCAACACGGATCTTTTCAGCGTGTTATGGTGCTGAATACATAAATGGTGATCAGCAAGATGACATTACCATGGATGATGTGAATCATGAAGAAGATGAAATCTGAATGAACACCACTACTGCTCAACAACATGAGTATATGAACAACCTTAGACAGAAAATTGGCAACAAAACTTTTGGACTGAACAGAGAGCGAACTATAAAGGTTATGATGAAGGTTCTTGTAACGCCCTGGACTGCATTCGAAATTACCGACTGACCCCACAAACCAACATGGGTCTTTTCAGCATATTTTATTCTCACTCACATGCTTTCCGGGAAACTTTCCAAAAGGTCACCCATCCCAAAATTGCTCCAAGTCAAGCATGCTTAACTGTAGAATTCTTATGAATGGGCTACCGAAAAGAAGATGCATCTTATTGTTATAGGTAGTACCAATTAATCTTTATAAACTTTCCTTCAACCATGCAGTCCCATACCTGCTGACCCCCTGGACTGCATTCAGGATTACCGATTGACCTCACAAACCAACATGGATCTTTTCAGCGTGTTTTGGTGTTGAATACATAAATGGTGATCATCAAGATGACATTCCCATGGATGATGTGAATCGTGAAGAAGATGAAATCTGAATGAACACCACTGCTACTCAACAACATGAGTATATGAACAACCTTAGACAGAAAATTGGCAACAAAACTTTTGGACTAAACAGGGAGCAAACTATAAAGGTTATGATGGGGGTTCTTGTAACGCCCCGGACTGCATTCGGGATTACCGACTGACCCCACAAACCAACATGGGTCTTTTCAATGTGTTTTATTCTCACCCACATGCTTTTCAGGAAACTTTCCAAAAGGTCACCCATTCCAGAATTGCTCCAAGTCAAGCACGCTTAACTGTAGAATTCTTATGAATGGGCTACCGAAAAGAAGATGCATCTTATTGTTATAGGTAATACCAATTAATCTTTATAAACTTTCCTTCAACCATGCAGTCCCATACCTGCATAGCCTCGGGATCCCTCTCATTCCGATATGGCGACCACCTTTGCCCTCTTAGGCCTCGGGTGTTACATGCGGTGCAACCACTCCTCGCCCTTTTCGGCCTCGAGTGTTATATATCCACCAGCTTTTGTATGGTTTATCCTTGAATAACATCATTCATACTGGGAGAGGTCTGGCTCTGATACCATATGTCCACCAGCTTTTGCATGGTTCATCCTCGAACCACATCATACTAGAAGAGGCCTGGCTCTGATACCATTTGTGACGCCCCAGACTGCATTCAGGATTACCGACTGACCCCACAGATTAACACAAGTCTTTTCAGCGTGTTTTATCCTTACTCATACGCTTTCCGAGAAACTTCCCAGAAGGTCACCCATCCCAAAATTACTCCAAGTCAAGCACGCTTAACTGTAGAGTTCTTATGAATGGGCTACCGAAAAGAAAATACATCTTTTTGTTATATGTAATACCAATTAATTTTTATAAACCTTCCTTCGACCATGCGGTCTTATATCTGCATAGCCTCGGGATCCCTCTCATTCCGATGTGGCGACCACCTTTGCCCTCTTAGCCCTCGGGTGTTACATGCGATGCAAACACTCCTCGCCCTTTTCGGCCTAGAGTATTACAGTTCTTATGACTATGTTGATAGTTCATACAACAACAAGTACAAATCTGATTCTCGAAATAATTTTAAGATCATTACTATGCTTCAGAACATGCAGATCCAACAGAACCAACGTTATGAAGAGAAAATGCAATGGCGCACTGTTGAAATGCAATGGTGTACTGATTTTAAGTCCGCTCATAATGAGCAATTCAAGTTGGTCAAGGCAGGATTGGACACTCAAGAAACTAACTTTTATTTATTTGCTTCAACTGTTATTGCACTGTTTTAGTCTCTTCATGATGAGATCCACAGGTCAAACAGGGTTATCCAAGAAATAATCAATCATCTCCACACAATTAGTGTCCAGCAGAATAATGAAGCTTCTGCTTTCTATGAAGATATGCATAGAGGTGAAAGATCCCATCAAAGGCATCGTGGTGGCCATGATGGATGTTAATGTGTTGCATATAACCTAGTTGTTGTGTTTTTATTTTTTCATGCATTGTATTTGAAGAACAATTTCTTATTTGGTTTCATGTATTTTAATTTTTTTTTGTATGTTTGAAAAATGTGTGCAACTCTGTCCTTTATGGTTATCTATTAGTTTGTTTATCTATTATATATTTCATTAAAGTAGTGTTATATATGTGTACACACTCTCTATGCAAAATTGTCTCTAAATGATGTATATATTTGTTGTGGCTTAAAAGACAAGATACTTTTAATCAAGTGCTTTATCTCTTTTTGATGTTGTCAAGGGGGTAGAAAATATATGTGATGATAAAGATTGAACACACATGCTCAGAGGGAGCATCAATCAAACATACAAAGTGCATCGTCGCGTTTTTGCCATCATCAAAAAGAGAGAGTTTGTCAGTGAAACTTAACCTCTATAAATTGTTTTGAATGATGTCTAAAATACGAGAATCTAGCATCTCTATAATTGGATGTTATCTACGAGTTTTATGTGGCATCATGTTCATTTAGAAATCTTAGGATATTTAGGAATCATTAAAAGTTATTTTAAAATTGATTCAACTCATTAGAAACAAGTTTCTACATAAATTTTCATTGCATGTGTCGACACATACGATTTTTAAATCGACACGTGTAACTCAGTTTTGAAGCATGTAGCCTGTGAAAGGCTCAGGTCGCACATGCATTGCATAGGTTGACACATACTAAAGCATTTATGAAATTACAGAAATTCTTATTTTATGCGTCGACACATGCGATTTTCAGGTCGACATATTTACTGTTGTTTTAAATCCTGTAGCCTCTGACTTGTTTCAGTCGACACATACCTTCTTTCAATTCGACACATACAACTTAAACTTGCCATATGTGTCAATACATTCGAGTTATAGGTCGACATATACTGATTGTTTTGGTTAAATTTTAATTTTTTTAAATTTCGAATATGTCCTTTTTTCCTAAATTTTCAAAACTATAAATACATCATTCATGACTTGATGATATCATAAAATAACCTACATTTGCTCTTCATCTTCAACCTTCAATCTATGGATACACGCTGACATTCTATTGTAACGATGTTTTACTGGAGTGCCATCTAGACGAGGTTTGCTAACGTCTGATTAGGTTCTCGTGTAGATGAAGATATTAGGTTGATATTTATACGGATCTTCATCCAGAAAAACAACAGGTTTGTCCTCCAAGACTATTTGTTGATTTGAGAATTTTCTAGTAAGACGTTCAATAGATAATTGTGGTCACCTGAAGTCCTTTGGAGATAAAGAATGCAATAGATTCTTTGAAGATAAATAACGAAAAGAAAGTAGTGAGAGAACAACGAATTACAATTGAAGTCTTGTGTTTGCAATAAGTACAATTGATGGTGCACAAAAACTTTGGAGATAAAGTACCAAAGGAGTAGTAAGATTGAGATAACCAATTGGTAACTATTATGTCTTGGTCTTTCTCAAGATCAAAAGAATAGACAAAACTAAATCAACAAAAAACATTAGAGTTTGTGGAGTTGCTCTTAAACACTTCTCTTCTATCAACTTTTTGCATAGTAAAAATTATCTTAATTTCATTAAAATTAGACGCAGACGTACCCACACGCGAAGACGAAAGTGAGAAATTGCGAAGACAAATTCTCGTGTCTCTTTTATTATCGCTTTTACTTGTTTTGATATTCATTAATTGATTTGTCTATTGTGTTATCGATTGGATTGTAAGAAATTTTTTAGACTATTTTTAGTTTTACATCAAGTGTTGATATTGCTTATAATCAAAGTGATTATAAGTGCTTATATGTATCAACACAACTTAAGAAAAAATTCTGAAAATTCAATTGCACTAAGTGTTCGACAAATTAATTTTGCTTGTTCTTTTAAATATTGGTATTGAAAATAAAATTTCTAGTAACTTATTACAAACGATTGATAACGTGTTACTTGATATAAATTCTATTAATTCAGTTTAATATATTTATTTCATTTTCAATTTATTATATAATTTCATATCTGAATTTCCAATAATTGTTCGTATAGACGGCTTTTTGAAAAAGTTTCTGCACAAGCTCTTTGTTAAAATAATTTTTTCAAAACCAGAGTTTTTTGGAGATTTTTAAAAGGGGTCTATTCATCCCTTCTAGATATGTTGCTGTCATCTAACATATTATTTCATTAATTCAAATAATTGATTTAAAACAACATCATGATCAAACTCAACTACAACTAATTAAATCATGCATGTTAAAAACTAATCGATTCAAAACCCAATTCAAAAATGTGTAATTGATGAGAAGACTCAATATATAAATATAAACAAAAAAAATTCAAAACACAAACAAGAAAACCGTATTGGTGTTTTCTCCATAAATATACTAGAGACATGTAATTTCACGTCAGTGATAAAAAAACTGTGTAAAATTTATAAAGATTATAATCTAAACCGTCCAAATGAAACATTCTAAACTACTAAACTATTTACCGTAGACAAAAAATCTAATTTATCAGAAATTTTAAAATATCCCAAATTTTTGAATCTATACGGAAATTTTAAAATATTCAATAGAAAATATAAATTTCTTTGAAATATGTATTTTTTCAAAAAAAAAAAAAACTAATATAAATGTATTGGTTTTTTAAAAAAGCGGCAAAAATGAAACTAATTTCTAAAAAATATCAGATTTTTTAAAAATAAGTGATAAAAATGCAACAAAATATCAAATTTCTTTTTTTAAATTCAATAAAAATTCATACCGATTTTATATCTTGCAAAATGGCATAAATTCTGTCTTCTTCGAAATTTTCCGTACCAATTTTTTTCACAATTACTGTTTTTTTCGTTTTTTTTACCAATTTTTCAAAGTGAATTTTTTTGACCAAATGTAAATTTTTATAAATAATAAAAATGATATTTTTGTCATTATAAAAATATGAGAAGTGACTGAATAAATTCTATTCTCCTTCTTTTCGTTCTTTGGATGTCTTTCATTCATTCCTCTTCCATTCCTCTTAACTATTTTGTACAAACAATTTTAAAAAATAAAAAAAACAAATTAAACAATTTAAGACTTTTCATTATAAGTAATCTAAAAATTCTAAATTGATATTCAAAATCAATAATTTTGATTCGATTTAATTCTGAATAAATTTTATTCACACTTATTTGTTCGGATGATGACTTCTTACTATGATTCAATTCCGACTTATATTTACAATGAACAGCTCAACATTTTATGTATCCTTTGGAATGCTAGCCGCAGCATCTTATGTATAGTACTTTGGAAACTCAATGCTAGCCTCTTTTCATATGGTAACGATATTCAAAACTGCAATAGACAGACCAAATAGCAGGAGAATCTTCAGTCCAGAACTTATTCCATAAAAACTTTTAACATGTTCTTAGTGCTACAAAAATCTTAGGCCAGCATGATTTCTGTACTAAAGGGACTGGTACTTGTTTGTTAACCATCAAACTGAACATACAAACCGAAATAAATATTTTCAAGCAATATTTAATAACACAATTATGCTACAATAAAGCTATGTCCTAGTTAAACACATGAAAAGATATGCAGAAACAACTTAATTCTGAAAAACTAGTATAATCTGAAATGTACAAAAGGAAGATATTACGACTGCGATGCTGCTGCTGCTGCTACGGCTCTAACTCTTGTGATTGTTCTTGTATTTCACCTTGCCAAACCCAAACAATGTCTTGAAGAGCAGGCCTAATTTTCTCATTCAATATTTTTTGATATTCCAATGTATCTCCATTTGATTTTTTCACTTCAATCAAATGGAAAAACGGAGTAACCTCGAATATCTCAGCATCAATAGACAAAAGCCCTTTCCTCCCTTCATCAACTCCCTCTAATTTCAACAAACCAGCAGCCCTTTTCTTTATTTTCATCTTCAATCTCTTAGCAATCTCTTCCAGCCTTGAAATGATAACCGACGCGGGTTGTCTTGAAGTAAACCTCGCTTCCCGTTTCTTAAAACTATCTTCAAAGAATCCACCTAGATTAAAACCGTTCGAAAGAGAGATGATATCAAACGCATTTATACTCAACGGTATAACTGACTCTCGCGTTTCATCAGAATGATTTGTCACACGTGTCTGTATCAGTGTCGTGTCAGCTGATATGCCTTCAATCAGAAGAGTCGATGCTGCAGAATTCCTAGCCAAAGAAGAGATACTTTTGTTTTCTTCTTCAAGCTTTTTCGGTCTACCATTCGGTCCATACTTAAACCAAGAACATTTTTTAATCTTATCAATAGAAATCCTAGTGCTAGGATTCGGATCCAACATCTTACACAAAAGCTTCCTAACGTTTTTCGCAAACCAATTAGGACACTTAAACTCCGCGTTACTTATCTTCCTATACATTTCCATCAAATTCGAGTCATTGAAAGGCACATAACCAGCAAGTAACACAAACAGAACAACTCCACAAGACCATATATCAGCTTTCGCACCATCATAGCCCTTCCTTTTGATGACTTCAGGAGCTACATAAGCCGGCGTTCCACAAGTTGTATGTAACAAACCATCTTGCCTTTTGGATTCCGCCAAAGCACTTAAACCAAAATCGGATACCTTTAAGTCCTCGTTCTCATCTAATAAAATGTTCTCCGGCTTTATGTCTCGATGATACACACCTCTACTATGACAAAAATCGACCGCACTAACGAGTTGCTTGAAATACTTGTGTGCAATGTCTTCTTTGAGCTTTCCTTTCGCCACTTTCTTGAATAATTCACCGCCTCTCGCATATTCCAAAACAAAGTATATCTTACTCTTTGTAGCCATGACCTCAAAAAGCTGTACAATATTAGGATGTTTCACGAGTCTCATAATCGATATTTCCCTCTTTATACAATCAGCTTGGCCATTTTTTATAATCTTGTCTTTGTCAATCATTTTAAGAGCTACGGTTTGGTTAGTTACTATACTCCTTCCATAGTAAACTTTTCCGAAAGTTCCTTGGCCTAGTAATCTCCCTAACTCGTATCTTTGCATCAACACTTTCGATGTATTCTCCATATCAGACATTAATTTAGGAGGAGTTGAAATAAAACAACACTTCCTCAGCTAGTCAAAATTTCTCAAATGCGAAAAAGGTGATTCTTGTAACGGACGCTGAGGTCCAGGATTCGAACCCTTGAACCTAATGTAAGCATTAACTAACATTTTGAGTATTCAAAAACAAAAAACCTGTGTGCCAATGCATCAAAGATAGAAGCTTATGATTCTCACTTCACAGAGACAAAGCACAACGTCTACACTGATTATACCGAAGATTTTGGAAGTCAATTTTCCTTAGTGTATTGTTTGATTTCTGAAAGAAAAAAAAACATTAATACTCAATTCAATATTAGTTTTATTTGATCATTATACATAAGAACTTGCAGGTTATCATGTATAAACAACATTAAGAAGGTACGGCTACATAGAACAATGCAACAATGACTAATTCCTATCGCAACAAAAACAACTAAGGGTGTGTTTTGGATTGACGGTAAACAGAATTGATTCTAACCAAATTGAATTTGGTAGAATTAATTTTAACATAATTGATTTATATTTGAATACATTTATATAAAAGTGAGTAGAATAACAAATTTCAGTGGAGAAATCACCCAAAATCAATTTTAAAGTTAAAAATAACAAATTCTAACTTCAAGTAGAATCAATTCTGAAAAGAGAATCAATTCTACTTTTGATCAAACAAACACTTTAAAATCCCTCAGAATCAATTCTACATCTCTAGAATTGATTCCAAAAGCTGATTCAAACATGCTCTAAGTTTTATTAGACTAATTGGAATTAACTACATAGATCAAACAAATGGACCCTCGCTATTAGTTTTATTCGATAATTATATAAGTTCTAGGCTGAAAAGGCCCAATAACAAATGCTACAGAAGAAGACACACAGATCAGATGAACCCTCGCTCATGTTGAGGACACACAATCCCGATCTCCATCATGTCTCTCCTCCATCATGTCTCTCCGTTGAATCTAATTAAACAGCAACCCATGGTGCATGATTACATGCCGACAGTTTTAATCTATGTAAACCGACATCTCTAAAGTTAGATGTGTCTGTGTCTGTGTCGATGTCGGAGACCTGCATCGACACTTATGTTTAAGTTGAATTTATTCATTTTTTTAAAATTATTATTGATATCGCCGTGTCAGTGTTGGGGTCGTGTTTGAGATGTCCGTGCTTCATAGATTTTAACCGCTCATGCTATATAAAATTGACTTTGCTCTATTTCAGGCATTCAATTCATTCCATCTCCCAAACTATTTTTCACTCCCTTACTTGGGCGGCATTGGAATGGAGTGTTAACCTTGCGAGCCGCCACTCTCCACCGCACCAAAAGTTCGATCCACCACACCTGAGCTCTATTCTCTCACTTCATCACCTATCACCTATCACCTATCTCTAATTCTTGAACGGAGCAATATAGTATAAGATATTACATGTTGTCATGTATAAACAACATAACGAATTCTTGCTAACTAGTGTTGAGTTTAGAGGACCACAACAACAACAACATCAACAATCAATTTTTATCGCAAGAACAAGAACCAGATTCTAGTGCACTAAATGGAATCAGCTACATAAATCAAATAATTTTACAATTTCATGTAAAAAAACCATACCTCTAAACTCACAAACACTGAAATCATCACAAAAGCTAGAACTAAATCAAAACAGTGCCAATTATCCATAATCAAACACAAAAAATAAATCAGTATTTGGAATTAATAAAATAATGGAAAGTACTGGACCTAACCTTGAGAAGAATTGAGAAGATGAACGTACCACACAGAGAACAAAATGAAGTAAAGTTTGCTATAGTAAAATGAAAATGAACATATTGAGGTGATTAATTATTAGCATTCATATTTTAAAGCGTTATATAATAGTTATTGGATTATACTACGTTATTCAAATTAAATTTTAATATAATCATCACAAAAGGCAAGTTGAAAACAACCAAACACGCGTAAAGATATTAATGCATCAGTGCACCTCATTGTAACAATGGTGAGGTTTATCTATAATATTGACACGTGTCATCTTGTATAAGATGGTACCAGAAAAAGGACCACTGTAGTGTAAGACAAAGTTAAAGGACTTGCACCGCAAATCGCACGTGTGAGTTTAACACACGTGGCAATATTTATCTGATTCTCACGCGTTACCGTTGGGATTTGAGAAGTTCGGTTCGGTTAACAGGTTTTTTTTTGGATTGGACTGATTTGAATGACTGGACGCTGAGTTAGTGCTCATCCTGAATAAAGATAAAAAGAAAATAAATAATTAAAATTGAAAATAAAAGGGAAATACTACTGGGTTTTTTAAAGAGGAAAGTTAAATGTTTTTGTAGTTTTTTTTTAAGAGGTAAAAGATATTATATTAATAAAACAAGCCAGGGTATAAGAAATGCCAAGACAGAACAGGTACAAAAGGATAGATTAGTATTATCACCTTTAGTAATACGTATTTGTTCCAAGTTTTTATGAAATAACTTTTTTTTATTAATTAAAGTTTTTGCCGTAATAATTTGATAAGCTTTTTTGACTGAGTATTGCCCTAAACCCCAATTCCAACTATCCCTCCTCCCTGAATCGAGTGTTATATTCTGAATTTTATCTCCAATTTCAATTTCTAATGTTATTTCTTCTGGTGAAATCTCATCTTCTCCATTACGTATTTTAGATATTTCTAATCCTCCAAATCAAAAACTTTCTCGAATTCTACTTTGAACAACAAAGCTTCTAATTTTTTCTTTTTAGCCTCATCTACAACCTTATTAGCGATTAAAATACTATATTATATTTGTCTTCCTTCTAAAAAAGCTAATTGAGAAGCTGAGATCACTTTTTGTACCACTGTTTTCAATTTATTTGCTAGAATTTTGGATAGAACCTTGTACATACAACCAATTAAAGAGATTGGTTTAAATTCCGACAGTCTCACCGAATTGTCCTTTTTCGGAACTAGTGTTATGAACACGCTGTTTGCACCTCGAACTAATTTTCCATTACTATGGATTATATTAAAAATCTATGAAAATCGCCTTTATATCATTCCAAAATTTCTTGATGAAGTCGAAATTAACACCATCCGAATCCGGACTCTTCGAGCTATCGCACTCCCAAACCGCTCTCTTAATTTCATCTTCAATAAATTTTGCAATTAGTCTCGCATTATCTTCATCTTTAGTTTTTATAGTTGTTTCATATGAAATTTATTTTTTTTTGAAAAAATTAAATAGATATATTCAAATAAAAAACAAAATCAATACATGAGGATCCACTAAAAAAAAAACCTTAACAACACTAAAAGATTATAAATCCACTAATATATTTCCTACACTTTAGTCTCATCCAAACTCTATTAATGATGTTCTCTATAATTTTATCTCCTACATTTCTATTGCTAATACTATTCCCGAAATATACATCATTGCAGTGACGTTATATTTCGTAAATAGTTTCAGTTAGAGCATGTAACATCCTATTTCTATCCAACAAAATTATATAAAATCATAGTTACAAAATTTCCAACAAACAAATGGAATGCTACACTTTCAACTTGGTAACAACGACATTCAATCACATATAGTTCAAATACATAACACATAAAATTTGGATGAACCGATAACAACATGTTTAGTCTTTAAAAAAATAAAACAACTTTCGTTATTACGCAGCGGATTCACAAATTCAACTGAAAACATCATAACATCTTGTCCAACTCAAGACGGCTTTAAGACAACAAATTTTTTTAATGAAAACAACTTAAAAATTCAACAACATGATGAAAACCAACAATAAAAAAAACATGTGTTCATCCCCTCGAGAGCTACGTATCAGGGCGACAACATTAACTTGAACTAATTGAGGTAACAATTATCCTTCTTGATTACCTGCACATTACCAACAGAGGGAAACATTAAAACAGAAGAGGGGATATCGAACTATATAATTGAGTATACGATAAACAATATATTATATTAAATTATATAAAATTACCACTTCGCAACTTTCAACCAACATCGATCATCACAAGTCAGCTACACAACAACATAATTATGCAACATGAAATGTGACTTATACGATGCACATGCATGTAGTACCATCAGAACAAAACTTCCAACTTAGAAATCTGCCAATTAATAGAGGCGTCAACAAGGCATAAGCCTTCAACTTAATTTGCCAATCCAGACCAACTTACCGAGCATCAGCTCCAATTTGATATGCTATGTATGCGATACAATATGAATGTCAGAATAGCAACAACACAATTTCATAGCAACGCAACAACAAACCAACATTGGCCATAAGCCTACAACTTAATATTTTCCCCATAAATAGAGGCAATAACATCACCTTCTAATTCACATTTTCAACAAAGAACACAATACAACGAGTCAACCAAAATTTACCATAAATAAACCGCGTAATTATTCGGATTATTTACGACTATTTCCGGTTAACTAATTATCGGATAAAAATTATATTATTTCTACTTACAAAACTTCTACAATATTATTATACTAATAATACCAAATTATTATACTAATAATACCAAATTATTATTATTATTATTAATATAAATTACTAATGAAACATTATATATATATAAATTTGGAACTGGAATCTGAACTTAATCTATATATATATATATATATATATATATATATATATATATATATATATAGTATTGGAGCACAAGGAAGATAAAAGATAAAAGAAATATATATATATATATATATATATATATATATATATATATATATATATATATATATATATATATATATATATATATATATATATATATATATATATATATATATATATATATATATTATTTGGATACTGTAGCAAAAAAGAAAATTATATATATATATATATATATATATATATATATATATATATATATATATATATATATATATATATATATATATATATAGTATTGGAGTACAAGGAAGATAAAAGACAAAAGAAATATTTACTGATAGCTTCAAAAATAAGGATTTACAATAAATTACAATAACCTGCTTCACTAGGCTATTTATACACACAGATTAAATCTAAAATATATCTTTTACAAAGATATAAGAAGATCTAAGATATATATCTTCTAACAAAGATATAAAAAATCTAAAAGATATTCCTAAATATAAACTAATATCTAATTAAATCTAAACTAATTCTAACACCACCCTTTAATTTATATTTACGCAAAACTGACAACACCAATTTCATCCCTTAAACTAAGAAATTGATCAGTTTTGATAGCCTTTGTCAGAACATCTACCAGCTGCTTCTGAGTGCTATAGTGCACAATCTCTATTATTCCATTTTGAACTTGATTCCTCAGAAAATGATACTTGGTCTCAATATGTCTGCTTCTCCCATGCAACACTGGATTCTTGGCAAGATTGATTGCAGACTTGTTATCAATCATCAGCTTCAGAGGTTTATTCACATCAATCTTCAGATCTTTCAGCAAGTTCAGAATCCACACAGCTTGACATACAGTCAGAGCACCTACAATATATTCAACTTCACAGGTTGACAGAACAACAACAGGTTGCTTCTTGGAACACTAAGAAATAGGACCTCTCAGAAATTTGAATAAGTACTCAGAAGTACTTATTCTGTCAACTCTATCTCCGCACCAATCAGAATAACTCAGAAGTTTTGATTCGATCTTTCTTCCAGACGGAAATAACACTCCATATTTCAGAGTTCCCTTCACATACCTCAAAATCCTGTCTGCAGCTTGGTAATTGGACAACTTTGATTTGCTCATAAATCGGTTAACCATTCCAACTGCATAACAAATATCAGGTCTGGTATTACACAAATACCTTAGAGAACCAACCATCTGTTTGAAGGTTGTAGCATCCACATCCTCTCCATCAGAATCAGAATCCAACTTCTGATTCGTATCAGCAGGTGTGATAGCAACCTTGCAATTTTCTAGCTCAAATCTCTTCAAAAGCTCTAGTTCATACTTCATCTGATGTAAAATAATTCCTTTCTCAGAGTATATAAATTTCATCCCTAGAAAGAAACTCATTTTTGCAAGATCTGTCATCTCAAACGCATTCATCAGAACTTTCTTGAACTCAGCTATCTCTTGCATAGTGACCAAAGTTCTTACAACAGTAACACTGAACATTCTGGATCACAGCTGCTTTCCCATTGTTTAGAATGATTCTGACATTTCCCAAATATATCTTCTACAAAGATATAAGAAGATCTAAGATATATATCTTCTAACAAAGATATAAACAATCTACAAGATATTCCTAAATATAAACTAATATCTAATTAAATCTAAATTAATTCTAATATATAGCACCTAACACTTAATTTTTCTACAGTAAGATAGTATTATATATATTAATTAGAAACTCGAATTTACCTTAGTGACAACTCTAAACATGTCAAAATTACGCAAAACAAATAAAAATAATTTTTAATGATACGAAACAACTTTATTGATAATTTTAACAACACTATTGATAACTCTAACAACCCTATTGACAACTCAATTGACAATTGTAACAACTCCATCGGAATTGAAACTAACTTAAATTAACTAAATAAACTCAAATATTTAGTTCCTAAATATTATACTATTATTTATTATTATTATTAATATTATATTATTATTGATTATACTAGTGAAACACTAGCTATCATACTTAAACGAAATATTAATCTATGCTACAGTATTATGGTTTCCAATTGTTATTTCTTAGCCGCTCCGGTAATAAATTCTCACTTAGATCCTAGTGCCGCCCTACAGTATGCACCAGTAACGCTACATTAACTAATATTGACAAATTGGAACATGTCGCTACAGTATATTTAACTCAATGTATATAGTAGCATAACATCAATATATACACCATAAAAAGTGACATTATATTACCGGATGAAAGGAATTGCTACGGTATGTTTATATTAAATTGGATTCTCAATCATCTCTCTATTTCAACAATATTAATTTCAAATACAAAGAGAAACAATTTTACAATCCAGTCCCACATACCATTCATCACATATCCTATTATAGAGTCAGAACTTCATCCTTACCTTGGATTGAATGTTGCTCTAACTCTCCGGTTGACTCCTAGATTTTTCTCTTCTTGCAGTTTTCACGTATATCTTCTCTAACCCTTATTCCTCTTCTATTGCCAAAAACATATTTTTCCTTTACTGCTACTTCTCCTTGTTTTTCTCTTATCAACTAAATAATATAATAATAATAATACTATTATTCTATTTGTTTTATTTAATCTTTTGGGCCTCATTTCTACACCCCCACTATTCCTACTTCTAACTATTGAAAATCCACTGACTTAGTAATAGTATTATTCTAATACTATTTCTATAACTTAATCAAATAAACTAATTCAAATAACAACAACATAACTTAATCAACATTTCACAACTTCGAAAATTTAATCAAAAAAATATTAGAAAATATTTAATTAAATAATTATTTAAATATTGGGCATTATAACTTTCTCCCACTTAAAAGATTTTCGTCCTTGAAAATTTTACCTTGTTCGAACAACTCAGGATAGGAGTCCCGCGTCTTGCTCTCCAACTCCCAAGTCATGCTCTCTCCGGCAACTCCTAACCAGACTACTTTCACCAAAGCAATCTCCTTTTG
The DNA here is from genome assembly GCA_948472305.1 of Vicia faba. Classification (NCBI taxonomy): domain Eukaryota; kingdom Viridiplantae; phylum Streptophyta; class Magnoliopsida; order Fabales; family Fabaceae; genus Vicia; species Vicia faba. Next base: position 249,906,932 of record OX451736.1, on the reverse strand, counting down.
TTGTACCCCAAAATTTTCCCTCCCATTTTCACTCAAGACATGCCTCTAGAGGTCCTCAATTGCTCAAGGATGACCAAGAATTGACCAGACAAACTCTCATCCTAAGGCAATGAATCTCAAATTAGGGTTTTAATTTCAAGCAAGACGTATGAGTCCAAAGGATCCCAAATATTATCCATTGTCCTAATATGTCCTCAAGACCATCCATGCCAAATTTCACGCCTTGAGCAATAAGTTTGCTCAGTCAACTACTCAAATGCTTGGAAATCAACTGTACTAGGTCAAAAGTCAACTGTGGCCCAAATACACTCAAACTTCAAGATTTTTGGTCAACATCAATATTTTGAAGTATTATCCATCATTTGATCAAGGGTTGATCACGATTCCTCAAGAAATGCTCCTAACTCATCAAAAGTCAAAAATGGCAAATTAGGGTTTTTATAGGAAAAGTCAACAAAACTTTGACCAGACATAACTTTCTCATACTTTATCATAAAGTTTTCCTCCAAGCCTCATTTTGAATAGAATTCAATTCCCTACAACTTCTCTTCAGCCCTCAAGTCCAAGAAATGCTTCAATCAAAAGATACAAGTTCAGACATTATAGGTCTTTTCAAAAAGTCAACAAAAACACATTTTGGGTCAAAGCTCCTTACATGAACATGGAAGATCCAATTGAGGTGAAACCAAAATAGTTGTTTAGAGTACATCCTAAGCTCAATAAAAAGTCCAAGAACACCCTCTTAGGTTTAAAAATGAGAGAGATATGAATTGCTAAAGTTGACCAATTTTTGGAAATGTGCATGAAGCCAATATTGACCAAACTTGATTTTTTTCCAAATGGGCCCATGTTTCCATGCTTGAAACTTGTTCTTAACATGACCCACGACCCCTGAGTTCACTCATACATTATTTCATTATTTTTATTATTTATTTTGATTTTTATTCATTTAAATCAAAATAAATCAAATAAAATATTGAAATAATGAAATAAAATCCAAAGATTTGTTTTAGGGCCATATAATGAGTCTAAGATTTGATGAGAAAGTGGAGATTTCGTGCAAGGACTGATTGGAATGAAAAGAGCATGTTTTGGCCAATTTTGGAAACTTAAAATACAAATTGCAAATCAAATCTCTTCTCCATAATTCTTCAAGATTGCATCCAGTTTTGTTAACCTAATAAGTTCTCATATATATGTGTAACATTAAGAGACCAAAAGAACAAGGATTGGCCTCACGAAATTGACACAAGAAACTCCAAATTTTTGGCAAAAAGTGGCAATCGAATTTTGATTTACAGGGAGATTCAAAGCATTCTGAAGGTTGTAATCAATTCCTGGGCACATTTGGAAGCTAACTTGCTCTTGAATTCAATTTTGATAATATACGCATTATAAATGAATTTTGAGTATGCATTCATGTTTATGTGATCATTTAGAACACGTTTGAATGATTAATTGCTTGTTTTGATGCGTGTATGATTAATTTCCATTGTTAGGGTTTTGAGGTTTATTTTAGGGTTTTCCATTATAGGAAAAATTAGGCCAAAAGAAGAGTATCATTGTACTCACAAGATCAAACCCAGTTGATCCATGTATTTAGATTGAATTTATATTGCTTGATTGTGATTTTGGAAATATGCAGGCCTTTTAGCAACAATCATGTTTGTAGGTAAAAATTCTTTGGCTAAGACGACAACTAATGGGGAAGACGATGGCATGGCACATCAGGAGTGAACCATTTGAATTGCACACACTTTCTGTCTTAAACACTGACCCTTTATTAAATATATTATATTATGTTTGTTTTATATAACAAATGTTAAGTTGGCTCAGATGGCAAGGCTGAAGGGTTTAAGGCGCGCGTGTGGGAGGTCAGGGGTTCGACCCCTACTTCCTGCATATTATTTTTCCTAACATTTGTTTTCAGATCTCATGTGTTGTTGCTCAACGTGCATACCATAGGCCTCATCATCATCACCATCAGATCACCAGATCTGACGTTCTAGGATGGCAGCCACATGATGGATCTCTCAGCTTGCTCCATACTAAACCACACGCTGGCTATTGGCTTACAGTTTCTGGGCCTTGGATAAAAGTTTCGGCTTGCAACCCCCAATTTGGATTCACATCCCGCTCAGGTCTATTTCTCTATTTTTTAATTATTATTATTTAGTTTTTATTTCTTTTGTTTTAAATCATTTTTTTAAAATCCTAAAATCATAAAATAATCACACAAAAAATTAGGACTTAGTTTTTTTCTTAATAAATTAAGTTTTTGCCAATTAATTAATTTAATTAACTTTAATTTATTTTCATTAATTAAAATTAATTAGAAGATTAGGTTAAATTTCAAATCTTTTTCAGAAAAATCCCAAAGATATTTTCAATGAGCAAATTGGATTTTTTTAGGGTTTTGAACTTTTTTCCAGTTTTAATTCTTGCGGGTTATTATTTTGCCGTTTGATTTTTATTTATTTATTGTTGATGTAACTGTGCCCGGTTTGTAATAGCTTAATTAGGGTTTACAATTTCCGCACTTTATTTTTCGTTCATTATTTATGTATATACACCAAAGCCCTGTAATAGCGTAGGACCCTTTATTTCTCGCTTTTATATTCCTTGTATGCTTGTATATAATTGTTAGTAACTTAAGCGTGCATGAAAAGAATAAATCAATCAATCTGTAGATCACTAATCTCAAGATAAATATCTGAAAAAAGCACACTGTCACACACTTGCACCCTTAGGGTATACCTCACTTGGTTGCCTCAGAAAATAACGGTCATAATTCTTGAAACGTGAGAATTCTTAGTGGTTGTCCTTAAGTCTAAAGAGATCACTAGCCCCTCGATGAGCCTCTCGAATGCTACCTCGGTTAAAAAAGTGATCTTAGGGCTTTAGGACAGTTACTAAGAGTTTTTTCCCAGTTTCCTTTAGTGGCAGTACGTCCCTTTCGATAGTCCCTCAACATCCGACGACTAGGGATACCTACTCACTAATTGTAGGATAGCACTGTCTAAAGGATAGGAGGAAAAGAACAAACTTTTTTCGAGTAGGTAGATAGCTGTTAAGTACTTGCTCAAAACAATTCATTTTTACACCACACTTTCAAACATTTTTCCAACAAAGTTTTCAAAACGCTTTATCACACTCTTGAAGACTGATACAAGAGTTACCATAAAACAAACAAAAACTTTCAAAACACACAAACACAAACAATTTTCAAAAATGAGCAAGTACCTAAGAGCCCATGGAAAACCACAGATGGAAAGGGTGCTAACACCTTCCCTTTCCATAATCTACCCCCTTACTCAGAAAATCTCGAAAAAGGTCTTTTTCTGTTCTTTTCACCCTTTCCTTTGTTGGATAAAAGAAAAGTCGGTGGAGACTCTTGCTTACCGCGACATTTGCAAACAAAAAACACAAACCAGTATATAATAGTCGGTTCTGCCACCGTATCACAGAACTGGCGACTCTGCTGGGGACAAAATAATAAAGTGGGGGTTTACCTTAGGGTCTAGATCATTTTTGCTTCTTTGACTGTTTGTTTGCTTTACTTTTAAGGGTATTGTTTGGGTGCTATAGAACCTACACCCGGATATGGGGAAACCTTTTAGGTAAGTAACAATAGATCGTGGAAACTGTATGGGGTATACCGACACGGTTGAAGCGATGGCTACGTTGATGTGACACTTTGGTTGGTACCGGTATCCCTTGAGTTAATCAAGGAGAATACGAGGCCGTTGCGTAGTGTCATGAAGCGTCAACTAACCTTAGAACCTTTAATTGAACAACTTGGCCATCAGGACATAGTGAGATGGCCATCTTTAGTGTATTCCCAAAGTCGGCAGATACTCAATGCTATACTCATTGAGATTTGACTCCCGAGTTTTGTTCGGTTGCGAGTCAGTCGCCTATTAGAACGAAACTTGTGGGAAAGATCAGTGATATTGAGATCCCTTAGAACCCAGTTACTATTACTAAGACAGGTTAAACCAATTCAAAATTCAAGAGGGTATCACCTTAAAACCCATGCAAGCCTTAAACATAAGGTCTTGGTGTGATTTGCTTATGCTTGCTATATCTGTGATTTCTTAGCATAATCATGACAACATAACATCATGCCACAACATTTCCTTAACCATTTCAAGGATCTCAAGGGTTTGTGACGCAGGTTTTGATAAATCAGACGTCTAGCAAGGGGAAAGGGGATTTATTTTCCTCTAGCCAATATCGTCAAAAGACCAAAATACAACAACTTGAGCCAGAGGCTATGACCCACTCGATATGGTGAGCTTGACTCTCGTAGAAGGATGCTTAACAATGCGAAGTTCTTCAATCAAGGTTGCGATCAACTCCTAACATCTCTTTTTGTTTACCCCGTGAGATCCTTGAAAATGTTGCATACATATATCATACATATCATTGCATAAGCAGGTTTCAAAGCAGGTTTCTCATCTTTTTGCTATTTATTTGAGCAAAAGAAATGACCCTTGAACAAACAGTAAAAGACCTTCAAGCTCAAAACGCTCAGTTTCAACAAATGTTCATGGCTTTGGCCCAGGGGCAGGAAGAACTGAAAGCTCTCGTCATCAAAGAGAATAAGAAGAAGGCAAAGAAACCGGCTAGAATCCTTAATATGGGAAGAAGACTCAGAAGACGGGTTAAAGGAGCTCTAGATCTTTCAACTCCATCAAATAAGGGGGATAATCATGAAGAAGATAACAACCCAGGAACTGATGAAGACGAAGCTGATTATTCTGAGGAGCAGTATCCTCCTGCTGATGATAAATACAAACTGCTGGAAGATCATCTCAATCCTATGGAGATTCAGGAGATACCTGGCTTGGACTTTGAAGAATTAGGCCTGTTTCTAGCGTGATCATCCCACCAAAATTCAAGGTCCCCACGTTCGCTAAGTATGATGGTGTCTCCTGCCCTAAGTTGCACTTAAGGTCCTATGTTAGGAAGATCCAGCCTCACACTGCTGACCGAAAGTTATGGGTTCATTTCTTCCAAGAAAGTTTAGCTGGCGCGCAACTGGATCTGTTCTACCAACTAGAAAGAACAAACATTCATACCTGGGAAGACTTGGCCACTGCTTTCTACAAGCAATACTAATACAATGCTGACCTCGCTCCAATTTGTACACAACTTCAAAGCATGTCTATGGGTTCTAGAGAAGGCTTCAAAGAATATGCCCAGAAATTGAGGGATCTAGCTGACAGGGTACAACCTCCTCTAAATGATTGGGAAATGGTAGATATGTTCATGGGCACTCTGACATGCCCGTTCTTTAATCTGCTGATTGGGAGTTCCTCATCTGGATTCATAGAGATGGTTCTGACTGGAGAAAGGATCGAAAGTGGTATCAAGAGTGGGAAGATCCCGATGGCCGCATCTTCTAATGCTGAGAAGAAGCCATTTGCTGGTAAGAGGGAAGCCAATGTTGTGTATGGCCAGAAGGGTCGTAATAAGGCAGACGACCATAATCAATATGTGGGGGAAATACTGGTCTCTAATCCCACGCCTATGCAATGACACCAACAGGGGAACCATCATAAAGAGGTCATACATAAGAGACAATTCACCAGAATCAACATGTCACTAGCTCAAGCGTTACAACACATGTTGAAAGCAGGATTGATTACGTCAAAGGGTCCTCTGCAAAATCCCAATACTTCTGCTCCTAGTTACCACCCCGACGAAAGGCGTACATACCATTCTGATAGTCCTGGACATGATACAAATGGCTGCTGGGCTCTGAAGAACAAAATTTAGGATATGATTGACGCTAAAGAGATTGAATTCGACCCTCTAGAGACTCACAAAGTGATCACTGCTCCTAGGCCAAATCATTGAGAATGTCCAGTTCATTTTTTTATTTTTCATTTGTAATTTAATTTATTGTTCAAACATTTACTGTTATGCCGAAATTTGGTTTTCCTATTAATGCTTCGCATATGTTTGTCTTGAATGATTTCATTGTCATTTTGTTTAAACTGTTTTCTTGCTTCCTTTACATGATATTCGACTCTCGATTAAAAAGCTATAAGCCTTTAGAGGGAGGATGACAAAAACGATACCACAATCTCTATAGTATGCTTTTGAACAGACTCCGCTGACGATGTACATGCGTTGTTTCAAATCCTAAACAGTGGAGTTATGAGGAAGATAATCCCTAGTCAACCCCTTTGAGCCAAAGAAGTAGGAGTTTTTCTTTTCACACAAATTAAAACCCTTAATCATAACCTGGGGCAGGGCAATTTTCTCAGTTAATTCAGATGCGCATTCAGTCGTAATATTCTACTTCATACATAATGAATGGCATCAAAGACGTCCTTCCAAATCAAAAGATGGTGATGGTTCCGCATAATCATTAAAACCGACAATCATTATCTCTCAAAAGAAATGCCCGATAAGTCAAAACCTATGAAGGAGACTTAAGAAAACTGGGGCATCCCGCTGACTGTAATCACAAAAAAAAAAATAGTTCAGGCAAAAGAAGGGATAAAGAAAACCAAAAAATAGGTTACTACAAATCCTCGACAAAAAAGATTACAAAAATGACTGCCTCTCTCAAACAAACATTCAATCTCTGAACCATCACCAAAATATCAAGGACATTCCAAAACTCAACTAGGATTCAAAATGTATAATTAACTGAGCATAGGACTGAAGAACATCGCGAAGAATGAGTTGGGTACAAATAAAATTTGAGCCTTTATCATTTGTTTCTTGAACCGTGAACCAGGCCACGATATAAACCTTAAAAGTCTTAACTGAAGCATAGGTTAGTTCAAAAGCATACTGTTACAAAAGGTATCCTGACTCCTGTAGGACTTGCTATAAATCCTGAGCTGATATCACTCTCTTGCAAAATTTGTTTTACTAAAAAATGAATTTTCAAAAACTTCAAGACAAGTATAAACCTTGCATTATTTGAATATCGTTGTTTGCATATACTTATCTGTTTGACAACAAAGAAATTCACATGAAGAATATCTATTGAATAAAAACTTTCTCAATGAAAAGGTTCACCTCAAGTGGAAAAACACTTCCGACCAAGGGGCACGGCATGATCATTGTCCATCATCTGGGGCAGTCAAGTCAAGATTCAAGGAATCTATCAAAAATGCCAAATAGCCAGGGGCAGATCTCCATCTGAATCACTTGGGGAATTAGACATGAATTCCAACAATGAATCACGTACAATCAAGAAAAATCAATGCTCCCCGGCGAATTTCTTCTCAAAAACAATTAAACAGGAATTTCCAACGGAAACATTCTAAATAAACCAAGTCCTCTTCTAGAAACAATTCAGGTATGATCCGGAGACGGATGTCATCCTGATACTTATTCAGATTCTTTTCAAGTATAGTTTAGATACGATCCAGAGATGGATGTCATTCTGACACTCATTCAACACATGTTTCAAGTACAGTTCAGATACGATCCAGAGACGGATGTCATTCTAACACTCATTCAACACATGTTTTAAGTACAGTTCAGATACGATCCAAAGACGGATGTCATTCTGACACTCATTCAATACATGTTCAAGTACAATCACGACATAGATCCATCCACAAAATCTCCGCAAGTACTTTCTCCAGCAGGTACAAGGGCAGAAACATCCTGATGCAAAGTCATCATCATATCCTTAGCATACGCCCTGGTGACGTCTATGTTCCCCACAAAGTAGAAATAATCAAAGTTTTGGTCTCTTCTTCCCCAAGCAGGAATGACTTCCTCCAGCAAAGTGCCTTCAGAGAGCTCAAATATGTATTCCCCAGCCGAGATTTATAATCTTAAACAGTTTATAAAACCTCATCCCGAGTAGAGTTTATTTCTCAAATTGTGGAAGATCATTCCCCAACAGAGTTTATTTCTCTACATCAGCATAATCTTCCAATAAAGCATCTCCCTCCATAGAGTTATCCTCAAGCAAAGTCAATTCCCGACAGAACATCCTCAAACAGGAAGAGGAAATCCCCGACAGATTATATCCTTTCATCATCCCCAACGGAAACGAAGAATTCAGTTTCCTTATACTCTCCAGCAGCAGTCCAGGATTTACTTTCCCAGACTAAGAAACATCCCAATAACATTCCATATTCATACATTGTGGCATGCACATACATATCGCATACAACATAACCTCATTTATTTTGAGAACAACACCACAATGCCTTTCATGCATCATGACATTGCATAGGACTAACTCTTTGCCTCTTTCATGGAAAAGATCATATCAATAAACACCGTCGGCCACTTATGTGACCTGGTAGTTTTCTCAAAAGCTACGCCTAATGAAAGGTTATTTCATCATCTTCCTCAGAACGACGTTCTCAGAAGACCTTCTTTGGTTCAGTCAGATCGCCACTAAGATCTCCCTAATTCTTATTCCAGTTGAAGATTGATTCGAGACTTTTGTCTGGTTCAGTTGAATCGATCCTAAGATTCTTCTGATTGTCGTTCCAGTCAAAGTTGATAAAAGACCTTATCTGGTTCAGTTAGATCGCCACTAAGATCTCCCTGATTCTTATTCCATTTGAATATTGACCCAAGACTTTTGTCTGGTTCAGTTGAATCAATCCTAAGATTCTTCTGATTGTCGTTCCAGTCAAAGTTGATTAAAGACCTTCTCTGGTTCAGTCAGATCGCCACTAAGATCTCCCTGATTCTTATTCCAGTTGAAGATTGACCCAAGACTTTTGTCTGGTTCAGTTGAATCGATCCTAAGATTCTTCTGATTGTCGTTCCAGTCAAAGTTGATTAAAGACCTTCTCTGGTTCAGTCAGATCGCCACTAAGATCTCCCTGATTCTTATTCCAGTTGAAGATTGACCCCAAGACTTTTGTCTGGTTCAGTTGAATTGATCCTAAGATTCTTCTGATTTCCATTCCAATTAAATAAACTGCAAAGCATGGAGCACAACCAAATAACAACTTAATCTCATCCCCCATTAAGTCGCTGCGAATACAACCAGATAGCAGTCAGCCTTATTATCCTCAACAAGTCACTGTGAAGCCTGGATCCGGACCAAATAGCAGTTCACTTCCGTCTCTTCAATTAAGAGATGACTCCCCAGTAGAGTAATGGACAACTGAAGCTCCTAAACTCTATTTCCCAAGCGGAGACCAACATTCCTCAGCGGAGTCCACCTCAATAACATGCATAGGAATTCCCACAGAGGAATATCTCATGAAATCAACATTGCTCTAGATGGCATCTTTAAGCCCATCTCTGACGATCTCCCGTAACCTTTTCCAAATGGCATCTGTAAGCCCATTCCCGATATTACCTACACAGTCAAGCATCGTTTCAGACGAGTGCAAATTTCTGGGCACTCTAGTGTTCAATCATCTTCCACCTTCAGATCACGAAAGGAAGACCAGCCAATCTACATCCTCAGGTTTAAGAAGATTGAACATGGGAAGCTATTGTACCCCAAAATTTTCCCTCCCATTTTAGCTCAAGAAATGCCTCTAGAGGTCCTCAATTCCTCAAGGATGACCAAGAATTGACCAGACAAACTCTCCTCCAAAGGCAATGAATCTCAAATTAGGGGTTCAATTTCAAGCAAGATGTATGATTCCAAAGGATCCCAAATATTCTCCATTGTCCTAATATGTCCTCAAGATCATCCATGCCAAATTTCATGCCTTGAGCAATAAGTTTGCTCAGTCAACTGCTCAAATGCTTGGAAATCAACTATACTAGGTCAAAAGTCAACTATGGCCCAAATACAGTCAAACTTCAAGATATTTGGTCAACATCAATATTTTGAAGTATTATCCATCATTTGATCAAAGGTTGATCACGATTCCTCAAGAAATGCTCCTAACTCATCAAAAGTCAAAAATGGCAAATTAGGGTTTTTATAGGAAAAGTCAACCAAACTTTGACCAGGCATAACTTTCTCATACTTTATCATAAAGTTTTCCTCCAAGCCTTATTTTAAAGAGAATTTAATTCCCTAAAACTTCTCTTCAGCCCTCAAGTCCAAGAAATGCTTCAATCAAAAGATACAAGCTCAGACATTATAGGTCTTTTCAAAAAGTCAACAAAAACACATTTTGGGTCAAAGCTCCTTACATGAACATGGAAGATCCAATTGAGGTGAAACTAAAATAGTTGTTTAGAGTACATCCTAAGCTCAATAGAACACCCTATTAGATTTAAAAATGAGAGAGATATGCATTGCTAAAGTTGACCAATTTTTGGAAATGTGCATGAAGCCAGTATTGACCAAACTTGATTTTTTTTCAAATGGGCTCATGTTTCCATGCTTGAAACTTGTTCTTAACATGGCCCACGTCCCCTGAGCTCACTCGTACATTATTTCATTATTTTTATTATTTATTTTGATTTTTATTCATTTAAATCAAAATAAATCAAATAAAATATTGAAATAATGAAATAAAATCCAAAGATTTGTTTTAGGGCCATATAATGAGTCTAAGATCTGATGAGCAAGTGGAGATTTCATGCAAGGATTGATTGGAATGAAAAGAGAATGTTTTGGCCAATTTTGGAAACTTAAAATACAAATTAAAAATCAAATCTTTTCTGCATAGTTCTTCAAGATTGCATCTAGTTTTGTTAACCTAATACGTTCTCATATATATATGTGTAACATTCCCAGACCAAAAGAACAAGGATTGGCCGCACGAAATTGACAAAAAAACTCCAAATTTTTGGCAAAAAGTGGAAATCGGATTTTGATTTACAGGGAGATTCAAAGCATTCTGAAGGTTGCAATCAATTCCTGGGCACATTTGGAAGCTAACAGGATCGTTCTCACGCATCAAAGCATCTAGAACAAGCATCTACAACATCACAGTTTGCTTCTTGCTCTTGAATTCGATTTTGATAATATACGCATTATAAATGAATTTTGAGTATGCATTCATGTTTATGTGATCATTTAGAACACGTTTGAATGATTAATTACTTGTTTTGATGCGTGTATGACTAATTGCCATTGTTAGGGTTTTGAGGTTTGTTTTTGGGTTTTCCATTACAGGCAAAATTAGGCCAAAAGAAGAGTACCATTGTACTCACAAGATCAAAACCAATTGATCCATGTATTTAGATTGAATTTATATTGCTTGGTTGAGATTTTGGAAATATGCAAGTCTTTTAGCAACATTCATGTCCGTGGGTAAAAGTTCTTTGGCTAAGACGACAACCAGTGGGGAAGACGATGGCGTGGCACATCAGGTGTTGACCATTTGAATTGCACGCATTTTCTGTCTCAAACACTGACCCTTTATTAAATATATTATATTATGTTTGTTTTATATAACGAATGTTAAGTTGGCTCAGATGGCAAGGCTGAAGGGTTTAAGGCGCACACGTGTGGAAGGTCAGAGGTTCGACCCCTGCCTCATGCATATTATTTTTCCTAACATTTGTTTCCAGATCCCATGTGTTGTTGCTCAACGTGCATACCATAGGCCTCATCATTATCACCATCAGATCAATCAACACCAGATTTGACATTCCAGGATGACAGCCACATGATGGATCTCCCAGCTTGCTCCATACTGAACCACACGCTGGCTATGGGCTTACAGTTTCTGGGCCTTGGACAAAAGTTTCAACTTGGAACCCCCAATTTGGGTTCACACCCCCCTCAGGCCTATTTCTCAATTTCTCTATTTTTTATTATTATTATTTAGTTTTTATTTCTTTTGTTTTAAATCATTTTTTCAAAATCCTAAAATCAGAAAATAATCACAAAAAAAATTAGGACTTAGTTTTTTTTCTTAATAAATTAAGTTTTTGCCAATTAATTAATTTAATTAACTTTAATTTATTTTTATTAATTAAAATTAATTAGAAGCTTAGGTTAAATTTCAAATCTTTTTCATAAAAAATCCCAAAGATATTTTCAATGAGCAAATTAGATTTTTTAGGGTTTTGAACTTTTTTCCAGTTTTAATTCTCGCGCGTTATTATTTTGCCGTTCGATTACATTTTATTTATTATTGATGTAACTGCACCCAGTTTGTAATAGCTTAATTAGGGTTTACAATTTCCGCACTTTATTTTTCGTTCATTATTTATGTATCTACACCAAAGCCCTGTAATAGCGTAAGACCCTTTATTTATCGCTTTTATATTCCTTGTATGCTTGTATATAACTGTTAGTAACTTAGGCGTGCATGACAAGTATAAATCAATCAATCTGTAGATCACTAATCTCAAGATAAATATCTGAAAAAAGCACACTGTTGCACACTTGCACCCTTAGGGTATACCTCACTTGGTTGCCTCGGAAAATAACGGTCACAATTCTCGAAACGTGAGAATTCTTAGCGGTTGTCCTTAAGTATAAAGAGATCACTAGCCCCTCGATGACCCTCTCGACTGCTATCTTAGTTAAAAAAGTTATCTTAGGGCTTTAGGACAATTACTAAGAGTTTTTGCCCAGTTGTCTTTAATGATCGTACGTCCCTTTTGATAGTCCCTCAACATCCGACGACTAGGGCTACCTACTCACTAATAGTAGGATAGCACTGTCTAAAGGATAGGAGGAAAAGAACAAACTTTTTTCGAGTAGGTAGATAGCTGTTAAGTACTTGCTCAAAACAATTCATTTTTACACCACACTTTCAAACATTTTTCCAACAAAGTTTTCAAAAGGCTTTATCACACTCTTGAGGACTGATACAAGAGTTACCATAAAGCAAACAAAAACTTTCAAAACACACAAACACAAACAGTTTTCAAAAATGAGCAAGTACCTAAGAGCTCGTGGAAAACCACTGATGGAAAGGGTGGTAACACCTTCCCTTTCCATAATCTACCCCCTTACTCAGAAAATCTCGAAAAAGGTCTTTTTCTGTTCTTTTCACCCTTTCCTTTGTTGGATAAAAGAAAAGTCGGTGGCGACTCTTGCTTACTGCGGCTTATGCAAACAAAAAAAGCAAACCAGTATATAACAGTGGTTCTGCCACCGTATCACACCTTTCCTCTTAGAGTCTTCATTTCATGATCTGCGATTCGTACAGGCATCGTCTCCATAGTAAGATTATCCCGTACTTGCACATCATCCACACGAATCTCATGAGATGGATCTAAAATATACTTCTGGAGTTGTGACACATGGAACACATTGTGAAAATTCGAAAGATTAGGCAGTAAAGTCACTCTATATGCAACCTTTCCAATTCTGTCCGAAATATGATACATACCAATAAAACGAGGAGTGAGCTTCTTGGACTTCAATGCACGCTCAACACCAGTCACAAGTGTAACTCTCAGAAACACATGGTCACTTGCTTGAAATTCTAAATATTTCCTTCGCTTGTCATGATAACTCTTCTGTCTACTTTAGGAAGCTTTCATCTTTTCTTGAATTAACTTCACCTTCTCGATAGTTTCTCGAACAAGTTCAGGTCCATGTACTACGCTTTCCCCAGATTCATGCCAACATAAAGGAGTTATACATCTTCGACCATACAACTCTTAAAAAGGTTCCATTCCAATAATAGAATGGTAACTGTTATTATTAGTGAGCTCTATTAACGGAAGATAAGTATCCCATGAACCTCCCTGCTCAAGAACACATGCTCTCAATAAATATTTCAATGACTGAATAGTCCTCTCCGTCTGACCATCCGTCTGAGGGTGATACGCCAAACTCAACCTCAACTTAGAACCCAACGCCTCTTGCAAACTCTTTAAAAAATCAGAATTAAACCTCAGATCTCTACCCGACACAATACACAAAGGAACACCATGCAACTTTACAATTACACTAGTGTAAATCTCCGCCAACTTTGATGCTGAAAAACTGATGTTAATAGGAATAAAATGAGACGACTTTGTAAGCCTATCAACAATGAACCAAATTGTATCATTCCCTCTTGAAGTATTAGGTAACCCCGTCACAAAGTGCATCGAAATTCTTTCCCATTTCCATTCTGGAACTTCTAACGGTTGCATCAATCCTGCAGGCTTCTGATGTTCAACTTTTGACTTCTGACAAGTTAAACATACATACACAAACTGAGCCATGTCACCCTTCATTCCAGACCACCAAAACAAGTTCTTAAAATCTTGATACATTTTTATAGCTCACAGATGAATGCTCAACTTGCTTCTATGACTTTCCTCCAGAATCACTTTCTTCATCTCCGCATCATCGGATATACAAATTCGATTATGGAATCTCAACACACCTTACGCGTATAACTTGAAATCACTATTCTCAGATTAATTGATTCCAACCATCGAATCTACCAGTTTCATGTCTAACTTCTGAGCTTCTCCGATATTATCTAGAAAATCATTAGTAATCTTCAACATCCCCAACATAACACTCTGCGGTGTCACCTTGCAAACTAAGCTCATATCTCTGAATTGTTCAATTAATTCCAACTCTTTAACCATCATTGCTGACATATGTAAAGTCTTTCAACTTAACGCATCAGCCACCACATTCACCTTTCCTGGATGATAATTCAAATCGAAATCGTAATCCTTTAACAACTCCAACCATCTTCGTTGTCTCATATTAAATTACTTATGATCAAATAAATACTTTAAACTCTTATGATAACTAAATATTTCAAATCTAGAACCATAAAGATAATGCCTCCAAATCTTCAACACAAACACAACTGCATCAAGCTCTAAATCATGTGTATGATAGTTCTTTTCATGAGTCCTCAACAACCTTGACGCATAAGCAACTACCTTTTCATTCTGCATAAGCACACCTTCTAAACCCATCTTAGAAGCATCACAATATACCACAAAAGGTTCTCCTGGATTAGGTAATGTCAAAATAGGAGCTGGCGTCAATCTCTTATTCAATTCCGTAAAACTTTCTTCACACTGAATATCCCACACATAAGCCCTACCTTTACAAGTCTACTTAGTCAAATGAAGTGCCAACTTAGAAAAAATCTTCGATAAACCTTCTATAATAACTAGCTAATCCCAAAAAGCTTCTAATCTCGGTAGCCGACTTTGTAGTTTTCCATTGCAACACAACATCTACTTTAGATGGATCTACAACAATGCCACTACCTGAGATAATATGACCAAGAAAACTAATCTCCTTTAACCAAAATTTACACTTAGACAACTTCGCATACAACTTCTTCTCTTTCAAAAATTACAATACTATTCTTAAGTGTTCTGCATGCTCTTCTTCTGATTTAGAGTAAATCAAAATATCATCAATGAACACCACTACAAACTGATCCAAATAAGTATGAAAGATACGGTTTATGTACTCCATGAATACTCCTGGCGCATTAGTAACACCGAAAGACATCACCGAATACTCATGATGTCCATAAAGCATTCTGAAAGCTGTCTTCTGGATATATTCATCCTTCACTTTAGTCTGATGATAACCTGACCTCAAATCAATCTTACTAAACACTCGAGCACCCACCAATTGATCCATCAAGTCATATATTCTTGGAAGAGGGTACTTGTTCTTAATCGTCACTTTATTCAATTGCCTATAATCAACACAAAGCCTCATACTTCCATCTTTCTTTTTTACTAGCAACACTGGAGCTCCCCACAGGGATACACTTGGTCTTACAAATTTATTGATGAAGAGTACCGTCGCTTTTGAGGCCATTTTTACTCTACTTGCTTACAGGTTATTCTTATTTCCTAATGTGGACAAATTTGTTGACATTAATGCCATCAAGATCTTCATGATTGGAAACCCATTTCCTACATTATTAGGTGATACTTATTACTCTATTCATCTTCAGGATTCTTATCACACGGGGATGATTATCCGTTACACGCCTCTGTTGTACCGGTGGTTTACTTCTCATTTTCCTCAGTCTGATGCTTTCTGGGATGTTAGGAAGGAACCCCATTGGGCTCCTAAGATCATGGAACTTACTTACCCAAAAATTGTTTGGTATCATCAGGCTTATCATGATGTAGAGATTGTCGACCGTTGTGGTAGTTTCCCCAATGTACCTCTTCTTGGTACAAAGGGATAAATTAATTACAACCCTTTTCTTGCACGATGACAACTTGGATATTCGATAAGGGATAAGCCAAATAGTTTTCATTTGAGTAGTTTCTTCCTGAAAGAGGGAGAAGACCATAGGGAAGCTAGGAAGCAGATTGTGAAGGCCTGGAGTCACATTCACAGGAAGAGTAGGAAGGAATTGGGACCTAGGGGGGCTGTTTCTTTAGAGCCTTATCTTCAGTGGGTACAAGCCAAAGCTATTCAGTTGAAGATGTCGTATTCTCGAGAAACACCTATTACTGATTTATTTGTGAAGACCACTCCTCCCCTATTGGATGATGTGGAAGAGCTATAACTTGCTTTAGTCAGGATGCAACAGGAAAAGGAAGCTTGGAAGAATAAATTCCAAACTCTAGAGATTTCCTATCGAGCAGACTTGAAGGAGAAAGATGACTTGATTGAGATTCTTGAGAGTCGGGTTGTAGAGGCAATGGAGAGGCAAGGGGATTTATTTTCTCCTATGCCTTAATCAGGCACTACTTGCTCACTTCCTAGTTCATATGATTGGAAAGAGGTCACTACCAAATATGCGAAAGAAAACCAGAGGTTAAAGGCTCAGATTTCCAGACTTACCAGGAAGCGTCAGCGTATAGAGTGATCTCCATCAGCTTTGCTTCTTAGGGTTTTAGAATTTATTTTCATCTTGTACTTGGGATTATTGAAACTTGTAACCCGTTTTGAAGTTATTATAATAAAATTTTTCAGTATTTCAAATGTGTTATTACTTTGATATATGCAAATTGTTTATAAATCATGTCCCTTGAAATAATAATAAAAATGAATCATGTGTATTTCACATCATGCATCATATTGTACATACTTCTTGCATTTGCATATCCAGGGGTCTTACTGAGCTTTTTTACTTCATTCAGCAAGCTGTCTCACCAGTACAATACCCGAGATAATTTTAGAAGGAAGATGGATAACCTAGAACAAGAGAATCGCGAGCTACGCGAGGAAGTTTTTGCTCTGAAGGATGGCATAGCCAATATCATTGCTCTAATGGAATCTCTGGTGGCTGCTCAGAATTATCCATAGAGTGTTCAGCCTCAACAGACAATGGTTACTACTGAAGCTCCGACTGTCCCTGTGTCTGCTACTCCAGCTGTTGTTCAGAATCGTATGCCTCCGGGATATCCTTGGGGGATGCCAGAAAACTTTATGCCAGAAGGTTTTAATCAGGATCCTCAGATTTCTCCACTTACTCAGACTTCTACTACTCCCGCACCTCCTATGGTGCATGTTACCCCTGCTGGTAGAAACGAGATTCACTATACTGCACCGCCCTCGGTGAATATGGTCCCATTTGCTAATGATGATGTGTATCATCCTATTCCTCCACCAAGTTAATGCTTGGGTTTCTATGATAGAATGGATGATTTTCAAGACTAGTTTGACAAAATGCAGAAAGAGTTGAAGTCCCTCAGGGGAAAAGAGCTATTTGGGAAGAATGTGAATGATATGTGCTTGGTTCCAAATGTGAAGATACCTGCAAAGTTTAAAGTACCAGAGTTCGAAAAGTACAAGGGAAATACCTTCCCTCGTGCTCACTTGGTGATGTATGTAAGGAAAATGTCTACTCATACAGATGATCAATGCCTGTTGATTCATTTCTTTCAAGATAGTTTAACCGGTGCAGCATTGAAATGGTACATGAGCCTGGATAACGCCAATATTCATTTTTTTAATGACTTAGGTAAAGCATTTACCAGAAAATACAAATACAATATGGACATGGCGCCTGACCGTGATCAACTCAGGGCCATGTTCCAGAAAGACAGGGAATCATTCAAAGAATATGCACAGAGATGGCATGAGGTAGCCGCCCAAGTGATTCCTCCAATGGAGGAAATAGAAATGACAAAGATTTTTCCTGAAAACACTAGGTGCATTCTATTATGAGGGAATGGTGGCGAGTTCACCCAGTGATTTTACTGAAATGGTGGGAATGGGTGTTTGTTTAAAAGAGGCTGTAAGAGAAGTTCGTCTGACAGAGAGTGAAAGTTCCAGCAATGTGAAGAAGCCATCATATGGATTTATTAAGAAGAAAGAGGGAGAAACAAATCTTATTGTTCAAGAAATAAGGGTCAACACCTCTAGAAGAAATCATCAGCACCCTCAACAGGTTGCCTCGGTAACTCCAGTTGTAAATACGACTCTGACTACAATTACTTATCAAAGGCTAGCCCCTTAGGGAAGACAAGGGCAGAATCAAAGGAGAGAACCTTTTGACTCTATCCCTATGAGTTATACATAGCTACTTCCAGCATTGATTCAGAAAAAGTTAGTCCAGACTAGGCCACCTCCTGCTGTACCGTCCCCTCAACCTTGGTACTACAAGGCAGATCAGACGTGCGCTTTCCATCAGGCTGCACCGGGATATAATGTGGAAAATAGTTATCCTTTCAAATCCAAGGTACATAAAATGGTTAGATCTGGCCTTTCGTCCTTCAAAGATGTCAATCAGAATGTAAAAGATAATCCTCTCCCAAAGCATGGAGGAACAAATATTATTAACATGGTTGCTGGTTGTCCAGGGGATTTCTGCATTTATGATATTAACCTGGTAAGAGGGGACTTGGTAAAGATGCATGCATACCTTTGCGAGTTTAGTTACTACATTCATGACCATGCTGGTTGTGGTACCTGTAGTACTAATATACAAGGTTGCGATAAGATAAAGTCCTATTTGCAGGAGATGATAGATGATGGCCTCATCCATATAATCAGGCTTAGATCAGAGTATGAAGAAGAAGTAAACATGGTTTTTGGATGTCCTAGAGAATTTAGAATCTTTGATGTAGAACACATGAATGATGATCTCATACAAATGCATGCTACTTTCTGCCACATGGCTGGTCAGGTAGAGCACCACTATGGATCTTGTCGGGTTTGCTCCAGGAACTCCCAAGGATGTTCAATTGTGAGAAAAGGTATTCAATTGTTGTTGGATAATGGAACCATCAAGGTTTCAAGGCAAAGATATGATTACCATGATGTTAACGAGATTGAGGTTTGCTTGGCTGAGGAAAAATCAGATGATGGTGAATATGCTTCCGCATATGAATCCTTTTCCTCAGATGAGGGTTTGTTCTCTAGTGATGATTCTTTAATGACAAAGTTGTCTGAAGAAGGTGTGAATGTGATTGTGCCGTGTTTCAATGATTCTTCCCCTGTTGAAATTGAATACTGTAGTAAGCCAGTTGTTACCCCTGTGGTGATTTGCTTACCAGGGCCCCTTCCTTACAAATCCGACAAAGCTGTACCGTACAAGTATAATGCTACAATTTTAGAGGATGGTGTGGAAGTTCCCATCCAGCCTATGTCTAATATATGAAATATTGCTGAAATTAGTAGGGTGACCCGCAACGGTTGTGTATTTGCACCAGTTGTTCAGGGAATTGATGATGCTGGAATAAAGGTTATGGAGAGTGTTGAAGATAAGAAGGCTGCAGGGGAATCCAATGGTTCTACCATGGAGAAGGACATATATGACATTTTGAAGATAATTAAAATGAGCGACTACCGAATTCTGGACCAGTTATTGTAGACTCCTTCAAAAACATCTATCTTGGCATTATTAATGAATTCTGCCGCTCATAGGGAATATTTAATGAGGGTGTTGGACTAGGCCTTTTTAGAGTATTACACGTCGTTAGATCAATTCAACAATGTGGTAGGTAATATTACATCATGTAATAACCTAACTTTTGCGATGATGAATTTCCTGGCGAGGGGAAGAATCACAATTTGGCTCTCCACATATCCATGAACTGCAAAAGTGATACATTATCAAATGTGATGATTGATAATGGATCCGCCTTGAATGTGATACCGAGGAGTACACTAATGAAGTTGAAATATCAGGGGGCTCCTATGCGCCCAAGTGGTATTATTTTCAAAGCTTTCGATGGGTCAAGGAAGTCGGTTATTGGGGAGGTCGATCTTCCTATTCACATAGGCCCGCATCTATTCCAGATCACTTTCCAAGTCATGGATATTGTACCCGCGTACAATTGTCTACTGGGAAGACCATGGATACATGAAGCAGGGGCTGTCACTTCCACTCTGCACCAAAATTTGAAATTCGTGCGTGAAGGCAAAGTGGTTATTATAAATAGAGAGCAACCGTTGCTGATATCTCACCTATTATCTTTCAGTGTTGTTGAGGCAGATGAGGATGCTGTAGGGACGCACTTCCAGGATCTATCAGTTAATAATGTAAGAGAGAATGAGAATTATATGGCTTTGTTCAAATATGCTCAGCATGTTGTGCGTAATGCTCCAAGTAAAGTATGGGGACAAGTCGTTGATCCTCTAGTGAACAAGAACATGGCTAGTTTAGGATTCTCTACCAAGAATGGCAAAGGCGAAAGTTTGAAGCCAAATTCTGTTATGAGCCACTATCATGATGTTTTCCGCAACAAAGGCTACCTCCATCCAACTGTTTCTTGAGTTAATGCTATTGAGGAGGATGAAGAAGATCAAGAAGTGCCAAATTATGTGACGCCTGAAGTCAGAGTCCAGAACTCGGTCACTTATGATGTTCCCTCTTGCATCCATGTCTCAAAGTAATTTATTTTTTCTTTGCAAAAAGCTTTCATTTATCCCAAAATGAAGGTTGATATCGTATGGGTTTATCTGTTTTCTTTGATCATTAAAATCATAAATAAAAGTTATCTTTGATTCCTAAATTTGTGTCTTTTATTTTTCCCGCTTTTTCATGGAAAATGGTAATAAAAAACCATTTTGAATAAAATATATTTGTGAATAAATCTGCATAATCATTTGATGTATGTGTCAGTTTCTAAAAGCAATCACAAATCACATGTGCAGATTAATTAATAAACTCGTTGAATACAATGACCCTGCACCCTCTGCAAACTTTAAATATCCCGTGTTTGGGACATAAGAAGAAGAATATGATGAGATTCTAGAAGAGGTATCACGGTTGCTTGAGCATGAGGTAAATGCCATTCAGCCATGTAAGGAGTCATTAAAAATAATCAGTTTGGGTTCAGAAGAGGAGCCAAAGGAAGTCAAGATTGGAGCATCGTTGCATCCTGGTGTGAAGAACAGGTTGACTGAGATATTAAAAGAGTATGTGAATATCTTTGCTTGGTCTTACCAAGATATGCCAGTTCTAGATACTAATATTGTGGTGCATCATTTGCCTTTGAAGCCAGAGTGCCCGCCCATCATGCAGAAGTTGAGAAGAACCCAACCTGACATGGCAGTATATATAAAAGAAGAAGTCTTAAAGCAGATAAATGCCGGTTTTCTTGTGAAATCAGTGTATCCTCAATGGATAGCCAACATTGTGCCTGTTCCAAACAAAGATCGGAAAGTCCGCATGTGCGTAGATTACAGAGATCTAAATAAATCTAGTCCAAAAGATGATTTTCCATTACCGCATATTGATATGTTGGTTGATAGTACATCAAAATTTAAAGTGTTCTTGTTCATGGACGGATTTTCGGATATAATCAAATAAGAATGGCTCCTGAGGACATGGAAAAAACAATGTTTATCACACTCTGGGGAACATTATATTACAGAGTGATGCCCTTCGGGTTGAAGAACGCTGGTGCAACGTACTAGAGGGATATGACCACCCTATTCCATGATCTGATGCACAAAGAAATTGAGGTATATGTTGATGACATGATTTCCAAATCACAAACCAAGGAAGGGCATGTGGAAGATTTGTTAAAGTTGTTTCGGCGTTTGAGGAAGTACCGCTTGCGCCTGAATCCAAATAAATGCACCTTTGGTGCCCGATCAGGGAAGTTATTAGGTTTTATTATCAACCAGAAAGGAATTGAAGTTGACCCAGATAAGGTCAAAGAAATATAAGAAATGCCTGCGCAAAGATTGAGAAACAAGTTAAAGGCTTCCTTGGGCGTCTGAATTATATTTCCAGGTTCATCTCCCACATGACCGCAATATGTGAACTGATCTTTAAGTTATTAAAGAAAGATCATGGTTGCATATGGATAGAGGACTGCCAGAAGGAATTTGAAAGTATCAAGGAATATTTACTTGAGCATCCTATCTTGCTCCCTCCCGTTGAAGGAAGACCATTGATCATGTATCTAACAATGTTAGATAGTTTTATGAGATGTATTTTGGGACAGCAAGATGAAACATGAAAGAAAGAATATGCCATATACTACCTTAGTAAGAAATTTACTGATTGTGAGTCACTGTATTCTATGTTGGAGAAGACATGTTGCGCCTTGGCCTAGGCGGAAAAGCGGTTGCGATAATATATGTTGAATAATACTACTTGGTTAATTTCAAAAATGGATCCAATTAAGTATATTTTTGAAAAGCCTTCCCTTACCGGGAGGAATTCCCTCTGGCAAATGCTATTGTCTAAATACGACATCGAGTACCATGCTCAAAAGGACATAAAAAGCAGTGTGCTGGTGGATTATCTTACTCACCAACTGGTAGATGACTATCAATTTGTCAAGTTTGATTTCCCTGATGAGGATGTGATGTTCTTAAAAGCAAAAGATTATGATGAACCTTTTCCCGGGGAAGGTCCAGATCTTGAATCTCACTGGGGCATGGTATTTGATGGATTGGTGAATGCTTACAGAAAAGGAATTGGTGCAATGATCATTACTCCACATGGATCACACATTCCTTTTACTGTAAGGCTTACATTTGATTGCACTAATAATATGGCAGAGTATGAGGCTTGTATTATGGGTC
Organism: Vicia faba; assembly: GCA_948472305.1. NCBI lineage: Eukaryota > Viridiplantae > Streptophyta > Magnoliopsida > Fabales > Fabaceae > Vicia > Vicia faba. The sequence continues at coordinate 249,884,176 of OX451736.1, read as the reverse complement.
TCGAGGAGGCCATTGATCTTAGAATCAAGTTTCTATATGTGTATGGTGATTCAGCTTTGGTTGTTAATCATATTAAAGGAGAATGAGATAGTCGTCATCCTGGCTTGATCCCTTACAAAGATTATGCTAGAAGACTATTACCTTTCTTTAACAAGGTTGAATTCCATCATATCCCGAGAGATGAAAATCAGATGGCAGATGCGTTGGCAACTCTGGCTTCTATGTATCCAGTTAATACTTGGAATGATGTGCCTTGTATTACAGTGCGGTGTTTGGATAGACCGGCTCATATGTTTACAGCAGAGGATGTGGCAGATGAAAAACCTTGGTATTTTAATATCAAGCATTTCCTCCGAACCCAGGAATACGCAATTGGTGCATCAAATAAAGATAGAATGACATTGAGAAGGTTGACAGGCAGTTTTTTCCTTAATGAAGATGTACTGTATAAGAGAAATCATGACATGGTCTTGCTCAGATGTGTGGATAGACACGAAGTAGACATGTTAATGCATGAGGTTCATGAAGGTTCATTTGGTACCCATGCCAATGGACATTCAATGGCGAAAAAGATGCTTAGGGCAGACTACTATTGGCTGACAATGGAATCTGACTGTTACAAATATGCTAAGAAGTGCCATAAATGCTAAATTTATGCTGATAAAATTCATGTACCTCCTACGCTTTTTAATGTTACTTCTTCCCCATGGCCTTTCTCTATGTGGGGTATTAATATGATCAGAATGATTGAACCAAATGCGTCAAATGGGCATCATTTCATCTTAGTGGCAATTGACTACTTTACCAAATGGGTGGAGGAAACTTCATATGCTAATGTCACTAAACAAGTGGTAGTGCGCTTTATCAAGAACAACCTCATATGTTGGTATGGCGTGTCAAGCAGGATTACTACTGACATTGGCTCAAATCTGAATAACAGAATGATGTCTGAACTTTGTGAGGAATTTAAGATTGTCTACCATAATTCATCTCCCTACAGGCCAAAGATGATTGGAGCTGTTGAAGCGGCCAATAAGAACATTAAGAAAATCATCCAGAAAATGGTGGTTACATATAAAGACTGGCATGAGATGGTCCCATTTGCTTTGCATGGTTACCGAACATCTGTATGCACTTCAACAGGGGCAACCCCGTTCTCTCTTGTATATGGAATGGAAGTCGTGCTCCCCATTGAAGTTGAAATTTCCTCTTTGCGTGTAATAATGGAAGCCAAGCTGTTGGAGGCTGAATGGATCCCGAATAGGTTTGACCAGCTAAATTTAATAGAAGAGAAAATAATGACGGTCTTATGTCATGGTCAATTATATCAAAAGAGAATGAAGAAATCTTTTGATAAAAAGGTCAAACCTCGTTTATTCAGAGAAGGCGACCTCGTACTCAAGAAGATCATGTCTTTCAACATTGACTCTAGGGGCAAGTGGACTCCCAATTTTGAAGGCCCATATGTTGTCAAGAAAGCCTTCTCTGGTGGTGCATTGATTCTTGAAACAATGGATGGTGAGGAGTTACCACGTCCCGTGAATGCTGATGCAGTCAAGAAATACTTCGCTTAGAAAAGTAAAAGAACAACTCGCTAAGACGAAAATCTGAAAGGGCGACTTAGGCAAAAAGGAGCGTCTCGGTAGGCCGAAAACCCGAAAGGGAGGTCTAGGAAAAAATTAGAGACATAAAAAGAATAAATGATTCTTGATAGGTTGAAAACCCGCAAGGGCAACCTAGGCAAAATTTATGGATTTTCTCGCAAGTAACTGCATCAGACAAGACTTGATCAATGGAGCAACAATCTGCTTGGATCTTGCTACTCTTCAACCAAAGTTTCGGCTCAGGAATTTAAAGTTGCTAGAGAGAATGGTGGTCATTGTAATTAAATGTATATTTTCCAATATATATTACCATGTTCCAAAATTTGTAATCATCTATGGAGTCTTGCCATTCGCAGGCTACCATTCTATTAATAAAGTTTGAGCCTTTTATCCAATTCTTTGCAGTTCTTATTTTATTCAGCTCATAAAGATTTCATTTATTATCGATGATAATGATCAAAGTAAATAGATTAAATAACAAAATTATTTTTTTGAGAAGAATTTACAAATTGCTTTAAATTTTGTGATACAAGGAGGACAAAATTAGTGATTTCAGGGACGAATAAACTCAAAGGTTTGCATAAAATGAGGACTCTATCCAAGTTTCCCTAGTGAAGGCTTCACTCATTTGGCAAAAAGTCTTGTCTCCCCGTACCTGCTGATATTGGACTCATTCACGAAACATCTCCTTTCGGTAGCATTAGCATTTTGTTTATCTGCTCGGCAGTCAGGCAAGGGCAATGTTTTATTGAAGAAGTGTTGAGATGGTTATCAACTTTTTGGGTTTTCTCCCGCCGAGTGCTGGATTATATTTAAAATCCCTAGAAGTTTTGTTTGCTATAGTGTTTGAAATTCCGAAGGTGATGTTGAGACGAGATATTTTTCTAAAATTGTTGCCCTGTGAGATTTTCGTGCTTTCTCCCTAGAGAAGTTGGTGCAATTATCACTCTCATTATTGAAGATGTATCTTAAAGTATTCTTCGCCAATATAGTATTATCCCCCTCATTGAAGTCAGTATGCCACCCTAACTGATGTCTCAACGAGATGATTTTATTCTTCTCTAGTGAAGTCAACCCTGACATAAATTTGAACTTCAAACTCTCTTTTGGTGTCCAGTTTGTTTGGTTTCTAGTTAAAGCTCAGAGGAAGATGTTACATCACCGTTTAAGTTAATATTGTTCTTCCCCAGTAAAGTTAAGCTATGAAATAGGAATTTGTTCCTCAGTTGGTGCTTACTTTTCTTATGGAAATTCCATTCTAATTATGATTTAGTGGAGTATTAATTATACCCATTTGTGGCCCTGCCTGGTTATCCCCAGTGTTCTGTGTTTGTATTGTCAGCATATACATGGTGACATTCATACATTCACACATACATCTGCATGTTTGAATTTAGAAAATCATTGCTCATTTGCATTCATTGATATTTTGCTGACATATTACCCTGTTTTGCAGAGTTGTGTTACCCTCTCTCCAATAGAATGTCAACCTTAAGCAGAAAGTGTACATTCTTTCAACTTCCCCACTGAGTTATCCCTTGTGGAAGAATTTTTTCCAATCTTCTTTTCAGCTTGCTGTCTGGATGGGATGTAATTTCCCTCTTGAGTTTATTTCTCAAAAGGTGCATTTTGGTTGACTGCTTCATTCCGATTTACTTCTGGTTGGAATGGATACCCTCAATGGTATTATCATTTGAATATCTGCGAGCTTTAAGTACCAGTTTGAGAATATGCATTTATTTTGCACAAGAAATTTCTATAGGAATTATATTGGCATTTATCCAGGAAGCTATTTCTTCTTCAGGAAATCTTTATTGTAATTCCTCCTCATAGCAGCAAATGGCAGGACTCTTTATTTGAGCAACCCGTACTTCCCCGGTGAATCTGATTGTTCCTAAAGAAGATTTAGATTTTGTTACTCCAATGGATGGTAGCCTTGTCATTATGGAAGGTAGTTCATTGTTGAGATTTTGTTACTCCAATGGATGGTAGCCTTGGCATTATGGAAGGTAGTTCGTTGTTGAGATTTTGTTGCTCCAATGGATGGTAGCCTTGTCATTATGGAAGGTAGTTCATTGTTAAGATTTTGTTACTCCAATGGATGGTAGCCTTGTCATTATGGAAGGTATTTCGTTGTTGAGATCTTTTTCCAATGGATGGTAGCCTTGTCATTATGGAAGGTAGTTTGTTGTTGATATTTTATTACTCTAATGGATGGTAGCCTTGTCATTATGGAAGGTAGTTCGTTGTTGAGATCTTTTTCCAATAGATGATAGCCTTGTCATTATGGAAGGTAATTCATTGTTGAGATCTTTCTCCAATGGATGGTAGCCTTGTCATTATGGAAGGTAGTTTGTTGTTTAGATTTTGTTACTCTAATGGATGGTAGCCTTGTCATTATGGAAGATAGTTTGTTGTTGAGATTTTGTTAGTCCAATGGATGATAGCCTTGTCATTATGGAAGGTAGTTTGTTGTTGAGATTTTGTTAATCCAATGGATGGTAGCCTTGTCATGATGGAAGGAAGTTCATCGTTGAGCCTCTATTTGTTTTGAAGAAATTTGTTTGTTCGCAGTCATGAATACTGGACACATCTTGAGATTTACTGGTATTATCTTACCATCCCTTTCCCCAGTGGGTCGACGTTACTTTTTTTCTATCCCCTCAAAGAGTGGATAGTTCACAGTCATCTGTCGGTCATTGTTATCCTTTATTCTCTCTCCTCAATTCTTGAGAAGACGATGCTTTGGATCCTATCTTGGGCATTACCCCAAAGAGTCTTGTCTTTCCTTCACCAATGATTTATTTTCCTAGTCAAGTTTTCCTTTTGTTTCCTCTTTTAATTTTTACCACCCCAGTGGTGTCTTGCGTCCCTTTAGATTTGTTCATCTGCATTCATAATCATAAGCGTTACACGGTACCTTAGGGCCAAAAATAGTGTTTATTTTATATTTAAGTATATTAAATCGCATCGACGCGAAGATTTTAACCTTCGTATCTCCTGATATAAGACACTTAAATAAGGGCGGCTGTTGTACCCCAATTTTTGCCCCTAATATCCCTTCATCATACCATATCAATTCAATCACAACAAAGTCACACACTAGGGTTTGTTTCTTCTCCCTATCTTTAGTCTTGCTCTATAGGGAATCATAAGCACCTAAACGTGTATTTTGTGATCATATATGTTTGATTACTCTTTAACTAACAAATACAATGTATGTATCCTAATTGTTGATGATGTAGGTGAAAGCACAATGCATTCCGTCAAAGTTAGCTTTTGGATTCACAAGTTCCTTCTTTGTGCCTTCCTCAACAAAGCTTCATTGGGATTCAAGCCTATATGAAATATATTTTGAATTAACATCATGACAAAGTCTTTCATGATTCATTATGCCTCAAGTTGTCAAAGTTAGCTCAAAAGTACAAGGGTTGACTAAAGAAGTTTGACTCAATTGGACAAGTCTTTGTCTCCATTGATCACAAGTGCATATCTCCTTCAATTCGCAAGATGTGGAAGTGATGTTGGTTGCCATGACTTCTCAATATCATCCTCAACAACCTCTATTTTCAATATAAAAGTATTGGTGCAAGAAGGTTGATAAAAATTGCAAAGTTCTCCCAAGGTATTTTCTTGCTCTAGGAGCTAGGGTTTTGAACTTCAAAGAGGTATATCTTTCTCATCTTTTGGTATTTTTAAGTTATTCCAAATACATCCTTCTCTTCAAAGGGTTAGTAACAAATCATTTCAAAGGTCTCAAGGAAATTTTGTGTGTAAGAAACTTGTTGATGAAGAAAGATTACAAGTCCTCCAAATGAACCCTCAAATCCCTTCCTGTGGCTTCAAATGATCATAACGTGATAAATTTTTATCACCTTGAGCCTATTATTTTTAAAAAATGATCTTTAATATGTGAGCTTCAACCTTTCTTTTATGTGCAAAGTGTTAAAATGGAAATAAGATGCCCTAAGGATTCAAAAGATTATAGGTCATTTCATGAATTTTTGCTAACTTCAACAAGTCATAACTCTCTCAATTTTTGGAGATTTTGAATGGTTCAAGTCTCAAAATGACATTCAATAGACCTACTTCATGCCATTATATTTGGTAAAGAACAAATTCCAAGTGGAAGACCATTTTTGGATGCAAGACATTATAAGTCATTTTTGAAGAAAAAACTTAGAAATTTTCTAAGTATGAAAAGTCAGCCCTTTTCTTCCAACTTTGACTCAACACAACTTCTTGCTCAAGCATACAATTGATCTCAATCCTTTCACATTGTAAAGCTTATGACTTTATATTTCAAATTCTTCAAAAATCACATCATATGGTGCCCTACATTGTTGGCACAATGGCTATGATGGTAACATCATGAAATGGAAATTTTAAGTTCAGTCAGATTTGAAAATTAGTTTAAATCCAATTACAAGCATGTTTAAGGATCAGTTTCACGTCTAAACATGTTTAGGAACTTGCCATAATAAGAAATGACCCTTAAACCATCCACTTTGCTGCATTTTGATCCATATGAAGTCACACTTTCCACACTTAGCAGGTCCACATGATTTCACTGATTTTGCCTCCAATTCACACACTTGAGCCTTGCATAATGATCAACTATAAATAAGGATCATCCCTCACCCATTTTCCCAAGATTTTGATAGCCAATTGACCCCTGCTCAGATCCCACATGAACTCTGAATTTGAATTTATGATTTCTTACATTCTCACCTTCAAACACCAAAAGCTCCATTCAGTTAGCTTCATTGAACTTCTCTGAAGCTAACCATACGATTACTTTCAAGAATCGTGACCTATGTTGATATATAGAAGTCCAGTTTCAGAGCAACTTCTCACTACTTTGTTCAGGTAGATTTCTTGGCCAAATTGATTCAAATAAAAGACTAATCCACTCCTTGTATCCTTCTGATCCCCGTGCTCTTTATAATTTGCAATTTCATTGAGAATTGAGTGAGATATCCTAGATTTTCGTGCTCGCTATTTTTCCTGGTTTTCTTCAAACACAGCCTTGCACAATTTATATAAGTTTGGCGCAATGGTACCATTAGAATCGTCTTGAAGAGACGAATCTAATGGTACTTGTCTGGTTTGCTAATTTTACAATTTGAAGCATTCAATTTGGGGATGGCTGGAGGTTGAAGATGATGACATGTCCGTCTTCAACCAATGACACGAAGCCACGTTATTTTTTTGAAACAGATACAATATGCTAGCCTTATCATGCGTGCGCCTCAAGAGCCCTTGGATCTGATTACTTTTGTGAGCCAGACTCCATCCAATGCGCCACATTTTAAGTTGTTTTATTTCAAAAATATTTGATCTGGTGTGATATTTATTAAAGATCATGATATGCACAACTCGTCTGATTCATTAGATTAGCTTACTAATGCGTTTTGAATCTCATCCACTGATCCACATTTTTTTGAGTTTATTTTTATTTCTGATTTTTATATTTAAATTATTTTAAACTTCAAAATTCATAGGAAATTCATTTTAATTCCAAAAAATCTGAAAAAATTATGGAAAATACTTTTGATTTTTCTCTTTCAGATTTTTATTTTTTCACATTTTTATTTTGTGTTTTGGTATTTTTTTATAATTTTTTACTTTATATGAATTGTTTTAAATGTTTAAAAATTCTTTTATGCATTTTTAAATTTTGAAAAAAATAGGGAAGAATCCAATGACATTGTGACAAATATTGGTGACCTCATTTATTTTTTATTTCTGACTTTATTAATTTTTACTATTTTTTGTTTCTTTTACCTATTTCTTTTAATTTTAAAAATAGTTTCCGACTTTAAAAAGTCACCAAAAATTTTATAAAAATATTTGAGCTCATTCTGATTTTTCTAGGGTCTTACTTATTTTTTACTGATTAATTTGAACATAGTTGACATTTTTCTCTCTTATTTTCATTTTTAATCATTTTTAAACCTTTATTTTTATATGTTAAATACAATTTATTTTTTTGTATATTTTCTGGATGATCTTGGATTGAATATTTGGTCATGAGCTTTGTTAACATCATTGGATCCACGGTGTTGAGTCTAACTCCATAAAAATGGATGAATAATTTTAATAATAGTTTGATTAAAATTTTGATTCAAATGTGGTTTATTCATTTTTCCTTCCCTCTTCATCTCATCTCCTTCTTATTGCACTAAATGTTATTGGAATATGATTTCTATATCACGTCTCAAAATAAATGGTGCATAGATTGTTATTGACCGACCTCAAAATAGGTGCGACTTCTATATAAGTCCACTTATGATTGCTTAACATAGCGCAAAATTTTGTCCCGATTTGAGAAAATGATCATTCGTGGCCCAAACTTATGTTTGCAATCCCAAGTATGTTAATTTGAACCCTATGATCCAATATCCTTGAGATCCATTATTAGGAGGTTGTGGTTCTACCAATCCTCTAATGGAACTTCATCCATTTTGGTCAAAGTTGATCACTTAAACATCATTGATCATTAAGTTACTTTGAGATTCTTAAAATGGAAGATATACTTGACAAAAAGCAAATGTAACTTGTTGTTGAGAGGCTTTGGTTCTATCAATCCTCTAATGAGTTCCAAATGCAAGTTTCAAGATGGTCATCTAACTAACCACTAACTCTTAACAATTGACTTTATTTTGTGCTTCTATTTTTATGCTTTTATTTTATGCACCATTTACTTAAGCATTTACATTTCATGTTCTTTTTCATCTTTGCTCACTTAAGCCTTTATATTCATGTCATTTTATTTTGCTCACTTGAGCTTTTAATTTCTTTTTGAAGATACCTAATAATCAACTTAAACCCTAAAAAAGACTTTAATGTTACTTGGAATTCTTGGTTACTATCCTTGGCATTTTGGAGTGGTAGACTTCTTGGACTTAAGAATAGAAATCTTGACCCATGTTGAAGACCTTCTGACCTTAATTGATATTTTTGTATGGAGTTCTTGGGGTTTATCTCAAGACATTGCATTGTTTATTTGTTTTGTATGCAGGTTATTGTGATTACATACTTTGTCTGTAATTTGGAATTCATCTGTATACAACTGTTACTCTGCCCAACTTTTGTGAGGACTCAATGCAATTGAGCTTGGTATTCTTCAAAGGATTATTAATTGTTTGCCTTGTTTCAAATACAAAGGATGGAATTCTTCATTGACTCAATATGTCAAGTGTTGGTTTCTTGTTGGTTAGACGGTTCTTTTCCATAGCTTTTACCTTATCCTTTAGGATAGTCTCTTTATCTCCTTCCATCTTCTTTAATTTCAAAAATCTTCTCCCTCCTTTTTAAAAACACTTCTTGTTTTAAAAACTTAAACCACTTTCATAATAAACTTGGACTTAGGTCCATGAATTTTTAAATCTTTTCTTAATAAAAAATTAACCAATTTAACAGTACTTTGACATTTTTGTGAGAAGACTAAAAGTCAATCAATCCCATTCAAACCATTTTTTTACACTTTGGTTTTTACTTTAAAACTTTTCTCAAAAAAGATTGGACTCTTGTCAGTCTTTGTAGTGATGCAAACAACTATACTTCTATAATATGTAGTGAAGAGAGATATTTTACACTTAGGTGTTGAGAGAGGTTTTGTTGATTTTAAAATCCAAGTCATATCCTCCACTTTGAGATGATGCAAATTCTCCTTTATCATGATTGTGGGTAGTAAGTATGTTTTCCATACAGACAATGACGATGATGTCTTATCTCATAAAATTAACCAACGCACTTGTGTTTTAAATTTTTTCATAGAGGAACTACGTGTACCCTGATCCCCTATTGCATAAAAGGTGGTACGTAGGCACTAAAGGTTCCCAACCGCGGCTGGTACAAAAAAAAACCATAAAAAACATTTCTTTTCTCACCTCCACCATCTATTTTATACAATACTCTATAGGCAAAATATACAGATTTTTTCAAAGAGGTTCCTACGGAGTACCATAAATGTTTAGGGTACTAATACCTTCCCTTTGCATAACCAACCCCTTACCTAGAATCTTCCCCCCTTCTTTTGGGTTATTCTCTCTTTTCCGATTCCTTTGGAAACAATAAAGCACGGTGGCAATTTTTATTTTGATCTCTATAAGTCTAGTAAATCCGATGGCATAGTCTTAAACATTTCTACCGCTACATGAACTATGAAACTCACTTGAGGCATTAGAAGCTCAATTTTATTTGAGAATACCAAAACCCTAATTGTAGGCCACTGCTTAGGAGGAGGATTCATCTGATCAATTCTTGAGTAGTCTTGAGTACTTGAGCACCTTGAATCAATTTGTCTTTGAAAAATGGGAGGGAGAATTTTGGGGTACAATAGCTTCCGCTGTTCAATCTTTTTAAACCTGAAGAGTTAGATTGACATATCCACCATTCGGGATCTGAAGGTGGAAGAGAATTGAACACTTAAGAACCCAAAAATTCTCAATTTCCGGTGCACTAAGTAATGCTGTCGGTTGATTATATTGATTGAATGGGCTTAAAGGTGCCATTCAGAGGGGTGATAGAGTGTTGTCAGAGATGGGCTTACAGATTCCATCCAAGGTAGTCGTTGATAGGAATATCAGAATGAGTCTACGCCTGACTGTATCTGAAGAATGTTTTTCAGAAAATCTCTGAAGGGAAATGCTTTTCAGAACAAAGCCCTGAAGGAGATGCTTTTCAGAATAAAATTCTGAAGGAGAATGCTCCCTAGAATTCGGTCTCTGGGGGGGAATGCTTTTCAGAATTCCGTTTTTGAAGGGGAAATTATTTTCAAAATGAACCTCTGAAAGAGAATGCTTTTCAGAACAAAGCCCTGAAGGAGATGCTTTTCATAATAAACCTCTGAAGGAGATGCTTTCCAGAATTCAGTCTCTGGGGGGAATGCTTTTCAGAAAAACTTCTGAAGGGAGAATGCTTGCCAAAACTCGGTCTCTGGGGGGAAATGCTTTTCAGAATGAAGGCCCTGAAGGAGATGCTTTTCAGAATTCCATTTCTGAAGGGGAAATGCTTTTCAGAATGAAGAGCTGAAGGATATATTTTTCAGAATAAACCTCTGAAGGAAATGCTTTTTAGAATGAAGGCCCTGAAGAAGATGCTTTTCAGAATTCTGTCTCTGAAGGGGAAATGATTTTCACAACGAAGCGCTGAAGGATATGCTTTTCATAATAAACTTCTGAAGGGGAATGCTTTTCAAAATAAACTTCTGCATGGGAATGCTAGTCATGTAGATAGTTTCCCTGTCTTGTTTCAGGAATTGATCTACAACTTGTCTCTAAATTGATGATAATATTCGTCTGTTTGCGAACTTAACCTAAAAAGACAAAGTTAATTTTATGCAATATCGTGATGCATGAAATGTATTTTATGGTGATGCTCTCAAAATAAATGAGAATAGTATATGCATTTCATATGCATATGTTATGATATTTTGTAAATGATGTATGGATGCAATATATCATTAGAGCGTATCGGTAGCTTCATGTAACAATGTCTGGCTAAGGAAAATAAATCTCTGATTGTTGTTGGGGATGAAGATAGTAATTCATTCACTTAATTCAAAACGTCCTCGATGGGGATTTCTGCTTTCTGTTTGAGGATATTCCGCTAGGGGTCTTTGATTTCTTCTTTGGGATAGAAACATTCAAGGAGAGCCAGTCATTCATCATTCTTTGAAGGATTTGATTCTTATATACTCTGACTAGTAATAAAAGGAGATGAATAATCTTCTCATGTGCTGTTTGACCAGGTTTCAGATATGAGTATTAGCTCTTTTAGGGAGAACCACATTGGATGATATCTGGTCGGAGAAGAGAATCTTGTCGGGGAATAACAATATTGGAGAAATAAACTCAGTTGGGGAAATAAACCATGTAGACTATGCTGAGGATATAAAATCTTTCAGGGATTAACTTGTGGAAAATTGCTCTGTGGGAATTTATGGTCAACTTTGAACGTTATCCCAACTCCCAGAGTCTTTCATAAATGCTAATCCTGCTTTCATGCATATATTTGTAAACGGTAATCATATTCAAATGCATATGTTCATTCAATATAACCATTGGACATTTTTTCAAACAAAACAGAGAAAGTAAAAGTAGTTTTTGAATTTGAAACTGATTGCATCAATTTGGAAAATTTGCCTATAAACAGACAGTTTTATACAAAGAGACAGAAATCCTAGTAAGAGAAAATTGTCATAAAAGAAAAGGTGTACAAAGAGAAATAAAGAAAAACATTTATGTGGAAATGATCCCATCGAGTTTCAACTATGTTATTTCCCTTGTATCTTCAAGCATCTCATCCCTCGTTGTCGAAAGAAGTTGATTGAATCGAGCTGTACCATTTGAACTTTGATGTCAGTAATTATGCTGGCTGTAAATAGATGGCTGATCCAACGGGATATAGTCGTACAGTTTAATCCTTAACTTTTTCCTGGACCTCCCTTTCGGGTTTTTAGTCCACCGGGATATCCTTTTTTGCCCAAGTCTCCCTTTCAGGTTTTCGAATTGCCAGACGTACATTTTTAATATATATCCCTAATTTTTTCTCGGACCCTTTTGGTTCACCGGGATGCTCTTATTTTTTTATAGGCCAGTCAACCTAGTGGGTCTCTTTTATGAGTAGTATTTTTTTACTATGTTTTCATTCACAGGGTGTGGAAAATCTTCATCATCCATGGTGGTAAGCATCATAGCACCACCAGAAAATATCTTCTTGATCACAAATGGCCCTTCCTATGTGGCAGTCCATTTTCACCTGGGATCACCTTGTGGTAAGATGATGTGCTTTATAACCAGATCCCCATCCTGATACACCTGATGTCTAACTTTCTTGTTAAAGACCTTGATCATGCGCTTATGGTACATCTGACCATGGAAAACAACCGAAAGCCTTTTCTCATCAATCAAATTTATCTAGTCAAGTCTAGTCTGAATCCATTCGTCTTCATCCAAACCTGCGTCTTTCATAATCCTTAAGGAAGGAATCTAGACTTCGACAGGTAAGACAACCTCCATACTATTGACGAGAGAAAATAGAGTTGCCCCTATTGATGTGCATGCTGAAGTTTGATAACCATGAAGAGAAAATGGTAACATCTCATTCTAATCCTTGTATGTCACTATCATCTTCTGCAAAATTTTCTTGATATTCTTGTTGGCGGCTTCCACTGCACCATTTATCTTTGTCCGATACAGAGAAGAATTATGGTATTTAATCTTGAAATGAGTGTAGAGTTCCATGATCATAATATTGTTAAGAATGGTACCATTATCCATAACGATCCTTTCATGTATGCCATACCGACATATGAGGTTATGCTTAATGAACCGAGCCACAAGATTATTGGTAACGGAGGCCAACGAGGCTGCTTCAAGCCACTTCGTGAAATAATCAATAGCGACCAGGATGAAACGACGCCCATTAGAAGCGGTAGGCTTAATCTCTCCAATCATATCAATGCCCCGCATTGTAAATGGCCAAGGAGCAGTCAACATATTTAAGGGAACTGGAGGCACGTGTACTTTATCAGTGTAATATGGTGGGAGAAATGACTTTTGGTTTGCGTTTTATCGCAAATGTTGCGGATAGCAAGAGTCGCCACCGAATTTTATTTTATCCAATAAAGGAAATGGTGAAAAGAACAGGAAAGACATTTGAGAATTTTTTTGAGTAAGGGGGGTAGATTATGAAAAGGTAAGGTGTTAGCACCCTTTTCATCCGTAGTTATCTACGGGCTCTTAATCACTAGCTCCCTTTTGAAAATGCTTTGTGAATGTGTAAGTTTGAAAATATTTTGAAAATGCCTAAGTTCAATAACTTTGTAATGATTCTCGTATCGTTGAGAACGCATACAATGTGTCTGTTTTGAAAATATTTCTGAAAAAAGTGTTTGTGTAGAAAATGTTTTGAAATGTTCGCGAGCAAGCGATTAAGAACTATCTACCTACTCAAAAGTCTTTTGTTCTTTTCCTCTTCCTTTATATAGTTCTATCCTACCATTAGTTAGTAGGAATCCATATCGTTGGCTGTTTGAGGGACAAGCGCGGGTCATCATTCAATCATAAAGGCAACTTGTGAGATGCTTTAGCAATTTATCGTAAGAGACTAAGATCATTTACCGAAGGCAACATCGAAGGGTCATCGAGGGACTACGATATTTTAATCGAGGGTTTACTAAAGCATCCCACGTTCGAGGGACATGATTGTTTTCCGAAGGCAACAAGTGGAGTCACCCTAGAGGTACGTGTGTGAAAAGTGATTTATTTTCAGTTAATTTGTCTTGATTAGGTTTTCTAGCATTTGATTATTATCTTGCCATACAATACTATTTATCTAACAATTATATATATATATATATATATATATATATATATATATATATATATATATATATATATATATATATATATATATATATATATATATATATATATATATATATATATATATATATATATATATATATATATATATATATATATATATATATATATATATATATATATATATATATATATATATATATATATATATATATATATACAAGGCATACAAAATATAGACGCAAGAAAATAAAATGCGGGAAAGTAAAGACCTACGACTATTACATGGCTTTGGGAGATTTATAATATTTACAAATTTGCGGGAATTTAAACGCTAAACTATTACAAGAAAACGTATGCGACCTATACATTTGTTTCTAATAAAATAAATAGCAAAAGTAAATACAAAATATTTGCAAAATTATTTTTAAAAATCTTAACATCTAAAAGATTAGAAATTAAATTTTTTGTGCATTTTTGGTTTGATTTTAATTATAAAATAAATAGACTTTAAACTTAAATTAAATAATTAATTAATTATAAAAGAAACCTATGTCTAATTAATTAATTAAGAAAAATATTGTCTATAAATTAAATTAACCTATTAAAAGTCTAGTTCTGATTTTTATTATATATTTTTTATGATTTTATTGATTAAAGAAAATGATTAAAAAGAAAAATTAAATTAATTAGACAAAATGAAAAAGAAAAATAGAAAAGGGTTATAAAGTATTGAAAAGAAGAAAAGAAAGGTACAGGCGTTGGGGTTTGAACCCACACCCTTCTATTTACAACCTTCATCCTTTGCCATCTGAACCATGCACGCTTGGTGTTTGAAAAATGGGATTTGATCATTATATGATAAACCTGCAAAGATTGGGAAATAATAGCAAAAATATATCCTGCATTGTTGTACCTCAGAAGATCATTAGTGGTGGTAGTATGCAATAAAACAAAATGAAAACAGAAAAATGAATTTGCAAGAAATTAAGAAAAACAGAGTAGCATGTATGCTCACTTCATGCTCTTTGGATCATTACAAATGATCGAAACTTACCCTATAATGCTCCTGGAAGTGAATGAAAAGGTTGGTTTGTTTTGATCATGGCTGCAACTAGAGTTTACAGCTTGCCCTAGTTTTGAGAATTTTGGAAATTTTGAAGTGTTTTTTTTGCGAGCAACTTTTGTCTCCTTTGCACTTGAGTATTGCATGTATCTATAGAGGAATTAAATGGAACAAGAACAAGACAAGAATCTTCTACCATTATGTCACAATTCATTGCAAAAAATCACATTGAAATCTTTCCAAAATTGTTTTAAAGACATTCTAAACTTAAATATTCTTGTTCCCAACATGTTTTCACGGTTTTGGAATGTTTGCTATGTGTCTTGGGCCTTCTAGAAGATATCCAAATGAAGCCCACACACCCTTTGGTCCATCAACTCATATTTTATTTGATTTATTTTGACTTTATTTGAATAAAATTAAAATAATTAAAATAATAAATCAAAGTAATGTATAAATGGACTTAGAGGTCCTATAACATGTTATAAATATGTTTAAACCTCAAAAGTTAGGCCCATTAGTCCAAAAGTTCAAGATTACTCAAACGAAGTTTCATGCATTTTCTCAAAAATTACCCAATTTGCACCAATCATAACTCTCTAAGTTTTCATTATTGGAAGGTGATTTTTGACTTTTTGGAAATCTCAAGATATCCCTTACAATCTCTATGTTGATCATTTTTGTATTTGAAGACTTTATCTTGATGTAAGTTTCCTTGACAAAAGGTGTCTTTTTGTTGACTTTTAAATGACCTATAATGTATGGGCTCATATCTCTCAAATGAAGCACTTTTTGGACTTGAGCATATAGCTAAAAATTTTTAGAGAGTTGAATTTCCTTCAAAATGGGTTTTGGTTAGGGAAAAGTTGATGAAGCATGTGAAAGTTATGCTTGGTCAAAGTTCAATTGACTTCTCTTAAGGAAACCCTAATTTGGCAACTTTTGACTTTTGATGATTTGAGGACTTTCCTTGACGAATCATGATTAACCTTTGATCAAAGGATTAATATCACTTAAAAATGTTGATGTTGACTAAAAACCTTGAAGTTTGACTGTATGTTGACCATAGTTGACTTTTTACCCATTATAGTTGATTTTCAATCGTCTAAGCTATTAACTGAGCAATCTTGTGATGAAAGACTTGAAACTTGATATGAACATTGTTTGAGACCTATGGAGAACCATGGAAATAACTTGAGACCTTTGAAACCGACACTTCCTTGAAAAACACAAAACCCTCGTTATGGACCCATTGCTTAGGAGGAGATTTGACTGGTCAACTCTTGAGTAGCCTTGAGTACTTGAGACCTTTATGAGCATGAGGAGTTATCTTGAATTAACTGTCTTTAAAAATAAGAGGTAAAATTTTGGGGTACAGCAATTTCCCCTATTCAATCTTCTTAAAAGTTAGATTGACATGTCGTTCATTCGTGACTTGAAGGTAGAAGATGATTGAACACTTAAGTGCCCAGAAATTTGCGCTCGCATGTACACAAAGTAAAATTGTTGGTTGATTATATCGAGAATGGGCTTTAGGATTCCATTTGGAGAGGTGACTGAGAGTTATCGGAGACGGGCTTATAGATTCCATCCAAAGTAACTGTTGATAGGAATTAAACTAAGTCTACGCTCGACTTTGTCTTAGAAGATGTATTTGGAGTAAGTCTACGTCTGACTTGGTCCAAAAGGATAATCAGAATAAATCTATGCTCGATTTAATCTGAACTAGAAGATGTCTACGCCCGACTTCAATTGGAAGAAGTATTAGAGGGAGTATACGCCTGACTTTTCCTAAGGAGCTTCAGAAGGAATCTACGCTTGATTTCGTCCGAATGATGTACTAGAAGATGTCTACGCCCGACTTCATTTAGAGAAGGTGTTGGAAAGAGTCTACGCCTGACTTCAACTAGAAAAGGTATTGGAATGAGTCTTCGAAGGAACTATTTTTTAGAATTCAGTCTCTAAAGGAAATGCTTGTCAGATTAAATCTCTGAGGGAAATGCTTTTCAGAATAAATTTCTGAGGTAAGTGCTTTTCAGAATTGAGTCTCCGAGGAAGTTCTCTTTAGAATTCAGTCTCTGAGGAAGATGCTTGTCAGAATTCAGTCTCTAAGGAAATGCTTGTCAAAATTCAGTCTCCCAAGAAATGCTTGTCATAATTCAGTCTCCGAGGAAATGCTTGTCAAAATTCAGTCTCCAAGGAAATGCTTGTCGGAATTCAGTCTTTGAGGAAATGCTTGTCGGAATTCAGTCTACAAGGAAATGCTTGTCGAAATTCAGTCTCCGAGGAAACTCTTGTCAGAATTTAGTCTCTGAGGAAATGCTTGTCAGAATTCAGTCTCTGAGGAAATGCTTGTCGCAATTTAGTCTCTGAGGAAATGCTTGTCGGAACTCAGTCTCCAAGGAAATACTTGTCCGAATTCAGTCTACGAGGAAATGCTTGTTGGAATTCAGTCTCCAAAGAAATGCTTGTCGAAACTCAGTCTCCAAGGAAATGCTTATCGGAATTCAGTCTCCGAGGAAATGCTTGTCGGAATTCAGTCTCCGAGGAAATGCTTGTCAGAATTCAGTCTTCGAGGAAATGTTTTTAGGAGATGTTTTTCAGAGTACATCTTTGAAGGAAGTCATTTGGCCATGCAGATGGTCGTCCCGTCATGTTTCGAGAATTCATACCACCTGGCCTTTGATAGTTGCCACGACTTATTTCGGTAATTAATCTCCGACCTAGTCATGCATATAAGTTACCTCAGCTTGCTTCGGGAATTAATCTTTGACCTGTTTGAAAGTTGCTGATGATATTCGTCTCGTTTGTAGACATTACCTGAAAAGACAAAGTTAGTCTTTATGCAATGTCATGACGTATGTAATGCATTGCGTAATGATGTTTCAAAAAAAAAGAGAGTGTATTATATGCGTTTCTTATGCATATGCTATGATATTTTGTAAATGATGTATGCGATATAAGATGTCATTGATGATGACCGTAGTTTTGTGTAACATCTTTGGCCATGGAAAATAAATCCTTGACTTTCGCTGGGGCTGAAGAGTATGAATCTTCAATCTCGTTTAGAATTCCTTCGCTGGTGTAATACGGTGGGAGAACTGACTTGGGTGATTTGCGTTTTATCATAATTATTGTGGATAGCAAGAGTCGCCATCGACTTTTCTTTTATCCAATAAAGGAAAGGGTGAAAAGAACAAAAAAGACCTTTCCATAATTTTCTTGAGTTCGGGGGGGGGGGGGGGGGGGGGTAGGTTATGAAAAGGGAAGGTGTTAGCACCCTTTTCATCCGTAGTTATCAATGGGCTCTTAGTTTCTAGATCACTTTTGAAATGCTTTGTTTGAAATGTGTTTGTGATGGGTTTTTAAAGTATTTTTGAAAAGTGTCTCCGTTTAGGCAAACTTTGTAATGAATCTCGTCTCTATAAGAATGTATACAAAGTGTTGACTTTTGAAAATATTTTGTTTTTGAAAGTGTTGGTGTGTTTGAAAAATGTTATTTTGAAAATGTTGTGAGCAAGCAACTATGAATATTCTACCGACTCAAAAGGTCTTTGTTCTTTTACTCATCCTTTAGATATTGCTATCTTACTATTGATTTGGTAAAAAAACCCTATCATTGGATATGAAGAGACGGGCGCTGGTCAATCGTACAGTTATAGAAAGCAACTTGTAAGACGCTTTAGCAATTTTCGTAAGGGACTAGATCGTTTACCGAAGAAAACATTGAAGGGTCATCGAGGGACTACGATTTTTTTAATTGAGGGTCTTTGCTAAAGCGTCCCACATTCGAGGGACATGACTGTATTTTTTCGAAGGCAGCAAGCGAGATTACCCTAAAGGTGCGCGTGTGAAAAGTGTGTTTGATTCAAGTTAATTGTCTTTGATTAGGGTTATCTAGTGATTGATTTTAAATTTTTCCATACACGCCTAATTACTATACAATATAAAAGAAAACAGTAAATTGCGGAAATTAAAATTCTACGCTATTACAGAGCTTTCGGGGATGGGGGATACAAATTTACAAATGGGGATGGATCAAATCGAAAATGCGATTAAAAGTCTTAAATAAACAAACAATACAACCCAATCGAATTAGAAATGAATAATTAATTAAACTAAAGCAAACTATTAAATGAGATTAATTGGCGAAATAATCGAAATAGTATTTAGTACTCTTTGTTTGTGAGAGAATTTGAAAAAAAAAATAAGAACCTGTGTTATTTAAGTAAAATACAATAATTGGTTAAAAGAAATTAAATTATATGTACGTTTCTTTTGGTATTTGTTTATGATAAAAAATATATTCTATTATCTTCTTTGAAAATTTGTTTATCATGAAGAATTTAAACAATTTAAAAGAAAGTTAACTAAATGAAAAAAAAAAGAAGTTAATTAGTTAAAATTATTCATAAAATCCCTAACTAAATTAATTAAGAAAATTAAATTAAATCTAACTAAAAAAAATTCTAAAGTTATTAAAATAAATCTAAGCTAAACTAAAATCCTAAAATTATTAAATTAAAACTATATTAAAATTTTAAAGTTGTCAAAATACTTCTAGACTAACTAAAAGCTACCAAAATAATATTCTAAACCTACTAAATTAGTTCTAAATTTAATCTAATTAATAAAATTATCTGATTAAAGCTATATATTTATCTCTAATAAAATAACTAACCTAAACTAAATATAATTTAAAAAAAACAAATAAAATTAAACTAAATAGTATGGGGGTGAGATTTGAATTTCAGAATTGGGCTTGACATTGAGAAAGAGAGCTGGCCCAAATGAGTTATTGTTTGTTTGTTGAAAAAAACAAATGGGTGTAGAAAAGAATTGGGTTAGGCCCAAGTGTGTAAAAAAATGATAGAAAAATTTAAAAAAAATATGGGCCATAAATGGACCGGGTCGGGTCAGACCCGGATCCAGCCCTTTTTTCAAACAAGACAAACATGGGTTGAAGTAACCCTAGTGTTGTACCCTAATTTTTGCCCCTAAGATCCCTTCATCATACCATGCTGATTCATTCACAACAAGATCACACTAGGATTCTTGGTTCCCCTCCCTACATTTAATTTTTCCTTTTTGAGGGATTACCAAACACCTTGACTTATGTTCCTCTTCTGATCATGAATATTGTTTTGTTTCACTAATAAAATGAAATATTGGTTTGTCTTGCTTGTTATCCATGTAGGTGAAGGAAATGAGATTTAACAAGCTACCCCATGGGTTCATGAGTTTATTTCCATGCCCTAGCCAATAAAAGCTTGAGAAGTTCAAACCTCACCATTTGAGTGGTTTTGGAAGAATTGGCATGGCAAAGTTGTTTTGATTCATCACATTTCAAGTTTATTAGATGTGACTCAAAAATACAAGGGGTTGATTGGAGAAGCTGTTATGTTTGGACAAGGCCTTGTTCCTATTGGTCACAAGAGCATATTTCTCTCAAATTTCAAGATATGAAAGTTGTTTTGGTGGCTATGAGTCCTAATTATCATCCTCAACAACTTCTATTCACAAAATAAGAATATTGGTACAAGAAGTTTGTTCAAACTTGTCAAAGTTCCTCAAGGCATTTTCTTGATCTAGAAGCTAGGGTTTTGAACTTCAAAGGAGTATATCTTGCTCACCTTTTGGTATTTTTGAGTGATTCCAAAGACATCATTCTCTTTAAAGGGTTATCAACAAATCACTTCAAAAGTTCCAAGGAGTTTACATGTGCAAGAGCCTTGATGAAGAAGAAAGATTACAAGTCATCTAGATGAATCCACAATTTTACATAAGTGACTTCAAATGATCATAACTTGGTCAATTTTTATCACCTTGAGTCTATTCATTTTCCATAATGATCTTGAAGAGGTAAAATTTATACCTTATTTTATGTGCAAAGTGGGAAAATGGATGGAAGTTGCCTTAGAGATGCAAAAGATTATAGGTCATTTCATGATTTTTTGCCAACTTCAACAATTCATAACTCTCTCAATTTTTGGATATTTTGAATGGTTCAAGTCCCAAAATGTCACTCAAGAGATCTACTTCATGCCATCTTTTTTGGTCAAGAGCAAATTCCAAGTGGAAGCCCATGTTTGGATGCAAGACATTATAGGTCATTTTTTGAAGAAGAATTTGAAATATTTCTAAGTATGGAAAGTCAACCCTTTTTCTTCAACTTTGACTCAATGCAACTTTCAGCTCAAGCATCCATTTGATTCCATTCTTTTTCCATTACAAAGCTTCTAACCTCATCTTTCTAAAGCATCAAGAATCATGCCCTAAGACCCCTTGGGTTGAAAATTCCATTGGTCAGTAGTTGGCACTTTGAAATTGAATTTCTCACCAAGTCAGAATTTTGAAATCCATAATGTGGCCTCTAATCACAAGTTTTCCATGCGTTTTTTCCCTCTAAACATGTTTAGTGAAGTTCCATATTTGTTTAGCACATCAAAACGCAAGAATTGGATGAGTTTTGATGAAGTTTTTATCACACTTCACTCGTGCATCATGTATGCACGATTTCCCTCCAAAACGCATCATTCACTCTTCCTTTTGATCCCATTCGCTTCTCCTATAAATACATGAACTATCCCATTCAATTTCCCAAGCTTGGATAGCCAGAATCACCCTGCCAAACTTATTTCACAACTCAGATTTCAGTAACTTCAAAATCCATTCTCGACCCCTTTTCAGAGCTCTGCAACTCAACTTCAATAGGTAGATTCCTTCATCAATTCTTCAAAACTCTGATATCATTGTGTTGCTCTCATTGCCCTGGTTCTAGTCGCAACATTTACATTTCACTGGAAACACATTTTGACCATGAAATTTCAAATCCCTTTTCAAAACATTCCTTCCAAATTGCTTGAGCTACAGTTTATATAAATTTAGCGCGAGGGTGTGGTTGTTTTCATCTTGAAGAGACGAAGCGATTGGCATAGGTCTGAGCTTCTGATTTTACAGTTTGAGAGACCTGCAAATCATGTTGGCTGGAAGTTGAAGATGACCTACGTGTCATCTTCCAACCAATGATGGCACGCCACTTGTTATTTTTGAAAATCTGATTTATATTTGATTTTGTACATTATTCACTAATGACCATGATATGCACAGCGCGCCAGATCCCTTGGATTTGATTATTAACGCGTTTTGACTCTCATCCAATGGTCCACATATTTTAATTTTATTTTCTTTTTCTGATTTTTATATTTTAATTGTTTTAAATTTAAAAAAATCATAGAAAATTGATTTTTAGTCCAAAAAATCTGAAAAAATTATGAAAAATATTTTTGATTATTCCCTTTCTGATTTTTATATTTTTCAAAATTTGATTTTGTGTTTTGGTGTTTTTTATAAATTTTACACTTATTTGATTTGGTTTAAATGTTTAAAAATACTTTTATACATTTTTAAATTCTGGAAAAATTATGGAATGATCCAATGATATTGTGACAAATATTGGTGACCTTATTTTATTTTTGTTTCTGACTTTACTATTTTTTACCATTTTTTGTTTATTTTACCCATTTATTTTAATTTTAAAAATAGTTTCTGACTTTAAAAAATTACCATAAAATTTGTAAAATTATTTGAGCCTTTTTATGATTTTTCTATGGTCTTACTTTTTATTTCTTGATTAATTTGAACATAGTTGATATTTTCCTCTTTATTTTCTATTTTTAAACATTATTTTTAAATCCTTTTATGTATATTAAAATGTGATATTATTTTGTGACTATTTTCTGGCTGATCTTGGGTTAGATTTTGGATCATGAACTTTATTAACATCATTGGATCCATGGTGTTGAGTTTAACTCCACAAAAATGGATGAATGATTTTAATAATAGTTTGATTAAAATTTAATTCAAATGTGGTTTGTATATTTTTTTCCCTATCCCTCTTTATCTCATCCCCTTCTTATTGTACTAGATGTTGTTGGAGCATGATCTCTATATCATGTCTCAAAACAAATGGTGCATAGATTGCTATTGACCGACCTCAAAATATGTGCGAATTCTATATAAGTCCACTTACGATTGCTTAACATAGCGCTAAATTTTGTCCCGATTCAAATAAATGATCATTCGTGGCCCAAACTTATGATTGCAAGCCCAAGTATGTTATGATCTCTTTGATCCAATAACCTTGAGATTCATTGTGTGGAGGATTTGGTTCTACCAATCCTCTAATGGATCTACAATACCTTTGGTCAACACGGATCACTTAAACATCGTTGATCATTAAATGGTACTTGTGAGAATTCCAAATGGATGATATACTTGACAAAAAGAAAATGCAACTTGTTGTAAGGAGGCTTTGGTTCTACCAATCTTCTAATAAGTTCCAAATGCAAGTTTCAAGATGGTCATCCAACTAACCACTAATTATTGACTTTTTTTACCTTATGATTTCATTCTTTTTTATGCTTTATGTACCATTTAATTTTAGCATTTACATTTCATGCCATTTTCATCTTTTCTCATTTGAGCATTTACTTTCTTTCCATTTTTACTTTGCTCACTTGAGCTTTTATTTTCCTTTCGTAAGATACTTAATAATCAACATAAACCCTAAAAAATCTTTATTGGTACTTGGACTATTTGGTTACTATCCTTGACATTATGGAGCATGGGACTTTTCTTGGACTTAGGATTAGAAACCTTGGCCTATCTTGGAAACCTTGTGATCTTATCTGATTATTTTGTCTGGAGTTCTTGAGGTTTACCTCAAGACATTGGGTTGTTTGTTTGTTTTTGTGTGCAGGTTTTTTTGTGTGATTACACCCCTTGTTTGTAATCTGGGATTCACCCATATACAACCATTACTCTGCCCAATTTTTTATGAAGACTTAATACACTTGAAGTTTGGTTCTCTCAAGAGGTCTAGTATTTCTTTTCTTGATTGGTTTCAACCCAAGGAATGGGAATTCTATCTTGGCTCATAATGTCAAGTATTGGCTTCTTGTTGGTTAGGTGGTTCTTATCCCTAGCTTTTACCTTATGCTTTAGGATAGTCCCTTCTTCTCCTCCCATCTTCTTTAATTTCAAAAATCTTCTTTCCCTTTTTAAAAACTCTTCTTATTTTTGAACTCAAACCATTTTCATAATAAACTTGGACTTATGTCCATGCATTTTCAAAACATTTTCATAAATAAACTCCAATCAACTTAATAATACCTTGACATTTTTTGTGAGAAGACTAAAATTCAATAAATCTCATTTCAAACCATTTTGCCACTTTGACTTTTCATCTTTAAAACTTTTCTTAAAAGATTAAACTCTTGTTAATCCTTGTAGTGATGCAAACAACTATACTTCTACAATATGTAGTGAAGAGAGATATTTTTCCACTTGGGTGTTGAGTGAGGCATTTTTGATTTTGAAATCCAAGCCATAATCTCCACTTTGAGATGATGCAAATTCTCCTTTCTCATGATCGTGGGTAGTAGGCGTGTTTTCCACACAGACAATGACAATGATTTTTTATCTTATAAAATTAACCAACACATTTGGGTTTTAAATTTTTGAAAGAGGAACTACGTGTACCCTGATCTCCTATTGCATGAAAAGGTGGTACGTAGGCACTAAAGGTTCGCAACCGCGGCGGGTGCAAATATTATAAAATAAATATATTTCTTTCCTCACCTCCACCATCCATTATATATATAGCCAAAATATACAGATTTTTACAAAGAGGTTCCTGTGGAGTACCGTAGATGTTTAGGGTGCTAATACCTTCCCTTTACATAACCAACCCCCTTACCTTGAATATTTCCCCCTCTTTTTGGGTTATTCGCTCTTTTCCCATTCCTTTGGAAACAATAAAGCACGGTGGCGATTTTTATTTTGATTTGTATGAAGTCTAGTCAATCCAATGGCTTAGTCTTGAACATTTCTACCGCTACAGAAAAATGGCAACTTCACTGGGGAAAGATTGACCTCTTGCTGGTCCATCCCTAAGTGGGTTGAGCCTATCTTTTTTATATCTGTACATATGTTATTATTGTTTTCTGTGTTATATGTTGTATATATGTTTTTCTGGATTTTCCTGGTTTTCAGGGTGCTTGGTGATTACTCATAAGTCCTATACCCAGACTTGGGAAAACTTTAAGATAGGACAGGTGGTATAGTCATGTTAACTTTTAGGGAGTAATCCCAAAAAAGGAGGCATGAGTTCCCCCACTCAGTGGTGGCCCCTTTGACTGTAGTTTCGTTTACTGAGTAATCGGGAAGACGTACTACTTTCGACCTGGGAACCTGCTAAAACTGAGGACCATAGAATACCAAACCCATCTTGGCCTTTTAGGTGTAGTGCAGAAGCTATGACGGAGTAATCTGGAAATAGTTGTCATGCGATACTACGCTCGGACGAGTCTTTCTTGAGAATATTACTAATTATGGAGTTAATCGGGAAGTTGGTAATATCCGAAGGAAGGATATAGACTCTGGGAACCTCTAGAACCTTGTACGAAAAGTGATAACTTTTTAGACCAACACCTTATGGGTAGTACCTTCGACCTCATGCTTGTGACTTTGAACCTATGAACCCTATATGTGTGATCTTGTGTGTGATTGTTGCATCATGCATCCATGCACTCATAAGCATCTTTTGAAGAAACCATATTTCAAGGGATTTAAAGGTTGACTATTTGTGAATATCTCAGGTACCTTTTGACCATGGATTCTGGAAAAAGAAAGACCGGGAAATACAGTTTCAAGGATCCCAAGATAGATGAGTTGATCAGTCTAATTCTCGAGATTGAGTGTTCTGCAGACTTTCAGAAGAAGTATGGATCCATTATTCCTCTCATGAAGCTGAAGATGAAGGAGGATATTCTCTCGACCTTGGTCCAGTTCTATGATCCAATGTATCATTGCTTTACTTTTCCTGACTATCAGTTGATGCCTACACTGGAGGAGTATTCTTATCTATTGGATTTACCTATTACCAATCGTGTTCCTTTTACTGGTTTGAAGGGTGAGCCAAAATCACATGAGATAGCTGCCTTGATTCATCTGGGGAAGTCTGAGGTGGAAGCCCATATGACTACTAAAGGAGGAATTAGAGGATTACCAGTACAATTCTTATTGGAGAAAGCTCGTTACTTTGACAGAATGAAGAGTACAATTGCTTTTGAGGTCATCTTTGCTCTACTTGCTTACGGGTTGTTCTTATTTCCTAATATGGATAAGTTTGTCTACATTAATGCTATCATGATCTTCATGAGTGGAAACCCAGTTCCTACACTGTTGGGTGATGCTTATTACTCTATTCATCTTTGGAATTCTTATCATGGGGGGATGATTATCTGTTGCACGCCTCTGTTATACCGGTGGTTTATCTCTCATATGCCTCAGTCTAATGCTTTTTGGGATGTCAAGAAGGAACCCCATTGGGCTCCTAAGATCATGGCACTTACTCACTCGAATATTGATTGGTATCATCGAGCTTACCAAGATATAGAGATTATTGACAATTGTGGTAGTTTCCCCAATGTACCGCTTCTTGGTATAAAGGGAGGAATTAACTATAACCCTGTTCTTGCACGGCGACAGCTTGGTTATCCGATGAGAGATAAACCAAATAGTATTCATTTGAGTAGTTTCTTTCTGAAGGAAGGGGAAGACCATAGGGAAGCTAGGGAGCAGATTGCGAAGGCCTGGCGTCACATTTATAAGAAGAGTAGGAAGGATTTGGGACCTAGGGGTGTTGTTTCTTTGGAGCCATATCTTCAATGGATCTGATCGAGAGCCATTCAATTAAAGATGCCGTATACCCAGGAGACACCCATTCCTGATCTATTTGTGAAGACCACCCATCCCTTATTATATGACCTAGAAGATCTGTAACTTGCTTTGGTTAGGATGCAACAGGAAAGGGATGCTTGGAACAAGTTCCAAACTTTAGAAAGTTCCTACAAAGCAGATCTGAAGGAGAAAGACGACTTGATTGAGATTCTTGAGAGTCGAGCGGTAGAGTCTATGAAGAGGCAAGGGGATTTATTTTATACTAAGCCTCAATCAGGTGCTGATCACTCACTTCTTGAATCAGATTATTGGAAGGAGGTTTCCACCAGATATGTGGAAGAAAACCAGAGGTTGAAAGCTCATATTGCAAGACTCACGGGGAAGCGCCAGCGTATAGAGTGATCTCCATTAGTTCTTTTTCTCAGGGTTTTAGATTGTATTTTCATCTTGTACTTGAGATCATTGAAACTTGTAATCCATTTTGGAGTTATTATAATAAAAAAATTTCAGTATTTCAAAAGCGTTATTACTTTGATGTTTGCAATATGTCTATAAACGTTAAATCCATTGAAATATTAAATAATAAAGTAAAAATAATCATGTGCATTAAATGTCATGCATCATATTTCACATATTTCTTGCATTAGTTATGCATACCCAGGTGTCTTACCAAGCTTCTTTACTTCGTTCAGCAAGCTGACTCATTACTACAACACTCTAGCTAATCTCAAAAGAAGATGGACAAATTAGAACAGGAGAATCGCGAGCTGCGCGAGGAAGTTTCTGCTTTGAAGGCGGCATGGCCAATATGAATACTCTGATGGAAGCTCCGGTGGCTTCTTAGAATCAGCCACCGAGTGTTCAACCTCAACCAACAAGGGCAACTACTGAAGTTCCGACTGTTCCTGTATCTGCCATTCCTGCTATTGTTCAGAATCATATGCCTCAAGGTTATCCATGGGGGATGCCAGATAATTTTACACCTGAAGGTTTCAATCTTGGTCCTCAAGATACTCCAGTGGTTCAGACTATTGTTACTCCGGCACCTCCTGTGGTGCATGCTGTTCCTGCTGCATCTCCTTCAGTAAATATGATTCGGTTTGATAATGATGATGTGTGTTGTCCTTTCCCTCTGCCGAGTGAATACTTGGGTCTTTATGACAGAATGGATGATTTTCAAGAGCAATTTGACAAGATGCAAAGAGAGATGAAGGCCCTTAAGGGAAAAGAGTTATTTGGGCAGAATGTGAACGAGCTATGTTTGGTCCGAATGTTAAGATACCTGCTAAGTTCAAGGTCCCAGAATTTGAGAAGTATAAGGGCAACACTTGCCCTCGTGCTCACCTGGTGATGTATGTGAGAAGGATGTCTACCTATACTGATGATCAACGTCTGCTGATTCACTCTTTTCAGGATAGTTTGACCGGTGTTGTGTTGAAGTGGTATATGAGTCTGGAAAACGCTAATATCCATACTTTTAATGATTTGGGAGAAGCATTCATCAAAAAATACAAGTACAACGTGGACATGGAGCCTGACCGTGATCAACTTAGGGCCATGGTTCAGAAAGACAGGGAATCATTCAAAGAGTATGCGCATAGATGGAGTGAGGTAGCCTCCCAAGTGATTCCTCCCATGGAAGAGAAGGAGATGACTAAGATTTTCTTAAAGACACTGGGTGCTTTCTACTACGAGAGGATGGTAGCAAGCGCGCCAAGTGACTTTACTGAGATGGTAGGAATGGGTATCCGCTTATAAGAGGCTGTAAGAGAAGGCCGTTTGACGAATAGTGAAGGATCCGGAGGTGTGAAGAAGCCATCTTATGGGTTTACCAAGAAGAAAGAGGGAGATCCAAATGCTGTTATGCAAGAGAGGAGGGTAAACACTCCTAGAAGGAATTATTAGCGTCATCAGCAAGTCGCCTCAGTTACTCCTGTTGTGAGTGCTGCTCCAACTACCGTTGCTTATCAGAGACCATTCCAGCAGGGTAATCAAGGGTATAATCAGAGAAGAGAGAGTTATGAACCTATTCCCATGAGCTATACAGAGCTACTACCAGTATTGATTCACAAAAAGTTGGTCCAGACACGACTACCTCCCTCCGTACCATCACCATTGCCTTGGTATTACAAGGCAGACCAAACATGTGCTTTTCATCAAGGAGCACCAGGGCATAGTGTTGAGAATTTTTATCCTTTGAAGAATGAGGTGCAAAAATTGGTAAAGTATAGTGTTCTATATTTCAAGGACATGGGACCTAATGTGAAAGATAACCCTCTACCCAAGCACGGGGGAGTAAATGTTGTGTATATGGTGACTGGTTGTCCAGGCGACTTCCGGATTTTTGATATTAATCTGGTTAGAGGAGATTTGGTGAAAATGCACGTAGACCTCAGTGAATTTAGCTACTATACGCATAACCATACCAGTTGTGCTACTTGCATACAAATATACAGGGTTGCGATAAGATAAAGGCTAATTTACAGGAGATGATGGATGAGGGCCTCATCCACATAATCAGGCCTAGGGCAGAGTATGAAGAGGAAGTGAACATGGTTTCTGGATGTCCTGGTGAATTCAAATTTTTTGATGTGGAGTATATGAATGAGGATCTCGTGCAGTTGCATTCTACCTTCTGCCATACGGCCGGTCAGGTGGAACACCAATATGCATCTTGCCTAGTTTGCTGTCGAGATCCCCGAGGATGTTCAATCGTGAAGAAGGGTGTTCAATTGCTGTTAGACAATGGAACTATCAAGATCACAGGTCAGAGGGATGATTATCATGAGGTTGATATGGTTGAAGTTTGTTTAACGAAAGAAGAGTCAGAGGAAGAGTATGCCTCCGCGGATGAGTATTTCTCTTCAGACGAAGATTTGTTTTCCAGAAATGACTTTTTGATGACTGATTGTGTTGAAGAAGGGGTAAACGTCATTGTGCCTTGTTTTGGTGCACCCGCTCATTTTGAAGTGGAATATCATAGCAAGCCAACTGTTACCCCATTGGTAATTAGTTTTCCAGGTCCTATCCCCTACAAATCAGATAAGGTTGTGCCTTACAAATACAACGCTACAATCTTAGAAGATGGGGTGGAAGTTCCCATCCAGCCAATGCCCGATGTTGGAAATATAGCTGAAAATAGCAGGGTGACCCGTAGCGATCGTGTGTTTGTGCCGATTGTTCGGAGAGATGTTGCTGCTGGAAAGAGAATTGTTGAGAATAATAAACCTATGAAGACTACAAGAGAGACTAGTGGAGCTACGCTAGAGAAAGAAGTGGATGATATTTTGAAGATAATTAAGATGAGCGACTACAGAATTGTAGATCAGCTACTATAGACTCCTTCAAAGATATCTATCTTAGCTTTATTAATGAATTCCTCTGCTCATAGAGAATCCTTGATGAGGGTACTGGGCCAAGCTTTTGTGGAGAGTGACATGGCAATAGATCAATTCAGCAGCGTGATAGGAAACATTACGTCATGTAATAACTTGTGTTTCCGCGATGATGAATTACCAGATGAAGGGAGGAATCATAACCCGGACCTCCACATAACTATGAAATACAAGAATGATTTGCTGTCCAATGTGCTAATTGATAATAGATCCACGTTGAATGTTATACCTAGGAGTAATCTCATGAAGTTGAAATATCAAGGAACACCTATGCGCCCGAGTGGCATCATTGTGAAAGCATTTGATGGGTCGAGGAAATCTGTCATCGGTGAAGTGGAATTACCTATCCATATAGGACCACATTTGTTCCAGATAACCTTCCAGGTCATGGACATTATTCCCGCTTATAGTTGTTTGCTAGGACGGCCATGGATACATGAAGAAGGGGCTGTCACTTCAACTTTACATCAGAAGCTAAAGTTTGTGCATGAAGGGAAGGTAGTGATCATAAATGGGGAGAAGGCATTGTTGATATCTCATTTGTCCTCTTTCAGTATTATAGAAGCGGATGAGGCTGCTGTTGGAACCCAGTTCCAAGCCCTATCTGTTGACAACATAAGGAGAAATGAGAATTCCATGGTTTCGCTGAAGGACGCACAACAGGTTGTGCGCAATGGTCATAATGCAGTTTGGGGACGAATTATGGATCCACTCGTGAACAAGAATAGAACTGGTTTGGGTTTCTCTTCGAATAATGGAAGAGGCGAAGGTTTGAAGTCAAAGTCTACTATGGGCAGCTACCATGATGTTTTCCGCAGCGAAGGTTACCTCCATCCAACTAATTCTGGAATTAATGCTGTTGAGGAAGATGAAGCAGAGAAGGAAATGCGAATTATATGACGCATGGAATCAGGGTTCATAACTGGGTCACCATTGATGTTCCCTCTTGCATACATATTTCAAAGTAATTTGATTTGATTAATCTTTTTTTTGGAAAGGCTTTCAATCTGCCCAAGGTGGAAGTATTAATGTTTTAGGGCTTATCTGTTGGCCGTGACTTTTAAGATCATTAATAAAAGTTGTCTTTGCTTCCCAAATTATGTCTTTATTTTCTGCTTTTTCTTGGAAAATGGTAATAAAAAAAAACCCTTTCAAAATAAATAATAACTAAAATTCAATCTGCATGAACACTTGTTATATGTGTCAGTTTCTAAAAGCAATCATAAATCATATGTGCAGATTAATTTAAAAACCCGTTGAATACAATGACACTGCACCCTCTCCCAACTTTGAATGTAGTGTGTATGGGGCTGGAGAAGAAGATTATGATAAGATTCCAGAAGAGGTCTCACGGTTTCTTGAGCACGAGGAAAATACCATTCAGCCATATAAAGAGCCTTTGGAAGTGATCAATTTGGGTTCAGAAGAAGATCCGAAGGAAGTCAAGATTGGAGCATCGTTGCATCCCGATGTGAAGAGAGGGTTGATTGAGTTGTTGGAAGAGTATGTGGATATTTTTGATTGGTCTTACCAAGACATGCCAGGTCTAGATACATATATTGTCGAGCACCGTTTGCCGTTGAAGCCAGAGTGTCCGCCAATTAAACAAAAGTTGAGAAGAACTCACCCAGATATGGCAGTAAAGATCAAAGAGGAGGTTCTAAAGCAGATTAATACTGGTTTTCTTGTGACGTCAATGTATCCTCAATGGATTGCTAATATTGTCCCAGTACCGAAAAAAGACGGAAAAGTCCGCATGTGCGTAGATTACAGAGATCTAAATAAAGCTAGTCCAAAATATGATTTTCCATTGCCTCACATCGACATGTTAGTGGATAGCACAGCAAAATTCAAAGTATTCTCGTTCATGGACGGATTTTCCGGGTATAATCAAATAAGAATGGCTCTAGAGGACATGGAAAAAACAACGTTTATGACACCCTAGGGAACATTCTGTTACAGAGTGATGCCCTTCAGGTTGAAGAACGCCGGTGCAACGTACCAGAGGGCCATGACAACCCTATTCCATGATCTGATGCACAAGGAGATTAAAGTATATGTTGATGATATGATTGCCAAATCCCAGACTGAAGAAGGGCATATAGAAGATTTGTTGAAGTTGTTTCAGCATTTAAGGAAGTATCGTCTTTGCTTGAATCCAAATAAATGCACCTTCGGTGTTCGACCTGGGAAGTTGTTGGGTTTCATTGTTAGCCATAAAGGAATTGAAGTTTACCCTGTTAAAGTCAAAGCAATTCAAGGGATGCCAGCATCAAGAACTGAAAAGCAGGTAAGAGGTTTCCTCGGGCGTTTGAATTATATTTCCAAATTCATTTCCCACATGACTGCAACATATGAACTGATCTTTAAGTTGTTAAAGAAAGATCAAGGTTGTGTGTGGACGGATGACGGCTGAAGGGAATTTGAGAGTATTAAAGAATATCTTCTTGAACCTCCTATCTTGCTCCCTCCCGTAGAAGGAAGACTGTTGATTATGTACCTTACATTGTTAGATAAATCCATGGGTTGTATTATGGGACAACAAGGCGAGACAGGGAAGAAGGAGTTCGCCATTTATTATCTTAGTAAAAAATTCACTGATTGTGAGTCGCGATATTCCATGCTGGAAAAAACATGTTGTGCTCTGGCCTGAGCGGCAAAGCGTTTGCGGCAGTATATGTTGAATCACACTACTTGGTTGATCTCCAAAATGGATCCAATCAAGTACATTTTTGAAAAGCCTGATCTTACTGGGAGAATTGCCCGCTGGTAGATGTTGTTATCTGAATATGATATCGAATACCGCACTCAAAAGGCTATTAAAAGTAGTGTGTTGGCAGATTATCTTGCTCACCAACCAGTGGAAGATCACCAGTCTGTAGAATATGAATTCCCCGATGAGGATGTGATGTTCCTGAAAGTGAAGGATTATGATGAACCATTACCCGAGGAAGGTCCTGACCCTGAATCTCGTTGGAGTATGATATTTGATGGAGCTGAGAATGCTTACGGTAAAGGAATTGGTGCTGTGATTGTCACTCCTCATGGATCACACATTCCTTTTACTGCAAGGTTAACATTTGATTGCACTAATAATATGGCAGAATATGAGGCTTGCATCACGGGTCTCGAGGAAGCTATTGATATCAGAATAAAAAATCTAGATGTGTATGGTGATTCAGCTTTGGTAATAAATCAGATTAAAGGAGAATGGAACACTCGTCACCCTGGCTTGATCCCTTACAAAGATTATGCTGGAAGATTATTACCCTTCTTCAATAAAGTTGAATTCCATCACATCTCTAGAGATGAAAATCAAATGGCGGATGCTCTGGCAACTCTGGCTTCTATGCACCAAGTGAATACTTGGAATGATATACCCCGAATTACGGTTCGACGGCTGGATAGGCCCGCTCATGTGTTTACAGCAGAGGAGGTATCAGATGAAAAACCCTGGTATTATGATATCAAGCATTTTTTTCAGACTCAGGAATACCTGATTGGTGCATTGAGGAAAGATAGAAAGACATTGAGAAGATTGGCAGGCAGTTTCTTCCTCATTGAAAATGTGTTATACAAGAGAAATTATGACACGGTCTTGCTCAGATGCATGGATAGACACGAAGCAAACATGTTGATGCATGGGATTCATGAAGGTTCATTTGGCACTCATGCCAATGGACATTCGATGGCTAAAAAGATGCTAAGGTTAGGTTATTATTGGCTGACCATGGAATCTGACTGTTAGAAATTTGCAAAGAAGTTCCATAAATGCCAGATTTATGCAGACAAGGTCCATGTGCCTCCGACACTTCTCAATGTGATTTCCTCCCCATGGCATTTCTCAATGTGGGGGTATTGACATGATTGGGATGATAGAACCCAAAGCTTCGAATGGGCACCATTTTATCTTGGTAACAATTGATTACTTCACCAAATGGGTGGAGGCTTCTTCATATGCCAATGTTACTAAGCAGGTGGTGGTGCGCTTCATTAAGAATAACCTTATATGTCGGTATGGTGTGCCGAGCAGAATCATCACTGACAATGGCTCGAATTTGAACAACAAGATGGTGACATAACTGTGTGAAGAATTCAAAATTGTCCATCATAATTCATCTCCATACAGGCCAAAGATGAATGGGGCTGTTGAAGCCGCTAATAAGAATATCAAGAGAATTATCCAGAAGATGGTAATTACTTATAAGAATTGGCATGAAATTCTCCCTTTTGCTCTGCATGGATATCGAACATCTGTTTGCACTTCAACAAGAGTAACCCCATTCTCCCTAGTGTATGGAATGGAAGCTGTACTCCCAGTCGAGGTAGAGATTCCCTCATTGCGTGTGATAATGGAAACCAAGCTGACAAAGGATGAATGGGTCCAGAATAGGTTTGACCAATTGAATTTGATTGAGGAAAAGAGGATGATAGCTTTGTGTCATGGACAATTATATTAGAGAATAATGAAGAAAGCTTTTGATAAAAAGGTCAAACCTCGTGAATTTAGAGAAGGCGATCTCGTGCTCAGGAAGATCATGTCTTTCAACACTGATTCTAGGGGAAAGTGGACTCCCAATTTTGAAGGCCCATATGTTGTCAAGAAAGCCTTCTCTGGCGGTGCATTAATTCTTGAAACTATGGATGGCGAGGAGTTCCCACGTCCCATGAATGCTGACGCAGTCAGGAAATACTTCTCCTAAAGAAATAAAAGAACAACTTGCTAAGTTGAAAACCCGAAAGGGCGACTTAGGAAAAAAAGGAGCATCTCGGTAGGACGAAAACCCAAAAGGGAGGTCTAGGCAAAAATTAGAGACCTAAACATAATAAATTTCTTGCTAAGTTGAAAACCCGCAAGGGCAACTTAGGTAAAAGTTAGGGATTTTCTTGGCAAGTAACTACGTCAGACAAGACTTGATCGTTGAAGCAACAATCTTCTCGGATCCTCACGATACTTCAACAGAAGCTGCTGCTCAGGATTTTAAAAGTTGTTAGGGGGGATAATTGTCATTATATCTCAATGTATCTTTTCCATTATGTATTGCCATTTCCCAAAATTTGTAATGATCTATGGAGTCTCTCCATTCGCAGACTACCATTCTATTAATGAAATTCGAACTTTTACCCAATTCTTTGTATTTATTATTTTATTTATCTTGCAAAGACTACATTTATTACTGATAATGACTTTCAAAGCAAAGAGATTAAATAACAAAATTGATTTTTCAATTTTTTTTTTTATAATTTACTTTTACTTTGAGATTTATGATGAAACAATGACAACAAAAATGGTGATCCCAGGAATGGACAAACTCCAGTTGTTTTGAGAAGCTTTTGTTCCCCTCGGGAATGTCTACTCGGGATGTTTTCGCCGTACGAGGTTTATAATTCCGGTATCCTCTGTCAAGTTTGGATTCATTTCTCCCTTTTTCTGAGTTTTCATGTCGAGAAGTTTTAATCCGCATTTTCTCCAGTGAAGTGGGTCTAAATTCCCCCGTGAATGTTTGGATGTTTCGGTGTCAGTATGCTTTATTTGAGATTGGTCTTGCAATCTCTAGTAGGAATGTTACTTTTGAGAAACACTGGTTTCCCCGATGAAGCCTGAAGAAGGATGTTCTACCCCGGTATCTGTTTGATTTGTCTACCTCAGGATTATGTTTCTCCTCAGTAAAGTTAAAAGCAGACAATAGGTTTTGATTCCGCAGTTGGCCTTTACCTTTCTTAGAATGTTCATCTTGGTTGAAGTTTTGCCGAGCGTTGTAGTGTCCGAGGCGGTTTTGATTGGTTGTTCCCAATGTTGTGTATCTGTTTTGTCAGCATGCACACGATAACACTCATACATTCATACATGCATCATGCAGAGATAAAATTGACAAATCATTGTTCATTGACATTTGTTTAAATTTTTGTTGACATATTACCCTGTTTTGCAGAGTTACGTTACCCTCTTTTCATTAGAGCGTTGGTCTTAAGCAGAAAATGTACATTCTTTGAAATTCCCTACTGAGTTGTCCCTCGTAGAAGATTTTTTGCTTTAGCCTTCCGGTACAGTTCCTTGTTTGGATGGATCTTGTTTTCCCTCTTGAGTTTATTTCTCAAAGGATGTATTCTGGTTGACTGTTTCATTCCAGTTTATTTATGGTTTGGATCTATGGTCCCCCAACAATATTATTTACTTTGGAATCCTGAAAAACTCCAAGCTTCGTTTGGTGCATTTATTTTGCACAAGAAGACTTTATCCCCTTAGTAAGAATATCATGGCATCTCCCCAGGAAGTCATACCTCTTGCCCCAAAAAAAAAATCATTTCCTTTTACAATTCTCCGTGACCACAAATAGCAAGTCTCTTTATTTGAGGAAGCTTATGTATTATCCTTTCCAAGTGGAGTGCCTTGGTTAAAGAAGAAGTTGAGACCCGTTCTAGGAGAAACACCAGAATATTGGGGAAACTTGTTATCTTTTTGCTATCTTCAGTGAACGTTGATAGTTCACCGTCAGTGAACGACGATGATATGATATATTATCTTTCTACCTTCAGTGAAAGTTGGTAGACCATCGGCAGTGAACGTCAGTGTTTGTTATCTTTTTGCTGTCTTCGGTGAATGTTGATAGTTCATCGTCAGTGAATGACGATGATATGATATATTCTCTTTCTACCTTCAGTGAAAGTTGGTATACCATCGGCAGTGAATATCGATGTTTGTTATCTTTTTGCTATCTTCAGTGAACGCTGATAGTTCATCGTCAGTGAACGACAATGATATGATATTTTCTCTTTCTATCTTCAGTGAAAGTTGGTATACCATCGGCAGTGAACATCAGTGTTTGTTATCCTGTTGCTATCTTCATTGAACGTTGATAGTTCATCGTTAGTGAACGACGATGATATGATATATTCTCTTTCTACCTTCAGTGAAAGTTGGTAGACCATCGGCAGTGAACATCGATGTCTGTTATCTTTTTGCTATCTTCAGTGAACGTTGATAATTCATCGTCAGTGAACGGAGGTGATATGATATATTCTCCTTCTACCTTCAGTGAAAGTTGGTAGACCATTGACAGTGAACGTCGATGTTCGCTATCTTTATCTCTGCCGTCAGTAAACGTCGGTAGCTTCGCCTTCGATAGAAGTTAGTGTGTTCTTTGACCATTTTACCATCCTCTCTGATTAAGTTCTCTAGGTCCACCAGTGATTTATTTTCCTGATGGGGGTGCTCCTTGTTCCTTTTATTATTGTTACATCCCCAGTGATGTTTTGCATCTCTTTGGTCCTGATTCATATGCATTCATGATCATAAGAATTTGCATGGCATCTTAGGGACAAAAATAGGGTTTATTTTATATTTAAGTATCTTCGATCACGTCGACACGAAGATTTTTAACCTTCGTATCTCCAGATAGAAGAAACTTAAATAAGGGTAGCTGTTGTACCCCAATTTTTGCTCCTAAGATCCCTTCATCATACCATGTTGATTCATTCACAACAAGATCACACTAGGATTCTTGGTTCCCCTCCCTACATTTAATTTTGCCTTTTTGAGGGATTACCAAACACCTTGACTTATGTTCCTCTTGTGATCATGAATATTGTTTTGCTTAACTAATAAAATGAAATTTTGGTTTGTCTTGCTTGTTATCCATGTAGGTGAAGGCAATGAGATTTAACAAGCTATCCCATGGGTTCATGAGTTTATTTCCATGCCCTAGCCAATAAAAGCTTGAGAAGTTCAAACCTCACCATTGGAGTGGTTTTGGAAGAATTGGCACGAAAATGTTGTTTTGATTCATCACATTTCAAGGTTATTAGATGCGACTCAAAAGTACAAGGGGTTGATTGGAGAAGCTGTTATGTTCAGACAAGGCCTTGTTCCTATTGGTCACAAGAGCGTATTTCTTTCAAATTTAAAGATATGGAAGTGGTTTTAGTGGCTATGAGTCCTCATTATCATCCTCAACAACTTCTATTCACAAAACAAGAATATTGGTAAAAGAAGTTTGTTCAAACTTGTCAAAGTTCCTCAAGGCATTTTCTTGCTCACCTTTTGGTTATCAACAAATCACTTCAAAATTTCCAAGGAGTTTACATGTGGAAGAGCCTTGATGAAGAAGAAAGATTACAAGTTATCCAGATGAATCCACAATTTTACATAAGTGACTTCAAATGATCATAAATTGGTCAATTTTTATCACCTTGAGTCCATTATTTTTCCATAATGATCTTGAAGAGGTTAACTTTATGCCTTATTTTATGTGCAAAGTGGGAGAATGGATGGAAGTTGCCTTAAAGATGCAAAATATTATAGGTCATTTCATGATTTTTTGCCAACTTCAACAATTCATAACTCTCTCAATTTTTGGAGATTTTGAATGGTTCAAGTCCCAAAATGTCATTCAAGAGATCTACTTCATGCCATCTTTTTTGATCAAGAGCAAATTCCAAGTGGAAGGCCATGTTTGGATGCAAGACATTATGGGTCATTTTTTGAAGAAGAATTTGAAATATTTCTAAGTATGGAAAGTCAACCCTTTTTCTTCAACTTTGACTCAATGCAACTTTCAGCTCAAGCATCCATTTGATTCCATTCTTTTTCCATTACAAAGCTTGTAACCTCATCTTTCTAAAGCGTTAAGAATCATGCCTTAAGACCCATTGGGTTGAAAATGCCATTGGTCAGAAGTTGGCACTTTGAAATTGAATTTCTCACCAAGTCAAAATTTTGAAATCCATAATGTGGCCTCTAATCACAAGTTTTCCACACGTTTTTTCCTCTAAACATGTTTAATGAAGTTCCAGATTTGTTTAGCACATCAAAACGCAAGAATTGAATGAGTTTTGATGAAGTTTGTATCACACTTCACTCGTGTATCAGGTGTGCACGATTTCCCTCCAAAACACATCATTCACTCTTCCTTTTGATCCTATTCGCTTCTCCTATAAATACATGAACTATCCCATTCAATTTCCCAAGCTTGGATAGCCAGAATCACCCTGCCAAACTTATTTCACAACTCAGATTTCAGGAACTTCAAAATACATTCTCGACCCCTTTTCAATCCAATTTTTCCCTCAATTCACCTTCCTTGATCTTCCCTGAAGCTAACCATATAATTACATTCAAGAATCGTGCCCTATACTATTCCAGAGAAGTCTAGTTTCAGAGCTCTGCAACTCAACTTCAATAGGTAGATTCCTTCATCAATTCTTAAAAACTATGATATCATTGTGTTGCTCTCATTGCCCTGGTTCTAGTTGCAACATTTACATTTCACTGGAAACACATTTTGACCATGAAATTTCAAATCCCTTTTCAAAACATTCCTTCCAAATTGCTTGAGCTACAGTTTATATAAATTTGGCGCGAGGGTATGATTTTTTTCGTCTTGAAGAGACGAAGCGATTGGCATAGGTCTGAGCTTCTGATTTTACAGTTTGAGAGACCTGCAAATCACGTTGGCTGGAGGTTGAAGATGACCTACGTGTCATCTTCCAACCAATGATGGCACGCCACTTGTTATTTTTGAAAATCTGATTTATATTTGATTCTGTACATTATTCACTAATGACCATGATATGCACAGCATGCCAGATCCCTTGGATTTGATTATTAACGCGTTTTGACTCTCATCCAATGGTCCACATATTTTAATTTTATTTTCTTTTTCTGATTTTTATATTTTAATTGTTTTAAATTTCAAAAAATCATAGAAAATTCATTTTTAGTCCAAAAAATCTGAAAAAATTATGAAAAATATTTTTGATTATTTTCTTTCTGTTTTTTATTTTTTTCACAATTTAATTTTATGTTTTGGTATTTTTTATAAATTTTACACTTATTTGATTTGGTTTAAATGTTTAAAAATACTTTTATACATTTTTAAATTCTGGAAAAATTATGGAATGATCCAATGATATTGTGACAAATATTGGTGACCTTATTTTATTTTTGTTTCTGACTTTACTATTTTTTACCATTTTTTGTTTATTTTACAGATTTATTTTAATTTTAAAAATATTTTCTGACTTAAAAAAATTACCAAAAAATTTGTAAAATCATTTGAGCCTTTTTCTGATTTTTCTATGGACTTACATTTTATTTCTTGATTAATTTGAGTATAGTTGAAATTTTCCTCTTTATTTTCTATTTTTAAACATTATTTTTAAACCCTTTTATGTATATTAAAATGTGATATTATTTTGTGACTATTTTCTGGCTGATCTTGGGTTAGATTTTGGATCATGAACTTTATTAACATCATTGGATCCATGGTGTTAAGTTTAACTCCACAAAAATGGATGAATGATTTTAATAATAGTTTGATAAAAATTTAATTCAAATGTGGTTTGTATATTTTTTCCCCATCCCTCTTCATCTCATCCCCTTCTTATTACACTAGATGTTGTTGGAGCATGATATCTATATCATGTCTCAAAACAAATGGTGCATAGATTGCTATTGACCGGCCTCAAAATAGGTGCGACTTCTATATAAGTCCACTTACGATTGCTTAACATAGCACTAAATTTTGTCCCAATTCGAATAAATGATTATTCGTGGCCCAAACTTATGATTGCAAGCCCAAGTATGTTAATTTGATCTCTTTGATCCAATAACCTTGAGATTCATTGTATGGAGGCTTTGGTTCTACCAATCCTCTAATGGATCTATAACACCTTTGGTCAACACGGGTCACTTAAACATCGTTGATAATTAAATTGTACTTGTGAGAATTCCAAATGGATGATATACTTGACAAAAAGCAAATGCAACTTGTTGTGTGGAGGCTTTGGTTCTACCAATCCTCTAATAAGTTCCAAATGCGAGTTTCAAGATGGTCATCCAACTAACCACTAATTATTGACTTGTTTTACCTTATGCTTTCTTTCTTTTTTATGCTTTATGTACCATTTACTTTTAGCATTTACATTTCATGACATTTTAATCTTTGCTCATTTAAGCATTTATTATCGTGCCATTTTTACTTTGCTCACTTGAGCTTTTCTTTTCCTTTCTTAAGATACTTAATAATCAATATAAACCCTAAAAAATCTTTAATGGTACTTGGACTATTTGGTTACTATCCTTGGCATTATGGAGCATGGGACTTTTCTTAGACTTAGGATTAGAAACCTTGACCTATCTTGGAAACCTTGTGATCTTATCTGATTATTTTGTTTGGAGTTCTTGAGGTTTACCTCAATACATTGGGTTAATTGTTTGTTTTTGTGTGCAGGTTTTTTTGTTGTGATTACACCCCTTGTTTGTAATATGGGATTCACCCGTATACAACTGTTACTTTGCCCAATTTTTTATGAAGACTTAATACACTTGAAGTTTGGTTCTCTCAAGAGGTCTAGTATTTCTTTGCTTGATTGGTTTCAACCCAAGAAATGGGAATTCTATCTTGGCTCATAATGTCAAGTATTGGCTTCTTGTTGGTTAGATGGTTCTTATCCCTAGCTTTTACCTTGTGCTTTAGGATAGTCCCTTCTTCTCCTCCCATATTCTTTAATTTCAAAAATCTTCTTTCCCTTTTCAAAAACTCTTCTTGTTTTTGAACTCGAACCATTTTCATAATAAACTTGGACTTATGTCCACGCATTTTCAAAACATTTTCATAAATAAACTCTAATCAACTTAATAATACCTTGACTTTTTTTGTGAGAAGACTAAAAGTCAATCAATCTCATTTCAAACCATTTTGCCACTTTGGGTTTTCATCTTTAAAACTTTTCTTAAAAGATTAAACTCTTGTCAATCCTTGTAGTGATGCAAACAACTATACTTCTACAATATGTAGTGAAGAGAGATATTTTTCCACTTGGGTGTTGAGTGAGGCATTGTTGATTTTGAAATCCAAGCCATATCCTCCACTTTGAGATGATGCAAATTCTCCTTTCTCATGATCGTGGGTAGTAGGTGTGTTTTCCACACGGACAATGACGATGATGTTTTATCTTATAAAATTAACCAACACATTTGGGTTTTAAATTTTTGAAAGAGGAACTACGTGTACCCTGATCCCCTATTGCACGAAAAGGTGGTACGTAGGCACTAAAGGTTCGCAACCGCGGCTGGTGCAATAATTATAAAATAAATATATTTCTTTCCTGACCTCCACCATCCATTTTATATATATACAACATTTTTTATATCCAAAATATACATATTTTTACAAAGAGGTTCCTGTGGAGTACCGTAGATGTTTAGGGTGCTAATACCTTCCCTTTGAATAACCAACCCCATTACCTTGAATCTTTGCCCCTCTTTTTGGGTTATTCACTCTTTTCCCATTCCTTTGGAAACAATAAAGCGCGGTGGCGATTTTTATTTTGATTTGTATGAAGTCTAGTCAATCCAATGGCTTAGTCTTGAACATTTCTACCGCTACACCTAGTTCTTACCAGGGCCTCTCTTCACTGCTTCATCGTTTTTTCCGTCAAAACTTTTCCTTGCTCTCATCTCTCTCAATCTACCACTAACATCCAATAAAACCAACTAAAATCCTATGAATCTAAACACGAACATGGAAACGATGGATATGGCTAAAGCTAGAAGTACCAATTAACTCAGTAACATTGATAATCGATAAAAGGTGATGGTTAGAAATTCAACGCGTTTACCTGCTGAACAAATGAGTGCTCCAGAATTCATTGCACAGTAGGCAGAGGCAACATTGAACAGAATCACCAATATCGTGCAAGTGAGAGTTCAAGTATGATTATTATTTTCCCCCACCTTACTGTAGATTTAGAATTAGGGTTCTTTGAGTCTCTGTTTTAAAACTGCGGTAGTGTCCAAAATCCTCTTTCTTCAATCTTCTACCTTTAAGAGTATTGTTAGTTTGTTATTGTTGCGTGTTTTGCTGTTGTTGTTGCAGAGATTGTGACTCTGAGTTATGCCATTCACGATTTTCTGCTGTTGAATTAAGGGTGAGAAGGTGGCTACAATTTGTGGTTACAGTGACTTCACATTTTTTTTCTTTGACAGGGAAGTTGATTTTTCTGTAAAATTTTCTCTCTTTCTCTCTTAAGTTTCTGAAGGGTTATGTGAGGGAAAATGATGATAATAGTTAGGGTTTGTATCTTTGTGAAGCTTTCTGTATTTTGTGAACAGTGGGTTTTTTGTTGCTTGCTGTGATTTTGGATCTTTTTATGTATATATTTCTGAAGAGTTTGGTGTTTGGGAAGATGATGAAGATTGTCTAGGGTTGTGTAAAAACTGTGTCCTGGTCTTGTGTTATTGTTCTTGTTTTTATATTGAATGAGAATGAGAAAATGGGGGGAAATGTGAGAAGTTTGAACAATTGGGATATGCTATTTTCATATCTTTTGGATGCAGCTTTAGTATTTCCAATTTTGATGTAATTTCTGGATGTTTATGGTCTGCTTTGATGCAAATTTTTTTTGGACTGATAATGTGCAACTTTAGGGGCTGTTACTTTGTTGTTTTGTGACAGGTTTGTAGTACAAGGCAACAATGGACAACATGGCTGTTTTTGGGACTGGTTTTGGACAGTCTTGGACAATTTCTGTTTTTGACAGAATTTATAGTTTGCTATAACTGTGTTTTTCTTTATAAACCTCTTTCCTTTTGTGAAACAAGGTTCACCTTTGGGATTTGCAATTGAAAAAGAATGGCCTATGA
Source organism: Vicia faba (assembly GCA_948472305.1). Taxonomy (NCBI): domain Eukaryota; kingdom Viridiplantae; phylum Streptophyta; class Magnoliopsida; order Fabales; family Fabaceae; genus Vicia; species Vicia faba. The sequence continues at coordinate 249,840,386 of OX451736.1, read as the reverse complement.
TTTGAGATCTGATTTGTAAATGTATGAGGCCTTTGTTGGGCTGGACTGAGCTGCTGTAACTCTACGATCTTCTTGATTTTTACACTTTTTTCTTTTTGTGAACCAAAATCCATTTTTGTGATTTGCAATTAGAACATGACCTATGATTGAATTGTGATTTTGATATAAGTCTGGGTTGCTTGAATGTGATTAAGACACCCTTTATTTCTGATTCCCAACGTAAACCCTAATGATGAATCTTTAAAAATTTCTTGTTTATGTTAAAAGTTATACTTCTTGATTTCTTGATAACATATTCTTATTTCTTGTTTCATGAGCAAATGATAGATTGAAGATGGTGAGGCAAGGTAGAAGAAGAGCATAAAAAATGAAGCATGAAGGATTTTAGAAGCAAGTTAGCATATGCTTAGGGATAATTTTAGGTTTCCACGTACAACAAAAAAGAACTTGTGTAATTTTCTTGTAATTTATAATTTGAAACTTGGAAAAAAACATGAATTGGATTTGTATCTTTCTAAACTTGAATGATGAATTTATTCAAAGCTTTATAATTGAAATCCATGTATCTTTTCATCTTGAAGCTTGAATAAATATGAATGAAATTGAATGGTAGTGAACTTTGAAAGTGGACTTTCGAATGCTGAATGGATAATGATACATGCCTTGAAACTTTTAATGCTCTTGAATTTTCTTGAATTAACTTTGATGAACTTGTATCTTGAAGTTGCAATAGTTAAAAATAAGTGAGACATTGTATTATAACCTTGAAACAACGCTTTGCACTCTTGAATTAACTATGATATATGCCTCAAAATTAACCATATGGTTGAACTTTGAACTTGAAAATTGACACTTGAATCATGATTAGCTTGAAAACCTAGAATAAGGATGAATTTATTTGAAACCTTGAATCAATTTGAACCTAATGACATTTCTCGAGTGAATATCTGAATTAATTCCAACGAGACTTTATTTCAACTCTTTAATTCATGGTATCTTGCAATATAAACCAATGATAGAATAATGATGCCTTAAGGACTTTGGTATGAAATCCACTTTCATCCAATAATCACCAAATTCTCAGACATAAGTAACTTGAAGAAGTAACAAACATTCAAAGAATTCTCGAATTTGACATTTTATACCACGAACGATCTTAACTTGAGAATCACAGTCCTCTAAAATATTCGAATTTTGGTGATTTTTCGCACACAATCGACTCTTGACTTGTAAAGAGAAGTTGGAGATGATGTCAAGGAGAATCATATGCAAAAAGAAACAGTCAAAATTATCAAATAATGAATAAGTTACAATAGTTTGAACTTGACCTTGAAAAGGTCGACTTTTGGGTCAATATAGTTCATTTTCAATCATCTGAACCATCGACTGAGCAAATTTGCAATGCAAGGCTTGAAACTTGGCACGAGCATCCTTGAGAATACATGAAGAACCATGAAGACTATTTGAAACCTTGGAAACTCAATTTTTCTTAAGAAGTACCAAACCCTAGTTACTGACTCAATGCCTAGGAAGAGAATCTGTATGATCAAACCCTGAGCCATTTTGAGTATTTGAGAAACCCTAGGATGACATTTTGAATGAAAAAAACGGGAGGGAAAATTTTGGGGTACAACAACTGCCCCTGTTCAAACTTCTTAAACCTTAAGAGTTAGATTGGCATGTCTACCATTCGTGACTCAAAGGTAGAAGATGATTGAACACTAGAGTGTCTAGAAATTTGCACTCGCTTGTGCAAGATGTAACGCTTTGGGTTTATTGTATCGGGAATGGGCTTATAAATTCCATTTGGAGATCGACGGAATATTGTCAGAGATGGGCTTATAGATTCCATCCAGAAGTGACTGTTGATAGAGAAATTAGACTAAGTCTAATGCTGGACTTCAACTAGGAGAAGTATCAGAATAAATCTTTGGTCGATTTAATCTGAGCCAAAAAAAGTCTACTGAGAGAAGTATCAGAATAAATCTTTGGTCGATTTAATCTGAGACAATAAATGTCTTCAAACTTTTATCTGGGAGAAGTATCAGAATAAATCTTTGGTCGATTTATACTGAAACAATATATGTCTTTCACTTGTATTTAACTGGAAGAAGTAAATCTAACCAGAAGAGGTCTTGGTTTGGTGACTTCATTGGGGAAACAATTCTAACCAGAAGAGGCCTGTTGGTTGCCTATTATTAACTGGAGGAAGTGAATCTAGCCAGAAGAGGTCTGTTGATTTCCTATTATTAACTGGAAGATGTGAATCTATCTAGAAGAGGACTTTTGCTTTGTTGATTGACTTTTCCTGCAAGGAAGAGGGTTAGTTGCATGCAGATGTATGCATGGCGTAATGATGTTCTCAAAATAAATGAGATTATGTTGTATGCATTTATCATGTATGTAATATGATGCATGAATGTGAAATATTGTTGAAATGTATCTTTGTCTTGGAAAATAAATCCTTGACAAATGCTGGGGAGCCTTGGGAAGTTAAATCCTGGACTGTTGTTGAAGAGTATGTGTATCTTCAAACTTTGTTTAGGGTGTTTCCGCCGAGGATTCCTATTTTGTTGTTTGAGGAAAACTCCGTTGGGGAACATTGAATTTGCTTTAGGGAAACTCTATGGAGAATGTTGATTTCTGCTTGGGAAAGAGTTCAGGAGTTTTAGTTATCTGTTTCTCTACTGGGGAGTTATCTCTTGATTAGAGAGAATTGAAGTTAGTTGTTATCTTGTCGAATCCAGGCTTCACAAAAACTTGTTGGGGGATAATAACGTTAATTGTTATCTGGTCGGATCCCAGGCTTGGCAACAACTTACTGGGGAAGATGAAATTAACTATTATCTGGTCAGATTCCAGGCTTCGTAGTAACTCAAACTATTGTCGAACTCAAGGCTTCATAGTAATTGAAGAAGTTAAACTGTTATCTGGTCAGTTTCCAGGATTTACAACAACTTAAACTATTATCTGGTCAGATTCCAGGCTTCGTAGTAATTTTTCTAGAGAGATGAAATTGAACTAACATCTGGTTGGATTCCAGGCTTTGCAGTAACTTAGATGAAATCAAACTGTTATCTGGTCGGGTCCATTCTTCGCAGTAATTTTCTTGAGAGGATAAAGTTGAACTATTATCTGGTCGGGTCCAGGCTTCGCAATAACTTGCTGTTATTTGGTCAGATTACAGGTTTCGTAGCGATTAAAGAAGTTAAACTGTTATTTGGTCGGATATAAGGCTTCACAACAACTTAGATGAAATTAACTGTTATCTGGTCGGATTCCAGGCTTCACAGTAACTTGCTAGAAAGGATGAAGTTGAGTTGTTATCTGATCGGGTCTAGGCTTCGCAATAACTTGCTTTGGAGGAATGGAGTCCACTGTTATCTGGTCTGGTTCCAGGCTTTACAACCATTTTCGGGGATAGTAAGAACTCTGTTAGATATTGCAATGACTCTGTCGGGGGTTAAGGGGTTTCCTCCATTGATTTGTAATAGTCGGAGAAGCAAACTCAAGTTGGAGAATTCGCAGTTTGTTAGGGAAATAAACCCTATTGAAGAGAAAATTTGATGACCTGCTGGAGAGGTATTTCCTTTAGGGAGAAATCCACAAGGCCTTTTTTTAGACCAACTCAACTGGGGAGAGGGTTTTCCGGAGATTGAAACTCTGGCTGGGGATTTCATGAATCCAGGTCTGTGGGGATGATTTTATTGAAGTAATCTATGGTGATAATTCAAATACTTATTACTGTTTTCATATATTTGTTAAAAGTTAATCATGTTCATATGCATATGTTCATTCAATTTTAGCCATTGGACTCTTTTGCACTTAAAACAGAAAAACAAAAAAGTTTGCACTTTAAAGTATACTTGTATTCATGTTTGCCTATAAACAGGCGTTTTTGTACAAGGAGACAGAGATCCTAGTAAGAGGAAATCGTCGAAAGAAATGAAAAGAATACAAAGTGAAAACAAAAATAATAGCCATGTGGAAGTGATCTCATTGAATTCCAACTCCGCTATCGCCCTTATACCTTCGAACATCATCCCTTGCCGTTGAAAGAAGTTGATGGGATTGATCTTGTACCATTGAACTTGGACCTTGGTAATAAACTGGCTCTAGGGATACAATGGGACATAGTCATATGATTTAATCCTTAACTTTTTCCTTGACTGCCCTCTCGGGTTTTCAGCCCACCGGGATACCAATTTTTGCCCAAGCCGCCCTTTCAGGTTTTCGACTTGCCGGGTGTACAATCTTTTACATATATCCCTAATTTTTCCTGAACCTCTTTGGTTCTCCAGGATGCCCTTATTTTTGCCTAGGTATGTCAACCTAGAGGGTCGTTTTATGCGTAACATTTTTTAACTATGTCCGTGTTCATAGGATGTGGGAAGCCTTCGCCGTCTATAGTAGTTAGCATCATGGCACCACCAGAGAAAACTTTCTTGACAAAAAATGGCCCTTCATAAGTGGGAGTCCATTTTCCTCTGGGATATCCTTGTGGAAGAATGATGCGCTTTATTACCAAGTCACCAGTCTGATATACTCGAGGCTTGATCTTCTTGTTGAAAGCCTTGATCATGCGTTTTTGATACATTTGACCATGACAAACAACAACCAGTATTTTCTCGTCGATCAAGTTCAACTGATCCAATCTAGTCTGAATCCATTCGTCCTCGGCTAGATCTGCCTCTTTCATAATCCTTAGGGAGGAATCTGAACTTCGACAGGCAGGACAACTTCCATACCACAGACCAAAGAGAAAGGGGTTGCCCCAGTTGACATTCGTGTCGAAGTACGGTAGCCATGGAGAGAAAATGGTATCAATTTATCCCAGTCTTTGTAGGTTAATACCATCTTTTGCACAATCTTCTTGATATTTTTATTTGCAACTTCTACTGTGCCATTCATCTTAGGTCTGTATGGAGAAGAATTGTGATGTTTGATTTTGAACTGCGTACAGAGTTTCGTAATCATAGAATTGTTGAGATTGGTTCCGTTGTCGGTGATGATCCTTTCGGGGATACCATAATGACATATGAGGTTATGCTTGATAAACCTGGCTAAAACGTTCTTTGTGACTGGGGCATATGAGGCAGCTTCGACCCATTTGGTGAAGTAATCAATAGCAACAAGGATGAAACAGTGTCCATTGGAAGCAGTGGGTTTGATCTCTCCAATCATGTCAATGCCCCACATTGCAAATGGCCACGGAGAAGTCATAGAATTCAAGGGAATTGGAGGCACATGTACCTTGTCGGCACAAATTTGACAAGTCCTCGAGTGATAGTGACAATCAGTTTCCATTGTCGACCAATAGTAACCAGCCCTCAAAATCTTCTTGGCCATAGTGTGTCCACTAGAGTGAGTCCCAAAGATACCATCATGCATGTCTTTCATGATCTTTTCTGCCTCCTTCTTGTCCACACACCGGAGTAGAGTAGAATCATGGTTACGCTTGTACAAGATTCCATTGCTTAGGAAGAATTTGGCTGAAAATCTTCACAAAAATTTCTTATCATTGATGGAAGCTCCTTCAGGATACTCTTTTGCCTCAAGATATCTCTTCACCTCATGATACCAAGGCTTCTCTTCGTTAGTGTCAAGCTCGCAACAGTGCACAGGTTCGTCAAATATTTCGATTATGATTCTAGAAGCCTCGTTGTTCAAATTGACCTTGAACATAGATGACATTGTTTCTAGGGAATCTACCAACTGATTTTCTTCTCTTGGGAAATGTTCAAAAGTAACCTCCTCAAAGTATGGGATCAGAGTCAATACAAACTCTTTTTAAGGAATCAAATTAGGGTTCTTGGTATCCCACTCTCCCTTGACTTGACTGATTACTAGAGCAGAATCTCCATATACATCCAAGAACTTGATCCTCAGGTCAATGACAACCTTTAGACCCAAGATGCATGCCTCGTACTCAGCCATGTGGTTCGTATAGTCGAAACACAATCAATTAGTGAAAGGTGTATGGAAACCTTTAGGAGAAACAATCACATCGCCAATTCCGTTACCCGAAGCATTGAAAGCTCCATCAAAAACCATAGTCCATCAGGATCCTTGTTCAAGTCCGTCATACGGTCTAGGCTTTTCACAGTTAATTACTAGCATGATATTCTCGTCCGGGAATTCAAAGTTGATGGATTAGTATTCGTCAACAGCTTGATGTGCCAAATGATCCGCCAATACACTTTCTTTGATTGCCTTTTGTGTAGTGTACTGCATATCATATTTAGTTAAAATCATTTTCCATCTAGCTATTCATCCGGAGAGAGCTGGCTTCTCGAAGATATACTTGATACAGTCTGTAGTGGTAGAAATGTTAAGACAAAGCCATCAGATTGACTTGAATTGTACAAATCAAAATAAAAATCGCCACCGCACTTTATCATTTCCAAAGGAATGGGAAAAGAGCGAATAACCCAAAAGAGGGGGGAAATATTTTTGGTAAGGGGGTTGGTTATGCAAAGGGAAGGTATTAGCACCCTAAACATATACGGTACTCCGCAGGAACCTCTTTGTAAAATATGTATATTTTGGCTATAAAATGTTGTATATATAAAATAGACTGTGGAGATGAGAGAAGAAGTATTTTTTATGATTTTTTGCACCATCCGTGGTTGCGAACCTTTAGTGCCTACGTACCATATTTTGTGCAATAGGGGATCAGAGTACACATAGTTCCTCTTTAAACATTTTAAAACACAAGCGTGTTGGTTAATTTTAAGAGACAAGACATCATTTTCATTGTTCGTGTGAAAAAAATACTTACTATCCACAATTATGAGAAAGGAGAATTTGTGTTATCTCAAAGTGGAGGATATGACTTGGATTTTAAAATCAACAATGCCTCACTCAACACCCAAGTGGAAAATATCTCACTTCACTACATACTTATAGAAGTATAGTTATTTGCATCACTACAAGGATTGACAAGAGTATAATCTTTTTGGAAAAGTTTTAAAGATAAAAGCCACAATGTTAAAATAGTTTGAATGATATTGATTGACTTTTAGTCTTCTCACAAAAATGTTAAGGTATTGTTAAGTTGATTGAAATTTGATTAAGAAAATGGTTTTGAAAATGCATGGACCTAAGTCCAAGTTTATTATGAAAGTGGTTCAAATTTTAAAACAAGAAGAGTTTTCAAAGAGAGAGAGAGAAGATTTTTGAAATTAAAGAAGATGGGAGGAGATGAAGAGATTATCCTAAAGTATAAAGGTAAAAGCTAGGGAAAAGGATCATATAACCAACAAGAAGCCAACACTTGACATAACAAGTCAATGTAGAATTCCATCCTTTGGATTTGCAACCAAGCAAACAATTAATAAACCTCTTAAGAATACCAAGCTTCAAGTTGCATAAAGTCTTTACAAAAAATTGGGCAGAGTAACAGCTGTACACAAATGAATTCCAGATTACAGACAAAGCATGTAACCACAATAGCCTGCACACAAAACAAACAAGCAACCCAATATCTTCAGGTAAACCCCAAGAGCTCCAGACAAAATAACAATTGAGGTCACAAGGTCCAAAGACAGGCCACAACTTCTAATCTTAATTCCAAGAAGTTCACAATCTCCATAATGTCAAGGATAGTAACCAAGTAGTCCAAGTAACATTAAAGTTTTTATAGGGTTTAAGTTTGTTATTAGGTATCTTTAAAAACAAAGTGAAAAGCTCAAGTGAGCAAAATAAAAAGACATAAAAGTAAATGCTCAAGTGATCAAAGATGAAAAATAACATGAAATGTAAATGCTAAAGTAAATGGTACATAAAGTAAAGAGCATAAAATAAAAGCATAAAGTAAAGTCAATTGTTAAAAAATTAGTGGTTAGTTAGATCATCTTGAAACTTGTATTTGGAACTCATTAGAATATTGGTATAATCAAAGCCTCTCAATAACAAGTTGAATTTTCTCTTTGTCAAGTATATCATCCATTTAAGAATTCTCAAGATAACACTTAACGATCAATGATGTTTAAGTGGTCCATTTTGACCAAAATTGATGAAGTTCCATTAGAGGATTGGTAGAACCAAATCCTCCTAACAATGAATCTCAAGGTTATTGGATCAAAGGGTTCAAATTAACATACTTGGGCTTGCAAACATAAGTTTAGGCCACGAATGATCATTTTCTCAAATCGGGACAAAATTTAGTGCTATGTTAAGCAATCGTAAGTGGACTTATATAGAAGTCGCAAATATTTTAAGACCGATCAATAGCAATCTATGCATCTTATGTTTTGAGACATGATATGTCAATCATGCTCCAATAACATTTGGTTCAATAAGAATAGGATAAGATGAAGAGGGAAGGGGAAATGAATAAACCACATTTGAACCAAAAATTTATTCAAACTATTATTAAAATCATTCATCCTTTTTATGGATTTAGACTCAACACCATGGATCCAACGATGTTGATAAAGTTCATTATCAAAATTTTAATCCATGGTCAGCCAGAATATATGAAAAATAAAATTCTATTTAAAAAAGAAAAAAGTTTGTTAAAATGATTATAAAATTGAAATAAGAGGAAAAAATTACAACTATATTCAAATTAATCAAGAAAAAATAATTAAGATCATAGAAAAATCAGGAATGAACTCAAACATTTTTATAAAATTTTTGAAAATTTTTTAAAGTCAGAAACTATTTTTAAAATTGAAAGAAATAAGTAAAATAAACCAAAAATGATAAAAAAATAACAAATTCAGAAATAAAAAATAAATGAGGTCACCAATATTTGTTAAAATGTCATTGGATTCTTCCCTATTTTTTTTCTTCAGAATTTAAAAATGAAGAAAAATATTTTTTTTAACATTTGAAATAGCTGAAACAAAGTGAAAAATTGTAAAAAATACCAAAACACAAAATAAATTTGTGAAAAAATAAAAATCAGAAAGAGAAAAATCAAAAGTATTTTTTATAACTTTTTCAGATTTTTTGGAGTTAAAATGATTTTTCTATGTATTTTTGAAGTTTAAAACAATTTAAATATAAAAATCAGAAAATAAAATAAAGTCAAAAAAATATGGACCAATGGATGAGAGTCAAAACGCGTTAGTAATCAAATTCAAGGGATTTGGCGCGCTGTGCGTATCATGGTCATTACTGAATAAAGCACTAAATCAAATATAAGTCATATTTTTGAAAATTCCAAATGGCACGTTTTCATTGGCTGAAGAATGACACGTTGGTCATCTTCAACCTCCATCCAGTATCAAAACTAGGTTCCTCAAACTGCAAAATTAGAATACGAGACCGGTGCCATTCGCTTCGTCTCATCAAGACGAAGACAACCACACATTCGCGAAAAATTTATATAAATTGTAGCTCAGTCATTTTTGAAAAGAAGTTTTGAAAAGGGATTTAAAATTTCATGATCAAAATGTGCTTCTAGTTGAAAACAAGTGTTGCAACTAGAATCAGGATGATGAGAGCTTCACAACAGTATCAAAGTTTGAGAGAATTGGTGAAGGAATCTACATATTGAAGTTAAGTTGCAGAGCTATGAAACTGGATTTGGCTAGTACGATCCAAAGAGTTTTAGAGCTTAATTCTTCTTCTGTTAGCTTCAGTGAGGTTTAAGGAAGGTGTATTGACAAAGAAAAATGATTGAGAAAGGCTGTAAGAGAAAATTCGAAGTTACAAAAAATTGAGTTCAAGAGAGAGTCTGGCAGAGTCATTCTCGCTTTCCAAGCTTGAGGAAATGAATGAGGGATGACCCTATATTTATAGGGAATCAAATGGGATGCTCAAGCGTGTGAAATAATGAAGTTTGGAGGGAAATCGTGTGAGCCTGATACACGAGTAAAGTGTGATTTGTTTTGCATAAAAACTCATCCAATTCTTGCGTTTTAAGGCTTTAATCTACTTTGGCAAGTTGGTTAAACATGTTTAAACTAAAAACGTGTGCTAATTTGATGTTTAGAAGTTATAACATGAATTTCAAATTCTGCCTTGTGGTGAAACTTCAGTTTCAACTTGCCAAATTCAAATCAATGGTGTGCACGATTCAGGGAATCTCAAGACTTAATTCTTGTTGCATTAGAAATATGAGATTATAAGCTTTAAAATGTGTAAAGAATGAGATCAAATGCATGCTTGACCTGAAAATTATGATGAGTCAAAGTTGAGAAAAAGAGGTTGACTTTCTATACTTAGAAAGTTTCTAAGTTTTTCTTCAAAAATGACTTGTAATTTCTTGCATTCAAACATGGATTTCCACTTGAAATTTTCTCTTGACCAAAAAATATGGCATGAAATAGATCTCTTTAATGACATTTTGAAACATGAACCATTCAAAATCTCCAAAAAATGAGAGAGTTATGACTTATAGAAGTTGGAAAATATTCATGAAATGGCCTATAATATTTTGCATCCTCAAGGCATCTTCCATCCATTTTCACATGAAATAAAGGTTGAAGTTCACATCTTCAAGATCATTGTGGAAAAAGAATGGGTTCAAGGTGATAAAAATTGATCAAGTTATGATCATATGAAGTCACATAAGGAAATTTGAGGGTTTATGTGGAGGACTTGTAATCTTTCTTCATCATCAAGTTTCTTCCACACAAAATTTCCTTGAAACTTTTGAAGTGATTTGTTAATAACCATTTTAAGAGAAGGATGTCTTTGGAATCATTCAAAAATACCAAAACATGAACAAGATATACCATATTGAAGTTCAAAACCCTAACTCATAGATCAAGAAAATGCCTTGGGAAACCTTTGCAACTTTGACCAACCTTCTTGCACAAATACCTTTGTTATGTGCTTGTAAGTTGTTGAGGATGATAAGGAGAAACCATAGCAACCAAAACCACTTCAAAATTTTGAGAATTAAAGGAGATATGCACTTGTGATCATTGAAATCAAAGACTTGTTCATTTGAGTCAAACTTCTTCAATCAACCCTTGTACTTTTGAACTAATTTTGACAACTTGAGGCATGATGAATCATAAAATACTTTTTCATGATATTACTTCAAAACATCTTTAATTATGAGGCTTGAATCTCAATGAAGCTTTGTTGAGGAAGGCACAAAAATGAACTCATGAATCCCTAGATCAGTCTTGATGGAATGTATTGTGCTTTCACCTACAACATCAACAATTGGGGAAAACACTCATTGTATTTATTAGTTAAAGGATAATCAATACAAAACATAGATGATCATAAAATATAAGTCAAGGTGCTTGGCGATTCCTCCTAGGGAAAAAGATAAAGATAGGGAGAAGAACCAAACCCTAGTGTGTGACCTTGTTGTGACTGAATTTATATGATATGATGAAGGGATCTTAGGGGAAAAATTGGGGTACAACAGGGTCTCTTACAAATCAATAGAGTGGTGTGAGTCAACATATACTGTCTTAGTCGGTGAGCAACCCATGAAAGAGGGCGACAAGTTTTCTCGAGCAGTGAATATCTTGTTTCACAGTCGGTAAATTTTTTGCTCAAGTAGTATATTGCATGCTCTTTTCGGCCAGACTCGTCATGTTGGACCAACACACACCCCATTGAATTCTTTAATATAGTCAAGTACATAATCAAATGTATTCCTTCAACTGGAGGCATCAAGATTGGAGGTTCTTGCAATTACTCCTTAATCTTGTTAAAAGCTACTTGGCAGTCGTAATTCCATCTGATTACTTGATCTTTTTTCAAAAGCTTGAAGAGAGGCTCACAAGTAGCAATTAAGTGAGATATGAATTTGGGAATGTAGTTGAGTCGACCTAAGAAACCTCTAACCTCCTTCTCAGTACGAGGAGATGGCATCTCTTGGATAGCTTTGACCTTTGCAGGGTCGACCTCAATACCTTTACCACTGACGACAAAACCTAGGAGTTTTCCAGACCTTCCCCTGAAAGTGCACTTGCTGGGATTCAACCTTAGCTTGTATTCTTTACGCCTTTCAAATAGCTTGTGTAAATGATAAAGATGTTCTTCTTCAGTCTGTGACCTTGAAATCATATCATCCAGATAGACTTCTATTTCATGATGGATCATATCATGAAATAAGGCTACCATAACTCGTTGATAAGTTGCCCCTGCATTCTTTAAACCGAACGACATGACCTTGTAACAAAAGGTGCCCCATTGTGTGAAAAAAGTGGTCTTCTCCATATCTCTAGGAGCCATCTTGATTTGATTATAGCCGGAGAAACCATCCATGAAGGATAAAACTTTGTGTTGAGTTGTTTTGTCCATCAGGACGTCAATATGAGGTAGCTGGAAATCATCTTTGGGGCTTTCTCTATTCAAATACCTGTAGCCTGCGCACATATGAACCTTCACGTCTTTCTTCGGCACGGGGACCACGTTCGCAATCCATTGAGGATATGATGTCACATCCAGGAAACCTGCATTAAATTGCTTCATTACCTTAGCTTTTATCTTTTCAGACATGTCTGGCCGCATACGATGCACTTTTTGCTCGACTGGAGGAGAATCTTCTTTTGTTGGTAGACGATGAAATACAATGTCAGTATCCATCCCCGACATATCTTCATATGACTAGGAAAACACTTCAACATTGTCATGTAACATCTGTACCAATCTGCCTTTGACACTGTCTTCCAAGTTAGCGCCGATCTTGACCTCTTTCTTGTCTTCCTCAGTACCTAGGTTGATCACTTCAACTGGCTCTTCATGAGGTTGAATGGCTTTCTCCTTTTGCATCAGAAGTCTAGCTAATTCCCCAGGTATTTCACAATCTTCTTCGTCTTGGTTAATCAGATGTTTAAAGTCATAGCTAGCGATAGTAAAGTCGTTGGCAGTGAGATCCGAAGTGGATGAGGATCTGCAAGTGTGTGTGTGCATGTAAGATACATGGCTATTTTGAAAATGCAAATAAGAAAAATAAAGACAATGAGTGCAAAATTTAAATGCAAAAGGTCCAGTGTTTTTCATTAAATGATCATATGGCATATGAAAATGAACAAACCCTTAACAAATGGACCATGGTGCCCCAGGAAAGGAATATGGCTTAAAGTCATTGTTTGAAATTAAAATTACAGACAAAAATTCTTGAATTGACAAAACAGTAAATAGTAATTACTCCTCGTTGAAGGAGATGGGAATTGTTGTACCCCAAAATTTTCCCTCTCATGTTTTCCAAGGTCTTCCCCTACATGGTTGGTCACAAACCCTTTCCTAAAGGAAAGGAAAATTTTTGAGTGGTGTTTTTAAGGAGATTTTCGATTGGCATGGAAAATGCTTCGATTGGAATTATGGACAAGCCCTTCGATTAGGCATGGATACAAGGCCTTTCGATTGGCCTCATGAAAAGCCTTTCGATTGGCCTCGTGACAAGCCTTTCGATTGGCACGGGGTCAAGGCCTTCGATTGGCATTCTGAAAGACCCTTTCGTTTGGCACCTTGGGCCAGGCCTTTCGATTGACATGGCAAGGAATCCTTCGATTTAGCATCTCAAACAAGGCAGCTTCGATTGGCATTTTAACAGGTACCCTTTGATTGGCATTGTGGCCAAACCTTTCGATTAGCCTTGTAACAAGATCCTTCGATTGGTATTTCAACAAGGCATTCGATTGGTATAGACAAAGGCCCTTCGATTAGCATTCCAAAAGGTCCATTCGAAGAAGCTTTTAAAGGATCCATTCGAAAGGGAGCATTCGAAGGAGGCCATAATCCCATTCGAAAGGTGGAATTCGAAGGAGGCCATCATCCCATTCGAAAGAGGGCATTCGAAGGCCAGCTACATATCATTCAAAATTCAATTAAAAAAAAGAGACAAGATCCCATGTGTTTGGCCAATGTTACAAATTCCTATTCATGGCTTTCAAACATAATCAAGGCTGTTTAAACCTTTTCCTTCTTGTCCCCTATATAAAGAGATCACCAGTGTTGAAAAAAAGGGGGAGAACGAAATAAAAAATTGGAGAGAGGTTTCCCACAAAATCCATCAAAGGTTTCCAAAATTTTCCAAGCAAAGTCACCCTTCAGCAAAAATAGCCAAGCCCAGAAGCCCCAAATCGAAGGTGCCTACATTCAGGAAGCGTCCAAATATAAGGTCCAATCTATTTGTAAGAGAGGGTAAATTATCCAACCTTGTATTTGCATAACACATCATTACTTGTTGTTCCCTTCGATTTTCCATCCTAGACAGGATCAAAGGACCTGGGTTTGACACCCAGGTCATGTTCTTCGGTTGCTAACATTTGCTGCAGACATAGCCGGAAAAGACCCAGTAAGTGCAAGATCAAAGGACCTGGGTTTCAATACCCAGGTCCTGCATTTTATTTCGCTGACATACTTTTGCAGGTATAGTATCCCAGATCAAAGGAGACACCTGCTCTGGACCGAAGCCATAGCCTTCTCAATCGAAGAAGACATCTCCTTCCTGGATCGAAGGGCATTCCCTTTCCACAGTATCGAAGGGAAATCCCCTTCCCTGGATCGAAGGCTAGTCATGCCTACTCCTTAGCCCAATCGAAAGAAAGGATTTTCTTCTGAATCGAAAAGGCCTTAATTCTCCTTGGATCGAAGTCCCCCTTTCCTTGCAATCGAAGGGTCCCCCATTTGTATTTTTTACTTTTTGGTTCATTTCTCTATTGATTTCTTTTTTTTAACACTAAAATCAAAATCATAAAAAATATTTAGGCTAGTTGTTTTTCTAATTAAATTAATTTTGTAAATAAATAAATAAATTATTTTAACATCCTTTTTCTTAAAATTAAAATTAAATAGACTTAGATCTTATTTTCTTTTATAACAAAAACAACAAAAATATTTTCTTTTACTTTGCGCGCGTTTATTTAATTTCATATTTTTTACTATTATTGTATCTGTTTACTGGGTGTAATAGATAAAATTAGGATATTTACTGCTTTATCCCTTATTATCCTTGTATAATATAAATCCCCTCCCCGAAGCATTGTAATAGCGTAGGATCTCTATTTTCTGCATCTTTTTACTGCTTTTCATATCAATTGCTAGTAATTAGGCTTTTATGATAAGACTAATAATTAAACACTAGAAAACTTAACAAAAAGACAAAAAAATAACTGAAACACAACACACTTGCACATATACACCTCAAAGGTACGCCCACTTTAGTTGTCTTTAAAAAATAGTCATGAGGAAGGAATGTTTTAGCAAAGACTCGTAAAATCAAAAGATCATAGTTCCTCGATGACCCTACAATTGCCTTCTCTGTAAATGATCTAGTCCCTAAAACATAATTGCTAAAGCATCTCCATAATTTCCTTCGTGACTGTAACGTCCCTTCGAATGTCCCTCAACATCCAACGATAAGGCTACCTACTCACTAATAGTAGGATAGCGTTGTCTAAAGGATAAGGAGGAAAAGAACAACCTTTTCGAGTAACAAAGTAGTTAGCTGCTAAAAGTTTGCTCAACTATTTTTGCACTTACACACAAAAACTACTTTTCAAAAGACATTTTTCAAACACGTTGTGTACGTTCTCTACTATCCCGAGAAACACTACAAAGCTCGCCGTACTAAGGCATTTTCAAAACATTTTCAAACACAAAGCATAAAAGCATCTTGAAAAATGAGCAAACCTCTAAGAGCCCATGGAAAACCACAGATGGAAAGGGTGCTAATACCTTTCCTTTCCATAATCTACCCCCTTACTCAGAAACATCTCAAAAAGGTCTTTTTCTGTTCTTTTAACCCTTTCCTTTATTGGATAAAAGAAAAGATGGTGGCGACTCTTGCTTACCGCACATTTGCAAATAAAAAAACGCAAAACCAGTATATAACAGTCGGTTCTGCCACAGTGTAACAGAACTGACGACTCTGCTGGGGATAAATAAAAAGTGGGGTTACCTTAGAGTTAGTTCATCATTTAACTGCTTTGTGTGCTTTGATTGATTTACTTTTAAAGGCTTTGTTTGGGTTACTGTAGATCCTACACCCAGATCTGGGGCACCTTTTAGGTAAGTAGCAATAGATCATGGAAACTCTGCTGGGTATACCGACACGGTTGAAGCGATGGCTATGTTGATGCGACACTTTGGTTGGTACCGGTAGCCCTTGAGTTAATCAAGGAGAATACGGGGCCTCCGCATGGTGTCATTAAGTGTCAACTGACCTTAGAACCTTTAAATGAACAACTTTACCATTAAGACGTAGCGAGATATCCTCTTTGGTGTAAACCCAAAGTCGTTTGATACTCGATGCTACACTCATTGAGGTTTGAATCTTTAGTTTTTTTTGGTGGCAAGTCAATTGTCTATCGTAACAAAATTTGGGGGAAATATCGGTGATATTGAGATCCCTTAGAACCCGGTTACTATTTATAGGACAGGTGGAACCAATCCAACTTCAAGAGGGTACTACCTTAAAACCCATGCAAGCCTAAACCTAAGGCTGCTTATGTGACTTGTTTGCTTTCAACTTGAACTACTTACTGGGTTTTTATCTAACAACATGATTTCCTTGCAGGGTTTGTTTACAGTCATTATCCAATAACTCGGATTTCTTACAAGGTTTACTTGCTTACACCACCTTAACTTTTGCTTAATGCATAGTGTTGTACCCTAAAATTTGCCCTCTCATTTCTCAAGGAATCACCCTGGATCCTCAAATTTTCTCTCATCCAATTCCAAACCTTAAATTATCAATTTTTCTAAGCAAACCATTCACAAGGGCAAAATGGTCATTTGCACACTAAGAAGTCTAACTTTGACTTTTGGATCAAAATCAAATCTCAAAAATCATATTTCATCAAGACATGTTGGAATATGAAGTTTGTTTCATCAAGAATTTCAAAAGTCAAATTTTACTTTGGAAAAGTCAAATTCTAAATTCTTAGAAATTTTCTACGTGTTTAAAAAATATGATAATTTCAGAACTTCTGGGTCAGTGTTCACACTCAGTAAATTCTGGATAGTCTCAAGACAATGTTTGGTCAGAACTTCTGGGCCAGTGTTCACAAAGGTTCAATCAGAGTTTGCCAAGGTAAATCAAAGAAGGTTACAAAGCATGTTATAAGCTTACTGGAAAGTCTGAAGGATCCTTCAGAACATGCTGAAGCCATAAGCTAAGAGGATCAGAAAATTGGATGCTACGCTGAAGAAGAACTTCTAATCCAGAGTTAAGCAAGGGTGTAAAGTTTCACATGGGAACTCATTTAATGCTCACAACCGCCTCTGAGTCTTAATCCAAGGGATTTTCCCCACGTGTACCCCTACTATCGTGGGAAGACAAACTTCTGTGCAAAAGATGCTAGACCCACGTGCTGTTTTCACTTTTCCTTAATTCACGCTGCCAAATCCAGCTGAGGCGTTGTTACCCATCCAACTTGATGCATTGAACCCCTATTTGTTTAAGCTTACTTAAAGAGTAAGTCAGCACCTAGCATATGATGCTAGCACCGCTGGACATCTCCAAACTACAAAAGCTTTGCCTATAAATAGAACACCATTGGCCACTGAGAAAGGGTCCAAAAAAATTTGTGAAAGAGGTGAGAAAATTGAGAAAGAAAGCTTTGAACCACTGCAAAAATCCCAAGAACCCAGGAAACTATAAACACAAAATACCAAAATCTTAGCATTGATTCCTTACATTCAAACTCCATTTTTCCCTCAAGTGTTCTTGACTAAAACCATCCACGCAGTTGCTGATTCACACATTAGAAGCTACCTTAACTTCTGTATTCCGATTGCCATACACTATCCATTCACTTCCACCTCAAAGAAATCAGAATATCACCCCTTGGATGTTCCATAAGTTGCAAATTTCCATTCTGCTGAGCACGTGAAAAAGTTGCTCAAAACGTCACCAGAATTCAAGACCAACCTCCAGTTCATAGAATCATTTCCAGCTGCAAGGTAAGTTTTCTTCTAACTCTCATAATATTGATTAAGCATTGTCATATTTTGCATATTTAGCACAATGTAGATATTCTGATCCTGATGATGTACATATTCTGAAAATTCATGCATCTGCTTGCCTAAGTAGAAGAGATCCCTATTCAGAGTTTCATAAAGAAGTTAGGACTCAGAATTAGAATTAGCAAATACATGTTGTTTCTGATTTGTGCTTACGATATTTCATGAAATTTGTTATAATTATTATGTATGCAACTTTTGTTCTGTTAAGAAATGACTAAGTTGCAGATGCTCTGACTGACACAGAGAGAGGCAAAGTTCTGACAGTTGCGTCAGAACTTATGAAAACTTTTGAGCTCTTAGAAGATCCAGAACTTCTGAGCTTCCATATTTCTACTAACGTTGTTTCTGTTTGTGCAGCAAGTCAGAGTCAGAACTTCTGACCTCTTCTATTTTCAGCACTTTGCGCTGATTATGTTTTTCTTTCTCTTTTATTATTTTGCCATCATATTTTTTATTATTAATAAAAAACACCAAAAATATTTTATATTTTCCTGATATATTTTCTTTTAACAAAAAAAAGAGAGACATGAAATATTTTCTTAAACAAAAGTTATTTTCCTCTTTAAGCAGACAAACATTTTACATTTCCTGTACATTCTTATCTATTTCAATATAGTTGTAATAGTAACCTAGAATTTTAACTTGCAACCCCCATTCACAATAATGTACCCCCATCCCCCAAAATATTGTAATAGCGTAGGACTTTATATTTCCGCACTGTTATTACTTTCAATATATGCTAGTAATTAGGGTGTGCATGACAAGATATGAAAATTGACAAATAGATCATCCTAATTAAGACAAATTATGCATGCAATCAAATACACTCACACACTTACACCCCTAGGGTTATTCCACTTGTTGCGTTACGAAAATGGCCATGTTATACATGTGGGATGTCTTAGCACAAACGAATCGAAAATACAAGATCATAGTCCCTCGATGATGCTATCAAAGTTGCCATTCAAAATGATCTTAGTCCCTATATAAAAAGTGCTAAGTCATCTCACAACATTGCTATCATGGTCATACGATGATCCAACGCTCGTCCCTTCACATCCAACGATGGGGCTTCTTGCCAAATCAATGGTAAGGTAGCAACATCTATAGGAGGTGGAAAAGCACATATAAGACCTTTTGAGAAGGTAGATTACTTTTAGTTACTTGCTCACTCTCAAAATAAACATCCTTGCTATTTTCAAAAACAATCACATGCATTTTCAAAACAACTTCAAAAACATTTTCCAAACCTTGAAATATTTTCAAAAGCTCAACACTTTGTATACATTCTTACGAACGGGAATCATTGCAAAGTTTGCCTAAACGATGGCACATTCTCAAAATACTTCAAAATACCTAATAAAGCACATTTTCAAACAAAAGCAAGTGATCTAGCAAGTAACTAAGAGCCCATGGAAAACCATGGATGAAAAGGGTGCTAATACCTTCCCTTTTTCACAATCTACCCTCCAAACTAAAGAAAACATCTCTAAAGGTCTTTCCTGTGCTTTTTCACCTTTCCTTATTGGATAAAAGAAAAGTCAGTGGCGACTCTTGCTAAACCGCAACATTTGCAAACACAAACGCAAAACCTCAAGTCAGTTTTCCCACTGTATCACATAACTGGAGAATCTGCTGGGGAACCAATTCTTAAAAGTGGGGTTACCTTAAGGTTAAATCACATTTAATTGCTTACATTGTTTGATTTGTTTGCTTTACATTTTGGTTCCTTGTTTGGGTGTATTTTAAATCCTACACCCGAATTCGGGGACACCTTTTTAGGTAAGTAGAAATAAACTGTGAGGGAACTGTGCGGGGTATACCAACACAGTTGAAGCAGTAGCTACGTTGATGTGGCACTTTGGTTGGTAACGGTAACCCTTGAGTCAGTCAAGGAGAGTACGGGGCCTCCGCATGGTGTCGTGAAGCATCAACTGACCTTAAAACCTTACTTGACCAACTTGGCCATTAGGACGTAGTGAGATGACCGACTTTGGTGCAGTCCGAAGTTAGGAGATACTCGATACTACACTTATTGAGGTTTGACTCTTGAGTTTTGTTTGGCTGCGAGTCAATCGCTTATTAAACGAAACTTGGGGAAAAGATCAGTGATATTGAGATCCCTTAGAACCCGATTACTATTAACTAGGACAGGTTGAGCCAACTAAATTTCAAGAGGGTACTTGCCTACAAACCTCATGCAAGCCTAAACCCAAGGACTTGTTTGCTTTGTATATATACACTTGTACATAACATCATAAGCATCATAAACATCATACCATAAGCATTGTCACTAACCATTTCAAGGATTTTTTGGGTTTATCTTTGTTCTATTTTGTAGGACATGGCTTCCACTCGTAGGAGCACTATCCAAGTCAGTCTCGTGAGGATACCTCCACAACTCAAGGATTTAGTATCAAGGGTTCCTGAGGATTCTCCATTCACCAAAAGACATGGTCGACTCCTTAGTCTAGTTACCTCAAGTATTGAAGAAGACAGGGTAAAGGTGCTTGTCCAATTCTTCGACCCTTTGCATCATTGCTTCACTTTTCCTGATTACCAACTTGTGCCCACTTTGGAAGAATTTTCTCAACTCATGGGGATCCCTATTCTCAATAAGTTACCTTTCAACGGTATTGAAAGAGACCCTAAACCTGAGGAAATTGCTCGAGCTCTACATTTACAACCATCTGACATAGTAGAAAATTGGGTAACAAGGAGTGGTGTCAAAGGGTTCTTAGCAAAGTTTTTGTTGGAGAAGGCTCAAGAGTGTTGGAATACTTTGGATCTACAAGCCTTTGAGGAAATTTTGGCTCTTCTCATCTATGGGTTGGTACTATTTCCCAATCCTGACCAATTTAAAGATGTAAATGCGATCAAAGTTTTCATATCTCATAATCCGGTGCCTACATTGCTCGGGGACATCTTGCATTCTCTTCGCTCTCGCACTTTGAAGAAAAGAGGGGCTTTAATGTGTTGCACTCCTCTTTTGGCTAGGTGGTTTATTTTGCACCTACCTCGATCCATGGTGAAGAATGAACAAGGTATGAGGTGGTCTAGAAGATTGATGTCACTTTTACATGCTGATATCTGTTGGTATTATCACTCTTCGGAAGACATTACCATCATTGACCGTTGTGGGGAATTCCCTAATGTCCCTCTACTTTACATTAGGGGAGGCATTACTTACAACCCTTGTTTAGCTTTGCGACAATTTGGATACGCCAGGAGAGATGGCCCTCATGAGGTACTCATCCAAGGAATTGCATTTGACTACGAAAGTGATACCCTAGGTTACCGTCAAAGATTTATACGAGCTTGGGGTATGGTTAACAAGGTTGATAGCAAGACGTTGGGGTATAAGAATTCCATTCCTTTGGAACCTTATCTTAAATAGGTGAGGACTCACGCACAAAGTCTTAAGATGCCTTATGAAGCCATCTTATCTGTTATCATCATGGAGCCAGTAGTTGAGGGTGACGTTCCACATACTATCCTCTATCCTGATATGCCTACTACTCTTGAAGATTTGCAAAACGCTTGGATTCAGTTAAAAGGAGAGCGAGACACCTTTGAAGCTAAGTTCTATGAGGGAGAGAGGAAGATATTAGATCTTACAAGGGAGCTTCATGAAGAAAGGAGCTTAAACACCTACATTGCGCCAAAGAGGATGCACACAACTTTCCTGTCTTAGGAGTTTACTTTATGTGTATTTCTGTTGTTGTAAGCCCAAGTGGCACGTCTGTATTCAAAATCAGAACTCTTTAATGCAAGTTAACGTTTGTTCACTCTTTGTCTATACAAATTTAAATTCTTTAAATCCTTGAAATCATTTGCATATTGCATATTCATGCATCATGACATAACAGGCTTCTGCATAACAGGTTTCCTTATCTCTCCGCTGTTTATTTCAGCAAGATGGATCTAGAGAAAACTGTGACGGAACTCCAGGCCCAGAATTCTCAATTTCAAGAAGCTTTACTCGCCCTGGCAAAGGGGCAGCAGGATATGATGGCCTTGTTGGCCGCTAAGAAAAATCCAAAGAAGAAAGCTCTACTCAACATGGGTAAAAGGTTCAAAGAGACAATCCGTCACATTCAAGTAGAGGAAGATTCATCCGAAGAGGACGAGAACCAAATTGGTGAGGTCAAGAGTACTCAGGCCGACTGTATCAATGACTAAGAATCTGATGATGATTATTTCAATGAACAATATCCACCTGTAGACATCAAATACATGGAGCTAGAAGACAGGTTGAAAGCGTTGAAATCCAAGCTATTCCCGGTTGAAATTTTGACGATTTGGGCTTAATCTCTGGGGTAGTCATTCCCCACAAGTTCAAAATACCAACATTTGCAAAATACGATGGGGTTTCTTGCCCAAAGCTCCATTTGAAGTCCTATGTGTGCAAGATACAACCGCACACTGCTGATAAAAAACTCTGGATTCACTTTTTCCAAGAGAGTCTGGATGGAACACAACTTGAATGGTTTTATCAGTTGGATAGCTCTCGCATAAATACTTGGGAGGGTCTAGCTACTGCCTTCTACCATCAATATCAGTACAACACCGACTTGGCACCGACTAGGGTTCAATTGCAAGGTATGATCATGGGGAAGAATGAGGGATTTAAGGAATATGTGCAGAAGTGGAGAGACCTTGCTAGTAGGGTCCAACCTTACTTGACTGATAGGGAACACATTGACATGTTCATGAACACATTATCTTGTCCTTTCTTTAATCTATTGGTTGGTTGCTCTTCTTCTGGTTTCACTGAATTAATTCTAACCGGTGAAAGAGTTGAAAGTGGCATTAAAAGTGGAAAGATCTCTATGGCATCTACTTCCACTCCTAATCCTGTCAAGAAACCTTTTTCCGCGAAGAAGGAAGTTAATGCTGTGTATGGAGCAAAGGCCCATACCAAAATGAATAATCATCCGTCTGTCAATGCTGTCCGAATCTCCAATCCGACTGCTACTCAAAGACCATCTGCAAATCATCAACGTGTTGAAGCTCCAAGAAGACAATTTACAAGGTTAGGCATGTCATTATCTCAAGCTCTTCAACATCTGCTCAGGGCCAATTTAGTGACATTGCAGGATCCTCCCGCCAACCCTGACAACTCGTCGCCAAGATATAATTGTTGTACCCCAATTTTTGACCTAAGATCCCATTTGCATTTTTGCATTTTATACAAAGGTCAAGGTCACTAAATACAGTTGGTTTTTAACCTCTCACCTTTGAGCATTGATTGTGCAGGAATTGTCAAGTGTTTTGAACATTTTTTGCCTATGTATCACTAACTTCTAATCAAGCATGAAATGTGTGTTTGTTTCTTTGATTTCATGTGTTGACAGGTCTCCTTCGAATGCAACTTGGGCATGTCCTTCATTTTGAACTTAAAGCCTCCTTCGAATGCAAGTTTAGGCCTATTTCGATTTGGACAAGTAGCTGCCTGCAAGCCTGCTTCGATTTGGACAAATTGGCTGCCTGCAAGCCTACTTCGATTCACCAAGGTTACTGCCTACAAGCCTGCTTCGACCTAGACAAAATTTGCTGCCTGCAAACATGTTTCGATTGGGCAATAGTCCTCCTTCGATCCACAACCTTCGATGGGCAATACAGTCTCCTTCGATCCACAAGCTTCGATGGGCAATACAGTCTCCCTTCGATCCACAAGCTTCGATGGGCAATACAGTCTCCCTTCGATCCACACGCTTCGATGGGCAATACAGTCTCCCTTCGATCCACAACCTTCGATTGGGCAAAACAACCTCATTCGATTCACAAGTTGGACCAATGTACTGCCATGCAACAAACACTACTGAGCCTGCTACAACAGTCCTGCACCAACCTATCACTAAACTCCAAGATACTGCAAGCCTGCGTTGTCACAGTCCTGTACTTGCCAAAAACGGAGTGCACAAGGGCTGCGTAGAAGAAAGGGTCGAAACAACATTCCCAAACTGTTCAAATCATTTTTGTTTTCCCCCCAAAACTTCAGCCACATCGCTTATAAATACAAGGCCTCACACACATTTTTAAGGGAGGACTTTGGGCCAGACGAATCTCTCCCCAATTTTCTCCAACCCACAAAAACTCTCAAAGTTCGTAAACACTGTAGAAATCACAAGAGAGGATTTTTTTTGGGCCAAACGAACAAACCTTCAGAAAATTCTCAAACACCAAATTTTCCTAAACACAAAAAATCTCTCAAGTCCCTTCAATACTTGTGAGAACAAAAAAAATCCCAAACACTTACTTCCTTCGATTCTGAAGAATAACCATACTGCAGTCTCCTTCGAATCAAAAAAGCACACTTGCTTTTTCCCTTCCTTCGAATCCAGCGCTCCCAGCACAGCCTGTAACCTCTCCCTCCGAATCACAGAAGCATCACACTTGCTGTTTTCCTTTCCTTCAAGTCCAGCGCTCCAAGCACAGCCTGTGACCCCTCTTTCGAATCCAGCATCCAGGGCCACCACTCAAAGCCCACACCCATTCAAAGCCTGAAGCAAGGTAAGTATTCTTACCTTTGAACTTTTCGTTTCATGATATAACATGTAAATAATACTTTTTTTCGTTTGAAACTTTGTACATACCACTGTTCTTTCGTTTCCACCCTGTTAACATGTTTTTTTAAAAGTTAACTCTTCCGTTTTTGCTTCTGTTTACTAGCTGTAATTATTAAACTGTTTTACTAGCATGGCCACAGGCCATGTTGTCATTTAATGTTTGAAATGAAAGTAACAGGAAACAGGAATAGGAAACGAAGCTGCTGGCTTCTACCCTCTTTCTCCAGGTCGAACGAAAGAGACAACCAAGAGGCAAATCAAGTCCAATCGAAAGGCATTCCACCACTGCCTTCAACCTCCAGTCGAACAAGGCCACAAGGAAGACTTCGCCATACACTGACTTCCAGGCCAATTGAAGGACATGACTTCGCCTCTGCCTTTGCCCAATCGAAGGACAAGACTTCGCCTCTGCCAGTCTCCAATCGAAGGACAGGACCTCGCCTCTGCCAGCTTCCAATCGAAGTATATGACTTTGCTGCTGCATTTGCCCAATCGAAGGAGGCCAACAAAATGCCAGTCGAAATGTGCTACTGCCTGGGTCGAAAGATACTCATTTTCTTACCTTTATCTTATTTATTTTTTCTCCTTCATATTTTATTCCTTTTTGATATGTTTGTAATAGTGTTTTTTTTTTATCTTTCTGCATTTTTTTACTTTGTACAAATGTTAGTAATTAGGCATGTATACAAGATAAAATCAAAAAGTAAACATACCAAAAATCCAAAAAAAACATTCTTTAATCATTACTTGAACATACTTTAAAACATGCAAAAACACTCAACAAATCAAAACTCCCCCAAGGGTATGTTATCCCCGTTCTACCGCGATACCGGTCGTGCCTATTGCTAGAATGCGTGTGTTAATGTCGCCCACTAAAAACACCAACAAATCAACTTTTTTTTTCTAGAGGAACTACGGTGTTTTGATTCCTTCATTGGATACGTAGGCAAAGGGTCGTGAAACCCTCACGAACGCAATAATAAACACTCTTTTCTTTCCCCTTAAGCAAACATATTTGTAGATAAATACACCCTTGTATATAACAAATAATTTTAAACCAAAAAAACAGATATTTCAAAAGGTTCCTGTGGAGTACCGCAGATGCATTGGGTGCTAATACCTTCCCATTGCATAACCAACCCCCGAACTCTCGATCTCTTTTCAAAAACACATTGTGTTACTTTTTATTTTACATTGCATGTTTTTTAGGGTTTTATTTCGCTCTTTTCCCTTTTCCCTTTGGAAATAATAAAGCGCGGTGGCGACTCTTGCTTTTGTGAGTCAAGTTAATTAATAGGTTGATCTCCAATTTTCACCGTCACAGAATTGGAGACTCTGCTGGGGAAAGATTGACCTCTTGCTGGTCCATCCCTAAGTGGGTTAGGCCTAATTTGTTTTATCTGTTTTATCATTATTTGATTGTTTGATTATATGTATATATTATGGTTATTTGGGTGTTGATAATATTTACTAAGTTACACTTAGGAATAGGACGGGCGGTATAGTCATGTTAACTTTGAGGGAGTAATCCCGAAGAAGGAGGCATGAGATCCCCCACTCAGTGGAAGGCCCTTTTGAATGTAATATTTGATTACTGAGTAATCGGGAAGACATTATTATTTTCGACCTGGGAGCCAGAGAAGCTGAGAACCGTAGAATCCTAACCCATCTTGGACTTTTAGGTGTAGCGCGAAGATTATAACAGAGTAATCCGGAAGTAATTGTTACGCGATGCTACGCTCGGATGAGTTTCTCTTGAGAATATTGCCGATTATTGAGTAATCAAGACGTTGGTAATATCCGAAGGAGGAATGTAGACTCCGGGAACCCTTAGAACCTTGTCTTGGAGGTGTGATTAAACCGTTAGTACATACCTTGGGGATGTTCTTTACCTTTGACTCCATGCTCGTGACGTTGAACCTTTCAACTGTATTTGTGACCTTGCTTGTGGTTGTTGCATAGCCATGTATTCTTGCATCCATAAAACCCTTTCCATTTGATTTTCAAGGAATTTGGAGGTTTTTCTTTGTAAACATCACAAGTTTCATCAAACTCAATGGATCTTGGGTGTTGATAGGGTGAAAACCCTAATCCACCAAAATGGATGATTGATCTTGATGATAACTTGATCAACACTTTGACCCAATTCAAAATTCATACTTTGATGTTTACAACTCAATATCTTGAGTTCCTTGAAAGTCAAATAAAAACTCTCTTTTGCATATCATGCATCATTCTACATTTTTTTGTTTCACTTTCAAAGGTCTTTTTCCAAGTCTTATTTTTCCTTTGGTCTCACCAGTACAAAACTCATGCTAAGAGAACAATGGAGAATATCAAACAAGAGGTTTCTGAACTCAGCAGAAAGATGATTACTTTGAAAGCTAGTATGGAGCCCTTAACCGGTTTGGTCTGAATTTTGGTTGCTGCCCAAGTAAACCCCGTTGCTAAAGCATAAGTGAATCTCTGTTGATTTTGGCCTCGAAGTTTAAGACATGTTTCCTTCAGCACAAATCCAGATGGAAAGCCTTTCCAGATTACTAACTTATTTATGCTTTTGTAAATTTTCTTGTTTATCAAAACATTGTTTGCATGTGAGAACTTGTTTGCATCTGAATGATCATCTTAATACAATGAGTATGTTTGTCTTGAAGAAATTCGTTTGTTTTCAAATTTTAAATTTCTTTTTGCATTATGATACCAACTTGTTTCCCATTCTCTTGCCTAGGCAGAGATTAAAGGGAGGATGATGATCTAAAGAACACAAAATCTCTGGTTGCATGCTTTTGGATAAAATCTTGCTGATGATGTACAAGCATTGCTTCGAATCCCTAAAAACTGGAGATATAAGGAAGATAATCCCTTGCTAACCCCTTTTGAGCCTTGAAGTAGGAGTTTCTTTTCCATACGAAAAAACCCTCAAAATTTAACCTGGGGCAGGGTAGTTTTCAGTTAATCTGATTGAGTGTTAAAAATTCATAAGGAAGATGTTTTTTGAAGAGAAACTATGAGGGCCATCCTTCATGTACAATGAAGCCAGAAGACGTGGAACCACAATGTTATCCTTCATTCATCAAGAAGCGAGGTAATCATAATCTTCTCAACAAGCAAATACAAGCTAATTTCGCACATTTTGTTCAAAAAGTTAAAAATCAAGAAAAAAAGAAAAAGCCTGCTAAGTCAAAAACATGGAAACGTGCGACTTAGGCAAAATTAAGGCATCCCGCTGGACTATCAATTCAAAAGAATTAGTCCAGGCAAAAGTTAGGGAAAATAAAATTGCAAAGAAAGGAATAAAACAAAAATTCCTCAGCAAAGAACAGATTGGTGACTACAAACACGAAAACATGAGGATGGTTTCTATTCCGAAAGCCTCGTCGTTTCCTTAACCGTCACAAAATCCTTTTGAGAGATGAACACTCATGTTGAATTAACTGAACATAGGATTGGAGAAAATCATGAAGGATGGGTGGGCACCAAATATTTTGAGCCTTAAATTTTTTTTTCTAAAACCATGAACCAGACCACATTAAAACCTTCAAAAGTCCTAATTGAAGCAAAGTTATTTTGAAAGCATACTTCAATGAGATAGTGTTCCTGACTCCCATGAATGTTCTAAATAGTTATGTTGGTATCATATGTTTTTCCTACACAAAAATAAATGGTGCTCTAACTCGCAAAATTTGTGCGATATCTTTTCAAAATCTTCAAGACATACATAACTGTTGCATTAGAATTTTCATTCTCATAATAACTTTTTCTAACTGCAAAACATTTGTTTGATATCAAGGAAGCTCATATAAGCACCAGTGATGAGTTTATTCTTTTAAGGCCTGAAGCTCTGTTGAGTAATTGGCGGATCATTTCAAGAAAATTCACATCCAGGGGCATGTCACCTGAAGACCTTAAGCACAAACATGTTGCTTCTCCCAGTCAATGCTTCTCCAACTTGTTTACTCTTTGGGGCAAAATTTGAAGACTTTGTTGTGCCAACTACAGTCAATCCGGGGCAATCCCGTCGAGATTTGATGAATCTCTCTAAGATTTTGAAGACACCAGAGCATGGTGAATGCCAGGTCTTTTGTAAAATCCTCTTGAGACGATTTCTCCTCGTCAACCATATAGCTTGGGGCATTTTAGAAGTGAAGCTATTCGCAAGAGTTGTCGTGCAACATGCAGCTTATCAGCAATAAACTTGGGGCATTCAAAATTAGCCTCAGGGGAAATCCAGATTTGTCGAGATATGTTTTGCACACATTATCATAGGGTGGTGTTCTCAGTATCTCCATCTAAGAAAGACTTCTTTCCAGCTGAAACATTGTTTGTGTTATTATCCTTTCAACGGATTGTTTGTGATAGAAGACTGGGCTTTGGGTTTTTTACCTAAAAATATTTTCCTCTCCAGAGATATTTAAGCCTTGAAAAGGGACTTTGCTCCAATGATGGCTTTTGTTTCTATCTCCAGTAATGTTCCCATCTTGTTGAGATTAGCCGAGTGTTGGGTTGTGCTGTGATGTCTTATCATCTTCTGTCTATCTCCTCTATCTGTTTTGTCAGCATATACATGACATTCATTTAATCATTCATAATTGCATCATGCATGCGCATTTGTATTTGTTGATATCTTTGAGTTCATATACCTTGGTTACGTCTATTCAAAGAGCGTATTTGATCTTTCCAAATAGAATGTCAACTTAAGCAGAAAGTGCGCCTCCTTTCTAATTCCCCACTGAGTTAACTCTCGTGGAAGAATCTTGCTTTAGCTTTCCTTTTCCATCTCTGGATAGGATAAATCCCCAGTTGAGTTGTTTCCTCATTGGATGAAGTCTTGTTTGACTGTTTTCTCTCCAGTTCACTCCTGGATTGAGCTTTGTCTCTTGTGAACGATACCCTGTGGATCTCTCTAGGCTGTGAAACCTAGATGGAAAGTGCATTTATTTTGCAATGTAAATACTTGGTCTCCTCAAGAAGGATTTATTCATGGTTCCCCATTGAAGATGAACTCTATTCCCTAGTAGTATTATCATAACATTCTGCTAGAATATCAACGTGACAACAAGCGACTAACTCTTTATTTGAGCAGTTTGATTATTTCTGAATTTCTTTATGACAAATGGCGGTCTCTTCATGAGAAGTTTGTCCATCCCCGATGAAATTATTGATTCTCACCTCCAGCAATATCTTCATGATATTTTATGGGTATCTTTGAGACAATGGCAAGTGGCAGCTCTTCATGAGAAGCTTGTACAGACAATGGCAAGTGGCAGCTCTTCATGAGCAGCTTGTACAGAAAATGGCAAGTGGCAGCTCTTCATGAGCAGCTTGTGGGTTATAAGCAACAGGTGGCGGACTCTTCATGAGTAGCTTGTGTGCTTTAATATTCTTTGAAGACGACAAGTGGCAGCTCTTCATGAGCAACTTGTGGGTTATAAGCAACAAGTGGCGGACGCTTCATGAGTAGCTTGTGTGCTTTAATATTCTTTGAAGACGGCAAGTGGCAGCTCTTCATGAGCAGCTTGTGGGTTATAAGCAACAAGTGGCGGACTCTTCATGAGTAGCTTGTGTGCTTTAATATTCTTTGAAGACGGAAAGTGGCAGCTCTTCATGAGCAGCTTGTGGGTTATTAGCAACAAGTGGCGGACTCTTCATGAGTAGCTTGTGTGCTTTAATATCCTTTGAAGACGGCAAGTGGCAGCTCTTCATGAGCAGCTTGTGGGTTATAAGCAACAAGTGGCAGACTCTTCATGAGTAGCTTGTGTGCTTTGATATTCTTTGAAGACAGCAAGTGGCAGCTTCTTTATTTGAGCAGCTTGTATGTCATAGTATTTTTTGGAAAACAACAAGTGGCGGTCTCTTCATGAGCAGCTTGTATGTTATTGACACCTTTGAAAGGAAGCAAGTGGCGGCCTCTTTATTTGAGTAGCTTGTGTATCCCAAACAATATTGTCTACTCAGCAAATGGCATCCCTTCGGAAAAGTCTCGTGGGGAAGTTTGCATTTTATCCTTTTCAAGTGATATCTTGGTTAAAGAAGAAATGTGTTACCGTATCTTGGTAAAGTTCAGAAGTCAGAGATGTTTATCTCCAGTCTCAATATTGATGACAATAATTTTCCAGCCACGATGCTGATGTCAATCATTTTATTTTCCAGCCACAGTGCTGATGTCAATCATTTGTTTTCCAGTCACAGTGCTGACGTAAATCATTTTTTTCCAGCCACAGTGCTGATGTCAATCATTTGTTTTCTAGCCACAGTGCTGATGTAAATCATTTCTATTTCCAGTCACAGTACTGATGTCAACCATTTTGTTTTCCAGTCACAGTGCTGATGTAAATCATTTCTTTTCCAGCCACAGTGCTGATGTAAATCATTTCTTTTCCAGTCTCAACACTGATGTAAATCATTCAAGAGTCTCTCACTTTAAGTCTATGACTCTGTTTCCCAAGTGGAGTTATAACCTCTTCCCCTGTGGGATTACTGTAAAATGTGCTTGGTTTCTCCAGCATAGTTTGTCTCATATGGCGTCATTCCCCATAAAATTCAGAGCATTGCATTCATATCATATCATAAACATAATTGCGGTATCTTAAGGCCAAAAATTGTGTATTCTATATTTAAGTCCCTTCAATCTCGTCAGATAGAAGAAACTTAAATAGGGGCAGCTGTTGTACCCCAATTTTTGACCTAAGATCCCATTTGCATTTTTGCATTTTATACAAAGGTCAAGGTCACTAAATACAGTTGGTTTTTAACCTCTCACCATTGAGCATTGATTGTGCAGGAATTGTCAAGTGTTTTTAACATTTTTTGCCTATGTATCACTAACTTCTAATCAAGCACGAAATGTGTGTTTGTTTCTTTGATTTCATGTGTTGACAGGTCTCCTTCGAATGCAACTTGGGCATGTCCTTCATTTTGAACTTAAAGCCTCCTTCGAATGCAAGTTTAGGCCTATTTCGATTTGGACAAGTAGATGCCTGCAAGCCTGCTTCGATTTGGACAAATTGGCTGCCCACAAGCCTACTTCGATTCACCAAGGTTACTGCCTACAAGCCTGCTTCGACCTAGACAAAATTTGCTGCCTGCAAACATGTTTCGATTGGGCAATAGTCCCCCTTCGATCCACAAGCTTCGAAGGGCAATACATTCTCCCTTCGATCCACAAGCTTCAATGGGCAATACAGTCTCCCTTCGATCCACACGCTTCGATGGGCAATACAGTCTCCCTTCGATCTACAGCCTTCGATTGGGCAATACAACCTCATTCGATTCACAAGTTGGACCACTGTACTGCCATGCAACAAACACTACTGAGCCTGCTACAACAGTCCTGCACCAACCTGTCACTAAACTCCAAGATACTGCAAGCCTGCGTTGTCACAGTCCTGTACTTGCCCAAAACGGAGTGCACAAGGGCTGCATAGAAGAAAGGGTCGAAACAACATCCCAAACTGTTCAAATCATTTTTGTTTCCCCCCCAAAACTTCAGCCACCTCGCCTATAAATACAAGGCCTCACACACATTTTTAAGGGAGGACTTTGGGCCAGACGAATCTCTCCCCAATTTTCTCCAACCCAGAAAAACTCTCAAAGTTCGTAAACACTGTAGAAATCACAAAGAGAGGATTTTTTTAGGCCAAACGAACAAACCTTCAGAAAATTCTCAAACACCAAATTTTCCTAAACACAAAAAATCTCTCAAGTACCTTCAATACTTGTGAGAACAAAAAAAATCCCAAACACTTACTTCCTTCGATTCTGAAGAATAACCATACTGCAGTCTCCTTCGAATCAAAGAAGCACACTTGCTTTTTCCCTTCCTTCGAATCCAGCGCTCCCAGCACAGCCTGTAACCTCTCCCTCCGAATCACAGAAGCATCACACTTGCTGTTTTCCTTTCCTTCAAGTCCAGTGCTCCAAGCACAGCCTGTGACCCCTCTTTCGAATCCAGCATCCAGGGCCACCACTCAAAGCCCACATCCGTTCAAAGCCTGAAGCAAGGTAAGTATTCTTACCTTTGAACTTTTCGTTTCATGACATAACATGTAAATAATACTTTTTTTTTTCGTTTGAAACTTTGTACATACCACTGTTCTTTCGTTTCCACCCTGTTAACATGTTTTTTTAAAAGTTAACTCTTTCGTTTTTTCTTCTGTTTACTAGCTGTAATTATTAAACTGTTTTACTAGCATGGCCACAGGCCATGTTGTCATTTAATGTTTGAAATGAAAGTAACAGGAAATAGGAATAGGAAACAAAGCTGCTGGCTTCTACCCTCTTTCTCCAGGTCGAACGAAAGAGACAACCAGGAGGCAAATCAAGTCCAATCGAAAGGCATTCCACCACTTCTTTCAACCTCCAGTCGAACAAGGCCACAAGGCAGACTTCGCCATACACTGACTTCCAGGCCAATCGAAGGACAGGACTTCTCCTCTGCCTTTGCCCAATCGAAGGACAAGACTTTGCCTCTGCCAGTCTCTAATCGAAGGACAGGACCTCGCCTCTGCCAGCTTCCAATCAAAGTATATGACTATGCTGCTGCCTTTGCCCAATCGAAGGAGGCCAACAAAATGCCAGTCGAAATATGCTACTGCCTGGGTCGAAAGATACTCATTTTCTTACCTTTATCTTATTTATTTTTTCTCCTTCATATTTTTATGCCTTTTTGATATTTTGTAATAGTTTTTTTTTTATCTTTCTGCATTTTTTTACTTTGTACAAATGTTAGTAATTAGGCATGTATACAAGATAAAATCAAAAAGTAAACATACCAAAAATCCAAAAAAAAATTCTTTAATCATTACTTGAACATACTTTAAAACATGCAAAAACACTCAACAAATCAAAACTCCCCCAAGGGCATGTTATCCCCGTTCTACCGTGATACCGGCCGTGCCTATTGCTAGAATACGTGTGTTAATGTCGCCCACTAAAAAACACCAACAAATCAACTTTTTTTTCTAGAGGAACTACGATGTTTTGATTCCTTCATTGGATATGTAGGCAAAGGGTCGCGAAACCCTCACGAACGCAATAATAAAAACTCTTTTCTTTCCCCTTAAGCAAACATATTTGTAGATAAATACACCATTGTATATAACAAACAATTTTAAACCAAAAAAACAGATATTTCAAAAGGTTCCTGTGGAGTACCGCAGATGCATTGGGTGCTAATACCTTCCCATTGCATAACCAACCCCCAAACTCTCGATCTCTTTTCAAAAACGCATTGTATTACTTTTTATTTTACATTGCATGTTTTTTAGGGTTTTATTTCGCTCTTTTCCCTTTTCCCTTTGGAAATAATAAAGCGCGGTGGCGACTCTTGCTTTTGTGAGTCAAGTTAATTAATAGCTTGATCTCCAATTTTCACCATAATCCAAATGCAAAGTGCACTTACCATTCAAACAGTCCCGAGCATGAGACTGATCAGTGCTGGCTTTGAAGAACAAAATCCAGGATTTAATTGACAACAAGACTATTGAATTTGATCCTCCTCCGATGCTAAATGTAATTACCGCTCCAATGCTGAAGCACGACAAAGGTGTTAATGCTGTCGAAGACACAATTTTCATTGCCTTTGTTGAAGAATTAACTACTCCGTGGAATGTAATCAAGAGAAATCTGTTGAAAGCTGGGATTTTCCCTGGCTATGAAAAAGACTGTGTGTGCTGTATGAGACAACCCAATGGGTGTGAGGAACTGAAGAAAGGTATACAATGCCTAATGGATGGCCGCGAAATCCTATTCGAAAAGATTCCCACCATCGAGAATTCAATCGACAAAGCTAATGATTTGGCCATCATAACAATTTCAAACAAACCTCTTAGGATCTCATCAAAAGGTCTTATCAGGATTTTGAATGAACCAATCATTGCTCCTCTGATAATCATTGCTGCCGGACCTGTTCCACACACCTCTAATAAATCGATACCATGGAATTACGGTGCCGAGGTTTATTACCATGGGGTAAAACAAGATTCTTGGATTGACAATAATGAAGTTGGTGTTACTAATATTACTGGGTCTAGTAAAGTCACAAGAACATGAAGGGTCTTTTCCCCTGTTATCTCACCACCAACCACTACCATAATTCCAGTCCGCATAACTAATGACAATTCTGATGCCAGTACTAAAGGGAAAGGGAAAGAAGGTGAGCCTGCTAGGGAAGAGGCACCTGCTAAAAAGTCTGTTATAGGAGAACCATCCACCCAAGAGATGGAGGAGATTCTGAAAATCATCAAGAAAAGCGACTTCAAAATAGTAGAGCAGTTGGGGCTGTTGTACCCCAAAATTTTCCCTCCCATTTCATCAACATTTTCTCATCACAAGACTCTTGGAACTCAAGATCAAGTTAGGGTTTGCTCTGCTTAAGACCCCTCCTTGCATTGTTGACCCAAATTAGGGTTTGAGTTTGCACAAAGATGTTTTGACCTAAAATGCCCAAAGTGACTTTCATGCTTCATGTTGGACTCACAAGTTTATCCATACCAAGTTTCAAGCCTTGATTCCAATCTTTGCCCAGTCAATTGGACAGTTGACCTAGAAATCAGCTGTATTGGGAAAAAGTCAATTGTGGTCAATTGACAGTCAAACTTCATAATTTTTTACCCACATCAACATATTGAACTCATATGAATCATTTGGTCAAGTTTGGATCACAATTCCACAAGAAAATTGATCAGATCACCAAAAGGGCAAAATGGTCATTTTTAGGGTTTTGACTGCACAAAGCCAATTTTTGACTGTTTGACCTAACCAATGGCAAACTAAGCTCATATATGGACTCAAGGACTCAATGGCATTGTCTTGACATATTCAACAAGTTCAAAGGATCCCAAATGCACAGGATTGACAGATGAATTTTTCAGTCAATTGATCAAAATTTGACTGTATACTGAAAAGTCAAACTTTGACTTTTTGGTCAAAATCAAGTGCCAAGATTCATTTTTCATCAAGACATGTCAAATTATGAAACTTGTTCATCAGAAACCAAAAATTGCAATTTAGGGTTTAAAATGAAGAAATTTCATAACTTAGAAATTTTCTAAGTTATGAAATTTCCTAATTTTTTCCTAACTTTGTCCCATTTTTTTTCATCAAGATGTAAATGGATTCAAGCAAAACTCAAAACATGAAAGTTGTAGTCCATTGAAAAATATACAACTTTTATTCACAAAGTTTATTCAAAAGAAGCTTGTAGCTCAAGTTATGATTTTTGGAATAGGGGTGCAAAACATTTTTAACTTAGAAAATTTTTAACCTATTTTAGGCAGGATTTTTGCCCAACTTCATGGCCACTTTTAACATGATTCCACTTGGAATTTCAACTTGAATTACAAATATGGATTGTAGTACACATTCCAAGCTTTCCAAATTGTCAAAGAACTTCTCAAACACCCTTGTGGTTAGGGAGAATCGAATTTGCAAAGTTGGGCAAAATCCACTTTTGTTCTTGACCAAGGCATGTTCATACACTTTGCATTTTCAAACTCACCATGGTTCAAGCTAGATTACAGGCCTCTAATCCCATTCACACTCAATAATTAAATTCCAATCCATTGCTTTCTAGCATTATTTTGTTCATATAGTCATTACACAAAGAATTAACCTTTAAATGGAAAAAGCAAGTTTCCCATTTTGAAAAAGCAATGCTTTATGTCAAAGTCCATATCTTGGAAGTACAAGAAGATATTTGAGGCACAAGTTTGTGGACAAATCCCACTGATCAAGAAGAGAAAATGCAGCATGCTTGAGGGACCTGCATTGGCCTATAACCCAACTTGACTATCTTTGCTTATCTTAGAAGAAAACTTGCATATTGAACCATAACTCACATTCCTGCAAAGACCAACAAAAACAAACTTTGTAAACACATTTCATACTCCCTAACTGACCTAAAGCACGACCAAAATACCCTTGATCCCTCCTCATACAGAAAATCACAATTTTGTGGCAAAACAGGGCATAGGCTGCAACTTGAATCCCACAGTCCATTCTTGTCGTGCGTTTTGGCTAAAACCTCTTCAAACACATTCCCTACCATCCATTAAAGCTATTCCAAGCATTGAACTTGAACTGTAACATCCATAACCAAGGTTGCCATTTTCACTTTTCAGTTGTGCAGGTTGACTTCCATAGCGCGATTCAGTTAGTTTCAAAGCAAGCTAGAGGTTGGAGGAGCATCCTTGGACTTCAGGCAAGCTGTACAAATCCTCAAACTCCATTGAAGGTACCTCCATTGCTGCACACGACCCAAGCTGAACAGGTAAAATTTTGAACTTCTATCTCTCTATCCAGGCATAGTTAGGCTTAAGTTTGTGAAGAAAGCATGTTCTACTCATAGCCCTGAAGCCATCCATGTAGTTACTTTTCATTTATATTGTGTGTGCTGTGAGAATTTTGAACTTAAACATGGAAGAAAAGTTAGGTCAGAAATTTGGGGAGGAGAAATTCTCTCTCGTTTATGAGATTTAGAACAACTTTTTTATATGTTTGAAATCGTGACTTGATGCTCTACATTATTGATGTTGTAAGTTTTTGTTAAAAGTCAAGGAATCAGGACCTGTGATTGACAAGAAGAAACGCGTGTTTTTGTTTCTGTTTGAATGGCTGGAGGTTGAAGACAAGCCACTTGGGCTGGGCCTGAGTTGTTTTTCTGTTTGCACCACTTTTCTCATTTTGCACCCCCTTGGCCCATTGTGTGATATTTTGATTATTTTTTACTTTTTATTTTTTCTTCTGACTTGATATTTTTTGTCAACACATAAAAAACATTACAAATATTTTTTTTCACATTATTTTATATTTTTTGGCATTTATTTGCTTATTTAAATATGTGCATGTAAATAAATATATATATATATACTTTTATTTAAGACACTAAAAAATAATACAAAATATATATATTTTTAGTTATTATTTTATTTTACCTTTTGAAAACATTTTCTCAAAATATACTTTTTTTTGGTAAATAATAAATATTTTATTTTTGTACATATTTAGTTTATTAAATATACATAAATATACTTGTACTTATTTATTAGAATATTTAGGACAAAAACATGAAAATAATACACTTTTATTTTTATTAATATTTGACATCAAAAAATACTTTTTATAATATACTTTTTATTTTTGTATATAATTAATAAATATTAATAAGTAAAATACCATTTATTCAAAAATTAGGGTTTTACCCTAAAACCATAAAAATATCAAAAAATTAACCTTTTAATTTTTGTTTATATTTTACATTGAAAAACACTTTTACATACATAAAAAACCATTTTTTGTGCATAATACATTTTTGCATTTTTTATCTGTATTTATTCAATTATTGTACAATTAAATTATTTGTC
Source organism: Vicia faba (assembly GCA_948472305.1). NCBI lineage: Eukaryota > Viridiplantae > Streptophyta > Magnoliopsida > Fabales > Fabaceae > Vicia > Vicia faba. The sequence continues at coordinate 249,802,555 of OX451736.1, read as the reverse complement.
TATTCAATATGGATGTAATAGTCTAGATTTAATTTCTTGCTAAATATCCCCTATTCAAACATTTGTACCCCCATCCCCATAATTATGTTGTAATAATTTAGGGTTTTAATTTTTCGCATTTAAAAGCTTTCCAATTATGCCATGATAGACCTAGGGTTTGTATGCAAAAATCAAATAACAAATAGCTTGACCTAATTCAAAGACAGAAAGCATGAAAATGAACAACACCAATCACACTTGCACCCTTAGGGTTACTCCACTTGTTGCCTTCAAAAATGGGCCATGCTTGCATGTTGAGTATCTTTGGCAAAACAAAACAAATCAAATGATCATAGTCCCTCAATGACGCTTTCGAAAGTTGCCTAAAAATGATCAAGTCCCTTAAAGGAAAAATTGCCAAAGACACTTGGCACCATTGCATTCATGGTCTAAACGATGACCCGCGCCCGTCCCGGTAACATCCTAACACAAGATTGTCCACCAAATACGATGGTGGAACAATACTGTTAAAAGGGTTAAAACATAGGAAAGATCTTTGAGAAATTTAGAGTGGATAGCTCTTGGTTACTTGACCAACTTGCAAAATAAATCCTTGCCTTTTTCAAAAACACACATCACTACACAACTTCAAAACCAACTTTCAAAACCTTGAAACATATTTTCAAAAAGACAAACACCTTTTGTAAAATATTCGAGTAAAGAATTGTTACAAGGGTTGCCTAGACAAAGGCATCTTTTTCAAAACATTTTCAAAAACCACACACACAAAGCACCATTTCAAACAATTGAAAATGCAAGGCAAGTGATCTAAGAAAGTAACTAAGAGCCCATGGATAACCATGGATAGAAAGGGTGCTAATACCTTCCCTTTCTATAATCTACTCCCCGAACCCAAGAAAACATCTCAAAGGTTTTTGCTGTGCTTTTTAACCCTTCCTTAGGATAAAATAAAAAGTCGGTGGCGACTCTTGCTAAACCGAAACATTTGCGAAAACAAACGCAAAACCTTAAGTCAGTTCTCCCACCGTATCACAGAACTGGTGACTCTGCTGGGGACAAATTTAAAAGTGGAGTAACCTTAGGGCTTAGATCACCCTCTTGCATGACTAATTATTTGCTTTGATTGCTTTACCTTTTGGTTCTCTTGTTTGGGCTTGAAATCCTACACCCGGATTTGGGAAACATTCATAGATAGCAATACGTTGTGGAAACTGTGTGGGGTATACCGACACGGTTGAAGCAATAGCTATATTAGTGCGACATATTTGTGAGTACCGGTAACCCTTGAGTTCAATCAAGAAGAGTACGGGGCCGCTGAGTGATGTCACTAAGCACTAATGACCTAGAACCTTACTTGACCATCTTGGCCTTTTATTAGGGGTAGTGAGATGACCGGCTTTGGTACAGTCCGAAGTTGGTAGATACTCGATACTACACTCGTTGAGGGTTGTTTCCTTGGAATATTTTGGTCGCTAGTTAAGTGGCTAAACCAAAACAATGAACATGGAAAACAATCCAATGATATTGAGCTCCTTAGAACCCGGTTACTATTTATAGGACAGGTTTTTAAGCCAACTTCACTCAAGAGGGTACTTACCTATGAAACCTCATGCAAGCCTGAAACTAGGGTTTTGTGTGACTTGCTTGTACATATGTTTGTGCATACATGATGAACATCATAAAGCATCATATGCATCCAATAACCATTTCAAGGGTTTGGATCTTCATCTTTGTTTTTGTTTTGTAGGTCATGGAAATTCTTCGCAGGAAAACTATCCAAGTCAACCTTGTGAGAATCCTTCCTCAACTCAAGGAGCTTACATCCAGAATTCCAGAAAGCTCTCCCTTCAGTGAAAGACATGGTAGACTGCTCAACCTAGTCAACACCAACATTGAAGAAGACATGGTAAAGGTGCTGTTCCAATTCTTTGACCCCCTTCACCACTGTTTCACATTCCCCGACTATCAATTGGTGCCTACTTTGGAGGAATTTTCTCAACTCATGAGAATTCCTATTCTTAATCAACTACCTTTCAACGGTACGGAAAAATAACCAAAGCCTGAAGATGTTGCTAAAGCACTACACTTGCAACCATCTGGCATCAAGGGGCATTGGGAAACTAGAAGTGGTGTCAAGGGCTTCTTGGCAAAATTCTTGTTTGAGAAGGCACAAGAGTGTTGGAACTCCTTGGATCTGTAAGCCTTTGAAGAAATTGTGGCACTCCTTATTTATGGGTTGGTCTTGTTCCCAAATCCTGACCAACTTATAGATGTCAACACGGTCAAGATCTTCATATCCAGGAATCCCATACCTACATTGCTTGGGGACATCCTCCACTCATTTTACACACGAACAATGAGGAAGAGAGGTGTTCTCATGTGCTGTACTCCTCTCCTTGCAAGGTGGTTTATTTCGCACCTTCCACAATATGTTTTGAAGAATGAACAAGGCTTAAGGTGGTCGCAACAGTTGATGACCCTCACACACTCTGATGTACATTGGTGTTCTCGGTCCAGAGAAAATGTCATCATCGTCGATCGTTGTGGTGAGTTCCCTAATGTTCCATTACTCGGCATTAGATGAGGCATCACCTACAACCCTTGTCTATCTTTGAGACAATTTGGATATGCATGGAGGGATTGCCCTCATGACATGCTGATTCCTGACCTAGTTTTTGACTTCGACAACGATGCGCAAGGACTTCGCCAAAGATTCATCAGAGCTTGGAGGATGCCTAACAGGGTAGATAGCAAGACACTGGGGCACAAGAACTCCATCCCTCTTGAGCCTTATCTCAAGTGGGTAAGAAGCCGAGCCCAGAGTCTTATGATGCCTTATCCTCATATTCTCCCTCTGATTAAAGAGCCTGTTAAGGAAGGAGAGGTTCCCTACACCATCCTATATCCTGACATGCCAACATCATGGGAGGAGATGCAAAAGAGTTGGATCCAACTCAAGGAGGAACATAATACTTTTGAAGCCAGCTTCTACGCTAGTGAGAAGAAGGTTTTGGAGCTTACCCGCCGACTTCACGAGGAGGAGACCCTCAACACTTACATCGCACCAAATAGGATGTGCAATGTCTTTTTACCTTAAGAAGTTTTTGTAATATTTGGCCCATGGGGCATTTATGTACTGACAAAATTTCTTCTTATTAATATGACGTGTGTTCTTTTTGTCTGCAACAATTTTGAATTTCTAAATCCTTGAATGCATTGCATGAATAAACATATCATTCATCATGTGCATCAACAGGTCTTCACACCAGGGTTCCTTATCTTTCTGCTATTTATTTCAGTAAGATGGATCTTGAACAGACGATCAAAGATCTGCAGGGACAAAACTCGCAGTTTCAACAGCTCCTAATGACCTTGGCAAAGGGTCAGGAGGATCTAAAAGCACTGTTGGGGAACAAAGAGCAAGAAAAAGTGAAAAAGAAGAAGAAAAGAGTCGGGGTAGCTACACTGGGAAGAAGATTTGAGAATGAAGCTAGAAGGGTTCTTGAATTTCCTTCCGCATCTGAGGAGGAAACCAATAAGGGAAAAGGAGCTGCATTACCTTCTGAGTCTGAGGCTGAAGAGGAAGAGGTTGAGGAAGATGAAGACTACTCAGAGCAACAATACCCGCCAGCGGACGACAAGTACAAAAACCTAGAGGATAGACTGGCAGCTATGGAGCTGTAAAGGGTTCCTGGATTAGATTTTGAAGATTTGGGATTAATTGCTGGGATTGTGATCCCTCCAAAGTTTAAGGTGCCGATTTTTGCAAAATATGATGGGCTGTCTTGCCCAAAGATGCACTTGAGGTCATATGTTAGACGAATTCAACCTCATACATCCGACAGAAATCTTTGGTTACACTTTTTTCAGGATAGCCTGTCTGGTACACAACTAGACTGGTTTTACCAGCTTGAGAAGTCAGAAGTGCATAACTGGGAAGACTTGGCTGCTGCCTTTTATCGCCAGTATCAATATAACGCTGACTTGGCGCAACCCGTAGTCAGTTACCAGGTATGGGGATGGCCTCAAATGAGGGATTCAAAGAATACGCCCAGAAATGGCCCGACTTGGCCGGAAGAGTACAACCACCTCTTTCAGATAGGGAACTAGTTGATATGTTCTTGGGGACCCTATCTGGCCCATTCTTCAACCATTTGATCGGGAGCTCTTCCGCAGGGTTTACTGAACTGATTCAGACTGGCGAACGGGTGGAAGCTGGTATTAAGAATGGGAAGATTCAAAAGGACGCCTCTACCTCCGCAACTGTTAAAAAGTCATTCCCGGCCAAGAAGGAAGCGACTGTTATATACTCTCAGAAAAGATTGGCAAGAACGGAGCGCCGACCGACTGTAGGGGCCGTGATGATACAAAATTCGTCAAATGATCAGCCTTGTAACAATCAGTCTAGACCTAACCAGCAACGGGTAGAACGGCCACAACGACAGTTCACCCGCATCAATATGACGCCTGCACAAGTTCTTCCCCATTTTTTGAAGCTAAACCTCACCACTATAAGAGAAGCGCCAAAGATTGTGAATACCGCTTCCCCACATTATCATCCCAATGCTAAATGTGCCTATCATTCTGATAGTGCTGGGCATGACACCAACGATTGCTGGGCGCTGAAGAATAAAATTCAAGATTTGATAGAGGCAAAAGAGGTTGAGTTCGACGCACCAGAAAAGCCGAATGTAATATCCGCTCCGATGCCGAAGCATGGTCGCAATGTCCATGCTATTGAAGAAGATCAATATGTTTCTGCTGTTGATGATCTGATGACCCCACTACTAACAATCAAGTCGAATCTGATAAAGGTTGGGATTTTCCCAGGATGTAAAGAAGATTGCTACTGTTGTTCCTGCCTACCAATCGACTGTCCATTGCTGAAGATAGGCATCCAAGGCCTAATGGACAGCCAATAAATTCTTTTCGAAAAGATTCCTGCTACTCCAACCCCTATCAAAGATGTTTCAATAATCACCATTTCCACCAATCTTTCCAAGGTCCCTAAAAAGCCTGTTAAGATTACATCCGCTACGAAGTTTGTTCCTCTGAAAATAATGATGCCTGGGCCTGTCCCCTACATTTCTGACAAATCAATACCATGGAATTATGGTGGAGAAATCTACTACCATGGTGTTAAACAAGTTGAGATAACTGAATAGAGCTCTGACGAAGAAAATGCCGACATTGGAAACATTTCTGGTACGAGCAAGATTACCCGAAGTGGGAGAATATTCTCTCCGGAGATTGCCCTTCCAAAGGCAATCTTTGGACCCTCAGCTACTGCCAAAGTTACTCCTGCACCGATAAAACTTTCTGCAAGAACTCCGCTGATTGAAGAAGCTGTTACTCCTGTGGTTGTCCCTCCTACTTCTGCTGATAAGGGGAAAGGGATCCAAGATGAGCTCGCCGGGACGAGGGCTCAGCCATTGGTTATCCCCGAAACCTCTAAGAAAGAAATGGAGGAGATTATGAAAATAATTAAGAAGAGTGATTATGACGTGGTGGAGCAACTGGGGCAAACCCCCTCGAGGATATCCATGCTAGCTTTACTGCTTTGTTCTGAGGCTCATGCCAAAGCATTGATAAAGTTTCTGAAGACAGCCCATGTGCCCCAGGAAACCTCAGCCGATCAATTCTAGGATTGTGTAGCCAGCCTTACCACAGACAACGACCTGGGTTTCTCTGATGCTGACCTGACTCCGAAGGGAAGAAAGCATAATGACGCATTTCATGTGTCAGTTGAATGCCGAGGAACTACTCTTGCCCATGTTTTGGTCGAAATTGGTTCTTCTCTGAACGTGCTGCCTAAGAAAGCTCTGGATCGATTGGATTGTGAAGGCTTGGAGCTGAAGCCAAGTAATATCATTGTCAGGGCCTTTGACGGGTCTAAAAGAATGGTGCATGGGGAGGTAGACATTCCCATCAAGGTGGGCACTGAGGTATTCCACTCAACTTTCTATGTGATGGACATCCGTCCTTCATACTCTTGCTTGCTAGGGAGACCATGGATACATAATGCTGGGGCAGTCACTTCCTCCATACATCAGATGCTGAAATACCCTGTCAAAGGAAAGATTATAACTGTGCACGGTGAAGAAGAATATATGATCAGTCACCTGAACTCCTTTCGGTATGTGGAAGTGGAGGGCGAGTTCATTGAGACACCGTTCCAACACTTTGAGGAATTTGCTCCCGAGGTTGCTGTAGCAAAGGCAGCAGCTGAGGAACCCAAGCAGGTGGCCAGGATGACATCTCTGAAAGACGCAAAGGCTGCACTGAAGGAGGGAAAGAGCTTAACATGGGGACAGTTGCCTGATATTCCTCACAAAACAGACAAGTTTGGGTTGGGATTTACCGCTGCGGGGAAAAAAGCTATGTGTCGCTCAAAAATTGAAAGGACACCCATCAAGATTTCTCCTTATGGAATTAATGCTTTGGAAGACGAAGACGAAGAGGGTAACATTGAAGACTGGATCTTCCCAACCATCGAAGGGGGACTACACAACTGGGAGGCGAAAGACTTCGTTCCCATTACTTTCATTAATCAGTAACTTATCTTTCGAACATTTCCTGTTGGTCTGTAATAATTACTTTTAAACAATCTGCACACTACTTTTTCACCTCATGCCTTGCCCAGGGTATGTAGGTCCATTTGTAAGGGTTTTGATTCTCTTCATATCCATATGCCATGTTTAATGATTCATTGGACGTTTTTCATTGATAAACTGCTGTGTTCATTTTCTTTCCTTTTGCATTTTTGTTTGTTTAAGGATGGCTATCCCTTACACACACCCACACTCACAAATGCAGGTACGCATCCACTCTGGATTCTATGGGTGACTATTCTGCTATGTCCTTCCTTAACTCTGAAGATTTGGTCAATCAGGCTGAGTATGAAGATGATGAAGATTGTGAAGTACCAGGAGAGCTAGCCAGACTTCTACAACAAGAAGAGAGGGCCATCTTGCCTCACGGAGAGTTGTTGGAAACAATCAACTTAGGAACAGAGGAAGATCGGAAGGAAGTACAAGTGGGTGCCAATTTGGAACCAAGTATCAAGGAGCGTTTAATACAACTGTTAAATGAATACGTGGAAATCTTCGCCTGGTCTTACAAAGACATGCCGAGTTTAGACACAGACATAGTGGTTCACCGTCTCCCTACAAGAGAGGATTATCCACCGATCAAGCAAAAAGTCCGCCGAATGAGGCCCGACATGTCTGAGAAGATTAAAGCAGAAGTAATGAAGCAATTCAATGCTGGCTTTCTGGCTGTTACATCCTATCCATAATGGGTTGCTAACATTGTGCCAGTACCTAAAAAAGACGGCAAGGTCAGAATGTGTGTGGACTACCGGGATTTGAATAGGGCCAGCCCTAAGGATGATTTTCCGCTACCGCACATCGACATTTTGATTGACAACACAGCTCAGCACAAAGTGTTTTCCTTCATGGATGGATTCTCGGGCTACAACCAGATTAAAATGGCCCCCGAGGACATGGAGAAAACAACCTTTATTACACAATGGGGTACCTTCTGCTACAAGGTGATGTCGTTCGGACTGAAGAACGCAGGGGAAACTTATCAACGCGCCATGGTAGCTTTGTTTCATGATATGATACATCATGAGATCGAGGTCTACGTAGACAACATGATAGCTCGATCACAAACAGAGGAGGAACACCTTGAGCATCTGCAAAAGCTGTTTGCCAGGTTGAAAGAGTACAAACTCAGGCTGAATCCAAGTAAGTGTACTTTTGGAGTTAGGTATGGTAAACTTCTAGGATTTATTGTCAGCAACAAGGGCATTGAGGTCGATCCAGCAAAAGTGAAAGCAATACAAGAAATGCCTTCTCCCCGTACTGAAAAGGAGGTTAAAGGGTTCTTGGGGCGCTTGAACTATATTGCCAGATTCATCTCTCATCTGACGTCTACCTGTGAGCCAATTTTCAAATTATTAAAGAAAGATCAGGTAGTCGAATGGAACGACAATTGCCAAGCTGCTTTTGATAAGATCAAGGAGTATTTGCTAGAACCTCATATTCTGATGCCACCCGTCGAAGGAAGACCGTTGATCATGTATTTGACCGTCTTGGATAACTCAATGGGGTGTGTTTTGGGACAGCATGACGAGTCTGGTCGAAAAGAGCATGCCATTTATTACCTTAGCAAAAAGTTTACCGACTGTGAGACTCGCTACTCACTGCTCGAGAAAACTTGCTGCGCTTTGGTATGGGCTGCTCGCCGACTAAGGCAGTATATGCTGACTCATACCACTTTGTTGATTTCCAAAATGGATCCTATCAAGTATATCTTCGAGAAGCCAGCTTTATCTGGAAGAATAGCTAGATGACAAATGATCCTAATTGAGTATGACATCCAGTATACTACCCAAAAAGCTATAAAAGGGAGTGTACTAGCTGATCATCTAGCTCATCAAGCTATCGAAGATTATCAACCCATGAGATTCGACTTCCCAGACGAGGACATCATGACTTTGGACAACATTGAAGGTAACGGACCGTATGACGAACCTGAAAAAGGATCCCGATGGACCCTGTACTTTGATGGTGCTTCAAATGCACTTGGAAATGGTATCGGTGCGGTACTCATTTCCTCGGAAGGTTGTCACACGCCTTTCACGGCCCGACTTTGCTTCAGCTGTACCAACAACATGGCTGAATATGAAGGTTGCATTTTTGGTCTCAAGGCTGCTATTGACCTGGGGATCAAAGCTTTGATCGTATTTGGGGACTCGGCTTTGGTAATCAGTCAAATCAAAGGAGAGTGGGATACCAAACATCCTAATCTTATCCCATACAAAGAACATGTCCTGACATTGTTGCCTCATTTCGAGCAAATCACCTTCGAGCATTTCCCGCGAGAAGAGAATTAGCTTGCAGATGCTCTTGCCACAATGTCTTCCATGTTTAAACTCAACTGGGATAACGAGGCTCCCCAAATCACCATCGAGAGAATGGATGAACCTACGCATTGTCATGAGATTAATATCGAAGAAGTAGTGGAACAACCCTGGTTTCATGAAATCAAAAGGTATCTCCAGACTAGAGAATATCCCGAAGGAGCTTCCGTAAATGACAAGAAGTTCCTAAGGAAATTTGCTGCCAAGTTCTTCCTGAGCAATGACATCCTCTATAAACGTAGCCATGATTGTGTTTTACTATGATGTGTAGATAAAGCTGAAGCAGAGCTAATCATGACCGAGATACACAGCGGTACATTTGGCACCCACTTGAGCGGGCATACGATGGCTAAGAAGATTCTAAGGGTAGGCTATTACTGGTCTACCATGGAAGCAGATTGCCATCAGCACTCCCGTACTTGCCACAAGTGCCAGGTCTACGCTGACAAGGTACACATCCCTCCTGTTCCTCTCAACTTTCTGACAGCTCATTGGCCATTCGCAATGTGGGGCATTGACATGATTGGAGAGATCAAGCCCACAGCGTCTAATGGACATCGCTTCATCCTGGTCGCCATTGACTACTTTACCAAATAGGTCGAAGCAACTTCCTTCGCCTCTGTTACAAAAAATGTGGTTGCCCGCTTCATCAAGCAAAACCTCATATGCCGTTACGATGTTCCCGACAGGATCATCATGGACAACGGTACAAATCTGAATAATACTATGATCACCGCTCTATGTGAACAGTTCAAGATTTATCATCATAATTCATCTCCCTATCGGCCGAAGATGAACGGTGCTGTTGAAGCTGCGAACAAAAACATCAAGAAGATCATTCAAAAAATGACAGTCACCTATAAAGACTGGCATGAGATGTTACCGTTTGCTCTGCATGGATACCGTACCACGACACGTACTTCGACAGGGGCAACCCCATTTTCTTTGGTATATGGCATGGAAGCTGTCATGCCCATGGAGGTTCAGATTCCTTCTTTAAGGATTATGAAGGACTCTGGTTTGAGTGAAGACGATTGGATTCAGACCCGACTTGATCAACTCAATTTGATCGACGAGAAGCGACTCACTGCTGTTTGCCATGGTCAGACGTATCAAAAACGGATGATCAAGGCTTTCAACAAGAAAGTCAGACGTCAAGTGCATCAAGTCGGAGATCTCGTAATCAAGCGGATTATCTTGCCGCAAAGTGATCCCAGGGGCAAATGAACTCCTACTTACGAAGGACCATTTGTAATCAAGAGCATGTTTTCTGGTGGTGCAATGATTCTGACCACCATGGACGGAGACGATTTGCCGCACCCTGCGAACGCAGACATAGTCAAAAGATACTACGCATAAAATAACCCGACAAGTCGAAAACCCGAAAGGGCGGCTTGGGCAAAAATGGGCATCCCGGTGAACCAAAAACCCGAAAGGGCGGTTCAAGCAAAAATTAGGGATAAAACAAAAAATCTGTACACCCGGCAAGTCGAAAACCCGAAAGGGCGGCTTGGGCAAAAAGGGGTTTCCCGGTGGATTGAAAACCCGAAAGGGCGATCCAGGAAAAAGTTAAGGAATTAAAGCGTATGACTATGTCTCGTCGGATCACTTTAAAGAACAATCTCTTCATCAACAAACTCCAAGCTTCTGATCAATCCAATCATCGGAAGACGAAGCATTGAATGGACAAGATATTCCGAGTTTTGAAGGCTATAACAGAATGGGATTCCATAGAATTGTTGCACATAGCCATCTTTCTTTTGAATAAAATTTTCAATTCTTTACGACAACATCCTCTTACTAGGATGCCTGTCTCATTTGTACAAAGATACTCATAAAAAGTTAATACAAATACTTTTCCAAATACAGAAATTTGCTTTGTCTTCCTTTTTCTCTTTTGCACTTATGTTTTATTTGAGAAACGTCCAATGTTTTGTTAAATAGGCATATGCATTTGAACATAATTATTTCCTTGCAATTCAAGAAAGATGATGGCTGATAGGTTGAGGGTACAGATAGATATCTTGTTGCCCTTTCAGAAGGAATCCCCAGAAGAATTAAACTCCAAATTCCTCGACAAAGTCAAAATCCAGAACTTAATTCCCCAAACAGAATTAAACTTCAGGATCCTCAGCAGAAAAAGCTTTCTCAAAACTGATTTCCCCAGCCAGAGAGCCTTCCAGAACTCAATTCCCCTCAGAGTTAAGTTTCAGTATCCCCAGTGGAGCCTTAAAAATCTGAAAATCTTATCCCCAATTGAAGTCAAAACTGTTAAACCCCAGCGGAGCTAAAACTTCCAACTGTCAATCCCCAGCGGAACCAGACTAGTAAACCTTCTCCCCACATAGATACTTCCCATCAGATTGAAGATCCTCAGTCTTACTCCTCCAGCATGAGCCTCCCAGGTTTTGGAATCCCCAGTAGAGATCATCAGATATCTCATTTTTTTCAGAGGTCACCAACGATTTTCTATCCCCAGCAGTGGTCCTAGGATCCCTCAAACAACTGAAGATCTTGCTCCCCAAGCAATCAACAGTCAGCAAGATTTCTCACCCTCAGTAACCAAAGGATTTTCGAAGCCCCAGCTTCGGTTATGGATTTATTTCCCCAACATTTGTCGAGGATTTATTCTCCAAAACAGATTACATTTCAAGTTGATTGGTCGTTCAAAAGTTCCTTCATCACCTGTTGGAAGTTACGGTCGTCAAAGATCAATTTCTCGCAAAGTTCAAGTTATGAAGCCCGGAGTTGACCGGATAGTATCTTGATCTCTACAGCATATTGTGAAGCCCAGAGTACGACCGGATAACAATGTCAGACTAACGCCAAGCCTGGATTACGACCAGATAACAATACAAATTTTTGTGAAGCCTGGATTACGACCAGACAACAGTCAAGAATACTACGAAGCCTGGAGTCAACCAGATATTGGTATATCTTTAACACAAGCCGTGAAGCCCGGATTTGACCGGATAACAGCTCAGCTATTATGAAGCCTGGATTACGACCAGATAACAATACAAATTTCTGTGAAGCCTGGATTACGACCAGACAGCAGTCAAGAATACTACGAAGCCTGGAGTCGACCAGATAGTGGTATATCTTCAACACAAGCCGTGAAGCCCGGATTTGACCGGATAATAGCTAAGCTATTATGAAGCCTGGATTACGACCAGATAACAATACAAATTTCTGTGAAGCCTGGATTACGACCAGACAGCAGCCAAGAATACTACGAAGCCTGGAGTCGACCAGATAGTGGTATATCTTCAACACAAGCCGTGAAGCCCGGATTTGACCGGATAGCAGCTCAATAAGCTATGGTGAAGCCTGGATTTCGACCAGATACCAATACAATTTTCTGTGAAAGCCTGGAAATCGACCAGATGACAGTTAATCGTCAGCAGAATGAGGACTCTCATCCTTGAATCCCTAGTAAATTGGCATACAACCCAAACTCCTGAATCCCCAACAGTGGTCCCAGGACTTCTCCTTATCAGCGATCAAAAGGTTCTTGCTTTCCCCTGTAGCGGTCAAGGATTCACTTTCCCCGGCAACAGTCAAGATTCTTTTATCTCCAGCTATCCAGGATTTATCTATCTTCAGCAAGGCAGCTCATCAGCTTACATGCACATTCATTACATTCATATCATAAACATTGATATAACATATATTGCATCATACATTTCATGCAACATAACTTTGTGTTTCAGCTAATCTTTTACCCTTTTCAGGATATGATTAATAAGCTCCAACTTTTGAAAATAGTTTACGGACGCTTCCCAACATGGATGCTGCTCTATTGCTTATTCAACTTCAAGACTTCTGAAAACAGTTTACGGGTTCTCCAGACACGGATGTCAACCTATCGCTTGTTCAGATTCTTCAACTTCTGAAAACAGTTTACGGATTCTCCAAATACGGATGTCAATCTATTGCTTATTCAGACCCCCAGTTCAGAGATGTTCCAAAACATGGACACCTTTTTGATACTCATTGCTTTCACCTATAACATGCCTTCCAGATGGCATCTTTAAGCCCATCCCCGACAAGATTCTGTCATCCCTCCAGATGGCATCTTTAAGCCCATCTCCAAATGGCATCTCTAAGCCCATTCCCGCATCCATTGTTTTGACGAGTGCAAATTTAAGGGCACTCTAGTGTCCAATCTCCTTTTACATTCGAGACGCGAAAGGAAGACCTACCAATCTAACTCTTCAGGTGCAAGAAGATTGAACAGGGGCAACTGTTGTACCCCAAAATTTTCCCTCCCATTTCATCAAAATTTCCTCATCACAAGACTCTTGGAACTCAAGATCAAGTTAGGGTTTGCTCTGCTCAAGACCCCTCTTTGCATTGTTGACCCAAATTAGGGTTTGAGTTTGCACAAAGATGTTTTGACCTAAAATGCCCAAAGTGACTTCCATGCTTCACGTTGGACTCACAAGTTTATCCATACCAAGTTTCAAGCCTTGATTCCAATCTTTGCCCAGTCAATTGGACAGTTGACCTAGAAATCAGTTGTATTGAGAAAAAGTCAACTGTGGTCAATTGACAGTCAAACTTCATAATTTTTTACCCACATCAACATATTGAACTCATATGAACCATTTGGTCAAGTTTGGATCACAATTCCACAAGAAAATTGATCAGATCACCAAAAGGGCAAAATGGTCATTTTTAGGGTTTTGACTGCACAAAGCCAATTTTTGACTGTTTGACCTAACCAATGGCAAACCAAGCTCATATATGGACTCAAGGACTCAATGGCATTGTCTTGACATATTCAACAAGTTCAAAGGATCCCAAATGCACAGGATTGACAGATGAATTTTTCAGTCAACTGATCAAAATTTGATTGTATACTGAAAAGTCAAACTTTGACTTTTTGGTCAAAATCAATTGCCAAGATTCATTTTTCATCAAGACATGTCAAATTATGAAACTTGTTCATCAAGAAACCAAAAATTGCAATTTAGGGTTTAAAATGAAGAAATTTCATAACTTAGAAATTTTCTAAGTTATGAAATTTCCTAATTTTTTCCTAACTTTGTCCCATTTTTTTTCATCAAGATGTAAATGGATTCAAGCAAAACTCAAAACATGAAAGTTATAGTCCATTTCAAAATCTACAACTTTGATTCACAAAGTTTTTTCAAAAGAAGCTTGTAGGTCAAGTTATGAATTTTGGAATAGGGGTGCAAAACATTCTTAACTTAGAAAATTTTTGACCTATTTTAGGCAGGATTTTTGCCCAACTTCATGGCCACTTTTCACATGCTTTCACTTGGAATTTCAACTTGCATTACAAATATGGATTGTAGTACACATTCCAAGCTTTCCAAATTGTCCAAGAACTTCTCAAACACCCTTGTGGTTAGGGAGAATCGAATTTGTAAAGTTGGGCAAAATCCACTTTTGTTCTTGACCAAGGCATGTTCATACACTTTGCATTTTCAAACTCAGCATGGTTCAAGCTAGATTACAGGCCTCTAATCCCATTCACACTCAATAATTAAATTCCAATCCATTGTGTTCTAGCATTATTTTGTTGATATAGTCATTACACAAAGAATTAACCTTTAAATGGAAAAAGCAAGTTTGCCATTTTGAAAAAGCAATGCTTTATGTCAAAGTCCATATCTTGGAAGTACAAGCAGATCTTTGAGGCACAAGTTTGTGGACAAATCCCACTGATCAAGAAGAGAAAATGCAGCATGCTTGAGGGACCTGCATTGGCCTATAACCCAACTTGACTATCTTTGCTTATCTTAGAAGAAAACTTGCATATTGAACCATAACTCACATTCCTGCAAAGACCAACAAAAACAAATTTTGTAAACATATTTCATACTCCCTAACTGACCTAAAGCACGACCAAAATACCCTTGATCCCTCCTCATACAGAAAATCAAAGTTTTGTGGCAAAACAGGGCATAAGCTGCAACTTGAATCCCACAGTCCATTCTTGTCGTGCGTTTTGGCTAAAACCTCTTCAAACACATTCCCTACCATCCATTAAAGCTATTCCAAGCATTGAACTTGAACTGTAACATCCATAACCAAGGTTGCCATTTTCACTTTTCAGTTGTGCAGGTTGACTTCCATAGCGCGATTCAGTTAGTTTTAAAGCAAGCTAGAGGTTGGAGGAGCATCCTTGGACTTCAGGCAAGCTGTACAAATCCTCAAACTCCATTGAAGGTACCTCCATTGCTGCACATGACCCAAGCTGAACAGGTAAAATTTTGAACTTCTATCTCTCTATCCAGGCATAGTTAGGCTTAAGTTTGTGAAGAAAGCATGTTCTACTCATAGCCCTGAAGCCATCCATGTAGTTACTTTTCATTTATATTGTGTGTGCTGTGAGAATTTTGAACTTAAACATGGAAGAAAAGTTAGGTCAGAAATTGGGGGAGGAGAAATTCTCTCTCGTTTTTTAGAGTTAGAACAACTTTTTTATATGTTTGAAATCGTGACTTGATGCTCTACATTATTGATGTTGTAAGTTTTTGTTAAAAGTCAAGGAATCAGGATCTGTGATTGACAAGAAGAAACGCACGTTTTTGTTTCTGTTTGAATTGCTGGAGGTTGAAGACAAGCCACTTGGGCTGGGCCTGAGTTGTTTTTCTGTTTGCACCACTTTTCTCATTTTGCACCCCCTTGGCCCATTGTGTGATATTTTGATTATTTTTGACTTTTTATTTTTTCTTCTGACTTGATATTTTTTGTCAACACATAAAAAACATTAAAAATATTTTTTTCCACATTATTTTATATTTTTTGGCATTTATTTGCTTATTTAAATACGTGCATGTAAATAAATATATATATACTTTTATTTAAGACACTAAAAAATAATACAAAATATATATATTTTCAGTTATTATTTAATTTTACCTTTTGAAAACATTTTCTCAAAATATACTTTTTTTGGTAAATAATAAATATTGTATTTTTGTACATATTTAGTTTATTAAATATACATAAATATACTTGTACATATTTATTAGAATATTTAGGACAAAAATATGAAAATAATACACTTTTATTTTTATTAATATTTGACATCAAAAAATACTTTTTATAATATACTTCTTATTTTTGTATATAATTAATAAATATTAATAAGTAAAATACCATTTATTCAAAAATTAGGGTTTTACCCTAAAACCATAAAAATATCAAAAAATTAACTTTTTCATTTTTGTTTATATTTTACATTGAAAAACACTTTTACATACATAAAAAACCATTTTTTGTGCATAATACATTTTTGCATTTTTTATCTGTATTTATTCATTTATTGTACAATTAAATTATTTGTCTATTCAATATGGATGTAATAGTCTAGATTTAATTTCTTGCTAAATATCCCCCATTCAAACATTTGTACCCCCATCCCCATAATTATGTTGTAATAATTTAGGATTTTAATTTTTCGCATTTAAAAGCTTTCCAATTATGCCATGATAGATCTAGGGTTTGTATGCAAAAATCAAATAACAAATAGCTTGACCTAATTCAAAGACAGAAAGCATGAAAATGAACAACACCAATCACACTTGTACCCTTAGGGTTACTCCACTTGTTGCCTTCAAAAATGGGCCATGCTTACATGTTGAGTATCTTTGGCAAAACAAAACAAATCAAATGATCATAGTCCCTCAATGACGCTTTCGAAAGTTGCCTAAAAATGATCAAGTCCCTTAAAGGAAAAATTGCCAAAGACACTTGGCACCATTGCATTCATGGTCTAAACGATGACCCGCGCCCGTCCCGTTAACATCCTAACACAAGATTGTCCACCAAATACGATGGTGGAACAATACTGTTAAAAGAGTTAAAACATAGGAAAGATCTTTGAGAAATTTAGGATAGATAGCTCTTGGTTACTTGACCAACTTGCAAAACAAATCCTTGCCTTTTTCAAAAACACACATCACTACACAACTTCAAAACCAACATTCAAAACCTTGAAACATATTTTCAAAAAGACAAACACCTTTTGTAAAACATTCGAGTAAAGAATTGTTACAAGGGTTGCCTAGACAAAGGCATATTTTTCAAAACATTTTCAAAAACCACACACACAAAGCACCATTTCAAACAATTGAAAATGCAAGCCAAGTGATCTAAGCAAGTAACTAAGAGCCCATGGATAACCATGGATAGAAAGGGTGCTAATACCTTCCCTTTATATAATCTACTCCCCGAACCCAAGAAAACATCTCAAAGGTTTTTGCTGTGCTTTTTAACCCTTCCTTAGGATAAAATAAAAAGTCGGTGGCGACTCTTGCTAAACCGAAACATTTGCGAAAACAAACGCAAAACCTCAAGTCAGTTCTCCCACCGTATCACAGGGGCAAACCCCTTCTAAAATATCAATGTTATCCTTATTGCTATGTTCCGACGCCCATGCACAAGCTTTGATTAAGTTCTTGAAAAAGGATCATGTGCCTCAAGAAACCACAGCTGACCAGTTTGAGAACAGTGTAGCAAGTTTGACAGCTGACAATGGTCTGGGGTTCTCCGACGAAGATTTAACTCCCATGGGAAAGAATCATAATAAATCCTTGCATGTTTCTGTTGAATGTAAGGGGAACACTATGGCACATGTTTTGGTGGACACAGGCTCATCTTTAAATGTGTTACCTAAAGACGCTTTAGATTGGCTAGACTGCGAAGGTTTGGTTTTAAAGCCAAGTGATATTGTTGTGGGAGCATTCGATGGATCGAAAAGGATGGTTCATGGAGAGGTGGATCTCCCAATTAAGGTTGGTTCACAAATTTTCAAATCCACATTCTATATAATAGACATACGGCCTGCGTATTCTTGCTTGCTTGGGCGCCCATGGATCCATGGGGCAGGGGCGGTCACTTCTACTCTTCACCAGAAGTTAAAATACCCAGTTCAAGGGAAGGTTGTCATTGTTTACGGTGAAGAAGAATTTATGGTAAGCCATCTTAATTCTTTCAAGTACGTAGAAATGGATGGCGAATTCATAGAAACTCCTTGCCAGACGTTTGAAGTCGTGGCCACCATCAAAATCTCCTCCGACACTCCAAGAACCGATAAAGTTATCCCCAAGATGGTTTCTCTTAAGGATGCCCTAGCTGTGGTAGAAGAAGGAAACAATGAGATGTGGGGTCAACTCCTTGATATCCCGTTCAAGGAAGACAAGTTTGGGTTAGGTTTCACCTCCAAAGCTCAGAAAGAAGTTAGATGTGCTCGTACTTGAAAGCCGCCTCTCCACCTCAAAAGTCATGAAGTAAACGCTATAGAGGACTCCGATGATGAGTGTGCTTTTGAAGACTAGATCTACCCAACAACTGAAGGGAAGCCCAATAATTGGCATACA
This sequence comes from Vicia faba, assembly GCA_948472305.1. NCBI lineage: Eukaryota > Viridiplantae > Streptophyta > Magnoliopsida > Fabales > Fabaceae > Vicia > Vicia faba. The sequence goes on along the minus strand of OX451736.1, from coordinate 249,784,267 downwards.
AAGGACTTTGTGCCCCTCTCCTTCATTAAGGAGTAATCTACTTGTTTTTTCTTTTAATCAATTCAAGAACTCGTTGTCTGTAATATTTTGATATTGACTTGTAAGCCATGTGCCTAGCCTGGGGCACTTTGGTCCTTTTGTCAAGGGTTTTATATTTTGTTCATCTAATCATATGATCCTTCAGTACATTGAACTCTTTTGCATTAAAATATTTGTGTTCATTGTCTTTCTTTTCTTTCAAATACATTTCCAAAAGATAGCCATGTATCTTACATGCACACGCACATACACTCTTGCAGGTCTATATCCACTCTGGATCCTATTGTCGACAACTCTATTATTGCCGACTATGACTTTGAATATCCTGTCAACCAAGCCGAAGGCGAAAGCGAGGAAGATTGTGACATACCAGGAGAACTAACCAGACTCCTATTACAAGAGGAAAAATCTATTCAACCACATGAAGAGTCAATTGAGGTTATCAACTTGGGTACTGAGTCAGATAAGAAAGAAATCAGGATCGGTGTTAATTTGGAAAGTAGTGTTAAAATCCGTTTGGTTCAGATGTTGCGCGATTATGTGGAAGTATTTTCTTAGTCGTATGAAGATATGCCTGGGTTGGATACCGACATTGTGGTTCATCGTCTGTCTACGAAGGAAGACTGCCCTCCAGTTAAACAAAAAGTTCGTCGCATAAGGCCTACCATGTCTGAAAAGATCAAAGTCGAAGTAATGAAACAGTTTGATGCAGGATTCCTAGTTGTAACATCCTATCCTCAATGGGTGGCCAACATAGACTATAGGGATCTAAATAGGGCAAGCCCGAAGGATGATTTCTCTCTACCATACATTGACGTCTTAGTCGATAACACTGCTCAGCATAAAGTCTTCTCATTCATGGATGGCTTCTCAGGCTATAATCAAATAAAGATGGCTCCCGAAGATATGGAAAAACTACTTTCGTTACACAATGGGGCACCTTCTGCTACAAGGTCATGCCGTTCGGATTAAAGAATGCAGGGGCAATATATCAAAGGGCTATGGTTACTTTATTTCATGACATGATTCATCATGAGATAGAAGTATATGTGGATGATATGATCGCCAGATTATAAACCGAAGAAGAACATCTCGATCACCTGCACAAACTATTGGAAAGACTAAAGAAGTACAAACTAAGGTTAAAACCTAACAAGTGCACGTTCGGGGTACGCTCTGGGAAGCTTCTAGGTTTTGTTGTCATCAATAAAGGCATTTAAGTCGATCCTGCAAAGATAAAGGCCATCAAAGAAATGCCAGTCCCTCGGTCTGAAAAAGAAGTCCGAGGATTCTTGGGCTGTCTCAATTACATTGCCCGTTTCATATCACACTTAACCGCTACTTGTGAGCAACTCTTCAAACTCTTGAAGAAAGATCAGGTAGTCAGATGGAACGATGAATTCCAGATTGCTTTTAACAAAATCAAGGAATACCTACAAGAACCTCCTATTCTCACGCCTCCCGTTGAAGGAAGACCCTTGGTCATGTACTTAACAGTACTAGAGAATTCTATGGGGTGTGTTTTGGGCCAACATGACGAGTCTGGCCGAAAAGAGCATGCAATTTACTACCTAAGTAAAAAGTTTACCGACTGTGAAACCAAATATTTACCGCTCGAGAAAACTTGCTGTGCTTTAGTGTGGGATGCTCGCCGACTAAGGCAGTACATGTTGACTCATACCACTTCGTTAATTTCTAGGATGGATCTGATTACTTACATCTTCGAAAAACCTGCCCTTTTCGGACGGATAGCCAGATGGAAAATGATCTTGACTGAGTACGACATTCAATACAAAAATAGAAAAACCATCAAAGGAAGTGTACTAGCAGATCATTTGGCCCATCAAGCTATGGATGATTATCAGTCAATGAACTTCGACTTCCCTGACGAGAATATTATGCTGGTAACCAACTATGCGAAACCTAGACCGTATGACGGACCTGAACAAGGATCCCGATGGACTATGGTATTCGATGGGGCTTCCAACGCCTTAGGTAACAAAATTGGTGCTGTGATCATCTCTCCTAAAGGTTGCCACACTCCTTTCACTGCCAGACTATGCTTCGATTGCACAAATAATATGGCTGAGTATGAAGCATGCATCTTAGGTCTGAAAGCTTCCATTGACTTAATGATCAAGCATTTGGATGTGTTTGGAGATTCCACCTTGGTGATCAGCCAAGTAAAAGGAGATTGGGACACTAAACACCCTAATCTTATCCCTTACAAGGAGTTTGTGCTATCCCTAATTCCTTACTTCGAAGAAATCACGTTCAAGCACTTCCCTAGGGAAGAAAACCAGTTGGCTGACATTTTGGCAACCATGTCTTCAATGTTCAAAGTCAGATGGGATAACGAAGCCCCTATGATTACAATTAAAATATTCGATAAACCTGCACATTGCTATGAGCTTGACACCGATGTATAAAAGCCGTGGTACCATGAGGTAATGAGATACCTTGAAGCACAAGAGTATCTAGGAGGAGCATCCATCAATGACAAAGTTCTTACGAAGATTTGCAACCAAATTCTTCCTAAGTAACGGGATATTGTACAAGCACAACCATAATTCAACTCTACTCCAATGTATAGATAAGAAGGAGGTAGAGGAAATCCTGGAAGACATGCACAATGGCCTTTTTGGTACTCACTCAAGTGGACATACGATGGATAAAAAAATCTTAAGAGCTGGTTACTATTGGTTAACGATGGAGACCGATTGCCATCAACATTCAAGAACTTGTCATAAATGCTAAATCTACGCTGACAAGGTCCATGTACCTCCAATCCCTCTGAATGTCATGACCTCTCCGTGGCCATTTGCGATATGGGGCATTGACATGATCGGAGAAATCAAACCTACTACTTCCAACGGACATCACTTCATTCTTGTCACCATCGATTATTTTACCAAATGGGTCAAAGCTGCCTCATTTCCTCAGTCACCAAGAATGTGGTAGCCAGATTCATCAGTCACAACCTCATCTGTCGTTATGGTATCCCCGAAAGGATCATTGCCGACAATGGGACTAACCTCAACAATGCCATGATCAGGGAGTTGTACACTCAATTTAAGATCAAACATCATAATTCTTCTCCGTATAGACCAAAAATGAATGGCGCAGTCGAAGTAGCCAAAAAAAATATCAAGAAGATTATGCAGAAAATGGTAGTGACCTATAAGGATTGGCATGAGATGTTGCCATTTGCTCTACATGGCTACCGTACTTCAGCTAGAACATCAACTAGGGAAACTCCTTTCTCTCTAGTCTATGGCATGGAAGCTGTTTTGCCAGTGGAAGTTCAAATTACCTTGCTGAGGATTATGATCGAGGCAGGCCTAGGCGAAGACGAGTGGATTCAAACGAGATTGGATCAGCTAAACTTGATCGATGAAAAACGATTAGCTGCTATTTGCCATGGTCAGACATATCAAAAACGGATGATCAAACCTTTCAACAAAAAGGTCAAGCCTCGAGTATATCAGGTTGGTGACCTGGTGATAAAGCACATCATTTTACCACAAGGTGACCCTAGAGGAAAATGGAATCCCACCTACGAATGGCCGTTTGTTGTCAAGAGAGTTTTCTCTGGAGGTGCCATGATACTGACCACCATAGACGGTGAGGATTTCCCGCATCCTATAAACGCGGACATAGTCAAAAAATACTACGCATAAGAGACCCGTTAGGTTGACACGCCTAAGAAAAATAAGGGCATCCCGACAAACCAAAAGGTTTGGGCAAAAATTAGGGATATATGCAAAAGATTATACACCCGGCAAGTTGAAAACCGAAAGGGAGACTTGGGCAAAAAAGGGTATCCCGGTGGACCAAAAAACTGAAAGGGCGGTTCAGGCAAAAATTAAGGATTAAAAGCGTACGACTATGTCCTGTGAAATCAACACGCTCAATGCTATCACCAAGGTCCAAGTTCAAATGGTCCAGGATCAATCCAATCAACTTCGATCAACGACGAGGGACGTTCAAAGACATTGGGGCAATAGTGGAGCTGGAAGACAATGAGATCATTTCACATGGCTATTTGTTTTGATTCTCAATTTTGTTTTACTTTTTTGGCGATTTCCTCTTACTAGGATCTCTCCCTCTATGTACAAAAACGCCTATTCATGGGCAAAATATCAATACAAATACACTTTGAAGTGCAAATTTTTCTGTCTTTGTTTTGAATGCAAATTTGTCCAATGACTAAAATTGAATGAACATATACATATGAACATAATTAAAACTATTTGGCACGTGTGTCCTGCTAAGCAGCAACATCAACAATAGAGCATCAGCGCACATTAGTAGTAAGCATCCCTTTAATGTATATGAAGTAGCCCCACAGAGTTATCTCATCATCATTATCCCCATAGGGATAGCAACAATGAAACCTTTCCCCACCGGAGTTGCCTATAAAGATCTCCTTACATGGGATAATCCCCGGCCAGAGTCTCAACCTCTTGGAAAATTTCTCCAGCTAAGTCAATTTTTACGAAATTGAAGCCTCATGGATCTCTTCCTAAAGGAAATTCACTTCCTCAACATGATCTATTTCCCCAGCTGGGTATATGCTCCCAAATGAGCCCATCATTCCCCAGATGAGCCCACCATTACCCAGATGAGCCCATTATCCCTAACTGAGTATATCTTCCCTAATCGAGGTTTTTATCCCCAACTGAACCCAAATTCACCACTTGAGTCCAAATTGCCCAACTGAGTACATCTTCTCCAACCGAGGCTATTTTCTCCAAACATAATCTATCCTCCCCAGATGAGCCCATCATCCTCGGCTGAGCCCATCACCCCCAATTAGGTGCATCCTCTCCGAGCTGTGTCTTCCTTACCCGGCTGAGTCTGCACTCTCCAGTTTGAATTTCCCTTTCAAATTACTGCAAATCACAGGGCCACAACCCCTAATCCCCAGTAAAGCCTTTCAAAGCCTTTATTATTACCATGAAATGCTATGAAGCCTGGACCCGACCAGATATTAGCACCATTTTCAAGTTATTACTGAAGCCTGGACCCGACGAGATAACAATTTGACTTCTTCAATTACTGAAGCCTGGACCCGACCGGATAACAGTTTGACTTCTTGAATTACTGTAACCTGGACCCGACCAGATAACAGATGATCTCAATTTCAAAATGCTATAAAACCTGGACCCGACCAGATGATAGCCTAACTTTTCAAGTATACATAAGAACCTAAACTCAATTCGACCAAAGTTTAACTTCTTTTCCCCAGTAGAGTTGTCTCTTTATCCCCAACAAATGGCTGAGAAACCTGGACCCGACCAGATATCAGTTCTTATTTCCATCCTTTCAAGAAAGCTGTTGCGAAGCCTGGATCCTACCAGATAGAAATCATCCTCAGAGATTCATTGTGAAACCGGGAAACTGACCAGATAACAACTAAATCCCCAACTAGTTTATTGTGAAGCCTGGACTCGTCCAGATAACAATTAACTTCCTCAAAGAAATCTGCAAAGCCTGGACCCGACCAGATAACAATTTTCAACCAGTTTATTGTGAAGCCTGGACCCGACTAGATAACAATTAACTTCATCAAAGAAATCTGCAAAGCCTGGACCCGACCAGATAATAGTTTTCAACCAGTTTATTGTGAAGCCTGGACCCGACCAGATAACAGTTTTCAACCAGTTTATTGTGAAGCCTGGACCCGACCAGATAACAATTAACTTCATCAAAGAAATCTACAAAGCCTGGACCCGACCATATAACAGTTTTCAAACAGTTTATTGTAAAGACTGGAGCCCGACCAAATGACAATTAACCATGATTCCCGGAAAGACACTATGAAGCCTGGATTCGACCAGATAATAGTACAGCTTTCCAAAAGACAATAAAGCCTGGACCCGACCAGATGACTATTCAATTTCAAGTAGTTACTGTGAATCCTGAATCCGACCAGATAACAATTAATTCATCTTTTCCTCCAGCAAGTCACTGTGAAGCCTAGATCCGACCAGATAACAATTAATTCATCTTTTCCTCCGGTAAGTTACTGTGAAGCCTGGATCCGACCAGATGACAGTTAACCTCCACATCCCCAGAAAGTTGTTGTGAAGCTTGGACCCGACCAGATGACTATTCAATTTCAAGGAATTTTCTGCAAAGCCTGGATCCGACCAGATAACAGTTAATTCATCTCTTCTCCCAGTAAGTCGCCGTCAAACCTGGATCCGACCAGATAGAAATCGACTACTTCATCCTCAGCAACTGTGAAGCCTGGATCCGACCAGATAACAGCTGATATTTGGGTGATGTTCCCTAGCAAAATCATCCCTTTAATAAAATTTTAAGATATGCATATTCTTTATTTCCAACAGGAAATCAAGGATTCAACCTCCGAAGATTTCATAAGTAGTAGTCAGGGATTTATTTTCCCAGACGAAAACACACATTTTACATTCATATATCATAGAATGTACATATCAATGCATTTAGCATGATACCACATCTGGTGAACATCATGCAAGCATCTGCATTTTACTAACCCCTTTTCTCACAGGTAAAACATCAAGTTTAGTATGAATCAACAAGAGATTTGTGCTAATGATTCTTCCAGCGTTTACCGACATTCCTCCAAATGGCATCTATAAGCCCATTCACCATCCATCTTCGAGTGAAAATTTATGGTCACTCTAGTGTTCAATCATATTTCACCTTCAAGTCACGAATGGCGGATCCTCTAATCTAACTCTTCAGGTTCAAGAAGTTTGAACAGGGGCAGCTGTTGCACCCCAAAATTTTCCCTCTCATTTCTCAAGGAATCACCCTGGATCCTCAAATTTTCTCTCATCCAATTCCAAACCTTGAATTATCAATGTTTCTAAGCAAACCATTCACAAGGGCAAAATGGTCATTTGCATACTGAGAAGTCTAACTTTGACTTTGGGATCAAAATCAAATCTCAAAAATCATATTTCATCAAGACATGTTGGAATATGAAGTTTATTTCATCAAGAATTTCAAAAGTCAAACTTTACTTTGGAAAAGTCAAATTCTAAATACTTCGAAATTTTCTAAGTGTTTAAAAAATATGATAATTTCAGAACTTCTGGGTCAGTGTTCATACTCAGTAAATTCTGGATAGTCTCAAGACAAAGTTTGGTCAGAACTTATGGGTCAGTGTTCACAAAGGTTCAATCAGAGTTTGCCAAGGTAAATCAAAGAAGGTTACAAAGCGTGCTATAAGCTTACTGGAAAGTCTGAAGGATACTTCAGAACATGCTGAATCCATAAGCTAAGAGGATCAGAAGATTGGATGCTACGCTGAAGTAGAACTTCTAATCCAGAGTTAAGCAAGGGTGCAGAGTTTCACATGGGAACTCATTTAATGCTCACAACCACCTCTGAATCTTTATCCAAGGGATTTTCCCCACGTGTACCCCTACTGTCTTGGGAAGACAAACTTTTGTGCAAAAGAATGCTAGACACACGCGTCGTTTCCACTTTTCCTTAATTCATGCCGCCAAATCCAGCTGAGGCACTGTTAACCATCCAACTTGATGCATTGAACCCCTACTTGTTTAAGCTTACTTCAAGAGTAATTCAGCATCTAGCATATGATGCTGGCACCGCTGGACATCTCCAAACTACAAAAGCTTTGCCTATAAATAGAACACCATTGGCCACTGAGAAAGGGTCCAGAAAAATTTGTGAATGAGGCGAGAAAATTGAGAAAGAAAGCTTTGAACCACTGCAAAAATTCCAAGAACCCAGGAAACTATAAACACAAAATACCAAAATCTTAGCATTGATTCCTTACATTCAAACTCCATTTTTTCCCTCAAGTGTTCTTGACTAAAACCATCCACGCAGTTGCTGATACACACATTAGAAGCTACCTTAACTTCTGTATTCCCATTGCCATACACTCTCCATTCACTTCCACCTCAAAGAACTCAAAATATCACCCCTTGGCTGTTCCAGAAGTTGCAAACTTCCATCCTGCTGAGCACGTGAAAAAGTTGCTCAGAACATCACCAGAATTCAAGACCAACCTCCAGTTCACAGAATCCTTTCCAGCTGCAAGGTAATTTTTCTTCTGACTCTCATCATACTGATTAAGCATTGTCAGATTTTGCATATTTAGCACAATGTAGATATTCTGATCCTGATGATGTACATATTCTAAAAATTCATGCATCTGCTTGCCTAAGTAGAAGAGATCCCTATTCAGAGTTTCATAAAGAAATTAGGACTCAAAATCAGAATTAGCAAATACATGTTGTTTCTGATTTGTGCTTCTGATATTTCATTAAATTTGTCATAGATATTATGTATGCAACTTCTGTTCTGTTAAGAAATGACTAAGCTGCAGATGCTCTGACTGACATGGAGAGAGGAAAAGTTCTGACAGTTGCGTCAGAACTTTTGAAAACTTCCGAGCTCTTAGAAGATCCAGAACTTCTGAGCTTCCATATTTCTACTAACGTTGTTTCTGTTTGTGCAGCAAGTCAGAGTCAGAACTTCCGACCTCTTCTATTTTCAGCACTTTGCACTGATTATGTTTTTCTTTCTCTTTTATTATTTTGCCATCATATTTTTTATTATTAATCAAAAAGACCAAAAATATTTTATATTTTCCTGATATATTTTCTTTTAACAAAAAAAAGAGAGACATAAAATATTTTCTTAAACAAAAGTTATTTTCCTCTTTAAACAGACAAACATTTTACATTTCCTGTACATTCTTATCTATTTCAATATGGTTGTAATAGTAACCTATAATTTTAACTTGCAACCCCATTCATAAAAATGTACCCCCATCCCCCAAAATATTGTAATAGCGTAGGACTTTACATTTCCGCACTGTTATTACTTTCAATATATGCTAGTAATTAGGGTGTGCATGACAAGATATGAAAATTGACAAATAGATCACCCTAATTAAGACAAATTATGCATGCAATCAAATACACTCACACACTTACACCCCTAGGGTTATTCCACTTGTTTCCTTACGAAAATGGCCATGTTATGCATGTGGGATGTCTTAGCACAAATGAATCGAAAATATAAGATCATATTCCCTCGATGATGCTATCAAAGTTGCCTTTCAAAATGATCTTAGTCCCTACAGAAAAAGTGTTAAGTCATCTCACAACATTGCTATCATGGTCATACGATGACCCAACGCTCGTTCCTTCACATCCAACGATGGGGCTTCTTGCCAAATAAATGGTAAGGTAGCAACATCTAAAGGAGGAGGAAAAGCACATCTAAGACCTTTTGAGTAGGTAGATTACTTTTAGTTACTTGCTCACTCTCAAAATAAGCATCCTTGCTATTTTCAAAAACAATCACATGCACTTTCAAAACAACTTCAAAAACATTTTCCAAACCTTGAAATATTTTCAAAATCTCAACACTTTGTATACATTATTACAAACGGGAATCATTGCAAAGTTTGCCTAAACGATGGCACCTTCTCAAAATACTTTCAAAAAACCACACAAAGCACATTTTCAAACAAAAGCAAGTGATCTAGCAAGTAACTAAGAGTCCATGGAAAACCATGGATGAAAAGGGTGCTAATACCTTCCCTTTTTCATAATCTACCCCCCGAAATCAAGAAAACATCTCTAAAGGTCTTCCCTGTGCTTTTTCACCTTTCCTTATTGGATAAAAGAAAAGTCGATGGCGACTCTTGCTAAACCGCAACATTTGCAAACACAATCGCAAAACCTCAAGTAAGTTCTCCCACCATATCACACATAGCATACACATCATAACATCATGCCACAATATTTCCTTAACCATTTAAAGGATCTCAAGGGTTTGTGATGCAGGTTATGATAAATCAGACATCTAGCAAGGGGATTTATTTTCCTCTAGCCAATGCCGTAAGAAGATCAAACCTCAATGACTTGAGTCAGGGGCTATGATCCACTTGATATGGTGAGCTTGACTCTCATAGAAGGACCTTCAACGATAAGAAGTTATTCAAAGCTACAAATGTCAACTTCTGACATCTTCTTGTTTACCCCGCGAGATCCTTGAAAACATTGCATACATATATCATACATGTCATTGCATAATAGGTACTCCAGTTACAAGCCTCTTATCCTTTCATTGTTTATTTCAGCAAGCAAAGAAATGGCTCTTGAAAAAACAATCAAAGACCTTCAGGCTCAAAATGCTCAGTTCCAACAAATGTTACTAACTCTGATCCAGGGGCAAGAAGACCTGAAAGCTCTGCTCGTCAAAAATAAGGCTAAGAAGGCAAAGAAACCAGTTAGTTTTTTAAGTGTGGGAAGAAGAAGACCAAATAACCGAGCTCTAGAATTTGCCACCCCATCAAAGGGAGGGGATAATCAAGAGGAAGAAGGCGAGGAATCAGATGAAGGAGACAAAAATCCAATGTTTGAAGAAGATGAACCTGACTACTCTGAGGAGAAATATCCTCCCGCTGAAGATAAATACAAACAGATGGAGGATCGGCTCAATGCCATGGAGATCCAAAAGGTTTCTGGTCTGGATTTTGAAGAGTTAGGGCTGGTTCCTAAAGTGGTCATCCAACCAAAACTCAAGGCCCCCTTGTTTGCTAAATATGATCGCATCTGCTGCCCTAAGTTGCACTTAAGGTCCTATGTCAAGAAGATCCAGCCTCACACTGCTGACCGGAAGTTATGGGTCCATTTCTTCCAAGAAAGTTTGGCTGGCACTCAACTGGATTTGTTCTATCAACTAGAAGGAATTGACATCCATACCTGGGAAGACTTGGCTATTGCTTTCTACAAGCAGTACCAATACAACGGTGACCTGGTACCAACTCGAATGCAACTGCAGAATATGTCCATGAGCTCAAAAGAAGGAGTCAAGGAATATGTGCAAAAATGGAGGGATCTAGCTAGCAGGGTACAACCCCCTCTGAATGATTGTGAAATGGTATACATGTTCATGGGAACTCTCACAGGCCCATTCTTCAATCTGTTGATTGGGAGTTCCTCATCCGAGTTCACAGAGATGGTTCTGACTGGAGAAAGGATCAGAAATGGTATCAAGAGTGGGAAGATTCCAATGGCGGCATCCTCTAATGCTGAGAGGAATCCATCTTGTGGTAGAAAAGAAACTAATGCTATCTATAGTTAAAGGCTCCATAATACAAATAACAACCATCAGTCAGTGGGAGCAGTGTTAATGTCTGATCCTACACCCGTTTAACATCAACGGGGCAATAGGCATAGGATAAAATATAAAGAGAGGTAGTACACTGATATTAATATGCCTTTGTCCCAAGCATTACAACAATTGCTAAAAGCAAAGTTGATTACACTAAAGGATCCTCCTCAAAAGCCTGATACCTCTTCTCTTAAGTACAACCCTAATGTAAAATGTGCTTACCATTCTTATAGCCCTGGGCAGGAGACCGACATCTGTTGGACTTTGAAGAACAAGATCTAGGATTTGATCAACAACAAGGAGATCGAATTTGACTCTCCTAAGTCTCCCAACGTGATCATTTCTCCCATGCCAAATCATGGCTAGGATTGAGAGAATTTTTGTTCATTTAAATTCTCAAGTTGTATTTTCTTTGTTTGTTCAAACAATTATTGTCATGTCAATCTTTGGATATTCACATTAATACATTGCATGTGTTTGTCTTGAATTATTTCATTCATATTCATTATATTCAAACTGTGTTTTTATTTCCTTTTTGTGATATTCAAACTCCTGGTTAAAAAGCTCTAAGCCTTTAGAGGGAGGATGGCTAGAACGATACCACAATCTCTACAGTATGCTTTTGAACAGACCCCGGTGACGATGTACAAGTGTTGTTTCAAATCCTAAATAGTGGAGTTATAAGGAAGATAATCCATAGTCAACCCTTTTGATCTTAAGAAGTAGGCGTTTTCTTTTCACACAAATTAAAACCCTTAATCATAACCTGGGGAAGGGTAGTTTCTCATTCAATTCAGACGCGCATTCAGTCGCAATATTCCCCTTTGTACACAATGAATGGAATTGAAGACGTCCTTCCAAATCAAAAGACGGTGATGGTTCCGCATAATCATTAAGACAAGCAGTCATTAAATCTCAAAATAAAAGCCCGCTAAGTCAAAACCTATGAAGGAGACTTAAGAAAAACTGGGGCATCCCACTGATTGTAATCATAAAAAGAAACATTTCAGGCAAAAGAAGGAATAACAAAATCAAAAAATAAATAGGTCCTACAAATACTCAACAGAAAGAAGATTACAAAAATGTCTGCCTCTTCAAAATAAACTTTCAGTATCCGAACCATCACCAGAACATCAAGGACAAGATGCCAAACTCAACTGGGATCTGAACGCACAATTAACTGAGCATAGGACTGAAGAACATCACGAAGAGCGGGTGGATACAGATAAAATTTGAGCCTTTATCCTTTGTTTCTTAAACCGTGAACTAGGCCACGCTATAACCCTTGAAAGTCCTAATTGAAGCATAGGTTAGTTCGGAAGCATACTGTTACAAAAGGTATCCTGACTCCTGTAGGACTAGCTATAAATCCTGAGTTGATATCACTCTCTTGCAAAATTTGTGTTACTAAAAAAATGAATTTTCAAACTTCAAGACAGAAATAAGCTTTGCATTCTTAAAATACCATTGTTTGCATATGACTATTTGTTCAACAGCAGAGAAATTCATATGACGAATATCTAGTGAACAAAAACCTTCTCAATGAAGAGGATTACCTCAAGTGGAAAAACACTTCCAACCAAGGGGCACAACATGATCATTGTCCGTCATCTGGGGTAGTCAAGTCAAGATTCAAGGAATCTCTCAAAAATGTCAAACGACCAGGGGCAGATCTCCATCTGAATCACATGGGGCATTGGGAATTGAATTCCAGCAATGAATCCTCTACGATCAAACAAACATCTTCTGGCAGTGTGGCAACAGTTACTACTATGGATAGTGACAATTCTCCGTACTCGGTGAACGTGGGCATAGGCGAAAAATACTACGCATGAACAAATACCCGCTAGGTTGAATGGCCTAGGAAAAAATAAGGGTATCCCGACAAACAAAAAGGGTTCGGGCAAAAATTAGGGATAAAAACAAAAAAATTTGTACACCCGGCAAGTCGAAAACCTGAAAAGGCGGCTTGGGCAAAAAAGGGTATCCCGGTGGATTGAAAATCTGAAAAGACAGTCCAGGAAAAAGTTAGGGATTAAAGCGTACGAATACGTCCCGTCATCTTGTCATTTGTCTAAACAGTAGAAGGTTTACTACCCTGATCTGCATTCTCCAAGGACTCCAAGAGTTAGGATAATAGTCAAAATTCCCGATTGATATTATCAACAACAGGTATCGAGACAGGGGAATTCTACTACAAGGTCACTGCCATGTTCTTAGCATGCAGCCTATTGATGCCAGGTGTTCTCATACCCTCGGCAGAGAAAATTCTCCAAATTACTGCTCCGACGTCAGGTTTCCCTTAGTTAAGTCATCAAACCTTTCAGGATTCCCCTATAGGACTTCACAAAATCCTCAGGCGGGACACAAATCTTTCCTTCCCCAATAGAGTTTATTTCTCTAGCTGCGGAAGTTCATCCCCCAGCGAAATTTGTTCTCCAGATTGGTGAAGTCTTACAATAGAACTCTTCCCCACGGTGAAGTCATTCTCAAACAGAATTCGAAGATCCTCGACAGTGAAAGGGAATCACTAATAAAACTATCTCCATTCATTATCCCTAGCAGAAATTGAAGAATCACTTTCTTCACTCACCAACATCAGTCCACGATTCAGCTTCCCAGTACTCTCGAACAACAATCATGGATTCATTTTCCCTAGTTCAACAATACAACAATGGAATGACTGACACGTTCGTACATTAAATTCATACATCATTTTACAGATGTCATAACATACGCAGTACAAATGCATACATTACAATCTCATTTATTTTGAGAGCATCATTTACACTTCATGCATCATGACTTTGCATCCAGATAACCCTGTATCTTTTAAGGTAAAAGTATTTAAACAGACAAATATCATCAACTACTTACATGACCAGACAAATTTCTAGTACTCTGTTGAGGTAGAAATCATCCAAGATTCATTCATTATCTGTTGAGGTAGCAATCGTCAGAGATTCCTTTACTATCTGTTGAGGTAGCAATCGTCTAAGATTCCTTCATTATCTGTTGAGGTAGCAATCGTCAAAGATTCCTTCACTATCTGTTGAGGTAGAAATCGTCGAAGATTCCTTTATTATCTATTGAGGTAGCAATCGTCAAAGATTCCTTCATTATCTGTTGAGGTAGCAATCGTCAAAGATTCCTTCACTATCTATTGAGGTAGCAATCGTCCAAGATTCCTTAATTATTTATTGAGGTAGAAATCGTCAGAGATTCCTTTATTTTCTGTTGAGGTAGCAATCGTCAGAGATTCCTTCATTATCCGTTGGGGTAGCAATCGTCAAAGATTCCTTCATTATCTGTTGAGGTAGAAATCGTCAAAGATTACTTAACTATCTATTAAGGTAGCAATCGTCCAAGATTCCTTCATTATATGTTGAGGTAGAAATCATCAGAGATTCCTTCACCATCTGTTAAGGTGAAAATCGTCCAAGATTACTTCACTATCTGTTGAGGTAGTAATCGTCAAAGATTCCTTCAGTATCTGTTGAGGTAGCAATCGTCAAAGATTCCTTCACTATCTGTTGAGGTAGAAATCGTCAAAGATTACTTCAATATCTGTTGAGGTAGAAATTGTCAAAGATTCCTTCAGTATCTGTTGAGGTAGCAATCTTCAAAGATTCCTTCACTATATGTTGAGGTAGAAATCGTCAAAGATTCCTTCACTATCTGTTGAGGTAGCAATCATCAAAGATTCCTTTATTATCTGTTGAGGTAGAAATCATCAAAGATTCCTTCATTATCTGTTGAGGTAGAAATCGTCAAAGATTCCTTCATTATCTATTGAGGTAGAAATCGTCAAAGATTTCTTCATTGTAACCTTCCAGAGACAGTCCAACACAGGCTCATCCTGAAACAGCCCTACGCAGGCTCTTCCTAATACATTTTCAGTCAAGATATAACTCTTAAGTAGAGCCATGGATAACTGAAGTTCCTAGACTCTATTCTCCACAAAGTTTTCCTCAAACAGGAAAACAACAGAAATCAACATCCCCCAGTAGACTCCTCCCCAGACAGCGGGAACAGTTACCACCAAAGGGACCATGTGTGAAATCAGCATCTACTTTGGATGGCATCTTTAAGCCCATCTCCGAGGGCTCTCTGTCATCTTATCAAAATTGTATCTGTAAGCCCATTCCCGCCATTATCAACAATCAACCAACACATCATCGAGTGCAAATTTATAGGCACTCTAGTGTTCAATCATCTTCCACCTTTTGATCACGAAAGGCAAACCAGCCAATCTACATTCTCAGGTTTAAGAAGATTGAACAGGGGCAACTGTTGTACCCCAAAATTTTCCCTCCCATGTTTTCCAAGGTCTCCCCCTACATGGTTGGTCACAAACCCTTGCCTAAAGGAAAGGAAAATTTTTGAGTGGTGTTTTTAAGGAGCTTTTCGATTGGCATGGAAAATGCTTCGATTGGCATTATGTCTAAGCCCTTCGATTAGGCATGGGTACACGGCCTTTCAATTGGCCTCATGACAAGCCTTTCGATTGGACTCATGATAAGCCTTTCGATTGGCATGGTGTCAAGGCATTTGATTGGCATTCTGAAAGACCCTTTCATTTGGCACCCTGGGCCAGACCTTTTGATTGACATGGCAAGGAATCCTTCGATTTAGCATGTCAAACCAGGAAGCTTCGATTGGAATTTTAACAGGTACTCTTCGATTGGCATTGTGGCCAAGCCTTTCGATTGGACTTGTAACAAGATCCTTCGATTGGTATTTCAACAAGGCGTTTGATTGGTATAGACAAAGGCCCTTTGATTGGCATTCCAAAAGGGCCATTAGAAGAAGCTTTCAAAGGATCCATTCGAAAGGGAGCATTCGAAGGAGGTCATAAGCCCATTCGAAAGGTGGCATTTGAAGGAGGCCATCAGCCCATTCGAAAGAGGGCATTCAAAGGCCAGTTACATATCATTAGAAATTCAATTTAAAAAATGAAACAAGATCCCATGTGTTTGGCCAAAGTTACAAATTCCTATTCATGGCTTTCATACACAATCAAGGCTGTTTAAACCTTTTCCTTCTTGTCCCATCTACCCCCTCTATATAAAGAGATCACCAGTGTTGCAAAAAGGGGGGAGAACAAAAAAAAACATTGGAGAGAGGAAGCCCACAAAATCCATCAAAGTTTGCCATAATTTTCCAAGCAAAGTCACCCTTCAGCAAAAATAGCCAAGCCCAAAAGCCCCAGACCCAAGGTGCCTACAACCAGGAAGCGCACAAATAGAAGGTCCAATCTATTGGTAAGAGAGGGTAAATTATCCAACCTTGTATTTGCATAACACATCATTACTTGTTGTTACCTTCGATTTTCCATCCTAGACAGGATCAAAGGGCCTGAGTTTGGCACCCAGGTCATGTTCTTTGTTTGCTAACATTTGATGCAGACATAGCCTGAAAAGACCCAGTAAGCGCAAGATCGAAGGACCTGGGTTTTGATACCCAGGTCCTGCATTTTATTTTGCTAACATACTTTTGCAGGTATAGCATCCCAGATTGAAGGAGACATCTTCTCTGGATCGAAGCCATGGCTTCTCAATCGAAGAAGACATCTCCTGCCTGGATCGAAGGGTATTCCCTTTCCCCAGGATCGAAGAGAAATACCCTTCCCGGGATCGAAGGGTAGTCATGCCTACTCCTTAGCCCAATCGAAAGAAAGGATTTTCTTCTAAATCGAAAAGGCCTTAATTCTCCTTGGATCAAAGCCCCCCTTTCCCTACAATCGAAGGGTCCCCAATTTGTATTTTTTACTTTTTCGTTCATTTCTCTATTGATTTCTTTTATTTTAACATTAAAATCAAAATCATAAAAAATATTTAGGCTAGTTGTTTTTCTAATTAAATTAATTTTGTAAATAAATAAATTAATTATTTTAACATCCTTTTTCTTAAAATTAAAATTAAATAGACTTAGGTCTTATTTTCTTTTATACCAAAAACAACAAAAAGATTTTCTTTTACTTTGCGCGCGTTTATTTAATTTCGTGTTTTTTACTATTATTGTATCTGTTTACTGGGTGTAATAGTTAAAATTAGGATATTTACTACTTTATCCCCCATTATCCTTGTATAATGAAATCCCCTCCCCGAAGCATTGTAATAGCGTAGGACCTCTATTTTCTGCATCTTTTTACTGCTTTTCATATCAACTGCTAGTAATTAGGCTTGTATGATAAGACTAATAATTAAACGCTAGCAAACTTAACAAAAAGACACAAAAAAACTGAAACACAACACACTTGCACATATACACCTCTAAGGTACGCCCACTTTGGTTGCCTTTAAAAAACAGTCATGAGGAAGGAATGTTTTAGCAAAGACCCGTAAAATCAAAAGATCATAGTCCCTCGATGACCCTACAGTTTCCTTCTCGGTAAATGATCTAGTCCCTAAAACAGAATTGCTAAAGCATCTCCATAAATGCCTTCGTGACTGTAACGTCCCTTCGAATGTCCCTCAACATCCAACGATAAGGCTACCTACTCACTAATAGTAGGATAGCATTGTCTAAAGGATAAGGAGGAAAAGAACAACCTTTTCGAGTAACAAAGTAGATAGCTGTTAGAAGTTTGCTAAACCATTTTTTCACTTACACATAAAAACTACTTTTCAAAAGACATTTTTCAAACACTTTGTATACATTCTCTACTATCCCGTGAAACACTACAAAGTTCTCCGTACTAAGGCGTTTTCAAAACATTTTCAAGCACAAAAGCATCTTGAAAATGAGCAAACCTCTAAGATCCCGTGGAAAACTACGAATGGAAAGGGTGCTAATACCTTCTCTTTCCATAATCTACACCCTCTTACTTAGAAACATCTCGAAAAGGTCTTTTTCTGTTCTTTTTACCGCATATTTGTGAACAAAAAACGCAAAACCAGTATATAACAGTCGATTCTGCCACCGTGTAACAGGAATGAAATCCTTTGCACGCAAGTTATCGAGTTCTTCACCGGAAGTCGGGTAAATCCATTCATGAAAGTCGCAGTCATCCTCAGAGTTTTCATTAGCATTCACTTCATGATTACCAATGTGAAGAGGTGTTTTTCCTATGCGAGCACGTCTGACCTCCGTTTGAGCTTTGGCAGTGAAACCTAGCCCAAACTTGTTTTCATTGAAAGGAATGTCGGGGAGTTATCCCTAAATAGTACAACTTCCATCTTCAACCAGAGTGCGAGCATCTTTGAATGACACCATCCTTGGCACAACTTCATTAGTTTTTGGAGTATCAGAAGAGATTTTGGTGGCGGCAACCATAGGAGGAACCACTTCGAAGGCTTGTCAAGGAGTCTCTATAAACTCACCATCCATCTCCACATATTTGAAGGAATTGAGGTGGCTTACCATGAATTCTTCTTCACCACAGAAAATGACGATCTTCCCCTTGACTGGGTACTTCAACTTTTGGTGAAGGGTGGATGTCACTGCCCCTGCCCCATGTATCCAAGGGCTCCCAAGTAAACAAGATTAGGCGGGACGTATATCCATCACATATAAGGTAGAATTGAAAACTTGTGAACCAATTTTAATGAGGAGATCCACTTCTCCATGCACCATCCTTTAGGACCCATCAAAAGCCCTCATAACTATATCACTTGGTTTTAACACCAGACCTTTGCAATCTAACCGGTCCAAGGCACCTTTGGGTAGAACATTTAAAGAGGAACCATTATCAACCAGGACATGGGCTAGGGTAGTTCCTTTGCATTCAATAGAGACATGTAAGGCCTTGTTATGATTTCTTCCAACAGGAGTTAAGTCAATATCGGAGAACCCCAACCCATTGTCGGCAATCAAACTTGCCACACAATTTTCGAACTGGTCAACTGTGGTATCTTGAGGAACATGAGCTTTCTTCAAAAATTTGATTAAAGCTTGGGCATGAGCATCAAAACAAAGCAACAAAGACAACATAGAGATTTTGGAAGGGGTTTGCCTCAATTTCTCTACTATCTTGAAATCACTCTGTTTTATAATCTTCAAGATTTCCTCCATTTCTTGAGTGGAAGGTTCCTCAGCAGCAATGTCTTTGGCATGTACCTCTATCCCAACAGGCTCAATTACTTTCTCTTTACCCCTAGTGTCAGTACTAGGCTTATCAATGGTAATGAGGATAAGTGTTGTCGTAGTAGTTGGAGGTTAAAAGTTAGGAGAGAAAACCCTCCCCGTTCTCATTACCTTGCTAGAGCCAACAATATTTGCAACATCACCAGTCTTGTCTTCATTGATCCAGGAATCTTGCTTAATTCCATGATAGTAAACCTCAACATGGTAACTCCAAGGGACTGCTTTGTCGGAGGAGTAAGGAATTGGCCCAGGAGCCGTAATTATCGAGGGAGTAATCGTCGGTTCATTGGAAATCCTAATAGGACCCTTTGAAGAGATCCTAAGAGTCTTGGTTGAAATTGTTATGATAGAAATGTCTTCAGCTTTATCGGTCAAACTTTTGATGGTCAGAGTTCTTTCAAACATGACCTTATAACCTTCTATCAGGTGTTGAACACCTTCTTTCAGCCATTTACATCCGTTCACTTGTTCGGCACAACAATTACAGTCTTTCAAACAACCATGGAAAACCCCAGCTCTCAGCAGATTCTCTTTAACAACGGTCAGTGGAGTACTCAAATCTTCAACGGAAGAAATAAAAACAGTGTCTTCAATTGCATTGACACCTTTTCCATGATTTGGCATTGGTGCACTTATAACATTCGGACTTATAGGTGGATCAAACTCAATAGTTTTGTTGTCAATAAGATCTTGAATCTTGTTTTTTAGAGCCTAACATTGACAAGTTTCATGCCCAGGGCTGTTGGAATGATATGCTCATTTAGAATTAGGATTGTACTTCAGTGATGAAACATTGGGATTTAATGGTGGATCACGCAATGTTACCAAGTTGGCCTTCATTAGGTGTTGCAAGGCTTGGGAAAATGACATGTTAATCCTCGTGAATTGTCTTCTTGGAACCTCATACCTTTGATGGTTGGCTTGTTGTGGTTGTCTTTGAGTAACAACATCAACAGATTGGCGAGGGTCTTTTTTGACATGGCTTCTTGAACCATATACGACATCAGTTTCCTTTTTCCAGTAAATAGATTCTTCACAAGGTTTGACGTAGAGGCATAAGCCATGGGAATTTTGCAACTTTTGATACCACTCTCGACCCTCTCACCAGTCAGGATTAACTCTGAAACCAGATGATGAGCTCCCAATTAACAAGTGAAAAATGGGCCAGTTAAATTTCCCATGAACATGTCCACTAGCTCCCTATCAGTCAGTGGTGGTTAAACTCTACCAGCAAGGTCCCTTCATTTCTACGCGTACTCTATAAAACCTTCATTGGACCCCATTGTCATTCCTTAAAGTTTAACTCTAGTCATGCCAAATCAGTGTTGTATTGATATTGACGGTAGAAAGTGGTGGCCAGATCTTCTCGGGTATGAATTTTGAAACCCTCCAACTGGTAAAACCATTCTAGATGAGTCCCAAACAGACTCTTTTGAAAGAAGTTTACCCGAAGTTTCTTGTCAGTGGTATACGATTTTATTTTGCGAACATATGACCTCAGGTGAAGCTTTGGGCATGAAACTCCGTCATACTTAGCAAAGATTGGAATTTTGAACTTGTGTGGGATAACAAACCCAGGTACCAAGCCTAAATCACAAAAATCTAAGCCATGTATGACTTGAATTTCCACAACTTTCAACCTATCTTACAGTTGCTTGTACTTATCCTCAGCCGGTGGATACTGTTCATCAAAGTAGTCTTCGTCCTCATACGCTTGATCATTTGCACCCCCAACACGGGTTCTCCTTGCGTCTACATCCTGGTTCTCGTCTTCCTTGAATGACTCTTCAATCACTTTCACTTGACGGATGGGGCATTTAAACCTTTTTCCCATGTTGATCTGTGCCCTCTTCTTGGTCTTATTTTTGGCCACCAGAAGTGACATCAACTATTGTTGTTTCTTGGCCAAGGTGAGCAAGGTTTCTTGAAATTGAGACTTCTGCTTCTGCAAGTCTTTCACGGTGTTCTCGATATCCATCTTACTGAAATAAACAATAGAAAGATGAGGAAACTTGTGTCTGAAAACCTTCTTATGTTATGATGCATGAAATGCGTATGCAAATGATTTCAAGGACTTTTAATATTTAAATTTGTTTAGACAAAGAGGGAACAAACATTAATTGCATTAATAAGTTCAAACGGTTACAAGATACCTCTTGGGCTTACAATGGAAGAAACAAATATAATACAAAATAAACTCCTAAAAAAACTCAAGCTTCCCATGAGCGCATCCTCTTCGGTGCAATGTAGGCATTCAAATTCCGCTCCTCATGAAGTTGTCTTGTGAGTTCCAAAACCTTCTTCTTGCTTGCGTAGAACTGGGTTTCAAAGGTGTCTCGCTCCCCTTTGAGTTGAATCCTAGATCTTTGCAACTCCTCGAGAGTAGTCGGCATGTCAGAATGGAGAATAGTATAGGGAACATCTCCTCCGGAAATAGGCTCCATGATGATATGTAGGATGTCTTCATATGGCATCACGAGGTTTTGAGTGTGAGCACGCACCCACTTGAGATAAGGCTCCAAAGGAATGAAGTTCTTATGCCCCAAATTTTTTCTATCAACTTTGTTCACCATGCTCCAAGCTCGTATGAATCTCCGACGATAACCTTGGACATTCTTCTCATAGTAAAATACAATTCCTTGGACAAGTGCATCATGAGGACCATCCCTCCTAGCATGCTCAAACTATCGCAAAGCCAAACAAGGATTATATGTGATACCACCCATAATGCCCAGGAGAGGAACATTTAGGAATTCCCCATAACAGTCAACAATGATAACATCCTCTAAAGATTGAGAACACCAATGAATATCCGAATGCGTGAGCGACATCAACCTATTAGACCATCTCATGCCTTGCTCATTCTTCAAAACAGATCGAGGTAGGTGCGAATAAACCACCTAGCCAACAAAGGAGTGAAACACATAAGAATTCCCATTCTCTTTATGGTGCGAGTATGAAGAGAGTGCAAAATGTCTCCAAGCAAGTTAGGCACCTGGTTACGAGATAGAAAAACGTTGACCGCATTCACATATTTGAGTTGGTCCGGGTTAGGAAATAGTACCATCCCATAGATTAGAAGAGCCAACACTTCTTAAAAAGCTTGCAAATCTAGATCCTCCCAAAATTGTTGAGCCTTCTCAAACAAAAACCTGGCTAGAAACCTTTTAACACCACTTCCTGTTTCCCAATTTTCCACAATGTCAGACCGTTGCAAATGTAAAGCTCGAGCAATATCCTCAGGTCTTAGTTCTCTCTCAATACCGATGAATGGTAATTGATCAAGAATAGGCACCCCTAAGAGTTGAGGAAATTCTTCCATGGTAGGCACTAGTTGGTAATCAGGAAATGTAAAGCAATGGTGCTTATGATTAAAGAATTGGAAAAGCACATGTACCATATCCTCTTCAAAGTTTGAGGTAACCAAGTTGATGAGACAATCATACTTCTTGGTGAATGGAGAATCACTGGGAACCCTTGATGCTAATTCCTTGAGTTGGGGAGGCACCCTCACAAGGTTGATTCAGATGGTGTTTCTTCACGTGGAAGCCATGTCCTACAAAACAGCACAAAGATAAATCTCAAAGTCCTTGAAATGGTTAGTGCAAATACAATGGTATGATGTCATGATGTTATGCACAAGTAAGCACATACACAAAAAAGACAAGTCCTTAGGTTTAGGCTCGCATGAGGTTCACAGGTAAGTACCCTCTTGATGTTTAGTTGGATTAACCTGTCCTAGAAAGTAATCGGGTTCTAGGGGATCTCAATATCATTGATCTTTCTTCATTGGACATTGTTTCAGCACAAGCCTCTGTTTTGGCGACCGAAATATCCCAAAAGCCCGATCTTAATGAGCGTAGTATTGAGTATCAACCAACTTTGGACTGCACCAAAGCCGGATACCTTACTACTTCCTAATGTCCAAGTTGTTCAATTAAAGGTTCTAAGGTTCGTTAGTGCTTCATGACACCACCCAACGGCCCTGTATTCTCCTTAATTCTCCATAAGGGATACCGGTACCCATAAATGTGTCACACTAACATATCTATTGTCTCAACCATATCAGTCTATGCCGTACAGTCTCCATAATTTTTGCTATTTACCTGATGTTCCTAAATCCAGGTAGAGGATCAATACAAACCCAAACAAGGACCCATAAGTGTAAAACAAACAAGTAAAACAACGAAATCATTTTAAAGGTGATCTAATCTCTAAGGTAACCCCACTTTTAAGTATTTTCCCCAGCAAAGTCACCAGTTCTGTAATACGGTGGGAGAACTGACTTGGGTGTTTTGCGTTTTTATCGCAATTGTTGCAGATAGAAAGAGTCGCCAGCGAGTTTTCTTTTATCCAATAAAGTAAAGGGTGAAAAGATCAAGAAAGACCTTTCGAGAATTTTCTTGAGTTCGGGGGGTAGGTTATAAAAAGGGAAGGTGTTAGCACCCTTTCATCTGTAGTTATCTACAGGCTCTTAGTTGCTAGCTCACTTTTGAAATAATTTGTTTGAAATCTGTTTGTGATGAGTTTTGAAAGTATTCTTGAAAATTTCCTTCGTTTAGGAGAACTTTGTAATGATTCTCGTCTCTATAAGAATGTATACAAAGTGTTGACTTTTGAAAATATTTCGTTTTTGAAAGTGTTGGTGTGTTTGAAAGATGTTATT
This sequence comes from Vicia faba, assembly GCA_948472305.1. NCBI lineage: Eukaryota > Viridiplantae > Streptophyta > Magnoliopsida > Fabales > Fabaceae > Vicia > Vicia faba. Next base: position 249,760,317 of record OX451736.1, on the reverse strand, counting down.
TTGAAAATGTTGTGAGCAAGAAACTATGAACATTTTACCTACTCAAAAGGTATTTGTTCTTTTCCCCCTCCTTTAGATATTTCTATCTTATCATTGATTTGGTAAGAAGCCCTATCATTGGATGTGAAGTGACAGGCGCAAGTCAATCGTACAGTCATAGAAAGCAACATGTAAGATGCTTTACCAATCTTCGTAAGGGACTAGATCGTTTACCGAAGGCAACATCAAAGGGTCATCGAGAGACTACGATCTTTTTAATCGAGGGTCTTTGCTAAAGTGTCCGAGATACGAGGGATATGACTATATTTTTTCGAAGGCAACAAGCGATGTTACCCTAGAGGTGCGCGTGTGAAAAGTGTGTTTGATTCAAGTTAATTTGTCTTTGATTAGAGTTATCAAGCAGTTGATTTTAAATTTTTCCATACACGCCTAATTACTATACAATATAAAAGAAAACAGTAAATTGTGAAAATTAAACTCTACGCTATTACAGAGCTTTCGGGGATGGGGGATACAAATTTACAAATGGGGATGGATCGAATCAAAAATGCGATTAAAAGTCTTAAATAAACAAGAAATACAACCCAATCGAATTAGAAATGAACAATTAATTAAACTAAAGAAAACTATTAAATGAGATTAATTGGAGAAATAATCGAAATAGTATTTGGTACTCTTGTTTGTGAGAGAATTTGAAAAAAAATAAGAACCTATTTTATTTAAGTAAAAGACAATAATTGGTTAAAAGAAATTAAATTATATGTACGTTTTTTTTTTGGTATTTGTTTGTGATAAAAAATCTATTCTATTATTTTCTTTGAAAATTTGTTTATCATGAAGAATTTAGACAATTTAAAAGAAAGTTAACTAAATGAAAAAAAAATTAATTAGTTAAAATTATTCATAAAATCCCTAACTAACCTAATTAAGAAAATTAAATTAAATCTAACTAAATTTTTTTCTAAAGTTATTAAAATAAATCTAAGCTAAACTAAAATCCTAAAATTATTAAATTAAAACTAAATTAAAATTTTAAAGTTGTCAAGATACTTATAGACTAACTAAGAATTACCAAAATAATATTCTAAACCTAATAAATTAATTCTAAATTTAAGCTAATCAATAAAATTATCTGATTAAAGCTATATATTTATCTCCTATAAAATAACTAACCTAAACTAAATATAATTTTAAAAAACTAATAAAATTAAACTAAATAGTATGGGGAGTGGGATTTTAATTTCAGAATTGGGCTTGACATTGGGAAAGAGAGCTGGCCCAAATGAGTTATTATTTGTTTGCTGAAAAAAACAAATGGGTGTGGAAAAGAATTGGGTTAGGCCCAAGTGTGTGTGTAAAAAAATGATAGAAAACTTTTTAAAAAAAATCTGGGCCATAAATGGACCGGGTCGAGTCATATCCGGGTCCAGCCCTTTTTTCAAACAAGACAAACTCGGGTTGAAGTAACCCTAGTTCATTACCAGCGCCTCTCTTCACTACTTCATCATTTTTTCTCTCAACTTTTCTTTGCTCTCATCTCTCTCAATCTACCATTAACTTCCAGTAAAACCAACTAAAATCCTATGAATCTAAACGCGAATATGAAAACCATGGATATGGATAAAGCAGGAAGTACCAATCAACTCAATAAAATTGATAATCGATAAAAGGTGATGGTTAGAAATTCAGCGGGTTTACCTGCTGAACGGAGGAGTGCTCCAGAATTCTTTGCACAGTAGGTAGAGGCAACTTTGAACAAATTCACCAATACCGTGCAAGTGAGAGTTCAAGTATGCTTATTATTTTCCCCAACCTTATTGTAGATTTAGAATTAGGGTTCTTTGAGTCTCTGTTTGAAAACTGCGGTAGTGTCCAAAATCCTCTTTCTACAATCTTCTACCTTTAAGAGTATTATTAGTTTGTTATTGTTGCATTTTTTGCTGTTGTTGTTGTAGAGATTGCGACTCTAAGTTATGGCATTTGCGGTTTTCTGCTACTGAATTAAGGGTGAGAAGGTGGCTGCGGTTTGTGGTTACAGTGACTTCACGTTTTTTTTCTTTGGCAGGGAAGTTGATTTTTCTATAAAATTTTATCTCTTTCTCTCTTAAGTTTCTAAAGGGTTATGTGAGGGAAAATAATGATAATAGTTAGGGTTTGTATCTTTGTGCAACTTTCTGTATTTTGTGAACAATGGGTTTTTTATCGCTTGTTGTGATTTTGGATCTTTTTCTGTATATATATTTCTGAAGGGTTTGGTGTTTGGGAAGATGATGAAGATTGTCTAGGGTTTGTGTAAAAACCGTCTCCTGGTCTTGTGTTACTGTTCTTATTTTTATATTGAATGAGAATGAGAAAATGGGGGAAAATGTGAGAAGTTAGAACAATTGGGATATGCTGTTTTTATAACTTTTGGATGCAACTTTTGTATTGCTTATTTTGATGTAATTTCTGGATGTTTATGGTCTGCTTTGATGCAGATTTTCTTTTACTGATAATGTGCAGCTTTAGGGGCTGTTATTTTGTTATTTTGTGACAGGTTTGTAGTACAAGACAACAATGGACAACAAGGCTGTTTTTGGGACTGGTTTTGTACAGTCTTGGACAATTTCTGTTTTTGACAGAATTTATAGTTTGCTATAACTTTGTGATTTTCTTTATACACCTATTTCCTTTTATGAACCAAGGTTCACCTTTGTGATTTGCAATTGAAAAAGAATGGCCTATGATTTGAATTTTAATTTGTAAATGTATGAGGCCTTTGTTGGACTGGACTGAGCTGCTGTAACTCTATGATCTTCTTGCTTTTTACACTTTTTTCTTTTTGTGAACCAAAATCCATTTTTGCGATTTGCAATTAGAACACGGCCTATGATTGAATTGTGATTTTGCTATGAGGTTGTGTTGCTTGAATATGATTAAGACGCCTTTTTTTCTTCTGATTCCCAACGCAAACCCTAATGATGAATCTTTAGAAATTTCTTGTTTATGTTCAAAGTTATACTTCTTGATTTCTTGCTAACATATTCTTCTTTCTTGTTTCATGAGAAAATGATGAATTAAAGATGGCGAGGAAAGGTAGAAGAAGAGCATAACAAATGAAGCATAAAGGATTTTAGATGCAAGTTAGCATATGCTTAGGGAGAATTTTAGGTTTCCATGTACAACAAAAAAGAACTTGTGTAACTTTCTTATAATTTATAATTTGAAACTTGGAAAAAAACATGAATTGGATTTGTATGTTTGTAAACTTGAATGATGAATTTATTCAAAGCTTTAGAATTGAAATCCATGTAGCTTTTCTTCTTGAAGCTTGAATAAATATTAATGAAATTGAATGGTAGTGAACTTTGAAAGTGGACTTTCGAATGATGAATGGATAATGATACATGCCTTGAAACTTTTAATGCTCTTGAATTTTCTTGAATTAACTTTGATGAACTTGTATCTTGAAGTTGCAATAGTTAAAAATAAGTGTGAAATTGTATTATAACCTTGAAACAATGCTTTGCACTCTTGAATTAACTATGATATATGCCTCAAAATTAACCACATAGATGAACTTTGAACTTGAAAATTGACACTTGAATCATGATTAACTTGAAAACCTAGAATAAGGATAAATGTATTTGAAACCTTGAATCAATTTGAACCTAATGAAATTTCTCGAGTGAATCTCCGAATCAACTCCAACGAGACTCTAATTCAACTCTTTAATTCATGGTATCTTGCAATACAAACCAATGATAGAACAATGGTGCCTTAAGGACTTTGTTCTGAAATCCACTTTCGTCCAATAATCACCAAATGCTCAGACATAAGTAACTTGAAGAAGTAACAGACATTCAAAGAATTCTCAAACTCGAAATTTTGTACCATGAACGATCTTAACTTGAGAATCATAGTCCTCTAAAATATTTGAATTTTGATGATTTTTCGCACACAATTGGCTCTTGACTTGTAAAGAGAAGTTGGAGATGACATCAAGGAGAATCATACGCAAAAAGAAACACTCAAAAATATCAAATAGTGATGAATTTAAACTTGTTTGAACTTGATCTTGAAAAGGTAGACTTTTGGGTCAATACAGTTCATTTTCAATCATCTGAATCATTGACTGAGCAAACTTGCAATGCAAGGCTTGAAACTTGGCACGAGCATCCTTGAGAATACGTGAAGAACCATGAAGACTATTTGAAACCTTGGAAACTCAATTTTGCTTGAGAAGTACCAAACCCTAGTTGCTGACTCAATGCCTAGGAAGAGAATCTGTCTGATAAAACCCTGAGCCATTTTGAGTATTTGAGAAACCCTAGGATGACATTTTGAATGAAAAAAATGGGATGGAAAATTTTAGGGTACAACAGCTGGGGATTCTCGTTTTCTGTTTTGGAGGATACTCCGCTGGGGATTCCTGCTTAATGTTTTAGAGGATACTCCGCTGAGAATGTTTGACTTCTTCTTGGGAATAGAAGAGTTCAGGAACATTGGTAATTCCTCGCTCTACTGGGGAATTTAATTCTTATATACCATGACTGGGGATAAAAGAGATGGATAACCTTTCGAGGTGTTGTCCGACGGGGTTTCCGATATGGATGCCAACTCGTTTGGAGAGAACAAGGTTGAATGATACCTGGTCCAGTTTCCGATTTAGTAACAACTCTTTAGGGATAGAAACCCATACTGTCCTTTATCGGTAATTTGTGGTAGGTAGAGAAATAGACTCAAATTGGGGAGACTGTAATATGTCGGGGAAATAAACCCTAAACCTGCTGGAGAAATACTTTGCTGAGGAAATGAGCGCTGCTGGAGGAAAGAAATTTGTAGGGGTTTTTTACAGTTTCAGAGGAATAAGCTCAGCTGGGGAAGAGAATTTTCATAAACTATACTGATGCCATAATCTCTGATGGAGATTGGGACTCTGTAGGTTGGTGATATTGACGGGGAAAAGATCACATTCCTTTATCCGCTAGGTTCGTCTACTAGTGAGTATGATCATGTTAACAGCTGGAAGATGCCCTAATTTCTGTCTTGAAGACATATTAGACTTACGGAGAATGTATCTCTATTGAAGATGAGCATGTGCAGATAGCTCTGTAGAGATAATTATGTGGAAACTTCTTTGTGGGGATTTATGGATGACTTGAACTTTATCTCAACTTCTAGATCCCTTGGTAAACTCTGATTGGAGTGATAAGCCTTCCACTGATAGACAAGTGATGAGATGACGATACATAGTCATATGCTTTAATTCCTGACTTTTGTCTGGATTGTCTGTTCAGATTTTCAGCCCACCGGGATACCCTTTTTTGCCCAAGCCGCATTTTCAGGTTTTCGACTTGTCGGGTGTACAATATATATATATATATATATATATATATATATATATATATATATATATATATATATATATATATATATATATATATATATATATATAACCCTACTTTTTTCTCGAACATTTTTGGTTCGCCGAGATGCCCTTATTTTTTCTTAGGCCTGTCAACCCAGCAGGTCTCTTTTATGCATAGTATTTTTCGACTATATCCGTGTTCACAGGGTGCAAAGAATTGTCACTGTCTATGGTAGTAATTTTTGTAGTATTTACAGAGAATGTTTGCTTGATGGTACGTGAACCTTTGCTGGAATACATGTTCAATGCCCCAAGTGATTCACATAGAGATCTTCCCCTGGCTATTCAGCACCTTTGAGAGATTCTTTTAATCTTGACTTGACTACCCCAGATCAGTTGGAAAATAACATGTCATGCCCCTTGATAATGGAAAGCTTGTGATTGGAAGTGTCTTTCCATTTTAAGTGATTCTGTTCATTGAGAGGATTTCCGTTCATTGAATTATTGTTGTGTGAATTTCTCTGCTGTCGAACAATTAGTTATATGCAAACAGTGGTATTAAAAATGCAAAGCTTATGTCTCTCTTGAAATTTTGAAAATTTATTTTTAGTAAACAAACATAATTTTGTAAGAATATGAATTCAACCCACGATTTATAGTAAGCCTTACATGAGTCAGGATACTTTTTGTAACATTATGCTTTCGAACTAACCTATGCTTCAGTTGGGACTTTTAAGGGTTGTAACGTGGTATGGTTCACAATTTAAGAAACAAAGGATAAAGGATCAAACTTTATTTGTACCAACCCGTTCTTTGTGATGTTCTTCAGCCCTATACTCATTTAACCGTGCATTTAGATTCCAATTGAGTTTGGATTGACATTTTAGTGATGGTTTGGATACTGGAAGTTTATTTAAGAAGGAAGTCATTTTTTGTAACATTTTTCTATTGTCGAGTATTTGTAGCGACCACTTTTTGATTTTATTATCCCTACCTTTTTCCTGAACTATTTCTACTATGATTACAGTCAGTGGGATACCCCAATTTTTTCTTAAGTCTCCTTCATAGGTTTTGACTTAGCGGGGTTTTCTTTTGAAAGATAATGAATGCCGATTTTATTACGGGGAACCATCACCGTATTTTGATTTAGAAGAGCATCTTCGACACCATTCGTCGTGTATGAAGGTAGAAATTATGTTTGAATATGAATTTGAATTAACTGAGTAACTACCTTGCCCCAGGTTATGATTACGGGTTTCAATTTATGTGAAAAAAGAAAACTCATACTCCTTAGGCTCAAAGGGGTTGACTAGGGATTAACTTCCTTATATCTCCACTATTTAGGATTTGAAGGAACTCCTGTACATCGTCAGCAAGGTCTGTTCCAAAGCATATTGAGAAATTATGGTATTATTTTTGTCAACCTCCCCCTAAAGGCTTACAACTTTTAATCGAGAGTTGAATATCACAAAAGGAAGTAAAATCATAGTTTAAATATAGTCAAAACGAATGGATTACTTCAAGCCAAACATATGCAATGCATTAATGGAACAATAAAGTTTGACATAAAATAAATGTTCAAACAATCCAAAGAAATTACAATTTGAAAATTCAAATGAAATAGACGCTCTAAATTTTGGCCATGATTTGGCATGGGAGCAGTGATCACATTGGGGGTGTTAGGAGGGTCTAACTCAATCTCATTTGCATCAATCAAATATTTGATTTTAATTTTCAAAGCCTAGCAGCTATTTGTATCATGTCCAGGACTATTGGAATTATAGGCGCATCTCACATTAGGATTATACCGAGGAGAGGAGGTGTTAGGATTCTAAGGAGGATCCTTCAATGTTATCAGTTATGCCTTCAATAGGTGTTGCAGTGCCTGGGACAATGGCATGTTGATCTTAATAAATTGTATCCTAGGTGCGTCCGGCCTACGCTGATTACCTTGTTGTGGATGTTGCTTTGGTGCGGGATTGGAGATTAGCACAACTCCCATAGATTGGTTGCGGTTACTTCTAACACGACCCTTCTATCCATAAATGGAATTGGTTTCCTTCTTAGCACTTGAAGACGCAGCCACTGGAATCTTTCCACTCTTGATACCACTTTCAACTCTTTCTCCTGTTAGTATCAGCTCAATAAATCCAACCGAAGAACTCCTAATGAAAAGATTAAAGAATGGGCCTGTTAGAATTCCCATGAACATATCAACCAATTCTCGGTCAGACAAGGGAGGTTGCACCCTTCCAGCTAAATCCCTCCATTTTGGTGCATACTCCTTGAACCCTTCATTCGAGCCCATGGACATGTTTTGCAATTTCACACTGTTGTACCCCAAAATTTGCCCTCTTACTTATCAAGAATTTTCTCACAAGATCTCATTGGGCTCAAGACTGCACTAGGGTTTGATCCGCTCAAGACACCTCTTTATGCACTGATGAACAAAATTAGGGTTTGAGTTTGCACAAGGATTTTTGAACTATCAGTGCCCCATATGACTTTCATGGATCATTATGAACCCCCAAGATTACTCATGTCAAGTTTCAAGCCTTGGATCACACTTTTGATCAGTCAATTGAACAGTTGACCTAAAAATCAACTGCACTGGGGAAAAAGTCAACCATGGCCAATTTACAGTCAAAATTCATAAGTTTTTATTCACATATACATTTTAAACCCATATGTATAATTTTATCAAGTTTGGACCATAATTCCTCAAGAAATTTGATCAAATCTCCAAAAGCGCAAAATGGTCAAAATTAGGGTTTTAACTGGGAAAGGGCAATTTCTGATTTTTGACCTAGCAAATGGTCAATTGGTTTAAGGCATGATCTCAAGAGTCCAATTGCATCATTTTGACCTAATTACATGATTCAAAACATTGCAAATTCTTTGTATTGACAGATGAATTTTGCAGTCAACTAATCAAAAGTCAACTGTATACTGAAAAGTCAAACTTTGACTTTTTGGTCAAATTCAAGTGTCAAAGATCACAATTCATTAAAACATGTCAAAATAGGAAACTTATTCATCAAGAAATCAAGAAATCAAGAAATCAAGATTTCATTTTGAAAAGTCAAAATTTCTAAAACTTAGAAATTTTTTCTAAGTGCTAAAAATTTCTTATTTTTCCATAACTTTAGCAATTTTTTCATTATGATAAAAGATGATTCAAAGGAAACTTCCAACATGAAAGTTGTAGATCTCCATGAAATCTACAACTTTTCTTCACAATACTTCTTCCAAAAGTTCTTGGATCTCAAGTTATAATTTTGTGAATACATGCTGATGAACTAAAAAAGACTTAGTGAAATTTTGCCCTAGTTAGGCAGATTTTTTGACGTAACTTCATGTCAATTTTTCACATAGTTACAAGGGGAATCTTCAAAAGTAATTCAAATATGGGTTGTAGAGCACATTTCAAGATTTCCAAAATGTCAAAGAAATCCTTGAGATCATTCTTGAGCAAGGAGAATCGAAGGCAAGAAGCTAGGGTTTCCAAACTTAAATTACAAGCCATTTTGTGAAGAACACTTGATCCAATCTTCAAGCATGTTGTACAAATATTTCTTTGCAGGTTTAAAACTTGCTAATCACTCAATAATTTAATTTTTACACAACTTAAAGAGCCATTTCCAAGCATTTGAGCCATTATCCAAGTTGCATTTCCATTTTGGGAAGAAAGTCACCACTTCCATTTTGGAAAAGTGACTTTAATCACAATGTCAACTCTTCTTGAGCCCATAAATTGTTGTTTATGACTCCAAAACATTTAAAAGCAAGAAGCAACATATCTACAGACTACTAACCACCCTACAAATCCTTGTACTTCACATTGAAACCATATTTGTCAACTTTGCTTCAAAATCAAGTAACCAAGCCATAACATGTGATTTCATTTTCTGAGTTGTTTCAAGCCTCAAAACCTCTTGCCTATAAGTACATACACTATTTGCAAGCTAAAACACGAGCTTGAATACCCTAAAACTCTTCAAAACACCATTGCTGCACAAAACTTCCTAACTTGATAGTTTTGAGCCAAAACTCATCATCTTCATTTCCACTCGTGCGTTTTGAAAACCAATCATTCAAACACCTTCTATACATCATAACAAAGCAATCTAGGCCCCTGTTTCAAGACTGTAACTCCTCCATCACTATCTACCATTTTCAAACATCAAGCTTGCAGGTTGACTTGAGTATAGAGATTCAGGGACTTTCAAGGCAAAGTAGGAGTTGGAATACACTCAAGGAGGTCCAGGCAAGATAAACAGATCCTCAGACCATCTCAAAAGTTGCTCAAACTCCATTCACAACTCCAACTGTAAGAGGTAAGTTTTCAAACTTCCATCTCTTCATACATGCATCATTTGTTTCTGATTTGTGAAGATCAAATGTAGATATCATTGCTCTAAAACTTACCATGTTCATAGTTCCCAATTATATTGACTGTGTATAGAGAATTTTGGATTTGAAAATTCTGAGAAAATTAGGTTTCAATTTAGGGCCAGAAAAATTAATCTTCATCTTTGACTTTTAGCTTACATAAGTTATATGGTTAGATTCGTGAAGAAAAATAACACAACTTTCATGTTTTCATTTTCCATTTTTGTTGAGAAATGAATGAGATACAGATGGTCCGACTACTTGAAGGTTGAAGATGAAGTACATGCCATGGAAACGTTTTACCTTATGTATTTATTCTTTCATTTAAGTTAACGGATATACAACCACCTCAGTGGTAAGGTAGCAAGCGTTATTGATAGAGGTCGTGGGTTCGAACCTCAGCGCTGCCTTTTGCAATTGTTTTTACATTTTTTTGTCTTTTTTTGGTTCCTTCCAGCGCATGGGCCTCCCCCATCCTGGGCCTTTTTTTTTTCTAACTTCCCCCATACTTCATATTTGCACCCTTGCCCATGTTATTTATTTGTTTATTTATTTCATTTTTATTTTTCTTAAATATTTCTTTTCTAAAATACTAATAATCATAAAAACACAAAAAATGATATATTTTATATTTTGACTTTATTTTATTTTATTTTCTCTATAAAGAAAAAAAATATTTTATTTACTATACTTTATTTATTTTTATTAACTAAATCTTATAGACTTAATTAATAATAATATTATATATTTTTCTTCATACAATTTTAAAAATATATTATTTAAATACCAAAAAAGACTAAAAATATTCTAATGCTATAAACATTTTCAAAATAAAAAAAATGCTAAAAAAATTCTTTCCTTAACTCATTTTCTTTTGATTAATTAATAGAATTAGGGTTTTATTTTAAAATCTTTTTCCTTAATAAATTTAAACTTAATTATTTTCTTTAATTAAATTAGGTTAAGGCAAAAAATCTCTTTTTCATAAAAATCAAACAAAATTCATGTTTCTTTACATTTCTCATCCTTATACATTATTCATCATTATACTTTGTATTTATGTAATTTTTGTACATATTCAATTTGGTTGTAATAAATTAATTAGGTTTATATTATTGTAATTCCCATTTACCAATTGTACATCCCCTCCCCACAAATGTTGTAATAGCGTAGTAACTTTAAATTTCACAATTTATCGCTTTTACATAATATGCTAGTAATTAGGTTTTGTATGGAAAGAATACCAAATAGCAAACCCTAATTCAAGACAAAAACAAGCATGAAAACAATACACTTGCACACAAGCACCCCTAGGGTAAAATCCACTTGGTTGCCTTACAAAATGGCCATATTACACATGTCAGGTATCTTAGCAAAAACAAACAAATACAAGATCATAGTCCCTCGATGACACTATCAAAGTTGCCTTACAAATGATCTTATTCCCTAAAAAAGATTGCTAAGATACCTTGCAACATTTCTAATCATTGTTATACGATGACACACGCCCGTCCTGTTAACATCCAAAGATAGGGTTTCTTAACAAATCAATGGTAAGACAACTGTTGTACCCCAAAATTTGCCCTCCCTTTTTCACAAGAAATCACAACTTCAGGGTTTTCCCTGATCTTTCAAGATTGGCTCAGGAATTGATCAAGCAGACTTTTCTTTGACGACAAATCTGGAATTAGGGTTTTCGCTCGTATTTCTCAGAAGAAATTGAATCCACAATAATTCAATTGACTGTTACATTATTTTTACGCTTGTTCCAGATTACCGGTTGTTTCTCAAAACCTAAATATCTGGGATAGGAACTGAGGCTTTTGATTGAAACTTTGAGGCATTGGTTTGATCAGTGGAGTGAAAAGTGTATAGAATGCTTGTTTGTTTAACTGTACAAAGCATGGTTAATTGGAGTGCCAGGCGTATTGTGATTAATGCAAGATTGCGAAACGACAAATTTGTGGATTATTTATTTCATCTGGATTAAAGTTATTGGGATGCATTTCCAGTTATTTTAATTTAAGAGACTTAAATAATTAAATAGACAGTACAAGGAAAGATTGGAATATTTGACAGTAGAAAATTCTTATTTGACAAAGACTTTTTATTTATTTATTTCAAATATTGTTACAAATTTTATTCGAATATTGTAAATTTATAATTTACAGTGTTTACAATAATATTTTTTACAATAAATGAAAAGAAAATAAATCTAAAGCCTAAATCTCTTGAAATCTTTGATCTTCTACTGCTTCTTCCATTATTCAACTGGTACCTACCTGCAAAGGACAAAAGAAAAAGGAAATCAGTGCAATTAACTGAAAAGCATTTTCAAGCAGATAAATAAAAAAGGGTCATCATTAAAGCTTGTTGGCCGGAATCAGATTGTTATTGGGTTCATCATGTTTTACTTGTTCTCTTTGAAAATCACGAGAAGATTTCTCTTCCTGGTTCACAAAGAGAAAAGTAAGAATAATTTGCAAGCATACAGTTATTTCAAAATGCAAAGATATAAGGCAGCAAGGCAAAGCGAACTAAATTCCAAACTGCATTAGTCAACTAAGTCAGCATGAGCAAGCATGGCAAGCTAACTACAAATGCAAACTAATGTCAAACTAAGTTACCAAGCTGTCAAAGCAGAAAAGCTGTCCAACAAAGTACACAAGCTGTCAAAGAAAGAACAATGCAGAAAATATGGAAAGAAAGTACAACAATGCAGGAGAAGAACCAAGTTACAAGCAAGCAGGCTTGTCAAATTCATCATCATATTCGTGCCAACTAGCTTTTCAAAAAAAATATAATAAGCAATTTAAAATGCTTTCGTGGAGAGAGAAAGAGAGAACCAGAAAAAGGTTTGCAGTTTTGGCAGGCTGTACAAAGCAGTGAGAAAGCAAATAAATATAACAGTCTAACAGTTCAGAAGGGGGATAGAGCAAAAATTGCATAAACCTCAAAAAACTCCAAACACACCAAGCCTGCTTCCAACAATACCATAAGCAAGCAAACTAACAGCAAGCCTGCCTAAACTTACCAAAAACCTGCCTTCAACAAAAAAACCTACAGGCCTGTTTCAAAAAAACCAGAACTCACAAGCCCAAGCCTGACTTCCCAAAAGGTCAAACAAAAAACTTGTAAAACAAAAACACTGCAAGTTACCAAGCCTGCCTTCAACAAGCAAGACCTGGAGCCTGCATAACAAGCAAACCTCCAACCTGTTTAAACTGCACAAAACTTGTAAATACAAACAAGCATAACAAGCCTGTCAAGCAAGCTCAAAACCTGTAGCATGCCTTACCAAACAAGACAACCTGCAAAAATACTTCCAACTGAATCTGCAAAACTGAGCAATCAAAAACAACTCAAGCTTGCCTTCCCCAAAACTCAGCAGATGGCAAACCTGTAAGTCCAGAAGCCATCCTGCTTCTAAATAAAAAAAACCCAACAAATTCAAAGCTTACTCAAAAACCCACGAACCTGTCCAACCACACAATAAAACTGGAAGGGACAGTTCAAAAGGCCAAAACTGCCAAAACTAACAAACATAATCTCAAAACAAAATCATCAAGCTAGTTTTTTTCAGCACCCAGATCATCACTAACAAATCAACAACGCGTTTCATCAGCAAACTCAAACCAAATCAACAATAGCCAATTTCAGTTTCACCATCATCAAAATATCCAGCACCCAAAGAAGAAGAAGAAGGGAAGAGTGTAAAAGAAAAACAACAAATAAGTTTCAGAACATAAACTTCATCATCAATAATCAGTAAACAACAAATAGCTTTTTTTCAGAATAAACAAGTTCGTCATCATTAAGCATCAACAACCAAAGAAGAGGAAGAGAAAATCTAGAAGCAAAATATTCAAGCAGTTTTCAGAATAGAATTCATCACCAAACAACGTAAAGATACAAAATACCAGCAAGCTGTCATCACAGTCCTCCTCCTCCGGCCACCAAGAGCGCCGCCGTTCCAAGCCCTCTCCTTCCATCCCCTTTCCAGAGAACAAAACGCCAAGGTAATAGTTTCCTTTCCCTCAATTTTCCTACATCTCATACATGAAATATCAAAGATCAAACATTGCAAAACATAACTGTCCAAGAGAATCAAACATGTAAAACTGTGAAGAAACCCTAAAACGCGCTTAGAACGAAACACATCTTTCAAACCACTGCCTCGTATCGTTGTGGAGAGGAGATGGATGAAGGTGGCGCTCTGGCGGCTGGAAGGTTGAAGGAATAATCATCGCTTAGTTGAGACCGAGGAAGAGAGAACGAAGAAGATGGAAGGAGGCGCCGCTGTACCTAAACCAAACCCTAATTTCTGAACCCACAAAACTCCAACCCTAACAAAACTCGTTCCATCATCCACATGGGCCTCCTCCCAAACCAAAGCATAAAGCCCAAACGGTTTAACAGCGCCCACCCCCTTTTTTTCTTCAATTTGTTCTTCTTCTTAATTTCCTTATATTGGGCCATCCAAAAGAACTTTTTTTAGGCCCATTATCTTTTTTTAATGTTTTTAAAACTAACATTTTTTTATCATTTTATTATCATTCTTTATAATCTATTTCTTCTTTTTTCTTTTTTTGTTAGATAAAAAATATAGTAAATTTTTGTATAAATTTTCTTAATAATTTTTTCTTAATAATTATTACATTTAATAAACATACATAAACAATAAAATTTTAACTTAAATAATTTTTCTTTTTTTAAAACTCTTTGTTTATATAATTAACAAAAAAACACATTAAATAATAATAAACACTTAATTTTTCTTAAGTTAAAATTTTTATTTGATCATTTGTAAATAGATATACACATCTCATATTTCTTTGATTTTCATTATCTTATACTTTGTTATAATTCTACATTGAAAATGCGACAGTTCAATTTGGTTGTAACATATACTTGGACATTACTATTCTGATAAGACTCATCCCCATTTGTAAACATTTGTACCCCCATCCCCGGATACTTATTTGTAATAACTTAGACTTTAAATTCCCGCAATTTACCGCTTTCAATATATTGTATAGTAATTAGGGTTTGTATGCGAAGATTCAAAATCAATCGCTAGATGACCTAATACAAGATAAATACATGAAAATCAATACACAATTCACACTTGCACCTCTAGGGTAACCTCGCTTGTTGCCTCGGAAAATGCAATCATGTCCCTCGAGTATGAGACACTCTAGCAAATGTCCCTTCAATAAACAAAGATCGTAGTCCCTCGATGACCCTCAATGTCGCCTTCGATAAAATGATCCCGTCCCTTACAAAATTGCTAGAGCGTCTCACAAGTTGCTTTCAATGATTGTATACAATGACTCGCGCCTGTCCCGTTTAACATCCTAACGCAAGGTTGTTCACCAAATACAATGGTGAAACAACACTGTTAAAAGGGTTAAAAACATAAGAAAAATCTTTGAGTAAAATAGGGTAGACAACTCTTAGTTACTTGATCAAAAATCTTGCAAAACATCCTTTCCATTTTTCAAACACACTTCACAACACAAAACAATTTCAAAACAACTTTCAAAATATTGGAATATCTTTTCAGAAAGACACACACCTTTGTATATATTCAAACAAGAATCATTACAAAGGTTTCCTAGACAAGGCATCTTTTTCAAAACATTTTCAAAACCACACACACAAAACACCATTTCAAACAATTGAAAAGCAAAGGCAAGTGATCTAAAACAAGTAACTAAGAGCCCATGGATAACCATGGATGAAAAGGGTGCTAGCACCTTCCCTTTTCATAATCTACCCCCCGAACCCAAGAAAACATCTCAAAGGTCTTTCCTGTGCTTTTTGACCTTTCCTTTGGATAAAATAAAAAGTCGGTGGCGACTCTTGCTAAACCGAACAAGTTCGAACACAAACGCAAAATCCCAAGTCAGTTCTCCCAACGTATCACAACAACCATGTCAAAGGAAAAGAAAATGAACAAGAAAGACATTTGAGTAGGTAGATTGATCCTAATTACTTGCTCCATTTCAAACAAAACATCCTTTCTATTTTCAAAAAAACAGTCACACACATTTTCAGACATCTTACAAACATTGAAACCATTTTCAAAAGATCAAACATCTTTGTATACATTCTTACGAACGAGAATCATTACAAAAATTTCCTAAACAAAGGCCTCTTTATAAAATGCTTTAAAAAAACTACACTAAGCACAATTTCAAACAAAAGCAAGTGATCTAGAAAGTAACTAAGAGCCCATGGAAAACCATGGATGAAAAGGGTGCTAATACCTTCCCTTTTCATAATTTACCCCCGGAACTCAAGAAACAATCTCAAAGGTCTTTCCTGTGCTTTTTCACCTTTCCTTTTTGGATAAAAGAAAAATCGGTGGCGACTCTTTCTAACGGCAACATTTGCGATCAAACGCAAAACCTTCAAGTCAGTTCTCCCACCGTATCACAGAACTGGCAACTCTGCTAGGGATTATTCTAAAAGTGGGGTTACCTTAGGGATAGATCATATTTACTTGCTTACATTGTTTGACTTGTATGATTTACATTATGGTTCTTTGTTTGGGTTTGAATCCTCTACTCGGATTTGGGATACATTATAGGTAAGTAGAAATATGTTGTGGAAACTGTGCGGGGTATACTGATATGGTCTATGAAATAGCTACGTTAGTGCAACATATTTGTGGGTACCGGTAGCCTTTGAGTTAATCAAAGAGAATACGGGGCCGCTGAGTGATGTCATGAAGCACTAATGAACTTTTAGAACCTTTACTTGACCAACTTGGCCTTTAGGATGTAGTGAGATGACCGACTTTGGTGCAGTCCGAAGTTGGTAGATACTCGATACTACACTCATTGAGGTTTGGTTTTTTGGGATATTTCGGTCGCCATTAAAGAGGCTTGTGCTGAAACAATGACCAAGGAAACAAACCAATGATATTGAGCTCCTTAGAACCCGGTTACTATTACTAGGACAAGTTTAAGCCAACTAAACTTCAAGAGGGTACTTACCTATAAGTCTCCATGCAAGCCTAAACCTAAGGATTTGTTTGTTTTGTTTTGTATATGCATACTTGTACATAACATCATGAACATCATGAACATCATATACATCCACTAACCATTTCAAGGATTTTGGGATTCATCTTTGTTCTTGTTTTGTAGGATATGGATTCTATTCGCAGGAAAACCATTCAAGTCAATCTTGTAAGGATCCCTGCACAACTTAAAGAGCTAGCTTCAAGGATTCCTGAAAACTATCCATTTACCGAGAGACATGGTCGCCTACTCAACTTGGTCACCTCTAACACAAATGAGGATATGATGAAGGTGCTCTTTCAGTTCTTTGATCCTTTACACCATTCCTTCACATTTCCCGACTATCAACTTGTTCCTACTTTGGAAGAATTCTCCCAACTCTTGAGGATTCCCATTCTCAATCAACTACCTTTGAACGGTACGGAAAGAGATCCAAAGCCAGAAGAGATTGCTTAAGCTCTACACTTGCACTCATCTGATATCACAACTCATTGGGAAACAAGGAGTGGTGTCAAAGGTTTCTTAGCAAAGTTCCTGTTTGAGAAAGCCCAAAGCTGTTGGAACTCCTTCGACTTGCAAGCCTTTGAGGAAGTTGTGGCTCTCCTCATCTATGGGATGGTTTTGTTTCCAAATCCTAACCAACTCATAGATTTCAATGCCGTCAAAATCTTCATATCCCGCAACCCGGTGCCTACATTTTTAGGAGATATCCTACACTCTTTTCACACTCTCACAATGAGGAAAAGAGGTGTCCTCATGTGTTGCACTCCTCTCTTAGGAAGATGGTTTATTTCACATCATCCCCAATCTGTATTAAAGAATGAGCAAGGTTCAAAGTGGTCACAAAGGTTGATGTCGCTTAAACATTCGGACATTCATTGGTGCTTGTTGTACCACAATATTTTCCCTCTCATTTTACTCAATACATGCTCCTAGAGATCGTCAATTTGCTCAAGGTTGCCCAAGAGTGGACCAAACAAACTCTCTCCTAAGGCAGTGTACCTCAAATTAGGGTTTCCATTTTCATCAAGATGGGTGAACCAAAAAGGCCTCATATGCTCTCCATGGTCTTAATATGTTCTCAAGACCCTACATGTCAAGTTTCATGACTTGCACAAGAAGTTTGCTCAGTCAACTGCTCAGATGCTTGAGAATCGACTGTATTAGGTCAAAAGTCAATTGTGATCGACATACAGTCAAACTTCAAAATTTTTGGTCAAAATAAATATTTTGAAGTGAAATTCATCATTTGATCAAGGATTGATCATGATTCCCCAAGGAATGGTCCAAATTCATCAAAACCCAAAAGTTGCTAAATTAGGGTTTCTCAGTAAAAGTCAACCAAATTTTTACCAAGCATAAGTTCTACATGCTTTATCAAAATTTTTCCACCCAAAGCTAATTTTGAAGAGGATGCAATTCCCTACAATTATTCTTCAGCTCACAAGTTCAAAATATGCACTCACAAAAAAATATAAATTTCTACTTTATGTGTCCTTTTGAAAAGTCAACAAAACACCTTTTGGGTCAAAGCTTCTTACATGAACATGGAAGACTCAATTCATATGAGACCAAAAGGGTTGCCTAGGGGACATCCTAAGTTTTCTAAAAAGTCCAAAAACCCCTCTCTAGGGTTAAAATTGGAGGAGATATGCCTTGTCAAAGTTGACCTTTTTTTGCAAAATTGCCAAAAGTCAAATGTGCTCAAAAATGCATTTTTTGCTAAATGGGCCTAACTTTTTATGCTTGCATTTCACTTATAATGTGGTCCACGACTCAAATATTCACTTACACATTATTTGCTTCATTTTGCAATTTATTTTTATTTTTTATTAATTAAAAATTGAATTAAATCAAATAATTGGTGAATAATAGTAAAGATATGATTTGATTTGGTTTTTGGACAGGTTGGCAATCAAAATATGCTGAATTATCAAGGCCAAAACAAATCAAGCATAATTGGTACAAGAAAGGGAAGATTTGGCTCAAAATAGCAAGTTTGCATATGGCTAAAAAATCAAATCAAATCTCATCAAAACTTTAAGATTCAATCCAAGTTTGTAACCCTAATTCATCCTTCGATATATATTGGACAAGAACAAAGCAAAAAACAAGGTTTAGCAATCGTGAAAGAGGCATAGCAAATTCAAAAAATTCAAAGAAAAGTATGAATCGGTTTTCACTCCACAGGCCAATTCAAGCCATTCCAACGCTTCCAATCGTTTCTTGGACCTTCCCTGAAGCTAATACGATCAATTGCACGCATTCTCACGCCCAGAATCTCCCCTAGCATTCATACGGTTTGCCAATATTTTCAAAATCGATTACTGTATTTCTTCAATCATTAGCATGTTTAAGTTATATATTTGTGATCCTCATCGTGTATTCAAGCTAACTGAATAATTTAATTGCATTTTTGAAGCCTATACGCGCCTTTGCCATTGTTAGGGTTTATGTCTGCAGTTTAGGGGTTTGTTCTACAGGTGAAATTGGGCAAAAAGAAGGGTACCATGATGTTCACAAGATTAAAACAAGTTGATCTATATAGTTAGATTTCATTTATCTTGCGTTTTGTGGATTTTTGAGTTTCACAGGTTTGTAGCTACAGACCTTTGTCCGTAGGTAAAAGTACCAGAACCTAAGACGACGGGGAAAGGAAGACGAAGGTTAGGTGTCAGCCAGCCATTCGCCCATTTAAATTTCGTGCGCTTGGGGGAATCTGGGATTTGTCTTCTTTATATTATATATTTTTTCCTTATACTAACAACTAAAGCGCGTAGCACAGCTGGCAATGAGGCGTTGGTATTGATCACAAGGACCTGGGTTCGACCCCAGGTCCCAGCGCTTCCTTTATGTTATTTTCTTTCAACAGATCCAACGCACCACTCTTCTTGGTGACCACCATACACTCTTGCGTCCAACCGTTTGATCAAGCATGCTATCAGATCCAACGCTCTAGTAGTGAGGGCCTATGATACGCCCTTATGTCAACGCTGCAAGGTATCCAAAGGCTGACCGGGCTTGAAGCATTTTGGGCCTTAAAAAATTCAGAATGGCACCCCCTCCTTTTCTAGCATACATGCCCATGTTTGCATCTCTTTCCATTTCTATTTTTTTAATTTCTTTAATTAATTTATTTTATTTGTTTCAATTAATTAACCCAAAAATCATTTTCTTTTTTTTAATCAAAAAATCACAACAAACTACAAAAATCTCTTTTTCGGATAAAAATATTTTATTTCTTAATTAATTTAGTGTAATTAATTTAAGGAAATTTAATCTCTTTTTATAATTAAAAACAATTAGACCTAGGATTTGAATTGTAAATAATTTAATTAATATTCTTTAAAAATACACCAAAATCATTTTTTCATTAAAATATTTATATTTGTTAATTAGGTTAATTAGGTTACTTTTTTTTTCATAATTAAAAAGCAATTAGAAATTAGAGTTTTATTTAATTTGCAATTTCATTGTTTTCTCCAATAAAAAATGTACGAAAAATATTTTTCTAGTCAGTTTATAAGGTTTTCAATTTCTCCTCGCATTTAATTTGCCACGCGCATTTTAATTTGTTTTATTATTATTGTACCTATTTCGAGTTTGTAATAGTTTTAATTAGGGTTTTATTTACTGCTTTAATCCCCGATTCTTTGGTTATGTAATTAATCCCCATCCCCCGAAGCCTTGTAATAGCTAGGTTTATTTTCTCGTACTTTTAAAATTCCTGCAAATATTTAACTGCCTTAGATGTATGCTAATAGGATTGTATGGCAAGAATATCTGGAAATTTAAACGGTAGATCACCTAATGTGTAAAGATTAAATAACTGAAACAATTCATATGCACATATTAACTCCTAAGGTTTACCTCACTTCGGTTGCCTTAGGTAAACAATCATTAAGCATAGATGATTTTAGAGGTTGCCCTCCAGACTAAAAGATCAAAATGTCCCATTCGAATGTTGCCTCAGAAATGTTGCCTCGAACAGATCTTAAGACTCTAGGGTTACTACTAATGTTTTCTAACTATTGCTTTAGTGATTGTACTTGTCCCTTTCGAATGTCCCTTACAACTCCAACAATGGTGCTACCTATTCCTTAATAGTAGGATAACGCTGTCTAGAGGAAACAAGAACAAACAATCTTTTTTCGAGTAGGTAGAATCTTAAGTACTTGCTCAAATGAAAACTTTTCACGCAAACACCTTTCAAAACAAATTTTCAAAACAAACTTCGTCATATCCTTGAGGACTGATACAAGGGTTATCACGAAGTAAAACATTTTCAAGACAAAAACACACAAGCAATTTGAAAAATGAGCAAGTACCTAAGAGCCCATAGATAACTACGGATAAAAAGGGTGCTAACACCTTCCCTTTCTATAATCTACCCACCGTATCACAGAACTGGAGAATCTGCTGAGGACAAAATAAGTGGGGTATATATACCTTAGGATCTAGGTCATTAAATTGCTTCTCTTGATTGTCTTGTTTGCTTTACTTTTGAGGGTTTGTTTGGGGTTACTATAGATCCTACACCCGAATCTGGGGGCACTCATTAGGTAAACGATAATAGATTGTGGAGATTGTGCGGCATAGACCGATATGGTTTAAGCGATGGCTATGTTAGTGTGGCAGTTTGGTTGGTACCGGTATCTTTCATGGGGAAACAAGGAGAATACGGGGCCGTCGCGTGGTGTCGTGAAGCACCAATGGACCTTATAACCTTAGTTGGACAAATTTGGCCATTATAAAGTAGTGAGATAGCCGACCTTGGTGTAGAGCTGAGGATTGGTTGATACTCGATGCTACACTCATTGAGATCAGAATTTCGGGATATTTCGGCCGCAAGAAAAGATTGATTGAGCTGAAACAATGCCCGATAAAGGATGGTCAGTGATATTGAGATCCTCTAGAACCCGGTTACTTTTTAAGATAGGTTTGAAGCCAACTAAACTTCAAGAGGGTATTACCTTTAACCTCATGCAAGCCTTAAACCTAAGGACTTGGTGTGACTTGACTGTGTTTGATATACCTGTGGTTTATCATAACATCATGCATCATAACATGGCATCCATTCTTATTGCACTAACCATTTCAAAGACCAAGGGAATTTATCTTTGTTCTGTTTTGCAGATCATGGCTTCTGTTTGTAGAAACACTATCTGAATCAGCTTTGTGAAGATACCTTCCCAACTCAAAGAGCTAGCATCAAGGGTTTCTGAAACTTCTGTGTTCACTAAAAGACATGGTCAACTTCTCAACCTGGTTACTTCAAACTTTGATGAAAAGATGATGAGTGTACTTTTTCAGTCCTTCGATCCCAAGCACCAATGCTTCACTTTCCCAGACTATCAGTTTGTACTTACCTTGGAAGAATTCTCTCAGCTATTGGATATACCCATTCTTGAACAGTTTACCTTCACAAGTCTAGAAGAAGTTCCTAAGCCAAAATTCATTGCCTCAGCTCTACATCTGAAACAGGCCGACGTGGTATCCAATTGGGAAACTAGAAGCAGAGTCAAGGGTTTTCTAGCTAAGTTTCTAATAGACAAGGCCCTGTTATTTTGGGATGATATGGATTTTCAGGATTTTGAGGTGGTCTTGGATCTTCTAATCTTTGGGTTAGTCCTTTTCCCTAATTCGGACTCATTCGTAGATGTGAATGCTATCAAGATCTTCCTCTCTTGCAATCTTGTGCCTACATTGCTCGGAGATATTCTACACACTCTCCATACTCGCACCATGAAGAGAAGAGGGGTTCTTATGTGTTGCATGCCATTGCTGTCGAGGTGGTTTATTTCTCACATCCTTAAGTCCATACTGAAGAATGAAGAAGGTTAAGGTTGGTCGTAAAGGATAATGTCGCTCGCTCATACGGATATTCTTTGGTGTTCCTGAGCTATGGAAAACACTACTATTATTGACCGCTGTGGGGAGTACCCTAATGTCCCATTTCTTGGTATCATAGGGGGTATAACCTACAATCCTTGTTTAGCTCTGTGACAATTTGGTCACGCTCTAAGGGATGGTCCCCATGAGTTACTTATCAAGGTCATTATGTTCAACTATGAGGATGATGTTAAAGAGTATCGCTGGAGGTTCATACGAGCTTGGGGCATGGTAAACAGATCTGGCGCCAAGGCTTTAGGGCCAAAGACTTCCATTCCTATGGAATCTTACCTCCAATGGGTGCGAGCCCGTGCCAAGAAGCTTATGATGCCCTATATGGCAGTTTTACCAGTGATTGTGGAACCCACTACTGAAGAAGGTATTCCTTACACGGTTCTCTACCCTTACATGGCCACTGATCTTGGAGAATTACAGAGGTCTTGTATTCAATTGATGAAGGAGCAGGATACTTACAGGGATCAGTTCCATGCTCACGAGAGGAAGGTTTTAGAGCTCACAAAGAAAATGCATGAAGAAAGAGGGCTCAATGATTATCTCGGCACAAAGAGGAAGCATCCATGGGAATTTTGACTTCTTTTCTAGTTTTAGATTTGTTTTTAATTGTAATGCCTAAAAGGCATTTGAACTTTGAATTCAGCTAATAAAATCTTTGTTTATTTTGGTTTGCAAATATAAATTTCCCGAAGTCTTTGAAATCATTTCATGCACATCCCATTATCATACACATCATTACAGGTACCATTACAGGTTTCTCATCTTCTTCGCTGTTTATTTTAGCACGAAATGTCTTCTGAGCAAACCATCAAGGACCTTCAGGCACAGAACACCCAGTTCCAACAAATGTTCATCAGTATGGCAAAAGGGCAGGAGGATATGAAAGCCCTCATCCTGAAAGAGAAGAAGAAAAAGAAGAAGGTTGTTGGTATTCTGAATATGGGCAGAAGATTTGGAGAGCAGTTGAAGCGACTAGTCGACCTGACCTTTTCATCTAAGGAAGGGGAGAATCAAGAAGAAGAGAAGGACCCCAGTCCTGCAGTTTTTGACAATGATACCGATTACAATGATGAGCAATATCCTCCTGCTGAGGATAGATACAAACAGTTGGAAGACCGCCTGAGTGCCATGGAAGTTCAGAGGATACCTGGACTGGATTTCGAAGAATTAGGATTGGTGTCGGGAGTGGTCATCCCGCAGAAGTTTAAAGCTCCAATTTTTTCTAAGTATGATGGGGGTGTCCTGCCCAAAGCTCCATCTCTTTTCTTATGTCAGAAAGATCCAGCCCCACACCGCGATAGAAATATGTGGGTTCATTTCTTTCAAGATGGTCTGTCAGGGACTCAGCTTGAATGGTTCTACCAGCTGGAGGGAGCCAATGTCTGAAACTGGGAAGATCTAGCTGCTACTTTCTACAAGCAGTATCAGTATAATGTCAACCTTTCTCCTACTCGTACTCAACTCCAGAGTATGTCCATGGGTGCAAGTGAAGGCTTTAAAGACTACACACAGAAATGGAGAGACTTGGCCGGAAGAGTTCAACCCCCGTTGTCTGATAGGAAGTTGGTTGATATGTTTCTGGGGACGCTATCTGGTCCATTTTTCAATCATTTGATCGACAGCTCATCAGCTGGTTTCACCAAGCTGATTTTAACTGGAGAAAGAGTAGAAGTTGGGATTCAAAGCGGAAAAATATAGAAGGATGCCTCTTCAAGTTCGGTAAAGAAGCCTTTCGCTGGAAAGAAGGAAGCCAGTGCCATCTATAGCCCGAGGGGACAAAACAGGGCTAGATATCATCAAACAGTAGGTGTCGTGATGATACCTAGGCCTGCAGTTTCTCCATAATGCAACAATCAACAAAGGGTGGAAAGACCACAACGGCAGTTTACCCGCATCAACATGACATTCGATAAAGTGCTACCTCATCTACTGAGATCCAACTTAGCAACCTTGAAAGAGGCTCCCAAGAATCCAAATACTACATCTCCCCGATATAACCCGAATGCCCGGTGTACCTATAATTCTGAGAGTCCTGACCATGATAAAAATGACTGTTGGGCTCTAAGGAACAAAGTACAAGACTTAATTGAAGCCAAGGAAATAGATTTTGATGCTCCAAAAAAGCCAAATGTCATAACTGCTCCCATGCCTAAACACGGTCGCGGGGTTAATGATGTTGACACTGATTTGTTTGTTACCTCTGTTAATGAAGTTTCTACTCCTCTCATGACTGTCAAGAAGAATTTGTTGTTGCCCGGTTTATTTCCGGGTTATGGTGAACATTGCCACATGTGTTCGTTTCTACCTTCTGGTTGCTGTTTGCTGAAATTAGGTGTTCAACGCCTGATAGATAGCAAAGAAATTTTGTTTGAGAAAACTATGATTCCTGTTGTTCCAATTGAAGACGTCGCCATTATAACCATTTCCGCAAATCCTTCCAAGGTCTCCCCGAGAAGACCTATTAGGATTACATCTGCTCCAAGGATTGCTCCGCTGATAATTACTGTTCCTGGTCTTGTCCCGTATGTCTCGGATAAAGATGTCTCGTGTCATTATGGTGCCGAGGTGTACTATCATGGCATCACACAAGATCTGAAAGATGAAGAGGCTGATACTGATATTGGTAACATTGTCGGAACCAGCAAAATCACCCAAAGTGGAAGGGTCTTCTCTCCCGAGATTTCCCCGAAGACTGTCAACAAACCAATTGTCATTCCATTTGTTGTTCCTACTAGTACATCAACTACTGTTCCTGTTCTTACTCCAGTTATTACCCCTATCGGCGAATCATCTGATACCCGCGGCAAAGAAATTATAGGTGAGCCTGCACGGACGGAGGCACATAGGAAAATTGTTGTGGAAGCCTCTAAGCAAGAAATGGAGGAAATACTGAAAATCATTAAGAAGAGCGACTATAATGTGGTAGAGCAGCTGGGGCAGATCTCATCAAAGATATCCATGTTGTCTTTGCTGTTGAGCTTCGAGGCCCATGTGAAGGCTTTGATTGCATTCCTCAAAATTATGCATGTGCCGCAAGAGAGTTCAGCTGACCAGTTCAAAGATTGTGTGACTAGCCTGACTATTGGTAATGGGCTGGGTTTTTCAGATGCGGATTTGACACCAAAGGGAAGGAAGCATAATGATGCTCTACATGTCTCTATTGAATGCAGGGGCACCACTATGGCTCATGTACTGGTAGATATTGGGTCTTCACTGAATGTTCTGTCGAAGAAGGCGTTGGACCGGTTGGATTGCGAGGGTCTAACTCTAAAGCCTAGTAGCATTGTGGTAAGGGTTTTTGAAGGATCAAAGAGAACGGTGCACGGGGAGGTGGAAATCCCTGTCAAAGTGGGTTCTCATACTTTTGGGTCCACCTTCTATGTGATGGATATCAGGACGTCGTATTCTTGTTTGCTGGGTTGTCCTTGGATCCACGAGGCTGGGGAAGTTACTTCCACACTCCACCAAATCCTGAAGTATCCGGTGAAAGGAAATATTGTCACAATGCAGGGTGAAGAAGAGTACATGGTGAGTCACCTCAATTCCTTCCGCTACGTAGAGATGGACGGGGAATTCATAGAAACTCCTTGTCAAAACTTCGAAGAGGTCCCTCAGATCTTAGCATCAACTGAAACTACTACCAACAAACCTCCTTTGAAGATGGATTCTCTCAAGGACGCCGGGGCCGTGGTTAAAGAAGGTGGGTGTGCCAATTGGGGTCAGCTCCCTGATTTCACTCAGAAAACTGACAAATTTGGTTTGGGCTTTACTACAGGAGCTCAAAGGGCTGTTAGACGTGCGGGCTGGAAGACCTCCCCTACACATCAACAATCAGGGAATTAACGCCATTGAAGACAACGAAGAGGACTTAGACATCGACATCTGGATCTACCCAACTACCAACGGTGGACCGAGTAACTGGAAGGCTAGGGACTTTGTACCTGTTTCCTTTATTCTGCAGTAATTGACTTATTTGTTTTAAGATTTTTAATAAACAATTTGAAAATTTACGGCCCGCTGCCTTGCCCGAGGCACCATGGCTTTGCTTGTGAGGGTTATTATTTGTCATTTCATATATCATTAATAAAGCATTGGATGTTTCTTGCATACAAATTTTGCGCTCTTTGTTTTTCTTTTTTGTTTTTCACTTTATCAAAATAGATCTTATCTTACACACACTCACATATCATAATGCAGATCCATATCCACTCTGGATCCCATTGGTAACAGCTATGCTACTGCCAGTTATGACTTCAAAAATCCGATCAACCAAGCCGAGGACGAAGGTGGGGATGATTGTGAGGTGCCTGGAGAACTTGCTAGACTATTACAACAGGAAGAAAGGGCCATACAACCTCATGAAGAGCCGGTTGAGACAATGAATTTGGGTACTGAGGAATACAGAAAAGTGGTTAAAATAGGTGCAAATATGGAGCTTAGCGTCAAACAAAGGTTGATATAGATGTTGCACCACTATGTTGAGATCTTCGCCTGGTCTTATGAAGATATGCCTGGTTTGGACACTAATATTGTGGTACATCACCTGCCGACTAAAGAAGACTGTCCTCCGGTTAAACAGAAGGTCCGCCGTATGCATCCCGAAATATCAGAGAAGATCAAGGCAGAGGTCATGAAACAGTTCGATGCAGGGTTCTTAGCTGTCACTTCTTATCCACAGTGGGTTTCCAACATTGTTCCGGTACCTAAGAAGGACGGTAAGGTACAAATGTATGTGGATTACAGAGATTTGAATCGAGCAAGCCCCAAAGATGACTTCCCCCTTCCTCACATTGATGTTCTAGTCGACAACACTGCGCAAAACAAAATCTTCTCCTTCATGGATGGTTTCTCTGGCTACAACCAGATCAAGATGGCTCCTAAAGACATGGAAAAGACAACCTTTGTTACACAGTGGGGCACCTTCTGCTACAAGGTGATGCCTTTTGGGTTGAAGAATGCTGGGGCAACCTACCAGTGCGCCATGGTCACTTTGTTCCGCGATATGATTCATCATGAGATCCAAGTTTATGTTGATGACATGATAGCCAGGTCTCAAACTGAGGAAGAGCACCTTGATCATTTACAGAAACTTTTCGACAGGATGAAGACATACAAGCTGAGGTTAAATCCGAACAAGTGCGCCTTTGGGGTAAGGTCTAGTAAACTTCTGGGTTTCATTGTCAGCAACAAAGGCATCCAAGTAGTTCTTGCAAAGGTAAAAGCTATACAAGAAATGCCGGTTCCCCGTACAGAAAAAGGAGTTAGGGGTTTCTTGGGACGTCTGAATTACATCGCCCGGTTCATTTCACATCTGACTGCTACTTGTGAGCCAATCTTCAAGCTTTTGAAGAAAGATCAAGTGGTAAAGTGGAATGATGAATGCCAGACCGCTTTCGAAAGAATCAAGGAATACCTTTAAGAACCGCCAATTCCGATGCCTCCAGTTGAAGGAAGACCTTTGATATTATACTTGACAGTGTTAGACAATTCAACGGGGTGTGTTCTGGGGCAGCATGACGAGTCTGGTCGAAAAGAGCAAGCAATATACTACCTTAGCAAAAATTTTACCGACTGTGAGACACGATACTCATTGCTCGAGAAAACTTGCTGCGCTTTGGCATGGGCTGCTCGCCGACTAAGACAGTATATGTTGACCCACACTAGCTTGTTGATATCCAAGATGGATCCGATCAAGTATATTTTTGAGAAGCCCTCTCTCTCCGGAAGGATAGAAAGGTGGAAAATGATCTTAACTGAGTACGACATACAATACACAACCCAAAAAGCAATAAAGGGGAGTGTATTGGCTGATCATTTGGCTCATCAAGCCGTGGATGACTACCAGTCCATGAATTTCGAGTTCCCGAATGAGAATATCATGTTGGTGACTGACTACGAAGAGCCTGGACCGGATAAAGGACCTGAGGAGGGATATCGTTGGCCTATGTATTTTTATGGAGCCTCAAACGCATTGGGTAATGGCATTGGCGCTGTAATCATATCTCCCGAGGGCTGTCATACTCCGTTCACCGCCTGATTATGTTTCAACTGCACCAACAACATGGCAGAGTATGAAGCATGTATCATGGGTCTTCGAGCTGCTATTGACCTAAGGATCAAGTTCTTGAGTGTATTTGGGGATTCCGCTCTGGTAATAAGTCAGATCAAAGGCGAGTGGGATACGAAGCACTCGAATCTCATCCCATACAAAGAATATGTACTGATATTGCTCCCACACTTTAAGGAGGTAACTTTTGAACATTTCCCACGAGAGGAGAACCTGATGGCAGACGCGCTAGCTACCATGTCTTCTATGTTCAAAGTTAGGTGGGACAATGAAGCTCCTCAGATTACCATTGAGAGGTTGGACGAACCAGTACACTGCTGTGAGATCGATGCCGAAGAAGTGGCAGACAAACCCCGGTTTCACGAAGTCAAAAGGTATCTCGAGGCTCAGGAGTATCCCGAAGGGGCATCTGTCAACGATAAGAAGTTTCTGAGGAGGTTTGCTGCAAAATTCTTCCTCAGTAATGGAATCCTCTACAAACGCAACCATGACTCCACACTACTACGGTGTGTAGACAAGAGCGAAGCAGAGAGGATCATGACAGATCTACATGAAGACACCTTCGGAACCCATTCCAGTGGACATACCATGGCCAAGAAGATCCTACGGGCAGGATATTACTGGTCCACCATGGAAGCCGATTATTATCAGCACTCTCGAACTTGTCATAAATGTCAAATCTACGCTGATAAGGTGCATGTTCCTCCGGTCCCCTTAAACGTCTTGACAACTCCGTGGCCCTTTGCAATGTGGAGCATCGACATGATCGGCGAGATTAGACCTACCGCGTCTAACGAACATCGCTTCATCCTAGTAGCCATTGATTACTTCACAAAGTGGGTTGAGGCAGCTTCCTTTGCTACAGTAACCAAGAACATCATAGCGTGGTTTATCCGACACAATCTGATCTGTCGAATAGGCGTACCAGAGAGAATTATTACTGATAATGGTACGAATCTCAACAACACAATAATCACCGAGCTCTATAAACAGTTTAAGATACAACACCATAATTCTTCCCCCTACCGGATGAAGATGAATGGCGTTGTCGAAGCAGCTAACAAGAACATCAAGAAGATTGTACAAAAGATGACGGTGACATATAAAGACTGACATGAGATGTTACCATTTTCTCTTCATGGATACCGTACCTAAACACAGACGTTGATAGGGGCAACACCTTACTCTCTAGTATATGGCATGGAGGCAGTCCTACCCATCAAAGTCCAGATACCCTCTCTTAGGATTATGAAGGATGCAGGTTTGAACGAAGACGACTGGATCCAAACCCGACTTGATCAGCTGAATCTAATCGATGAAAAGAGACTTACTTCTATCTGCCACGGTCAGACGTGCCAAAAACGAATGATCAAGGCTTTCAACAAGAAAGTCAAGCGTCAAGAATATCAAGTCGGGGATCTAGTAATCGAGTGCATCATACTACTGCAAGGTGATCCCAGGGGTAAATGGACCTCCACGTACGAAGGGCCATTTGTGGTTAAGAACATTTTCCCGAGAGGAGCTATGATTCTAACCACCATGGACGGTGACGACCTTCCTCACCCTATCAATGCAGACATAGTGAAAATATATTACGCATAATCAAAGACCCTCTAGGTCGACTGGCCTAGGCAAAAATAAGGGCTTCCCGACGAACCAAAAGGGTTTGGGAAAAAGTAAGGGATGAAAATGAAAAAATCTATACACCCGGCAAGTCGAAAACCCGAAAGGGAGGCTTGGGCAAAAAAGGGTATCACGGTGGATTGAAAAACCAAAAGGGAAATCCAGGCAAAAGTTAGGGATTGAAGCGTATCACTATGTCTCATTAGATCATCTTGTGACCAGACTTCAGTATCGACTATCAAGCTCGGACGGTACCAACCAATCTGATCAACTTTCGACCAAGTAGCAAAGTGATGAGACGCTTGAAGATATAAAAGAAATAGTAGAGTTGGAATCCAATGGGGTTGTTTCACATAGCTGTTTTTTTTCTTTCTTTTACACAAATTGTATAAATTCTATCTTCCGGCGGCGTTCTCTTACTAGGACGTGAGCCTCTTTGTACAAAACACCCATTACAAGCCAACTTTAAAAAATCAATACAACTCTTTTTCACAAGAAACTTCAATTCATTTTTCTTTTTTTGTTTTGTTTTGCAAAGAACGTCCAATGATTTATCTTTGATATATGAATTTGAAAATGATTGCTGCTCGTAAATACTTACGTAAGAAACAAAAGACAATTACTCGTAATTCTAGAAACAAGAAAAAACAAGAAGTGCCAAACCCTACAGTTACTTTGCCCAACAGGTACCGGGATAGAGCTAGCTTGGGAACATAATTATTGGTACATACAATCCCCCACAGAGTAGAAGTATCCAAAGGCATTGATGTCAACTTCCCCGAAACAAGACATAACTATACCCAACCGAGGTTCATAATCGCGGGCGAGTCAGTAAATTTCATCCCCCAAGCGGAGTTTATTTCTCCAACCGAGCTCAACACCTCCAACAATGAATTTCATCCCTAGCTGAGTTTATTCTTCCAGATCAGTAGGTCTACCAACATAGTATCTCTTCCCCTAAGTTGGTCCCCACAGACTTATTCTCCAGCATCCCTTCCCGACGGAATATTTACAAATCTCCAGCAACCGTTAGGGATTTATTTTCCCAGACACGAGCATATCCTGATAGCATTTCATGAACATACATTATGACATACGCATACATATCATATACAACATAATTTAATTCATTTTGAGAACATCATCTCACCCTGCATTTCATGCATCGCATATAACTAACCTTGATATCTTTTCAGGAAAAGAGGACTAGCTTCAACAAAGTCAACAGTTATATAGATCACATCTACACACGACTAATGGAGACTCAGTTCCCGAAACCAAACGGGTCAACTAATCTACCCTATCACTTCGAAGTAA
The DNA here is from genome assembly GCA_948472305.1 of Vicia faba. NCBI lineage: Eukaryota > Viridiplantae > Streptophyta > Magnoliopsida > Fabales > Fabaceae > Vicia > Vicia faba. Next base: position 249,728,630 of record OX451736.1, on the reverse strand, counting down.
CCCTACGACCCAAGTTCCTTCTCACAGCCCCACTATCCAGGCTTTTATATCGAAGTAACCCTACTATCCAGGTTCCTTCTCACAGCCCTACTATCCAGGCTTTCATATCGAAGTAACCCTACTATCCAGGTTCCTTCTCACAGCCCTACTATCCAGGCTTTCATATCGAAGTAACCCTACTATCCAGGTTCCTTCTCACAGCCATACTATCCAGGATTTCATATCAAAGTAACCCTACTACCCAGGTTCCTTCTCACAACCCTACTATCCAGGATTTCATATCGAAGTAACCCTACTATCCAGGTTCCTTCTCACATCCCTACTATCCAGGCTTTCATATCGAGGTAACCCTACTATCCAGGTTCCTTCTCACAGCCCTATTATCCAGGCTTTCATATCGAAGTAACCCTACTATCCAGATTCCTTCTCAAAGCCCTACTATCCAAGATTTCATATCGAAGTAACCCTATTACCCAGGTTCCTTCTCACAACTCTACTATACAGGCTTTCATATCAAAGTAACCCTACTACCCAGGTTCCTTTTCACAGCCCTACTATCCAGGCTTTCATATCAAAGTAACCCTACTACCCAGGTTCCATCTCACATCCCCACTATCTAGGCTTTCATATCGAAGTAACCCTACTATCCAGGTTCCTTCTCACAGCCCTACTATCCAGGCTTTCATATCGAAGTAACCCTACTATCCAGGTTCCTTCTCAAAGTCCTACTATCCATGCTTTCATATCGAGGTAACCCTACTATCCAGGTTCCTTCTCACAGCCCTACTATCCAGGCTTTCATATCGAAGTAACCCTACTACCTAGGTTCCTTCTCACATCCCTACTATCCAGGCTTTCATATCGAAGTAACCCTACTACCCAGGTTCCTTCTCACAGCCCTATTATCCAGGCTTTCATATTGAAGTAACTATACTATCCAGGTTCCTTCTCACATCCCTACTATCCAGGCTTTCATATTGAAGTAACCCTACTATCCAGGTTCCTTCTCATAACCTCAATATCCAGGTTCCTTCTCTCTTATCTCCAGAACGCAGTCCACAACACTGTAAAATCGGGATCAGGTCAAACACGATTGGTTTTACATTTAACCAGTAGAGTAACGGATAACTGAAGCTCCTAAAATTCCATTTCTCCCAAGACAGATACCAACATTCTTCAACAGATTCCTCATCAACAACAGGAACATGAATTTTCATCAAAGGAATATCTCAGGAAATCAACATCCTCTAGATGGCATCTTTAAGCCCATCTTCGACGGTACTCCGTCACATCTTAGATGGCAACTTTAAGCTCATCTCCGACAATCCTCTAGAAGCTTCCGAGTGGCATTTGTAAGCCCATTCCCGATATGACAAATCAAGTGCCACTTCATGCGAGTGCAAATTTCTGGGCACTCTAATGTTCAATCATCTCCCACCTTCAGATCACGAAAGGCAGACGAGCCAATCTACATCCTCATGTTTAAGAAGATTGAACAGGGTCAGCTGTTGTACCCAACAATTTGCCCTCTCATTTTACTCAATACATGCTCCTAGAGATCCTCAATTTGCTCAAGGTTGCCCAAGAGTGGACCAGACAAACTCTCTCCTAAGGCAGTGTACCTCAAATTAGGGTTTCCATTTTCATCAAGATGGGTGAACCACAAAGGCCTCATATTATCTCCATGGTCTTAATATGTTCTCAAGACCCTACATGTCAAGTTTCATGCCTTGCACAAGAAGTTTGCTCAGTCAATTGCTGAGATGCTTGAGAATCGACTGTATTAGGTCAAAAGTCAACTGTGACCCACATACAATCAAACTTCAAAAATTTTGGTCAACATCAACATTTTGAAGTGATTTTCATCATTTGATCAAGGGTTGATCATGATTCCCCAAGGAATGCTCCAAATTCATCAAAACCCAAAAGTTGCTAAATTAGGGTTTCTTAGTAAAAGTCAACCAAAATTTTACCAAGCATAACTTCCACATGCTTTATCAGAAATTTTCCATCCAAAGCTCATTTTTAAGAGGGTGCAATTACCTACAATTCATCTTCAACTCACAAGTTCAAAATATGCACTCACAAAAAGATATGAATTTCTACATTATGGGTCCTTTTGAAAAGTCAACAAAAACACCTTTTGGGTCAAAGCTTCTTACATGAACATGGAAGACTCAATTGAGATGAGCCCAAAAGGGTTGCCTAGGGGATATCCTAAGCTTTCTAAAAAGACCAAAAACACCTATCTAGGGTTAAAATTGGAGGATATGTGCCTTGTCAAAGTTGACCTTTTTTGCAAAATTGCCAAAAGTCAAATGTACTCAAAAATGCATTTTTTTGCTAAATGGGCCTAACTTTTTATGCTTGCACCTCACTTATAATGTGGTCCACGACTCAAATATTCACCTACACATTATTTGATTCATTTTGCAATTTATTTTGATTTTTATTAATTAAAAATTGAATTAAATCAAATAATTGGTGAATAATAGCAAAGATATGATTTGATTTGGTTTTTGGATAGGTTGGCAATCAAAATATGCTGAATTATCAAGGCCAAAACAAATCAAGCGTAATTGGTACAAGAAAGGGAATATTTGGCTCAAAATAGCAAGTTTGCATATGGCTAAAAAATCAAATCAAATCTCATCAAAACTTCAAGATTCAATCCAAGTTTGTAACCCTAATTCGTCCATAGATATATATTGGACAAGAACAAAGTAAAAAACAAGGGTTAGCAATCGTGAAAGAGGCAGAGAAAATTCAAAAAATTCAAAGAAAAGTGTGAATCGATTTTCACTCCACAGGCTAATTCAAGCCATTCCAACGCTTCCAATCGTTTCTTGGACCTTCCCAGAAGCTAATACGATCAGTTGCACGCATTCTCACGCCCAGAATCTCCCCTAGCATTCATACAGTTTGCCCATGTTTTCAAAATTGATTACTGTATTTCTTGCATCATTAGCATGTTTAAGTTATATATTTGTGATCCTCATCGTATTTTCAAGCTAACTGAATAATTTAATTGCATTTTTGAAGCCTATACGCGCCTTTGCCATTGTTAGGGTTTGTGTGTGCAGTTTAGGGGTTTGTTCTACAGACGAAATTGGGCAAAAAGAAGGGTACCATGATGTTCACAAGATTAAAACGAGTTGATCTATATAGTTAGATTTCATTTATCTTGCGTTTTGTAGATTTTTGAGTTTCACAGGTTTGTAGCTACAGACCTTTGTCCGTAGGTAAAAGTACCAGAACCTAAGACGACGGAGAAAGGAAGACGAAGGTTAGGTGTCAGCCAGCCATTCACCCATTTAAATTTCGCGCGCTTGGGGGAATCAGGGATTTCTCTTCTTTATATCATCTTTTGTTTTCCTTATACTAACAACTAAAGCGCGTAGCACAACTGGCAATGAGGCGTTGGTATTGATCACAAGGACCTGGGTTCGACCCCAGGTCCCAGCGCTTCCTTTATGTTATTTTCTTTCAACAGATCCAACGCACCACTCTTCCTGGTGACCACCATACACTCTTGCGTCCAACCGTTTGATCAAGCATGCTATCAGATCCAACGCTCCAGCAGTGAGGGCCTATGATACGACCTTAAGTCAACGCTGCAAGGTATCCAAAGGCTGACCGGGCTTGAAGCATTTTGGGCCTTAAAAAATTCAGATTGGCACCCCTCCTTTGCTAGCATACAGGCCCATGTTTGCATCTTTTTCTATTTCTATTTTTTAATTTCTTTAATTAATTTCTTTTATTTGTTTCAATTAATTAACCCAAAAATCATTTTCTTTTTTTTTAATAAAAAAATCACAACAAAGTACAAAAATCTCTTTTTTGGATAAAAATATTTTATTTCTTAATTAATTTAGTGTAATTAATTTAAGGCAATTTAATCTCTTTTTATAATTAAAAATAACTAGACCTAGGATTTGAATTGTAAATAATTTAATTAATTTTCTTTAAAAATACACCAAAATCATTTTTTCATTAAAATATTTATATTTATTAATTAGGTTAATTAGGTTAACTTTTTTTTCATAATTAAAAAGCAATTAGAAATTAGAGTTTTATTTAATTTGCAATTTCATTGTTTTCTCCAATAAAAAATGTACGAAAAATATTTTTCTAGTCAGTTTTTAAGGTTTTCAATTTCTCCACGCATTTAATTTTCCGCGCGCATTTTAATTTGTTTTATTATTATTGTACCTGTTTCAAGTTTGTAATAGTTTTATTTAGGGTTTTATTTACTGCTTTAATCCCCGATTCTTTGGTTATGTAATTAATCCCCATCCCCCGATGCCTTGTAATAGCTAGGTTTATTTTCTTGCACTTTTAAAATTCTTGAAAATATTTAACTGCCTTAGATGTATGCTAATAGGATTGTATGGCAAGAATATCTGGAAATTTAAACGGTGGATCACCTAATGTGCAAAGATTAAATAACTGAAACAATTCATATGCACATATTAACTCCTAGGGTTTACCTCACTTAGGTTGCCTTAGGTAAACAATCATTAAGCATAGGAAATTTTAGTGGTTTCCCTCTAGTCTAAAAGATCAAAATGTCCCATTCGAATGTTGCCTCAGAAATGTTGCCTCGAACAGATCTTAAGACTCTAGGGTTACTACTAAAGTTTTCTAATTATTTCTTTAGTGATTGTACTTGTCCCTTTCGAATATCCATTACAACTCCAACGATGGTGCTACCTATTCCTTTATAGTAGGATAGCGCTGTCTAGAGGAAACAAGAACAAACAATCTTTTTTCGAGTTGGTAGAATCTTAAGTACTTGCTCAAATGAAAACTTTTCACACAAACACCTTTCAAAACAAATTTTCAAAACAAACTTCGTCACATCCTTGAGGACTGATACAAGGGTTATCACGAAGTAAAACATTTTCAAGACAAACACACACAAGCAATTTGAAAAATGAGCAAGTACCTAAGAGCCCGTAGATAACTACGAATAGAAAGGGTGCTAACACCTTCCCTTTCTATAATCTACCCACCGTATCAAAGTGCTCCTGATCCAAATAGAATGTTATCATTGTCGACCATTGTGGAGAATTCCCTAATGTCCCTTTACTTGGCATTAGGGGAGGTATCACCTACAACCCATGTTTAGCCTTAAGACAATTTGGTTACGCCCGAAGGGATAGCCCGTACGAGATGCTGATTCAAGGTTTGGTATTTGACTACGACAACGATGATCAAGGTCTTTGCCAGAGATTTATCCGAGCTTGGAGGATGTTAAACAAGGTGGATAGCAAGACTTTCGGGCATAAAAATTCCATCCCTCTTGAGCCTTACCTCAAATGGGTACGAACTCGTGCTCAGAGTCTTATGATGCCTTACCCCTCCATTCTCCCGGTATTCATTGAGCCTATCATGGAAGGAGATGTTTCATACACTATCCTACATCTTGATATGCCCACCTCTCTTGAAGATCTACAAAGAAATTAGATACAGCTCAAGGGGGAGCGAGATACTTTAGAAGCCCAATTCTACGCAAGCGAGAAGAAGGTTTTGGAACTCACTAGGCTACTTCATGAGGAGCAGAATCTCAATGCCTACATTGCACCAAAGAGGATGCGTACTACCTTTCTATCTTATAGCTTTTGTATTATTTTTCCCAAGGAGCATAGATGTACTCAAGCTTTAATTTATTAATATAACGTGTGTTTCCTTTTTGTCTAAAACAAATTTGAATCTTAAAATCCTTAAAATCATTACATATGCATATACCATTCATCATAACATAAGCAGGTCTTTTGCAACAAGTCTCCTCATCTCTCTACTGTTTATTTCAGTAAGATAGATCTCGAGCAAATAGTAAAGGACCTCCAAGCTCATAATACACAGTTTCAATAGTTTCTCTTGACCCTAGCCAAGGGACAAGAAGAGTTGAAGACTTTGCTATCTGAGGAGAGGAAAAAGAAAACAAAAAGGTAACCGGAGTCCTAAACATGGGAAGAAGATTTCATGGGCAGACAAGAAGGACCTTAGACTTTGCAACGACATCCGGTGAAAGAGACAACCAAGATGGGAAAGGCAAGGAAACAGTTGTCCCGTAAGAATCAAAATAGGAAGAGGAAGAAGAAGACTATTCTGAAGAACAATACGCTCCAGCTGATGACAAGTATAAACATCTCGAATAGCGGTTGAGTGTGATGGAAATCCAAAAAGTGTCTGACTTAGACTTTGAGGAATTGGGTTTAGTGTCGAGGATTGTTATTCCTCCGAAATTCAAAGCACTTGTGTTCGCCAAATATGACGGAGTTTCATGCCCTAAAATGCATCTCCGGTCATATGTGAGGAAAATCCATCCCCATACCGTTGACAAAGACTTATGGGTACATTTCTTCCAAGACAGTCTGTCTGGAACTCAACTTGACTGGTTTTACCAACTAGAAAGAGCCAACGTTCACAATTGGGAAGATCTTGCTGCAGCCTTCTACAAACAATACCAATAAAATGATGATCTTGCACCTACTCGTACTCAACTCCAGAGTATAGCCATGGTTTTCAATGAAGTTTCAAGGACTATACGCAAAAATGGAGAGACTTGGCTGGAAGAGTTCAACCCCCTCTATCAGAAAGAGAGTTAGTAGACATGTTCTTGGGCACCTTGTCTTGTCCCTTCTTCAATCATTTAATTGGAAGTTCATCTGCATGTTTTACTGAACTGATATTGACCAGAGAAAGGGTAGAAGCCGGTATAAAGAGTGGTATGATTCATAAAGATACATCTTCTTCTGCAGCTGTAAGGAAGCCTTTCATCAGAAAGAAAGAGGTGGTTGTTGTATATCCGCAAAGAAACCAAGATAGGGCCAAACGCCGACTAATGGTGGGGGCTGTTATGATTCCTAAGCCTGCGCCTGATCAACAAAGAAATAATCAACCGAGGATGGAAAGACCGATCAGACAGTTCACTAGAATTAACATGACCCCGTCTCAGGTATTACCGCATCTACTAAGATCCAATTTGGTGACCTTGAAAGAAGCTCCGAAAAACCCCAACACAACATCTCCTGACTATCATCCCAATGCCTGTTGTGCATACAACTCTGAAAGTCCTGGCCACGACACTAATAACTGTTGGGCTCTAAAGAACAAAATACAAGACCTCATTGAAGCAAAAGAGATTGAATTCGATGCGCCCGAAAAGCCAAATGTCATTTCTGCCCCTATGCCCAAACATGGTCATAATACCAATTCCATTGAAGGAGAATTATTTGTTACTTCAGTTGATGAACTTATGACCCAGCTTCTGACTATTAAAATGAACTTGTTGAATGCCGGTGTGTTCTCGGGCTGTGATGAAGTTTGTCATTTCTGTTTGTCCTCACCAACCAGCTGTCCTTTGTTTAAAGCAGGCGTTCAGTGCCTAATAGATAACAAAGAAATCTTGTTTGAAAAGACTTCTGTTCCACCTATTCCTTTTGAAGATGTTTCTATCATTACCATTTCCGCCAATTCTTCCAGGGTCTCCACCAAAAGACCCGTTAGAATTACATCAGTTCCGAAAGCAACTCCTTTAATAATTACAATGCCTGGACCAGTCCCATATGCATCAGACAAGACCGTACCATGGAATTATGGAGGGGATGTCTACTACCATGGTATCAAGCAGGACTGGCCAGCCGCCGAAGATTCAAGCTTTGAGAAAGTCAACTCCGACCTCAGTAATATTGCAGGAACTAGCAAGGTTACTCGAAGCAGAAGGATATTCTCTCCAGAAATTTCTCCCCCAAAAGCAGCCTCTGGACCCGTAATCATTCCTACTGTTGCTCCCCTAAAAGCTGTTCCCGGTCCTACAATCATCTCAGCCAATACTCCAACTGACAAAGCTGTTACAACCCCTGTTATCATTCCTACCAACACTCCTGCTACCAAATTAACCGATACTCGAGGAAATGGTGTTCTGGTTGAGTCTGTCAAGACGAAGACACAATCATTGGCTATCCCTAAGACCTCCCGGAAAGATATGGAGGAAATTCTAAAGATCATTAAAAGAAGCGACTACGATGTAGTTGAACAACTGGGGCAAACTCCCTCTAAAATTTCCATGCTGGCATTACTACTATGTTCCGAGGCGCATGTAAAAGCCTTGGTAAAATTCCTGAAAACTGCCCATGTACCCCAAGAAACATCTGCCGATCCGTTTCAAGATTGCGTAGCTAGCCTAACTACATATAATGGTCTAGGTTTTTCAGATGCTGATCTAACGCCAAGGGGAAGGAAGCATAATGAGGCATTGCATGTCTCAGTTTAATGTAGGGGCACAACCTTGGCCCATGTTTTGGTGGACACTGGCTCATCTCTGAATGTATTGCCTAAAAAAGCTCTTGATAGGCTTGACTGTAAGGGATTGACATTGAAGCCATGTAACATAGTAGTAAGGGCTTTTGACGTCTCAAAAAGGATGGTACATGGGGAGGTAGACATTCCCATAAAAGTTGGAACACAAACATTTGATTCAATGTTTTATGTAATGGATATTCGTCCCTCATATTCTTGCTTGCTAGGCCGACCATGGATTCACAATGCTGACACTGTCACTTCTACGTTGCACCAAATGCTGAAATATCCAATTCCAGGGAAGATTATCACTGTTCATGGAGAAGAAGAGTATATGATCAGCCATCTCAATTCCTTCAGATATGTGGAATTAGATGGTGAATTTATTGAAACTCCATTCCAACACTTTGAAGAAGTCCCGCAAGATGTGGCAGTAACTAAGGTTGTTCCCAAGATTACAAGGCCTCCACTCCGGATGTCATCTCTGAAGGATGTCAAAGCAGTGGTAGAAGAAGGTGGGTTCACTATCTGGGGACAACTCCCAGATATCCCGTATAAGTCTGACAAGTTTGGCCTGGGTTTCACTTCAAGTGCTCAGAAGGCTGTACGCTGCGCTCGCGCCGGAGGACCACCCCTGAAGATCAGCAACTGTGAGGTCAACGGCGTAGAAGGAGATGAAGATAGCTATAACTTGGAGGATTGGATATTCCCGATTGTCAGTGGAGGTCTCAACAACTGGGAGGCTAGAGATTTTGTCCCGATCACTTTTATCCCATAGTAATTTGTCTTTACATTTTGTTGGATCTGTAATATTAAAACAATTTGCACTCTTAAAACCTTGTGTCTTACCCGAGGCACAATGGTCCATTTGTAAGGGTTATTATCTCATTTTCATATGAAATCAGTGAATCATGGACGATTTCGCATACAAACTTTTGTGCTTGTTGTTCTTTCTTCTTACATTTTTATTACTTTCAAGGATAGCTATACCCTTACACACAATCACACTCACAATGTAGGTATACATCCATTCGAGATCCCATGGGAAACGATACTGTTATGGCCTTTTGTGACTCTGAAAATCTAATTTACCAAGCCGAAGACGAAGGTGAGGAAGATTGTGAAGTACCAGGGGAACTTGCCAGACTACTACAACAAGAAGAGAGAACCATTAAGCCTCATGAAGAACTCGTGGATACAATCAACCTAGGTATCGAAGAAGACAAAAAAGAGGTCAAGGTGGGTGCCAATCTGGAACCCAATATCAAGAGCGTATGATTCAGTTGTTGCACGATTATTTCGAAGTCTTTGCCTGGTCGTATGAAGACATGCCATGACTTGATGCAGATATTGTGGTACATCGTCTGCCTACAAGAGAGGATTGTCTGCCAATAAAGCAAAAGGTTCGCCGCATGAGGTCGGATATGTCAGAAAAGATTAAAGCAGAAGTCATGAAGCAATTAAACGCTGGATTCTTGGCTATCACCTCTTATCCCCAATGGGTTTCCAATGTTGTTCCCGTGCCCAAAAAGGACGGCAAAGTGAGAATGTGTGTTGACTACAGAGATTTGAATAGGGCAAGCCCTAAGGATGATTTTTTACTCCCCCATATTGATATTCTAGTTGACAATATGGTGCAACACAAAGTGTTTTCCTTCATGGACGGATTCTCAGGTTACAACCAAATCAAAATGGCGCCTAAGGACATGGAGAAAACAACATTTGTCACGCAGTGGGGCACTTTCTGCTATAAGGTGATGCCATTTGGACTGAAGAATGTTGTGGCAACCTATCAGTGTGCCATGGTAGCCCTATTTCACGACATGATACATCACGAAATAGAGATCTATGTGGACGACATGATAGCCAGATCTCAAACAGAAGAAGAGCATCTGGATCACTTACAAAAACTGTTTGAGAGACTGAAGAAGTACAAGCTGAGGTTGAATCCAAACAAATGCACATTTGGGGTACGATCTGGTAAACTCCTAGGCTTTATCGTCAGCAACAAAGGTATCGAGGTCAATCATGCCAAAGTTAAAGCAATACAATAGATGCCTTCTCCTTGTACTGAGAAGGAAGTCAGAGGGTTCTTGGGACGTTTGAAATACATTGCCCGATTCATCTCTCACCTGAAAGCTACTTGTGAACCAATCTTTAAATTGTAAAAAAAGGATCAGGTAGTGAAATGGAATGACGAGTGCCAAGTTGCTTTTGACAAAATCAAAGAATACCTACAAGAGCCACCAGTCTAGGGAAGACCATTGATCATGTATCTGACTGTTTTAGAAAACTCAATGGGGTGTGTATTGGGGCAGCATGACAAGTTTGGCCGAAAAGAGCATGCTATTTATTACCTGAGCAAAAAATTTACCGACTGTGAAACCAGATATTCACTGCTCGAGAAAACTTGCTGCGCTCTGGAATAGGCTGCTCGCTGATTAAGACAATATATGCTGACTCATACTACTTTGTTGATATCTAAAATGAATCCGATAAAATATATCTTCGAGAAGCCTGCCCTTTCTGGGAGAATAGCGAGATGGCAGATGATCCTGACGGAATATGACATACAATATACTACCCAGAAAGCTATAAAGGGCAGTGTACTAGCTGATCACCTTGCTCACCAAGCTGTGGAAGACTACCAGCCCATGAAGTTTGAATTTCCAGATGAAGACATCATGATGGTAAATAACTATGAAGAATTCAGGCCATATGACAGACCTGAACAAGGATCCCGATGGACCATGTTATTTGACAGGGCATCCAACGCACTTGGTAATGGTATCAGTGATGTACTCATATCTCCGGAAGGGTGTCATACTCCCTTTACCGCCAGACTTTACTACAATTGTAGAAACAAAATGGAGGAATACGAAGTGCGCATCTTCGGTCTCAAAGCTGCCATAGACTTGGGGATCAAATCCTTGGATGTATTTGGGGACTCAGCTTTGGTTATCAGCCAGATCAAAGGGGAATGGGACACCAAACACCCAAACCTTATCCCTTAAAAAGAACATATTTTGACATTGCTACCACATTTTGAGAAGATTACCTTCGAGCATTTCCCGCGAGAAGAAAATCAGCTAACAGACACTCTAGCCACAATGTCATCTATGTTTAAACTTAATTGGGATAAAGAGGCTCCCCAGATCACCATCGAACGAATGGAGGAACCAGGATACTGTCACGAGATTAATACTGAAGAAGTAGTGGACCAGCCTTGGTATCACGAAGTCAAGAAGTATCTCGAGGCTCAATAATATCCAGAAGGAGCTTCAATAATTGATAAGAAGTTCTTAAGGAGATTCTCTGCTTAATTCTTCCTTAGTAATGGCATTCTTACAAACGCAATTATGACTCTGTGTTACTTCGATGCGTAGACAAGGTTGAAGCAGAAAGGATCATGAATGAGTTACATGAAGGCACTTTTGGCACCCATTCCAGTGGTATACGATGGCAAAGAAAATCCTACGGGCAGGCTATTACTGGTCTACCATGGAAGCAGATTGCTATCAACACTCTCGAACTTGCCATAAGTGTCAGATTTATGTTGATAAGGTGCATGTCCCTCCGATTCCTCTGAATTTCTTGACAACTCCTTAGCCATTTTCTATGTGGGGAATAGATATGATTGGGGAAATTAAGCCGACAACCTCTAATGGACACCGATTCATCTTAGTGGCCATTGATTATTTTTCCAAGTGGGTGGAGGCAGCTTCCTTCGTTTTCGTTACCAAGAACTTTGTTTCCCGTTTCATCAAGAAAAATCTCATTTGCCGGCACGGTATCCCGGAAAGGATCATCACTGATAATTGTACAAATCTCAACAACACTATGATCACCGCCTTGTGTGAGCAATTCAAGGTCCATCGTCACAATTCTTCCCCTTACCGGCCAAAGATGAATGGTGTTGTGGAAGCTGCAAATAATAACATTAAAAAGATCATACAAAAAATGACAGTCACATACAAAGACTGGCATGAAATGCTACCATTCGATCTCCATGGGTATCGTACCATAGCTCGCACATCAACTGGGGCAACACCTTATTCTCTGGTTTACGGCATGGAGGCTGTCTTACCTATCGAGGTCCAGATCCCTTCTCTAAGAATTATGAAGGATGCAGGGTTGAACGAAGAAGATTAGATCCAGACTCGACTTGATCAGTTGAACTTGATTGATGAAAAGAGACTTACTGCTGTTTGCCATGGTCAAATGTATACAAAACAGATGATCAAGGCTTTCAACAAGAAGGTCAGACGCCAAGTGTATCAAGTTAGAGATCTGGTGATCAAACGCATCATACTGCCACAAGGTAATCCTAGGGGAAAATGGACTCCTACCTATGAAGGACCATTTATAATCAAAAACATTTTCTCTGGTGGGGCAATGATCCTAACCACCATGGATGGTAATGATCTGCCACACCCTGCGAACGCGTACATAGTCAAAAGATACTACGCATAAGAGACCCGCTAGGTTGACACATCTGGGCAAAACAAGGGCATCCCGGAGAACCAAAAGGTTTGGAAAAAAATTAGGGATAAAACAAAAAATATGTACACCCGACAAGTTGAAAACCCGGAAGGGCGACTTGGGCAAAAAAGGGTTTCCCGGTGGACTAAAAAACCGAAAGGGCAGTCCAGGAAAAAGTTAGGTAATTAAAGAGTATGACTATATCCCGTTGGATTACATGGCGGACAACCTTTGGGTTCAACTGACAAATTTAGCGGTTCTGATCAATTCAATCAGCTTCAGACAAGGCAACAAATAAACAAGATGCTCAGAGATATAAAGGCTATAGTGGAATGGGAACCCCATGGAATTCCCTTACTAGAATGTTTGTCCCATTGTACAAAATACTTACTCAAAGTCAATACAAAGATATCTCCTCGAAAGTACAAAAACTATATGTTTTTCTTTACTCTTGTGTTTTATTTACAAAAACATCCAATGATCCATTGTTGAACATATGCATTTGAACATAATTACTGTTTACAAATAAACAAAATAAAAGACAATTGCTAATGGCTTTAAGAGGTAGAGAAATCTATCTAAGCTATTTCCATAAATCCCCCATAATTTGAAGTTTAATTCCCAACGGAACAAGCTTCCAATTATCAATTCCCAGTAGAAGTCGTTCAATTTCTCAGGATTTTCCAATAGGATTTTGCAAGCAGTACATGGCATTCCCTTTACAACAGAGTTTCTTTCTCTAAGCAGAAATTCATCAACACTTAGACTTCATAACATGAAGACTTATACTCCATATCCTCAGTAGCAGTCAGGGATTTATTTTCCCCAATCCAACAGCAGTGCATCAAACTAGCTCACATATGCATACATTGCGTCCACTTATCATAAACATTGATAACACGAATGCATTATACTATGCATTTCATACAACATGACTCTACATTTTAACTAAAATTTTACCCTTTTCAGTATAAGATTAAATAGTTACCATTAACAATGTTCAGAGTCTCTTTTGATACATTTTAGATACGCTCCGGACACGGATGCCATTCCTATACTCATTCAGACTCAACCTTTTGATATAGTTCAGATACGCTCCAGATACGGATGCCATTCTGATACTCATTCAGATTCAACATTCAGATACAGTTCAGATACGCTCCAGACAAAGATGCCATTCTGATACTCATTCAGATTCAACTTCTCAGATACAGTTCAAATACGCTCCAGACACGGATGCCATTCTGATACTCATTCAGATTCAACTTCTCAGATACAGTTCAGATATGCTCCAGATATAGATGCCATTCTGATACTCATTCAGATTCAACTTTCAGATACAGTTCAGATATGCTCCAGACACGGATGCCATCCTGATACTCATTCAGATTCAACTTTCAGATACAGTTCAGATACGCTCCAGACACGGATGCCATTCTGATACTCATTCAGATTCAACTTTCAGATACAGTTTGGATACGCTCCGGACACGGATGCCATTCTAAAACTCGTTCAAAACTAGATTTCAAAAAACTTTTCGGATATGCTCCCGACACGGATGCCATTCTGACACTCATTCAAAACTAGCTTTCAGATACGCCTCAAACGCGGACGCCATTCTGATACTCATTCTTACAACTTACAAATTACAATACAAACAATCACTTTTGGATGGAATCTTTAGGCCCATCTCCTACAGCTTTCTATCACCACTCCAAATGGCATCTTTAAGCCCATTCCCTCAACCATCGCATCGCCGAGTGCAAATTTCTGGGCACTCTAGTGTCCAATCATCTTCCACCTTCGAGTCACGATTGGCGAAACACGCCAATCTAACTCTTCAGGCTTAAGAAGATTGAACAGGGGAAGCTCTTGTACCCCAAAATTTCCCTCTCACTTATCAAGAATTTTCTCACAATATCTCATTGGACTGAAGACTACACTAGGGTTTGATCAGCTCAAGACACCTCTTTATGCACTGATGACCAAAATTAGGGTTTGAGTTTGCACAAGGATTTTTGAACTATCAATGCCTCATATGAGTTTCATGGATCATTATGAACCCCCAAGATTACTCATGTAAAGTTTCAAGCATTAGATCACACTTTTGATCAGTCAATTGAACAGTTGACCTAAAAATCAGCTGTATTAGGGAAAAAGTCAACCATGGCCAATTTACAGTAAAACTTCATAATTTTTTATCCATATCAACATTTTAAACCCATATGTATCATTTGATCAATTTTGGACCATAATTCCTCAAGAAATTTGATCAAATCTCCAAACGGGCAAAATGGTCAAAACTAGAGTTTTGACTGGGAAAGGGCAATTTCTGATTTTTGACCTAGAAAATGGTCAATTGGTTTAAGTAATGATCTCAATAGTCTAATTGAATCATTTTTACCTAATGACATGATTCAAAACAATGCAAATCCGTTGGATTGACAGGTGAATTTTGCAGTCAACTGATCAAAAGTCAACTGTATACTGAAAAGTCAAACTTTGACTTTTTGGTCAAATTCAAGTGACAAAGATAACAATTCATCAAAACATGTCAAAATAGGAAACTTATTCATAAATAAATCAAGAAATCAAAAAATCAAGATTTCATTTTGAAAAGTCAAAATTTCTAAAACTTAGAAATTTTTTCTAAGTGCTGAAAATTTCTTATTTTTCCATAACTTCGAGCAATTTTTTGATTATGATACAAGATGATTCAAAGGAAACTTCCAACATGAAAGTTTTATATCTCCATGAAATCTACAAATTTTCTTCACACAACTTCTTCCAAAAGTGCTTGGATCTCAAGTTATAATTTTATGAATACATGCTCATGAACTAAAAAAGACTTAGTGAAATTTTGCCCTAGTTAGGCAGATTTTATGACCTAACTTCATGGTAATTTTTCACATAGTTCCAAGGGGAATATTCAAAGTCAATTCAAAGATGGGTTGTATATCACATTTTAAGCTTTCCAAAATGTCCAAGAACTCCTTGAGATTATTCTTGAGCAAGGAGAATCGAATGCAAGAAGTTATGGTTTTCAAACTTGAATTACAAGCCATTTTGTGAAGAACACTTGATCCAATCTTCAAGCATGCTGTACAAATATTGCTTTGCAGGTTTCAAACTTGCTAATCACTCAATAATTTAATGTTTACACAACTGATAGAGCAATTGTCCAAGCATTTGAGCCATTATCCAAGTTGCATTTCCATTTTGGAAAGAAAGTCACCACTTCCATTTTGGAAAAGTGACTTTAATCATAA
This sequence comes from Vicia faba, assembly GCA_948472305.1. Taxonomy (NCBI): domain Eukaryota; kingdom Viridiplantae; phylum Streptophyta; class Magnoliopsida; order Fabales; family Fabaceae; genus Vicia; species Vicia faba. Next base: position 249,712,572 of record OX451736.1, on the reverse strand, counting down.
TGTCAACTCTTCTTGAGCCCAAACATTGTTGTTTCTGACTCCAAAACATTTAAAAGTAAGAAGCAACGTATCTACAGCCTGCTAACCACCCTACAAATCCTAGTACTTCACATTGAAATCATGTTTGTCAACTTTGCTTCAAAATCAAGTAACCAAGCCATAACATGTGATTTCAATTTCTGAGTTGTTTCAAGCCTCAAAACCTCTTGCCTATAAGTACATACACTACTTTCAAGCTAACACACTAGCTTGAAGACCCTAAAACTCTCCAAGACACCATTTTTGCACAAAACTTCCTAACTTGACAGTTTTGAGACAAAACTCATCATCTTCATTTCCACTCGTGCGTTTTGAAAACCAATCATTCAAACACCTTCTATAAATCATACCAAAGTAGTCCAGGCCCCTGTTTCAAGACTGTAACTCCTCCATTACTATCTACCATTTTCAAACATCAAGCTTGCAGGTTGACTTGAGTAGAGAGATCTAGGGACTTTCAAGGCAAAGTAGGAGTTGGAATACACTCAAGGAGGTCTAGGCAAGCTAAACAGATCCTCAGGCCATCTCAAAAGTTGCTCAAACTCCATTCACGACTCCAGCTGCAAGAGGTAAGTTTTCAAACTTCCATCTCTTCATACAGGCATCATTTGTTTCTGATTTGTGAAGATAAAATGTAGATATCATTGCTCTAAAACTGACCATGTTCATAGTTACCATTTATATTGACAATGTATAAAGAATTTTGGATTTGAAATTTCTGAGAAAATTAAGTTTCAATTTAGGGCTAGCAAAATTAATCTTCATCTTTGACTTTTAGCTTACATAAGTTATATGGTTAGATTCGTGAAGAAAAATAGCACAACTTTCATGTTTTCATTTTCCATTTTTGTTGAGAAATGAATGAGATACAGGTGGTCTGGCTAGCTGAAGGTTGAATACGAAGTACAGGCCATGGAGACGTTTTACCTTATGTATTTATTCTTTCATTTAAGTTAACAGATATACAACCATCCCAGTGGTAAGGCAGCGCGCGTTATTGATAGAGGTCGTGGGTTCGAACCTCAGCGCTGCCTTTTGCAATTGTTTTTACATTTTTTACATCCTGGGCCTTTTTTTTTTCTAACTCCCCCCTACTTCATATTTGCACCCTGGACCATGTTATTTATTTGTTTATTTATTTAATTTTCATTTTTCTTAAATATTTCTTTTCTAAAATACTAATAATCATAAAAACACAAAAAATGATATATTTTATATTTTGACTTTATTTTTTTTCTCTATAAATAAAAAATATATATTTTATTTACTATACTTTATTTATTTTTATTAACTAAATCTTATAGACTTAATTAATAATTATATTATTTATTTTTCTTCATACTATTTAAAAATATATTATTTAAATACCAAAAAAGACTAAAAATATTTCTAAAGCTATGAACATTTTCAAGATAAAAAAAATGCTAAAAAAATACTTTCCTTAACTCATTTTCTTTTGATTATTTAATAGAATTAGGGTTTTATTTTAAAATCTTTTTCCTTAATAAATTTAAACTTAATTATTTTCTTTATTTAAATTAGGTTAAGGCAAAAAATCTCTTTTTCATAAAAATCAAACAAAATTCATGTTTCTTTACATTTCTCATCCTTATACATTATTCATCATTATACTTTGTATTTATGTAATTTTTGTACATATTCAATTTGGTTGTAATAAATTAGTTAGGTTTACATTATTGCAATCCCCATTTACCAATTGTACACCCCCTCCCCACAAATGTTGTAATAGCGTAGTAACTTTAAATTTCGCAATTTATCGCTTTTACATAATATGCTAGTAATTAGGTTTTGTATGGAAAGAATAAAACCAACCAAATAGCAAACCCTAATTCAAGACAAAAACAAGCATGAAAATAGTACACTTGCACACAAGCACCCCTAGGGTAAAATCCACTTGGTTGCCTTATAAAATAGCCATATTACGCATGTAAGGTATCTTAGAAAAAACAAACAAATACAAGATCATAGTCCCTCGATGACGCTATCTAAGTTGCCTTACAAATGATCTTAGTCCCTCTAAAAGAATGCTAAGATACCTTGCAACATTGCTAATCATGGTTATACGATGACTCACACCCATCCTGTTAACATTCAAAGATAGGGTTGCTTACCAAATCAATGGTAAGACAACCATGTCAAAAGAAAAGAAAATGAACAAGAAAGACATTTGAGTAGGTAGATTGCTCCTAATTACTTGTTCCATTTCAAACAAAACATCCTTTCTATTTTCAAAAAAATAATCACACACATTTTCAAACATCTTACAAACATTGAAAACATTTTCAAAAGATCAAACATCTTTGTATACATTCTCTTGAACAAGAATCATTACAGAGATTGCCTAAACAAAGGCCTCTTTACAAAATACTTTCAAAAAACCACACTAAGCACAATTTCATACAAAAGCAAGTGATCTAGCAAGTAACTAAGAGCCCATGGAAAACCATGGATGAAAAGGGTACTAATACCTTCCCTTTTCATAATTTACCCCCTGAACTCAAGAAACAATCTCAAAGGTCTTTCCTGTACTTTTTAACCTTTCCTTTTTGGATAAAAGAAAAGTCAGTGGCGACTCTTGCTAACCTTAACATTTGCGATCAAACACAAAACCTTCAAGTCAGTTCTCCCACCGTATCACACACACGAGTCAGCACAAGGTCATCATTATATTGATACTGCTTGTAAAAAGCAGAAGCCAAGTCTTCCCACGTGTGAATGTTAGTTCCTTCCAGCTGATAGAACCATTCAAGTTGAGTGTCGGACAAGATTTCTTGAAAGAAATGGACCCATAACTTCCTGTAAGCAGCATGAGGTTGGATCTTTCGAACATACGACCTCAGGTGAAGTTTGGGACAAGAGACCCCATCATATTTAGAAAATATGGGGACCTTGAATTTATGAGGGATGAACACCCCCGGGATTAGACCCAGTTCTCCAAAATCTAATCCAATCACTTTCTGGATTTCCATAGCTTTGAGACGGTCTTCCAACTGCTTGTTGTTGTCATCTGCGGGAGGGTATTGTTCGTCGGAGTAGTCTTCATCTTCATAACCATGGTTATTCCTACCTCCAGGTTTTATACTTTTACCATCCTCTTCTTGGTTGTCATCTTCCTCAGAGGAAATATTATCCACTGGAACCGGTTGAGCAGGACCTTTGAATCTTTTCTCTATATTGAGGATAACAACCAGCTTTTTAGTCTTCTTTTTCTTGGTGACTAGCATCATCAGATCTTTCTGCCCCTATGCGAGATTCAAAAGATTCTCTTAAAATTGTGCATGCTGAGCTTGGAGGTCCTTAAAAGTCTATTAGAGGGCCATATTTTATTTAAATAAACGGTAGGGATGATAACTGTATGGAAAACCTGTTATGTAATGATGCATGATTTTAGATGCAACTTTTTCAAGGATCTCGCGGGGTAAACAAAGAAAATTTTAGAAATTGCTGAAACTTTGACTGAAGAACTTTTTGTCTTTGAACATCCTTCGATGAGAGTCAAGCTCACTATGTCAAGTGGGTCCTAGATTTTGACTCAAGATAATGTACTTCATTCTTTGACCACCATTTGGTTAGAGGAAAATAAATCCTCTTGCCTCTTGCTAAATGTCTAGTTCATTCTACATCAACGGTGTTCGGTTAGAGGAAAATAAATCCTCCTGCCCTTGCTAGATGTCTGGTTCATAATAAGCCTGCATCACAGACTCTTGAGGTCCTTGAAATGGTTAATTAAAATTCTATAACATGATGTCATGATTTGTATGCTATGCACCAATCATAAGTGTAATGTGGTGAAAACAAGTAAGTCTTGCAAGAAGTCCAAATTATTGTATAGTGAATACAAACAAGTCCTACAAGGAATTCACGTCGTTAGATAATGAATACAAACAAGCCCTGCTAGGAGTTTAAGTTGTTAGATAATGAATGAAAATAAGTCACACAAGTAGCCTTAGGTTTAAAGGATCGCATGGAGTTTGTAGGTAAATACCCTCTTGAGTTTTAGTTGGCTCAACCTGTCCTAAAATAAGTAACCGGGTTGTAGGAGCCTCAATATCACTGATCTTTCTCCAAGGCATTGTTTCAGCACAAGCATCTGATTTGCGACCAAAATGTCCCGAGAGTTTAATCTTAATGAGTGTAGTATCGAGTATAAAATAACTTCAGTCTATACCAAAGTCGACCATCTCACTACTTTCTAATGGCTAAGTTGTGTCAACTAAGATTTTAAGGTCAGTTAGTGCTTATGACACCACGCGACAACCCTTCATTCTCCTTGACTGACTCAAGGGACACCGGCACCAACCAATGTGTCACACTAACATAGCTATCACTTCAACCATATTGGTATACACCGTATAGTTTCCATGATCTATTACTACTTGCCTAAAATGCCCCCAGTTCCGGGTATAGGATCTTTACAAAAAAACCCGAGAAAAACCCCCGAAATGTAAAGCATACAAGTCAAGCAAGTAAAGCATTTTAAATATGATCTATCTCTAAGGTAACCCCACTTTTAGTTCTTCCCATCCGAGTCACTAGTTCTATAATACGGCGGGAGAACTGACTTTTGATTTTGCATTTTATCGCAAATGTTACAAATAGCAAGAGTCGCCACCGAATTTTCTTTTATCCAATAAAGGAAAGGGTGAAAAGAACAGGAAATACATTTGATAATTTTTATGAGTAAGGGGGGTATGTTATGAAAAGGGAAGGTGTTAGCACCCTTTTCATCCGTAGTTATCTACGGGATCTTAATCGCTAGCTCACTTTTGAAAATGCTTTGTGAATGTGTAAGTTTGAAAATATTTTGAAAATGCCTAAGTTTGGTAACTTTGTAATGGTTCCCGTATCGTTGAGAATGGATACAAAGTGTTTGTTTTGAAAATATTTCTGAAAAAAGTGTTTATGTAGAAAATGTTTTGAAATGTTTGCGAGCAAGCGATTAAGAACTATCTACCTACTCAAAAGTCTTTTGTTCTATTCCTATTCCTTTAGATAGTGCTATTCTACAATTAGTTAGTAAGAAGCCCAATCGTTGGATGTTTGAGGGACATGTGCGGGTCATCATTCAGTCATAAAGGAAACTTGTGAGACGCTTTAGCAATTTGTCGTAAGGGACTAAGATCATTTATCGAAGGTAACATCGAAGGGTCATCGAGGAACTACGATCTTTTAACCGAGGATATTTACTAAAGCGTCCTACATTCGAGGGACATGACTGTTTTCTAAAGGCAACAAGTGGAGTCACCCTATAGGTTCGTGTGTGAAAAGTGATTTGTTTCCAGTTAATTTGTCTTGATTAGGTTTTCTAATGTTTGATTATTATCTTGCCATACAATCCTATTTAGCTAACAGTTATATATACATATAAGGCATAAAAAATATATGCGCAAGAAAATAAAATGCGGGAAAGTAAAGCCTATGGCTATTACATGGACTTGGTAGATTTACAATATTTACAACTTTGCGGGAATTTAAACAGTAAACTATTACAAGAAAATGCATGTGACCTATACATTTGTTTCTAATAAAATAAATAGCAAAAGTAAATACAAAATATTTGCAGGCGTTAGGGTTTAAACTCACACCCTTCTATTTACAGTCCCCATCCTTTTCCATCTGTACCATGCACGCTTGGTGTTTGAAAAATGGGATTTGATCATTATATAATAAACCTGCAAAGATTGGGAAATAATAGAAAAAATATATCATGCATTGTTGTACCTCAGAAGATCATTAGTGGTGGTAGTATGCAAAAAAACAAAATGAAAACAGAAAAATGAATTTGCAAGAAATTAAGAAAAATGACATAGCATGTATGCTCATTACGTGCTCTTTGGATCATAACAAATTATCCAAACTTACCCTATAATGCTCTTGGAAGTGAATGGAAATGGTGATTTATTTTGATCGTGGTTGCAACTAGAGTTTACAGCTTGCCCTAGTTTTGAAAATTTTGGAGTGTTTTTTTTGGGAGCACCTTTTGTCTGCTTTGCACTTGAGTATTGTATGTATTTATAAAGGAATGAAATGGAACAAGAATAAGACAAGAATCTTGTACCATTATGTCACAATTCATTGCAAAAAAAACACATTGAAATCTTTGCAAAATCATTTTAAAGACATTCCAAACTTGAATATTGTTGGTCCCAATATGTTTTCACGGTTTTGGCATGTTTTCTATGTATCTTGGGACTTCTAGAAGATATCCAAATGAAGCCCACACACCCTTTGGTCCATCAACTCATATTTGATTTGATTTATTTTGACTTAATTTGAATAAAATCAAAATAATTAAAATAAAAAATCAAAGTAATGTATAAATGGACTTAGATGTCCTCTAACATGTTACAAACATGTTTAAACCTCAAAAGTTAGACCCGTTAGTCCAAAAGTTCAAGATTGCTCAAATGAAGTTTCTTGCATTTTCTCAAAAATTGCCCAATTTGCACCAATCATAACTCTCAGAGTTTTCATTATTTGAAGGTGATTTTTGGCTTTTCGGAAGGCACAAGATGTCCCCTACAATCTCTATGTTTATCATTTTTGTATTTGAATCTTGATGTAAGTTGCCTTGATAAAAGGTGTCTTTTTGTTGACTTTTGAAATGACCTATAATGTATGGGTCCATATCTCTCAAATGAAGCACTTTTTGAACTTGATAATATAGATTCAAAGTTGTATAGAATTGAATTTCCTTTAAAATGGTCTTTGGTTTGGGAAAAGTTGATGAAGCATGTGAAAGTTATGCTTGGTCAAAGTTCAGTTTACTTCTCATAGGGAAACCCTAATTTGGAAACTTTTAACTTTTGATGATTTGAGAGATTTCCTTAAATAATCATGATTAACCTTTGATAAAATGATAAATATCACATCAAAATGTTGATGTTGACGAAAAACCTTGAAGTTTGACTGTATGTTGACCATAGTTGACTTTTTACCCAATAGATTTAATTTTCAATCATCTGAGCTATTGACTGAGAAATATTGTGATGCAAGGCTTGAAACTTGATATGAACATTGTTGAAGACCTATGGAGAACCATGGAAATCAATTGAGACCTTTGAAACCCACACTTCCTTGAAAAACACAAAACCCTAGTTGTGGATCCATTGCTTAGAAGGAGATTTGTCTGGTCAACCCTTGAGTAGCCTTGAGACCTTTATGAGCATGAGGAGGTGTCTTGAATTAACTTTCTTCAAAAATGGGAGGGAAAATTTTGGGGTACAACAGTTAACATAAACCTTGCATTTATGACAAGTTTTGGAATGATGGTAGCAATCAGTTTCCATGGTCAACTAATAATAACCCGCTCTCAGAATTTTCTTAGCCGTTGTGTGCCCACTGGAGTGTGTACCAAAGACTCCTTCGTGCATATCTTCCATAATATTTTCAGATTCCTTCCTGTCTACACAACAAAGCAAAATTGAATCGTGATTGCGCTTGTAAAAAATTCTGTTACTCAGAAAGAACTTGGTAGAGAACCTCCTTAAGAATTTCTTATCATTAATAGATGCCCCTTCAGGATACTTTTGAGTCTCGAGGTATCTTTTCACTTCTTGGTACCAAAGATTTTCCTCTACTCCACCAGTATCAACTTTGTAGCAATGTTCCGATTCTTCTAGTCTCTCAATAGTAATTCCAGGAGCTTCATTATTCCATCTGACTTCAAACATAGATGACATGGTAGCTAATGCGTCTTCCAGTTGATTCTCTTCTTGTGGAATGTGTTCAAAAGTGATTTCTTTGAAGTATGGGATTAATGCCAACACATGCTCTCAATAAGGAAAGAGATTTGGATGTTTTGTATCCCATTCTCCCTTAATTTGACTAATTACTAGGGCTGAGTCCTCATATACACTCAAAACTTTAATTCTCATATCGATAGCAGCCTTGATACCCATGATGCACGCTTCGTATTCTACCATGTAGTTGGTACAATCAAAACATAATTTGTCAGTGAAGGATGTATGACAACCCTTGGGAGAGACAATCACAACACCAACTTCGTTACTGAGCGTGTTGAAAGCTCCATCAAACACCATCGTCCATCGGGATCTTGACTCAGATCCTTCATACGGTCTAGGCTCTTTGCAGTCACTAACGAGCATAATATTCGCATCTGGGAACTCGAAATTCATAGACTGATAGTCATCTAAATCCTGATGCGCCAAATGATCTGCCAATACACTTCCTTTAATTGCCTTCTGAGTAGTATACTGAATGTCGTATTCGGTCAAGACCATTTTCCATCTTGATATTCCTCTGGAGAGAGCGGGTTTCTCAAATATGTATTTTATTAGATCCATTTTAGAAATCAACAAAGTAGTATGAGTCAACATATACTGTCTTAGTCGGCGAGCAACCCATGCCAAAGCGCAACAAGTTTTCTCGAGCAGTGAGTATCTTATTTCACAGTCGATAAACTTTTTTCTAAGGTAGTATATTGCATGCTCTTTTCGACCAGACTCATTATGTTTCCCTAATACACACCCATTGAGTTCTCTAACACTGTTAGGTACATGATCAGAGGTCTTCCTTCAACTGATGGAATTAGAATTGGAGGTTCCTGAAGGTCCACTATGTGACAAAAATAGTCTTCTCTATGTCTTTGGGTGCCATCTTGATTTTATTATAACCTAAGAAACCATCCATAAAGGAAAATACTTTGTGCTGAGAAGTGTTGTCAACTAGAACATCAATATGTGGAAGCGGATAGTCATCTTTGGGGCTTGCCCTATTCAGATCCCTTTAGTCTACACACATATGCACCTTACCTTCTTTCTTAGGCACTGACACCATATTTGAAACCCACTAGGGATAGGATGTCATAGCTAAGAAACCTGCATTGGACTGAGTTGTACCCTAAAATTTTCCCTCCCATTTTTTTTCAAGGCATTCTTTCAAGGGTTCTCAAATATTCAAGAATCTCAAGGGTTGACCAGTCAAGATACTCCTCCTAAGCCAAAGGTCTACAACTAAGGTTTTGAGTTTCTCAAGGAAATTTGGGTTGAAAATGTCTCAAATGATTTCCATGGTTCCCCACAGGTCTCCAAAAAGGTTCATGTCAAGTTTCAAATCCTACATCACAAGTTTGTGCAGTCAATGGCTCAGATGATTGAAAACCAACTATATTGGGCAAAAAGTCAGCTATGGTCAACATACAGTGAAACTTTAAGATTTTTGGTCAACATCAAGGTTTTGAATTCATATTCATCATTTTCTTAGGGTTTTCATTAGGAGAAGTCAACTAAACTTTGACCAAGCATAACTTTCACATGCCTCATCAACTTTTCCCCAACAAAATCCTATTTTGAAAGAAATTTAATTTTCTACAACTTTATATTTGTTCTCAAGTCCAAAAAATGCTTCATTTGAAAGATATGAGCTAATAAATTATAGGTCATTTTCAAAAGTAACCAATAAGGCACTTTTTATCAAGGAAACTTACATCAAGAAAAAGTCTCTAAATGCAAAATTTATCAAAAGAGAAATTGTAGATGATATCTTGAGCTTTTCAAAAAGTCCAAGATCACCTTCAAAATAAAAAAGTTGAGTAAGTTATGAGTTGCACAACTTGGGAACTTTTGAAGAAATGCATGGAATGCAAAATGAGCAAATTTGAAATTTTGAACTAGTGGGCCTAACTTTTGATATTCAAACATGTTCATAAAGTGTTATAGGACTTCTAAATCAATTCACATATTTTTATGATTTTTATTTCTTTTATTTGAATTTTTATTCATTTAAATACAAATAAAATCAAAATAAATATGACATAATAGTAGAAGGGCTTGGGCCTCTTTGTCCCAATCAGCTACATGGCCAACAATTCATGGTAGCCTATCACAAAACATGCCAACTCGTGCAAGGGTTTAAGAAGGGAAGAAATTTCAAATTTGGAAAGTTTTCAATGTGTTTGATCTTTGTCTAACCATGGTTTGATTACATGATATCATGCCCTATTTGATGAGCCTTTTTCTTCCTCTATATAAAGACAAGCAAATAGATGCAAAAGACACGAAAATACTGCCTAAGAAAGAACACCAAAATTCTCAAAATTCAAAGCATTAGTGCATGTTTGAAATCCTTGTTTCAACTTTCCTCCCTCAAAACCAGTGAGCCCAACGCATCCCAAAACCCCTTCATACAATCCCACCTGATTGGTAAATTTTTTGATTTCAAACTCTTTAATCATGTGATCTAAATCAATTTTATGCATGCATATATATTATTATTGATGTTTGGAATAGATCTAACGTATTACATGTAAGCTTGGGTGTCTGAATCTAAAAACACCATAGTTAGGGTATGAAGGGTTGTGTTCTTCGCATCGTTGCATACAGGCATTTTTTGGGAAAACGGACAACACCATTGGATTGGTAGACCCTGATTTAGGGGGGGGGGGGTAGGTTGAATATTGGACTTTGATTTTGTTTCTTTCACAGGTTTGTTTTTTTGTTAATTGGAGAAGAAGGAGTTAACCACCGTGAGGGGTGGTGAGACTCGCCTGAAAGCTTGTGTGGCATCAAGCTATTTTGTGATTTGCTGATTCAAAAATGACAAGGGCCCACTGCGTGCGCATTTATTTTATTGGCTGATATTACTTTCCATTTTTAAATATAATGTTTGGATTTGATTCTTATACTGAATGTACAGACCACCTCAGTAGCAGCGCACGTGTTCTTTAGGCTTACCTATGCCTGATCCTGGGTTCGATCCAGGCGTGGGACAATTTTATTTTTCCATATTTTCATTGTAGATTCAGTATAAACAAGCCTAATGCGCGCATGGTGTACCTCTTATCTTGACCATCAGATCACAAGATTCCAGATCCAGCGCTCCAAGACAACCATGACCATGATACACCTTCTGAAGTCAATCACAAGGAATCATCACAGGCGCGCGGGCCCTCTGCTTTGGGCCTAACACATTTTTCTTTTCATACCCCCCCCCTAATTTCTTTTACAATGCATGCCCATTGAATTTCTTTTTGTTTTAATTTAATTGTTTTCTTTTTTAATCATTTTTATTTAAATCAGAAAAATCACAAAAAATCATTAAAAAAAATTAGATTTAGGTTTTTGATTAATTGATTTAATTTTTTATAATAAAAATTAATTAATTTAATCATATTTTGGTCTTATGTATTTATTAACTAATAAATTAACTAGAATTAGGTCTTATTTTTATTTTACACTTCAAAATTTTTCTAAACAAAAACAACAAAAATGTTTTCTTAAATGCTTAGAATTTTTTAGGGTTTTTTTTATCTTTCCCTTCTCAATCTCTGTGGGTTTATTTATTTTTCGCCTTATTATCATTATGTAACTACCAATAGTATGTAATAGATAAATTACGACTTCTTTACTTTTTTCCCCATTTATGGTTTGTACTCCCCATCCCCGAAGTGATGTAATAGCGTAGATTATTTCCCGCATTTTTATTTTCCACACTTGTATATATATTTAAACGTTAGATTAATTATGCGTGCATGGAAAGACATAACACAAAGGTTAGAAAACCTAATCTCAAGACAAATACTTGAAATCAAAACACTTCGCACATGCACACCTGTAGGGTGACCCTCACTTGTTGCCTCAGATTTAAACAGTCATGTCCCTCGAACGTGGGATGCTTTAGCAAAGATCCTTCGGGTAAAAGATCTTAGTACCTCGATGACCCTTCAATGCTGCCTCGGTAAATGATCTTGGTCACTTAGGATAATTTCTAAAGCGTCGTATGAGTTGCCGTTATGATTGTACAATGACCCGCACATGTCCCTCAAAACATCCAATGATAGGGCTTCCTACCAACTAATGGTAGGATATCACTATTTAAAGGAAGAGGAAAAGAACAAAGACATTTTGAGTATGTAGATATCTCGTAGTCTCTTGCTCTCAAATCAAAAACATTTTCCACACATACACTCTTTTCTAAAATATTTTCAAAGACAAACACTTTGTATGTGTTCTCAATGATACGAGAATCATTACAAAGTTTGCCGAACTTAGGCATCTTTTTTCAAAAATATATTCAAATACATACGCAAAAGCATTTTCAAAGTGAGCTAGCGGTTAAGAGCCCATAAATAACTACAAATGAAAAGGGTTCTAACACCTTCCCTTTTCATAACCTACCCCCCTTACTCAGAAAAATTCTCAAAATTTCTTCCCTGTTCTTTTCACCCTTTTCTTTATTGGATAAAAGAAAATTCGGTGGTGAATCTTGCTATCCGTAACATTTGCGATAAAACACAAAACCTAAGAAGTCAGTTCTCCCACCGTATTACAAAGCGCTTCATAATTTCAACCTTGATATTTTCAGACATCTCAGGACGCATACGACGAACCTTCTGATTTATAGGAGGACAACCTTCCTTCATTAGTAAACGGTGAACCACAATATTATTATCAAGCCCTGGCATGTCCTCATATGACCAAGCAAAGATCTTAACATAGTCATGCAACATCTGGATTAAGCTCTTTTTGAAATTGTCTTCTAGTTTGACACCTATATTGATTTCTTTCTTGTCCTCTTCAATACCCAAGATCACAACCTTGATTGGCTTTTCATGTGGTCGTATGGCTCTTCCTTGTTGCATTAAGAGCCTAGAAAGCTCTCCAGGTATTTTACAATCTTCCTCACCTTCATCCTCGACTTGGTAGATCGGATTTTAAAAGTCATAATTAGCAATAACATAATTGTTATTAATGGGATCCGGGGTGGATATGAATCTACAATTTATTGTGTGGGAGTGTGTAAGAATACATAGTTGTTTTGAAAACAATAAAGTAAAAGAAAGACAAGGAGCGCAAAATTTGAATGCAAATATCCAATGATTTATTAAATGAAGATATGCTGATGAATAATGACAACCCTAACAAATGGACCATTGTGCCCCGGGTAAGGCACAAGGTTTAAAGTTTATTGTTTAAATTACAGAACCAAAAAACTTAAAAGTAAGAAAACAGAAAATAGCATTTACTCCTGACTAAAGGAGATTGGTATAAAGTCTTCAGTATTCTAATTGTTGAGCCCATTGCCGGTGGTAGGGAATATCCAATTGCCTATGTCGCAGTCACTATCGGCGTCTTCCACAACATTGATATGATTGTTGTGAACTTTGTTGATGTTGATGCAGAATGGTGGTCTCCCAGAATTAGCACGAGCATGAAGGACAACCCTCCGAGCTTGTGAGGTGAAACCCAAACCAAATTTGTCAGATTTATAAGGAATATCGGGAAGCTGACCCTAAACGATGCAACCACCTTCTTCAACCACAACCCTAGTGTCTTTCAGAGAAGCCATTTTTGATAGGGTCTTAGGAACAACAGAAGTAAATTTATCAACAACTTCAAAGGTCTGGAAAGGGGTCTCGAAGAATTCACCATCCATCTCAACATACTTGAAAGAGTTCAAATGGCTCACCATGTATTCTTCTTCACCGCAAACTGTAACAATCTTTCCCTTCACAGAATACTTCAACTTCTAGTGTAAGGTAGAAGTAACAGCGCCTGCCCCATGAATCCAAGGGAGTCCGAGAAAACAAGAATAGGTTGGACGAATATTCATCTCATAGAAAGTAGAGTCGAAGACCTCGGAACCCACTTTGCTTTGAAGATCAACCTTCCCTTGCACCATTCTCTTCGAACCATAAAATGCTCTTACTACAATGTCATTGGGTTTCAGCACAATCCCCTCGCAGTCAAGTTTATCTAAAGCAGCTTTTGGCAACACGTTCAATGAGAAACCTGTGTCCACCAACACATGAGATAAGGTAGTGCCTCTACACTCAATATAGACATGCAGGGCTTTATTACGGTCTCTTCCTATGGGAGATAAATCTGTGTCAGAAAAGCCTAGCCCATTATCAGTTGTCAGGCTAACAATATGGTCTTCTAACTAATCAATAAATATTTCTTGTATTACATGAGCAGATTTCAGAAATTTCACCAAAGCCTGAGCATGGGCTTTGGATAACAACAACAGGGATATCATAGATATTTTAGAGGGGGTCTGTCCTAGCTGTACAACAATCTTGTAGTCACTCTTTCGTAAAATCTTTAATATTTCCTCCATCTCTTTCTTGGAGGGGTCTTCAACACTAACTTATTTTGGTGCCTTAGTTTGGGTAGGCTCAGTCATATGTTCTTCGTCTCGAGTCTCAGTAGTAGATTCAGTAGCAGTGATATGAACTGGTGCATTAATAGCCTTCAGAGAGATCTCTGAGAGAAAACCCTTCCACTTATGGTAACCTTACTAGTCCCAACACTATTACCAACATCGAGATTAGCAACTTCAGCATTTTCATATTCAACAGTCAATGACTCTTGATTGACGCCATGGTAATAGACATCATCTCTGTAACTCCAAGGGATAGCCTTATCGGAAGAATATGGGATTGGCCAAGGAGCGACTCTAGGTTCGACAGTAATCTTCACAGGACCCTTAGAAGTGATCCTTAAAGGAGTACTAGAAATTGTAGACACGTCTTCAATATTCAGGTCTTGGGATGTACTCTCCACAAGAGGAGTCTTCTCAAAAGGAATTTTCTCAAATAGGATCTCATGGTCATCCATCAAACACTGAATACCTTTTTTCAGCAATGCACAACCATTGGATTAGGATTCACATTAGTAGCAGTCTTTAGCATAACCAGGAAATAAATCGGCCTGTAGTAGCTTTTCCTTAACAATTATCAGGGGAGTAGTCAAATCCTTCACAATAGAAACATAAGAAACATCTTCAATACCATTAACACCCTTCTCATGATTAGGCCTAGGTGCAGTAATCACTTTATGAGTCTCAGGAGGATCAAATTCAATTTCCTTAGCATAAATCATATCTTGGATCTTATTCTTCACGGCCCAACAATTGCTGATGTCATGCCCGGGGCTGTTAGAGTGATACACACACCTTGCATTGGGATTGTAGCAGGGAGAGGAAGTGTTGGGATTCTGTGAAGGTTCTCTCAATGTAACTAGCCCTGCCTTCAACATGTGTTGTAATACTTGCGCTAATGGCATGTTGATCTTTGTAAACTGTCTCCTGGGCGCCTCTTGCCTACACTCGTTAGTCTACTATTGTTGTTGTACTGGCGCCATATTAGAGATCAGTACTGCCCCCACAGATTGGTTGCGGTCTTTCTTATTACGACCCTTCTAGATGTGCACATGATTGGATTCCCTCTTACCATTATAATCCTTATTCACAATATTTGAAGATGTGGTTACCTGAATTTTACCGCTTCTGATTCCATTTTTAACATGTTCCCATGTTAAAATCAGTCCAGTGAACCCAGTTGAAGAACTTTCAAGCAAATGATTATAGAAAGGACCGGTAAGTGTACTCATGAACATATCCACCAACTCTCTATCAGCCAAAGGAGGTTGGACTCTTCCCGCAATATCTCCCCACTTTTATGCATATTCTTTGAAACCTTCCTCAGAACCCATGTACATACTCTGCAACTGCTTACGGGTTGGTGCCAAATCAAAATTATATTGATATTGTTTGTAGAAGGCTGCAGCCAAATCTTTCCAAGTGTGAATATTGGCACCTTCAAGTTGATAGTACCATTCCAATTGTGTCCCATACAGACTCTCTTGAAAGAAATGCAATCACAATTTCTTGTCAGCAGTATATGGTAGAATTTTCCAAACATATGACCTCAGGTGCAACTTCGAGAAGGAAATTCCATCATACTTAGCATAGACATGAGTTTTGAATTTAGGAGGGATGACAACTCTTGAAACCAGATCCGAATCATCAAAGTTCAATCCGGGAACTTTGTGGATCTCCATAGCTCTCAGACGCTCTTCCAGCAACTTATACTTCTCATTAGCAGGGGGATATTGCTCATCTAAATAATCATCATCTTCTTCATCAGGAAATTCATTAGAACCAGGACTGCTCCTTTCAGTTTTCACACTCTTACCATCGTCATCCTGTTTGTCATCTTCATCTGATGAGATATTAAGATCTCAAGCTCGCTTGACTGGTCCTATAAACCTTCTTCCCATGTTAAGGATGCCAATTAGTTTCTTTGTCTTCTTTTTTTTTTCCAATGGTGACAAGTACTTTCAATTCTTCATGCCCCTTGGCTAAGTTCAGGAACATCTGTTGGAATTGGGCATTCTGAGCTTGAAGATCTTTGATTGTTTGTTCAAGATCCATTTTCTGCTAAAATAAACAACAAGAGGATGAGAAAACCTGTCTTGAGAATACCTGTTATGATATGCATGACATGTAGATGTATATGCAATGTTTTCAAGGATCTTATGGGATAAAAATATTGGAAAAAGAATCTGGTTGCAGCTTTGTCTTGAAGAACTTTGAGTTTTCATCTTTGAACGTCCTTCTATTAGAATCAAGCTCACCATATCAAGTGGGTCCTAGCCTCTGACTCAAGAGAACATATTTTGATCTTTGACGGCATCTGGTTAGAGGAAAATAAATTTTCTTTCCCTTTGCTTGTAACCTGTCTTATGATAATCCTGCACCAAAGATCCCTAAGATCCTAAAAATGGTTAGTAAAAATGCCATGTCATGATGATATGATGTTATGATGTCATGTTCTTGTTAAATAGATAGCAAACATAAACAAGTCACACAAAAGCCTTAGGTTTAAAGACTTGCATGAGGTCCATAGGTAAGTACTCTTCTCTATTGAAGTTAAATTGGCTCAACCTGTACTAAAATAGTAACCGGTTTCTAGGAATCTCATATCACCGATCTTTCTCACATGCTTTATTTTAGCACGGCAACTGGCTTGCCACAAAAACATCCCAAGATTCAAATCTCAATGAGTGTAACATCGAGTATCAACCAACCTTGGACTTCACCAAAGCCGACCGTCTAACTACCTTATAATGGCCAAGATGGGTCAATTAAGGCTCTAAAAGTTAGTTAGTGATAATAACACCATGCGAAAGCCTAATGTTATCCTCGACTGACTCAAGGAACATTAGTACAATCCAAAGTGTCGCACTAACTGTAGCCACCACTTCAACCATATCAGTCTACGTCGTACAGTTTTCATGATCTATTGCTACTTACCTAAGGTATCCTTAGATCTGGGTGTAGGATCTTGTAAGTAAATAATACCCAAAAAACCCTTAAATTAAAGAAAATAATTCAAATACTTAAAGCAAGTAAAAGTGATCTAAGCTCTAAGGTAACCTCTCATTTTTAAGCTAATCCCCAGTAGAGTCGCCAGTTCTGTAATACGATGAGAGAACTGACTTTTTTGGTTTTATCCAAATATGCGGATAGCAAGAGTCACCACCTACTTTTCTTTTATCCAATATTTAGGAAAGGTGAAAAGAACAAGAAAGACCTTTGATAGATTTTGAGTTCGGGGGGTAAGTTATGAAAAGGGAAGGTGTTAGCACCCTCTTCATCTGTAGTTATCTACGGGCTCTTAATTGCTAGCTCACTTTTGAAAACTTACTTTGTATGTGTGATTTGTTTGAAAATATTTTGAAAAAGTCAAAGTACGGCTAAATTTGTAATGGTTCTTGTATCAATCTTCAAGAACGCGTACAAAGTGTTTTTGAAAATATTATGAAAGTTTGACGTGTAAAAAAATGTTATTTTAGAAAAATTGTGAGCAACAATTAACTGTTCTTACCCACTCAAGGTCGTTCTTATTATTTTCCTTCCCTTTTAAAGATAGTACTATCCTTACCATTAGTTGGTAGGTAGCCCTATCTATTGGATGCAAAGGGATAGGTGAATGGTCATCGTATGGTCATCGAAGGCAACTTATAGAGATACTTTAGCAATTTATCAAAAGGACTAGATCATCTTTCATAGGCAACGTTGAAGGGTCATCGAGGGACTATGATCTTTATTGAAGGGTCTTTGCTAAAGTATCCCTATTTCGAAGGACATGACCATGTTTCTGAAGGATACAAAGAGAGGTTACCTTAGAGGTGTGAAGTGTGAATAATGTGTTCAGTTCACTTATTTATCTTGTATTAGGGTTTGCTAACGAGTATTTTTAGATCTTGCCATACATGCCTAATTACTAGCAGTATAATATGTATATAGAAAATTAAAGGTGCATAAAGTAAATCTAAGCTATTACAGGGCTTTGGGGCAGTTACATAAAAAAAGATGCGGAAAATAAAGTGCGGAATTAAACTCTAAACTATTACATCCCGTAAGAAGTTACATAATAGAAAAAATATGGAAAGATAAATCTAAACTATTACGAGAAAAAAGTTGTGCGACCTATACAATTCCTCTAAGAATTTAAATGCAAAATAAATAATAATAAAATAAATGTTTGCATGTGATTTTTTATGAAATTAATTTGATGTTAATTAAATAGTTAAAAACCTAATTCTAATTAATTTTAGTTAATAAAAATCCTAAAGTCTAATTATTTTTAATTTTAAGAAAATATTAATTAACATAATTAATTAGTAAATAATAATAAAATGTCAAAATTAATTATTGATTAAAAACCTAAACCTAATTTATTAGGGTTTTTTAAAAAAGGTTAAAATTGATTAGTGATTAATTAAAAAATAGTTAGGGTTAAAGAAAAGAAAAATCAATGAAACAAGGTAAAAACACAAAAAAATTACCTGTGGTGGGTGTTAAACCCACGCCCTCTAGCCATCCACACTGCATCATTTGCCACTGAGCCAAGCGCTCGTTGGTGTTAGGAAACAGGCACTACACAAAATATATGAAACCTGCACAAAATGGAAAATAACAAAAAAAGTTGCAAAAGATAGAGATCGAATCCACGCCCTTAGAGATCAAATCCTTAGCATGCGCATTCCTGTCAGTGGGGTGGATGTTACATCAGTTAGTAAAACAAAACAAAATAAATATATTATAAACAAAAATAGATGGACCGGAGAAGCGCCAGAGCCCTAACTCCATTCGTCTTCTCTGGCGAGGGGTTTTCTTCAACTTGCAAAATAAAGCGTGTTAGTGATCCAAGAGGACCCTATCCCCTAATTTGAGGGCTGCAAACTCATTGGTGGCCTTAGTTTTGGCTAAATCGTCTTGTGTAGAGAGATATGAACAAGATAACAAAAAAAAAATTCAAACATGGTGATGCAAGATTATGTAATCATGGGACTCATGTGAGGGTTCATACATGTGCTATTACATCTCAGGAACACATTAGAAACATTAGCTCATACCAAAACATCACAAAAATTTAAATACGAATTTCATGTAAGTGTAAAACCGGTGATGCATGTAACATGCATTTCAGGCCCTTTTGATCATCAAGCATGATCCCAACTTACTCTGTAATATCTCAGGAATCGATTTGGATGGTTGCTTGGCCTTGAGAATGGCTGGAAATTGATTTCGAGTTTGCCCTAGTTTTGGACAAAATTTGAGATTTTGAATCCTTGTTTCTTGCACAACTTTTTTTTTTGTGTCCTTGAGTCTAAATATGTTGTGCTTATATATAGGAAGAAATTAGGTCAACAAAATTGGGCTTGGAACTTGTACAAAATATCTTTGATTTTGTTTTGAAAATAGGTTGGAATAAGACAAAACCAATAGTTTTGTTTCTCTAATAGATTCACACAGTTGGTGATGATATCTTGGGCCTCCAAAAGATAAGAATCAAAAGCCTTTTAAGCCTTGCACCTCCAATTAATATTTATTTGATTTAACTTGATTTAACTTGCATTTAAATGAATAAAAATCAAAAGTTAGGCCCATTAGTCCAAGAATTCAGATTTTCTCAATTTGGACTTCATGCATTTTCTCAAAATTTCCCAACTTGCACCAATCATAACTCACTCAATTTTTATTATATGAAGTCGATATTTGACTCTTTGGAAAGCTTAAGATATATCCTACAACTTTCATGTTTGTCATTTTTTCATTTTAAGCCTTTATCTTGATGTAAAGTGCTTTGACAAAAAGTGTCTTCTTATTGACTTTTAAAATGACCTGTAATGTTTTGGCTCATATCTCTCAAATGAAGCCTTTTTGGACTTGAGCTTAGATATACAAAATTGTATAGAATTGAATTTCCATCACAATGGGCTTTGGTTGAGAATTTTCTAATGAATCATGTGAAAGTTATGCTTGGTCAAAGTTCAATTGATTTCTCCTAAAGAAAACCCTAACTTAACACCTTTTAACTTTTGATGAATCTTGATTTTTCTTGATGAATCAAGATAAACCCTTGATCAAATGTGTATGTGACCTTAAAATCTTGATTTTGATAAAAAAAATCTTGAGGTTTGATTGTATGTTGACCACAATTGACTTTTTACCCAATACAATTGATTTTTAACCATCTGAGCAATTGACTGGGCAAACTTGTGATATAAGGCATGAAACTTGTCATAAGGGTACTTTGAAGCATATGGGGAACCATGAAACTAACTTGAGGCATTAGAAGCTCCATTTACTTTGAGATTACCAAAAACCTAATTGTTTTCTTAGGAGGAGGATTGATCTGATCGATTCTTGAGTAGTCTTGAGTACTTGAGCACCTTGAATCAATTTATCTTTGAAAAATGGGAGGGAAAATTTTGGGGTACAACAGATCCAATAAAATACATATTCGAGAAACCCGCTCTCTCCAGAAGAATAACAAGATGGAAAATGGTCTTGACAAAATGTGATATTCAGTATACTACTCAGAAGGAAATCAAAGGAAGTGTATTGGCAGATCATTTGGATCATCAAGCTGTAGATAACTATCCGTCTATGAATTTTAAGTTCCTAGATGAGAATATTATGCAGGTTATTGATTATTAAGAACCTGAACCGTATAAAGGATCTGAATCGGGATCCCGATGGACTATGGTTTTTAATGGAGCTTCCATCATGCTTGGTGTGATACGGTGGGAGAACTGATTTGAGGTTTTGCGTTTGTGTTTGCAAATGTTTCTGTTTAGCAAGAGTCGCCACCGACTTTTATTTTATCCAAAAGGAAAGGTCAAAAAGCACAGGAAAGACCTTTGAGATGTTTTCTTGAGTTCGGGGGGTAGATTATGAAAAGGGAAGGTGCTAGCACCCTTTTCATCCATGGTTTTCCATGGGCTCTTAGTTTCTTGTTTAGATCACTTGCTTTGCTTTTACAATTGTTTGAAATTGTTATTTGTGTAGTTTTGAAAGTATTTTGAAAAGAGGCCATTATATAGACAATATTTGTAATGATTCTTGTTTTCAAGAATGTATACAAAGATGTTTGTCTTTAAAAAAATGTTTCAATGTTTTGAAAGTTGTTTGGAAATTGTTTTGAAATGTGTATGTGTTTGTTTGAAAATAGCAAGGATTGTTTTGCAAATTGATCAAGTAACTAGAAGCATTCTACCTACTCAAAAGTCTTTCCTACACATTTTTATTCCTTTGACATTGTTGACCTACTATTGTTTTAGTAGACAACCCTATCTTTGGATGTTAAACGGAATGGGTGTGGGTCATCGTATAACCATGATAGAAATGTTGCCAAGTATCTTAGCAAGTTTGAGGGACCAAGATCATTTGTTTTTTTAGGCAACCAAGTCTAGCGTCATCGAGGGACTATGATCTTTTTTTCTTTTTTTTTTCCAAGACACCTAGCATGCATACCATGGCCATTTTGTTTAGGCAACCATGTGGGTGAAACCCTAGAGGTGCTTGTGTGCAATGTGTTGTCATTTTACATGCATTTTTGTCTTGCATTAGGTCTTGCTATTTGTTTGATTTTGTCTTATCATACAAACCCTAATTTATTAAACATTTATATAATGCGATAAATTGCGTAAAGTAAATATAAACTATTACAACAATATTATGGGAGGGGGGATACAACTTTTTGAATGGGGATATTTGCACAAAACAAAACCCTAATTTACTATTACAACCCAATTGAATTTATTGTACAAATAAATAAATAAACAAGTATTAAAATATGAAATAAAATGTATGTATGCAAAAATGTTTTTGTGTTTATTTTTATGTATGTGAAAAATAAATTATTTAAGTCTAAAATAAGAAAAAAAATATTGTGATTGCTTTTGAAAGAGTGAAAAACCCTAATTTTTGTTTAAAATAAAATATATTCTATATTATTCATTTTATTCATTTTTGTTCAAGAAAAATAATAATAATATGTATAAAATGTTAAAAAATTGAAATATGTATGAAAATAATATTTGTAATGTGAAAAATAATAAAATAAAAATGTATGATATTTTTATATTATTTACAAGTTATTTTAAGATAATGATTTCTATTTATTAAAATAAAACTATTTTTATATACAAAAAATAAGATAAAAAAATAAAATAAAAATGCAAAAAATTAAGAAAATATTTTTAGGATTCTTAAATGTTCAGAAAAAAAAATAAAGTCAGAAATATAAAATATGCAAGAAAATACAAAAAATATAAAAATATGCAAAATGGGGTGCAGAAATAAAATGAGGGGTGTGGAAAGTTGCAAGCCCAAGGAGCCAGGCCCAGGACTTCATCCCTGTCCTCCAACCTTGTCCCAAAACGCGTGTTTCTGCCTTCAAATCCTGTTCTTGCTCATGCTTGCGTAAAATCAAAAACTCATAACACAAGAAATGTAGCTTATGAACTCACGATTCTAATGATATAAAGTTTGAAACCTAACTCTAAGAAATCAGGGAGAATTTCAGTGGCCCTAATTCCTGACCTAATTTATTCATGAACTTCAACAATCAAATACTCTTAGCTCAGTTAATATAAATAAAATCTATGCATATGTACAACTTAAGCAAGTTAAGGACTACATTTTTGCTTCACAAATCTAAGCTTAAGGATGCCTAAATAAGGAGATAGAACATTTTGAAAAATACCTTGTTCAGTTGAGTTTGGATATGGAAATGTGGGAACTTTGAGTGAGGCCTGAAGATCGTGTGAGCTTCCTTGAAGTTCCCTCAGCCTTTTCCAATGCTTAGTTGGCCTTGTAGATGCTTGAATCTCCTTGCACGAGTCAACCTGCAACTTTGCAAAATGAAAATGGTGAAGTGTGAAACTGAGCTCACAGTTGCAAGACAAGTTCCTGGACAGCGTATGTAGGATATATGTAAAGTGTTTGAAGCCTTGAAATAAGAAACACACGAGCCAATATTGGTTTGGCAAGGGTTCTGCAGAAGATGCCCTGTTTGGGAAGAAAAATGGGATTTTGGTGTTTGAGAGTGTTTGGGATGTTGTGTATTCGTGCTTAGGCTTGCAACAAAGTTCTGAAGTTGTTTAGAATGAAGCCAAGACTTGCCTTTATCAGATACACAAGTTGTCTTGACTTTTGCAAGTTTGCTTGCTGTTGAAGAAAGTTGGAAGTGACAATACCAAAGGCCCGTACAGGCTAGTTCTAGGGCTGCAGGGTGTTGGTATGATTTGTCTGATGTTTGTGGATCTTGTTTGCAACAAAAGATTAGGTCCATGGCTCAAGATTTGCAAAATTGCAAAAAGCATGCTTTATCAAAATGGTATTATGAACTTTATGCCATTTTTGGATTAATTCATTGTGCAATGCTTCAAAAGTCAGAACAAGACCATTATCCAATGTGTTAGAATTCAATTATGGAGTGTAGAAGGGATTAGGACCTGTAATACCAAGTACAAGCACGCTAGGATCTGATTTGCAACTTGTAACATTGTGAAACATGGCTTGAACAAAAGTGATAAATTTCCATTTTCTCTTCTTCGATTCTACCTAACCACAGATGATCTTTGAGAGTTCTTGGACATTTTGGAAAGCTTGTAACATACTCTACAATCCATATTTGAAATGTATTTTGAGATACCTCTTGGAACTAGGTGAAAATTGTCCATGAAGTTAGGTCAAAAACCTGCCTAAACTAGGGCAAAATTTCACTAAGTTAAAAAGTTTATGGACCCCTATTCACAAAATCATAACTTGAGATCCAAGCATCTTTTGGGAAAACTTTATGAATCAAAGTTGTAGATTTCATGGAGGACTACAGCTTTCATGTTGGAAGTTTTCTTTGAATCCAATTGCATCGTGGTGAAAAAGTTGTGGAAAGTTGGGAAAAAATAAGAAATTTCCATAACTTAGAAAAATTCTAAGTTATGAAAAATTTCAAATTAAAACCCTAATTTGCAATTTTAGGTTTCTTGGTCAACAAGTTTCACATTTTGACATACCTTGATGAATTATGACCCTTGGCACTTGATTTTGACCAAAAGGTCAAAGTTTGACTTTTCGGTGTACAGTTGACTTTTGATCAGTTGACTGCAAAATTCATCTGTCAATCCTATGCATTTGAGATATTTTGAACCTTTTGATTAGTTCAAGATGATGCCATTGGATCCTTGAAACCATGCTTGAACCCAATTGGCCATTGGCTAGGCTAAAAATCATAAATTGCCCTTCTACAGTCAAAACCCTAATTTTGACCATTTTGCCCTTTTGATGATCTGATCAAATTTCTTGAGGAATTGTGATCCAAACTTGATCAAATGATTCATATGAGTCTATAATGTTGATGTGGATCAAAAATTATGAAGTTTGACTGTAAATTGGCCATGGTTGACTTTTTCCCAATACAACTGATTTTTAGGTCAACTGTCCAATTGACTGGGCAAAAATATGATTCAAGACTTGAAACTTGATATGAACAATCTTAGGGGTCCAATATGGTGTATGAAATTCACATGAGGCATTTATGGTCCAAAAATCCTTATGCAAACTCAAACCCTAATTTTAGGTCATCAGTGCAAGGAGATGTCTTGAGTTGAGCAAAGAAGTTTTTTTCCTACAATTTTTCACCTGCCGTGGTTGTGAATCTTTAGTGCTTACGTACCATCTTCCGTGTAATAGGGGATCAGGGTACTCTTAGGTCACCTTTAAAAAATTTAAAACACAAATGTGTTGGTTAATTTTAAGAGATGAGACATCATCGTCATCTCCGAGTGGAAGAGCATACTTACTACCCACAATTATGAGAAAGGAGAATTTGCGTAATCTCAAAATGGAGGATATAGCTTGGATTTTAAAATCAGAAAAGCTTCGCTCAACACCCAAGTGGAAAATATCTCACTTCACTACATATCATAGAAGTATAGTAGTTCGCATCACTACAAGGATTGACAAGAGTCTAATCTTTTGAGAAAAGTTTTTTAAGATAAAAAAAGCCAAAAATGGAAAAAAAATGGTTTGAATGAGATTGATTGACTTTTAGTCTTCTCAAAAAAATGTCAAAGTATTATTAAGTTGATTAAGGTTTGATTAAAATTTTTTTTTGAAAATGTATGAACCTAAGTCAAAGTTTATTGTGAAAGCGATTCAAGTTTGGAAAACAAGAATTGTTTTGAAAATGAGGGAGAAGATTTTTTAAATTAAAGAAGATGGGAGGAGATGAAGGGATTATCCTAGAGCATAAAGGTAAAAGCTAGAGAAAATAACCGTCTAACCAATAAGAAGCCAACACTTAACATAATGTGTCAATGTAGGATTACCATCCTTTGGATTGAAACCAAATAAGAAAAGAAAATAAACCTCTTAAGAAAACCAAACTTCAAATGCATTAAATCTTCACAAATATTGGGCAGAGTAACGGCTGTATACAGATGAATTCCCAATCACAGACAAAGCATATAATCAGAATAACCTGCACACAAAGAAAACAAACAACCTAATGTCTTGGGGTAAACCCCAAGAACTCCAGATAAAATAACAATATAAGTCACCAAGGTCTCCAGGTAAGTAAAGGTCTCTAATCCTAAGTCTAAGAAGTCCATAACTCCAAAATACCAAGGATAGTAACCAAATATTCCAAGTAACCTTAAAAAAGAAAATGAAAAGCTCAAGTGAGCAAAAATAAAAATGACATAAAAAATAAATGCTCAAGTGAGCAAAGTAGAAAATATCATGAAATATAAATGCTAAAATAAATGGTGCTTAAAGTAAAAGCATAAAGTAAAAGCACAAAAATAAAAGTCATTTGTTAATAAGTTAGAAATTAGAGGTTAGTTGAATGACCGTCTTGACTCTTGCATTTGGAAACTCATTAGAAGATTGATAAAATCAAAGCCTTTCAACAACAAGTTTCATTTACTTTTTGTCAAGTATATCATTCATTTCAAACTCTCAAAGCAACAACAAATGATCAACGATGTTTAAATGATTCAGTTAGTCAAAAATTTATGATGATTCATTAGAGGATTGATAAGACCAAACCCTCATAACAATGAACTTCAAGTTTATTCGATCAAAGGTTTCAAATTAAACATACTTGGGCTTACAAACATATGTTTGGGCCATAAATTATCATTTCTCGAATCAGGACAAAATTTAGCGCTATGTTAAGCAATCGTAAGTGGACTTATATAGAAGCCACGCCTATATTGAGGCTGGTCAATAGCAATCTATGTGCCATATGTTTGGAGAGATGATATGTAGATCATCCTCTAACAACATGTAACACAATGAGAAAGGGATAAGATGAAGAGGGATGGGATATATTTGAATAAAAAATTTAATCAAACTATCATTAAAATCATCCATCCATTTTAGTGGAGTTAAACTCAACACTCAAGATCCAATGATGTTAATGAAGTTCATGATCAACAAATACATAGCCAAAATATATTATAAAAAATTGAATTTAATGAATAAGATAAAAAAGAAAAAGTGATTTTTAAATTGTTTTTAAAATGAAAATAAAAGGCAAAATACCAAACCATATTCAAAGTATTAAAGAAAAATTTAAAGAGACTAAAGAAAAATCAGAAATAATCTCAAATTTTTTTATAAAAATTTTGGTAATTTTTTAAAATCGAAAAGTATTTTTAAACTAATTAAAATCACTGAAATAAGTGAAAAAAAGATTAAAAAAATAGTAGAAGTCAAAATAAAATTCTAGAAAAAATTTAGAAAGTCATAAATAAGGAAAATGATTTTTATAAAAAAAACTAGAATTTAGAAATATCAAAAAGTATTTTTAAATAATTAAAAACAAGCTAAAACAAAGGAAAAATTATAAAAAATATCAAATCTGAAAATAAAATTATGAAAAAATAAAAATCAGAAAGAGAATATTTGAAAATAATTTTGTGAATTTTTTCATAAATTTTGAGCCAAAAATGAATTTTCTATGATTTTTTGAAGTTTAAATCAATTAAAAATATAAAAATTAGAAAATAAAAACAAAACAAAAAGATATAGACCATTAGATGAATGTCAAAATGCGTTAGTAATCATATCCAAGGGATATGGCGCGATGTGCATATCGTGGTCCTTATTGAATAAAACACTGGATCCATTATTAAATCAGATTTTGAAAAAAACAAGTGGCGTCTTATCATTGGTTGAGAGATGACACGTTGGTCATCTCCAACCTACAACCATGAGAATTGCAGGTCTCTCATACTGTAAAGTCTGGAGCTCAGACCTATGTCATTCGCTTCGTCTCATCAAGACAAAAACAACCGTACCCTCGGAAAAAATTTATTTAAGGTGTAGCTCAGTCGATTTGCAAAAAACAGAAGGAAAATTTTGAATAGGGATTTGAAAATTCATGGCCAAAACTCAATTCCAGTTGAAAACAAATGTTGCGACTAGTATCAGAATGATGAGAGCTTCATTGTAGTAACAAATTTTTGAGAGAATTGATGAAGGAATCTACCTATTGAAGTTCAAATTCAGAGCTCTGAAACTTGACTTGGCTTGCATCATTTAGGATGCTTTAGGGCTTGGTTCTTCTTCTGTTAGCTTCAGTGGAGTTCAAGGATGAAGAATAAGCAAAGAAAATGGATTGAGGAAGGCTGTAAAACCCAATTTGAAGTTGTAGAAAAGTAGTTTAAGGAGAGAGTTTGGCAGGGTGATTCTGGCTATTCAAGCTTAAGAAAATGAATGATATATGTCCCTCTATTTATAGGAGAATGATTGGTGAAAAGAATTAGAAGGAAAACTGAAGTTTGGAGGGAAAACAAAGGAAGCTCGAAAATGAGAAAAGTGTGACTTGATTTTTTTCAAAACTCAGTTAATTCTTGCATTTTGATCCTTAAATCAACTTTGGGAACTTGGTTAAGCATGTTTAAATCAAAAACGCGTGCTAAATTGGTGATTAGAAGCCATGTTATGAATTTCAAATTCTAACTTTAGAGAAAACTTCAGTTTCAAGGTACCATCTTTGAGTCCATGGTGTTCACAACTCAAGGAGTCTTAGGGCATGATTCTTGAAGAATTTGAAATATAAGGTCACAATCTTTGAAATGTTCCAAGAATGGAATCATATGTATGTTTGAGCTAAAAGTTGCGACAAATCAAAGTTGAGAAAAAGATGTTGACTTTTTGTACTTTGAAAAATTCTAAGTTTTTCTTCAAAAGTGACCTAGAATGTTTTGATTTCAAACAAGGCCTTCCTCCAAAATTGTGCTCTGATAATTAATTCTAGTTTGAATTAGACATCCAAAAGAGAATTGTGAAACTTAAATCACTAAAAAATAACAAGTATTGAAAAAGTTATGGCCTTGTAAAATTTGTGAAAATTCATGAGGTGACCTATAATATTTTGAGTTCTTAAGGCATCCTCCATTCATTTTGATGCTTTGCACATAAAAGAAGAGTTAAAGTTCACATCCTTAATATCATTATGGAAAATTAATGGGCTCAAGAAGATAAAAATTGACCAAGTTATGATCTTTTAAAATCACATAAGGGAATTTGATGGCCTATCTAGAGGACATGTAATAGTTGTTCATCATTAGGAATCTTCCACACCATATTTTCTTGAAAATATTGAAGTGATTAGTTGATAACCCTTTAAATAGAATAACATATTTGGAATCACTCAAAAATCTCAAAAGATGAACAAGATATAGCTCTTAGAAGTTCAAAACCCTAGCTCTTACAGGACTAAAATGACTCGGAAACCCCATTCAATCTTGACAATCTTTCTTGAAAAATTACTTTTTCCATGTGAATAGAAGTTGTTTCATATGATAATAAGAAACCATAGCACCAAAAACCACTTCCCAATGTTAAGAATTGAGAGATTTATGCACTTGTAATCAAGAAATCAAGAACTTGTCCAATTAGGTCAAACTTCTTCAATCAACTCTTGCATCTCTTGACTTTATTTGACAAATTGAGGCATGATGAATCATAGTAGACCTTGTCATGATATTAATATAAAGAATCTTCAATGATGAAGATTGAATATCAATGAAGCTTTGTTGAAGAAGGCATGGAAATAAACTCATGCACCTATAAATCAACCTGATGAAATGTGTTGTTCCCTCACCTATATTATCATCCATTAAAGCAAACATTTATTGCATTTATCAGTTTAAAAGTTAATCAATACAAAAAAAATATGATCATAATATACAAAACAAGGTGCTGGGTGATTCCTCATGAGAAACCTAAAGATAGGGAGAAAAACCAAACCCTAGTGTGATCTTGTTGTGATTGGGTTGATATGAGATGATAGAAGAATATTAGGGGCAAAAATTGGGGTACAATAGTATGCAAGCTCCATAGTTGTTATCTAAGCTAATTCTAATAAAATTTACAAGTTGATGGAGTTGGGAACAAAAACTTCCCCAAAACTGTAACCTAAAAATGACTAAAAATGAAGTTATAAAACAAATCTCAACAGACCGCGCTAAGCGGCCTCATCGCGTTAAGCGGGATGCGTGATATTTACACACTAAATCGACCTTAATGATGCTAAGCGCGCTATCCGTGCTAAGAGGGCTTCATAAGTTTGGTTCTTCCAAATTGTCAAATGCAAGCAGCGCGCTACAAAATGTGTTGAGCGCCACTTGCGCTTAGTGGCCTCTACACGCTAAGAGGGCTCTCCTGGACAGAATGTCCCAAAACTGGTCTTTTATTTTGAAAACGCGCATCCAGAGCCATGCCTTCGAAACCTTATTCCTCAATGCTACAAAATGCAATAAATACCTACAAAATGAATGGAAAAATATCAAACGGTATACTATGTACACAAAAACACAAACAAACACAAACTAAACATATTTACACAAAAGATGGGTTTATTCAAGGATATTAATAATAAAAAGTCGGTAAATGCAACAAAAAGTATATACACAATTGACTACAATTTTCACTTATCAAACTCTCTCCAACTTGAACTTGTTTATCCTCAAACAAGGCCAAACAACTCAAAGAACTAAAAGTAACAAACCAAAGAATCATGAAACAACAAGTTTTGAAAACGGAAAACAAATGCAATGGCTCAAATGAAAAATGGTACACACGAAGAAACATGCTTACCACTAAATTACAACGATAACATAAACATGAAACAAATTCTAAATATAAAGAACATGCCAAACATTCTAAAATAACACTAGTTCACAAATGAGTCCCACCTAGCAAAAACAATCATCGGTAAATGAAAAACACACAAAATAAGGTATTTTCACTCATCAACAATCTTGCAAACAAAAGACTAAATTATGCATTCATCCAAAAACTCATATTGAAAATATAAAAGCAAGAATATCAAGGGCTTTTTAAGGTTATAGCGTGGTCTGGTGAACAAACAAGGGATGATTTCTAAGGCTAATCGAAACAAAAATCTGCCTAAATCTAAGGGAGTGATCAATTCACCAAAGTTTCAAACAATAGAATTTCAATCAAACTTTTTCTTCATCCCAAGTGTTACACCAAACACACATCACTTATTAACACAACATTATTCCAAACTCTTTTTTTTTTCTTTTTCAAAGCTTTTCTATTTTTTTCCTTTCTTTTTCTATCACTTCTTTTCACATTTTTGTTTCTTTTTTTTTCTCAGCCTCATAGCAATCAACCAATAACTACACAATAATTTCTCTCCCCAACTTGAATTCAACCATACATTAAAGTGAATACTCCCTACTTTCTAAGGCAAGGTAAAAATTCAATCCAAAACAATGGTTGGGGGTTCAAGAAAATAATGAATCAACATCCATGCAAAAAGGGAAACTAAATAATCATAGATAATAATTTAGAAAATACAACATAGATATCGATAAAAATCTCAAAGGGGTTACTAATGATCACAGACTCATAAGGTGAATTGACTATTTGGCTAGGGTAGTTATGCTCAAAATGGAACAAAAAATGCCTTGATCATCATCTTAATGCTTTCATACAAACAATACAAACAAAAGATTAAGCATAATAAAATCAAGTTAAAACAAGAGTTGTGGTCTCCAGCATATTTGAACAATGGAAAGCTACCTCACAAAAAGAGTAGGAACTAAAGTGATTCACAAATGAATAAGTATACAAAAGAATGAATGGCATAAAAACTGTAAAAAGTTTAAGTATCATAAATATGCTAAAGTATAGAAAGCGATAAAGACATACCTTGAACATGTACAAAACCTTAACAAAATCATTACCACGCATTCGCAAGTTGAAACACTCAAACTTGGAAAATCACCAAAAGGGACTTCAAGCTATCGAACCAAAATTGAGTCCAAACACTAACAAAAGAATTAATTATACAAATATTATTTACTATTTAAAGCCTAGGTGGATGTGGGAAAAAGGAAAGTCAAGCGAAAAATTAAAAAGAATTCACTGGCTCTGCACAGCAGGGCGCACTAAGTGGCACAGAGCGTGCTTAGAGCGCTACACCAGTTGCAGAAAAACAGGAGAACAACTGGTGAAACTGCTATGCAAGCTCGACAATCATCTTACACACTCAATGTACAAAATATTCATAACATACAAACTTCCTCAAGCTAAACATGACAAGCTTGGGGAAAAACACAAATTGACATAACTAAACTAAAGGGTGAAAATGAATTAAACAAGTTGGAAAGTGAAAATTTGAGAGTTTAAAACAAGTCATATTTCAACTTGTTTAAAACACAAGTCAACACATAACAAAAACGAATACAAATAAAACATGTTTGTTTTACGTCGTTGATCGGGACTTTATAAGTCTGTCGGGATACTAACTGCAAGTATACAGTTCAGTCGTTCTAGTTTTAAAAGATTATCGAACCCACAGAGACTGAGGATCAATCGCATACGATCTAATGCTACAGTTTGTTTAACTAAGCGATGAATATTCGATTTTTGGGGGAAAACAGTTTAATTAAAAATAATAGTAATAGTTATAACGGTATGTGATAGTCGGACTTCGGGAATTCGGTGAATCGCTTGGCCTATAAAGTATTTCGGTAAAAACTAACTGTTTAAAAACCTGAGACATACACTCTCGTGTTCATGAAATAAGTTATGCTACTAAACCTAGTGGATGCACTTTAAATTTAATAACACTTTTTGAAAACAATTTGAGTTTAATTAATTTATTAAAACACTCTCGTGTATTTAAAAATTAATGTTTCGTTACCACTATCTGGGTTGAACCCCAGCTCTCGCATGCAGGTTCTTGCCTTAATTAATTTCCCACTCTCGTGGAAAAATCGTGTTAATTAACCTCTCACTCTCGTGACAAGGGTAGTTAAATTAATCTTGGAAATTGGAAACCAGCAATTGTTTTATAAATAAATATTTTTGGCCAAGGTATCACTGAATTCTTTCGGTTCTTAAGAGTCACATACCGGTACGAATAATTTAGCCGGACATAATAGATTTAACAACAATGCAATTCAAAATATAATTCATAAAAATAATTGGCATAATTCAAAATGAATAAATATTAATTGCAATAAAAACCTGGAATTAAAGTTGCTATGGTAATCTTGAAGTGTTACAATATTCTTTGCAGCTTGATTGAAGTAAATAAATTGTGTTAATTCTTGAATGAAGAATTAACACCTAAAACTAAAGCTTGAAAATAATACTGGAAGTAGGAATTACAATACGTAGAAATTGCTCTGAAACAAAGGAATAAAAATAATTGCAAAAGTAATAAATTTGTTATGGGAAAATTCCTTCGACCTTTTTCCCTTTGCACTACCACACATATATATAGGAGAAAATATAGCAGTTGAAAATAATCCTGAGAAAAGGCTTGAGTAGAGGAAATATAGGGTGCATGGTTACTGAGTGGAGGGAAAATAGGAGAACACTTATGCCCTCACGTTGCCCATGTCTCCACCAATTCACAACGTTCATCTTTACGCGCGTGACGGTCGTCACAGGTGGGTGACGGTCGTAATGCGCTTAAATAGCGCATTAAGCTCGTCAAGGATGTGTGACGAGCGTTCTTTCTAGTTGGGGAGGCGTGACGGTCGTCACAGCTACAAAATCTGCAGACTTTGCAGATTTGGTTCTTTCTCCTCTGTTTCTTGGTTAGCTTCCTTCATGTTGTCCTTTTTCACTGATTTGAGTTGACACATGTTGTACCTGTGAAAAGACACAAAAACTCGGAATAATCCGGAGTTAGACGACTCAATGTATTATAAAAATCAGTAAAAAGCATAGTAATTATATGATACGATTTCTCGTTATCAAATTCCCCCATACTTAAACCTTTGCTTGTCCTCAAGCAAATAATCATCCGAAAGGTCGGACAAGTTTTGTCAAGCGCAAATGCATGACATACCTTGGATTTTTAAAGCAATTTCAGGAAATCCTCGTCGGTTTGGCCAATACTTGAGTGAAACACTAAAGATACGCTAATGACACAAGCAATAAGCTTAGTCGTAGGCTTCCATTTCAAACGAGCTATCCAACAGTTCCGTTATAATTCTGCCCAGAGTTCTTCGTATCTATTTCACCCGGTTTCGTTCTGGCGCAATCACATTAAGCCCTTTGTCTTAGCACGCACGTAGTGGAGTAACTGGTTAGTGACTTTGATCCTTTTAGCACGGGGTCTGGTACACGAATGTGGCAACCCTACATATGTTATCCAAGTTGGAGGTTATGGGGGATCGGGCCATAGCACGCCCTACCGAGTTCAGAACCAGATACCTCTGAACCAACCAACATTGGATTCCTTCGTTATTTTCTCAACTCTTATATGTGACCGTATATTTTGGTGCACAAAATTTCTTTTCTTTTAGCAGCGAGATAGGAAGGATATTTTAATGATCAGGCATCAAACACTTATATTCATCGATTCTCCACGTGGTTTGTGTCAAGACGGTGCTGACTGCTAGTATAAATTACTAGGGGTTACTGTAGAACTAAAAACTCTAGATGTTAGTATAATGGTGATTGAAACAGACCGCGTAAGTAGGAAGTCTATGGTGTCATAATCGTATCGATCTTGTTATGTCATTTTCGGCTTCCCTAACTGGGGATTTCGTTAAAATAGGTATGTCGGGCTAATGCGAAGATAAATTTTTTTGGTATGGCTAAATAAAGTGAAGAATTTAAATCGAGATATATCATAAAAATTACTAGTTTATAAAGGATGGAAAGGTACCTCTCCCACACTGAATCCGACATTGTCCTCAATGTTGCGGTATATAGGAGGGGAAGTACAATTACAAAAACAAACCGAAAGGAAATGAAACAGAAAAAATAATAAACTACATAAAAAATAAAGAAAGACTACTGGTGACCACGTCCTCTACTCCTGGTGCGAGAGCATATGGTAGGAGTGGCTTATGTGTCAGTATCCTGGTAACCAAGGGTGCTGACGTCCAGCCTTAGGGAGTTGAGTTCCGACAGGGCCTCGTCCAACCTCTCATTCATGCTCCGCTGTCCAGTCAAGATCTGAGTGTTTTGAGCGCATAGATACTCATATTGTTCCTGTTGTCTTCTTTCAAGCGCTGCGCTCATTTGATTTTTCATATGAATGGCGCGGAGAATGTCTTCAAGATTAATAGGAGGTGGTGCAGATGAAGGTCCTGGAATGTCGTGGATGGGGGGAGCACTGTCCAGCTCTTCTTGCATTTCATCTGCGGGGGCATTAGGCTGGTCTTCATGAGTAGGAGCACGCCTCGTGGGAGCTGCAGGATGGAACAACCAGTTAGCTCGGTTTTATGGATCGATCTGGTCCCTGCAAGGCAAAGTGATGTTATGATAAACAATGTTTATGATCACAGGGTGGAATCTGCCATCCTCCCGCTCATAAATGAGATGTGCGGCCTTGCAGTGATCCAAAGTCAGCAAAGCCGGTGCCATAGAAGGCATATCCGCGAGAGCAGCACCATAGTTCAGAGTTATGGCAAGTGAAGTGACCAGCCCTCCGAAATAAAAGGGTTTTCTACCTCTAGCACAAACAAAGTGAATGTGAGCCAGTAAAAACGGGGCGACGTTGATCTTTTGCCCTGTGAATGAGCAATGCATGAAGAAGAGATCCTTAGAGTTGAGCTTGTGATTGCTGTCTCGGGCGAAGATGGTGTTGCAGAGGATGCGGTGAAAGTATCAGATGGCCGGATTATGAATATGTGTGGCATTGAGGTGGTCGTAAGATCCAGCACGAATGTTCGTCATACTGTTCCATAAGTTAAAATCTTCCTCGCCAAAATTATCCAGTACCCGGAGGTGGACACCTTCGTCAGAATAGAAACCTAACAGCCGTGCAATGTCGGTTTGGGGCAGATGATGCTCAGTGCCAAACATGCGAAATTTGGCCACGCCTGAGAGTTGGTTCGTGGCACCAGGGGGAGTAATGTATGCAAAGGAACTCAGAAACTCAAAGGTGAGAGTTTCGTAAATGGGTTGTGGTTCGCGGCACAGGTTCCATAAGTTCACGTTCTGCAAAAGTTGTCGGACGCTGTCTAGCAGTCCCAAATTCCTCAAACAATCAAGGTAGACATACTGTGTAGGTTGGAGACCGCGGCGTTGGAACTTCTGGAATTTGAGTCGTTGGGTTTCACCTTGCTCGCCGGCTCTGAAAGTGAGATTGAGGATTTGCTGGTTGTTGGCCATAGTGCATGCAAAAGATTTAATCGTGAAAATGGTTTGGAATGTGGATTGAGTAGTGGGTTGATGGAGTTTAAGTGTTGGAGTGTTAGAATTTGAGAGAAAATTTGAATGGGTACTGTTACGAATTTGGGAAAAAAAGGGAAGAATGAATGGAAAGTGGAACGGCTTCTATAATAGCAGAATCTGCTATTGGGCGCGCGTGACGACCGTCACAATGGGCTGACGGGCGTAACACGGCGAAACGCGTGTTACGCTCGTCATGGGGACGTTATGATCGTTAAGGGTGCAAAGAATCATATTTATGAAATGGACGAAACAGTATAATTCCAAAACATTATAACATAAT
The DNA here is from genome assembly GCA_948472305.1 of Vicia faba. Lineage (NCBI taxonomy): Eukaryota > Viridiplantae > Streptophyta > Magnoliopsida > Fabales > Fabaceae > Vicia > Vicia faba. The sequence goes on along the minus strand of OX451736.1, from coordinate 249,676,439 downwards.
AATTCAATACATGCAGAGTATTTCCAACATAAATCGTATAACAAAATTTTGCAATATGATAAGTGAATATAATATTAGATGTAACACATAGTAAATTTAATGAAAATGAAAATAAACTGAAAATGAAATAAAATGAAAATAATCTGAAATTGAAAAGAAAATAAACTGAAATTGAAATAAATATATGTTTCTAACAGAACTTTTAAAACTGTAAAGAGTAAACTTGTTTAAAATGAAATCATAAACTGCCTAGAAACATAAAACACAAGGTAAAAATAAGTGTTGATTCTGCTGCTTCATCCCAGTCGCGTCTTCAAGTCTTCGAAAGCTGTATGTATGTGATAAAACTGTTCCACAGTAATATCAGTTAAGCCTATCACGTCCATACGCATACCCTTCAACTCGTTCTTGATTCCATTGATGTCCGTCTGGTAAACGTCTAGTGTAGAAAAGATCTTATTCAAATTTTTAGCATATTCTCCTTTTGTTGTTGCAGGGGCATCAACATCCTCTACGATGTTGTTACCATCATGGTAACCAGGAGGGGTCTCGGGGTCACTCTCATTAAACATTATGGTATCATAAACTTTGTAGGATTGTGGTGCCTCAGGTGTCGAAGGGTGGTCGGGAGGGTTAAGCTTATACAGCCAATTGTCGCGATTGTGGGCACTTGTTTTGGCATGGTTAGGAAGTGTAAATGCCATGACTACTTTGTCCCTTATCAAGTAATCGAAGGGTGCAGGACCTAGGTTACCTATTACTCGTAGGTGGAAACAAAAATCAATGTTCATAGGGCGAATTGAACCAAATTGTGTACACCTATGTAGCTGGTATCTAAGTCCGAGGGCGTTAGCAATCATGGTAACAAGGCCTCCTATGATGATTGGCTCGCTAGGGTTCTTAGTAATGCGGGTAAATGTCTGCATTAAGAATGGCACTGCATTTACAGGTCGGCCCTGGGTCATACACTGCAGCAAAAATATCTCATCTTTAGATACGGCAGTGCGGTTCTGTTCTTTGCCGAAAATGGTATGTGCTAGAATCTTATGGAAATAACAGATAGCGGGGTTGTGTATTTCATTATTATCCATGCTATCCGGCTCAGGGTGGTAATTTCCGGTTAAAGTCCCCCAAAAATAGTCTAGCTCAAAATCCATTAACTCTGCCTGGGTGGTAAAAAAAGCAAAAGGTCCGCTAGGGAATCCTAGAAGGTCAGCTAATTCTTTATGGGTGTAAGCAAATTCAATACCAAATAACCTGAAAGCTATAAATCCCTTTCTAGTTCCGAAACCGCGCTCGGGTATATGAACTAAGGAGCTTAGAAATTCAAGGGTAAGCTCGCGGTATGTAACAAACCTAGATTTAATATGGGCTTTTTCCCACCCCAGTTGGATAAACAGATAATGGACACTATCCTTAATGCCTAAAGTGTCCATTGTTGGTTCATCATAATATAAGGTCATACCAATATTCCTGTGTGATAATTCCTCAAACCTCCTCATTTGGTTCCTGCCTCTAAAAGTGGTTTCCATAGTAAATAGCAAAGAGGGAAAGCAAATCAGGGGAGAAGGTAGGATAGAAAAAGACTTTTTCAGAAAACCTGTAAAGTTGATTGAAAATCAGCAACAGTTGTATAAAATTATTTAGAAAAAATGAAAAAGAAAATAATGAAAATAAGGCTTTAAAGAAATAAATGTAGAAACGGAAAAGAAAAATCAAAAATAAAAACAAACGAAAATAATAACAAAAACAAATAGGTGGGTTGCCTCCGACGCAACGCTTTGTTTAACATCGATAGCTCGACGGCTCAGGAGTGTAAGCACTCATGGTGGTTCTCTCGAGGATGACTCCTCGGTTGAACTTTTAGTAGTTGTCATTTTCCATGGCCACTTATCAAGCCATCTCACATATCCCTCACCTTTTCTTTTCTTTCTTTTGTGGGGTAGTGCATTCTTCTAAACTTGTGGTGGTGGTTCTGGATCTATCCTAAGTATCAACTTTTCAAGTTTGGGCTTAGTGATTTCATCCACCACCTCAAAGGTTAACCTTACCTTCTTAACAGTAATTATATCCCTAGTTTCACGATCCTCTAATTTTCTCTTTTTATGCAAGACTTCTAACAAGGGTGCATTAGTGTGGATATTTTTCAATACCTCCACATATGTTTTAGATTGGGAGTCTATCTGAGCTTCCATAAAACTTTTCGAGAAAGGAAACGGTGGGGTATAGGGGTGAGGCATAACAATAGGTACTCCCTTTTCTACCTCTTCTACAACCTTCCTTTTAGATGGTGTTGGAGGATTTTTCTCAATCTTTACTCTTTTCTCGTATGAACTCTCCTCACCCACATCATCACTTTCCTCAACCTCATTATCACTCTCCTTAGAATTTTCAACTTGTTTTTCACTACTTGTTGTTACAACATCCAATTTTTCCTCAGGGAAGGGTCCTAGAGGGTTTTGTTCAAGCTGGGAGATTTGAGTCTCTAAGGCTATGTTGTGAGTCGCGAGCGACTCAACCACAGTGGTCAGTTGCCTAAGGTTTTCACTATTTTGAAGACTTTGTTTTCTAAACTCTTCGTTCTGGACAGTTTGTGTCTCTACAAAGTGCTCCATCAGAGATTCTAACCTAGAGTGAATTAGCGTCGCATCGGAATCCTCTGTTGATGTTTCGAAGTTGAAATCATGCGATTCTTCTGATTCTTCAAATTGAGTTAGAGTCGCATTTTGTGTTTCCATAAAGCGCTTTGTCATCATTGATATTTCATTAAAATTTCCTAGTAATATTTCGAGTTCGGATTTATAGGATACTTGCGTCTCCTCGAAATATTGGGTATAGTGATTGTATGGGAAAATTGGTTGAGGATAAGTTTGGTTGGAATTATAATATTCTTGCGATTCCTCGAAACATTGGGATTGGTGGTTGGAAAGGTAATTCGGGTGAGAATGAGTGTGTGATGCATTGAAATTCTCCAATAGTATTTCGAGGTCGGATTTATGGAATTCTTGTGATTCCTCGAAATACTCAGAGTAGGGGTTGTAGAAAAAATTTGGGTGATACATAGTAATTGGGACAAGATTCGTAGATGCAAAGACTCGCTTCGGGAGTGAGTATTTGGCATACAAATCGAAAGAGGGTTTCTGTTGCCTAGTCTAAACGTGCAACAGAAGAATCGTACTTAATTGATTAATCAGTCCCCGACAACGGCGCCAAAAACTTGATCGGGACTTTATAAGTCTGTCGGGATACTAACTGCAAGTATACAGTTCAGTCGTTCTAGTTTTAAAAGATTATCGAACCCACAAAGACTGAGGATCAATCGCATACGATCTAATGCTACAGTTTGTTTAACTAAGCGATGGATATTCGATTTTTGTGGGGGAAACAGTTTAATTAAAAATAATAGTAATAGTTATACCGGTATGTGATAGTCGGACTTCGGGAATTTGGTGAATCGCTTGGCCTATAAAGTATTTCGGTAAAAACTAACTGTTTAAAAACCTGAGACATACACTCTCGTGTTCATGAAATAAGTTATGCTACTAAACCTAGTGGATGCACTTTAAATTTAATAACACTTTTTGAAAACAATTTGAGTTTAATTAATTTATTAAAACACTCTCGTGTATTTAAAAATTAATGTTTCGTTACCACTATCTGGGTTGAACCCCAGCTCTCGCATGCAGGTTCTTGCCTTAATTAATTTCCCACTCTCGTGGCAAAATCGTGTTAATTAACCTCTCACTCTCGTGACAAGGGTAGTTAAATTAATCTTGGAAATTGGAAACCAGAAATTGTTTTATAAATAAATATTTTTGGCCAAGGTATCACTGAATTCTTTCGGTTGTTAAGAGTCACATACCGGTACGAATAATTTAGCCGAACATAATAGATTTAACAACAATGCAATTCAAAATATAATTCATAAAAATAATTGGCATAATACAAAAATCAATAAATATTAATTGCAATAAAAACCTGGAATTAAAGTTGCTATGGTAATCTTGAAGTGTTACAATATTCCTTGCAGCTTGATTGAAGTAAATAAATTGTGTTAATTCTTGAATGAAGAATTAACACCTAAAACTAAAGCTTGAAAATAATACTGGAAGTAGGAATTACAATACGTAGAAATTGCTCTGAAACAAAGGAATAAAAATAATTGCAAAAGTAATAAATTTGTTCTGGGAAAATTCCTTCGACCTTTTTCCCTTTGCACTACCACACACATATATATAGGAGAAAATATAGCAGTTGAAAATAATCCTGAGAAAAGGCTTGAGTGGAGGAAATATAGGGTGCATGGTTATTGAGTGGGGGGAAAATAGGAGAACACTTTTTCCCTCACGTTGCCCACGTCTCCACCAATTCACAATGTTCATCTTTACGCGCGTGACGGTCGTCACAGGTGGGTGACGGTCGTAATGCGCTTAAATAGCGCATTACGCTCGTCAAGGATGTGTGACGAGCGTTCTTTCTAGTTGGGGAGGAGTGACAGTCATCTCAGGGTGTGACGATCGTCACAACTACAAAATCTGCAGACTTTGCAGATTTGGTTCTTTCTCCTCTGTTTCTTGGTTAGCTTCCTTCATGATGTCCTTTTTCACTGATTTGAGTTGACACATGTTGTACCTGTGAAAAGACACAAAAACTCGGAATAATCGGGAGTTAGAAGACTCAATGTATTATAAAAATCGGTAAAAAGCATAGTAATTATATTATACGATTTCTCGTTATCAGTCGTAAGCTCGATGTAACACCCTTCTAAACTCCATATAATATTCATAATTATTTAGAGTAATATCAGAGTAATACAACAAAAGGGCATCACATTTTATTCGTGAAATAATCATACGTGCTAGTCTTACTCCGTAACACGGGTTTTTAAAATTATTCATGTACATATCCATTATCAAGGTTTCACATACTTGCAGCGGAATCATAGTTCAAACAAGTTCATTAAAACACTTCATAGTGCCCCATGATTCATGGTTCACAATTCAACATAATTTAAACTCCATGGAAACAATTTAAATGTCATAACAAAACAAGAAAAAAATAGTTTTCAAAACAAAGCATTCACATCCCCGGTGTTACATATCAGAGCAAGACCTTCTAGACTCAACGAAAATAAAACACACGCTCCAAGCTATTCTTCTAAGCCTTTAGGGACTACTCCTGATTACCTGCACGTTACCCACGTAGAGGCAACATTCAAGCAGAAAGGGTGAGTTCATCACAATCATTATGTAAGATATAAGTAATAGACATAGCATAATAAACCAAAAGTATCACAACATAAACTCGACATTATTATATTCCAAGTACCTCAATAATCATATAAATTCAACAACACAATAAAACATCATAAATTAAAGAACCATGCAATGCCACATAAGATGTAGTGCAAGGACATAGACTCATGCATGTGGTACCAATTCATTTGATGGACACTGGGCCATCACCCTCTAAAGACCCCAATCATAGGATTGATCCCCACTTGGAACCGGAGAAAATCATAGACATCCCAAATCCAAACAATGGGATTGTGACCAAATCACTGAACCAACGTCCTAAATCATCAAAATGGACCAAAGTTGTCAAATGAATGCATGATGTGCAACAACAATATAAACGACCACAACTAGTCATACGCATCATCGTTCATGTATTCACCAACATCATCATATAAACCTCATCATATGTACTCATATAAGAAGAGCATCATCATCATATCATCATATAAAACATAATCATCATATTAACAACATATCATCATTATGAACCAAGCATTATCATAAGATCGTCATATCAACATCATACTTCATTACCATAAAACATCATAGCGATTCAACATGGGGAAACTAATTATACCATAACTTGGGTACTAGAATTATCCTTCTTATTCTTCATTTTACTCCTTATAAATATAGTTCATCGTGTTAGCTATCCAACGCTTTGAACGACACCCCAGACTGAGTCCAGAAACTCAAGTTATGACTTGTAGAAATATCTGTCAAAAAATTGGATTGCTTGAGTCGATACACGCCACCTTTGAGTCGATGCATAGTTATTCTGTCTGTCCCGTGTATTCTCAGGTCGACCCCAATGAGTCGACGCATACTGAGTCTTGAACCTGCATGAGTTGATGCATGACCTCTTTGAGTCGACGCATGTTGTTTTGTGCTAAATTTTTCTTCGATTTTTCTATGATTTTACTACCTTATAGGTCCTAAAACATCATATAATCATAGGGATCCATCATCTATCAACAACTTAATATACTACATCAATTAGACAACATTTACGGGTCATTATTCATCACTAATCTATTAATTCTCCATCAAACAACATCGAATCACCATCTATGAAACCTAAGGCAAACCTTACCTCTACCTACCACTTAAATCAAATATAATAATCAGATAAACACCCCTTACCTTATTGCTTTGAGTGATTAATTACGTTCTTCATGCCTCTTATGATGATTCTCTCCAAAGCCTTCGTGCCCTAGCCTCTCTTCTCCAACTTTCACGATTAATTATGAAAATAACAACTATCTCTTCTCTATTATCACAAAGGACCCCTAATATCTTCCTAAATTGCCCTCTCTTAGTCAACCTCTATTTACCATCACGCCCTCACTCTTCCTACTAATTACCACACACCACTCTAACTAAAATAACCATTTAAATAATTATTCCTATTATTATATTCTCAATAATAATCCAAATAATTACTAAATAATTATTTAACCATTCTAATACTTCTAATCATCATAATTCACATCATGAACAACCTCATACCAGCACATCACACATATAATCATATAAAACATCAATTATTCATAAATAATCCTAATAATTCATTAAATAAATAACTTCTAAAAATTGGGGTGTTACACTCGACGCCTTTATTGTGCGAGCTAGTAACCTCATCTCGTCATGCCATGGTAATGTCACACCGCGCAAACCTAAAGAAAGTGTACTAACATTCACACAACAAACGTTACGAAAATGAGACTATTCACAATAATACGTGAAAACAAAGAAAAAACACATATATGCACAAGTATCATATACAAGTTAATGTACAATTTATGTACAACATATACATTAATTACAAAACTCAAAAGCAAAAGAATTATCGTAATGCAAAAACCATAGAACCAATCCCCAACAACGGGACCATTTTGTTGCTGCAGTAGGGCGAAAAGCAAAAAGTAAGTTATTAATTTATCGGGTGATATAGGTTATATCGTATCGTGTCCGTAGAGATTGGTTATTGATTCAGCGTTTGACAAATCATTTGTTAATGAGTTTGGGGGTTGAATTGGTTAAAAGAAAATGTATTAATAGAAAATAAATGTATAAAAACGAAAAAGGAATAACTTATCAAGCATGTATATATACTACTTCTCATAAACTTAAACCTATCGACTTGTTATACTCAATCTACGATATTCATCAATGTCACTATGTATCACTCACAACCTAAGTCATTTCTAACCCAAATTGAGAAGCCGACTGCATCACCTCGGTAGCGATCTCTCAACCACCTCAACAACACAGAAGTCAATTGTGCTCGCCTGTATCGACGATCTCTCAGAGTGATACAAACAACACTGAGGCATTAATCTCTGATACCGAATATGTTAGTTATAAATCTATCTCTATAGTTCAGAAACTAACAGATAATCATCCTACATAAGAACCTAAGCAGTATGTGTCTATAACAACTTAAATCCCTAATACAGATATAAAATCCATGACAACAATCCATAAAGATTTGTAAAGCAAATTTTATATAACGCCAAGGGCGACAAATATACATGAGTTCAAAGAAAATATACATAAAAACCAAACTAATAGAGAATACAGAAAGAGGAAGAGAAACGAGTCATAGATCTATCGGTTCATCAGCGCCAATCAAAGAGTAATCCACCCCAGATCATCCGTATGCAAGCTCCATAGTTGTTATCTAAGCTAGTCCTAACAAAATTTACAAATTGATGGAGTTGGGAGCAAAAACTTCCCCAAAACCATAACCTAAAAATGACTGAAAATGAAGTTATAAAACAAATCTCAGCAGACCACGCTAAGTGGCCTCAGCGCGGTAAGCGGGTTGCACGATAATTACACACTAAACTGACCTAAACCGCGCTAAGTGCGCTATCCACGCTAAGCGGGCTTCAAAACTTTGGTTCTGCCAAATTGTCAAATGCAAGTAGCACACTACAAAATGCACTGAGCACCACTCGCGCTTAGCGGCCTCTACGTGCTAAATATGCTCTCATGGAAAGAATGTCCCAAAACTGGTCTTTATTCCGAAAACGCGCATCCAGAGTCGTGCCTTCGACTACTTATTCCTCAATGCTCCAAAATGAAACAAATACCTACAAAATAAATGGAAAAACATCAAACGGTACACTATGTACACAAAAACACAAATAAACACGAACTAAAGTATTCACACAAAATTCGACTTTATTCAACGATATTAACAACAAAATGTCGATAAGTGAAATAAAAAGTATATACAAAAATAACTACAATTTGCACTTATCAGTGATCCCAGGGGAAAATGGACTCTCACATACGAAGGGCCATTTGTGATCAAAAATATATTTTCTGGTGGTGCTATGATACATACTACCATGGACGGTGAAGATTTTCCAAACCCTGTGAACACAAACATAATCATAAAATACTACGCATAAAAGAGACCCGCTAGGTTGACAAGCCTAGGAAAAAATAAGGGCATCCCGCGAACCAAAAAGGGTTCGGGAAAAAATTAGGGATATATATAAACAATTGTACATCCAGAAAGTGGAAAACCAGAAAAGGCGGGTTGGGAAAAAAAGGATATCATGATGGACTGAAAACCAGAAATGGCTGTCCAGGAAAAAGTTAGGGATTAAAGCGTACGACTATGCCCCGTTGGATCACCCATCTACTTACAGTCAGCTTCATTACTAACATCAAGATCAATTGGTATAGAACAATTCAACCATCTTCTTCCAACAACAAGTGATGAGATGCTTGAAGACATAAGGGAAACAACAAAGTTGAAACTTGATGTGATCGTTTCCACATAGCTGTTTTTCCTTGTTTTTCTCTGTACTCTTTCTTCATTCTTATGACGATTTCCTCTTACTAGGATTTTTGTCTCTTTGTATCAAACTTCCTGCTTATAGGTAAACTTTCAGAATCAATGCAATTAGAGTTCAAAATTCAAAATTGCTTTACTTTCTCTGTTTTGTTTGCTAAAGCGACTAATGATTATATAGAATGAACATATGCATTTGAACATGATTACTGTTAACAAAATATATGCATAAAAACATGATTACTAAAGATTAGGAGTTGGAATAATTTTCAAGTCATCCACAAATCTCCACAGTGTAATCTCCATAGAACTATCTCTACAGAGCTATCTTCACAAGCTCATCCCAAACAAAGATATATTCCCCAAAAAATCTAATATGGCATCAAACAAAAATTGCGGCATCTTTCAGCGATTCACCTCTATATCCCTGATGGATAGCTCGACGTGATTGTATTCCCTAATAGGCCCCCTAGCGGATAAGGAAGTTTGATCACTTCCCCAACATACGGGGGAAACTTCCTCAGCGCAGCCTATGAAATCCCGATCCCCATTAGAGATTATTTCCTCAACACAATCTACAGGGTTTATTTCTCCGATATTTCAATTCCTCGACATGATTCTCTTCCCCGGCAAAATGTCATTTAACTTTTTCCTCCCCAGAAGAGTTGACATCCATATATGAAACTTGGTCAGACAGCACATTAGAGGATTATCCATCTCTTTTATCCCCAGTCAGGGTACATAAGACTCAAATCCTTCAAAAGAACGATGAACGACCAATTTTCATGGAATTCTTCTATCCCCAAGCAGAAGTCAAACATCCCCAGTGGAGTGTCCTCAAACAGAAAGTAGGAATCCCCAACAAAGAAGTTCTAAACGAAATTTAGAAGCTACCTCCTTCATCCCCAACAACAGTCAGGGATTTATTTTCCCCATCTAAAGATATTATACGAAGCTACCGATACATTCTAGTGACATCTTACACCCATACATCATTTACAGAATATCATAGCATATGCATACGAAACGCATATAGTATTCTCATTTATTTTGAGAGCATCATTACCCAATGCATTTCATGACTCATGACATTACATAAAACTAACTTTGTTTTTCAGGTTAGTTCACAAACAGATAAATATTGTCAATAGTTTATCATCCTTCAGATACAGTCAGTCGACGATTCATTAAGATTCTCCTTTAGATACAATCAAGAGTAGACTCATTCCAGTACATCTTCTAGATACAGTTCTGATACGATCAAGACATAGATTTATTCTTATACTCATTATAGTAAATCTTGTAGATACAATTCAGATATGATTAAGACATAGACTTATTCTGATACTCATTCAAATACATCTTCTAGATACAATTCAGATACGAATGAGATATATATTCATTCCGATATACATTTCGGTATATCTTTTAGATACAGTCAGACGTAGACTCATTCTAATACAAATCTCAGATACAGTCAGGCGGAGACTCATTCTGGTCCTCTTATAGATACAGTCAAGACATAGACTAATTCTAGAACATCATTCAGATATAATCGATACATAAGATTCATTTTGACACTCCCTAGCACATATGCTAGATACAGTCAAACACAGACTCATTCTAGTATACTTCTCGGATACAGTCAAACATAGACTCATTCTGATACTCCTATAAAGAATTATTTTTTATGGAACCTATAAGCCTATCACCTCTCTGAATGGAATATTTAATCCCATTCAAGAAATACAATAACCCATAGTGTTTCTTTATGCACATGTGAGTACCAATTTCTGGGCACTTAACTGTTCAATCCTCTTCCATTTTCAGATCACGAATGGTGAGCATGCCAATCTAACTCTTCAGGTTTAAGAAGATTTAACACAGGCAGCTGTTGTACCCCAAATTTTTCCCTCCCATTATTCAATACAAATTATTCCAAGATACCACCTCATACTCCCAGGGTTCTCAATTGCTCAAGACTACTCAAGGATTGATCAGACAAACCTTTCTCCTAAGCAGTTGACCTACAACTAGGGTTTCACTTTTCTCATAGGAAATTGGACTTCTAAATCCTCAAGTGGATTTAATGTTTTCTCATATGTCTCAAAGAATCCTTATACCAAATTCCAAGCCTTGCAGCACAAGTTTGCTCAGTCAATTAGTCAGATGATTGAAAATCAAATGTATTGGGCAAAAAGTCAACTTTGACCAATTTACATCAAACTTCAAGATTTTTGGTCATCATTAACATTTTGAAGTCACATTCATCATTTGATCAAGGTTTGATCATGATTCATCAAGAAAACTCAAGATTCATCAAAAGCCAAAAGTTACTAAATTAGGGTTTTCTTAAGGAGAAGTCAACTGAACTTTGACGAAGTGTAATTTTCACATACTTCATCATAAATTTCTCAATCAAATCTCATTTTGAAGGAAATTAAGTTCTCTATAATTTTGTCTCTCTAAGATCAAGGCCAAAAATGCTTCATTTGGGAGATATGGGCCAAAACATTACAGGTCATTTTAAAAGTCAACAAAAAGACACTTTTTGTCAAAGCAATCTACATCAAGTTAAATTCTTAAAATGAAAAATGACCAAAATGAAGATTGTAGGGGATACAATGAGCTTTCCAAAAACCCAAAGATTACATTCATATGACAAAAATTGAGAGAGTTGTGATTGGTGCAAGTTGGGCAATTTTGAGAAAATGCATGAAATCCAAATTAAGCAAATTTGAATTTTTGGGCTAATGGGCCTATCTTTTAAGGTCCAAACATGTTCCTGACCTCATAATGGACCTCTAAGTCCATTCATGCATCATTTTAATTTTTATTTCATTTATTTTGATTTTTATTCATTTAAATTAAAAATTAAATCAAATAAATATTAAATAAATGCATAAGGCATAAAAGGATCTTGGTTCAAATCTTTTGGAGGCCCAAGGTCACACTACAAACCGTGTAGACCTATTCTTGAATTAAGTCTTCATGTTTTTGTATGATTTCAATCTATTGCCAAACAAAGTCAAAAGATATGTTTTACATGATGTCCAAGCCCACCTCTTAACCTAATATTTTCCACTATATATACTCATCATGTTCAAACAAAAAAAGGATACAAAAAATTTCTCAAGAAACTGGGGTTTGAAGTTGAAATTTGCAAGAAAAGAGAGAATTCGAAATCCATCATTCAACCATCCTCAAGGCCAGAGAACCATTCAAATCAATTCCCGAGGTATCATAAAGTAAGTTTTGATCATTCTCAATGATCAAAGATGCCTAAAATATGCATATGATGTATCTTCGGTTTATATGTTTTTGTGAAATTCATATTCATTTTTACGATGCTTTGATTTAAAGTAACAACTCTAATGTTTTCCTGAGACAAAACAATGCAGGTTTGATCCCTTGCATGAGGCCCATGACGCTTTAAAAGTCCATCACCATTATTGAACTGATTTGCACTATTTTGTTCGTATCTCCTTGTACAGGTCGAACTAGCCAAAAATAATGCCACCATTGAATTCACAAGGGTCGATATAGGGGAATAGGGTCCTTCTTGATCTCTAACGCACTTTAATTTTGCAGGTTGAGAAATAGCTTCACCATAGAAGACGACCAGAGCTAGGGCTTCCGCGCCTCTCCAGTCCATTGTTATACTATATTTATTGATTGCATTTGTATAACCGAATGAAAGTGTAATGCGGTTGGTTGAGGCGAAGGCTTGTAACATTAAGGGCGTGGGTTCGATCCTTGCATTTTGCAATGCTTTTTTTTGTTATTTTACAAAACTAACGCATGTTTCACATAAATATTCAACTTCTATCTTCATACACCAACAAGCGCTTGACCTGGTTGCAAGCGATACAATTATGATGCTAGGGGGCGTGGGTTCAACACCCACCCCATGCAAATCCTTTTTCCCTATTGTTTTTTGTTTTTAACCTAATTTACTTTTTTTTCTTTTCTAACCATAAATTAATTAATTAATGAACTTTCTTTTTTAAATATTAAAATCAATTAGAATTTAGGTTATTAATTAGTATCGTTTAAATTATTTTCCATAAAAAAATCATAAAAACATTTTAATATTCTTTTTCTATTTTCCTATTTATTTTATTTAAATTCATAGATCAAATGTATAGGACAAACTTTCCAATGTAATAGCATCGATTTATCATTTCGCATTATTTTTCATATTATATAACTGCTCACAGGATGTAATAGCTTAGATTTAATTTTCCGCACTTTATATTCTGCATTTTATTTTTCTGTACATATTAACCGCTAGTAACTAGGGTTTGTATGGAAAGACTAATAATTGAACCTAGAAAACCCTAATATTCAAGATAAATAACTGAATCAATACACTTTTCATACTTTCACCTTTAGGGTAACCTCTCTTATTGCCTTTACGAATATTGGTCACGTCCCTCAAAAGTAGGGATACTTTATAAAAAGATCCTCGATCAAATCATGATGTCCCTTTCGACTAAAGATCATAATCCCTCGATGACCCTTCAAGCTTCCTACAAAATAATCTAGTCCCTTCAAGTTGCATACAAAATGATGATAATCCCTTCGATATAATTACTAAAGTATCCTTACTTGTTGCCTTCGATGACCATACAATGACCTTACCCATGTCCCTTCATATCTAATAGATAGCGCTACCTACCAACTAATGGTATGGATAGTATTATCTCTAAAAGAGAAGGAAAAGAATAAGAAATACTTTAGTGGGTAAGAAACTCTTAATTGCTTGCTCACGACTTTTCTCAAAAAAAAAATTTCACACTACACTTTCAAACAAATATTTTCAAAAATAACACTTTATATACATTCTTGAGGACTGATACAAGAATCATTACAAACTCAGCCTTACATTGGCGATTTCAAAATATTTTCAAACAAATCACACACATAGCAAGATTTTCAAAAGTGATCTAAGTAATTAAGAGTCCGTAGATAACTACGGATGAAAAGGGTTCTAACACCTTCCCTTTTCATATCTTACCCCCCCTCCCTCCGAACTCAAAATCTATCAAAGGTCTTTCATGTTCTTTTCATCTTTTCATGTTCTTTTCACCTTTCAGTTCTCCCATTGTATTACAATGGATATACAAGCATTTCCCCCACATCTGTGATGGAAGAGTGCATCATGCCTTAGCAGGTTCTCCACGGATGAGCAGATGGAAGGTCAAACTACTTATCACAGTAATTTTTATTGCATAATATTTTGGTGTTTACATATTTTGATTCAAACATAAACATCACATAAAATGGTACAAAAAAGATAAATTAAAAATAACCCAACATGAAAACCTAGGTACTACCAGATGATTTTGGAAGTTTCAGCGTCTTGATTATACCTTCGACAGATCTTAAAATATGTGCATCAAACTCGATCGACCCCTTAGTCATCCTACGGCGAAATTATTTCCACATGGCTATCACATCTTCATCGGTCTTCAACTCAATCAGGTTGTATTTAACACTTCCATTACTATTAATCCAATCTTCCTGAAACTCGATCTTTCTCACCTTTCTATTATCGGTATCAGACAGTAATTCATTCAACTTGCCTATCAAGTTGGCGAGAGATGTGGCACCATTAAGAAGCTTGAACTAACATGAGTGTTGTCTCTGTTGAATACATTTATGCCTTAATAAAAAATTGAGGATGATGTTTTTTTTAGATGTGTTTATCTATAACATATTCCCATTTTTATACAACTTTGGATTCATTCTAGACCACACAAAGTTGTCGATGAAATCACAACCCTTCAAAACTGTCGGCAAAATCCTGATCGTTAAAAAACTTTGAGTCAATACAGTACCTGAAATTTTACCATTCAACTAAATTTCCAGTACAGAATGGTAGATTTTTAAATTTCCGAAAAAAATTGTAACTTACTAGAAATTTCAAATGAACTATCGAAAATTTTGTACATACTATAAATGTTGTTCGGAAGTATTGTTCTTTTTTTTACTAGAGATATTTCTAGTATTAAGAAAATATGGAGGGGTTCCATGTTTAATTTTAGAGATGGTAAGTTAAATCCTCAATGAACTACCTCAGTATGTCTGCTTTCGACTGTACTCTATTGGATTCAAGTTACATCTAGATCCACTCTTGATGACCCAGTCCAATAGATCAAAAATGTACAAACTATTCAAACATAAATTGCATAGGGGGAAAATATTTTCCTAAAACTTACCGAGAGACCAAACATTTACAAATATAAATCAATTTTACAAAAATAAAACAAAAATAAAACAAAAATAAAACAAAAGAAACATAAAACAATAACCAAAATTAAGTTAACATATATTTACAACAACTAAAAGTGAACAATCAAAATTACAATAATTAAAATTAAAATGTCATAAATTTATGTTTTTTCATATGATATATTTTAAAATTTTCTTCCAAATACCCTACTTTAAAGTAAATTTATAAGTTGGAGAGATCACAATGCACCAAAAGTCTCTAGGGATGTAAGCGGATTATAAAAACCAATTAAATTGATAATCCAAATCAAACTAAATTGAAAAAAAATTGATTTTTTATGGTTCAGTTTCAAAATTGAACAAAACCAGTTAAAATGGTTGTGGTTTAGTTTATTTCTCGGTTTTAATTTTTAGAAACTGTCAAACCTGTTGAAGTATGACTTTAAAAACTTTGATGATGAAGAGAAAGAAAATATATTTCGAGATCGACAAAACTAGGAAGCTGAAAAGCAGTAAGAATATCCGGTTTGGGCGGTTCATGGATTTTAGGTTTTACTGATTCGGTTTGCAGATCCCTTATTTAATGTTAGAATATTGGATATATATTAATTTATAAGTATCCAAAATTAATATAAAATATATTATAAGATATTTATAATATTTTATTCTTATAATTAATGGGTTGTATTTTGGGGTTTGTATGCTGGGTTTTAGTAATTATAAATATGTATCTCTTCTATTTATTACAGTGTGACAATCTTAGATTTTACAACAAAAGGGTTTAAGGTCTTCTCAATGGAAAACTTAGACAGACAAGGGTTTTGGAAAACCTTTGGATCTATTTAAGGGGATTGGGAAACACTTGTTTACACCTTGGGTTTCTGTGCTTACATTATTCAGAGTTGTAGAGGTTGGGAAACACTTGGGTAGAAAATATAGTTTGTTCTTGGACGCCTTTAGGGTTGTTTTTGGAAACTTTGAAGGAGAAAGCTATTTCTTGTAACTCATATGTAATCTCTTGTAACAACTTTTTTTATTATAGTGAATTAGAGAGTTTCTCTCTCCCCCATTTTATATCTTTTTATCAAACTGGATAAAGAAACTTCTTGTCTTTACTTGCCTTATTCTGTTACATTTTCAACTTATTGATTATTATTGTTGAAAGCCATTTATTTTGGTTGCTATTTTTCTTTGCCTCACATATCAAATTATTGATTGAAATTGAACCTTGTCATTATAACAACAAGTGGTGTCCATCGTGGGGCAAAGGGGTATTATTTACAAGTGAGCATCGTGGGTAAATGGGAGATCACTAAATTTTCCAGAAAAAATGACTTTGGGTTGTTGAAAATAAAGAAGCAAGCACTTTTAATTCAATAGAAGTGTATTGATTCTTTGAATGGAGAACCAATGATTATTTCAGTGCTTACACAAGCACAGAAGACTGAGATCGTGGATAAGGCCAGGAGTGCCATTATCTTGTGTCTCGGGGATAAAGTTCTAAGAGAAGTCGCCATGGAGAAAACTGTGGTTGCTATGTTGGAAAAACTTGAATCATTATATATGACCAAGTCTTTGGCTAATATGTCATGTCTGAAATAACAACTCTTTTCATTTCGAATGGTGGAGAATAAATCCATAGTGAAGCAACTTACAAAATTTCACAAGATTATTGATGATCTTGAGAATATTGAAGTGAAGATTGAAGACGAGGACAAGGATTTAATATTTTAGAGTTTATTACCCAGATCCTTTGAGAATTTTAATGATTCAATCCTTTATGGTAAATAAGGTACTATCACTTTGGATGAAGTCTAGACGGCGGTAAAATCCAAAGAATTTTCAAAAGCGAAAGATTTGAAGATTGAAGATAGTGGTGAAGGATTGAGTCTCTTAAAAGGAGGAACTGAGCATAGAGGGATGTCCATATCAAAAATGTTTGACAAGTTAAAGTTAAAATGTTTTAATTGTCATAAAATCGGTCACTCCCAGAAAGATTATTTTGAGAGAAAGGTCAATGACGATTCTATTCAAGTTGCGGTTGACTTAGATGAAGATGGTTATAAGGATGTTGATACACTAGTGGTATCGAGTTTGGAAACTGAAGATAGTTGTTTAATTGACTCGGGTTTCTCTTATCACATGTGTTCAAGAATAGAATACTTTGAGACTTTGAAGCTGGTGCAAGGTGGAGTAGTTTTACTTGGTGATAATAAGGCTTGCAAGGTTCATGGTATTTGTACAGTCATACTTAAAATGTTTGATGATCGTGAGTCTCTTATTCAAGAAGTGAGGTATGTTCTAAAACTCAAGCGAAATGTATTATCTATAAGCATGTTTTATCATCTAGGCTATTTCACTAGAGTTGAACATGGAGCATTGAAGATTTCATGTGATGAAGTGACTATTGATAAAGGTATAAAATATGTGGTATATATATTTTAGAAGGTTCAAATATTGTTATTCATTCATCATTAACTAGTGTAGGATTTCATGATAAGAAAGAGCTATGGAATTTGAGGTCGAGGAATCATGAATGCCTTGAGGCTGTTTCAGAAGTGTATAATAAATTTTGCAGAAAACAAGAGATGAAAAGGCATGTGAGTGCTAAGTTATTATTGAGTTTTTAAGGAAGGGATGATGTCAAAGCAACATACTTGATTGATAAAGAATTTCTTCAGAGGAGAAAACTCAGTTTGAGGTGGAGTTTCCTACTATGAACAGTAAAAATGTTTTCATAAGTGTCATAATTTTTGGGTCATAAAACTTCTCAATATGTATCTTTCACGGATCTGGTGCAGAATGCTCTCATGGATGGCAGACTCAAGTTTGCTGACAAACTAAAAGCGTGGCCTCAAGAAGATGATGAAACAAAAGTTGAATAAGCCCTCTTAGTTGAACCAATGGAGGTCATGATGTTCGACATCATCGACGAGGCTGAGGCCAAAGAAAGCAAGGCCAGTTACAAAGACCAAAAAAACTGGTCTTCCCAAAGGCTGAGGAGGAGCTGATTAATTTTTTGAACCGATGCAGGCACAAAGATTCAAAAGTTATGTTGTGTCCCAAATGTAGTTCTATTTTCGACAAAGAAGCTGCTAAAGAGCTAGAAAAGGTGAATCTTTACCAAGCAAAAAAGTTTGTCTGACAGGACAAGCACACAAAATTATTCTTCGACAAGAGAGAAACTCTGGAAAGATTCCAAACTAGAACATATATCCCAACCACTGATGCGAGCCCTATGGAGTGGTTGTGACCTACAAGGAGGCCAACTATTGATGGGGGAAGTAAAAGGTAATTGAAGTTGGTGTTGGCTCTTCATATCAAGATAATTCATAAGTCTCAAAGAAATATTCCTATGTTTCACAAAACTACAGGGGGAAGAATCACATGACTAGGACTCAATGGAGGAGGCACCAGAGAAATAAAAAGGATGTTTATGAGGCTGTAATTTCTAGAAAAGATAACAGTACTCAAGCTTCCTATGAAGGCCAATCAGTCTGAAGACCAGTCAAATAAAGGTTATTTCCACCACCGTCCCCAATAACTGAGGAGAAGGTCCCAAATGCCAAAGTGGTCATAGGTGACGACAGGGAGACCAATGATTTTGACTCAGGATATGAACCTAAGCTAGATATCATTTGCAATATGATATTTTTCTTACCATTGGAGTATGATACGGTCATAGAAGTGACAAAAGAGGAAAGTGGTCTCGTTGAAGAATTAGCCACCCATAAGCCTTTGTTCAATTATGTGATGAATGATGGCTCAGTTGAGGCGGATCGAGCCATTCTAAAAAGGTAAGACATGGCCATGCAGCAACACCTAAAGCCTTTGTACACTAGGGCAAAGGTAAATAGAGTGAGAATTAACAATGTTCTAATCGACTGCAGATCATGTGTGAATGTTATGCTACAATCCCTCTTGAGGGAAATAGGCAAGGGTAATACTGATCTAGCCTCTAACAATATGGTTTTGTCCAACAATGAAGGCAAGACCAGTAAACCCTTAGGGGTCATCCAAGTCGATGCGGTCGTAGGGACCACAATAAGATTATTGTTATTTGTTGTAGTACCTGTAGAGGTAGAAATGTTGAGACTAAGCCATTGGATTGAATTAACTCGCAGAAATTAAATAAAAATCGCCACCGTAATTTATCGTTTTTCAAATAATTCTACCTCAGCATGCAAAGGGAGAAGGGACTTTCATCATATGAGCAAAGACCTTACTTGGGAATCTGTGATAGAGGCTTTAGACCATGAAAACCCAAAATCAAAATGAACCAAGACATGACTGGGGAAAATGGGATCACAAACCCAACACCGCGCCATAGATCAATTGGTATCATCTCCAACTATCTGAGAAACACAAGAAGATCATGCGCATACCAGCAAAAGTGACTTGGGAGAACCTTCCTGGGGAATACACACCTCCAAATTTTCAGAGTTCGTCCATCCTTGGAATCACCATTTTCATTTTTCTTGAGTCACAAAATCTAAAGTAAAAAGTAATTTATAAATTCTTTTCAGAAACCAATATTGTTATTTGATCTTTTTGTTTTGAAATATACTATCAATAATAAATGGAGTCTTTTTAAGCAGAATAAAATAAGAATTTCAAAGAATTGGATAAAAGCTCAAATTTTATTAATAGAATGGTAATCTGCAAATGGCGAGACCCCACAGATGATTACAAAGTTTGGAAAACGGTAATATATTGAAAAAGATACATTGAAATACAATGGCCATTATTCTCCCTAATAACTTTGAATTCCTGAGCAACGACTTATGTTGACGTATGGTGATAATCCAAGAAGATTTTTGCTTCAATGATCAAGTCTTATCTGATGCAAATAGTTACCAATAAATCCCTAACATTTGCCTAGGTTTCCCTTGCGGGTTTTCAACCTAGCGGGAAGAATTTATTTTGTTTATGGCTCTAATTTTTTCCTAGACCGCCCTTTCGGGTTTTTAGCCTACCGAGACGCTCTTTTTTGCCTAAGCCACCCTTTAGGGTTTTCAACTTAGTGAGTTGTTCTTTTATTTCTTTAGGCGAAGTATTTCTTGACTGCATCAGCATTCATAGGACGTGGGAACTCCTCGCCATCCATAGTTTCAAGAATCAATGCACCGCCAGAGAAGGCTTTCTTAACAACATATGGGCCTTCAAAATTGGGAGTCCACTGGCCCCTAGAATTAGCGTTAAAAGACATGATCTTCCTGAGCACGAGGTTACCTTCTCTGAATTCACGAGGCTTGACCTTCTTATCAAAAGCTTTCTTCATTCTTTTCTGATATAAATGACCATGACATAAAGCTGTCATTCTATTTTCTTCAGTCAAATTCAACTAGTCAAACCTGTTCTGGACCCATTCAGCCTCTGACAACTAGGTTTCCATTATCACACGTAAGGAGGGAATCTCAACCTCGACGGGGAGCACTGCTTTCATACCATACATAAGAGAGAACAGGGTTGCCCCTGTTAAAGTGCAGATAGATGTACGGTACCCATGCAAAGCAAAAGAGAGCATCTCGTGCCAATCTTTATAAGTAACAACCATTTTATGGATGATCTTCTTGATTTTCTTATTTGAAGCTTCAACAACCCCATTCATCTTTGGCCTGTAAGGAGATGAATTGTGATGGACAATCTTGAATTCTTCACAAAGTTCTATCATCATCTTGTTATTCAGATTCAAGCCATTGTCAGTGATAATCCTGCTTGGCATACCATACTGACATATAAG
The DNA here is from genome assembly GCA_948472305.1 of Vicia faba. Classification (NCBI taxonomy): domain Eukaryota; kingdom Viridiplantae; phylum Streptophyta; class Magnoliopsida; order Fabales; family Fabaceae; genus Vicia; species Vicia faba. The sequence goes on along the minus strand of OX451736.1, from coordinate 249,655,351 downwards.
ATTGTTCTTGATAAAGCGTACTACCACCTGCTTAGTAACATTAGCATATGAAGTTACTTCCACCCACTTGGTAATGTAGTCTATTTCCACCAAGATAAAACAATGTCCATTTGACGCCCTGGGTTCGATCATTCCAATCATGTTAATACCCCATATAGAGAAAGGCCACGGGGAAGAAATAACATTGAGGAGAGTTGGAGGAACATGAATTTTGTCAGCATAAATTTGGCATTTATGGCATTTCTTTACAAATTTGTAACAGTCAGATTCCATTGTCATCCAATATTAACCTGCCCTAAGCATCTCCTTTGCCATCGAATGTTCATTAGCATTAGTGCCAAAGGAACCTTTATGGATCTCATGCAATAACATGTATGCTTCATATCTATCCACGCATCTGAGCAAGACTATGTCATAATATCTTTTGTATAAAACATATTCATTGAGGAAGAAGCTGCATGTCAACCTTCTCAATGTCTTTCTATCTTTGTTTGACGCACCAAATGGGTATTCCTGAGTCTGGAGAAATTGCTTGATGTCATAATGCCAAGGTTTTTCATCTGACGTTTCTTCTGTAGAGAACACATGAGATGGTCTATCCAAACATTGCACTGTGATATGAGGCACGTCGTTCCAAGTATTTACTTGATACATAGAAGCCAAAGTAGCCAAAGCATCCTCCATATGATTTTCATCTTTGGGAATATGATGGAATTCAACTTTATTAAGGAAAGGTAATAATCTTCTAGCATAGTCTTTGTAGGGAATCAAGCTAGGGTGACGAGTATCTCATTCTTCTTTAATCTGATTTATTACCAAAGCTGAATCGCCATACACATCTAGAATTTTGATTCTGAGATCTGTAGCCTCCTCGAGACCCATGATACAAGGTTCATACACTGCCATATTATTTGTACAATCAAATTCCAATCTTGCAGTAAATGGGATATGCGATCCATGAAGAGTGATAATCACAACACCAATTCCTTTCCCATAAGAATTCACAGCTCCATCAAACACCATGCCCTAACGAGATTCATGATCAGGACCTTCCTCAAGAAAAGATTCATCACAATGTTTTACTTTCAGAAACATAACATCCTTATCAGGGAAATCATATTCAACAGACTGATAATCATCAAACGGTTGGTGAGCAAGATAATCCGCCAACATACTGCTTTTTATAGCCTTCTAAGTATGATATTCAATATCATATTTAGACAACAGCATCTGCAAATGGGAAATTCTCCCAGTAAGAGTGGGTTTTTCAAAACTATACTTAATAAGATCCATTTTCGAAATCAACTAAGTAGTATGATTCAACATATATTGCCACAACCGCTTTGGCACCCAGGCTAGAGCACAACATGTCTTTTCCAGCATAGAATACCGAGACTCACAGTCATTAAACTTCTTACTGAGATAATAAATGGCATATTCCTTCTTCCCTGTTTCATCTTATTATTCCAAAATACAGCCCATAGAATTATCTAACATTGTCAGATACATGATCAATGGTCTTCCTTCAACAGGAGGGAGTAAGATAGGAGGTTCAAGAAGATACTCTTTAATACTTTCAAATGCCCTTTGGAAATCAACTGTCCATACAAAACCTTGACCTTTCTTTAACAACTTAAATATCGGCTCACACATTGCAGTTATATGGGAGATAAATCTGGAAATGCAATTCAAACATCCAAGGAAGCCTCTAACTTGCTTTTCAGTTCTTGGCGCCGAAATTTCTTGAATTGCTTTGACTTTATCAGGAACAACTTCAATACCTTTTTGGATGACAATGAAACCTAACAATTTTCCTGATCCGACACCAAAGGTGCATTTATTTAGATTCAAGTGGAGATGATACTTCCTCAAACGCTGAAACAATTTCACCAAATCTTCTATATGCCCTTCTTCAGTCTGGGACTTAGCAATCATATCATCAACGTATACCTTAATTTCCTTGTGCATCATATCATGGAATAGGGTTATCATAGCCCTCTGGTACGTTGCACCAACGTTCTTCAACCCAAAGGGCATCACTCTGAAACAAAATATTCCCCAGGGTGTGATGAACGTTGTTTTTTCCATGTATTCAGGAGCCATTCTGATTTGATTATATCCGAAAAATCTGTGCATGAACGAGAATACTTTGAATTTCGTTGTACTATCAACCAACATATCAAATATGGAAATGGAAAATCATCTTTTGGACTAGCTTTGTTTAAATCCCTATAACCAACGCACATGCGAACTTTTCCGTCTTTCTTTGGTACTGGGACAATATTGGCAATCCACTGAGGGTACATCGATGTCACAAGAAAACTGGCATTAATCTTCTTTAAAACATCTTCCTTAATTTTCACTGCCTTATCAGGGTGAGTTCTTTGCAATTTCTGCTTGATTGGCGGGCATTCTGGCTTTAGCGGCAAATGATGTTCCACAATATCAGTATCCAAACCAGACATGTCTTGGCATGACCAAACAAATATGTCCACATACTCTTTCAACAATTCAATCAACCTGCTCTACACGTCAGGATGCAGCAATGCTCCAATATTGACTTCTTCCGGATCTTCCTCTAAACCCAAATTGGTTGTCTCCAACGGCTCCTTATACAGCTGAACGACACTTTACTCACGCTCAAGAAACCGTGAAACCTCTTCTGAGATTTCATCATATTCTTCTTCTTCGGCCACATACGCAGGATATTCAAAGTTGGGAGAGGGTGCAGGGTCATTGTATTCAACAGGTTGTTTAATTAATCTGCACATATGATTCATGATTGCTTTTAGAAACTGACACATATAACAAGTGATTATGAAAATTAAATTACAGTTATTATTTATTTTGAAAGGTTTTCTTATTACCATTTTCCAAGAAAAAGTAGAAAATAAAGACACAATTTGGGAATCAAAGACAACTTTTATTATTGATTTTAAACATCAAAGCAACAGATAAGCACATACAACATCAATACTTTCACCTTGGGCAGAGTGAAAGATTTTTGAAAAGATTAACAAAAAACAAATTACTTTGACACATGAATGCAAGAGTGAACATCAATAGTGATCCAATTTTGGACTCTAATTCCAAGCGTCATGTAGTACAACATCTCATACTCTGCTTCTCATTCCACAATAGCATTTATCCTAGGAACAATTGGATGAATATAACCTCCTCCGTGAAAGATATCCTGATATTTTCCCAAAGCAGACTTTGGCTTCATGTTCTCACCTTTACCATTATTCATAGAGAATCTCAAACCAGCTCTATTCTTATTCACAGGTGGATCCACAATCTTCCCTCATACTTTACTAGGGCCATTACGCACTACATGTTGAGCATCCTTCAAAGAAGCTATAGAATTCTCATTTTCCCTGATATTATCAATGGATAAAGCTTGGAACTGAGTTCCAACAACATCTTCATCCGCTTCCACAACACTGAAAGAGGATAAATGAGATATTAACAATACATGTTCTCCATTTACGATAACCACCTTTCCTTCACGAATAAACTTCAGCTTTTGGTGGAAAGTTGAAGTGACAGTCCCTACCTCGGGTATCCATGTTCGTCCCAATAAACATCTGTAAGTAGGCATAATATCCATAACCTAGAAAGTGATCTTAAATAAGTGCGGGCCTTATGAATAGGCAAATATACTTCCCTGATGACTGACTTCCTTGATCCACCAAAAGCTTTCATAATTGTGCCGCTTGGGCGCATGGGAGTTCCTTGGTACTTCAGCTTCATTAGTGTGCTCCTCGGTATGACATTTAAAGCGGATCCATTGTCAATAAGTACATTTGACAATGAATCATTCTTACAGTTCATGGAGATATGGAGAGCCAAGTTATGATTCCTTCCTTCATCGTGCAGCTCGCCATCACAGAAACTCAGGTTATTACAGGAGGTAATATTCCCAACAACACTACTGAATTGGTCCAAAGGCATATCACTTTCCAAGAAAGCTTGATCTAATACTCTCATCAAAGATTCCCTGTGGGCAGAAGAGTTCATTAGCAAGGCTAGAATAGATATTTTTGATGGAGTCTGAAATAATTGATCTACGATCCAGTAGTCGCTCATCTTGAAAATCTTCAATATATCGTCCACATCTTTTTCCAGAGTAGTACCACTATATTCCCCCACTTATTTCTTGGGTTCAGTACTTTCAGTAACCTTTTTATCAGCATTAACATTCCCTCGAATGACAGGTGCGAAAACACGGCCACTGCGGGTCACTCGGTTGGCTTCAACAATATTCTTGACATCGGACAAAGGTTGGATGGGAACCTACACACCATACTATAGGATTGTAGCATTGTATTTGTATGGAATGGCTTTGTCTGATTCACAAGGAACATGACCCGCAAGCAAATCACCACTGGAGAAACAACTAGTTTCCTATGGTACTCAATCTCTATAGGGGCAGCAACACCAAAACAAGACACAATAACATTCACCCCTTCTTCAGAATACTTGGACATCACAAAATCATTGATGGAGAACATATCTTATTCTGAGGAACATAATTCATCTGTGGAAGCATACTCATATTAGACACAGTCTCAGCCAAGCAATCTTCAATCATATCAATCCCACAATAATCATCTCTATTGCCTAAAATCTTGATAGTATCATTGTCCAACAACAACTGAACACCATTTCACACTATGGAAAAACCACATGATCTCTATAGCAAATCCGACAAGACCCATAGTAGTGCTCTTCTTGATCATCCATGTGACAGAAGTTAGCGTGCGACTGCACCAAATCATCATTCATATGGTTCACATCAAAAATCTGGAATTCTCCACGACATCCAAAGACCATATTCACACCTTCTTTGTACTCTTCCCTAGGCCTGATTATATGAATGAGGCCCTCGTCCATCATTTCCTGAAGACCAGTTTTTATCTTATCACATCCTTGGACATATGTACTGCAAATACCACAACCAGCATGGTCATGCGTATAGTAACTGAACTTGCAGAGGTCAGCATGCATCTTTGCCAAATCTCCTCTAACCAGGCTGATATCAAAAATCTGAAAGTCCCCTGGACAACCAGCAACCATGTTTACATCATTTGCTCTTCCATGCTTTGGAGAAGAATTATCTTTCACGTTAGGGCCAACATCTTTAAAGTATAAAAGGCTAGATCTCACTATCTTTTTTACTTCAGATTTCAAATGATAACATTTCTCAATATTGTGCACTGGTGTTCCCTGATGTAAAGCACATGTCTGGTTTGCCTTATAATTCCAAGGCAAAGGTGATGGTATAGCAGGGGGTGGCCTGGTCTGAACCAACTTCTTCTGAATCAAAGTCGGGAGTAACTCCGCATAGCTCATCGGAATTGAGTCAAAGGCTTCTCTTTTCTGACTTTGCTCTTGATTCCTCTGAGGAGATGGTCTATGATAGGCAATAGTGGTTGGAGCTACATTGACGACAGGAGTCACAAAAGAAATATGTTGCTGGTATCGCTGATGCCTTCTAGTTGGTCTAATCTTCCTTTCTCCAATAACAACATTCATTTCACTTTCTTTCTTTCGAGAGAAACCGTACAACGAATTATTTGTCCCTTCATCTCTTGTCAAACTCCCCTCTCTGACAGCCTCTTCCAAATGAATACCCATGCTTACCATTTCTGTAAAATCACTCGGCACACTGGTGACCATCCTTTCATAATAAAATAATCCAAGGGTTTTCAGGAAGACCTTGGTCATTTATTGTTCTCCCATAGGTGGCACCACCTAGGCAGCTATCTCACACCAACGCTGCACATATTCTTTGAACGACTCCTTTTCTCTCTGAGCGATTGCACTTAACTGGTCACGGTCAAGTACCATGAACATATTGTACTTGTACTGTTTGATGAAGGCTTCTCCCAAATCATTTAAGGTACAAATACTACTACTATCCAGACTCATATACCACTTCAGAGCAGCACCAATTAAACTATCATGGAAGAAATGAATGAGCAAACACTTATCCTCAGTATGGGTAGACATTTTCCTGATATACGTAACACCCCTTCTAATTACCCTAAATAAAAGGCAAGAATTAAAATCAGAGAAAATAAATTGCACGGAAGGGATGTCACAACACACATCACATTCCAAAATTTTAAAGAAAAACGGACAGGGTACGTTTGTAAATTTAAGCATATCAACACAAAACAAACATACATAAATATTTAACTTCTTGCTCTCGTGCAAACGCAACGGAGTTTCAATATTTAACTTCATCTCCATTCATGGAGGAATCAAAACATAATTCAAGGCATCAAGCCATGATAATTCACATAAAGCATATGTTATCAAGTCTCACATACACAAAATAATATACACAAAGTAAGGATTATATACATCATAATCCGAATACAAAATAGACGAGTTCGACACTAAATATAACCCCCCCCCCCCCCAGGTGTTACTACTAGAGCATCGACTCGACTCTAATCAAAATAACACATATTGCAATCCAATGCATCCGCTAACTAGCGCCTCGCGCTACCATCCTCGATACCTGAACAATGCCATCAAAAGAATTTTCAAACAGAAGGGTAAGAATTCCAATAATCATATAACATGTAATTAAGGTAAAGCAATGGCAATAAATAAAGCAATACATCATGATCGTATTCATTTTATCACATATAGTATCCGTACTCAAGGAAGTCATTTCCAACACATTAACCATATAAACCAATTATCCGAATACTCACATCATTGGCACATAACCATTATTCAAACAACAACAATATTGGCACATAACCAAACACATCAACACACATACACAATATACACAATTATGCATGTGACTCACAACACGACTCAACATATGCGAATGCGGTACCGACTCGTGGACCCGAAGTTCCACCGCCTATATTTCCACATAGGATCAAAGCCACTACGTCTATTTCCATTATAGGATCAACGTCTATCTTTTTGTGAACTCAATCTTCGAAGGATCCACAACAATACCTCCATGAGATATCACGTGACCAAGGAAACTCACTTGTTCTAACCAGAATTCACACTTCGAAAGTTTAGCAAACAAATGATTTTCCTTCAGAATTGACAAAACAATTCCCAAGTGTTCGGCATGCTCTGCTTCACTCTTGGAATAAATCAAAATGTCATCGATGAACACCACCACAAACTTATCCAGAAACTCATGAAAGATTCTGTTCATATACTCCATGAACACACCAGGTGCATTGGTAACACCAAAAGGCATCACCGAATACTCATAGTGTCCATAACGAGTTCTGAACGCAGTTTTCTGAATATCACCCGCTTTCACGCGAATCTGATGATAGCCCGACCTCAAGTCAATCTTGCTAAACACACACGCACCCACCAGCTGATCCATTAAATCATCAATCCTTGGCAAAGGATACTTGTTCTTAATGGTCACTTTGTTTAGCTGCCTATAATCCACACAAAGTCTCATTGTTCCTTCTTTCTTCTTCACAAGTAAAACTGGAGCACCCCACGGACTCACACTAGGAAGAATAAACCTTTTGTCAAGCAACTCTTCCAGCTGACTCTTCAGTTCCACTAGTTCCGATGGTGACATCCTATAAGGAGCCATCGAAACAGGACTAGTACCAGGAATTAAGTCGATGGAAAACTCTACCTCACGCTCAGGAGGTAAATCCGTAATCTCTTCAGGAAACACTTCAGGAAATTCGCATACCACAGGATAATCCTTTCTTACTCTACCATCTTCCAAAACCATACTCGCCATAAGCATAAACAACCCATCCCCATCCTTCACACTCTTCTCAACTTGCTGTGTAGACAAGAAAACCACACCATCTTTCTTGGACTCGAGAAAAAGAACAGCCTTAGCAAAACAGTTGATATAAACATGGTTGGCTTTCAACCAGTCCAGACCCAGAATCACATCTATCTGATGCAAAGGAAGACACACGAGATCAACTTCGAAATCTCTTCCGCACATGCGCAAAGGACACTTCAAACAAACAACTGAAGTAGAAACTGAACCCATCGCAGGTGTATCTACCTCCATACTTCGATCCAAGGTAGACAAGACAAGGCCCAATCTCTTGGCACAATCTAAAGCAACAAACGAATGCGTCGCACCCGTATCAATAATAGCAACCAAAGGCACATTAGAGATAAAGCATGTACCTCTGATTAGACGTTCCTCAGCAGAAGTCTCTGCTCCAGATAAAGCGAATACTTTTCCAACTTCTTTCTTTGGCTTTGGACATTTGGTACTTATGTGGCCTCGCTCACCACAATTAAAGCAAGTTACACTCACACCAACTCTACAATCCACCGCTTTGTGACCCACCCTGTCACACTTGAAACACTTAACTATCCCCTGGCGACATTCCATAGCACGATGTCCCTCTTTACCACATTTAAAACATTTGATTGGAGTAGTCACTCCCCCACTCGGACTCTTTCCACTACTTATTGGTCTCTTTCCTCTTCCATCATAAGGCTTAGGACGCATCTGTCCCTTACCTCTTTTCTCACTCAAGCTCTTGTAATAAGCAGTTCTATCCCGATTGTCTTCGTCGTAGATACGACTCTTATTAACCAACTCAGAGAATCTTGTAATTTGCTGATACCCAATCGCCTTCTTTATGTCCGGCCTCAAACCATTAACAAACTTAAGGCTCTTCGACCTCTCAACATTAACAGTGTTGTAGTGAGGACAGTATTTGATCAAATATTGAAATTTAGCCGCATAGTCAGCTACCGAACCACTACCTTATTTCAATTCCAGGAATTCAACTTCCTTTTTACCACGAACATCCTCCGGAAAATAATTCTCCAAGAATGCATCTCGGAAAATTTCCCAAGTCACCACAACATGCTCCTCCTCATACCTCTGACTAGCATTGATCCACCAGTCTTCGGCCTCTTTAATCAGCATGTGTGTTCCAAATTGCACTTTCTGAGCGTCGGTGCAATTCATCACACGAAAGATTTTCTCAATTGCTTTTAACCATTCTTGAGCTTCCACCGGAGCATGCTCTCCCTTGAAAGTAGGCGGGTTGTTCTTTTGGAACTTCCCAAGAGCACGGAAAGCATCTTCAGTACCATCATGTGGCGCTTGAGTCGTTTGCGGCATCTGATTTATTGACCTCGCAAGCAACCTCAATGCCTCAGCTAAAGCATCATCATTCCTTCTACCAGCCATCTTCTCTACAACACAAAGTATTGATCGCGTTAGCCACACAATCAAATACAAGGGATTAACAAAAATAAGACCTGACAACTGACCGACTATGCTCTGATACCACTATTGTAACACCCCTTCTAATTACCCTAAATAAAAGGCAAGAATTAAAATCACAGAAAATAAATTGCACGGAAGGGATGTCACAACACACATCACATTCCAAAATTTTAAAGAAAAACGGACAGGGTACGTTTGTAAATTTAAGCATATCAACACAAAACAAACATACATAAATATTTAACTTCTTTCTCTCGTGCAAACGCAACGGAGTTTCAATATTTAACTTCATCTCCATTCATGGAGGAATCAAAACATAATTCAAGGCATCAAGCCATGATAATTCACATAAAGCATATGTTATCAAGTCTCACATACACAAAATAATATACACAAAGTAAGGATTATATACATCATAATCCGAATACAAAATAGAAGAGTTCGACACTAAATATAACCCCCCCCCCCCAGGTGTTACTACCAGAGCATCGACTCGACTCTAATCAAAATAACACAGATTGCAATCCAATGCATCCGCTAACTAGCGCCTCGCACTACCATCCTCGGTACCTGAACAATGCCATCAAAAGCATTTTCAAACAGAAGGGTAAGAATTCCAATAATCATATAACATGTAATTAAGGTAAAGCAATGGCAATAAATAAAGCAATACATCATGATCGTATTCATTTTATCACATATAGTATCCGTACTCAAGGAAGTCATTTCCAACACATTAACCATATAAACCAATTATCCGAATACTCACATCATTGGCACATAACCATTATTCAAACAACAACAATATTGGAACATAACCAAACACATCAACACACATACACAATATACACAATTATGCATGTGACTCACAACACGACTCAACATATGCGAATGCGGTACCGACTCGTGGACCCGAAGTTCCACCGCCTATATTTCCACATAGGATCAAAGCCACTGCGTCTATTTCCATTATAGGATCAACGTCTATCTTTTTGTGAACTCAAGTTTCACCGCCTATGTTCCCTTTTTCAAGTCAAAGCCACTACGTCTATTTCCATTCATGGATCAACGTCTATAAACTGTGAACCCACTGTTTCACCGTCTCTATTTCAAGACCAACCATGCCATGCAATGTACAATCAACAACTCGTATGCAATTAAGACCACTTCTGCCCTTAACATACACATACCACATATTCCAACACAATAAAATACCAACAATTGTACATGCATTGCAAATATAATTCACAAACCAAGTAACATACAAGTTTAAAACAATGTTACTTCCATGATTTATTCAAATCAAACACGATTTCGGTTAGCCCTTGAAAACGTCGAAATCTCAAAAAAATAACTCAACCAAAATTACTCCATAAACTTCTTAATAATTCGGACTATTCGGGCTAAAATCGATTAATTAATTATCGGCCAAAACTCTATTATTTCTACTCTATAAATCCTACAAAACTATTTATTGAAGATATTAAATCATTATTATTAAATAATCCGTATTTGTAAATAAGAACGTAGTTACTACAGTATTGCAAGCAATTTCCTTTAAATACTACTTCAAAATTCGCTACAGTGTGCAACTAACTATTTTCTAAATATTACTCCAATAATTTCGCTACAGCTTGCCAAATAATTGCACAAAATGCTACTTCACAATGTCACTTTCTATGCACCATTGTATACCAGCTATGTGCCACTAAATATCTTCCATTCATACGCTACAGTAAGCAGAATAATTCCTTCTATTTATTTCTTCATATGCGCTACTGTAATGCCTAAACAATTCCATATGCTACTAAATATTACTTTATACATAACGCTACAGTAATCAGCCACTTCTTCCAATTGCTATACCACTTACCGCTAATGTAATGCTACTTCATCAATAGTATACTCCCTGCGCTACATTATGCTTCGTCACAGTAGCAGCCAAAGCCCTTTAGTTACTAATTCTTAAATGTTGCTACAACATGGCAAGTCAAGTGCCTTTCTTAGCTACTTCTATTATGCGCTACAGTATATAGAGCATGGAAATTTTTGCAAGAACAAAATACTAAAGCACTTATATATATACATAACTAATTAAATTGGGTCCTAAATCATCTCTCAATTTCATCAATCTACTAATTTTTTTTCCATCATAACATAGTAGTGAAACTAATACCATAAACCCCTAATTTATTCCAAAATCAAAACTATAAAATCACACACTAAATAATTGGTGGAAGTCAAACCCTTACCTCTAGTGTTGATTTTCTTGGAACAAGATGATGATTTTGTAGAACAAACCCTAGCCTTCTCCTTCTCTTCTCTTCTTCTTCTCTCTTTTCTTTCTTCTTTTTCTTCTTACCAACTACTCTTACTAACTCTACTTTTCTATTTTATAAAACTATCCTTCTACTACTAACTTTCCTCCCTCTATCTTTCTAAAATTATAATTTGGCCCCAACAATTATTTAATTCAAATTATAATATATAACTCTATTAAAACAATATTACACTAAATAATATTTATTCTATATAAACCTAATCATGCTAATTAATCAAACAAAGTCAAATATTACTACACACCAAATTAATATTATTCAAAATAATGTTTTGACATAATAAATATTTTTATTTCATATTACCCAATTAATATTTTAATCGATATCAATTGAATATATTTCTCAAAATAGATATAATTTAATAGTTTTGGAAAATAATTAATGAAATAACATTTAAATATAAACGGCGTGTTACAATATACATCACAAGGTGGTCACGAGGACAAGAGTTGCCCCTATACCTCTCAAATTCTGATACTTTAAACTTGGCAGGCACCTTTACATTGGGAAGCAGGCAGAGCTCACTAACGTTCTGTCCAATCAATTATTTTCCTCGAAGGGCCTTCATTTCCTTCTGCATCTTATCAAACTGGTCTTAAAAGTTATCCAACCGGTTATAGAATCCCACACTTTCACTTGGTGGAGGAACAAGACGATAAACTTCATCATTAGCAAATGGCATAACATTCACCGAAGGAGCTTCAATATAGTGGATCTCATTTCTAGCAGCATGAGTAATATGCACCACAGGAGGTGCGAGAGTAGAAGTAGCTTGCACAACTGGAGCAGCTTAAGTGTCAATATTAAAACCTTCTGTCATGAAGTTTTCAGGCACTCCCCACAGGTAACCCTGAGGCATACGGTTTTGAGTAACAGTACATGGGGTAACAGAAATGGGAACTGATGGACCTTCAGAAGCATTTGTTATTTGTTGAGGCTGAGCAAGTGGTGGTTGATTCTAAGAAGTCACCAATGATTCCATCAAAGCAGTCATATTGGCCATACCGGCCTTCAAAGAAGTAACTTCTTCGTGCATCCCACGATTCTCTTGTTCAAGATTCTCTATTTTCCAGAAATTAGCTCAAGTATTATACCAGTGAGACAACTTGTTAAATGAAGTAGAGAAATTCAGTAAGACACCTGGGTATGAACAAGAATGCAAGAAATATGTACAAGATGATGCATGATATGAAATGCACATGATTTATTTTATTATTATTAATACTTCAAGGGACTCAAAGAATTATAGACAATTTGAAAATACTAAAGTATTAACACATTTTTGAAATACTAAAAATCTTATTATAATAACTTTAAAATGGATTACAACTTTTAGTACAAGTTTCAACAATCCCAAGTACAAATGAAGATAGAATCTAAGATCATAAGAAAGCAAATTTGATGAAGATCACTCCATACATTGACACTTTCGCGTGAGTATTGCAATCTGAGCCTCCAACTGCTTGTTCTATTCTGCATACCTGTCGACAACCACTTTCCAGTTACCAGAGTCGGGAAGTGAATGACTAAGTCCTGATTGAGCTCCAGAGGAAAATAAATCCTCTTTCCTCTCCATCATCTCTACAGCATGGCTCTTAAGAATCTCGATCAAGTCATCCTTCTCCTTCAAGTCTGCTCGGTAAGACATCTATAAAGTCTGATATTTATTCTTCCAAGCCTCCTTCTCATGCTGCATCCTGACTAGGGCAAGCTGAAGCTCTTCCACATCATCTAAAAGGGAAGGAGTGGTCTTCAAAAACATATCAGGTATAGGTGCTTCGCGGGAATACGACATCTTCAACTAGATTTCCCTTGCTTGTACCCACCAGAGATAAGGCTCCAAAGAAACAGCTCCTCTAGGTCCCAAGTACTTTCTACTCTTCCTATGAATATGCCGCCAAGCCTTTGCAATATCCTCTTTAGCTTTCTTATGATCCTCTCCTTATTTGAGAAAGAAACCACTCAGATGAATACTATTTGGCTTATCTCTTATCAGATATCCAAGATATCATCGTGCAAGAACATGATTGTAGTTAATTCCTCCCTTTGTACCAAGAAGAGGTACATTGGGGAAACTACCACAACTATTGATAATCTCTACATCATGGTAAGCCTGATGATACCAAACAATATCTTAATGAGTAAGGGCCATAATCTTTGGATCCCAACGAGGTTCCTTCTTAACATCCCATAAAGCATCAGACCGAGGTAAGTGAAAAATAAACCACTGATACAACAAAGGCGTACAACAAATGATCATCCCTCCATTATAAGAATCCTGAAGATGAATAGAGTAATAAGAATCTCCTAATAATGTAGGGATTAGATTCCCTATCAAAAAGATCCTGATGGAATTGATATCCACAAAGTTGTCGACGTTCGGAAATAAGAACAACCCATAAGCAAACAAAGCAAAGATGACCTCAAAAGTAACTGTACTCTTCATCCTAGCAAAGTAACGAGCTTTCTCCAATAAAAACTGAGAGGGTAATCCTCTAATTCCTTATTTGGTAATCATGTGGGCCTCAATCTCAGAATTCCCCAAATGAACCATACCAGTAATCTCATGAGATTTTGGCTCTCCCTCCAAACCGGTGAAAGGAACACAATCGATAATAGGTAAACTCAGTAGATAAGAATACTCCTCTAATGTAGGCATAAACTGATAATCAGGGAAAGTGAAACATCGATACATCGGATCATAGAACTGGACCAAAGTTGAGAGAATACCCTCCTTTATCCCGAGCTTCATGAGAGACACAATGGATCCATACTTCTTCCGAAAGTCTATAGAACTCTCAATCTCGGGAATTAGACTCATTAAGTCATCTATCTTGGGATTCATGAAACTATACTTTTGAGTCTTTCTTTTTGCTGAATCCATGGTCAAATGTACCTGGGATATTCGCAAAAAGTCAACTTTAAGTCCCTTGAACAAAAGTGTTTAAAAGGATGCTCATGGGTGCATGAATGCATGATACAACAATCACACACAAGATCACAAACATGGGGGGTTTATAGGTTTGATGTCACGAGTATGAAGTCAAAGGTACTACCCATAAGGTATGGTCTAATAGTTTATCACCTGCCGAACAAGGTTCTAAGAGGTTCCCAGAGTCTACATCCTTCCTTCGGATATTACCAATGTCCCGATTGACTCAGTGATTAGTAATATTCTCAAGACAAACTCGTCTGAGTGTAGTATTGCGTGACAACTATTTATGGATTACTCCATCATAGTTTCCGCACTATGCCTAAAAGGCCAAGATGGGTTAAAGTTTCTACGGTCCTCAATTTCAGCAGGCTCCCAAGTTGAAAGTAGCACGTCCTCCCGATTACTCGGTAAACGACACTACAATCAAAGGGGCCTCCGTGAGTGGAGGGTCTCATGCCTATTTTTTTGGGATTACTCCCTCAAAGTTAACATGACTATACCTCCCGTCCTATCTTAAATTTTCCCATGTCCGGGTAGATGACTTATGAGAAATCACCAAGCACCCTAAAAACCAGGAAAATCCAGAAAAAACATATATATAACAAATAATAGCACATATATAGATAAACAAAGATAGGATCAGCCCACTTAGGGATGGACATGCATTTGGTCGATCTGTCCCCAGTGAGTTCTCCATTTTTTGTAGCGGTAGAAATATTGAGACTAAGCCATTGGATTGACTTAACTCGCACAAATCAAATAAAAACCGCCACTGCGCTTTATTGTTTCAAGAGGAATGGTTAAAGAGCGAATAACCCAAAAAGAGGGGGAGAGAATCTAAGTTCGAGGGTTGGTTATGCAAAGGGAAGGGATTAGCACCCTAAACATCTATGGTACTCTGCAGGAACCTCTTTGAAAATTTGTGTATTTTGGCTACAAAAGTTGTATAAAAATAGATTGTGGGGATGAGAAAAGAAATATTTTTTTACAATTTTTGCACCCCCCGCGATTGTGAACCTTTAGTGCCTACATACCACCTTTTGTGCAATAGGAGATCAGGGTACTCGTAGTTCACCTTTTAAAAAAATTTAAAACACAAATGTGTTGGTTAATTTTAAGAGAGGAGACATCATCGTCTTATCTGAGTGGAAGAACATACTTACTATCCACGATTATGAGAAAGGAGAATGTGCGTCATCTCAAAGTGGAGGATATAACTTGAATTTTAAAATCAACAAATCCTCGCTCAACACCCAAGTGGAAAATATCTCGCTTCACTATACATTGTAGAAGTATAGTAGTTTGCATCACTACAAGGATTGACAAGAGTCTAATCTTTTGAGAAAATTTTAAAGCAAAAATACAAAGTGGCAAAGATGGTTTGAATGAGATTTATTGACTTTTATTCTTCTCACAAAAAATGTCAAAGTATTATTAAGTTGTTTACAGCTTCATTAAGAAAAGATTTTTGAAAATGCATGGACCTAAGTCCAAGTTTATTATGAAAGCGATTCAAGTTTAAAAAACAAGAATAGTTTTGAAAAGGAGAGAGAAGATTTTTGAAATTAAAGAAGGTGGGAGGAGATGAAGGGACTATCCTAAAGCATAAGATAAAAGTTAGGGAAAAGAACCGTCTAACCAACAAGAAGCTAACACTTGACATAATGAGTCAATGTAGAATTCCCATCCTTTGGGTTGAAATCAAACAATCAAAGATAATAAACCTCTTAAGAAAACTAAGTTTCAAATGCATTAAGTCTTCACAAAATTGGGCAGAGTAACGGTTGTATACAGATGAATTCCTGATCACAGACAAAGCATATAATCAGAATAACCTGCACACAAAGAAAACAATCAACCCAATGTCTCGGGGTAAACCCCAATAACTCCAGACAAAATAACAATAGAAGTTACAAGGTCTCAAGGTAGTCGAGGTCTCTAATCCTAAATCCAAGAAGTCCATAACTCCATCATGCCAAGGATAGTAACTTAGTAGTCCAAGTAGCCTTAAGGTTTTTTATGGTTCAAGTTGATTATTAGGTATCTTCAAAAAGAAATGAAAATCTCAAGTGAACAAAAATAAAAATGGCATAAATATAAATGCTCAAGTGAGAAAATATGAAAATATCATGAAATGAAAATTCTAAAATAAATATGCTTAAAGTAAAAAGCATAATGTAAAAGCATAAAATAAAGTCAATTGTTAGAAATTAGAGGTTACTTGAATGACCATCTTGAAACTTACATTTGAAAACTTATTAGAAGATTGATAAAATCAAATCCTCTCAAAAATAAGTTTCATTTACTTTTTGTCAAGTATTTCATTCATTTCAAAATCTCAAGGCAACAATAAATGATCAACGATGTTTAAATGATTCACTTAGTTCCAAAATTTATGAAGATTCATTAGAGGATTGATAAGACCAAAGCCTCCTAACAATAGACCTCAAGGTTATTCGATCAAAGGTTTCAAATCAAACATGTTTGGGCTTGCAAACATAGGTTTGGGTCACGTATGATCATTTCTCGAATCGAGACAAAATTTAGCGCTATGTTAAGCAATCATAAGTGGACTTATATAGAAGTCACACCTATTTTGAGGTCGGTCAATAGCAATCTATGTGCCATATGTTTGGTGTGATGATATGTAGATCATACTCTAACAACATGTAACACGAAGAGAAGAGGATGAAATGAAGAGGGAGGGGATACATTTGAATTAAAGATTTTAATCAAACTATCATTAAAATCATTCATCCATTTTAGTGGAGTTTAAACTCAACACTAAGGATCCAATGATGATAATGAAGTTTATGATCAACAATCACATAGACAGAATATATTAATAAAATAAATTGCATTTAATGAATAAAGTAAAAAGGAAAAATGATTTTTAAACTGTTTTTTAAAATGAAAATAAAAGGTAAAATAATAAACTATGTTCAAAGTATCAAAGAAAAATTTAAAAAGACCATGGAAAAATCAGAGCTGACCTCTAATATTTTTATGGTTTTTTTGGTTTTTTTTAAAACAGGAAAGTATTTTTAAACTAATTAAAATCACTCAAATAAGTGAAGAAAAAGATCAAAAATAGTAGAAGTCAAAATAAAATTCTAGAAAAATTTTAGAAAGTCAGAAATGAGTAAAATGATTTTTATAATTTTTTTCCAGAATTTAAAAATATCAAAAGTATTTTTAAATAATTAGAAACAAGTCAAAATAAAAGAAAATATATAAAAATATCAAATCTGAAAATAAAATCATGAAAAAATAAATATCAGAAAAAGAATATTTGAAAATATTTTTGTGAATTTTTTCATGATTTTTGAGTCAGAGATGAATTTTCTATGATTTTTTGAAGTTTGAATCAATTAAAATAAAAAATCAGAAAATAAAATAACAAACCAAAAAAAAATATGGACCATTAGATGAGAGTCAAAACACGCTAGTAATCAGATCGAAAGAATCAAGAACGCTGTGTATATCATGATCAACTTTAGAAATTGCACTGGATCACCTTTTAAATAATAAAAAAACTAAAATTATGGCGCATTGGATGAAATCTAACTAATGAAAGTAATCAGATCCAAGGGCTCTCAAAGCGCGCATATGATAAAGCAAATACATTGGATTGAATTAAAAAAATCATATGTCACGCTTTCATTGGTTGAAGCACGACACGTAGGTCGTCTTCAACCTCCAGACACCCTAGATTGGGATTCCTCAAACTGTAAAACTAGAGGATCAGACTGGTACCATTAGATTCATCTCTTCAAGACGATTCTAATGGTACCATCGCGCAAAATTTATATAAACTGAGAAAGGCTTAAATTGAGAAAATGCAGAAATAATAGCGAGAACGAAATTCTGGAACATCTCACTCAAATCTCAATGAAATCACAAATTGTAAAAAGCATGAGAATCAGAAGGATGTAGAGAGTAGATTAGTCTTTTATTTTGATCGATTTGACCAAGAAATCTACCTGAACGAAGTAGCACAAGGTGGCTCTAAAATTGGACTTCTGTAGATCAGTATAGGTTACAATTCTTAAAGGTGAGAATGTGGTTAGTTCCAGAGAAGTTCAATGAAGAAAACTGAATGGAGCTTTTGGTGTTTTGGAGTGAGACAACAAGAAATCAGATATTCAAATTCAGAGTTCGTGTGGTATCTGAACAGGGGTCAATTAGCTATCAAAGAGTAAGGAAATGAATGCAATATGTCCCTTTATTTATAGGGAAGAAAATGGGATGCTCAAGCATGTGGAATGATGAAGTTTGGAGGGAAATCGTGAGAAGTTGCAAGCATGAAAAGTGTGACACGTATTTTGCTCAAAACTCAACCAAAACATGCATTTCAAGGTGCTAATCACTCCTGGAAGATTTTTAAACATGATTATAAGTAAAAACGCGCAAAAAATTAGTGATTAGAAGTTGAATTGTGCATTTCATATATTGACTTGGAAGAAAAAGTTAGTTTCAAGGTACCAACTTTGAATCAATGGCATTCACAACTCACGGAGTCTTAGGGCATGATTCTTAAAGCAATTGAAAGATAAGGTAACAAATTTTACAATGTGAAAATAACGGGATCAAATGGATACTTGAGCTAGGAGTTGTGATCAGTCAAAGTTGAGAAAAAGATGCTAACTTTTTGTATTTGAAAAATTATAAGTTATTCTTCAAAAGTGACCTATAATGTTTTGCATCCAAACATGGCCTTCCACCAAAAAATTTCTTTTGATTAAAAAAGATGGCATGAATTAGATCTTAAATGACATTTTGAAATTTGAACCACTTAAAAACTCCAAGAATTGAGAATGTTATGACTTTATGAAGTTGGTGAAAATCCATGAAATGACATATAACCTTTTAGCTTTCTTAGGGCATCTTTTATCCATTTTCAAGCTTTTCACATAAAATAAGAGTTGAAGTTTACATCCTTAATATCATTTTGGAAAATAATGGGCTCAAGGAGATAAAAAATTGATAAACTTATGACTTTTTGAAGTCACACAAGGGAATTTGATGGCCTATCTAGGGGACTTGTAATCTTTCTTCATCATTAGGCATCTTCCACATAAAATTTTCTTGAAACTTTTGAAGTTATTGGTTGATAACTATATAAAGAGAAGCATGTCTTTAGAATCACTCAAAAATACAAAAAGATGAGCAAGATATATCCCTTAGAAGTTTAAAACTCTAACTCCTAGAGCACCAAAATGACTTGGAAAATCCTTTCAATTTTGACAATCTTCCTTGCACAATAACTTTTTCCATGTGAATAGAAGTTTTTATGGATGATAATAAGAACCCATAAAAACAAAAACCACCTCCAAATATAAATAATTGAGAGGGTTATGCACTTGTGACCAAGAAATCAAGAACTTGTCCAATTAGGTCAAACTTCTTCAATCAACTCTTACATCTTTTGATTTTCTTTGAAAAATTGAGGCATCACAAATCATAGTAGACCTTGTCATGATATCACTTCAAATTATCTTTAATGATGAAGCTTGAATCTCCATGAAGTTTTTTTGAAGAAGGCATAGAAATAAACTCATGAACCTATAAATCAAATTGATTAAATATGTTGTGCCCTTACCTATAATATCATCAATAAGAGCAAACATTCATTGTACTTGTTAGTTAAAAGTTAATCAATGCAAAAAATAGATAATCACAATATATAACTCAAGGTGCTTGGTGATTCCTCATGAGCAAACCTAGAGGTAGGGAGAAGAGCCAAACCCTAGTGTGATCTTGATATGATTGAGTTGATATGAGATGATAGAGGAATCTTAGGGGCAAAAATTGGGGTACAACAATACCTACAAAGGCAAACTACAACCTATTATTAGGAAAAGAATGGATAAATGGAGAAGGGTGTGTCCTTTCATCCATGCATCAAAGGATTACCATATGGAAGCCCGACGGAATCGTCCAGCATATCGAAGCGGATCAAATTTTTACAAAGCATATGTAAACCATAACGATAGAGCAAACTTTGATCGAAAATTTCCTAACATTTTTCCATATGGGCTTGCGGGAGAAGGTTTTAACTTTGAAGGATGTGATGTATACTATTTAGTGAGTTTGCATCCTCAACACGAGATTACATAGGAGTATGAGACATTCGTAGGCTATAACTGATGGTCTGAATCTGAAGAAGATAATGATTGAGTCGAGCGCAATGGCTCAGAGTTTTACCTATGTAGATAAAAATAGAAAGAGACTTTAGAGGTCGAATCTCAACAAATAATGGTTGTCGAAGCTAGTGAAATTGATAATTCTGAGATAAATCCATTTGGCTATACTGGCCAAACAACAGCTTCAGAAAGTCGAAGGCTAGATTGCATCTATGATGATGAGCCTTTGGGGTTTAAAAAAGACCCAACAGTCTCTACCAGGAAAATTCAAGGGCGCGATCCTTTGGAATAGGTGGATTTAGGAGATGAGACGATGAAAAGGGTGACTTACAACAGCGTCAAGCTCGCCCCAAATCTCAAAGAAGAAGCAGTCAAATTAATGAAAGAGTTTAAGGATTGCTTCATATGGGATTACGATGAGATACTTGAGCTTAGTCGGGATTTGGTTGAGCTAAAACTACCAATCAAACCTGAAAGGAGATTAGTGAAACAAACCCCAAGATTATATGCGCCAGAAATCTTGTCAAAGATTAAAGCCAAAATTGAGAGGTTGCTCCGAAACAAATTCAATGGACTCGCAAGGTATGTCGAGTGGTTAGCAAATATAGTTCCAATAATTAAGAAAAATGACACTTTTAGGGTCTACATCAAATTTAGGGATCTAAATGCTTCCACCTCTAAAGACGAGTATCAAATTCCAGTGGCTGAGATGTTAGTCGATTTGGCACCTAGATTTGAGTACCTCAGTCTCCTTCATGGTTATTCTGGATATAACCAAATTTTCATCACAAAGGAAGACATATAAAAAAATAGCATTTTGATGCCCATGGTCCTTAGGCACATTCGAATGGGTAATGATGCCTATTAGTATGAAGATGTTGGCACCACCTATCAAAGGGTAATGAACTCGATGTTTTTTAATTTCATTGAAAGATTTATGCAAGTGTATATTTGTGACATAGTTATCAAATATTCATCTGAGAGTGGTCATTTAGACCACCATCGACAATCATTTGAAAGGATGAAGAAACACGGACTTAAGATGAACCTATTAAAGCATGCTTTTTGCATTCATGCAGGTGATTTTCTTAATTTTGTAGTCCATAAAAAGGGCATCGATATGAATTCGAACAAAACAAAGGCCATATAAAATACAGAAGCGTCAATAAAAAAAACTCCAATCCTTGTTGGGGAAGATCAAATTTTTAAGAAGATTCATTTTGAATCCATGTTGAAAAAAAGGTAGTTTCACCATTGTTATGCTTGAAGAAAGAGGAAAGTTTCAAATGGGAACCCGAACATCATTAGGCCTTTGATAATATCAATATGTACTTATCAAAGCCTCCAATGTTATTATCTCATATGACGAACAAGGCTATGAAGTTGTACATTGTTATATCTGAATCGACAATTGAGAGCATGTTGGCCCAATAAGATGACGATGGTATTGAAAAAGCCATATATTATCTAGTCGAGTTCTAATTAATGTTGAGACTAGGTACACCGTGATAGAGAAATTTGTAAGCACAAGATTTGGTTCTGCAATATTATCTCTGAGTTTTCATGATAACAAATGAGTATGTTTGTATGAACAATTTTGATACTCTAATGTTTGTTATTTTTAAGTATTTAACAAACAAGTTCTACTTCTGATGGATGGCGTGGCCAAGACATTTGAAGAGAATTAATTTTACTTTTGCGCTACACAAGTTCTGATGAATAGTAGCAAGACACTCTAGAAGACTCTGAAGTATATGCTCTGATGTTTGTCTAAAGAAAAAAGTCAGAAGATCTACAGACAAAAGTTTTTACTTACGTATAGATGCTGAAGACGCATGCCTCTAAAGATAATGTGTTCTAAATAAACAAGTCTGAAGATTTGAAGACAGGAGTTTCTGCTTAAGTCCAGATGCTGAAGACTCATGTTTCTGAACACAACGGGTTCTAAAGGAACAACCAGAAGATTTGAAGACCTAAGTTTCTACTTAAGTCCAGATGCTAAAGACTTAAGTTTCTAAATACCCAAGGTTCTAAAGATAAGGGTTCTAAAGAACAGGTGCTAAATACTCTAAAGATAAAAGTTCTAAAGATTCTAAAGAATTGAAGTACTAAATACCCAAGGTTCTAAGAAAAGTTTCTCACGACCAAGTGCTGAAGACTCTGAAGACGCAGTTCTGAAGACTTTGAAGACTTGAAGTTCTGATGACCTTGTGTTATGTTCTTTCTTCTAAACTCATGCTCGCAGAGACCTCTGAACTGCAGTAGAAAAGGAGATAACATTAATGCGATACAAATAATATATAGTAAAATCAATGTTTCATTCCACTACCATGAAAGGACGGACGTGTTGCATGATCTTGTCCCCCACGTTATTGCTCAAGCTGCAAATGTTTCTGGAAATCCCAAGAGTACCCCTCAACGAATATATTATCTTATTGGCTATATAAAATCTTGAAGACTAAGAGAGAAAGCGGTCAACAACGAAATATCTATGCATAATTGATGTTCATAGCTTTCATATTCTTAAGTCATTGTTCTTAAAATAGTTTAATTATTCAGCTTGTGTATAAGCAATATCATTATAAAAAAAACTTGTATTCAAACAGTTGTTTGATTTCCTTAAGGGACCAATTAGGTTTGTATCCTTAAGAAGTTTAGGCTAGTGTGTTTTAGAGGTTGTTAGTCACTTGAGGGTAACTTGTGAATTGTAATAATCAGTTTGGTTATTGTTTAATTTTCCTTAAGGGACCTGTTAGGTTTGTATCCTTAAGAAGTCTAGGACTTGTGTGTCTTAGAAGTTGTTAGTCACTTGCGGGTAGCTTGTGCAAATTTTAATCAGTTTGGTTATAGTTGATTAAGTCCTCGATTGAGAGAGGAAAAATCAACTTGACGGATGGACTAGACTAGCTTGATAGTTTTCAAGTGAACTAGTATAAACATACATTTTCTTTCCTCCTATTCTTAATTATTGTTATTATCAAGATTGAAGGAAAAAGTATTTTAGTTAAAGGGGAATATTTTTAAAAGAAAAGTTTTGATTTAAAAACCCAATTCAAACCCCCTCTTTCTGGTGTTTTTCACCACTTCAAAATTGTTGTTAGTTCCATTGTTTTAGGGTTGTCAAAAAAAAATTCTAAAACATGGTTCTACAGATGTTGTGCAAGATGTTATAACATTTGCATCAACTATCATAACAACTATGCTATTATGTGTTTTTAACCAGATATCGAAGGCATATGTCATGACATCTTGGTCTGGCACAACAAGTGTTGTTGTTTTAATTCTTGACAATATTTGATTTGATTTCCATAGATTCCTTTTGGATATATCTCAGTTATTTTCGGTGGTCAAGAATATGCAATCTAGAACAAAAGAATCAAATCTCCATCAGCATTAAAAGTTTCTAAATTTGGTTGTTAAGTTAATTTAGGATACTTGAAGATTTGTTCTAAGATTTTAGGAGATATTCTCTACAGCAATGGGCGTATAGATTAAGGAATAGTCAGGAAGAGACTTTGAAACCCATGGATAGCTGAATGTTATAAAAGGAAGACCAAGACCTAGGGAACTGTTAGTTCTTAATGTTTTGTATAACAAATAAGGTTTTTTTGTTTTGAGAGTCTTGTGTGCTTCTGTGACTATAAGTCACCCTTGTATCTTTTGATACTTGTGGTAGACATAGTGTTCTCATTCAAAAACCTTTAGGTAACGAGTTGAGTATTATTCTCCTCGAAGTTGTGAAACAAGAGTTGAGTATTGTTCTTGGTGGAAGCTTTTAAGGAACCCACGTATTGTTTTTAGTTAAGAGTCTTAAATATGTATTTATAATTGGGAATCATGTTCTTCCTGGCAGTTCTTGGGATTGGGATTGTATTTTTGGTTGTAATTGGGGAGTGTGTACTTCCTAACAGTTCCTCGGCCTGGAACTATTTTCCATGTGATTTGGAGCTTTTATGACTGCGGTGATTGGAAGTGGGATGACAATTCTCATATCTAGGGACGAACTAGGTTGAAGTTGCATTAGGTAGGGATTAGGCGAGAAGTTGTAAACTGGGGAGTTTAGCTTTGAACTAGTACTACTAATAGTGGATTTCCTTCCTGGTTTGGTAGCCCCCAGATTATGTGAGTTTTCACCGAATTGGGTTAACAATTCGATTGTGTTCTTTATCCTTCCGCACTTAATATTCTGTATATTATTCAAGTTAGATATTACTACTCAGTTTGTTTATAGATGTTGTAACATCTGTCCTGACATCATGTTTTGATGTTGAAAACACCAGTATGTTCATGGTGTACACCATTGTAAGAATTTCAATTGGTACCAGAGCGAGAACCCTGGTTTATCATTAGGTGAGTTTCAAGAGAATAGTTCTGGTACTATCTAACTATTGGAAGGAAAGGTCAATATCTTTTATGGATTCAAGGGTCAACTCCTGATGGTTGTCTAGTGGTTCTGTGTGTTCTTCTGCAATTGCTATTTACTACTGATGGTTATGCTACTATTACAACTACTGATGGTTGTAATATTGATGTGACAACTACTGATGGTTGTCTTGAGGTTACAAGTACTGATGGTTGTATTAAGGTTACAACTACTGATGGTTGTAATGATGTTATTTCTATGACAACTATTGATGGTTGTTTGTGGATGATATCCTACAAGATGTCCTGACATCTTGCCTGGAACATGTTGAGGTTGTTTTAATTTGGCGTCAGCTGCATATGCCTCTAATGGAAGAACTTTGGTAGTTCGCAGTTTGTGCTTCTCGTATTATTGCTAAAAGAATGAATTATTCTTGGAAGTCGTGATAGGTTGAGCTCTTTGAAGAAGATGTGTTAAGAGATAAGCTGGTTTGGAAGACTTTCATATCTCTTATCAAGAGAGTTGTCTTGAAGGTCTCAGCATGTGTATAAGTTAAGGCATCATCTGCTGGGAGTAAGATAAAGGGGAGAGCATTATGATCTGGACTCTGATATAAAGTTATCCTATGATGTTGTGTTTCTTGGAAAGTAATTCTACCAGGTACTAAGGAGAATAAATAAAATGTCCTATTTTTCTCACGATCTATCTGAAGGTGCTTTCTATAGCTTAACCTAAGAAGTGTGGTATCGTATGATAATGGCTAACTGCTTCTTCTAATCTTGTGTAATAAAAGTGAAGAAGTCTGAGTCTTTTCAAGATTGGAAAGTTGACTGAAGGGATAAGGCCTTATTTACAATGTTCTAACATGTAATAAAGAACTTTATCAGTCAACAATCAAGTTAAGTCAGTGTCGTGAAATCAAAATGTCTCATCTTCATAACAGGCATCAGGATACACAAGATAAAGGCCAAGTCTTGCACTTCAGTGTAAAAGTATGGCTTTCTCAAAATATCTTCTCATCTCAAGGTTGACTTGGCAGTGGTTATATATATATCATAGAAGGAAATTGCTGCTGAATAACTTGTATCATTCTACTAGTTGCTCTCTTTGGTTCTGTTGCCAAAGATATAGATGAAGGTGCTGAAAAATTGAATAGTTATGGAATCTCATGTCTATATGTCATTCTCCTAGTCTAAAGGATTGACATCTAGTATGATGAGTTATTTTCAGTTGGGTGATCAAGGTCTAGTTTTAAATAAATGATATTAATAAGAAGAATTAAGTTGAGATGACCAAGAAAGTAGAGGTGAAGATGTCACAACATAGGTTGTAACATCAATTTGCTACAATATTTCTAGAACTTTCTCTTGTGAGCCTTTTCAAACTTTTGCAAGGTAAGAATCTTGGTTGATCGGATGTATGCACTTGTAATAGTTATTGATATCTTTGATATACTTTAAAAAAATAAATATCAAATCTATTTGAAGTTATCAAAAGTTATTTATTAACTTCTACAAAGGAAAGTTGGGGTTCAAATGGTGAATAAAAGCATGTCTATATGCTTGATTGTTGTTTGTTCTGAAAAGGAATTGGGTTGACTACAACACGGAAAAATCAAACATCTTTGAAGACTTTAAAGATCTTTATAGGTTTTATCTATACTTAATGAATATCTCTGAGGTTCGCTGCTATTAGTAAAATTTATAGAGATATTGATGTCATTAAGGAAAGGAATGATGTTGAACCAAACGTTGGAACATCATTTCATGAATCCAATTCTTTAGGTTAGAAGATTATTAATAGATGCAAGATCTGAATTATAAATTTATTAAGTCATCTAGAGTTCCAGAGTTTTATTTTAAGGAGTGGATTATAAGAACGTTGTTTTGTAAAGTGATCTCCATTACTTTTCAAGTATGATGTTATCTTGTATTCAGAATTTAAGGAGACCTTGACAAGTGTATGTTGGACTAAATATGGGATCCCCAGAAATTTACAAATTTGGTGATGTTGGTGTTAATAGGGGATGACTATCCATAGAAAGCAATTTTTTCTCCTGAATCAGCCAAGTTTCGTTTGAATCCTAGTCCTTACTAAGGGTAAGTATAATGCTGAAGGAAATTGTTGCTCTCTAGTGTTTTACATGCAATGCCAAAGAAGATGTTGTGAAATTGTACTGTAACAAGTTGATTATAGTTTGTGATCAAGTGTGTAAAATTAAGTAGACAAAGCTAATTGATACTAGTCTCAATTTTGTCAGTGTTCTTGCTGCAAGCAAAATTAGTTTACTTAGCTTGGGATCTCTGGGAAGTTATTTAGGAGACATATTTAGTAAGTCTTTGAATGAAAGTCAGTTTGAAACCGCGAAGGGTGTTTTTGAGTTTTTTCTTGTTTATAAAGTTGAAAGTGTATAGGATAATAGCCATGCAAACATTGTCTAGTCATAATGTGATTATCTATAGTCAAGACAATGTCAGGAAAAAACCGTGTGAGTTTTACAAGAAGTCAAAACCTGGAAAGTGAAAAAGGAAGAACGAGAGAATGTCTCTCTCCTGTGATAAGTGGTGATCAATTAGTTTCACGTTCTTCAAAACTCTCTCCTTGATTGATAATCAGTTACAAGCAAAATAATTTCTCTTTGTTAAATTCCCTTATGTCTCTTCCTCATCTTAAAATATGAGATTCAGTCATGAGGCAATATTCTAAGGATGATGGGTCTAAGAAGGTAGATCTGCTTGAAGTCAAGTCAGGAAAGAAGGATAATCAAGTTGATTCAAAGAAGGTTGGATCAAAAGAAAAGATAAGTGTTGGATTATCTACTGGAGAAATAAGGACAAGAAAGAAGTTTGTAACAAAGATGAGGTCCTGCAAGAAAAATCATGTTCAAGTACATGATTCCTCCTTAGATACTGATGAGGATTGGATCACATACCTTGAATCTAGAGGTTGGTCTGAAGATGTTGTTTAAAGGATGAAATATTTTTAGTGTAATCTAGTGTTTGTTTGGTTTGTAATAAATTCCTAACAATATTATTTGCTTTCATTTGTTTCCACCTGGTGCTCATGATTAGTGGTTCTTTGTGTATATTTACTCTGGTTCTTTTGGTTAATATTTTGGATAAAAAAGGGGATTAAAGTGTTGTGTCCTGATGTTATATCACATGTCTAGACATGTTGATTTAACATTATGATAGGCTTTTTGTTATTGCTTGCTTTTATGAGAGTAGTTGTGTGTATGTTGCTCATGCAATCATTGATGGGAAGCATGCATGTTCAAGCTTATGTGTGCTAATGATACTACTGCTGCTTCTACTGTTCCGCTACAGGTGCTCTGGTGTGAGTTTTACCCTTTAGGGGGATAACCTATTACATGTGAAAGGGGGAGTTCTAACCTGCCTATATGTGTAGCTACAGTAACACTGATATATATCTTTATGATGTAGCTTGTTTTTTTAATGGTTTTACTCCTCTCTATAAGTTAATTGTCTTTTTGTTGTTTTAGAAAATTTTTCCAAAAGGGGAGATTGCTAGGTCCATGGTTTTAGGGTTGGCAATAATTTTTATAAAACATGGTGTTATATCCAAATTTCCCCCCCTAAGATTACTCTATCATCTCATATCAACCCAATCATATCAAGATCACACACTAGGGTTTGGTTCTTCTCCATATCTCTAGGTTTTCTCATGAGGGATAACCAAGCACTTTGATTTTTGTAATATGATCATATATGTATTGTGTTGATTGACTTTTATCTAACAAATATAATTAATTTTCTCTATAAATCTTGGTACTATATTTAATGGGACAACACACTTCATCAGCTTGATTCATAGGTTCATGAGTTTATTTCCATTCCTTCTTCAACAAAGCTTCATTGAGATTTAAGCTGTATCATTGAGAATGCTTTAGAATAATGTCATGATAAGGTCTACTATGATTCATCATGCTTCAATTTGCCAAAGGAATTCAAAAGATGCAATAATTGATTGAAGAAGTTTGACCTAATTGGACAAGTTCTTGATTCCTTTATCACAAGTGCATAACTCCCTCATTTCTCAACATTTGGAAGTGGTTATTATTGCTATAGATTCTTATTATCATACCCAACAATTTATATTCACATGGAAAACTTATTTGTACAAGAAAGATTGTCAATATTGAAAGGGGTTCCCAAGTCATTTTGATGCTCTAAGGGCTAGGGTTTTTAACTTCAAAGGGCTATATCTTGTCCATCTTTTGAGATTTTTGAGTGATTCCAAAGATATGTTTCTCTTTAATGGGTTATCAACAAATCACTTCAAATTTTTCAAGCAAATTTTGTGTGAAAGATCACTAATGATTGAGAAAGATTACAAGTCCTCTAGATAGGCTATCAAGTCCCCTCATGTGACTTCAAATGGTCATAACTTGGACAATTTTTGTCTCCCTTAGCCTATTCTTTTTCCAAAACAATCTTTTGGATGTCTACTATAATATTGTTTTTATGAGCAATACATGAACATGCTTAGAAAGTGGTTGAAAATTAGAAATGATTATAGGTCTTTTGTGAATTTCCCCAAATTTGTTCATCATTTTTCAAAGATCATAACTCTTTCATCTTTTGAGATTTTTTTATGATCTCAATTCCACACTTCAATTCAAGAGGTCTGCTTCATGCCAACTTTAAATTTCAAAAGCAAATTTTGAGTGGAAGGTGATGTTTAAATGCAAAATATTACAAGACACTTTTGATGCCAAACTTAAAAAAATTTCTAAGTGTAAGAAATTCGTGTGTTTTCGCTGATTTCAAAGGGACACAACTTTTGATCCAAGACACCAAATTCAATCATTATTTTCACATTGAAAAGCTTGATTTAAGATCTCTCTAATGCTTCAAAAACCACTTTATATAGTTCCCTACATTGTTGGCACCATGACTGTAAAATTAGCTTCCTGAAAATGTTTATAAGTTCAAAGTCAGAATTAGTTTGGATTGGTTTGGTATCTAAACACAAAGTTTTCACGTGTTCTCGCTTCTAACCATGTTTAGCAACTTTAAAAAAGAAATTAACACCATGAAACACAGGTTTTGACTGAGTTTTGATGCCAAGCAAGCCACACATTGCTCATGTTTCAGATTCACACGAATTAACTCAATTATTCTCCCATTCGCATTCTTAAGCATTTCCTCATCCTATCCTATAAATAAGATGCACATTCCACCTATTTCCACAAGCTTTTGATAGCCAATTGACGTTGTACAAGATCTCATTTGAACTCTTAAGGATTGAATTTGTTTTTTCATTTCCACCCTCCAAATCACAAAAAATTCTTTTCAGTGAGCTTCGTTGGACTTCCATGAAGCTAACCATACTCCTACCTTCAAGAATCATGACCTAAATCAAGCTCCATAAGTTCAATTTCAGAGCTTCCTCCTTGAGTTCGAACAGGTAGGTTTCTCCACCAATTCGCCTCAATTTTGTTGCTAGAACATAGTTCTTGGTTCCCTCATGCTCGTGGTAACCTTTTTTTCCAACTGTAATTGAATTTGATACGTATGTCTTCAAATCCCTTATCAAAAAATTTCCTCTGGTTTTTTCCAAATCGATTACGTTGTGGCAAATATACTTTTTGCCTGATGGTACCATTAGGATCGTCTTGAATAGAAGAAGCGAATGGTACCGGTCTCGAGCTCTGATTTTACCATTTCATCAACCTGCAAACTGTGTGGATGGAGGTTGAAGACGACCTATGTGTCCGTCTTCAACCAATGATGAACTGCCACATATTTTTTTCAAATTTGTTTAAATAATGGATCATGTGTGTTATTCCTTGAACACCATGATATGCACAACGCGTCTGATCCATTGGATTAGCTTACTAACGCGTTTTGACTCTCATCCAATGGTCCATACTTTTCTGACTTTATTTTTATTTCTGATTTTTTATATTTAATTGTTTTAAATTTCAAAAAATCATAGAAAATTCATTTCTGACGGAAAAATTATAAAACAATTCACAAAAATATTTTTAAGTACTCTCTTTCTGATTTTTATTTTTTCATCATTTTAATTTCAGATTTGATATTTTTTATGATTTTTCTTTGTTTTGACTTGTTTTTAATTGTTTAAAAATACTTTTTGGTATTTTTAAACTCTAGAAAAATTCATTAAGATCATTTTCTTTATTTCTGACTTTTTGAAATTTTTTTCTAGAATTTTATTGTGATTTTTACTATTTTTAATCATTTTTTCACTTACTTGAGTGATTTTAAATAATTTAAAAATACTTTTTTGTTTTAAAAAATTACTAAATTTTTTGTAAAAATACTTATGATCATCTCTAATTTTTCTATGTTTTCTTTTAATTTTCATTTGATACTTTGAATATATTTTGTTATTTTGCCTTTTATTTTCACTTAAAAAACAATTTAAAAATCATTTTCTCTTTTTATTTTTCTTATTAAATGCAATTTTATTTTTGAATATATTCTGGATGAGCTTGAATTATGTGATTTTTGATCACGAGCTTCATTAATATCATTGGATCTTGGGTGTTGAGTTTAACTCCACCTAAATGGATGAATGATTTTAATGATAGTTTGATTAAAATCTTTTATTCTAATATTTATCCTCTCTCTTCATCTTATCCCTTTCTTACTTGTGCTACATGTTGTTAGAGGATGATCTACATTTTATTTCTCCAGACATATGGTATATAGATTGTTGTTGACTGGCCTCAAAATAGCTATGACTTCTTTATAAGTCCACTTACGATTTCTTAACATAGTGCTAAATTTTGTCCCAATTCGAGAAATGACCATTTGTTACCCAAACCTTTATTTACAAGCCCGAGTATGTTTAATTTGAAACCTTTGATACAATAAACTTGAAGTTCATTGTTAAGAGGCTTTGGTCTTACCAATCCTCTAATGGACCTTCATAAAATTTGGTCTAAGTGAATCATTTAAACATCGTATGTTGTTACCTCGGACACTTAGAATGAATGATATACTTGACAAAAAGAGAATGCAACTTGTTGTTGAGAAGCTTTGATTTTATCAATCTTTTAATGAGTTTTCAAATGTAAGTCGTAAGATGGTCATTCAACTAACCTTTAATTTCTAACTCACTAACAATTAACTTTTATTTCATGCTTTTACTTTACGTCTTTACTTTTACGCACCATTTATTTTAGCATTTTGATTTCATGTTATTTTCATCTTTGCTCACTGGAGCATTTATCTTTATGTCATTCTTATTTTGCTCACTTGAGCTTTTATTTTCTTTTTGATGATACTTACTAACCAACCTGAACAAATAAAAAACTTTAAGGTTACTTGGACTATTTGGTTACTACCCTTGGCATTATGGATTTATGGACCTCTTTGACTTAGAATTAGAAACCTTGACTACCCTTGAGACCTTGTAAATTTTGTTGTTATTTTTTCTGGAGTTCATGGGGTTTACCCTAAGACATTAGGTTGATTTTCTTTGTGTGTAGGTTATTCTGATTATATGCTTTGTCTGTGATTAAGAATTCCTCTGTTTACAGCCGTTACTCTGTCCAATTTTTGTGAAGACCTAATGCAGCATAAGTTTGGTATTCTTAAGAGGTTTAATATCTTTGCTTGTTTGGTTTCAATCCAAAGGATGAGAATTTTACATTCAATCATTGTGTCAAGTGTTGGCTTCTTGTTGGTTAGATGTTTATTTTCCTTAGCTTTTACCTTGTGCTTTAGGATAGTCTCTTCATGTCCTCCCATCTTCTTTAATTTCAAAATTCTTCTCCCTTATTTTTAAAACTATTCTTGTTTTCTAAACTTGAATCGCTTTCACAATAAACTTGGACTTAGGTACATCTTTTTCAAAAATATTTTCTTAATTAAACTTTAACCAACTTAATTATACTTTGACATTTTTGTGAGAAGACTAAAATTCAATCAACCTCATTCAAACCATTTTGCCACTTTGGCTTTTTACTTTAAAATTTTCTCAAAATATTAGACTCTTGTCAATCCTTGTAGTGATGCGAGCTATTATACTTCTACAATATGTAGTGAAATGAGATATTTTCCACTTGGGTGTTAAGCGATACTTTATTGATTTTAAAATCCAAGCTATATCCTCCACTTTGAGATGATGCAAAATTCTCCTTTCTCATAATTCGTGGGTAGTAAGTATGTTCTTTCACTTGGATGTGACGATGATGTCTCGTCTTAGAAAAATTAACCAACACATTTGTGTTTTAAAATTTTGAAAGGTGAATTAAGAGTACCCTGATCCCCTATTGCACGGAAGGCGGTACGTAGGCACTAAAGGTTCGCAACCGCGATGGGTGCAAAAATTGTAAAAAAATATTTCTTTTCTCATTGCCACCATCTATTTTTGTATACAACACTTATAGCGAAAATACACAAATTTTCAAAGAGGTTCATGCGGAGTACCGTAGATGTTTAGGGTACTAATACCTTCCATTTTCATAACCAACCCCTGTACCTAGATTCTTTCCCCCTCTCTTTTTAGGTTATTCACTCTTTTCCCATTCCTTTGGAAACAATAAAGCACCGTGGCGATTTTTATTCTAATATGTGCGAGTTAAGTCAATCCAATGGCTTAGTCTCAACATTTCTATTGCTACACATGGTTCTACTGATGTTGTGCAATATGTTATAACATTTGCATCAACTGTCATAACAATTCTACTGTTATGTGTTTTTAACCAGATGTCAAAGACAAATGTCATGTCATCTTGGTGTGGTACAACAAGTGTTGTTCTTTTAATTCTTGACAAGATTTTATTTGATTTCTTGAGATTCCTTTGGATATATCTCAATTATTTTTGCAGGTCAAGAATATGCAATCTAGAACAAAAGAATCAAATCTCCATCAACATTAAAAGTTTCTAAAATTGGTTGTTAAGCTAATTTTGGATACTTGAAGATTTGTTCCAAGATTTTAGGAGATAGTCTCTGCAGCAATGAGCGCGTGGATTAAGGATGAATCGGGCAAAGACTTTGAAGCCCATGGACATCTGAAGCTTATAAAAGGAAGACCAAGATCTAGGGCACAATTATTTCTTAAGGTTTTGTATAACAAATAAGGGTTTGTTGTTTTGAGAGACGTTTGTGCTCTTTTGGCTGTAAGTCACCCTTGTATCTTTTGATACGTGTGGTAGACATAGTGTTCTCACTCAAAAACCTTTAGGTAATGAGTTGAGTATTGTTCTCCTCAAATCTGTGAAGCAAGAGTTGAATATGGTTCTTGGTGGAAGCTTTTAAGCAACCCAAGTATTGTTTTTAGTTAAGTGTCTTAACTATGTATTTATAATTGGGAAATATGTTCTTCCTGGCAGTTCCTGGGATTGGGATTGGGATTGTATTTTTGGTTGTAATTGGGGAATGTGTACTTCCTAATAGTTCGTAGGACTGGAATTATTTTCCCTGTGATTGGAATTTTTTATCACTGCGGTAATTGGAAGTGGGATGGTGATTTCTCATATCAAGGGAGGGCCTAGGTAGAAGTTTCACTGTTTAGGAATTACGTGAGAAGTTGTAAACAGGGGAACTTAGCTTTGAACTAGTACTACTGATAGTGAATTTCCTTCCTGGCACGGTAGCCCCCAAATAGGTGAGTTTTCACCGAAATGGGTTAACAATTTAACTGTGTTCTTTATCATTCCGCATTTAAAATCCTGCATATTATTCTAGTTTGATGTTACTACTCAGTTTGTCTACAGAAGTTGTAACATTTGTTTTGACATCATGTTCTGATGTTGAAAACATCAGTATGTTCATGGTGTACACCAGTGCCTGAATTTCAATTGTATTTATCATTGTACTTGTCTTATACCAAACTCAAGCATTATATAAAATCTTCAAAGGTTTTTGTGTATTCACACTTAGATGTTATTAAACACATGTTGTCGAAGTTAATTTTGTCATAGCGGAGTCGAAAATTAGGCACTAACATTGTGTAATACGATGGGAGAACTGACTTGGTTGTTTTGCATTTGATCGTAATTGTTGTGGATAGCAAGAGTCACCACCGACTTTTCTTTTATCCAAATAGGAAAGGGTGAGAAGAACAGGAAAGACCTTTAGAGATGTTTTCTTGAGTTCGGGGGGGGCAGGTTATGAAAAGGGAAGGTGTTAGAACCTTTTTCATCCGTAGTTATCTACTGGCTCTTAGTTGTTTTCTAGATCACTTGCTTTTGTTTGAAAATGTGCTTTGTGGTGTGGGTTTGAAAATATTTTGAAAAAATGTCTTTGTAATGATTCTTGTCTTTATAAGAATGCGTACAAAGTGTTGGTTTTGAAAAAAGTTCAAAGAGATGTTCGTGGAAGATGTTTCTGAAAGTGATTTTGAAAAGTTCCTTTGTAATGATTATCGCCTCTATAAGAATGTGTACAAAGAGCTTTGACTTTTGAAAATGTTTCAGTTGAAAGTGTTGGTGTGAAAATGGTTTTTTTGGTTTGAGCAAGCAAACAACTATGAGCATCCTACCTACTCAAAGGTCTTTGTTCTGTTCCTCCTCCTTTAGATTTTGCTATCTTACCATTAATTGATAAGAAGCCCTATCGTTGAATGTGAAGGGATGGGCATGGGTCGTTTGTATAGTCATAGAAGGCAACCTATGAGACGTTTTAGAAATTTCATATAGGGACTAGATCGTTTACCGAAGGCAACATCGAGGCACATCGAGGGACTATGATCTTTTATCGAGGGTCTTTGCTAAAACGCACATATTCGAGGGACATGACTATTTTCCGAGGCAACAAGTGAGATTACCCTAGAGGTGCATATGTGCAAAGTGTGTTTGATTGCATGAATTTAGTCTTTGATTAGGGTGGTCTACTTGTTGGTTTTATCTTGCCATACACCCTAATTACTAACATTTATGAAAACAATGAAAATGCGAAAAATAAAGGTCCTACGCTATTACATGTTTTTTGAGGGATTGGGTATACAAGTGTACAAGTGGGGGTTGCAAAAAATATAAGTCCTAATTATTACAACCATATTGAACGTAAATATATAGAAAATATAATGACAAAAAATAGTGTAAAAAGAGAGAAAGAAAAGGCATCCTGGATCGAAGGAAGTGCCTTTCGATTTCACACATTTTCCATCTTTCGATTGGGGCTGGAAGTCAGTGTTAGCGTGCACTCTTTTATTCACCCTTATTACTTCTTCTTTTGATTGTGCCTGGAAGTTAACGTGAGTGTGCACCCTTTGATTCACACTTTGTACTTTCGGTTGAGTCTGTATAGGTTAGTTTTAACATATACTTGGACAAGAAAATCATGCAATTGAAAGGACATAAATAAAAAGTGAACAAATGTTATTTACATACTTAAAAGGAAAGGGTTAAGGTCAGAGTGACTTACCTTGCTTGAAGCTGGAATGTGTGTACTGGACCTTGAGTTGCTCCCCTGGATGATTTTTGATTCAAAAGAAAGAAACAAGTGTTATGTTTCTAATGCTAGATTCGAAAGAAGGAATCAGGCATTGGGTTGCTTCTGAGTTTGAAAGAGAAAATAAGCAAGTGTTGTGTTTCTAGTGTTCGATTCAAAAGGAACAAAAACAAGTGTGTGATATTTTGATTCTGGGTTTGAGAGTATGTTAAGTGTTTGATGATTTTTCACACAACCAAAGTTTCTCCAACTACCGAAAGCCCCCCTAAGATGTATTGTGGAACATCTTATTTATAGATGAGGTTGGCTGAGGTTTGGGAGGGAAAACAAAAGAAATTTGAACAAATTAGTTATTCTGTTCTTGTATTCTTCGAGGTGAAGTCTTTGTATGCGAATTTGATGCAACTATTGGAAAATCATAGTAGGACTGCTTTGCAGCAGTTTTGGAGTGTTGTGGCCAGTGCATCAGGTCTGGACTTGGCAGCACATTGGACTTTGGTCAGCAAGCCTTAGACTAGACTCATCAAGAGACCAAACATTAATTGTGTTCTTTGAATGGACCTTTTGCATGTTCCTTTGAGTGCAACAAATTCATGTTATTTGGATGGGCCACCAAATATGTTCTTCGAATGGGACATCCAGTTATGTCTTGCATGTCCTTCGAATGGGCCACCATAGTGTAGAAACTATGTGTGTCGAAACAAACTTTCCAAGAGAGATACTGCCCAGACGAAACTAGCATGAAAATACCAATGCTTTGTGGGTGCTAGCATGAAGATAGGCGTTGCCCTTGTGAATGGGAGCTATTTAAAGATAGGTGTTGCCCAGCTGAAGCTTGCATGAAGATAGGCGTTTCCCTGTCGAAGCTTGCATCAAGTTGTTTCAAAGGGATACTTTTCCCAATCAGAGCTAGCATGAAGATAGCCAATGCCCTTTTGGTGCTAATATGAATCCAGTGAATTCTAGCCATGGGGAAGCTTTTGCCTTGTGCACACTATCATGGTGGGAGCCCCTTGCTTTGTGAATCGAAGCATGCAAGAAAGAGGCCATTGCTCAATCGAAGGCTACATGCAGATAGCCATTGCTTTGTGAATCAAAGCAAGCATGTCAGGGGCCAATGCTCAATCGAAGGATGTATTTAGGAGACTAAATGCCCAATTGAAGCTTGCATGCAGGTAGCCATCAAGATAAACCTGTAGGAGGCCCTTGCTCAATCAAAGCTTGCATGCAGGTAACCATTGTATTATGAATCAAGCAAACATGTAAGGCCAAGGGTGCAATTGAAGCTTGCATGCAGGAGGTTCCTGTTTTGAATCAAAGGAAAGCCTTCAGAAGGCCAATGCCTTCTGAATCTAAGGAAGCTTTCAGAAGGTCATTGTCTTCTTAATCGAAAGAATCCTGTAGGAAGCCAATAAATTTTGAATCGAAGGACACCAATAGGAGGCCCTTGTCTTCTGAATCGAAGGAAGTTTGTTTTTCCTCTAAAAAATAAAATTTATCTGCTTTGTTCTTTCCACAGTTTATATTTTTGACTTGATGCTTGTAAATCCAATATGATCCATGGCAACTTGAGCTGATCAAGCCTTGTGCAGTTTTGGCCCAATAGAAATCTTGTGAGATAATTCTTGAGAAATGAAAGAGAAAATTTTGGGGTACAACAGCTACCCCTGTTCAATCTTCTTAAACTTGAAAAGTGAATATGGCAAGCCCGCCATTCGTGACTTGAAGGTGGAAGATGATTGAACACTAGAGTGCCCATAAATTTGAACTCGATGATGTGGTGGTTGATTATGTAGGGAATGGGCTTAAAGATGCCATTTGGAGAGGTGATGAAGAGTTGTCGGAGATGGGATTATAGATGCCACCCAAAAGTGATTGTTTACAAAAACTAGACTCAATTTCAGCTTGACTTCAACTGGAAAAGAATCAGAATAAATCTTTGGTTGATTTAAACTGAACCAGAAGAAGTGTCTACTAGAACAGAATCAAGATAAATCGTCGATCAATTTAAAATGAACCAGCAGAGGTCTTGAATAATCTTTAATTGGAAAAGAATCAGAATAAATCTTTGGAGAGATTTAACTGAACCAGAGAAAGTATCTACCGGAACAGAATCAGGATAAACCATTGATCGATTTAAAATGAACCAGCAGAGGTCTTAAATAATCTTTAACTGGAAAAGAATCAGAATAAATCTTTGGAGCGATTTAACTGAACCATAGAAAGTGCCTACCAGAACGGAATTAGGATAAACCATTGATTAATTTAAACTGAACCAACAGAGTGTCTACCGAAACAGAATCAGGATAAACCATTGATCAATTTAAAATGAACCAGCAGAGGTCTTGAATAAACTTTAACTAGAAAAGAATCAGGATAAATCTTTGGAGCGATTTAAACTGAACAAGAGAAAGTGTCTATTAGAATGGAATCAGGATAAACCATTGATCGATTTAAATTGAACCAGTAGATGTCTTGAAGGAAGTGTTTGTTACATAGATAGTCACCCCGTCTTGTTTCGGGAATTAATCTACAATCAATTTGTTCACAGATAGTTGTCCTGTCTTGTTTCAGGTATTAATATGGAACTTGCTTTTGTTGGTTGTTGAGATAATTGCCCTGTCTGGTTTCAGGAATTAATCTCTGACCTCTTTTAAAATTGTTAATGATATCTTTCTATTGATTTATCTTTCCTGAAAAGGTAAAGAGTTAGCTGCATGCAATGTCATGATGTATGAAATGCATGGCGTAATGATGTTCTCAAAATAAATGAGATTGTGCTATATGCATTTATCATGTATGTAATATGATGCATGAATGTGAAGTGTTTGTTGAAATGAAATTTTGTCTTGGAAAATAAATCCTTGACAAGTGTTGGGAAGCTTTGGGAAGTTAAATCCTGGACTGTTGTTGGGGATGAAGAATGTGCACATCTTTAAACCTTGTTTAGAATATTTCCGCTTGGGATTTATGTTGTTTGAGGATAACTCAGCTGGGGAATATTGACTTTGTTTGAGGGAAAACTCTGCGGAGAGTGTTAATTTCCGCTTGGGGAAAAGAGTTCAGGAGTCTTAGTTGTTCGTTGCTCT
This sequence comes from Vicia faba, assembly GCA_948472305.1. Taxonomy (NCBI): domain Eukaryota; kingdom Viridiplantae; phylum Streptophyta; class Magnoliopsida; order Fabales; family Fabaceae; genus Vicia; species Vicia faba. The sequence continues at coordinate 249,615,854 of OX451736.1, read as the reverse complement.
ACTTGGGAGTAATCTCTTGATGGAAGAGAAAGGAAGCTAATAACTTGTTGGGGACAAAGAAGTTAACTGTTATCTGGTTGTATCCCAGGCTTTGCAGAAATTCATTGGGGATTGTAGGAAAATCTATTGGGGAAGAGGGGTTATGGTCCCTTGATTTGTAGTAGTAGGAGAGGCAAACTCAAGCTGGGGAATCTGTAGTTTGTTGGGGAAAAAAACCCTGTTTGAAAAGAATAATTGACAAACTGTTGGGGAGGCATTTTATTTTGGCATAACTCCTCGAGGATTCTTCTTGAGACCAACTCAACTGGGAATAAGGTTTTCCAGATATTGAAACTCTAGCTGGCGATTCCCCAGATCCAACCTTGTGGGGATATCCATGAATTTTGCCTCGAGAGATTCCTACCCTAATTCGTGAAATTATTCTGTGGGGATAACCTTATAGAGATGACTTCGTGGGGACTTGACTGAGGATCACCCTATGAAAAGGACTTTGTGGGAATTTGTCACTGCCCCTAGTAGTAAGTGTTGTAGTACTTCTAGGAAATGTTTGCTGGATCATATGTGACCCTTTGTTGGGGTTCATGATCAATGCCCTAAGTGATTCAGATACAGACCTTCCCCTGGTTATTAAGCATTCCTTAAGATATTTCTTGGAATCTCGACTTGACTGCCCCCAGACGAGTTGGACAATGACATGTCATCCCCCTTTCTTATAGGAGGTTTATCATTGGAAGTGTCTTCCCACTTGAAGTGATTCTGTTTCTTGAGAATTTTTGTTCATTGGATATTCGTCGTGTGAATTTCTCTGCTGTCAAACAATTAGCCATATGAAAACAACGATATTCAAATAATGCAAAGTTTATGCTTGTCTTGAAGTTTTGAAAATGCGTTTTAGCAAATAAAGAGTTTTGTAAGAATGTGAATTCAACTCAAGATTTGCAGTAAGCCTTACTGGAGTCAGGATACCTTTGGTAACAGTATACTTTCGAACTAACCCATGCTTCAATTAGGACTTTAAAGGGGTTGTAGCATGGTCTACTTCGCGGTTTAAGAAACAAAGGATAAGGCTCAAAGTGTATTCATACCCGCCCATTTTTTATGATGTTCTCCAGTCCTAAACTTAGTTAATTGTGCGTTTGAACTCCAATTGAGTCTGGAATGACATTTTGGTGATGATTCGGGCACTAAACGTTTATTCGTGAAGGAAATCATTTTTGAAACATTTTTTCATGGTTTTCGAGGATCTTTAGTGACCTCTTTTTTTTTTTATTATCCCTGATTTTTGCTTGACTGTTCTTGTGTTGAGATTACAGCCAGCGGGATGTCCCAGTTTTTTTCTTAAGTCTCCTTCGTAGGTTTTGGCTTAATGGGCTTTTTCCTTTGGAGAGATAATGACTGCCTAGTTTATGGGAACCATCACCACCTTTTTGTTCAAAAGGATGTTTTTTATATCACTCATTGTGTACAAGGTGAAAGCTTGCGACTGACGCGCACTTGAGTTAACCAAGAAACTACCATGCCCCAGGTTTTGATTAAGGTTTCAATTTTGTGTAAAAAGAAAAATCCTAATTCTTTGGCTTAAATGGGTTGACTAGGGATTATCTTCCTTATAACTCCAGTGTTTAGGGGTTGAAAGAAACGCATGTACATCGTCAACAAGGTCTGTGCAAAAACATATTGTATGAGATTGTGGTATTGTTTTCGTCATCCTCCCTCTAAAGGCTTGCAACTTTTTAAAACAAGAGTTGAATATCATAAAGGGAGTAAAAAGCATAGAGTGAAAATGAATGGATTAATTCAAGACAAACATATGCAATGCATTAATGAAACAAAGTTTAACATTAATAGATAAGTGTTCAAACAAACCAAAGAAATTAAAATTGAAAATTAGAATAAACAAAGGTTACTCCGCCTAAATTGGTCACTTCAGATGGTATGTTTTTTAGTATGATAGAAGAACTCTAGTTTACCATCTTGTGTGAATTCCAATGCTCCTTCGTCGATCAAGTTTTCAATCTTGTACTTCAATGTCCAACAATCGTTAGTATAATGCCCAGGACTGCCGGAGCGATAAGCACACCTTGCATCGGGATTATAGTTAGGAGAATAAGTTTTGGGGTTTGGATGAGGTCATATCAACGTAACCAAATTCATCCCCAACATGTGTTGAAATGCTTGAGACAGTGACATGTTGATTTTGGTAAACTGTCTCTCAGGCTCGTTTTGCCTTTGTTAATTTCCCCGTTGACGTTGGCGAGGTCGTTGTTGGGATCGTGATGTGGCAACAATTTAGAAAGGTCTACTCTCCACCAAACCAACTTCTTGTCTCATCGGAGGCTGATTAACGACTCGATCCCCAATTCTAACTGTTTGCCCCATATGGTTGCATCGTCTTAATGAAGCTTGTTGACAAAGGCTCTCAACTCTTCTTGTCCCTGAGACAAGTTTTGGATAAGAGCCATCTGGCCCACCATCTGGATCTTCATTGTGGCTATCTTAGTTTGTTGTCATTCCAACTGGTCATCCTTGTTGTCCTCATGATTCTCCATGGTCACGCCCCTAGTGAGGAGTGTTTTCACTTCTTCTTGCCCCTTGGATAGGTTCAGGAACATTTCTTGAAGCTGAGCATTTTGAGTCCGATTGTCCTTGATAGTCAATTCTAGAGCCATCTCTACTCAAATAAACAGTAAGCAGATGAGAGACCTGTGTGGGGAAAGCCTGTCATGATATGATGTATGGTATGTGGATGCAATGTTTTCAAGGACTTAGAAGATTTAAATTTATTTAGACAAAAGGGACAAACACCAATTGCGTTAATGAGTTCAGACTGATTACAAATATGCCTCTTGGGCTTACAATGGAGGAAATAAAGCAAAATAAACTCCTAAGGAAAAAAGGTCGAACGCATCCTTTTTGGTGCAATGTAGGCATTCAAATTTCGCTCTTCATAAAGTTGTCTCGTAAGCTCTAAAACCTTCTTTTCACTGGTGTAGAACTGAACTTTGAAGGTGTCTCGCTCTTCCTTCAGCTGTATCCAAGCTCTTTGCAAATCTTCAAGAGAAGTAGGCATGGTAGGATGGAGCACAGTATACAGAACATCTCCTTCAACAAATGGCTCCATGATGATAGGTAAAATGGCAGGGTATGGCATACCGAGACTTTGAGCACGAGTTCGTACCCATTTAAGATAAGTCTCCAAAGGAATGGAGTTCTTACGCCTTAATTTCTTGATATCCACCTTGTTTTCCGTTCTCCAAGCTCGTATGAACCTTTGATGATAGCCTTGGTCGTTGCCCTCATAGTTGAATACCAAACCTTAGATGAGTGCATCGTGAGGACCATCTCTTTGTGCATACCCAAATTGTCGTAATGCAAAAGAAGGGTTATAGGTGATACCTCCCCTAATTCCTAAGAGTGGGACATTAGGGAATTCTCCATAGCGGTCAATGATGGTAGTGTCCTCCAGGGATTGAGAACACCAATAAATGTCAGAGTGTGTGAGTGACATCATCCTCTGAGACCATGTCAAGCCTTGCTCGTTCTTCAATGTTGATCGAGGTAGGTGCGAAGTAAACCACCTAGAGAGAAAGGGAATACAACACAAAAGAGTACCTCTTTTCTTCATGGTGTGAGTGTGGAAACAATGTAAAATGTCTCCAAGAAAAGTAGGTATATGATTACGGGAGAGGAAAACCTTGATGGCATTCACATCTATGAATTGGTCCGGATTGGGAAATAGAACAAAACCGTAGATTAGGAGGGCCGTGACATCTTCAAAAGCTTTAAAATCCATATCCTCCCAGAATGAACGATCCTTCTCCAACAAAAACTTGGCTAGGAAACCCTTAACTCCACTTCTTGTCTCCCAATTTATTATAATGTCGACTCTCTTCAAATGCAAGGATTCGACAATGACTTCAGGCTTTGGAGTCTCCTCTAAGCCAGTGAACAGTATTTGATCAAGCACGGGCACTACTAACAGTTGAGAGAATTCTTCTAATGTAGGCACCAATTGATAGTCAGGAAAGGTGAAGTAGTGATGCATGGGATCAAAGAATTGGAAGAGTACACACATCATTTCTTCTTGGAAGTTTGAGGTAACCAAAATGAGAAGTCGACCGTATTTCTTGGTGAAGGGAGAATCTCTAGGAACCCTTGATGCTAATTCTTGGAGATAAGGATATGCTTTTACGAAGCTGACTCGGATGGTATTCCTTCGAATGGGATTCATGGCCTACAAAACAAAGCAAAGATAAATTACTAAATCCTTGAAATGGTTAGTAAGAATTCTTATGATGTTATGATGTTTATGATGTTATGTACACGTGAACAAAGCAAACAAATCTTTATGTACAAATAATCATATACACACAAAACAGACAAGTCCTTAGGTGTAGGCTTGCAACGGGGTTTGTAGGTATGTACCCTCTTGAAGTTTAGTTGGCCCAACCTGTCCTAGAAAGTAACTGGGTTCTATGGGATCTCAATATCACCGACCTTTCTTTTAGGCATTGTCTCAGCATAATCAATCTTTTCTTACGGTTGAGATATCCCAAAAGTCCAATCTCAATGAGTGTAGTATCGAGTATCAACCAATTTTCAACTTTCCATTGAAACTGGATATCTCACTACTTCCTAATGGCCAAGTTGTTTAATTAAAGTTCTAAGGTCAGTTAGTGCTTCATGACACTGCTCAGCGGCCTCGTATTCTCCCTAATTCAACACAAGGGATACCGGTACCAACAAATACGTCACACTAACATAGCCATTGTTTCAACCATATCGGTCTATGCTGTACAATTTCCACAATATATTGCTACTTACCTAAAATGTGGCCCCAGATCCTGGTGTAGGATCCAAACAAAGCCCAAACAAGGAACCATAATGTAAAGCAAGCAAGTAAAACAATCAATGCAAGTAAAGGTGATCTAGCCCTAAGGTAACCCCACTTTTAAATAATGTCCCCAGCAGAGTTGCTAGTTCTGTAATACGGTGGGAGAATTGACTTGGTTGTTTTGCGTTTGATCGCAATTGTTACGGATAACAAGAGTCTCCACCGACTTTTCTTTTATCCAAATAGGAAAGGGCTAAAAAGAACAGGAAAGAACTTTAGAGATGTTTTCTTGAGTTCGGGGGGTACGTTATGAAAAGGGGAGTTGTTAGCACCCTTTTCATCCGTAGTTATCTATGGGCTCTTAGTTTCTTGCTAGATCACTTGCTTTATTTTAAATATTCTTTATGGTGTTGGTTTGAAAATATTTTGAAAAAACGTCTTTGTAATGATTCTCGTCTCTATAAGAATGCGTACAAAGTGTTGGTTTTGAAAAAAGTTCAAAGAAATGTTTGTGGAAGATGTTTTTTAAAGTGATTTTGAAAAGTGGCTTTGTAATGATTCTCATCTCTTTAAGAATGCGTACAAAGAGCTTTGACTTTTAAAAATGTTTCAATTGAATGTGTTGGTGTGAAAATGATTTTTTTTGTTGTGAACAAGCAAGCAACTATGAGCATCCTACGTACTCAAAGGTCTTTGTTCTTTTCCTCCTCCTTTAGAAGTTGTTATCTTACCATTAATTGATAAGAAGCCCCATTGTTGGATGTGAAGGGCCGGGCATGGGTCGTTTGTATAGTCATAGAAGGCAACCTATGATACGTTTTAGAAATTTCGTATAAGGATTAGATTGTTTACCGAAGAAAACATCGAGGGACATCGAGGGACTACGATCTTTTATCGAGGGTCTTTTCTAAAACTCCCATATTCGAGGGACATGACTATTTTCCGAGGCAACAAGTGAGATTACCCTAGAGGTTCATGTGTGAAAAGTGTGTTTAATTGCATGCCTTTAGTCTTTGATTAGGGTGGTCTACTTGTTGGTTTTATCTTGCCATACACCCTAACTACTAACATTTATGAAAGAAATAAAAATGCGAAAAATAAAGGTCCTACGCTATTACATGTTTTTTGAGGGATGGGGTATACAGGTGTGCAAGTGGGGGTTACAAAAAATAAAAGTCCTAATTATTACAACCATATTGAATATAAATATATATAAAATATAAAGACAAAAAATAGCGTAAAAAGAGAGAAAGAAAAGGCATCCTGGATCGAAGGAAGTGCCTTTCGATTTCACACATTTTTCCATCTTTCGATTGGGGCCAGAAGTCAGTGTTAGCATGCACTCTTCGATTCACCCATTTTGCTGCTTCTTTTGATTGGGCCTAGAAGTTAACGTGATTGTGCACCCTTCGATTCACACTCCCTGTCCTTTCGTTTAGTTTGCCTTTTTGAAGCAGTAAGGGGTGAAGCCTAAGGGTTCGATTCACAGGAAACTTTTTCTTTCATTTGAGTCTGTACAGGTTAGTTTTAACATATACCTGGACAAGAAAAGCATGCAATCGAAAGTAAAAAATAAAAAGTGAACAAATGTTATTTACATGCTTGAAACGAAAGGGTTAAGGTCAGGGTGACTTACCTTGCTTGAAGCTGGAATGTTTGTGTTGGACCTTGAGTTGCTCCCCTGGATTCTTTTGGATTCGAAAGAAATAAACAAGTGTTATGTTTCTAATGCTGGATTAGAAATAAGGAATCAGGCGTTGGGTTACTTCTGGGTTCGAAAGAGAAAAGAAACAAGTGTTGTGTTTCTAGTGTTGGATTCGAAAGGAACAAAAACAAGTGTGTGATATTTTAATTCTGGGTTTGAGAGTGTGTTAAGTGTTTGATGATTTCTCACACAACCAAAGTTTCTCCAGCTACCAAAAGCCCCCTAAGATGTATTGTGGAACATCTTACTTATAGATGAAGTTGGTTGAGGTTTGGGAGGGAAAACAAAAGAAATTTGAACAAATTGGGTATGTTGTTCTTGTAGTATTCAAGGTGCAATCTTTGTATGCCAATTTGGTGCAAGTATGGGAGCAGCGTAGCAGGACTTCTTTGCAGTAGTTTTGGATCATTGTGGCCAGTGCAGCAGGCCTGGACTTTACAGCGCATTGGACTTTGGTCAGCAAGCCTTCGACTAGACTCATCAAGAGACCAAATATTAATTGTGTTCTTCGAATGGACCTTTTTCATGTTCCTTCGAATGCAACAAATTCATGTTCTTTGGATGGGCCACCATATATGTCCTTCGAATGGGCCACCAAATATGTCCTTCGAATGGGACATCCAGGTATGTCTTGCATGTCCTTCAAACGGGACACCATAGTGTAGAAACTATGCGTGTCGAAACAAACTTTCCAAGGGAGATACTGAAGGAAAATTGCGACCAAAAGCGCAACGGAATTTAAAATTTTCCTTTAGCGATCTTTACGAATGAGCATGGTCAGTGATAGAAATATTTACCTCTTGTGGCGATTCAGACCTTTGATGTCGTGATCACGAGCGTTGATGAAGAACAACACCTCTACTCAGTCCACACGAACAGATCGCTTCCGGTCACAGTGCTAGCTGATCACGAACGGAAACCTTGAGTGAGAGAGAGAATCAAAAACGAAATTGCATCAAGTGAAATTGCTTCATCACAAGGGATCTATTTATAGAATCACTCGTGTGGGCTACAAGCTAAAAGTCCAATTTAGGCTATAAGCTAAAAGCCCAATTAAGCTTATGGACATCATACCTTATGATGTACCATATATCACTTATCCACGTGGTACCTTATCACTTTCCGTATTACACTTAAGTGCACTGTATCTTACAGTGTTCCTTATTTATTCTATCCCTCATCAACCTGTCCTTATGTGTGTGACCCTGTAGGTTTTCGCGAAGTTGGAAATTATATTAAATCACACATTTAATATAATAAACAGTGAGCGGTATCTAACAACACATCACTGTTACCCAAGTCATGAAAATGTCATGTGATCTGACCAAACCTTTTCCGTGATAATATTTGTGTTGTACAATTACCCTTTTGCCCTCATGTCTATATTGAACACAAGGCATACACTGTGTCACCCTTGTCCAGTTCAATATTGGGCCCTTAGACATTTATCCTGTTATGCAGGATGAGCAAATTCCATCTAGGTCACTCATGTCCCTTAGCATGCTTTGTGAAGTACCCATCAACCGTCTTTATAGTCATCCAGTTACGGATGACGTTTGATCAGCAATAAAGTACTTGACTCTACATCTAGGGTCCATAGTGGTTTCATGTCGAAGGGTGGTATACACCATTATCATCATGAGAATAACTTATGACACTTTGCATAACATTCTATGTTGTATTCTCATAGCGGGTCAATCCATTATAAATATTACTCCCAATATTCATACATATGTCAAGAATTGATAACTCCTTATCTATGATCCATGAGATATGATCATCAATCTATCTTCATAATAATCTTAATGCTTTAATGTTATACCACTTCACATTAAAGCTTGACTACGGATACTTTAAGAATAGTGTCTTATGTTTAATGGGATCTCATGATTAAGTCACACTTAACATTTCATTAAACAAATAAACCATTCTAGGGACTTTATTATTTTGGAAAGCAAACATAATAAAGAAATGCCTTTTATTATTAATAAATAATTCGATACAAGTACCAAAAGTATTGGCCTCTAGGGCTTACACCAACAATATCCCACTAGCACTAGAGCCAATCAGGCATACCCCTAATACCCATAGATCTAGTATGTCTATCATGCTTCAGCTGCGCAAGAGGCTTTGTTAATGGGTCAGCAACATTGTCAAGTGTAGGTACTCTGCATATTTTCACATCTACCCGATCGATTATCTCTCGAATGAGATGATAATGCCTAAGTATGTGTTTGGATCGTTGGTGAGATCTAGGCTCCTTAGCTTGTGCGATAGCACCATTATTATCACAATAGAGATCAATGGGATCCCCAATGCAATGGACTATGCCAAGTTCACTAATGAACTTCTTGATCCAAACAGCTTCCTTTGCTGCAGTTGAGGCAGCAATATACTCAGCCTCGATTGTAGAATCAGCAATTGTATCTTGCTTTGAACTTTTCCAGCTCACAGCGCCACCATTTAAACAAAACACATAACCAGATTGCGATCTAAAGTCATCCTTATCTGTCTGGAAGCTAGCATCAGTGTATCCAATTACAGCAAGCTCTTCCTGACCTCCATATATCAAGAATGAGTCCTTAGTTCTTCTCAAGTACTTAAGGATATTCTTGACAGCTACCCAATGAGCATCACCGGGATTAGACTGGTACCTACTCGTTGCACTTAAAGAATACGAGACATCTGGTCGAGTACATAGCATGGCATACATGATAGATCCTATTGCAGATGCATATGGAATCTTATCCATGTGATCCCTTTCTTCCTTACTTGAAGGGGATTGTGTTTTTGATAGACACATGCCATGTTGCATAGGTATGAATTCTTTCTTGGAATCATGCATATTAAAGCGTCTCAACACTTTTTCTATGTATGTACTCTGACTTAGGCCAAGCAGTTTTTGTGACCTATCTCTATAGATCCTTATTCCTAATATATAGGCTGCTTCACCTAGGTCCTTCATTGAAAAGCATTTCCCTAACCAAGTCTTCACTTGTTGCAAGGTAGGGACATCGTTTCCAATGAGTAATATGTCATCTACATATAATACCAGGAATACGATCATGCTCCCACTAACCTTCTTGTAGACACAAGGCTCATCTTCATTCTTGATGAATCCATATTGTTTTACTGTTTCATCAAAACAAAGATTCCAGCTTCTGGAAGCTTGCTTCAATCCATAAATTGATCGCTGTAACTTACATATCTTTTGGGCTTCTTCTGGTATGTTAAATCCTTCAGGTTGTGTCATGTACACATCCTCAAGAAGATTCCCATTAAGGAAAGCAGTTTTGACATCCATCTGCCATATTTCATAATCATGATATGCAGCGATAGCAAGTAAAATCCGAACAGATTTAAGCATTGCAACTGGTGAAAAGGTTTCATCATAGTCAACCCCATGAATTTGTTTATAGCCTTTTGCAACCAGTCTTTCCTTATAGGTATGTACCTTACCATCTATGTCAGTCTTCTTTTTGAAGACCCACTTGCATCCTATAGGGTTAACTCCTATAGGAGGCTCTACCAATGTCCAAACCTGGTTTGTGTACATGGAATCCATTTCAGATCTCATGGCTTCTAGCCACTTCTCGGACTCAGGACCAGTTATGGCCTCTTGGTAGGTCACAGGCTCATCTTGATCCATGAGTAATACATCACCCTGATCACTTATGAGATATCCATATCTCTCAGGTTGTTGACGTATCCTGCTTGACCTACGTCGGTCTTGTTCTACTTGAGCAGGTTGCTCTTCCACAACTACTTGTGTTTCCTGCTCTAATTCCTCCATAGGTGTATCAATGCTTTGTGGTTCTTGAATTTCTTCAAGCTCTATTTTCCTCCCACTGATTCTTTTGGAAATAAAATCCTTTTCCAGAAAAACTTCAGTTCGAGCCAAAAACACTTTGCCCTCAGAATGATTGTAGAAGTAATACCCTCTTGTTTCTTTAGGATACCCCACAAATAAGCATTTGTCAGATTTGGGCTCAAGCTTAGTTGAAATTTGTCGTTTCACATAAACTTCGCAACCCCAAATCTTCATGTAAGTCATATGTGGTTTCTTACCACTCCATATCTCATATGGTGTCTTCTCAACCTTTTTGGATGGAACCCGGTTAAGTGTGTAAGCTACAGTCAATAGTGCATGTCCCCAAAAGGAGTTCGGAAGATCGGCGTGACTCATCATAGATCGGACCATGTCTAACAAGGTTCGATTTCTTCTCTCAGATACACCATTCCATTATGGTGTTCCGGGAGGAGTAAGTTGGGATAAAATCCCACATTCCTTCAGATGGTCATCAAACTCTAGGCTTAAATATTCACCGCCTTGATATGATCGAAGAACTTTAATATTCTTACCTAGTTGGTTTTGTACTTCATTCTTGAATTCCTTGAATTTTTCAAAGGTTTCAGATTTGTGTTTCATTAAATACACATAACCATATCTACTGAAATCATCAGTAAATGTGATGAAGTATTGAAAACCTCCTCTGGCTGGTATGTTCAGTGGTCCACATACAACAGTATGTATGAGGGCCAAAAGATCATTAGCCCTTTCACCTTTTCCTGTGAATGGGGAGTTTGTCATCTTTCCAATTAAACAAGATATGCATGTCTCATATGATTCATAATCAAAAGAGTCCAAGAGTCCATCTTTATGGAGTTTGGAAATGCGTTTCTCATTTATGTGGCCTAAGCGACAGTGCCAAAGGTAGCTTGGATTTAACTCATTAGGTTTAATCCGTTTAGTATTAATGTTATAAATTGGAATTTCAAGATCAAGTACATATAGTCCATTGTTCATTTGTGCAGAAGCATAGAATATATCATTCAAATAAATAGAGCAACAATTGTTCTTTATTATAAATGAAAAACCAAACTTGTCCAAACAAGAAACGGAAATAATATCCCTACTAATTGCAGGTACATAATAACAGTTCTCTAACTGAATTATTAAACCACTAGGTAAAGTCAAAACATAAGTTCCTACGGCTAAAGCAGCAACCTTTGCTCCATTTCCAACTCGTAGGTCAACTTCACCTTTTGCCAAATCTCTACTCCTTTTTAGCCCCTGCACATTAGTACAAATGTGAGAACCGCATCCAGTATCTAATACCCATGATGCAGAAGTAGATAAATTAATTTCAATAACAAAAATACCTGAATTTGAAGTCCCTACTCCATTGTTCTTATCTTCCAGGTACTTTGGGCAGTTTCTCTTCCAATGTCCGGTCTTACCGCAATGGAAGCAAGTGCCCTCCTTTGCTATGCCTCCACTAGGCTTCAAAGCAGGAACAGTAGGTTTAGGCTTGGCAAATTCCTTGCCTTTCCCTTTACCAACCTGCTTGGTACGCCTCTTGTTCAACTTCTTTCCATTAATGCCCATCAGAATGGACTTCCCTTTTGTCTTCATATTCTTCTCAGTAGTTTTCAACATGCTTAGCAATTCTGGAAGACTCTTATCCATGTCATTCATGTTGAAATTCATGACAAACTGATTAAAGCTATCTGGCAACGATTGCAAGATAAAATCAGTTGCAAGTTCCTTTCCAAGCGGAAACCCTAACCTTTCAAGGTTCTCCACATACCCAATCATTTTGAGTACATGGGGACCTATAGGGTTTCCCTCAGCTAACTTGCTGTTAAAAAGGGCCTTTGAAACCTGAAACCTATCATTTCTTGCATGCTCTTGATAGAGCATTTTCAAATGTCCGATCATATCGAACGCTGACATGTTCTCGTGTTGCTTTTGCAACTCCGAGTTCATAGTAGCTAGCATGAGACAAGCGGCTTCGTTAGCATCATCAAAATGCTTCTTATAAGCATCTCTTTCTGCCTTAGGTGCCGAACTAGGCGGTTCCTCTTCAGGAACAGGTGTCTCCAAGACATACAGCTTCTTATCGTGCTTGAGGATAATCCTCAGATTTCGGTGCCAATCCAGGAAATTTGTCCCAGACAATTTTTCCTTATCTAGGATTGATCGCAAAATATGGTTGTTTGTTGTCATCGTAATCTACAAAAAAAATGAAAATATAAGTATCATTAAAACAACATATTTAATTAGGCCTTTAATCAAATATGCTCCCACTATTTTACTCAAACCAAATGACCCTCATCATTTGATTCGGAAAATCCCGTTGGAAGACTTTCTAGTGGGTCGAGATCCACATTTCACTTCGTTCTAAGTCAGCGTTAGGCTGATTACACAAAACTAGGTTATTTAGGTAGGAACTCCTTCCAATTGTATCTCATACAACTCTCGAATATTTTCAGTTGGGTGAATAACTCCTTATTCTAATTCATCATATGAATCATTCCCAACTCTTGCTTCTAAACATGTATAATCTTATTATAATGTGTTTAGTTAAGTTTGACCCATTGTTTTAGCAATTGGATATTACAATTATCCCATCGCACCTTACTAATATAGAACATGCACCTCGCGTAGGCGAAACCTACATTGTTCGATACTAGTCTTGATGAGTGCTAAAACTTGGAAAGCATGAACTTAATATTTAACTTGAGGGATTTAGTTATTAGTTTGATCTCACCGGCTTCACATGCAATTCGTCTCTCTCATGCATCAACATACAAACACATGCATCAATATACATAAAAGGATACAGTTATGGCCCCTAGCGCAATTGTTCTCCCAAGCCAATGAGAGAACCTAAGCTAACCTAATAACGATCTAAACTTCTCCAAGCAAGATCTCCAAGGTTATCCTCCTTTGATATTGTATTCTTCTCTTTCTTCATAACATTACATTACATAAAAGAAACTCGTTTTACATACGAGGGAGTGAGATGAGAAAAGAAGTTACATCAAGAATTGTAGAGAGAGGCACGACACGCAGGCCGTATTTTACAATCCCAAAACAAAATAAAGGAAAAAACTAAGGCCATAACTGATCACCACAAGACAATAATAATAAACACACTTTTATTATTAGTTTAAATTTTGTTAATTAAAAAAAGGCAAATTAAATTTCGACGATTGATCACACTACGCAGAGTTAGCCGGGGGTCAAGGGGGCAGCGCCCCGGCGCAAAATTTTAATGAACAATTCATTTGAAATCGGCGTCATTTTCGCACAACTCTTGTGCATTCACAACCCTAATCGCATAACTCTACAACAACACAACCCTTGTGCCGTCATGAACCCTAATGCAACAGTTTTATGCTGTCAAACACATTTCGATTGATAATTCAGTATGATTAATCATTTGCCATTGCTTCACTATACTAATGTCGGATTCCGAAGCATATGAACAGTGATCGATCAAAGGAATAACAATCATCAAGTGTTTCAATGAACGAAACAGAAACAGTATATCCCGTATACCATCGTTGCATCAGATTTACTTATATCATATATAAAAGTGATCGATCTTATTTGTGTAACCTATGGACGATCAATGTATCGCTGCTTCACCATACTAATGTCGGATTCCGAAGCATAGTCAACATCAATCATCCAAATCGTACACAATAGATGCCAAATTTAATTACTCGTTTATTATTCAATTCGTTCGGGTTTTAATCGAATCAAAATAGAAAATATAGAACATAAACAACTATCAGATCCATGGTTTCGTAAGTGGCTCTGATACCACTGAAGGAAAATTGCGACCAAAAGCGCAGCGGAATTTAAAATTTCCTTTAGCAATCTTTACGAATGAGCATGTTCAGTGATAAAAATATTTACCTCTTATGGCGATTCAGACCTTTGATGTCGTGATCACGAGCGTTGATGAAGAACAACGCCTCTACTCAGTCCACACGAACAGATCGCTTCCGGTCACAGTGCTAGCTGATCACGAACGGAAACCTTGAGTGAGAGAGAGAATCAAAAACGAAATTGCATCAAGTGAAATTGCTTCATCACAAGGGATCTATTTATAGAATCACTCGTGTGGGCTACAAGCTAAAAGTCCAATTAAGGCTATAAGCTAAAAGCCCAATTAAGCTTATGGACATCATACCTTATGATGTACCATATATCACTTATCCACGTGGTACCTTACCACTTTCCGTATTACACTTAAGTGCACCGTATCTTACGGTGTTCCTTATTTATTCTATCTCTCATCAACCTATCCTTATGTATGTGACCCTGTAGGTTTTCGCGACGTTGGCAATTATATTAAATCACACATTTAATATAATAAATAGTGAGCGGTATCTAGCAACACATCACTGTTTCCCAAGTCACAAAAATGTCATGTGATCTGACCAAACCTTTTCCGTGATAATATTTGTGTTGTACAATTACCCTTTTGAACTCATGTCTATATTGAACACAAGGCATACACTGTGTCACCCTTGTCCAGTTCAATATTGGGCCCTTAGACATTTATCCTGTTATGCAGGATGAGCAAATTCCATCTAGGTCACTCATGTCCCTTAGCATTCTTTGTGAAGTACCCATCAACCGTCTTTATAGTCATCCAGTTACGGATGACGTTTGATCAGCAATAAAGTACTTGACTCTACATCTAGAGTCCATAGTGGTTTCAGGTCGAAGGGTGGTATTCACCATAAGAGGATCTCATGATTAAGTCACACTTAACATTTCATTAAACAAATAAACCATTCTAGGGACTTTATTATTTTGGAAAGCAAACATAATAAAGAAATGCCTTTTATTATTAATAAATAATTCGATACAAGTACCAAAAGTATTGGCCTCTAGGGCTTACACCAACAGATACTGCCCAGTCGAAACTAGCATGAAAATAGCCAATGCTTTGTGGGTGCTAGCATGAAGATAGGCGTTTCCCTTGTGAATCAAAGTTAGTTAAAGATAGGTGTTACCCCGTTGAAGCTTGCATGAAGATAGGTGTTGCCCTGTCGAAGCTTGCAGCAAGTTGTTTCAAAGGGAGACTATTCCCAGTCAGAGCTAGAATGAAGATAGCCAATGCCCTGTGGGTGCTAATATGAATCCAGTGAATTCTAGCCATAAGGAAGCTTTTGCCTTGTGCACGCTAGAATGGTGAGAGCCCCTTGCTTTGTGAATCAAAGCATGCAGGAAAGAGGCCATTTCTCAATCGAAGGATGCATGCAGATAGCCATTGCTTTGTGAATCAAAGCAAGCATGTCAGGGGCCAATGCTCAATCGAAGGATGTATTTAGGAGACTAAGTGCCCAATTGAAGCTTGCATGCAGGTAGTTATCAATACAAACCTGCAGGAGGCCCTTGCTCAATCGAAGTTTGCATGCAGGTAACCATTGCATTGTGAATCAAGAAAACATGTAAGGCCAAGGGTGAAATCGAAGCTTGCATGCAGGAGGTCCCTGCTTTGAATCAAAGGAAAGCCTTCAAAAGGCCAATGCCTTTTGAACCGAAGGAAACTTTCAGAAGGTCATTGTCTTCTTAATCGAAAGAAGCCAGTAGGACGCCACTGACTTTTGAATCGAAGGACACCAATAGGAGGCCTTTGTCTTCTGAATCGAAGGAAGTTGTTTTTCTTCCAAAAAATCAAATTTATCTGCTTTGTTCTTTCCAGAATTTTCCTTTTTGACTTGATGCTTGTAAATCCAATATGATCCATGGAAACTTGAGCTGATCAAGCCTTGTGCAGTTTTGGCCCAATAGAAATCTTGTGAGAAAATTCTTGAGAAATGAGAGGGAAAATTTTGGGGTGCAACACCTTGAATGAATATTCTCTGAAATATGTTGCCTTAAAGGCCAGATTGTTGTTGATTTCAAGTGGATCACGCAATAATGGAAATTTCACAAAACTATGTTGATTTCCAAAAATGGAAATTAAATTTTGATGGTTAGACCCATTACAAAGGAATAACTGTGAGGATTTTCGTAGTCTTCTTAGGAGGAATTCAAAAAAAATATAAGTTTAAAATCAACAGTTGTTGTTCTAACAATGAGGCTGAGTATGAAGCCTTAATAACAGGTCTTACATTTATATTAGACTCGGGGGAAACCAAAGTTGATGTCAAGGGTGATTCTGAACTTGTAATAAGGCAGTTAACAAAAGAATACAAATGCATTAAATAGAACTTATTAATGTATTTCATTAGAGCAAGTTCAATGCAGAAATGATTTATCACAGTCGACACTGAACATGTACCATGAATAAAAAATCAAGAGGCAAATGATTTGGCCCAAATAGCTTCAAGATAAGGTGTCCAAAAGGAAACTGAAAAGCCTGACTGAAATCAAAGACAAATTAGTGTGGACTAGTGTTATCTGACCATAGTTGTCGACGCCAAAACTGGTGGGGGGAAAGGAGTTCGAAAAATAATAAATTTTTTAAACTTTTCCATCGGTAACTTGTCAAATGATGATTGGCAAAAATAAATTATTGAGTTCCTGAAATATCCAACAGGAACAACGAGTCGAAAGATCAAATATAAGGCGGTAAGTTATGTCATTATTGGAAATGAGTTGTTCAAAAAGACTCCATAAGAAGTGTTGCTTAAGTGCCTTAATGAAAGCAAAGCGTGTGTGGGAATTTCTGATACCCACAACAGATCATGTGGCGCTCACCAAGCAGACCACAAAATGAAATGGTTATTGTTTTGAAAAAGGTATACTGACCCACTATGTTGAAATATTTCATTCAGTTTGCTAAGGATTGTCAAGAATGTCAAGAAAAAGGAGGAATGCAACATGTACCGGCCACTGAGTTACACTAGATCATCAAATCATGTCCATTTAGAAGTTGGGCGTTGGATCTAATACACGAAATCACACCTACATCTTCTAAAGGCCACAAATATGTCTAATTAGGAATTTATTACTTTACAAAGTGGTTCGAGGTAGTGCCTTTGGCAAACATCGACCAAGAAAATGTGATTAACTTTATCCAAAGTCATATCATGTGTAGGTATGGAATTCTTGAAACCATAACAAATTTCCAAGGTTCAGTGTTCATTGGTCGAAAAATGGTGGAATTCTCCTCAAAATCAAGAATCAAACTTCTAACTTAGACTCCATATCACGCATAGGAAAATGGCTAGGTGGAAGCTACAAATACGATCATAATAAATTTAATCAAGAATCATATAGGCCAAAATCCGAGGAACTGGCATAAGACCTTGGATCAATCACTTTGTTCCTAAAGAACATCACCCAATGAGACAACTAATTCCATATCATTTCGTCTGAGATTTGGACACGATGCGATTTTTCCTACATAAATATGCTTATAGTCTGTGGGAATATAGAGGCAAAATGAAATTCCATCTGACAATTTTTAGAACATGATGATGGATGAGTTGGTCGATCTAGGTGAAGAAAGTTTACTTGCCTTAGATGTTTTAATGAGGAAAAAGAAGTGAATGGCTAAAGCCTATAACAAAAAGGTTAAGTCCAAAGTCTTCTCTATCAGAGATAATGTTTGGAAAGTAATACTGCCCATTGATAAGAAGGACAAAGCATTAGAGAAATGGTCGCTAAACTTGGAAGGGCCTTTCAAGATTAACTAAGTGTTTCTCAATAATTCATATGAAATTGAGGATCTAGGCCTTGATAATCGAACATTGAGAGTAAATTTGAAATACTTGAAAAAATATAGACCCATTCTTCAAAAAGTTACTATAATAAAATAAAATTATCATTCAACATAACATTAATGTGGCCAAAAGGGCAACAATAGAAAGATGACAAAATGGAAGCATTACAAAAGATATATATAAAGCTAACACCCCAGTTCTTTCTTCATTTAATCGAAGTGTGTTTCACATGCTCGAGCTTTCTATCAATTAGGAGGTCATTAGCCTTTAGATGTTCCACTTATTTCTCTAGCTTACGAGCAATTTCCGCATGCTCGATGCCTAATTTAGCTTCTTTAGTCATCTTCTGATTAAGGGAGTCCATGTCAGAGGTATCTATAACAGACCTATTTATTTTTGTTTCTTCAAGAACATTCTACAGTTAGTTGAGTTGGTGGGTCCAACTTAGGATATCAACATCGAGGGTGTCTAGCGTTTCTTTGTGATTAAGTTTGGTTTCTCAGTGAGAAATATTTTTGTTCTGATAGAGAAACCAAGTTTTGTTGTTGCACTAAAATACCAGACTTCTCCTCGACTCGCCTAGTGGAATCCTTCTTAAGTTTAACAACTTAGACAGCTTGATCCAGAAGGATCTCAAAGTCCAACACAAAGGCAGCCATGGAAGCTGAGACCTCTGGTTGATTCAGTTTCAACACTAATATTTGGAGTTCAACAAGAGCAAGAAGGTTGTTGGAGATAACTCCCAAGAGGTCTATGTCAACCATTTTTTACTTCAACTGCTAGAACAATTCATCAAAGTTGAAGTCCAGAGGTTCCTCAAGAGAAGTAGAGGAAACATCATCGAAGTCTCATATGGATCAACTAGGCGCTTGAAAAGATCTACTAGAGTTTCTTGTTTTTTAACCCTCGAACCTGGTGGACTGATAGCTGATACACAAGTACGAGGAGTTATTTGTCCGACCAAACTCTCATAAACTCAGGACTGTGACCCAGGATTAGACAATGAGTGAATGCGTTCTTGCCTATCCTCAAGAGCAATTGCCGCTTAAGTAGGAGGCTTACCTTCGAAGGCAATTGTTGTAACCCAAAATTTTCCCTCCCATTATTCTTTAAGACATTCTCATGAGGTCCTCATTTGCTCAAGGTTGCTTAAGAATTGATCAGACAAATTCTCCTCCTAAGCAATGGGTCCACAAATAGGGTTTGGTATTTATCAAGGAAGAATGGGCTTCAAAAGTATCAAGTTGTTTTTATGGTTCTACATAAGTCTTCAATAATGCTCATGTCAAGTTTCAAGCCTTGCATCATAAGTTTGCTCAATCAATTGCTCAGATGACTAAAAATCAATTGTATTAGGTAAAAAAGTCAATTGTGGTCAACATACAGTCAAACCTCAAGATTTTTCGTCAACATCAACATTTTGAAGTGATATTCATAATTTAATCAAGGGTTGGTCATGATTCTTCAAGAAAATCCCTAAAATCATCAAAAGTCAAAAGTTGCCAAATTAGGGTTTCCTTAGGAGAAGTCAACTGAACTTTGACCAAGCATAATTTTCACATGCTTCATCAGAATTTCCCTAACCAAAGCCCATTTTTAAGGGAATTCAATTCTCTATAACCTTGTCTCTCTAATATCAAGTCTAAAAAATGCATCATTTGAGATATATAAGCCAACATATTACAGGTCATTTCAAAAGTCAACAAAAAGACACTTTTTGTCAAAGCAACTTACATCAGTATAAAGTTTCCAAAAGCAAAAATGATCAACATAGAGGTTGTAGAGAACATCTTGAGATTTCCAAAAAGTCAAAGATCACTTTCAAAAGATGAAAATAGATTGAGTTATGACCATTTTAAGTTGGGAAATTTGGTTGAATGCATGAATTCCAAATTAAACAAATTTGTAATTTTGGACTATTGGGCCTAAGTTTTCAGGTCCAAATGTGTTCATGACATGTTTAAAGACCCATAAGTTAATTCATGCATTATCTTTTTTTTATATTTATTCAATTAAATCCAAAATAAATTAAATAAATATTAGACCAATGGACCAAGGCATGTGGACTTTGCTATGAATCATATTAGAGGCCCAAGATTGCATATATCAACTGTCAAATTCGTGCAAGAGTGATTGGTGCAAGATTGGGCCAAAAATATCAAGTTTCTATGCATAATTCCAAATCAAATCTTTACCTCTTAATGGAAGATTTCTTTCACTTTGGTTAACCTAATCTGATTGTCTTATATATATATATATATATATATATATATATATATATATATATATATATATATATATATATATATATATATATATATATATATATATATATATATATATATATATATATATATATATATATATATATATATATATATATATATATATATATATATATATATATATATATATATAACAAGACCATATGCAAGACACACGTGCAAGCTGCCTCAATAGCAAATTTTCAAAGAATTAGGGAAAAGACAAACCATATTCTCCAGCCACTCTCAAGCAACTTTGAGCTTTATATCATCTTCCTGAAGCTTCCAGGAGTTGATACAGACCCTTATCCATCACGAAAAAATCGCAGAACCCTTCCTTGCGTGAACTCCAGTTGGTAAGTTCGTGAGTTTTGATTTTCAAGGTTTAGTGTTATTTCAATCTGTGTTAACATGCCATCATAATTTATATGCATTATTAGGATTTTTCTAACGTCTTACATGCGAGTTTGGATGCAGAAACAGGATTGTGCCATTGTTAGGGAACGAAGCTTTTGAAGCTTCAGATCACACGATGCAGGCATCTTTAGACCATACTAACCATACCACTAAAATTGCAGGGCCTTAATTAGTAAACTATGGTTGTTTTCTTTTTAGTTTTGTTTGATTTTGCAAGTTTTGCAAAAAAATATTGTCCGGAGAAGAAAGAGTTGACCACTGGAGGTGGTGGTTTGACTCATATGTGTTTGTTTTATATTATATATCAATTGATGCAATTATATGAACGGATGTATAGCCACCCCAGTGGTAGAAAGGCAATCCGCTAAGTCACTCCTCTCTCAGGTCACGGGTTTGATCCTCGGTTTTGCTATTTTTCATATTTCCATCATCTTTGTAGGTTTGATTACAAAACACGTTGGAGGCGTTACCTTAACACAACCAGTGTATTGGCTGGGTGGTATGCTTGCTGCTGAAATTGCTTGAGGGTGTGGGTTAAACACACACCCCTGCTCATTTGGTTATTTATTTTTCCATTTCTATGTTTATCAATCTTTTCTTCTTTTTCTTTTACAAAAACCTTTTTTAAAATCCTAATTTAATTTAATTTTAGGTTAAACTTAATTTTAGGTTAAAATTAATTTGAGGTTTTAATCAATTCTAGGTTTTAATTAATTTTAGGTTTTAATTAATTCTAGGTTTTAATTTAATTTTAGGTTTTAGTTGATTAAACCTAATTTGAGTTTTTAGGTTTTCTCAATTGAATAAAAATAACCTAGATTTTAGGGTTTTCCTAATTAATCGATTATTTTTAATCAACTAATTCTTTTTCTGAATTAAAATTAATTAGACTTTAGGTTAATCATCAAGTTTTTTTTCATTAAAAAATTTCCCTCTTATTTTACAATCTTCGCGCACCTTTATTATTTTCGCATTTATTTTTTTCCAAATTATGTAACTGCTAAAGGATTGTAATAGTCTTAATTAGGGTTTTATTTTCTTTCTTTCTCCCCGATTTTGTGGTTTGTACCCCCTTCCCCGAAGCTTTGTAATAGCGTAGGACCTTTACTTTCTGCAATTTACTACTTTCCTTATTACTGCTAGTAATTAGGGCATATTTTGTACCCCAAAAAATTTCCCTCTCATTTCTCAAAGGATCACCCTAGATCCTCAGGTTTGCTTTCATCCAATTCCAAGCCTTGAATTACAAATTTTCCAAGAAAGTCATTCACAAGGGCAAAATGGTCATTTGTACATTGAAAAGTCAAACTTTGACTTTTGGATCAAAATCAAGTTTCAAGAATCATATTTAATCAAGACATGTTGAAATATGAAGTTTGTTTCATCAAGAAATTCAAAAGTTAAAATTACTTTGGAAAAGTCAAAATTCTAATTTTTCCAAGTGTTTAAGAAATATGACAAGCTCAGAACTTCTGAACAGATTATCACCACGATGCAAGCTGATTCTGGAAGAACTTATAACACAAGAGTTATGGATCTCAATGATATCTCAAACATTGTAGAACAAAACTTCTCCTAGAAATGCTGGGATTTCAAGCTACAAATCCTTGAAGACACGTCCATGAAACTGAAGCCTTCAGCAAATTATGGAACTTTCCAAAACAGGATTTGGTTAGAACTTCTGGGTCAGTTTTCATATAGGTTCAGTCAGAATTTGCAAGAGCAATTCAAAGAGGATTTACAAAGCATGTTACAAGCTTTTGGAAAAGTCTGAGAACTCGCTCAGAACATGCTGGAGCAAAGGGATTCAAGGATCAGAAGTTGGATGTTTGTTCTAAGTTGTGCTGATGCTGAACTTCTGGCCCAGAATTAAGATATGATGCACAATCTCATAGCTCAGGATTTCTGGTTTGATAAACCTCATCATAATTTAATGCTCACAACCACTTTTGAGTTTTTATCCAAAGGATTTCCCCACGTGTGAGATAGAAGTACCATTGTTGTCCTTGAAAAGCAAACTTTTGTACAAAGAGTATGCTGGGCCCATGCTTTTCTTTAGCTTTTGAGGGTACTTTTCCTTAATTCATGCTTATAATTCTAGCTTAGGAACGGCTAAAAGCTGCTAACCACCATACTTGTGTTACTTGCTTCAAGAACAAGCCATCACGCTAGCAACGATGATGGTACTTTTGACTTCTCCAAGCTACAAAGTTATTGCCTATAAATTGAACTTCATTTGAAACTGTGAAGGGGCCGGTTAGAAAAATTGAAAGGAAAAGCTTTAAACCCTTGTTAAAATTCCAGAAATCCAAAACTGTAAACACAAATACAAAACCTGCTAGTTTTTTATTCTTGCATTCAAACTCCAACTTCCCTCAAGTGTTTCTTGACCAAATCATTCATACAGCTTCTGAATCTTCCATTCACCATTCATAACCCAAGTTAAAGTTTGTTCTAGCCTGCTGAATACGTGAGGAAGCTGATCAGAACATTACAAGCAGTCAGAACCAGACTCCAACTCAAAGAACATTTTTCAGCTGTAAGGTAAGCTTCTGCTAACCCTCATCATATCACTTAAGCATTGTTAGACTTGCATGTTCAAAATACAATGTAGACATCCTGATTATGATATTGTACATATTATGAGGTTTCATGTATTTGCTTGCCTAAATAGGAAGAACATCAGTTCAGAACTTCTTAAGGAAACTAGGACTAGCAAATACATGCTTGTTTCTGATTTATAGTCTTGTCATTTTTTATGCTTCTGAAACCATGATGGAAAAACTGCCATAATTGCTATCTCTGTGTTTTCTGTTTTGTTGAGATTTAACTAAGTTGCAGATGTTCTGATTAGCATGAAGAAATAATTAGAGTTCATCATCAGAGTTTACTTTGTGATACATGTTTACGCGGTTGCTTCTAATGTCGGATGTACAGCCACCCCAATGGCAGACAGTGTGTGCGCATAAGACATTAGAGCTAAATGTCCTGGGTTCTAACCCCAGAAGCATCTTTTTTTAGGTTTATTTATTTTCATTTTCACCCATTTATCTGTCAGATGATACTCCTAGATCATAACTTCTAAACAACCTTACCCAAAAACATTATCACCTCACTCTCTCAAATAGCCAGAACTTCTGACTTGCCAGTGATACATGAACTTCTAGGTTCCTAACTACACTGCAGCTTCTGAATCCCTTCAACAATCAGAACTTCTAGGTTTTCCTTTATTCCCAGCAACCTCATAACTTGGTGTACCCAGGCCCAGAACTTCTGAACCTCTATTTGCCTACTAATATTTTCTCTCTTGCAGCGTATCAGAGTCAGAAATTTTATTCCTCCTCGTTTGAGTAATGTGATGATTCTGACTCCTTTTTTTCTTACTTGTCTTATTTTTTCTTTTAATAACCAAAAACACCAAAAATATTTCATATTCACATGTTTTATTTTTATTTCTTTTAGAATAAAAAAGATCAAAAATATTTTCTTAAGTAAACTAATTTCTTAACAAAAAACAAGACAAGTCCATTTCAATTCTTGTACATTTATTTCAATATGGTTGTAATAGATAATTAGGACTTTAATTTATTGTAATTCCCATTCATAAATTTGTACCCCCATCCCCTAAAGCTTTGTAATAGCTTAGTATTTCTATTTTCCGCAATTTAATGCTTTATATATAAATGCTAGTAATTAGGGTTTGTATGGAAAGATAAAAATCAATGCTTAGCAAACCCTAATCAAAGACAAATCAAGCATGTACACCAATACACTTGCACACAAACACCTTTAGGGTAAACCCACTTTGTTTCCTTAAAAAAATGGCCATATTATGCATGTGAGATATCTTAGAAAAAACAAACAAAATACAAGATCATAGTCCCTCGATGACGCTATCCATGTTGCCTTTCAAAATGATCTTAGTCCCTAAAGAAAATGCTAAGATATCTTACAATATTGCTAATCATGGCTATACAATGACCCATGCCCGTCCCTTTTACATCCAAAGATAGGGTTACTTACCAAATCAATTGTAAGATAATAATGTCAAAGGAAAGAGGAAATAAACATGAAAGACTTTTGAGTAGGTAGATTACTCCTAGTTGCTTGCTCAATTTCAAAACAAACACCAACACTTTCAAAAACATCTTTCAAACTTGAAAACATTTTCAAAAGATCAAACACTTTGTATACATTCTTACGAACGAGAATCATTACAAAGTTTTCCTAAACAATGGCATCTTTACAAAATGCTTTCAAAAACCACAAAAAGCACATTTTCAAACAAAAGCAAGTGATCTAGCAAGTAACTAAGAGCCCATGAAAAACCACTGATGAAAAGGGTGCTAATACCTTCCCTTTTCATAATGTACCCCCCGAACTCAAGAAAACATCTCAAAGGTCTTTCCTGTTCTTTTCAGCCTTTCCTTTTGGATAAAAGAAAAGTCGGTGGCGACTCTTGCTAACTGCAACATTTGCGATCAAACGCAAAACAACCAAGTCAGTTCTCCCATCGTATCACAGCATGTATGGCAAGATCTAAATTCAATTGTTAGATAACCCTAAATACAAGATAAGTAACTGAATTGAATCATTTTTTTCACACACTCACCTCTAGGGTAATCCCACTTGTTGCCTTCGGAAAAACAGTCATGTCCCTTGAATGTGGGGATGCTTTAACAAAGTCCCTCTGATACAAAAGATCATAGTCCCTTGACGACCCTTTCAATGCTGCCTTCGGTAAATGATCTAGTTCCTTATTGAAAAATTGATAAAGCGTCTCCACAAGTTGCCTTCGATGAATTTACGATGACCCACGCCGGTCCCTTCACATCCAACGATAGGGCTTCCTACTAACTAATGGTAGGGTAGCACTATCTAAGGAGGAGGAAAATAACACGAAAGACATTTGAGTAGGTAGATAGCTCGTAATCTCTTTCTCACAACATCCTTTTACACAAAACACATTTCTCTAAAATATTTTCAAAACAAACACTCTGTACACGTTCTTAACTTATACAAGAACCATTACAAATATTGTCGTACTTAGGCATTTTTCAAAATATTTTCAAACGCACTTACACAAAAAAGCATTTTCAAAGTGAGCTAAGAGATTAAGAGCCTGTAGATAACTACGGATGAAAAGGGTGCTAACACCTTCCCTTTTCATAACCTACCCCCCGAACTCAGAAAATACTCGAAGGTCTTTCATATTCTTTTCAGCCTTTCCTTATTGGATAAAAGAAAAGTCGGTGGCGACTCTTGTTATCTGCGACATTTGCGATAAAACGCAAAACCAAGTCATTTCTCCCACTGAATTACAGAATTGGAGTTTCTACTGGGGATTACTCAAAAGTGAGGTTACCTTAGAGCTAGATCACTTTTAAATGATTTCCTTGTTTGATTTGTATGCTTTATCTTTAAAGGGTTGTTTGGGTTTTATTGCTTGCAAAGATCTTATACCCAGATGTAGGGAACATTTTAGGTAAGTAACATTAGATCATGGAAACTATACGACATATACTGATATGGTTGAAGTGATTGCTACGTTAGTGAAATACATTGGTTTGTACTGGTATCCCTCGGGTCAGTCGGGGAGCATACTAGGCTGCCGTGTGGTGTCATAAGCACTAACTGACCTTAGAACCTTAATAGACCCAACTTAGCCATTAGAAGGTAGTGAGATAATCGGCTTTGGTGTAGTCCGAAGTTGGTTGATACTCGATACTACACTCTGTTGTACCCCAAAATTTTCCCTCCCATATTTCTCAATACATGCCAATTGAGGTCTTCAAATTGCCCAAGGAAGTCCAAGGGTTGACCAGACAAACTCTCTCCTAAGGCAGTCTACCTCAAATTAGGGTTTCAGTTTGCATCAAGATGTTTGAACCCAAAGGATACCAAATGCTCACCATTGTCCTAATATTTTCTCAAGATAATCCATGTCAAGTTTCAAGCCTTGCAGAGGAAGTTTGCTCAGTCAATTGCTCAAAGGCCTGAGAATCGACTATGCTAGGGCAAAAGTTAACTGTGGCCCACATACAGTCAAACTTCAAGATTTTAGGTCAACATCCTCATTTTGAAGTATTATTCATCATTTTATCAAGGGTTAATCATGATTCCTCAAGTATTGCTCACAATTCATCAAAACCCAAAAGTTGCTAAATTAGGGTTTTACAGGAAAAGTCAACTCAACTTTGACCAAGCATAACTTTCTCATACTTTATCAAAAATGAACCATCCAAAGCTCATTTTGTAGAGGATGTAATTACCTACAATCCATCTTCAGCTCCCAAGTTCAAAATATGCACTCACAAGAAGATATAAATTTGGACATTATAGGTCATTTTGGAAAGTCAACAAAAACACCTTTTATGTCAAAGCTTCATACATGAACATGGAAGACTTAATTGAGATGAGACCAACAGGTTTTCTTAGAGGACATCTTAAGCTTTCTAAAAAGTCCCAGAAAACATCTCTAGGGTCAAAATTGATAGAGTTATGTATTGGCAAAGTTGACCTTTTTGCAAAATTGCCAAAAGTCAAATGTTTCCAAAATTTCATTTTTTGCTAAATGGGCCAAACTTTTTATGCTTGCATTGAGTTTGTAACATGACCCACGACCCATGATCCTTCCCACTTGTCATTATTTTATTTTTGTCATTTATTTTGATTTTATTTCAATTAAATCAAATAAAATCAAAATAAAATCATGAAAATATCAAAAACTAATCAAAGCTTGAGATTTTATGCATGTTTAGGTCTATCATACAGATGGAGATGGAATCAAATCGTGCAAGGTTCATTTGGAATCAAAAAGATTGAATTTGGCTTGATTTAGAAAGATTTGGTAAAATAATCAAATCAAGAATCAACAATCATAATTGGAGAGATTTGATACAAGTTTGTAACCCTAATTCCTTCTAGGGTACATAAGGAACATGTTCAGATCAAAAACAAAGAGATTGGAGGCTTGTAAAAGAGAGAGTAAGTTGCAAACAATATCAATAAAAGTGGCAAACTGATTTCCACTTTTCTGGTCGATTCAAATCACTATAACTATCCCAATCAATCGTTGGACATCCAAGGATCAAGATTCAACCACTAACAAGCTTCCTAACATCCAGAAACGCACTGTAAGAGTCCCACGATTTCCATGTTTTTTTGAATTCGTATATCATAATTTTGGCATAGTTAGCATGTTTTATTGACATATCCTTAATCCATGAGTTATTTGCATGCTAATGGTGATACTTAATTGCATTTTTGTTAATTGTACAACAAGATGCCATAGTTAGGGTTCTTGTTTCGTTTTTAGGGTTTTTGTGTACAGGGACAATTGGCCATGGATAGTGGTACCATGATGCTCGTGAGGTTGCAATGAGTTAATTAGTACCACTGGTTTTGATTTATCACGCAGAGATAAGATTTTGGAGATGCACAGGGTTGTACCTACGCCCAGATGACTGTAGGTAAAAGTCCATAAATTTTTAGCAACGGTGGGAGGAAGAAGAAATTAATGTGGCCTCCCCTAACTAGTCCATTCAAATTTCGCGCGTTTCCAGAATTCACTTTTTGTCTTTATCATATAATATTTGTTTATTATTATTCATACAAAAAATCAAGCCAACTCAGATGGTCATCATGCAGCGTGATAATGCCTAGGGGCCTAGGTTCGATCCCCAGGTCCCCATATTGTTCAATATTATTTTGCTTTGCATAATTAGGTACACAAGCATCCCACAAGACCACCATGCACCATCAATATCCAGCCAACAGATCTTCAACAAGGCAGATCCAATGCCTTATCCCTGAGAGTCCACCATGGGCATCAGTCAAGCATGCACACAAGATTGAGAAAGTCAATGAAGGCCAGAAACTATTGGGCCCAAAAGTTCAATCAGCACCCCTCCTTTGCTATTCAAACACCAGGCCCATTCTATTTCTTTTCTATTTTTTCTTTTATTTAATTTATTTTGTTTAATTATTTTCTAACCACAAAATTAATTTCTTTTTTCATAAAAAATCATAAAATTAATTTTTCACAAATTTAGAATTAGGTTTGATTTTTATTTTATCAAATTTAATTTAATATTAGTTTTAATTTAATTTAGGTTAATTCTAACTTTTTTTTGTATATTTAAAATCAATTAGAAAAAATTACGGTTAGCATGTGAATTAATTTTTATTTCTTTTCTCAATAAAACAAAAATACAAAAATAGGTTGATTTAATTATTTTTTCTTAAATTCTAAATTAATTAGTAATTAGGATTTTATTTATTCATTTAAAATATTATTTTCTCAAAACAATCAAAAACAACAAAAAATGATTTTTCTTTTTAAGTTTTAATTAGGTTTAGATGGGGTCAAAACCCTAATTCCTTTTCATTTAATTCGTCGCGCGCGCTTATTATTTTATTATTTTTGCGATATTAATGTAACTGCTTACAGTATGTAATATTTTTAATTAGGGTTTCCTTTTTATTTTATTGTTTTACAGGTTTTTTGGCTATGTAATCCCCTACCCCGAAGCCTTGTAATAGCGTAGTTTTTATTTCTCGCATTTTAATTCTCGCAAATATTAACTATTAGATGTATGTTAATAGGATTGTGTGACAAGATTGCATGTTAATTTAAAACAGTTAGAAAACTCTAATGTGCAAAGATAATAACTGAAATCAAATCACTCGCACATGCGCACTCTTAGGGTATACTCTCACTTCGGTTGCCTTTGGTAAACGATTATTAAGTATAGCGTGTTTTAATGGTTACCCTCCTGTCTAAACAAAGATCAAATGTCCCGTTCGGAAATGTTGCCTCAGAAACGTCGTCTCGGAAATGTTGCCTCGAATATGATCTTAAGACATTAGGGTTATTACTAAGATGTCCTAACATTGCTTTAGTGATCATACTTCTCTTTCGAATTGACCCTTACAACTCCAACGACGGTGCTTCCTATTTCCCAATAGTAGGGTAGCACTGTCTAAAGGAAACAAGAATAGAAATAATCTTTTTTCGAGTAGGTAGATGCTGGGAGGTACTTGCTCAAAGTCAAACTTTTCACACTTACACTTTTTACAAACAAAGTTTTCAAAAACACTTCGTAACACTCTGGAGGACTGATACAAGGGTTAACACGAAGTAAAACAAAAATGTTTCAAAACACAAACACACAAGCAATTTAAAAAGATGAGCAAGTACCTAAGAGCCCATGGAAAACCATGGATAGAAAGGGTGCTAATACCTTCCCTTTCTATAATCTACCCCCCGTATTCAAAATATCTCGAAAAAGGAATTTTTCTGTGCTTTTTTCCTTTCTAGTTGGATAAAACAAAAGTCGGTGGCGACTCTTTCTTACCACGACATTTTGCAAACACAAACGCAAAACGCAATCCAGCATTTTCCAAAATAGTCGGTTCTGCCACCGTATCACAGAACTGGCGATTCTGCTGGGGATTAATAAGTGGGGTATACCTTAGGATATAGTTCATCATATTTGCTTCTCTTGTTTGTTTTGGTTGCTTTACTTTTAAAGGTTTTGTATTGGGAGTTACTATAGACCCTAACCCGGATCTGGGGACACCTTTTAGGTAAGTAGCAATAAACTGTGAGGCAACTGTACAGCATAGACCGATACGGTTGAAGCAATAGCTACATTGATGTGGCGCATTGGTTGGTACCGGTATCCCTTGTGGAGAAACGAGGAGAATACGGGGATGCTATGTATGTTGTTAAGCATCAACTGACCTTAGAACCTTTAATCAACCAACTTGGCCAGTAGGAAGTAGTGAGATAGTCGGCCTCGGTGTAAAGCTGAGAACTGGTTGATACTCGATGCTACACTTATTAAGACCATACTCTCGAGATAGTTCCGGCCGCAAGAAAAGATTATGTGAGCGGAAACTATGACTAATGGAGGATTGTCAGTGATATTGAGAACCTCTAGAACCCGATTACTTTTGCTAGGACAGGTTGAAACCAACTGAACTTCAAGAGGGTAATACCTTTGACCCCATGCAAGCCTTAAACTTAAGGGCTTTTTTGTGACTTGTTTGCCTTTGCCATGTCTGTTATATGCTATACATGTGTTGTTTTTATCATGACATCATGCATCACAACATAGCATGCATACTTCATTATACTAACCATTTCAAAGGCCGAAGGGATTTCTCTTTGTTCTATTTTACAAATTATGGCTTCCGTAAGCAGAAACACCATCCGAGTTAACTTTGTGCAAATATTTGCTCGACTAAAAGAGTTAGCCTCAAGAGTTTCCGAGACTTCTTCATTCATTAAGAGACATGGTCAGCTTCTTAGCTTGGTTACCTCAAAGTTTAATGAGCAGATGATGAGTGTTCTTTTCCAGTTCTTCGATCCTGTGCATCATTGCTTCACCTTTCCAGATTATCAGTTGGTTCCCACTTTGGAAGAGTTCTCTCACTTATTGGGCATATCCATCCTTGAGCAGGTGCCCTTTACCGGTATGGAAGAGACTCCTAGACCAAAAGACATTGCCTCAGCTCTGCATCTAAAAAGGGTTGATGTAGTATCCAATTGGGAAACACGAAGCGGGGTTGAAGGTTTCTTAGCCAAGTTTATGATAAATCAAGCTCAACTATTCTGGGATAGTTTGGAATTTCAGGCTTTCGAAGACATCTTGGCTCTCCTTATCTACGACTTGGTTCTCTTCCTGAAACCAGATTCCTTTATAGATGTGAATGCGGTTAAGATCTTTCTGTCTCGCAATCCAGTGCCTACTCTACTGGGTGATATCTTGCATGCCCTCTACAGTCGTACTTTGCATAGAAGAGGGACTCTTATGTGTTGTATGTCGTTGCTGTCGAGGTGGTTTATTTCTCACCTTCCTAAGTTCGTGTTGAAGAATGAAGAAGGTTTGGGATGGTCTTACAGAACAATGTCACTTGCCCATACAGACATTCTTTGGAGTTCCAAGGCTATGGAAGACATTGCTGTCATTGATCGTTGTGGGGGATATCCTAATGTGCCATTGCTTGGAATCAGAGGGGGAATAACCTACAATCCTTGTCTAGCTTTGCAACAATTTGGTCGTGCTCGGAGAAACGGTCCCCATGAGCTACTTCTTACAGATATTGCATTTGATTATAAGGAAGACGTTGACGAGCATCGTCAAAGGTTTATACGAGCTTGGGGCATGGTGAACAGATCTGACCCTCAAGAGCTAGGACCAAGGACTTCCCTCCAATGGGTCTGAGCTCGTGCTCAGAAGCTTGGGATGCCGTACGAAGCCGTATTTCTAGTAACTGTGGAACCCACTAATGAAGAAGGCATTCCTTATACAGTTCTAGATCCTTACATGCCCACTGATCTTGGGGCATTGCAGAGGTCCTGGATTCAGCTGAAGGAGGAAAGGGATACTTACCGGGAGAAGTACCATGAGCAAGAAAGGAAGATTTTGAAGCTCACAAGGCAGCTCGAGAATGAAAGAACGATCAATGACTAATTCAGCACCAAGGGGAAACGTCCATGGGATTTCTGATTTTGCTTTTTCTAGTTTAGATTTTTTTTCTGTTTATTTCTTTGTAACGCCTCAAAGGCATTGTTGAACCTTTTTACAAGTTAATCTAATAAAGTTTTGTTTTATTTTTGGTTTGCAAATTTAAATCTCCCAAAGTCTTTGAAATCATTACATACGCATCCCATTATCACGCACACCATTACAGGTACCATTACAGGTTTCTCATCTTCTTCGCTGTTTATTTCAGCACGAAATGTCTTCTGATCAAGCTATCAAAGATCTTCACGCACAAAACGCCCAATTCCAACAGATGTTCTTAAGGTTGGCTAAAGGGCAGGAGGATTTGAAGGCCCTGATTCTGAAAGAAAAAGAGAAGAAGAAGAAGAAGAAGAAGGTTGTTCTTCTGAATATGGGTAAAAGGTTTGGGGATAGGTTGAAACAACAAGCTGATATGTCCTCTTCATCCAAGGAAGAGGAGAACCAAGAAGAAGAAAAGGGCCCCAGTCCTGCAGTCTCTGATAATGATACAGATTATGATGAGGAGCAATATCCTCCTGCTGAGGATAGGTACAAACAACTAGAAGACCGTCTGAGTGCTATGGAGATTCAGAAAATCCCTGGTTTGGATTTTGGAAAGCTGGGACTAGTGTCTGGAGTGGTGATCCCTCATAAGTTCAAAGCTCCTGTTTTTGCCAAGGACGATGGAATATCCTGTCTAAAACTCCATCTCCGCTCGTATGTCAGGAAAATCCAACCTCACACTACTGATAGAAATTTGTGGGTGCATTTCTTTCAAGATAGTCTGTCAGGGACTCAACTTGAATGGTTTTATCAGTTAGAAGGAGCCAATGTCCAAAACTGGGAAGACCTTGCTGCTTCTTTTTACAAGCAATATCAGTATAACACTGATCTTGCTCCCACTCGTACTCAGCTTTAGGGTGTGTCTATGGGTGCAAGTGAAGGTTTTAAGGACTATGCTCAAAAGTGGAGAGATTTGGATGGAAGAGTCCAACCCCCTTTGTCTGATAGGGAGTTGGTTGACATGTTTTTAGGGACGCTATCTGGTCCATTCTTCAATCATCTGATCGGAAGTTCGTCATCTGGGTTTACTGAGTTGATTTTGATTGGGGAGAGAGTAGAAGCTGGTATCCAAAGTGGTAAGATACAGAAGGATACTTCATCAAGTGTGGTAAAGAAGCCTTTCATTGGTAAGAAGGAAGCTAGTGTAGTCTATGACTCGAGGGGCCAAAACAGACCTGAACACCGTCAAGCGGTAAATGCGGTAGTGATATCAAGACCCACATTTGCTCCACAACGCAACAATCAACAAAGGGTGGAAAGACTACAGAGGCAATACACTCGGCTCAATATGACCTTGTCTCAAATTCTACCACAATTATTGAAGACCAATCTGGTAACTCTGAGGGAAGCCCCGAAGAACCCCAACACCACTTCTCCTCAATATAACCCAAATGCCCGCTGCGCCTATCACTCCGACAACCCAGGTCATGATACAAACAACTGTTGGGACTTGAAAAATAAGGTACATGACTTGATCAAAGCCAAAGAGATTTAGTTTGATGCTCCGGAGAAACCCAACTTCATAACTGCACTCATGCCCAAGCATGGCTCGGGAATCAATGCTATTGAGGTTGTCTCTGCCACAGAAGATGCGGATGATGAGAACCAGAATGTTGACAGTTGAATCTACCCGACAACCAATGGTGGATTGAACAACTGGATGGTGAAGGACTTCATACTTGTTTCTTTTATTCCACAGTAATTTACTTTTGTTTTGAGATTTGTAATTAACAGTTTGAAACTTTACGGCCCGGTGCCTTGCCCGAGGCAACTTGGCTTTGCTTGTGAGGGTTTATTATTTGTCATTTTCATATATCATCAATAAAACATCGGACGTTTCTTACATTACAAGTTTTGTGCTCCTTGTTTTTCTTTTTCTGTCTCTCGCTTTATCAAAAAAACAGCTATTCTCTTACACACACTCACGTATCATAATGCGGATCCATATCCACTATGGATCCCATTGATAACAATTCTTCTACTGCCAATTATGACTTTGAAAATCCGATCAACCAAGCTGAGGACGAAGGTGAGGATGATTGTGAGGTACCTGGAGAACTTGCTAGACTGTTACTGCAGGAAGAGAGGGCCATACAGCCTCATGAAGAGCCAGTTGAATCAGTGAATTTGGGTACAGAGGAAGATAGGAAAGATGTCAAGATAGGTGCGAATCTAGAGCCTAGTGTCAAGCAACGGTTGATACAGATGCTACGCGACTATGTTGAGATCTTCTCCTGGTCCTACGAAGATATGCCTGGTCTGGACACTGATATTGTGGTTCACCGCCTACCGACCAAAGAAGACTGTCCTCCGGTAAAGCAGAAGGTTCATCGTATGCGCCCTGAGATGTTTGAGAAAATCAACGCTGAGGTCATTAAATAGTTTGACGCCAGATTTCTAGCTGTCACTTCTTACCCGCAGTGGGTTGCCAACGTGGTTCCGGTGCCTAAGAAGGATGGTAAGATACGAATGTGTGTGGACTATAGAGATCTGAATAGGGCAAGCCCCAAAGACAACTTCCCACTTCCTCACATTGATGTTCTGGTCGACAACACCGCGCAAAATAAGATCTTCTCATTTATGGATGGTTTTTCTAGTTACAATCAAATCAAGATGGCTCCCAAGGACATGGAGAAGACAATCTTCGTTACACAGTGGGGCACCTTCTGTTACAAGGTAATGCCTTTCGGGTTGAAGAATGCTGGGGCAACTTATCAGCGCGCCATGGTCGCTTTGTTCCATGACATGATTCACCATGAGATTGAGGTTTATGTCGATGACATGATCGCAAGGTCCCAGACTGAGAAAGAGCATATAAACCATCTCTAGAAACAGTTTGACAGGTTAAAGACGTACAAGCTGAGGTTAAACCCGAACAAGTGTACTTTCGGGGTAAGGTCTGGTAAGCTGCTGGGTTTCGTCGTCAGTGATAAGGGTATTCAGGTGGACCCTGCCAAAGTAAAAGCTATACAGGAAATGGCGGCTCCCCGCACAGAAAAGGAAGTTAGAGGCTTTTTGGGACGGCTGAACTACATCGCCCGATTCATTTCACATCCGACTTCTACTTGTGAGCCAATCTTCAAGCTGCTGAAGAAAGATCAAGTGGTAAAGTGGAATGATGAATGCCAAACCTCTTTCAAAAGAATCAAAAAATATCTTCAAGAACCGCCAATTTTGATGCCTCCAATTGAAGGAAGACCTTTGATCTTATACTTGACAGTACTGGATAATTCAATGGGGTGCGTGTTGGGGCAGCATGATGAGTCTGGCCGAAAAGAGCATGCTATTTACTAACTTAGCAAAAAGTTTACCGACTGTGAGAACCGATACTCACTGCTCGAGAAAACTTGCTGCGCTTTGGCATGTGCTGCTCGTCAGATGAGGCAGTATATGTTGGCCCATACTACCCTGTTGATATTAAAGATGGATCCAATCAAGTATATCTTCGAAAAGCCTGCCTTGTCCGGAAGAATAGTAAGATGGAAGATGATCTTAACTGAGTATGACATCCAATACACAACCCAAAAAGAAATCAAGGGGAGTGTGTTGGCCGATCATTTGGCGCATCAGGCCGTGGATGACTACCAGTCCATGAATTTTGAGTTCCCGGATGAGAACATCATGTTGGTGACTGATTGTGAAGAACCTGGACCGGATGAAGGACCTGAGGAAGGATCCCGATGGTCTATGTATTTTTATGGAGCATCAAACGCGTTGGGTAATGTCATTAGCGTTGTGATCATATCTCCTGAGGGCTGTCATACTCCGTTCACCGCCCGATTATGTTTTAACTGCACCAACAATATGGTGGAGTATGAAGCATGTATTCTGGGTCTTCGAGCTGCTATTGACCTAAGGATTAAGTTTTTGAGTGTATTCGGAGATTCTGCTCTAGTGATCAGTCATATCAAAGGTGAGTGGTATACGAAGCACCCAAATATTATTCCTTACAAAGAGTATGTACTGATATTGCACCCACATTTTGAGGAGATAACCTTTGAACATTTCCCAAGAGAGGAGAATCAGTTAGCGAACGCGCTAGCTACCATGTCTTCTATGTTCAAGGTCAGGTGGGACAATAAAGCTCCCCAGATTACCATCGAGAGGTTGGACGAACCCGCACATTGCTGTGACATTGATACTGAAGAGGTAGCAGATAAACCTTGGTTTCACGAGGTAAAGAGGTATCTTGAGACTCAAGAGTACCCCGAGGGGGCGTCTGTTAATGACAAGAAGTTCTTGAGAAGGTTCACTGTGAAGTTCTTCATTAGCAATGGGATCCTTTATAAGCGTAACCATGATTCAACCTTACTGCGATGTGTGGATAAAAACGAGGTAGAAAGAATCATGGCAGAGTTACATGAGGGTACCTTCGGAACTCATTCTAGTGGACATACCATGGTGAAGAAAATCCTACGGGCAGGATATTATTGGTCTACTATGGAAGTCGATTATTATCAACACTCTCGGACCTGTCATAAGTGCCAAGTCTATGCTGATAAGGTGCATGTACCTCCAGTTCCTCTGAATGTTTTGATAGCTCCTTGGCCTTTCGCAATGTGGGGCTTCGACATGATCGGTGAGATCAGACCTATGGCGTCTAATGGGCATCACTTCATTCTGGTGGCTATCGATTACTTTACGAAGTGGGATGAGGTAACTTCCTTTGCTATAGTAACCAAGAATGTCATGGCACAGTTTATCCGACACAATCTGATCTGTCGATACGGTGTACCAGAGAGGATCATTACGGATAATGGTACAAATCTCAACAATACAATGATCACCGAGCTTTACAAACAGTTTAAGATATAGCACCACAATTCTTCTCCTTAACGGCCGAAGATGAATGGGGCTGTTGAAGCAGCAAATAAGAAAATCAAGAAGATTGTGCAGAAGATGACAGTGACATACAAAGACTGGCACGAGATGTTACCATTCGCTCTTCATGGGTATCACACCTCAGCACAGACGTTAACAGGGGAAACACCCTACTCTCTGGTGTATGGCATGGAAGCAGTCCTACCCATTGAAGTCCAGATACCCTCTCTCCGGATTATGAGGGATGCGGGTTTGAGCCAAGATGACTGGATCCAGACCCGGCTTGATCAGCTGAATTTAATCGACGAGAAGAGACTTACTGCTATTTATCATGGTCATACATACCAAAAGCGAATGATCAAGGCATTTAACAAGAAAGTCAGATGATGAGAGTATCAAGTCGGGGATCTGGTGTTCAAACGCATCATACTGCCGCAAGGTGATCCCAGGGGAAAATGGACCCCCACATACGAAGGGCCATTTGTGGTTAAGAACATTTTCTCGGGAGGAGCTATGATTCTAACCACCATGGATGGTGACGACCTTCCTCACCCCGTCAATGCAGACATAGTGAAAAGATACTACGCATAATCAAAGACCCTCTAGGTTGACTGTCCTAAGAAAAAATAAGGGCTTCCCGGCGAATCAAAAGTGTTCGGGTAAAAGTAAGGGATGAAAATAAAAAAACTGTACACCCGGCAAGTCGAAAACCTGAAAAGGAGGCTTGGGCAAAAAAGGGTATCCCGGTGGACCGAAAATCCGAAAGGGCGGTCCAGGAAAAAATTAGGTATTGAAGCGTAACACTATGTCTCATTGGATCATCTTGCAACCAGACTTCAGTATCGACTAGCAAGCTCGAACGGCGCCAATCAATCTGATCTACCTTCGACCAAGTAGCAAAGTGATGAGACGCTCGAAGACATAAAGGCAATAGCAGAGTTGGAACCCAATGGGATTGTTCACATAGCTATTTTTCTTTCTTTTTTCACAAATTGTATAAATTATGTTCTTACAGCGGCGTTCTCTTACTAGGATGTTATCCTCTTTGTACGAAACGCCTATTACGGGCCAACTTCAAAATCAATACAATTCATTGTTACGAGAAATTTCAACTTGTTTTTTGTTTTTCTGTTTTGTTTTGCAAGAACGTCCAATGAGTCATTTTTGATATATGCATTTGAAAATAATTGCTGCTCATAAATATTTACATGTGAAACAAAAGACAATTACTCGTAATTCTAGGAACAGGGGCAAACAAGAAGTGTCCAAACCGTACAGTTGCTCTACCCGCTAGGTACAGGGATGGAGCCAGCTTTAGAATACAACTAAAGATACATACATTCCCCGCAGAGTAGGAAGTATCCAAAAATAGTGGTGTTAACTCTCCCCAGCCGAGGTTCATAATCACGAATAAGTCGGCAAAATTCTCCCCAAGCAGAGTTTATCTATCACCAACAATAGAAATTCACCATCAGTGGAGTTTATTTCTTCCACAAGCAGAAATCCAATCTCCGACAAAATTCATTATCACCAACAACGGTAACTCATCCCCAGCAAAGTGGTTTTTTTCAATTCAGCAGATCATCCAACAGAATATCTTTCTTCCCCACAGAGTCTCTCCCGACGGAATATTCTCAAGAAGAACGGACGCAAGTCTCCGGCTAATCATCTTCGGTCACTATCCCTAGAAAGAAATAAGAACTCAACTCCTTGTACTCTCCAACAGCAGTCCAGGATTTATTTTCCCCAGCTAGAGAATGTCACAAGAGCATTGCATATCCATACATCGTAGCATGCGCATATGCATCATACAGCACAATCTCGTTTATTTTGAGAACATCATTACTCAATACATTTCATACATCATGACATTACATACTGTTGTACCCCAAAATTTTCCCTCTCATTTTATCAAGATTTTCCTCACAAGACTTCTTGGACTCAAGACCAATTTAGGGTTTGCTCAGCTCAACACCTCCTCTTGCACTGATGACCTGAAATTAGGGTTTGAGTTTGCACAAGAATTTTTGGAACATCAATGCTTTATGTGACTTTCATACACCATCTTGGACCCCCAATATTGCTCATACCAAGTTTAAAGCCTTGAACCACATTTTTGACCAGTCAATTGGACAATTGACCTAAAAATCAGCTGTATTGGGGAAAAAGTCAATCATGGCCAATTTACAGTCAAACTTCATAATTTTTGGCCCACAGCAACATTTTAGACTCATATGTACCCTTTGATAAAGTTTGGATCACAACTCCTCAAGAAATTTGATCAAATCATCAAAAGGGCAAAATGGTCAAAATTAGGGTTTTGACTGTGGAGGGGAAATTTCTTATTTTTAACCTAGCCAATGACCAATTGGGTTCAAGCATGATTTCAAGGACTCAATGGCATCATCTTGACCTAGTCACATACTTCAAAGGATCTCAAATGCATAGGGTTGACAGATGAATTTTGCAGTCAACTAATCAAAAGTCAACTGTGCACTGAAAAGTCAAACTTTGACTTTTTGGTCAAAATCAAGTGCCAAGGGTCATAATTCATCAAGATATGTCAAAATGTGAAACTTTTTCACCAAGAAACCTAAAATTGCAAATTAGGGTTTTAATTTGAAATTTTTCATAACTTAGACTTTTTCTAAGTATGGAAAATTTCTTATTTTTTCCTAACTTTTCACCAATTTTTCACCATGATGCAATTGGATTCAAAGAAAACTTCCAACATAAAAGTTGTATTCCTCCATGAAATATACAAATTTTATTCACAAATTTTTCCTAAATAATTCTTGGATCTCAAGTTATGAATTTGTGAATAAGGGTCCATGAACTAATAGACTTAGTGAAATTTTGCCCAAATTTAGGCAGATTTTTGACCTAACTTCATGGACATTTTTCACATAGTTCCAAGAGGTATATCAAGTTGAATTTCAAATATGGATTGTAGAGCATGTTGCAAGCTTTCCAAATTGTCCAATAACTCTCCAAGATCATTTGTGGTTACGGAGAATCGAAGAAGAGAAAATGGCAATTTGTCACTTTTGTTCAAGCCATGTTTACAATGCTTCAAGTTGCAAATCAGATCCTAGCATGCTTGTACCTTGCATTACAGGTCCTAAATCCCTTCTACACTCCATAATTAAATGCTAACTCAATGGATAATGGCTTTGTTTTGGCTTTTGACGCATTTCACAAAGAATAATTCCATAAATGGCCAAAAGTTCACAATGCCATTTTGATAAAGCAAGCTTTTCCAACTTTACAATTCTTGAGCCATGGACCTGATCTTTTGTTGCAAGCAATATCCACAAATATCAGGCAATGTTTACCAACTCTCATCAGCCCTAGAACTAGCAAGTACAACACTTTGGCATAGTCACTTTAACCTTTCTTCAAAAGCAAGAAAAGAGGAAAAAGGGATCAGAACTTGCACATCTGATAAAGAGTGAACTTGGCTTCATTTTAAACAACTTCACAAACTTGTCTCAAGCAGAAACACGAAAGCAAATGATCCTAAACACTCTCAAACTGAAAAAAACACATTTTTTCTGCCCAAGCATTGCAGTTTCTGCAAAACACTAGCCATCTCAATATTTGCTCGTGCGTTTTGCTTTGTAACACATCAAACATCTTTCATACATCCTACCTAAACTATCCAAGTCCTTGTCCTAGTTCTGTAAACCCTATTTCTGACATCACCACTTTCATTTTGGAAGGTTGCAGGTTGACTCGTGCAGGAAGTTTCAGCCATCCACAAGGCCAGCTAAGCATTGGAATAGCTTGAGGGAACTTCAAGCAAGCTCACACGATCTTCAGGCCTCCCTCAAAGTCCCTACATTGCCATATCCAAACTCAGTTGAACAAGGTATTTTTCAAAACTTTATCTCTCTATTTAGAAATCCTCAAGCTTTGATTTGTGAAGCAAAGATGTAGTCCTTAACATGGTGAAGCTGTACATATGCATAATTGTCATTTATATTAACTGAGCTAAGAGAATTTGATTGTTGAACATGCTGAAAAAACTAGGTCAGAAATGAGGGGTGATTAAATTCTCTCTGATCTTTGAGAGTTAGTTTACAAACTTTATATCACTGGAATCGTGAGATCATAAGCTACAATTTTTGTGTTATGAGTTTTTGATTTTATGCAAGCTAGAGCAAGATACAGGTTTGAAGTAGAAAGCGTGCATTTGGGAGAGGCTGGAGGACAGGGATGAAGTCCTGGGTCTGGCGCGCCTTGGGCCTGTTTGTTCTACTTTCCACACCCCCTGGCTACTATCCACACCCCCCTTTGCATATTTTTATATTTTGCATATTTTTTTCATTTCTTTTATGTTTATTGACTTTAATATTTTTTTCTGAACATTAAAAAATCACAAAAATATTTTCTTAATTTTTTGCATTTTTATTTTATTTTTTATCTTATCTTTTGCATAAAATATTGATTATTTAGAATAAATAGGATCTATTTTCTTAAAATAAATAGTAAACACATTTAAAAATATCATACATTTTTATTTTTATTATTCATACACATAAAATATTATTTCCACATATATTTTAATTTTTAATATTTGTAAATATTTTATTTTCTTCTTTTTTTTCTTGTACATAAGTGGATAAAATAAATAAATATAGAATATATATTTCTTTTAATAAAAAATTAGGGTTTCACCCTTTTCAAAAATAACAATATTATTTTTCTTATTTTTAGGACTTAAATAATTTTGTTTTTTCATACATAAAACAAAATACAAAACATTTTGCATAAATACATTTTATTGCATATTTAAATACTTGTTTATTCATTTAATTTGCAAATATTCAATTGGGTTGTAATGGTATTTTAGGGTTTTATTTTGTGTAAATATCCCCATTCAAAACTTGTATCCCCCCTCCCATAATAATTGTTGTAATAGCTTAGATTTATTTTACGCAATTTATCGCATTATATCCATGTTTAGTAAAACTAGGGTTTGCATGATAAGACAAAAATAAAACAAATACAAGACCTAATACAAGACAAACAAATTCATGTAAAATGACAAAACATTGCACACAAGCACCCCTAGGGTTTCACCCACTTTGTTGCCTAAAAAATGGCCATGGTATGCATGCTAGGTATCTTGGCAAAACAATACAAACAAAAGATCATAGTCCCTCGACGACGCTATCAAAAGGTTGCCTAAAACAAGTGATCTTAGTTCCTCAAAATGCTAAAGATACTTGGCACCATTGCTATCATGGTCATACGATGACCCATGCCTGTCCCGTTTAACATCCAAAGATAGGGTTGTTTACCAAAGCAATGGTAAATCAACAATGTCAAAGGAATAAAAATGTGTAGGAAAGACATTTGAGTAGGTAGATGCTCCTAGTTACCTGATCAATTTG
The DNA here is from genome assembly GCA_948472305.1 of Vicia faba. Lineage (NCBI taxonomy): Eukaryota > Viridiplantae > Streptophyta > Magnoliopsida > Fabales > Fabaceae > Vicia > Vicia faba. The sequence continues at coordinate 249,573,354 of OX451736.1, read as the reverse complement.
AAAACAATCCTTTCTATTTTCAAACAAACACACACACATTTCAAAACATTTCCAAACAACTTTCAAAACATTGAAACATTTTTCAAAAGACAAACATCTTTGTATACATTCTTATGAACGAGAATCATTACAAAGATTTCATAAACGATAACATCTTTTCAAAATACTTTTAAAACCACACAAAGCACCATTTCAAACAATTGCAAAAGCAAAGCAAGTGATCTAAACAAGTAACTAAGAGCCCATGGAAAACCATGGATGAAAAGGGTGCTAGCACCTTCCCTTTTCATAATCTACCCCCCGAACTCAAGAAAACATCTCAAAGGTATTTCCTGTGCTTTTTTACCTTTCCTTTTGGATAAAATAAAAGTCGGTGGCGACTCTTGCTAAACCGGAACATTTGCGATGAAACGCAAAACCCCAAGTCAGTTCTCCCACCGTATCACAGAACTGGCGACTCTACTGGGGAGAATTACAAAAAAAAGTGGGGTTACCTTAGGGTTTAGATCACCTTTATTTGCTTATCATGTTTGCCTTGTTTGCTTTACACTTTTATTCTATAGTTTGGGTTTGAATCCTCTACCCGGATTTGGGAATCATTCATAGGTAAATAACAATACATTGTGGAAACTGTGCGGGGTATACGGACACGGTCTAAGAAATATCTATGTTAGTGTGACATATTTGTGGGTACCGGTAGCCTTTGAGTCAATCAAAGAGAATACAGGGCCGCTGAGTGATGTCATGAAGCACTAACAAACTTCTAGAACCCTTACTTGACCAACTTGGCCTTTTAGGATGTAGTGAGATGACCGGCTTTGGTGCAGTCCGAAGTTGGTAGATACTCGATACTACACTCATTGAGGGTTGGTTCCTTGGAATATTTCGGTCGCTAGTAAAGAGGCTGAATTGAAACAATGAACAAGGAAACAATCCAGTGATATTGAGCTCCTTAGAACCCGATTACTATTTCTAGGACAGGTTGAGCCATCTAAACTTCAAGAGGGTACTTACCTATGAAACCCCATGCAAGCCTAAACTAGGAACTTGTGTGATTTGCTTGTACATATATATATTTATGCATAACATCATGGACATCATGAAGCATCATATGCATCCACTAACCATTTCAAGGATTTTAGAGATTCATCTTTGTTCTTGTTTTGTAGGTCATGGATTCACTTCGCAGAAAAACTATCTAAGTCAACCTTGTAAGAATTCCTCCACAACTCAATGAGTTAGCTTCAAGGATTCCTGAGAACTCTCCATTCACCGAGAGACATGGTCGCCTTCTCAACCTAGTCACTTCCAATACAGAGGAAGACATGATGAAAGTTCTTTTCCAATTCTTTGACCCTTTGCACCACTGCTTCACATTTCCTGACTACCAGCTTGTGCCTACTTTGGAGGAATTTTCTCAACTCTTGAGAATTCCTATTCTCAATCAACTACCCTTCAACGGTACGGAAAGAGATCCAAAGCCAGAAGAGATTGCTCAAGCCCTACACTTGCACTTATCTGATGTCACAACCCATTGGGAAACTAGAAGTGGTTTCAAAGGCTTCTTGGCAAAGTTCTTGTTTGAGAAGGCCCAAAGCTGACCAACTCATAGAAGTGAGTGGTGTCAAAATCTTCATGTCTCGCAATCCAGTGCCTACATTGCTTGGAGATATCTTACACTCTTTTCACACTCGTACAATGAGGAAAATAGGTGTTCTCATGTGTTGCACTCCTCTACTGGAAAGATGGTTTATTTCTCATCTTCCCCAATCAGTCTTGAAGAATGAGCAAGGTTTGAGGTGGTCACAATGATTGATGACTCTTACACATTCAGACATTCATTGGTTTTCTCGATCCAAAGAGAATGTTATAATCGTCGACCGTTGTGGGGAATTACCTAATGTCCCTCTACTTGACATTAGGGGAGGCATCACCTACAACCCTTGCTTAGTTCTAAGACAGTTTGGTTATGCCCGAAGGGATGGCCCACATGACATGCTAGTTCAAGGTTTGGTTTTTGACTTCAACAACGACAATCAAGGACTCCGACAAAGGTTTATCCGAGCTCGGAGGATGCCAAACAAGGTAGACAGTAAGACCTTGGGACACAAGAACTCCATCCCTCTTGAGCCTTACCTCAAGTGGGTACAAACCCACACCCAAAGTCTTATGATGCCTTACCCCTCTGTTCTCCCAGTGATTATAGAGCCTGTTATGGAAGAAGAGGTTCCATACACCCTCCTACATCCTGACATGCCAACATCACTAGAAGATCTGCAAAGGAGTTGGATACAACTCAATGGAGAACGCGATACTTTTGAAGCCGAATTCTACGCAAGTGAGAAGAAGGTTTTAGAACTCACTCGGTTACTTCACGAAGAGCAGACTCTCAACACCTACATTGCACCAAAGAGGATGTGCAATGTCTTTTTATCTTAGAATTTTGTACTATTTTGCCCTAGGGGCATTTATGTAAACAAATTCTATTTTATTAATATAACGTTTGTTCCTTTTTGTTTAACACAAATTTGAATTTTCAAATCCTTAAAAGCATTACATGAATACATATCATTCATCATATACATAAGCAGGTCTTTGCAAGAAGTTTCCTCATCCCTCTGCTGTTTATTTCAGAAAAATGGATCTTGAACAAACGGTTAAAGACTTGCAAACTCAGAATTCACAATTCCAACAATTACTCCTGACTCTGGCCAAGGGGTAGGAGGAGCTCAAGACCATGCTAGAAAAAGAAAAAGAGAAAAAGAAGAAGAAGCGAGTTGGGGTGGTTCTTATGGGCATAAGGTTTGAAGGACAAGCCAGACGGACCTTAGAATTTCCATCAACCTCTGAGGAAGGGGAGAGAAAAGGTAAAGAGACTGCAGTACCATCTGAATCTGAAGCTGGGGAAGATGAGGAAGAGGACTACTCATAACAACAATACCCTCCGACCGATGACAAATACAAAAACTTGGAAGAGCGTCTAGCTGCTATGGAGATACAGAGAGTGCCCGGGTTGGACTTTGAAGAGTTAGGGTTGGTGTCTGGAATAGTAATCCCTCCTAAGTTTAAAGTACCTTTGTTTGCCAAATACGATGGGGTGTCTTGTCCCAAGATGCACCTCCGCTCGTATGTCAGGAAGATACAGCCACATTCTGCAGACAAAGACCTGTGGGTTCACTTTTTCCAGGACAGTTTGTCGGGAACACAACTGGATTGGTTCTACCAGTTGGAGAGGTCTGATGTGCATAATTGGGAAGACTTGGCAGATGCCTTCTATAAACAGTATCAATACAACATCGATTTGGCACCAACCTGTACTCAACTCCAGAGTATGGCCATGGTGTCCAATGAGGATTTTAAAGACTACGCCCAAAAATAGAGGGATTTAGCTGGAAGGGTGCAACCACCCTTATCTGAAAGAGAGCTAGTGGACATGTTCTTGGGGACTCTGTCAGGTCCTTTCTTTAATCACTTGATTGGAAGCTCCTCTGCAGGCTTCATTGAGTTGATTCTAACTGGCGAGAGGGTGGAAGCCTGTATTAGAAGCGGGAAAATTCAAAAAGATGCGTCTACCTCTGCTGTTGCAAAAAAGCCCTTCACCAGAAAGAAGGAAGTGTATGCTGTCTATGACCAGAGAAATCAGGGAAGAACCGAAAGACGACCAACAGTGGGGGTCGTTATGATTCAAAAGTCTGCTTTAGACCAGCCAAGAAACAATCAGCCGAGAAATGATCAGCCGGGAAATAATCAGAAAAGGGTGGAAAGGCTTGTAAGACAATTCACCAAGATAAACATGACTCATGCTCAAGTCCTACCACATATCCTAAAGTTGAATCTAGCAATGTTGAAAGAGGCCCCTAAAAATCCCAATACTACATCTCCACACTACCATCTGAATGCCAGGTGTGCTTACCATTCAGAAAGTCCAAGGCACGACACCAACAACTGTTGGGCTCTGAAAAACAAGATTCAAGATCTGATAGACGCTAAGGAAGTTAAATTTGAAGCTCCTGAAAAGCCGAATGTTATCTCCGCTCCAATGCCTAGGCATGAACATAATGCCAATGTTGTGGAAGAAGATCTATTTGTTTCTACTGTGGATGAACTGTTAACTCCCCTCCTAACCATCAAGTTGAATTTGTTGAAAGCTGGGGTGTTCCCAGGTTGTAACCAAGATTACCATACTTGCCTATCCTCCCCATTTGACTTTCCTCTATTGAAGAAAGGAATCCAACAATTGATTGATAACAAGGAAATTTTGTTTGAGAAAGCTCCCATTTCACCCATTCCAGTTCCAAAAGTTTCAATAATAACCATATACACTAATCCTTCCAGGGTTCCTAAAAAACCCGTTAGGATTACATCTGCTCCTATGACTACTCCGTTGAAGATAACAATGCCCGGGCCAGCCCCATACAAATCCGATAAAATGGTACCATGGAACTATGGTGGAGAAATCTACTACCATGGTGTCAAACAAATTGAACAGATTGCAGAAGAAGAAAGGTCCAAAGAGGATACTCCCGACATCGTTAACATTGCCGGAACAAGCAAGGTTACTCGTAGTGGAAGAATCTTTTCTCCAGAGATTGCTCCTCCAACAGCAGTATTTGGACACGTGGCCATTCCGAAGATTACCCCTGTGATTGTACCTACAAGTGTACCCGCTGACAATAACAATACAATTCCTATCCCTGTTTCCGCTGTTGAGAAAAAAGGAAAGAACGTTCAAGAGGAGCCTGTCTTGACGAAGGCTCAATCATTAGTCATTCCTGAGACATCCAAGAAGGAGATAGAAGAAATCCTGAGGATCATCAAGAAAAGTGATTATGATGTTGTTGAACAACTGGGGAAGACCCCCTCCAAAATCTCTATGTTAGCATTGCTGCTTTAATCTGAGGCACATGCTAAAGCTTTGGTCAAGTTTCTGAAGACAGCGCATGTGCCGCAAGAGACTTCGGCAGATCAATTCCAAGAGTGTGTAGCCAGTCTGACAGCTGACAATGGTCTGGGTTTCTCCGATGCCGACTTGACCTCCAAAGGGAGAAAACATAACGATGCACTACATGTCTCGGTGGAGTGTGGGGGAACCACCCTAGCTCATGTTTTGGTTGATACTGGATCATCTCTAAATGTCTTGCCAAAGAAAGCCTTGGATAGATTGGATTGTGAAGGCCTAACCCTGAAAACCAGTAATATCATTGTAAGAGCATTTGACGGCTCTAAAAGGATGGTCCACGGGGAGGTGGACATATTGATCAAGGTAGGTACCCAGACGTTCAATTCAACATTATACGTGATGGACATTCATCCTTCCTACTCTTGCCTGTTGGGACGTCCCTGGATTCACAATACTGGAGTTGTCACTTCCACTTTGCATCAGATGCTGAAGTACCCTGTCCAAGGGAAAATCATAACTGTCCATGGTGAAGAGGAACACATGATTAGTCATTTGAATTCTTTTCGATATGTAGAATTGGATGGCGAATTCATTGAGACCCCCTTCTAACATTTTGAAGAAGTTTCTCAGGAAATAGCGGAGACCAAAGCGGTATCCTCAACTCCTGTGATCACAAGACCTGTACCTCGAATGTCTTCTCTAAAAGATGCAAGAGCAGTAGTGGAAGAAGGCAGATCCACTATCTGGGGGAAGCTTCCAGACTTTCCTTTCAAATCAGACAAATTCGGCTTGGGATTCACTTCGACTGCTCAAAAAGCTGTTCGCCGCGCCCGTGCCAGAGGGCCACTTGTGAAGATCAGCCACCGAGGGGTTAATGCGCTAGAAGACAGTGAAGAAGAGGGCATCCTGGAAGACTAGATTTTTCCTACTGTCGGGGGAGGACTGTGCAACTGGAAAGCAAAAGACTTTGTTCCGATTACTTTCATACCGCAGTAATTTATCTTTTTCCATTTCTGTTGGATCTGTAATAATTCACAAACAATTCGTACTTTTTCAACCTTGTGTCTTACCCGAGGCACATAGGTCCATTTGTAAGGATTCTTATTTCATTTTCATATGTCATTTTAATGAATCATGGACGCTTTTTCATATATAAACCTTTTGTGCTCATTGTCTTTCTTTTACATTTTTTTGTTTTAAGATGGCTATGCCCTTACACACACCCACACTCACAAATGCAGGTACCCTTCCACTCCGGAACCCATGGGTAACGATACTGCTATAGCCTTTAGTGACTCTGATGATCTGATCTACCAAGCCGAATACGAAGGTGAGGAAGATTGTGAGGTGCCAGGGGAATTGGCCAGATTATTACAACAAGAAGAAAGAGTTATTCTGCCTCATGAGGAGCTGTTGGACACAATCAACTTGGGGATTGAGGAAGACAAGAAGGAAATCAGAGTGGGTGCCAACCTAGAGCCAAGTATCAAAGAGCGCCTAATTCAGTTGTTGCATGAATATGTTGAGATCTTTTCCTGGTCATACGAAGACATGCCGAGACTTGATATAGACATTGTGGTACACCGTCTACCCACAAGGGAAGATTGTCCACCAGTTAAGCAAAAAGTTCGCCGCATGAGACCTGACATGTCAGAGAAGATCAAAGCAGAAGTTATGAAACAGTTCAATGCTGGATTTCTAGCTGTTACTTCCTATCCACAATGGGTTGCTAACATTGTTCATATGCCTAAAAATGACGGCAAAGTGAGAATGTGCATGGATTATAGAGACTTAAACAGGGCCAGCCCTAAAGATGATTTTCCACTTCCGCACATCGACATCCTGGTTGACAATACAGCTCAGCACAAAGTATTTTCTTTCATGGACGGATTCTCAGGCTATAACCCGATCAAAATGGCACCTGAGGACATGGAGAAAACTACTTTTGTTACACAGTGGGGTACGTTATGCTACAAAGTGATGCCATTCGGACTGAAGAATTCCGGGGCACCCTATCAACGCACCATGGTAGCTTTGTTTCATGATATGATACATCATGAGATAGAGGTCTACGTAGCCCAATCACAAACTGAAGAAGAACACCTTGATCATTTGCAAAAGCTGTTTGTCAGGTTGAAGGAGTACAAGTTAAAGTTAAACCCTAACAAGTGCACATTCGGAGTCCGATCCGGTAAACTCTTGGGTTTCATTGTAAGCAACAAAGGCATCGAGGTTGATCCTGCCAAAGTCAAAGCTATACAAGAAATGCCTGCTCCTCGCACTGAGAAGGAGGTTAGAGGTTTCTTGGGACGTCTAAACTACATTGCTAGGTTCATTTCTCACCTAACATCTACTTGTGAACCAATATTCAAGCTGTTGAAGAAAGATCAGGTAGTTAAATGGAATGATGACTGTCAAATTGATTTCGATAAAATCAAGGAGTATTTGCTAGAACCTCCTATCTTGATGCCACCCGTCGAAGGAAGACCACTAATCATGTATCTGACCGTCCTAGAGAATTCAATAGGGTGTGTATTGGGTCAGCATGACGAGTCGGGCCGAAAAGAGCATGCCATTTATTACCTTACAAAAAGTTAACCGACTGTGAAACCAGATATTCACTGCTCGACAAAACTTGTTGCGCTTTGGTATGGGCTGCTCGCCGGCTAAGGCAGTATATGTTGACTCATACCACTTTGCTGATATCTAAGATGGATCCGATAAAATACATCTTCGAGAAGCCTGCTTTGTCTGGAAGGATAGCTAGACGGCAGATGATCCTAACAGAATACGATATACAGTACACGACCCAAAAAGCTATAAAGGGGAGTGTGCTAGTCGATCATCTGGCTCATCAAGCTGTAGAAGATTACCAATCCATAAAGTTCGACTTCCCTGACGAAGACATCATGACATTGGACAATGTTAAAGATTTCAGACCATATGACGGACCTGAACAAGGATCCCGATGGACCCTGTACTTTGATGGGGCCTCCAATGCACTTGGTAACGGTATCTGTGCTATGCTCATATCTCCAGAAGGATGCCATACTCCTTTTACAGCCAGACTTTGCTTCAACTGTACGAACAACATGGCAGAGTATGAAGCTTGCATCTTTGGACTCAGTGCTGCCATAGACTTGGGAATCAAATCTTTGATTGTGTTTGGGGACTCAGCTTTGGTCATCAGTCAGATCAAAGGAGAGTGGGAAACTAAGCATCCAAACCTCATCCCTTACAAAGAACATGTCTTGACATTGCTACCACATTTCGAGCATATTACCTTCGAGCACTTCCCGCGAGAAGAAAATCAGCTAGCAGATGCTCTAGCTACAATGTCATCCATGTTTAAACTTAATTGGGATAATGAGGCTCCCCAGATCACCATTGAACGGATGGACGAACCTGCACACTGTCACGAGATTAATACCGAAGAAGTAGTGGACCATCCTTGGTTTCATGAAGTCAAAAGGTATTTCGAGGCACAAGAATACCCTGAAGGAGCTATGGTCAATGACAAAAAGTTCTTAAGGAGATTCTTAGCTAAGTTCTTCCTAAGTAATGACATCCTGTACAAACGCAATCATGATTCTATTTTGCTCCGTTGTGTGGACAAGATTGAAGCTGAAAGGATTATGGCTGAATTGCATGAAGGTACCTTTGGCACTCACTCTAGCGGGCATACGATGGCTAAGAAGATTCTAAGGGCAGGCTATTACTGGTCTACCATGGAAGCTGACTGCTATCAACACTCCCGTACCTGTCATAAATGTCAAATCTATGCAAACAAGGTACACGTGCCTCCAGTTCCTCTAAATGTCTTAACAGCTCCTTGGCCATTCGCTATGTGGGGAATTGACAAGATTGGAGAGATCAAGCCTACATCCTCCAATGGACACCCCTTTATTCTAGTGGCCATTGATTATTTCAAAAAGTGGGTAGAAGCAGCTTCCTTCGCATCTGTGACTAAGAATGTGGTTGCCCGCTTCATCAAGCAGAATCTTATTTGCCGGTACGGTATCCCCGAAAGGATCATCACTGATAACAGTACAAACCTTAACAATACTATGATCACCTCTTTGTGCGAGAAGTTCAATATTCAACATCACAATTCATCTCCCTATCGGCCAAAGATGAATGGTGCAGTTGAAGCTGCGAACAAAAATATCAAGAAGATCATACAGAAGATGACATTCACCTACAAGGACTAGCATGAGATGCTACCGTTTTCTCTCCACGGGTACCGTACCACGGTTCGCACATCAACTGGGGTAACACCCTATTCTTTAGTTTATGGCATGGAGGTTATTTTACCTATTTGGGTTTAGATCCCCTCTTTAAGAATCATGAAGGATGTCGGTTTGAGTGAAGACGATTGGATCCAGACCCGACTTGATCAATTGAACTTGATTGACGAGAAGAGACTAACTGTTGTTTTTCATGGTCAGACGTGTCAAAAGCGGATGATCAAGGCTTTCAACAAGAAATTAAGACGCCAAGAGTATCAAGTTGGAGATCTTGTGATCAAGCGCATTATCTTGCCACAAAATGATCCCAGGGGAAAATGGACTCCTACCTATGAAGGACCATTTGTAATCAAGAACATCTTTTCTGGTGGGGAAATGATCTTAACCACCATGGACGGAGATGACCTGCCACACCTTGCGAACGCAGACATAGTCAAAAGATACTACACATAAGAGACCCGCTAGGTTGACCCACCTAGGCAAAACAAGGGCATCCCGGTGAATCGAAAACCCGAAAGGGCGGTTCAGGAAAAAATTAGGGATAAACAAAAAATCTGTACACCCGGCAAGTTGAAAACCCGAAAGGGAGACTTCGACAAAAAAGGTTTCCCGGTGAATCGAAAACCCGAAAGGGCGGTTCAGGCAAAAATTAGGGAATTAAAGCGTATGACTATGTCTCGTCGGATCACTTTAAGGGAAATCTCTTCACAGACAAACTCTGAGCTTCTGATCAATCCAATCATCTTCGGACGAAGCAACGAATGGACAAGATATTCGGAGATACGAAGGCTATAGCAGAATGGGAACCCCATGGGACATTTTACACATAGCTATCTTTCTTTGTATAAATTTTTCTCAATTTTTTATGACACCATCCTCTTACCAGGATGTTTGTCTCCTTTGTACAAAATACTTATTCAAAGTAAATACAAAGATACTTCTTTAAAGTACAGAAAATCATTTGTCTTTTTCTTTTTACACTTGTGTTTTATTTGCATAAACGTCCAATGATTCATTAATGAACATATGCATTTGAACATAATTACTGTTTACAAATAAGCATGAATGAAAAAGAACAATTACTGACAGGTTGAAAGGATATGAAAACGCCTTTCGGCTATTCCATGAGCAATCCCTACAGTACATCATCTAGGACCCCAACGGAGCTAAAATTCCAAATCCTTAATCCCCATCAGAGTTAAAACTTAAAACTCCCAATCTTCAGCGGAGCCAAAACTTTGAACTACAAATCCCCAGCGGAGCTGAAGCCTCTCATCCCCAGTCGAGTCAAAATTTCCAACTATCAATCCCCAATGGAAACCATTCAGTTTTCTCTAAATTCCCCAGCAAGTTGTCTTGAAGTCTGAGAATCAACCAAATAACAGTTAACTTTTGTCTCTCCCCAGCCTAGGATAATTCCCCAGTAGAGTGGAAGACAACCCAAACTCCTGAACTTACTCCCCAGCAGTAAGCCTTCTTCCTCACAAAGCTTTATTATTCCCCAGTAAGGTCGCCAGAATGAAGATTCTCATTCTTAATTCCCCGCAGAAGTCATAATAGTTTTCTCTATTTTTCCAGCGAAACAAGGACTCCCACTGTGTAATCCCCAGTAGACGTCAACAAAGTTCTCTGGATTTCCCCAAGAAGATTTCTCAGGCGGTGCATGGCATTGCCCTCACAACATAATTTTTGTCAATACTCCAACTCTAAGACTTGAAGGATCCCTATATCCCCAGGAAAGTCATCAAGGATTTTTAATCCCCAACAGTCGCCAAGGACTTCTCATCCTCAGCAATCAAGGATTTTGAATCTCCAGCAGTAGTCAAAGATTTATTTTCCCCGACAGCAGTCAAGGATTTATTCTCCTCAGCAAAATATCTAATCAGCTTACACACACATACATTACATATATTATAAACATTGATAAAACACATTTATTGCATCATACATTTCATGCAACATAACTCTGTGTTTCCGCTAACATTTTACCCTTTTCAGGATAAGATTAAACAACTATCATTAACAATGTTCAAAGATTTCAGATACAACACAGATACACTCCAGACAATGAGGCCATTCTGATACTCATTCATATTTCAACTTCAGATACAGTAAAGATACACTCCAGACCCGGAAGTCACTCTATTACTCATTCAGAATTCAAAAGTCCAGATACAGTACGGATACACTCCAGACACGGAAGTCATTCTGTTACTAACTTCGGAAACAATACAGATACACTCCAGACATGGAAGTCATTCCGCTACTTATTCAGTTTCTAGTTCAGATACACTCCAGATACGATTTCCATTCTGCTACTTATTCAGATTCCAGTCCAGATACGCTCCAGATACGATTGTCATTCTATCACTTATTTTGATTTTCCCAGCTTAGATACGCTCCAGACACGGATGCCATTCTGTCGCTTATTCATATTCCAGATTCAGATACAATACAGATACACTCCAGACACGGAAGTCATTCTATTATTCATTCAGATTCAAGTATAGTTACAGCTCGGATACGCTCCAGACACAGCTGCTATTCTTTTGCTCATACAGATTCAGTCTCTAGATACAGTTCAGATATGTTCCAAACACGGATACCATTCTGATACTTATTCTTCAGATGGCATCTACAAGCCCATCTCCAACAAGATTATATCACCTCTCCAAATGGCATCTTTAAGCCCATTCCCTCAACTACACTTTGTCGAGTGCAAATTTACGGGCACTCTAGTGTCCAATCATATTTTACATTCGAGTCACGAACGACAAAGCTCTCCAATCTAACTCTTCAGGTTCAAGAAGATTGAACAGGGGAAGCTGTTGTACCCCAAAATTTTTCCTCTCATTTTATCTAGATTTTCCTCACAAGACTTCTTGGACTCAAGACCAATTTAGGGTTTGCTCAACTCAAGACCTCCTCTTGCACTGATGACCTGAAATTAGGGTTTGAGTTTGCACAAAGATTTTTGGACCATCAATGCTTCATGTGAATTTCATATACCATCTTGGACCCCCAAGATTTCTCATACCAAGTTTCAAGCCTTGAACCACATTTTTGACCAGTCAATTGGACAGTTGACCTAAAAATCAACTATATTGGGGAAAAAGTCAATCATGGCCAATTTACAGCCAAAATTCATTTTTTTTTGTCCACAACAACATTTTAGACTCATATGTACCATTTTATCAAGTTTGGATCACAACTCCTCAAGAAATTTGATCAAATCATCAAAAGGGCAAAATGGTCAAAATTAGGGTTTTGACTGTGGAAGGGCAATTTCTGATTTTTAACCTAGCCAATGAACAATTGGGTTCAATAATGATTTCAAGGAATCAATGGCATCATCTTGACCTAATCACATAGTTAAAAGGATCTCAAATGCATAGGGTTGATAGATGAATTTTGCAGTCAACTAATCAAAAGTCAACTGTGCACTAAAAAGTCAAACTTTGACTTTTTGGTCAAAATCAAGCGCCAAGGGTCATAATTCATCAAGATAAGTCAAAATGTGAAACTTGTTCACCAAGAAACCTAAAATTTCAAATTAGGGTTTTAATTTGAAATTTTTCATAACTTAGAATTTTTCTAAGTATGGAAAATTTCTTATTTTTTCCTAACTTTTCACCAATTTTTCACCATGATGCAATTGGATTCAAAGAAAACTTACAACATAAAAGTTGTAGTCCTCCATTAAATATACCACATTGCTTCACAAAGTTTTCCCAAATAATGCTTGGATCTCAAGTTATGAATTTGTGAATAAGGGTCCATGAACTAAAAGACTTAGTGAAATTTTGCCCTAATTTAGGCAGGTTTTTGACCTAACTTCATGGACATTTTTCAAATAGTTCCAAGAGGTATCTAAAGTTTCATTTCAAAGATGGATTGTAGAGCATGTTTCAAGCTTTCCAAAATGTCAAGGAAATCTCAAAGATCATTTGTGGTTAGGGAGAATAGAAGAAGAGAAAATGGCAATTTGTCACTTTTGTTCAAGCCATGTTTACAATGCTTCAAGTTGCAAATCACATCCTAGCATGCTGGTACCTTGCATTACAGGTCCTAAATCCCTTCTACACTCAATAATTAAATGATAACTCAATGGATAATGGATTTGTTTTGGCTTTTGAAGCATTGCACAAAGAATAATTCCATAAATGGCCAAAAGTTCCCAATGCCATTTTGATAAAGCAAGCTTTTCCAACTTTACAATTCTTGAGCCATGGACCTGATCTTTTGTTACAAGAAATATCCACAAATATCAGGAAATGTTTACCAACTCTCATCAGCCCTAGAACTAGCAAGTACAACACTTTGGCATAGTCACTTCAACCTTTCTTCAAAAGCAAGAAAAGAGGCAAAAGGGATCAGAACTTGCACATCTGATAAAGAGTGAACTTGGCTTCATTCTAAACAACTTCACAAACTTGTCTCAAGCAGAAACACGAAAGCAAAAGATCCTAAACATTCTAAAACTGAAAAAACACATTTTTTCTGCCCAAGCATTGCAGTTTCTGCAAAACACTAGCCATCTCAATATTTGCTCGTGCGTTTTGCTTTGTAACACATCAAACATCTTCCATACATGCTACCTAAACTATCCAAGTCCTTGTCCTGGTTCTGTAAGCCCTATTTCCGACATCACCATTTTCATTTTGGAAGGTTGCAGGTTGACTCATGCAGGAAGTTTCAGCCATCCACAAGGCCAGCTAAGCATTGGAATAGCTTGAGGGAACTTCAAGGAAGCTCACACGATCTTCAGGCCTCCCTCAAAGTCCCTACATTGCCATATCCAAACTCAGCTGAACAGGGTATTTTTCAAAACTCTATCTCTCTATTTAGGAATCCTCAAGCTTTGATTTGTGAAGTAAAGATGTAGTCCTTAACATGGTGAAGCTGTACATATGCATAATTGTCATTTATATTAACTGAGCTAAGAGAATTTGATTGTTGAACATGCTGAAAAAACTAGGTCAGAAATTATGGGTGATTAAATTATCTCTGATCTTTGAGAGTTAGTTTACAAACTTTATATCACTGGAATCGTGAGATCATAAGCTACAATTTTTGTGTTATGAGTTTTTGATTTTATGCAAGCTAGAGCAAGATACAGGTTTGAAGCAAAAAGCGCGCGTTTGGGAGGGGCTGGAGGAGAGGGATGAAGTCCTGGGCCTGGCGCGCCTTGGGCCTGTTTGTTCTACTTTCCACACCCCCTGGCTACTATCCACACCCCCTTTGCATATTTTTATATTTTGCATATTTTTTCAATTCTTTTATGTTTATTGACTTTAATATTTTTTTCTGAACATTAAAAAATCACAAAAATATTTTCTTAATTTTTTGCATTTTTATTTTATTTTTTTCTTGTACATAAGTGGATAAAATAAATAAATATAGAATATATATTTCTTTTAATCAAAAATTAGGGTTTCACCCTTTTCAAAAATAACAATATTATTTTTCTTATTTTTAGGACTTAAATAATTTTGTTTTTTCATACATAAAACAAAATACAAAACATTTTGCATAAATACATTTTATTGCATATTTAAATACTTGTTTATTCATTTAATTTGCTAATATTCAATTGGGTTGTAATAGTATTTTAGGGTTGTAATAGCTTAGATTTATTTTACGCAATTTATCGCATTATATCCATGTTTAGTAAAACTAGGGTTTGCATGATAAGACAAAAATCAAACAAATACAAGACCTAATACAAGACAAACAAATGCATGTAAAATGACAACACATTGCACACAAGCACCCCTAGGGTTTCACCCACTTTATTGCCTAAAAAATGGCCATGGTATGCATGCTAGGTATCTTGGCAAAACAATACAAACAAAAGATCATAGTCCCTCGATGACGCTATCAAAAGGTTGCCTAAAACAAATGATCTTAGTCCCTCAAAATGCTAAAGATACTTGGCACCATTGCTATCATGGTCATACGATAACCCATGACTGTCCTGTTTAACATCCAAAGATAGGGTTGTTTACCAAAGCAATGGTAAATCAACAATGTGAAAGGAATACAAATGGGTAGGAAAGACATTTGAGTAGGTAGATGCTCCTAGTTACTTGATAAATTTGCAAATAATCCTTGCTATTTTCAAACAAACACACACACATTTCAAAACATTTCCAAACAACTTTCAAAACATTGAAACATTTTTCAAAAGACAAACATCTTTGTATACATTCTTACGTACGAGAATCATTACAAAGATTGCCTAAACGATGGCCTCTTTTCAAAATACTTTCAAAACCACACAAAGGCACCATTTCAAACAATTGCAAAAGCAAAGCAAGTGATCTAAACAAGTAACTAAGAGCCCATGGAAAACCATGGATGAAAAGGGTGCTAGCACCTTCCCTTTTCATAATCTACCCCCCGAACTCAAGAAAACATCTCAAAGGTCTTTCCTGTGCTTTTTTACCTTTCCTTTTGGATAAAATAAAAGTCGGTGGTGACCCTTGCTAAACCGAATCATTTGCGATGAAACACAAAACCTGAAGTCTGTTCTCCCACCGTATCACACATACGACTAACTCTTTACCTTTCAGGGAAAGATGCAATCAAGTTCTGTCAAGTTTTCCCTGGTTCAGTCAAATTGATACTAAGATTTCTGTTCCAATTCAAGTTATGAAGCCCGGAAATCGATCGGATAATATCTTGATTCCTCCAAAATACTATGAAGCCTGGAATCGACCAGATAATGGTATATCTTGAATACAAGCTATGAAGCCCGGAAATCAACCGGAAAATAGCTTAACCCTCAGCAAGTTATTGTGAAGCCTGGAAATCGACCAGATAGCAATACAAGGTACCATGAAGCCTGGACTCGACCAGATAATGGTATAAGACACCGTGACGCCTGAGTTACGACTAGATAGAGGCAAAAGATATTGAAGCCTGGGACACGACCAGATAACAATATAAGGTACTGTAAAGCTTGGAATTCGACCAAATAGCAGTTTACCCGGCCAATTACTAAGAAGCCCGGAATCGACCGGATATTAGTATGCCTTAAATTCAAGTTGAAGCCCGGATGCGACCAGATAACAACTTAATTCCTTCTAAAGCCTGGAGCACAACCAGATAAGAAGTGAGAAATTGTGAAGCCTGGAGAACGACCAGATAGCAAGTTCAATCTCATCCCCCAGTAAGTCGTTGTGAAGCCTGGAGCACGACCAGATAGCAGCCAATCTTATTGTCCTCAGCAAATCACTGTGAAGCCTAAAGCATGACCATATAGCAGTTTATTTTCACCTCCTCGACTAAGAGATGACTCCCCAGTAGAAAAACGGACAACTGAAGCTCCTAAAATTCTATTTCTCTCAAGACAGAGACCAACATTCCCCAGCGTAGTCCTCCTCGACTACAGGTATACAGACTCTCGCAAAGGAATCTCTTATGCGATCAACACTTCTTCTGATGGAATATTTAAGCCCATCTTCCATCGTCAACTTCCAAATGGAATCTATAAGCCCATTCCCGATATCGCAAGATGAGTACCACTTCATGCGAGTGCAAATTTCTGGGCACTCTAGTGTTCAATCATCTTCAACCTTCGGAGTACGAAAGGCAGATAAGCCAATCTACATCCTCATGTTTAAGAAGATCGAACATGGGCAGCTGTTGTACCCCAAAATTTTCCCTCCCATATTTCTCAATACATGCCAAGTGAGGTCTTCAAATTTCCCAAGGAAGTCCAAGGGTTGACCAGACAAACTCTCTCCTAAAGTAGTCTACCTCAAATTAGGGTTTCAGTTTGCATCAAGATGTTTGAACCCAAAAGATCCCAAATGCTCACCATTGTCCTAATATGTTCTCAAGATCATCCATTTCAAGTTTCAAGCCTTGCAGAGGAAGTTTGCTCAGTCAATTACCCAAAAGCCTAAGAATCGATTGTGCTAGGGCAAAAGTCAACTGTGGCCCACATACAGTCAAACTTCAAGATTTTTGGTCAACATCCTCATTTTGAAGTATTATTCATCATTTGATCAAGGGTTGATCATGATTCCTCAAGGATTGCTCACAATTCATCAAAACCCCAAAGTTGCTAAATTAGGGTTTTGCAGGAAAAGTCAACTCAACTTTGACCAAGCATAACTTTCTCATACTTTATCAAAAATGACCCATCCAAAGCTAATTTTGTAGAGGATGTAATTCCATACAATCCATCTTCATCTCCCAAGTTCAAAATATGCACTCACAAGAATATATAAATATGGACATTATAGGTCATTTTGGAAAGTCAACAAAAACACCTTTTATGTCAAAGCTTCATACATGAACATGGAAGACTCAATTGAGATGAGAACAAAAGGGTTGATTAGAAGACATCTTAAGATTTCTAAAAAGTCTAAGAAAACATCTCTAGGGTCAAAATTAAAATAGTTATGTATTGGCAAAGTTGACATTTTTTGCAAAATTGCCAAAAGTCAAATGTGTCCAAAATTTCATTTTTTGCTAAATGGGCCCAACTTTTTATGGGTGCATTGAGTTTGTAACATGACCCACGACCCATGATCCTTACCTTTTGTCATTATTTTATTTTTGTCATTTATTTTGATTTTATTTCAATTAAATCAAATAAAATCAAAATAAAATCATGAAAATATCAAAAACTAATCAAAGCTTGAGATTTTATGCATGTTTAGGTCTATCATACAGCTGGAGATGGAATCAAATCGTGCAAGGTTCATTTGGACACAAAAAGATTGAATTTTGGGTTGATTTATAAAGATTTGGTACAATAATCAAATCATGAATCAACAATCATAATTGGAGAGATTTGATACAAGTTTGTAACCCTAATTCCTTCTAGGGTACATAAGGAACATGTTAAGATCAAAAACAAAGAGATTGGAGGCGTGTAAAAGAGAGAGAAAGTTGCAAAAAAAAATCAAGAAAAGTGGCAAACTGATTTCCATTTTTCAGGTCGATTCAAAGCACTATAACCATCCCAATCAATCGCTGGACATCCAAGGATCAAGATTCAACCACTAAGAAGCTTCCTAACATCCAGAAACGCACTGTAAGAGTCCCATGATTTCCATGTTTTTTTGAATTTGTATATCATAATTCTGGCATAGTTAGCATGTTTTATTGACATATCCTTAATCCATGAGTTATTTGCAAGCTAATGGTGATACTTAATTACATTTTCGTTAACTGTACAACAAGATGCCATAGTTAGGGTTCTTGTTTCGTTTTTAGGGTTTTTGTGTACAGGGACAATTGGCCATGGATAGTGGTACCATGATGCTCGTGAGGTTGCAAAGAGTTGATTGGTACCACTGGTTTTGATTTATCACGCAGGGATAAGATTTTGGAGATGCACATGGTTGTACATACGTCCAGATGACTGTAGGTAAAAGTACAGAAACTTTTAGAAACGGTGGATGGAAGAAGAAAGTAACGTGGCCTCCCCTGACTGGTCCATTCAAATTTTACGCGTTTCCAGAATTCACTTTTTGTCTTAATCATATAAAATTTGTTTATTATTATTCATACAAAAAACCAAGCCAACTCAGATGGTCATCATGCAGCGTGATAATGCCTAGGGGCATGGGTTCGATCCCTAGGTCCCCATATTGTTCAATATTATTTTGCTTTGCATAATTAGGTACACAAGCGTCCCACAAGACCACCATGCACCATCAATATCCAGCCAACAGATCTTCAACAAGGCAGATCCAATGCCTTATCCCTGAGAGTCCACCATGGGCATCAGTCAAGCGTGCACACAAGATTGAGAAAGTCAATGAAGGCCAGAAACTATTGGGCCCAAAAGTGCAATCAGCACCCCTCCTTTGTTATTCAAACACCAGGCTCATTCTATTTCTTTTCTATTTTTTCTTTTATTTAATTTATTTTGTTTAATTATTTTCTAACCACAAAATTAATTTCTTTTTTCATAAAAAATCATAAAATTAATTTTATCACAAATTTAGAATTAGGTTTGATATTTATTTTATCAAATTTAATTTAATATTAGTTTTAATTTAATTTAGGTTAATTCTAACTTTTTTTGTATATTTAAAATCAATTAGAAAAAATTAGGGTTAGCATGTGAATTAATTTTTATTTCTTTTCTCAATAAAACAAAAATACAAAAATAGGTTGATTTAATTATTTTTTTCTTAAATTCTAAATTAATTAGTAATTAGGTTTTTATTTATTCAATTAAAATCTTATTTTCTCAAAACAATCAAAAACAACAAAAATGATTTTTCTTTTTAAGTTTTAATTAGGTTTAGATGGGGTTAAAACCCTAATTCCTTTTCATTAAATTCGTCGCGCGCACTTATTATTTTATTATTTTTGTGATATTAATGTAACTGCTTACGGTATGTAATAGTTTTAATTAGGGTTTCCTTTTTATTTTATTGTTTTACGGGTTTTTTGGCTATGTAATCCCCTACCCCGAAGCCTTGTAATAACGTAGTTTTTTATTTCTCGCATTTTAATTCTCACAAATATTAACTGTTAGATGTATGTTAATAGGATTGTGTGACAAGATTGCATGTTAATTTAAAACAGTTAGAAAACCCTAATGTGCAAAGATAATAATTGAAATCAAATCACTCGCACATGCGCACTCTTAGGGTATACTCTCACTTCGGTTGCCTTCGGTAAACGATCATTAAGTATAGGGTGTTTTAGTGGTTACCCTCCTGTCTAAACAAAGATCAAATGTACCATTCGGAAATGTTGCCTCAAATATGATCTTAAGACATTAGGGTTATTACTAAGACGTCCTAACATTGCTTTAGTGATCGTACGTCTCTTTCAAATTGACCCTTACAACTCCAACGACGGTGCTTCCAATTCCTCAATAGTAGGGTAGCAATGTCTAAAGGAAACAAGAACATAAATAATCTTTTTTCGAGTAGGTAGATGCTAGTAGGTACTTGCTCAAAGTCAAACATTTCACACTTACACTTTTTACAAACAAAGTTTTCAAAAACACTTCGTAACACTCTTGAGGACTAATACAAGGGTTAAAACAAAGTAAAACAAAAACTTTTCAAAACACAAACACACAAGCAATTTAAAAAGATGAGCAAGTACCTAAGAGCCCATGGAAAACCATGGATAGAAAGGGTGCTAATACCTTCCCTTTCTATAATCTACCCCGTACTCAGAATATCTCGAAAAAGGAATTTTTCTGTGCTTTTTTCCTTTCCAATTGGATAAAATAAAAGTAGGTGGCGACTCTTGCTTACCGCGACATTTTGCGAACACAAATGCAAAATGCAAACCAGCATTTTCCAAAATAGTCAGTTCTGCCACCGTATCACACACTCATTGAGATTCGTCTCTCGAGTTTTCTTTGGTGGAAAGTCAGCTGTTGTGCTAGACGAAACTTGTGGGAAAAATCAATGATATAGAGATCCCTAGAACCCGGTTATTTCTTTAGGACAGGTTGAGCCAACTGAACTTCAAGAGGGTACTTACATATGGACTTCATGTAAGCCTTTAAACCTAAGGCTAATTATGTGACTTGTTTGCATTCATTACCTAACAACTTGAACTCCTTGCATAACTTGTTTGTATTCATTATCTAAATGACATGAATTTCTTCACGGACTTGTTTGTATTTATTATCCAATAACTTGGACTTCTTGCAAGACTTTCTTGTTTTCATCACCTTACACTTTTTCTTGGTGCATAACATACACATCACAACATTATACCATGTCATTTTCACTGACCATTTCAAGGATCTCAAGGACTTGTGATGCAGGTTATCATGAACCAGACGTCTAGCAAGGGCAGGAGTATTTATTTTCCTCTAACAAAATGTTGTCAAAGTATCATGAATTAACGTCTAGCAAAGAGTAAGGGGATTTATTTTCCCCTAACCAATGTCTTCAAAGACCTAAGTACGTTATATTGAGTCAAAGGCTAGGACCCACTCGACATGGAGAGCTTGATTCTTATAGAAGGACATTCAATGACGTGAAGTTCTTCAGTCAAAGCTACAACAACTTCTAACATTTCACTTTTTGTTTATCCCGCGAGATCCTTGAAAACATTGCATCTACATACCATGCATGTCATTACATTACAGGTGGTTCTCAAGACAGGTTTCCTATTTTCTCGCTGTTTATTTCAGCAGAAAATGGCTCTCGAACAGACCGTCAGAGATCTCCAAGCTCAAGATGCACAATTCCAGGAGATGTTCCTAAGCTTAGCCAAGGGGCAGGAGGAACTGAAAGCACTCCTCACCAAGAATCCTGAAGACAACAAGGAGGATCAGTTGGAACAATTGTAAGCTGAGATGGAAAATATGAGAACCCAGATGATGGGTCATATGGCTCTTATCCAAAACTTATCTCGAAGACAAGAAGAGTTAAGAATTCTCATCAGTAAACTTTATCAGGAAGAATATAATTGTATGAGACAAATGGTTAGAATTGGGGATCAAATCATCAATCAACCTGCAATGAGACAGGAAGTTGGCTTGGTTGAAAGTAGGCCTTTTCGGATTGCTACTACATCGCAAGCCCAACAATGACCTCGCCAATAACAAAAGGGTAGTAAGCGTCAGCAGGATACATCCAAAAGAAAATATACCAAACTCAACATGTCAATGTCGCAAGCTCTGTAACACATGTTGAAGATGAATTCGGCCACATTAAAGGATCCTCGTTGGAATCCCAATACTTCTGGTCCTAGCTACAATCCTGATGCAAGGTGTGCATATCACTCCAACAGTTCGGGAAATGATATTGATAACTATTGGATTTTGAAATATAAGATTCAAGACTTGATCGACGAAGGAGTGTTAGAATTCACACAAGATGGTCAAATTGAGTTTTTCTGTCATCCCTCAAAGGAACACCATCTGAAGTGACAAATTCACGTGGAGAAGCTTTTTGTTTATTTGAGTTTTCATTTGTAAATTCTTTAGTTTATTCAAACACTTATATTTATGTCAGACTTTGGTTGTCCCCATTAATACATTGCATATGTTTGTCTTGAATTAATCCATTCGTTTTCACTATACTTAAACTATGCTTTTACTTCC
Organism: Vicia faba; assembly: GCA_948472305.1. Taxonomy (NCBI): domain Eukaryota; kingdom Viridiplantae; phylum Streptophyta; class Magnoliopsida; order Fabales; family Fabaceae; genus Vicia; species Vicia faba. Next base: position 249,551,153 of record OX451736.1, on the reverse strand, counting down.
CTTTTGTGATATTCGACTCTCGATTAAAAGCTATAAGCCTTTAGAGGGAGGATGACAAAAAATATACCATAATCTCTATAGTATACTTTTGAACAGACCTTGCTGACAATGTACAAACGTTGTTTCAAATCCTAAACAGTGGAGTTATAAGGAAGGTAATCCCTAGTAAACCCCTTTGAGCTTAAGAAGTAGGAGTTTTATTTTTCACACAAATTGAAACCTTTAATCATAACCTGGGGCAGGGTAGTTTCTCAGTTAATTCAAATGCGCATTCAATCGCAAGCTTTCACTTCGTACACATCAAATAGTATCGAAGACGTCCTTCCAAATCAAAAGACGGTGATGGTTCCCCATAAAACAGGCAGTCATCATCACTCAAAGAAAAGCCCGATTAGTCAAAACCTATGAAGGAGACTTAAGAAACAAACTGGGGCATCCCGCTGAATGTAATAACTGAAGAAATAATTCAGGTAAAAGGTAGGGATGATAAAATCAAAAAGAGGTTTCTACAAATCCTCGACAAGAAAAATGTTACAAAAAATGAATTCCTTCCAGTATCCGAACCATCACCAAAATGTCATTCCAGACTCAATTGGAATCTAAACGTATAATTAATTGAGTATAGGAATGAAGAACATCACAGAGAACGGATTTGGTACAAATAAAGCTTGAGCCTTTATCCTTTGTTTCTTAAACCATGAACCATGCCACGTTATAACCCTTAAAAGTCCTAGTTGAAGCATAGGTTAGTTCGAATACATACTATTACAAAAGGTACCCTGACTCCTGTAAGGCTTACTATAAATCCTGAGGTGAATTCATATTCTTACAAAATTTTGTTGTTTACTAAAAAATGCATTTTCAAAACTTTAAGACAGACATAAGCTTTGCATCTTTAATACCATTGTTTACATAAAACTAATTGTTCGACAACATAGAAATTCACACGAAGAATATTCAATGAACAAAAATCTTTTCAATGAACAAAATCACTTCAAATGGAAAGACACTTCTAGTAACAAACCCTCCATAATCAAGGGGAATGACATGTTATTGTCGAACTCATCTGTGGCAGTCAAGTCAAGATTCCAAGAATCTCTCAAAAGTGCTAAATAAACAGATGAATAGTCAGGGGCAGATCTCCATCTAAATCACTGAGGGCATTAAACATTAATTCCAGCAAAGGTTCATGTACGATCAAGCAAACATTTTCTGTCAGTGCTACAACACTCACTACTATGGACAATGACAATTCTCCGCACCCTGTGAATGCAGACATAGTCGGAAAATACTACGTACGGAAAAAGATCCGCTAGGTTAACTGCCCTAGGCAAAAATTAGGGCATCCAGGAAAACCAAAAGAGTTCGGGCAAAAATTAGGGATATATGAACAAAATTGTACACCCGGCAAGTCAAAAACCTGAAAAGGTGGCTTGGGCAGGAAGGGGTATCCCGGTGGACTAAAAATCTGAAAAGAAATTCCAGGCAAAAGTTAGGGATTAAAGCCTACGATTATGTCTCGTTATCTCATTACTTGTCTACCAGTAGAAGACTCATCACCCTGATCAACATTTACCAAGGGCTTTAAAAGTTGAGATAATGTTCACGTCAACCATAAATCCCCACAGAGCTACGTTTAGAAGCTCATCTTTAATAAAGATACATCCCCGACAGGTCTAATGTGCCTTCAAACAAAAAGTGGGGCATCTTTCAGCTGTTAACATAATCGTACTCACCAGCAGATCCTCCTAACCGATAAAGGAGTATGATCTTCTCCCCGACAATATCACCAACTTACAGAATTCCAACCCTTATCAGAGATTAGGTCGTCGACACAATTCATAGGAATTCTCTTCCCTAGCTGAGTTTATTTCTCTAAAATCGTAAAATCCCCTGAAAAATTCTCTTCTCCAGTAGAGCTCATCTCCTCATCAAGAGTATTCCTTAATAGGAGTATTCCTCAGCAGAGTGTTTCTCCAGCATGTTTAGGGTTCATTTCCCCAACATGGTTTATTTCTAAGAAGTTTTATTTCCCCAACAGGGTTTATTTCCCCAACAAAATCCAGTCTCCCCAGCTTGAGTCAATTTCTCTTACTACTATAAATCACCGACCAAATTCCTTTCTCCAAAAAGGGTAGTCTAGGTCGCTATCCCCAAAGAGATATCATTCAAACTTATTATCCCCAGAAGTTTCAGCATCCATATCATAAACTTGGTCAGACAGTACCTCAAAAGGTTATCCATCTCTTTTATCCCTAATCATGGTATATAAGAATTAAACTCCCTAGTAGAGCGATGAACGACCAATGTTCTTGAACTCTTCTCCCAAAGACTAAATTAACATCCCCCAGCGGAATTTTCTCAAACAGGAAGCAGGGATTCCCAGCAGAGACGTCATAAACAAGATCTAAGATTCATTTAGTACATCCCTAGCAACAATCTGGGATTTATTTTCACAATAAAAAATGTTATGCAAAGCTACCAATACGCTCCAACGATATCTCACATTCATACATCATAGCATATGCATATGAAATGCATATAGCATGCTCTCATTTTATTTAAGAACATCATTATGCAATGCATTACATACATCATGGCATTGCATAAATACTAACTCTATCTTTCAGGTAAAGTTCACAAACAAGCGAACATTAATAACAATTTTCTAACAGGTCGCGGAGTAATTCCTGAAACAGGACGACGCGACTATTTGCATAACCAGACAATTTTCTTCATAAGTTGAATTCTAACAAGTATTTCCCTCAGAGACTAAATCTGACAAGTAGCTACTCAAGCACTTTCCCGAGAGAGTCATTCTGAAAAATATCTCTTCTAGATGAAGTTAGGCGTAGACATCTTCCAGTGCATCTTCTAGTTAGGATGAAATCAAGTGTAGATTTCCTTCTGATACTATTTTTGGAAAAAAGTCAGGCGTAGACTCCTTCCAATACCTCTTCTAGGTGAAGTCGGGTGTAGACTCATTATAATACATCATTCAGATGAAATCAAGCGTAGATTCCTTCTGAAACTTTGTTGGAAAAAGTCAGACGTAGACTCCTTCCAATACCTCTTCTAGTTGAAGTCGGGCGTAAACATCTTCTAGTTTAGATGGAATCAAGCGTAGATTCCTTCTGAAACTCTTTTGGAAAAAGTTGGGCGTAGACTCATTTTAAACATATCTTCTAGACAAAGTCGGGCGTAGACTCATTCTAGTATATCATTCCGATAAAAATAAGCGTAGATTCATTCTGATATTCTTTTTGGACAAAGTCAGGCATAGACTCATTCAAACGTATCTTCTAGACAAAGTCAGGCGTAGACTCATTCTAGTATATAATTCGGATTAAATCAAGCATAGATTCCTTCTGAAACTCTTTTAGACAAAGTCAGGCGTAGACTCATTCTAGTATATCATTCGGATGAAATCAAGCGTAGATTCCTTCTGAAACTCTTATAGACAAAGTCAGGCGTAGACTCATTCTAGTATATCATTAAGATAAAATCAAGCGTAGATTTATTCTGGTGTTCTTTTTGGACAAATTCGGGCATAGACTCATTCCAAACGTATCTTCTAGACAAATTCGAGGGTAGACATATTCTAGCACATCATTCAGATAAAATCAAGTGTAGATTTATTCTGAAACTCTTTTGGACAAAGTCGGGCGTAGAATCATTCCAAACATATCTTCTAGACAAAGTCGAGCGTAGACTCATTCTAGTATATCATTCAGATAAAATCAAGCGTAGATTCACTCTGATACTTTTTGGATAAATTCAGACGTAGACTCATTCCAAATACATCTTCTAAGAGAAAGTCAGGCGTAGACTTATTCTGATATTCCTATCAACAGTTACTTATAATGGCATCTATAAGCCCATCTCCGAAGATTCTCCATCACCTCTCTAAATGGAATCGTTAATCCCATCCCCGATACAATCAACTAACATGGTTACTTCGTGCACATGCTAGTGCAAATTTCTGGGCACTTAAGTGTTCAATCATCTTCCTACTTTAAGTCGCGAATGACGGACATGTCAATCTAACTCTTCATGTTTAAGAAGATTGAACAAGGAAAATTTTTGTACCCCAAAATTCCCCATCCCATTTTTCTTCAAGACATTCTCATGAGGTCCTCATTTGCTCAAGGTTGCTTAAGAATTGATCACACAAATTCTCCTCCTAAGCAATGGGTCCACAACTAGGGTTTGGTATTTCTCAAGTAAGAATGGGTTTCCAAAGTCTCAAGTGGTTTTCATGGTTCTCCATAGGTCTTCAATAATTCTCATGTCAAGTTTCAAGCCTTGCATCATAAGTTTGCTCGATCAATTACTCAGATAGTTGAAAATCAACTATATTGGTTAAAAAATTCAACTATGGTCAACATACAGTCAAACGACAAGCTTTTTGGTCAACATAAACATTTTTAATTTATATTCATCATTTGATCAAGGGTTGATCACGATTCCTCAAGAAAAGACCCCAAATCATCAAAAGTCAAATGTTGTCAAATTAGGGTTTTCTTAGGAGAAGTCAACTGAACTTTGACCAAGCATAACTTTCAAATGCTTCATCAACTTTTCCCCAATCAAACCCCATTTTGAAGGGAATTAAATTTTCTACAACTTTGTCTCTCTAAGCTCAGGTCCAAAAAATGCATCATTTGAGAGATATAAGCCAATACATTACAGGTCATTTCAAAAGTCAACAAAAGACACTTTTTGTCAAGGCAACTTACATCAAAATAAAGTTTTAAAAAGCAAAAATGATCAACATAGAGGTTGTAGAGAAAATCTTGAGATTTATAAAAAGTCCAAGATCACTTTCAAAAGATGAAAATTGAGTAAGTTATGACCATTTCAAGTTGGGAAATTTTAGTAGAATGCATGAATTCCAAATTAAGCAAATTTGTAATTTTGGACTATTAGGCCTAAATTTTCAGGTCCAAACGTGTTGATGACATTTTTAAAGACCCATAAGTCCACTCATCTATTATATTTTATTTTTATTTAATTTGATATTTATTCAATTAAATCCAAAATAAATTAAATAAATATAAGACCAATGGACCAAGGCACGTGGGCTTTGCTATGAATCATATTGGAGGCCCAAGTTTGCATATATCAACTGTCAAATTCGTGAAAGAGTGATTGGTGCAAGATTGATCCAAAAATATCAAGTTTCCATGAAAATTTCCAAATCAAATCTTCACCTCTTAATGCAAGATTTCTTTCACTTTTGTTAATCTAATTTGATTGTCCTATAAGAACAGATGCAAGACACACATGCAAGCTGCCTAAAAAACCCTAGAAAATTCTCAAAATTTTCAAATAATTAGGGAAAAGACAAACCTATTCTCCATCCACTCTCAAGCAACTTTGAGCTTCATATCATCTTCCCGAAGCTTCCAAGAGTTGATACAGACCTTTATCCATCACAAAGCAATCCCAGGACCCTTCCTTGCGTGAACTCTGATTGGTAAGTTGGTGAGTTTTGATTTTCAAGGTTTAGCGTTATTTCAATCATTGTTAACATGCCAGCATAATTCATATGCATTATTAGGATTTTTCTAACGTCTTACATGCGAGTTTGGATGCAGAATCAAGATTGTGCCATTGTTAGGGAACAAAATTTTTGAAGCTTCAGATCTTATGATGTAGGCATTTTTAGACCAAACTAAACATACCACTGAAGTCGCAGGACCTTGATTAGTTAACTAGGGTTGTTTTCGTTTTCGTTTGGGTTGATTTTGCAGGTTTTGCAAAAAATCCTGGAAGGAGAAAAAAGAGTTGACCACCAGAGGTGGTGGTTTGACTCCTGCGCTTTTTTTATATTATATATCAATCGATAGAATTATATGAACGGATGTATAGTTACCCTAGTGGTAGAAACGCGCGCGCGAAGTCACTCCTCTCTCAGGTCACCGGTTTGATCATCAGTTTTACTATTTTTTTCTTATTTCCATCATCTTTGCAGGTTTGATTACAAAACACATTGGAGGAATTACCTTGAAACAACCAGCGCGTTGGCTGGGTGGTATGCTTGCTATTGAAACTGCTTGAGGGTATGGGTTCAAAACCCACCCCTACTCATTTGGTTATTTATTTTTCCAATTCTATGTTTCTCACTCTTTTCTTCTTTTTCTTTTACAAAAACTTTTTTTTAAAACCCTAATTTAATTTAATTTTAGGTTAAACTTAATTTTAGGTTAAAATTAATTTTAGGTTTTAATCAATTCTAGGTTTTAATTAATTTTATGATTTAATTAATTCTAGGTTTTAATTTAATTTTAGGTTTTAGTTGATTAACCCTAATTTGAGTTTTTAGGTTTTCTCAATTGAATAAAAATCAACCTAGATTTTAGGATTTGCCTAATTAATCGATTCTTTTTAATCAACTAATTTTTTTCTGAATTAAAATTAATTAGACTTTAGGTTAATCATCAAGTTTTTTTTCATTAAACAATTTTCCTCTTATTTTACAATCTTCGCGCACCTTTATTATTTTCGCATATTTTTTTCCAAATTATGTAACTGCTAAAGGGTTGTAATAGTTTTAATTAGGGTTTTATTTGCTTTCTTTCTCCCTGATTTTGTGTTTTGTACACCCTTCCCCGAAGCTTTGTAATAGCATAGGACCTTTACTTTCCGCAATTTACTGGTTTCCTTATTACTACTAGTAATTAGGGCATGTATGGAAATATCTAAAATCAATCGTTAGATAAACCTAAATACAAGGTAAATAATTGAATTGAATCATTTTTTAACACACTCACCTCTAGGGAAATCCCACTTGTTGCCTTCGGAAAAACAGTCATGTCCCTCGAATGTGGGGACGTTTTAGCAAAGTCCCTCCGATACAAAAGATAATAGTCCCTCGATGACCCTTTCAATATTGCCTTCGGTAAATGATCTAGTCCCTTAATGATAACTTGTTAAAGCATCTCTACAAGTTTCCTTTAATGAGTATACGATTACCCAGACCCGTCCCTTCACATCCTTTTACACAAAACACATTTCTCTAAAATATTTTCAAAACAAACACTTTGTACGCGTTCTTAAGTTATACAAGAACCATTACAAAGATTGCCGTACTTAGGCATTTTTCAAAATATTTTCAATTACACTTACACAAAAAAGAATTTCCAAAGTGAGTTAAGCGATTAAGAGCCCATAGATAACTACGGATGAAAAGGGTTCTAACACCTTCCCTTTTCATAACCTACCCTCTGAACTCAAAATTCTCGAAGGTCTTTGTTGTTCTTTTCACCCTTTCCTTATTGGACAAAAGAAAAGTCGGTGGCGACTTTTGCTATCTGCAACATTTGCGATAAAATGCAAAACCAAGCCAGTTCTCCCACTGTATTACAACAATATTTGGGACAACCTCCTGGGCAATGATGGCTTGAACAAGGGTCCCCGGTGTTAGAGTATATGGTTCCTTAACAATTAAAAAGGAGTTATGGCCAGATACAAAATAAACATAAGGGATGCAAGTGAGAGGTTGATTTACCTCTTCAACTGGTGGAATTGGGCCAAAAGATGTAAGTTCAGGGTTTGGATTAGACGAGTGAGTAACATTCTTATTCCTTTTCTTCTTCCTTAGGTTGGTCGTCTCATCTTCCGATGCCTCTCCCGTGTCAAAGGAAATGATAGGCTCGAGCCTGGTTCTCTTTCCCTTTTTCTTTTTATGACTAGAAGAATCAGATATAATTGTATTTGGAACTGCTCTGTCTTGGTCCGTTTCAAATAGAATGGAGTCGACCTCTCTTGGAACCTTCTACTTAGGAGGAAAGGGATAAGTAGAGTTCGAGACTTCATCCTCACTAAAGAATTTGGATTCGCTCTGCAGAGACTAACATAAGTGATAAATGTTAAAGAAAGACATGAGGCTCAAAAGATAGGAGAAACTAATTATAGGTACAAATCAAAGACTCCAAGCTGGTTGAAACCTCAAAATCTATTTGTTCTGCAGTTGCTCCTCGGGAGGATTTACCCGAGGAAAACCAAGAGACGCATATTAGAGGTTGCAATCAAGAGAAACAACTAACAAGGTTGTTGACAAGGTATAATTTAGTTTTTCTTGGTTTCTTCCAGTCGAAAGGTGAAGGCATATGTTATATGTTGCACTATAAAGTGAGTAATTACCACATTCTTATAATAAGATTCCAACCAATCTTCAAACTATGATGTGCAATAGAAATAAATTGTGTATTTAAAGAAGTTTAGATAAAACGGTTTTTCTTTGAAGTGTTTCAGGTATATGGACAAATTCTTCTCGGGAGTGTCATCTGTGGAGATGAACATATCCTTTTCTAAAGGGATCAAAGATTTGGGAGAAATTTGCTCAGGCCAAATTTCCTAGCCACCAGATTAGGATAATATGCGACCATCCTTATCCCACTTTTTCCAATAGTGAGCTTCTTCCATAAAGGAGCATAATGTAAGAGTCCCAGAAGAATACCATGGATAGCTCTCTCCCCTTCAACAATGGGATGAAGAAAGGGTTCACAGAACCAGGTAGGGTGACAGTGTCGAGTGGCAAGCGATGCCATGGTTGAGACAAACGTTTTACATTTGCAGGACATATATAAAATACTTCTCAAACGTCGAGCAAGCCGTACATCTTCGGCACCCACGTCTATGCTAGACGGGTTATGTACATTCAAAGTAGGCGTGAAAGTGGCGTTGAGCCACAATTGCAACAACCAGATAGGCCCTCCCATATCGAGGTTGTCAAGGTGATCTCGATTGATAAGGTCGTGGGACACATGCCCCAACGACTCATAAAGCCACAAAGGATAAATTTTCTAAGGCATACATTCCTTTGTTCATGAAGCTGAGTGGCTAGAGGCACAAATAGCTTCGTGATTTAGACCCGAAAAGGGCAGAAGATGTAGCAACATAGCTAATAAGTTAGGAACGCTATATGCTCATACGCCTCAACAACATCGGTCGAACCAACATGATCATCTATAGAAGTGTTGTAAGCACTATTGAATTACTCAAAATAAGGCTTGGTGTTTGTGATATTTGAAGGCTCATAATCTTCTTTGGTGGGCTAGAGACCACCAATAGTAGCCCGATCAAAAAGAGTGGGAGTGATCATCCTATAAGGAATGTGGAAAGTTTTTGTTGTATCCTCCCAAAAACATGAAGTGGCGAGGAGCATGGCGGGGTTGTACTTAGGGCCCACCCTTGTTCTTTTCATGAAAACTTTTTTTTCTCTCCACCCTATTCAACCATTTTATGTAAGCTGAATCAGTAGTCTCAAGAGGGGGAGAAGAAAGATATACCCCTTTCTTCAGGAAATGAAAATCAAAGGGTTGATCATAGAACACCACAGGCCCCCATCAAGGTAACTGGGAAAGAAATATTTTAAAAATTTATGTTTTTTAATGAGCCTAGGGAGAGGACTCATGAAGGCACACATGGTGACTAAAATAGAATAAAGGATTAAGGCGTCAAAATACCAAAGTCTTCTAGTGACTTCTTCTAGATGAGGTTCTGCGACATAAGTTTGATTGTTGATAATGAGTGGCTCATCAATAAGAACAACAAATGGATAATGTGATTGGCTGGAGCGATTTGGTGCCATTTCTAATCTAGATATTTTGAAAAAGAAAAATCTAGAAATGGAAGAAAAATGGTGAAAAGAATTGTGAGGATTTTCGTTCTTGCTCTTTCATTAATTAAGATTTTGAAAGAAGATAGAAGTTTAAAGAAGAAGGGTTTAAATAGAAAATTTTGAAAGAAAAGAGAAATCTTTAACTTTCCCTCTAGAAACATGGACAAATGGCAGATTCAGAGCCAATGAATGACATCGAGTTATGGGAAAGACAATTTATGAAATTAAAATAAAGTTTCATTTCATTATTTTTGGCTATTTAAGGATCTTAGAAACCAGAGTAATGATGGATAGCCAGTGGCATGTTTGAGACATGGCGTTTTGGTAAAAAGTTAGTCATGATGACTAACAAAAGCATGGTTGAGATTACGTGTTTACGATGGTGGAAAATAGTGATAAAGTAGTTACAAAAAATACCACTTTTCTCCCATCTGATGCATGATCGAATCTAGCATTTTTTTGGGGGAATTTTTTACATTGAGATTTTTAGCTAGTAGAAAGTCATAATGAAGGGGTATTTAGTATTAAGAGACATTAATCAAGTGTTTAAGGACATTAATGAGGGAGCGTCGATGGAACATCGACCAAGGAGTCGACTGGTGTGATAGTTATTGTTTAGAAGAATCAAAAGAACATATCCACAAGATTAGGATCACCTGGAAACATGTCCAAAATATCAAAAAGGACAGTCGACAACACTCTTCTATGGAAAGAATATTAGTTGACAAAGCCACAAATAAGTTAAAGACTTAACAATTCTCCAAGTTTAAGTTTTCGAGTGAAGGCGATGTCTATGACACGTTGTTATGTATTATCAAAAGTTCGTGGGGAAGTTTGAAGCAGTTTAAATTCAATATGGGTCATAGACAGTAAAACATGGGTGACACATGGATATGCTAGTGGGAGCCTGAAGTTTATAAGTGGGGTGAAACGTGGCATCTCCTTTGTGGTTAGAATCGTCGTCGATAGTTATTTGTAGTTGTAATAAATAGAAGACACATACATTGTTACAAAGTTACAAAATTTCATACATTCTTTCTATACGCTGGAGTACACGAGTCAAAGAGCGAAACAATTTGTGAGAAACATGTATGTGTCTGCATCTAAACTTTTCATCGCTGTCTTGCTTCCTTAAATGAAACATTTACTCTTTCTATCTTTTATCTTCAACTTTTTTAATGTCATTTATTGCACTTTATCTTCTTCTCATTTATCAAATTTTGTCTTCATTTAAACTTTTTCTTTAAAGTGTCTTCGCACGAACGATTGCATTCAAATCGCACGCACGTGTTTTCATACAAATTGTTTGTACAAATTGCTTTAAATGTTTTTAAATTTAATCTCACTAGCTTTTCAAACTCATGATTTTTTTACCAAAAACACGCGTAAACAATAAGTGAGAACCAAAGGGACTCTTTTTTTACAATTGTCCAAATATCACAATCCATTCCCCTATTAATACTTTGTTCTTCTCTTTCCAATAAGCATACCTAACTCAATTGAAGGATGAGGTTTGTTTAATGAATAATTTATGTCATTCCTACCTCCCAAGATAAATAGTCTTATAATAGAAGTTAGGCCCTGACGTCACATGCTCAACAAACAAATTCAACCACAGGAGAGGGGTGAATTGTGATATTTGTATTTTAAAAAAATAAAACTAATGATTTTAGGTTGGTTAAGTTTAGAAGAGGATAGAAACGATGATTAAGTAGCGAAAAATATAAATGACATAAAATAAAGAGATAGGGTTTAGACGAATCGCACTGGTAAATTATCATACTTCAGTCTTAAATCATGCGGTCTACTCCAATCCTTAAGAGTTTCCTCTTAAGATTTTCACTATCAACAACTTTAACTTTCACACAAGTTCAACCTAACAACCTTACACCAAGATTTTTACAAATCCAACCTTCAACTCTACAACAACATAAGTGGACTAAGCTCTTGAATAAACAATTTCACCATAGTAGCAGAAAAATACAACTCCCAAATGAAGTTTTTCAATCTCTTAGAACAAATACAATTTCTAGTGAATAAAATCGATAACATGAGGATAATTAGCGAGATAAGTACTCTAGGAAAAACACGTTTAACCTCGGTTGGAAATGAGGTGTAACCTCAATTTCACAAGCGAGATGACAAAGAGCATCATAAAAAGGTTTCACTTTACCTCTCTGCTTTAATTCCACCAAGGAAAAAATCACACTTGTAGTGGGTTCGATCCCTATTAGCTGCTAATTTGTTTTATTCAAATGCACTATTTTACCTCTCAATTATTATATATATATATATATATATATATATATATATATATATATATATATATATATATATATATATATATATATGAACTTTATAAAAGAAAATATAGATAGATAACAAAGAATGATGTTTACGAGTATGCAGCGGTTGAACATGTGAGTTAGGTTTAGAGTAAAACTTACTGAATGAATCTTTTCATAGTAAAATATGGGTATCATACCCAGCAGTTATTTAGGAAACTGGTGGAACAAAGTATTTAACAATTAAATAAAATCATAAAAACAAAGGCGCCACTTTTAAAGACATAAAAATAAAAATTGCAGTTGCTGGAATTTAAAACATCTATTCTGAATTATTTATCATTCGATTATTTAATGAAACCGAAGAAATATAAGATTTTTAAATAATGTAGTGGGTCTAAGAATTATACCTCATTTTTTGTTGGGTGATAGGTGTAAGGATTATCATAAAATTTAATATTTGTAGTAATGAAGAGAATATTTTTTTCAGATAATTTGTGATTTGTAAGGGAGAAAAACAATCATTCATATAGGAAAATTTTTAGATTTTTATAGTACAATTTAGATATTTATCTTTGAGCTTTCTTCTTGACTGATAATATTTATGATTCAATTTTTTTTATTATGTTATGATCATCAAAACTTTATGACTTTAACCTAAACAAGACATATAATCATAAATCAGGAAGTGAGAGTGCTAATCTTTAATAGTGGAGCTTGGTGTACATTCCAATGGTTTTAACACTTATAACATTTTATACATGGCCTTTGGCATCTTCACTCATATTCGACCAATACTATCACACTCTAAGTGACATTTTGGTTAAATATTTTCCTACAAGATGTTGTATGGATATCCCTACCACGATTTATTATAAGGAGTACACTCCTTGCTCTTTGTAAAGACATTTGAGTAAAACATTCAAGAATCCTCTTCACTATCGTCCTTCAATCATAGAACACGAATATAATTTTTGTCATACTTTTGAAGCCCACTTCTTATCTTCTGGAAAATCTCTTTATTCAAAATACATTATTACTAGGCTCATCTAATTATTAGCATGAGAAAACCTACATTCAAGTTATGGATATTGTTTCTTGTTTCTAAGCGATAATAAAATCTTTTAGATGATTGACTTGTTACCTATTTCGGACATAGGTGTTGGATAATTAGAAAGAATATAATCATCATGCTTATTTGGAATATGATCTTGTTTCAATGCTTTATGAGATTCCTAGATAACATTGAACTGAGATAATTCGAGTAAAGATCATCTTCATTTCTTAAAAGGAATTTAGAATTTCATTATTATAATTTTATGTGTATAAAGTCAAATAAACATTAATCATATGTCATTTGTCTTAGATATACGTGTTTTTGACACATAAAATTATAGTAATGGACAAAATAGAGATATAAAGAAATGAAGAGGATCTTATCCCAAATAACTCTACCATCCATTCGACCATTCTACCAACAAGTCTTGGTTTGAAGAATGCATAACTAATTATTTGATAGTCCATACCATGATGTGAGCATCCAAAGGTATTGCCTCAACTTTATGAGGGTTGTTATATCACCACATTCTTGATCATCTTGTACCACGGTTCTAGACCTTGTAGCATTTTACTGAAAAAATAAACCAATTGTTTCTCTTTGTTTGTCTCTTAAATTACAAATGTGTTAGACCGACCTAACGATGATTCATGGTAAAGTTGTCAATAGTTTATTTAGCATCTCAATTATTTTATTGGATCATGGGAGTGTACATCTGTTACTATTATGCATTTGTCGGGGCTAATTTTAATTACTTTTTCATTAAGGTATAATTCTAGGAATTTCATGCCGAGACCTCTAAAATGCATTTCTTAGTATTCAACCTGATATTTTATCTTTTGACTTCCTAGAAACATTGTTTTAAATGGATTGTGTGGTTCATCTCCAACCCACCCTTGACAATCATGTATGTTGTCCATGTATATTTTGATTATCTCCCTAATTTAGTTATCAAATACATTGTATATCCTTCTCTAGTATATTGCCCCAACATTTTGAGGCTAAAATGAATTATTGGGTATTGGTAATTGTTTTTTTTGGATGCGAATACCATTTTTGCGTTGTCCACATGGATATTTCGTTATAACTATAATATATATCCATGATCGATAAAACTTTATATCCTACAGAAACATCCATAAACTTATTGATATTAGGTAAGGGCATGCATCTTTAATTAGGACAGACCCTCTTAAGACCATAGTAGTCAACATACATGAACAATTTTTGTTGGCCTTTTTCTACAACATTTGGCAACCAAATCGTATACTTGGCCTCCATTATAAAATCATAATACTAGAGATCCTTTATGGAATTTTAAGTCGTTTTGACATTCTCATGTGATTTTTTTTATATGTTTTACCATAAATTGTACCTTTATTTAACGGATATCATATGATATACTACTTCAAGACTTATCTATAACATCTCAATAATTTCTACCACAATAAATTTGAGTTCTTATGAAAGTATGAGGTCTGTTAATTCTCTGAATTATGTGATTGGTAGTATGTTTGGTAAAACTAATATAGTAGTAATATGTTAGATATGATGTATTAACTTGCTAATAGAAACAGATTGAGAGAGAAGTCCTTTCTTATGTTGAGACATGTTGAGATGAAACATTCTCATCGTCTGGAACAACATGTCGGATAAGATGTCTTATTAAAGAGAAAACGACATCGCACCTGAAGTGAATTGGATTGTTATACTCTGTTAAGTCACAAAGACATAATATACCTTGAGGATATTATATTATCCTATATGGAACTGATTTGTAGGTCAAGAAGAATCAAGAAGAATATTGACTTTCTAAATTTGGAAATAATTTAGGAAGATTTGATTGAAGACCTATTTTATAGCAGAATCTTCTGCTGATTTGTAACAACTAAAGAATTGTGATTTAAATGCCCAAATCTATTTAGAATATAGGTTATAAATAGAAGTTTTTTAATCTAGGATTGGTACAATCCGTGTTTTGAAAAGATGTAATCATTAGGGCTGAGTTTGTAGCCACTCTCTAGGAGAGTTAGTGTAAGTGAACCACTCGGGTGGTGAGATGGTCATCGTGTTCTCACTTAGAAGATGTGAAGCAATGAGTTGAGTATTGTTCTTGGAGGAAGCTTTGAAGCAACTCCAAGTTGTTTTTCTTAGTTCGGAGAAAAGTTATAAACGTGGGAGTTTAACTTTGAGTCTTAGCTACACATTATCATGGAAGTGTATCTTCCTTTTTATTCAGAAATATTGTTGTCCAATCGCTGTTTTTGATTGAAGAGGGATTGAGGAGTGTCTCATATCTAGGTGAGTCATAGATAGAAGTCTAGTAAGGATAGTGATTAAGTGATTAGACCGTAAGCTGGAGGTTTGCTGTAGGGTCTATAAATTGATACTATTTTAGTGGACTTATCCCTGGCTTGGTAGGCCCCAAGAGTAGGAGAGTTGCTCCGAACTGGGTTAACAATTATGGTGTGTTGTGTATGCTTTTTAGTACTGTTTTTAACGTTTATACCTTTCCTGTTTGTTTATGTCGATCAGATGTCTCAACATGTCATAGGATGTTTGAGTTCTGTCATACCAGAATTTCAATTGGTATCAGAGCAGGCATCCTGTTCTATTTCTGGGTGAAATCCTGGAAAGATACTTTATGGTAATATGGGAAAGGAAGGTATTTAATGAAAAACTGTTTGAGCTTGGAGAGCTCATATTATTGTTTGAACGGTCCCTTAAAATGGAGGGTGGACCGTTCATGACAGGGTGTGTATTGAACATATATGTTGTTATCAGGCCTGTAGCTTTGGTGGTGAACTTGCGTGATATGTTTGATTTATTTTCAAACCTATGTTGACCTATTGCACTAGGAATGTAGTGTTTGTGTGTAAGGGTTTATAGTTCTTGAAGATTATTGAGGAGTTTTGTATAGTTGTGTATTCTGCTGCATGGTATCAGTTGTAACTCTGGTTGTTCCTTGTGTCACAAGTAAAGGAATAGTGTAATACGGTGGGAGAACTGACTTGGTTTGCGTTTTATCGCAAATATTGCGAATAGAAAAAGTCGCCACCAACTTTTCTTTTATCAAATAAGGAAAGGGTGAAACGAACAGGAAAGACCTTCGAGAATTTTCAGAGTTCGGGGGGTAGGTTATGAAAAGGGAAGGTGTTAGCACCCTTTTCATCTTTAGTTATCTGCAGGCTCTTAATCGCTTAGCTCACTTTGTTTTAAATGCTTTTTTGTGTAAGTGTATTTGAAAATATTTTGAAAAATGCCTAAGTGCGGAAATTTTGTAATGACTCTTGTATAAGTTAAGAATGCATACAAAATGTTCGTTTTTTGAAAATGTTTTAGAGAAAAGTGTTTTGTGTAAAAGATGTTTTGCTTTCGTAAGCAAGAGGTTACGAGCTATCCACCTACTCAAAAGTCTTTTGTGTTATTTTCCTCCTCCTTAGATAGTGCTATTCTACCATTATTTAGTAGGAAGCCCTATCGTTGAATGTGAAGGGACAAGCGCTGGTCATCGTATAGTCATAAAGGCAACTCGTAGGGGCACTTTAGAAATTTATTATAAGGGACTAAGATCGTTTACCGAAGGCAGCATCGAAGGGTCGTCGAGAGACTATGATCTTTTGTATCGGAGGGACTTTGCTAAAGCGTCCCCACGTTCGAGGGACATGACTGTTTTATTTGAAGGCAACAAGTGGGTTTACCCTAGAGGTAAGTGTGTGCAACGTGTATTGAATTCAGTTATTTAATTTTGATTAGGATTATCTAACAATTGATTTTAGATCTTGCCATGTATACCCTAATTACTAGCAGTAATAAGGAAAGCAGTAAATTGCGGAAAGTAAAGGTGCGAAAAGTAAACCTAAACTATTACAAGGCTTCGAGAGAGGGGGTACAAATCACAAAATCGAGGGAAAGGAAGAAAAATAACCCTAATTAAAACTATTACAACTATTTAGCAGTTGAATAATTAGGAAAAACTAAATGTGAAAATAATAAAGGTGCGCGAAGATTGTAAAATAAGAGGAAAATTGTTTGGTTTTGATAAAAAAAATGATTTTATGATTAATCTAAAAACCCTAATTAGTTTTAGTTAGAAAAAATAATTTTTAATGATAAAACCCTAAAAACTAAATTAATTAACTAAAAAAAGGGTATGTTAATTTAATTAAAAAAAGTTAAGTTAATTTAATTAAAAAACCTAAGTCTAAATTGATTTTAATTAATTAAATTAATAATTATGTTGTAAAATAAATAAAAAAAGATGATAAAATAAAAAGGGATGTTGGGCTTAAAGAAAAGCAAATTGGGGGGGGGGGGGGGGATTGGGTTTGGAACACCAATTTGCTAGGCCCAAACAGGAGAGCCCCAAGAGACGTGCGTTTTATCTAGTGAAACAAATCAGGAGGTCTATTGTGAACGCACAGATCTAGAACACTGGATCTGGATCTGTTGAGATCTGATGATGTTGATGAGAGAGCACACAGTGGATACACATGGGTTTATCGCGTTGAATCTGCAATAGAAAATATGTGAAAATAACAATAACAGGGGCATGGATCGAACTCGCGCCCTAGTATACTAACACTTTAGTCATGCTCGCTTCTATCGTTGAGGCGGCTATACGTCCGTTAACATAATTGAAACAATTGATATATAATATAAATTTGAATATATTGGCTGGAGAGGCGTCGGAGCCCTAGCTCCGGTCGTCTTCTCCGACATCCTGTAATGTTCAAAACCTGCAAATTCAAAGCGTTAGTGATCCAAAATGTCCTACCCCCCTAATTCGACCCTCCTGAATCCAAATATGGGCTTAGTTTTGGCTATAAGTACTTGTAGATTGGGTTATGAAGCAAGTAAAGTAAATCAGAGCGAACATGGCAATTTGCAATTTAGCATGCATGAGACCTCTGCAATTGTTCTATTCTGCATTATTAAATCTCAAAAACACATAGAAAATATTAGTAAGAGTTAGAATGCAGTAAAATAAGAAATACATAATTTCAAACATGGATGAAATCGTGATTCTTGCAATGTGATTTCACGCGTTTTGGACCATCAAATTTGGTCCAAACATACTCTATATGCTTGCTGGAGGAGAATGGAATGAAAGCTTTGTGGTGAAAGGGATTGATAAATAGGGTTTGAAAATTTAGGGTTCTTGAAAAAGTTTGCTATTTTTTGGGCAAAATTGTGAGGCAAGGATTCGTGTTGTTAGGGTTCTTGTCTTGTTGTCTGAATATATACAGAAAATTAGGGAAAAAATAAATGGACTTGGACCTTGTGTAATAAGATATTAGTTTATCTTATTTATTTTTTATTATTTATTAACTAAATCAAAAATAATTAAAATAATTAAAATAAAAATAGTTCAAGGGGTGTAAGAATAAGGCTTGAGGTGTATGAAGAGTATAATACACGTTTGGACTCTTAAACCATGGTCCAATAACCCAAAATATCAAGCTTGCTCACTTTGAACTTAAAGCATTTTCTCAAAATTTCCCAACTTGTAATGGTCATAACTCACTCAATTTTTATATTTTGAAGGTGATATTGTACTTTTTTGAAATATCAAGATGTCCTCTACAACCTCTATGTTGATAAATTTTTCTTTTGAAGAATTTATACTAGTGTGAGTTGTCTTGATAAAAAGTGTCTTTTTGTTGATTTTTGAAATGACATGTAATGTATTTGGCTTATATCTCTAAAATGATGCATTTTTTGGACTTCAGCTTAGAGAGATAAAGTTGTAGAGAATTGAATTTACTTCAAAATTATATTTGGTTTGGGAAAGGCTGATGAAGCATTTGAAAGTTATGCTTGGTCAAAGTTCATTTGACTTCTCCTAAGGAAACCCTAATTTGGAAACTTTTGACTTTTGATGATTTAAGGGTTTTTCTTGAGGAATCATGATCAACCCTTGATCCAACGATGAATGTTACTTCAAAATGTTGATGTTGACCAAAAATCTAAA
Organism: Vicia faba; assembly: GCA_948472305.1. Lineage (NCBI taxonomy): Eukaryota > Viridiplantae > Streptophyta > Magnoliopsida > Fabales > Fabaceae > Vicia > Vicia faba. Next base: position 249,532,209 of record OX451736.1, on the reverse strand, counting down.
GGTTTGAGTGTATGTTGACCATAATTGACTTTTTACTCAACACAGTTGATTTTCAGTCATCTGAGCCATTGACTTATGATGCAAGGCTTGAAACTTGACATGAGAACTCTTGAATACCTATGGAGAACCATGAAAACCACTTGAGACCTTGAGAACAAAATATTCCTTGTGAAACACAAAACCCTAGTTGTGTACCCATTGCTTAGAAGGAGAATTTGTCTGATCAATTCTTAAGCAACCTTGAGCAAATGAGGACCTCATGAGAATGTCTTGAAGAAAAATGGGAGGGAAAATTTTGGGGTACAACAGTTTCCCCTGCTCAATCTTCTTAAACCTAAAGAGTTAGATTGACATGTCCGCCATTCTTGACTTGAAGATAGAAGATGATTGAACACTTAAGTGCCCATAAATTTGCACTCTCCTGTGCGTGAAATAACGTTGTTGGTTGATCGTACTGGGAATGAGCTTAAATATGCCATTAGGAGAGGTGACGAAGATTCTTTGGAGATGGGCTTATAGATGTCTTCCAAAGTAAATATTGATAGGAATATCAAAATAAGTGTACGCCTAACTTTGTCTTTGAAGATGTATTTTGAATTAGTCTATGCCCGACTTTGTCCAAAAGAATATCAGAGTGAATCTACACTTGATTTTATCTGAATGATGTACTAGAATGAGTCTACGCTTGACTTTGTCTAGAGGTTACATTTGGAATGAGTCTACGCCTGACTTTATCCAAAAGAATGTCAGAATAAATCTACACTTGATTTTATCCGATGATATACTAGAATGAGTCTATGCTCGACTTTGTCTAGAATATATGTTGGAATGAGTCCACGCCTGAGTTTATCCAAAAAGAAAATCAGAATAAATATACGCTTGGTTTTATCCGAATGATATACTAGAATGAGTCTATACTCGACTTTGTCTAGAAGAGGTATTGGAATGAGTCTACCCCCGACTTTGTCAAAAAAGAATATCAAAATGAATCTACGCTTGATTTCATCTAAACTAGAAGATATCTACGCCCGAATTCAACTAGAAGAGGTATTGGAAAGAGTCTACGCCTGACTTTTTCCAAAAGAGTTTTAGAAGGAACCTACACTTGATTTCCTCTGAATGATGCACTAGAAGATGTTTACACCCGACTTCATCTAGAAGAGATATTTTCATAATGACTATTTGGGGAAAGTGCTTAAGTATCTACTTATAAGATTTAGTCTCCTAGGGAAATACTTGTCAGAATTAAGTTTCTGAAGGAAATTGTCTGGTCAGGTAGATAGTCGCCCCGTCCTATTTCTGGAATTACACTGCAACCTGTTAGAAAATTGTTGATGATGTTTGTTTGTTTGTGAACTTTACCTGAAAATATAGAGTTAGTATTTATGCAATGTCATGATGTATGTAGTGCATTACATAATGATGTTCTTAAAGCAAATGAGAGCATGCTATATGCGTTTTATATGCATATGCTATGATAATGATGTATGAATACGAGATGTCGTTGAAGTGTATTGGTAGCTTTGCATAACCTTTTTTATTGGGAAAATAAATCTCGGATTGATGTTGGGGATGACGACTATGAATCTCATGTCTTGTTTAGAATGCCTCCGCTGGGGAATTCCTGCTTGTTGTTTGAGGAAACTCCGTCGGGGAATGTTGATTTCTGTTTGGGGAGAAGAGTTCAGGAACACTGGTCGTTCATCACTCTACTGGGAAATTTAATTCTTATATATCCTGACTGGGGATAAAAGAGATGGATAACCTTCTGAGGTGTTGTCTGACTAAGTTTTCGATAAGAATTCCGACTCGTCTGGGGTGGATAAGACTAACAGTTATTTGGTCCAGTTTCAGATTTTGTAGCAACTCTCTAGGGATAAGGGTATGAACTAACCTCTACTGGAGAGAGAAGTTTTGTCGGTGATTTGTAGTAGTCCGAGTGATAGACTCAATTTGGGGAGACTGTATCCTGTTTTGGAAATAAACCCTGTTGGGGAAATAAACCATCTTGGAGAAATAAACCATGTTGGGGAAATAAACTCTGCTGGAGAAACACTCTGTTGGGGAATATGCTCTGATGAGGGATTTGAATCCGAATGGTGAAGAGAATTATGTAGGGGATTTTACAGTGTTGGAGAAATAAACTCAACAAGGGAAGAGAATTCCTGTGAACTGTGTTGCTATCATAATCTACTAAAGATTGGAATTCTGTAAGTTAGCGACATTGTCGGGGAAAGATTACACTCCTTTATCCTCTAGGGGGATCGAACTTGACGTTGGTAATGAAGCTGGATGCAAGTGATCCTACGGGACATAGCCGTACGTTTTAATCCCTAATTTTTGCCTGGACCATCTGTTGTACCTCAAAATTTGCCCTCTCATTTTATCAAGATTTCCCCTCACAAGACTCTTTGGACTCCAGACAGGATTAGGGTTTGCTCACCTCAAGACATCTTCTTGCACTGTTGACCTGAAATTAGGGTTTGAGTTTTCACAGGGATTTTTGGACTTCCAATGCTCGATGTGACTTTCATACTTCATTTTGGACTTCTAAGATTGCTCATACCAAGTTTCAAGCTTTGAATCAAATTTTTGCCCAGTCAATTGGACAGTTGACCTAAAAATCAGTTGTATTGGGGAAAAAGTCAATTGTGGCCAATTTACAGTCAAACCTCATAATTTTTGATCCACATCAACATTATAGACTCATATGAACCATTTGATCAAGTTTGGACCATAACTCCTCAAGAAATTTGATCAGATCATCAAAAGGGTAAAATGGTCTTTTTTTGGTCTTAACTGTAGAAGGGCAATTTCTGATTTTTAACCTAGTCAATGGCAAACTGGGTTCAAGCATGGTTTCAAGGACTCAATGGCATCATCTTAACCTAATCACAAGGTTCAAAATATCTCAAATGCATTGGATTGACAGATGAATTTTCCAATCAACTGATCAAAATCAATTGTACACTGAAAAGTCAAACTTTGACTTTTTGGTCAAAATCAAGTGCCAAGGGTAATTTTTCATCAAAATGTCACAAAACATGAAACTTGTTCACCAAGAAACCTAATTTTGAAATTAGGGTTTAAAATGGAAAATTTGCATAACTTAGAAATTTTCTAAGTTATGAAAATTTCTTATTTTTCCCCAACTTTTCCCAACTTTTTCACCATGATGCAATTGGATTCAAAGAAAACTTCCAACATGAAAGTTGTAGTCCTCCACAAAATCTACAACTTTGACTCACAAAGTTTTCCCAAAAGATGCTTGGATCTCAAGTTATGATTTTGTGAATAAGGGTCCATGAAACTTTTAACTTAGTGAAATTTTGCCCTAGTTTAGTCAGGGTTTTGACCTATCTTCATGGAAACTTTTCACATAGTTCCAATGGTAATCTCAAAATTCATTTCAAATATGGATTGTAGATCATGTTACAAGCTTTCCAAAATGTCCATGAACTCTCCAAGATAATTTATGGTTAGGGAGAATCGAAAGTTTGAAAATGACAAATCATCACTTTTGTCCAAGGCATTTTGCACCATGTTACAACTCGCAATTCTGTCCTAGGCATGCTTGTACTTGTTTTACAGGTCTTAAACCTTTCCACACTCCTTAATTTAATGCAAATACATTGGATAAAGGTTTGATTCTGAGCTTTAGAGCATTATACAAGGGTTTATTCCATTTATGGCATAAAGATAACAATGCCATTTCGATAAAGCAATTTTTTTTGCAATTTTGTATTTCTTGAGCCTTGGACCAAAGCTTTTTCTGCAAACCAACTCCACAAATATCAGGAAAAGCTCACCAACTCTCAGCAGGTCTCAAGCTAACTTGTACAACCTTGGCCTTTGTCACTTCCCACCTTTTCTTCAAAAACAAGCAAGTGTGCAAAAGTCAGCATATCTCTGGTATCTGTTAAAACCAAGTCTTGTGCCCATTTCAAACAACTTCAACATATTGTACCCAGCCTGAAAAACGATTGCCAAGCCTCTCAAACACCCTTAAGCACAAAAACTCCATTTTCTGCCCAAAACAGGGCAAGCCCTGCAGAACTCAAGCCAAAACATATTTCACTCGTGCGTTTTACTTGAAACCACTTCAAACACATTCCTTACAACCCACCTGAACTATCCAAGCCATTGTTCATCAACTGTAACTTCATTTTCAAGCTTCACCATTTTCAAATTCTGAGTTTGCAGGTTGAGTTCTATAGGGAGATTCAGGCCATTTCAAAACAAGCTAAGCATTGGGAAAGGTTAAGGGAACATCAAGCAAGCTCAAAAGTCCTTCAGGCATCACTCACAACTCCTACATTGCCATATTCGAACTTAGCTGAAACAGGTATTTCCCAAGATTCTAACTCCTTTTAGGCATCATTAAGCTTAGGTTTGTGAAGCAAAAATGTAGTCTCTAAGTTGCTTGAGCTATACATATGCATAACTTCCATTTATATTATCTGAGCTAGGAGAATTTGGATGTTGAAGTTGCTGAAAAATTAGGTCATAAATTAGGGCCAACAAAATTCTCCCTGGTTTCTTAGAGTTAGGTCAAGTTTTTTATATGGTTGGAATCGTGGTTTAACAAGCTACAAGTTTCATGTTGCCAGATTTCATTTTTAAGCACGTATGCAGGAGGTACGGTTTGAGTTGCAGAAGCGCGCATGTTTTGTTTCAAGGACAGGGACGATGTGGAGTTGGGCTGGGCCTGGCTTTGCTTGATTATTGACACCCCCCATTGTGTTATTTGCACCCCCTGGCCCATTTTCTTTATTTGTGAATATTTTTCATTTCTTTTTATTTTATTTTCTGACTTTATTATTTTTTCTTGAACATTTAAAATCACAAAAACTATTTTCTTTATTTTTGGCATTTTATCATATTTTTATTTTATTTTTATTTGCATAATAAATAATTATTAGGTTAATATTACTTTATTTTCTTAATTAAAATTTGTAAATAATGTTGAAATACTTAAATATTTTATCTTTATTATTTATACACTTAAAATAATATTTTCTCACATAATTTAATTTTTAACATTTTGTATTTATTTTCTTGTACATAAAAAAATGAATAAATAAATAATTAGAATATATATTTTCTTTTAAACAAAAACTAGGGTTTCCGCCCTTTCCAAAAAATAATCATTTTCATTTTCTTATTTTTAAGACATTAAACCAATTTATTTTACATACAGAAAATCAAATACAAAAATATTTGTGCATATTTACATTTATTTGCATATTTAAATATTTGCTTGTTTATTTATTTGTATAAATAAATTCAATGTGGTTGTAATAGTTTTAGGGTTTTATTTTGAGCAATACCCCCTATTCAAACTTGTATCCCCCTCCCCATAATAATGTTGTAATAGTCTTAGATTTACTTTTACGCATTTATTGCTTTCATTATGCATGATAGTAAAATTAGGGTTTTGTATGCAAAGACCAAAATCAAAACAAATAGCATGACTTAATGCAAGACAAAAATGCATGTAAAATGACAACACATTGCACACAAGCACCCCTAGGGTTTCATCCACTTTGTTGCCTTAAAATGGCCATGGTATGCATGCTAGGTATCTTGGCAAAATCAATGCAAAAACAAAAAGATCATAGTCCCTCGATGACGCTATCTTGGTTGCCTAAACAAAAATGATCTAGTCCCTCAAAAACTTGCTAAGATACTTGGCAATATTGTTATCATGGTCATACGATGACCCACGCCCGTCCCGTTTAACATCCAAATACAAGGTTGTTTACCAAATACAATGGTAAAACAACAATGTCAAAGGGCTAAAAATGTGTAGGAAAGATCTTTGAGTAGGGTAGACAACTCCTAGTTACTTGATCAATTTGCAAACATCCTTTCTAATTTCGAAAACACACACACAATTTCAAAACAAGTTTCCAAACAAACTTTCAAACATTGAAACATTTTTCGAAAGACAAACATCTCTGTATACATTCTTCAAACAAGAATCATTACAAAGATTGCATAAACGATGGCCTCTTTTCAAAATACTTTCAAAACCACACAAAGCACCATTTCAAACAATTGAAAAAGTAAAGCAAGTGATCTAAACAAGCAACTAAGAGCCCATGGAAAACCATGGATGAAAAGGGTGCTAGCACCTTCCCTTTTCATAATCTACCCCTCGAACCCAAGAAAACATCTCAAAGGTCTTTCCTGTGCTTTTTGACCTTTCCTTTGGATAAAATAAAAATTTGGTGGCGACTCTTGCTAAACCAAAACATTTGCGAACACAAAACGCAAAACCTCAAGTCAGTTCTCCCACCGTATCACACCATCCTTTTGGGTTTTTAATCCACCGGGATACCCTTTTTTTTCCCAAGTTGCCTTTTCAAGTTTCCGACTTGCTGGGTGTATAATCTTTATATTTATATCCCTAATTTTTGCCCGAACCCTTTGTTAGAACATATTTTGATTCTACAACCCTTGTAAGAGTTTTAATGATAACAAACGCAAATAAAAATTTTGCTCCCTAAAATTATATTATGTTTTGTAGAGAAGTTCTGATGGAAGAAGATTATAAGATAAGTTACAAAGTTGTTTATGCTATGATTATAAACATCTTTCAAAAAGTTCTGATGGAAGAAGATCAGAAGATGCACTAAAATGATGTTTCAACTCTGATTATAAAACTCTTTGAAAGAAGTTCTAACGCTGCAAACAGGATTCTGTGGCTCTGATCTCCAAAGTTCTGAAGTAAGCTGCAACAAATACATTAATGTTTTGAAGCATTACAAATCAAATATTTCCATTTCAAGAGTAACGGTTGGAAGGTGTTGTACCCCAAAATTTTCCCTCTAATTTTTCAAGATATTTCTCACGAAGATTTTCAAAAGCTCAAGTTTGCATAAGTACAAAGCAGATCGAAAGGAGTGACTACAGACAACAGTTAGAATTCAAAATCTTACAAATGGCCTCCTTCGATGCAAGCTTGATTCACCAGCTTTCGATTGGGCACCTGGCCTCCTTCAAACTTTCTTCAAATTCCCAAGCTTTGATTGAGGCATTGGCCTTTTTCTTGCTTTCTTTATACAAGCTTCGACTGGGTATTTGTTTCCCTTTGAAACAACTTCCTTTGATTCAAAAGGGAAGGGCCTCCTGTTAGTGTCCTTCGATTCAGGAGTTAGTGGCTTCCTACTGGCTTCTTTCAAATAAGAAGGCAGTGACCTTCTGAAATATTCCTTCGATTCAGAAGGAAATGTCCTTCTGAAGCTTTCCTTTGATTCAAAGCAGGGACCTCCTAAATGCAAGCTTCGATTGCACCATTGGCCTTACATATTTGCTTGATTCACAATACAATGGTTACCTGCACGAAAGCTTTGGTTGGGCATTTAGTCTCCTAAATACATCCTTCGATTGAGTATTGGCCCCTGACATGCTTGCTATGATTCATAAAGCAATGACTATCTGCATGTAGCCTTCGATTGAGCAATGGCTTCTTTCCTGCATGCTTCGATTCACAAAGCAAGGGGCTTCACCATGCTAGCGTGCACAAGGAAAAAGCTTCCCTATGGCTAGCATTCACTGGATTTATATTAGCACCCACATGGCATTGGATATCTTCATGCTAGCTTTAACTGGGAAAATTCTCCCTTTGAAACAACTTGATGCAAGCTTCAATAGGGCAACACCTATCTTCAACTAGCTTTGATTCACAAGGGCAACGCCCATCTTCATGCTAGCACCCACAAAGCATTGGCTATTTTCACGCTAGTTTCGATTGGGCAGTATCTCCCTTGGAAAGTTTGTTTCGACACATATAGTTTCTACACTACGGTGGCCCATTCGAAGGACATGCAAGACATACTTGGATGTCCCATTTGAAGGACATATTTGGTGGCCCATCCAAAGAACATGAAATTTTGCATTTGAAGGAATATGCAAAAGTTCCATTCGAAGAACACAATTAATGTTTGGTCTCTCAATGAGTCTAGTCGAAGGCTTGCTGACCAAAGTCCAATGCGTCGCCAAGTCCAGCCCTGCTACATTGGCCACAACACTCCAAAACTGTTGCACAGCAGTCCTGCTACGCTGCTCCCATACTTGCACCAAATTGGCATACAAATATTGCACCTCGAAGACTACAAGAACAGTATACATAATTTGTTCAAATTTCTTTTTTTCTCCCTCCTAAACCTCAGCCAACTTCATCTATAAATAAGATGTTCCACAACATATCTAAGGGGTTGGACAACACATCCAGAGGGCTTTGGTAACTGGAGAAACTTTGATTGTGTGAAAATCCTCAAACACTTAACACATTCTCAAACCCAAAATCAAAATACCACACCCTTGTTTCTTTTCCTTTCGAATCTAACACTAGAAACACAACACTTGTTTCTTTTCCCTTTCGAATCTAGGAGCAACCCCCACACTTTGTTCTTTCTTTCGAATATATCAAAAGAAACACTACACTTGTTATTTTCCTTCGAATCCAGAAACAACGAATACAACTCCACTCTTCTTGGCCTTCAAATCCAGTCAAAGAAACACCAAACTTTTTTCTTTCCTTCGAATCCAGGAGCCCTCAGGGCAGCCACTCAAGGTCCAGAAGCACCAACGTCAGAAGCAAGGTAAGTCACCTGACCTTAACCCTTTCATTTCAAGCATGTAAATGACATTTGTTTATTTTCGTTTCTTCCTTTTTCATTTATTTTTCTTGTCCAAATATATGGTAGAACTAACTTGTACAGACTCAAACAAAAAAAAAGGAAACAAAAACAAAGTTTATTGAATCGAAGCCTTAGGCTTTGCCCCTGGCTACTTCATAGTTGCAAACAGAACAAAGAGTTTTGTGTGAATCAAAGCCTTAGGCTTCGCCCCACACTGACTTCCAGGCTCCAAACGAAAGGAGGAAGCAAGGAGGTTGAAAAAAAGAGTGTACACTCATGCTGACTTCTAGGCCAATCGAAAGAAGCAGAAAAAGGACGTAATTGAAGGATACACTCACACTGACTTCCAGGCTCAAATCGAAAGAAGCGAGGAAGAGTTGAATCGGAGGTCGCTACTTCCTAGATCGAAGAACCTGTTTCCCTTCTTTTGTTTTGTTTTGTTTTTACATTTTCTCGTTGTTCAATATGGTTATAATAGCGTAGCACCTTATTTTTTGCATTTTTATCGCTTTATATAAAATGCTAGTAAATAAGGTGTGTATGGAAAGATAAAACCAACAAGTAGACAACCCAAATCAAAGACAAAATGCATGCAATCAAACACACTATCCACACACATACGCCTCTAGGGTAATCTCACTTGTTGCCTCAAAATATAGTCATGTCCCTCAAAAATGAGCGTTTTAGCAAAGACCCTCGATAAAATATCATAGTCCCTCGATGTCCCTCGATGTTGCCTTCAGTAAACGATCTAGTCCCTAAATGAAAATTGCTAAAATGTCTCATAGGTTACCTTCTATGACTATACAAACGACTCAAGCCCGTCCCTTCACATCCAACGATGGAGCTTCTTACTAAATCAATAGTAAGATAGTCTAGCGGTAGAAATGTTTAAGACTAAGCCATTGAATTGACTAGACTTATACAGATAAAAATAAAAATCTCCACCGCGCTTTATTGTTTCCAAAGGAAAGGGAAAAGCGCGAGTAACCCAAAAAGAGGGGGAAATATTTAAGGTAAGGGGTTGGTTATGCAAAGGGAAGGTATTGGCACCCTAAACATCTACGGTACTATGCAGGAACCTATTTATAAAATCTTTATATTTTGGCTATAAAATGTTGTATAAAAATGGATGGTGGAGGTGAGAAAAGAATTATATTTTTATGTTTTTTGCACCCGCCGCAGTTGAGAACCTTTAGTGCCCACGTACCACCTTTCGTGCAATAGAGGGTCAGGGTACACATAGTTCCTCTTTTAAAGTATTTTAAAACATAAGTGTGTTGGTTAATTTTATGAGATAAGACATCATCGTCATTGTCCGTCTGGAAAACATACTTACCACCTACAATCATGTGAAAGGAGAATTTGCATCATCTCAAAGTGGAGGATATGGCTTGGATTTTAAAATCAATAATGCCTCATTCAACACCCAAGTGGAAAATATCTCTCTTCACTACACATTGCATAAGTATAATTGTTTGCATCACTACAAGGATTGACAAGAGTCCAATCTTTTGAGAAAAGTTTTAAAGTAGAAGCCAAAGTGGCAAAATAGTTTGAAATGAGATTCATTGACTTTTAGTCTTCTCACAAAAAATGTTAAGGTATTATTAAGTTGATTGAAGTTTATTTATGAAAAGGTTTTGAAAATGCATGGACCTAAGTCCAAGTTTATTATGAAAGTGGTTCAAGTTTTAAAAAAAAAAAAGAAGAGTTCAAAGGAGAGAGAAGATTTTTGAAATTAAAGAAGATGGGAGGAGAAGAAGAGACTATCCTAAAGTATAAGATAAAAGCTAGGGATAAGGACCATCTAACCAACAAGAAGCCAACACTTGACATTATGAGCCAAGATAGAATTCCAATTCTTTGGATTGAAACCAAGAAAGCAAAGATACTAGACCTTTTGAGAGAGCCAAACTTCAAGTGTATTAAGTCTTCACAAAAATTGGGCAGAGTGACGACTGTACACGGGTGAATTCCAGATTACGAACAAAGTATGTAATCACAATAACCTACACACAAAACAAACAAACAACCCAATATCTTGAGGTAAACCTCAAGAACTCCAGACAAAATATCATTTAAGGTCACAAGGTCTCCAACATAGGCCAAGGTTTCTAATCCTAAGTCCAAGAAGTCCAATGCTCCATAATGCTAAGGATAGTAACCAAATAGTCCAAGTATCATTAAAGATTTTTATGATTCATGTTGATTATTAAGTATCTTAGAAGAGAAAAGAAAAGCTCAAATGAGCAAAATAAAAATGACATGAAATGTAATGCTTAAAGTATATGGTACGTAAAGCATAAAATATAAAAGGGCACAAAGTAAAAACAAATTAATAATTAGTGGTTAGTTGGATGACCATCTTGAAACTTGTGTTTGGAACTCATTAGAGGATTGGTAGAACCAAAGCCTCCACATAACAAGTTGCATTTGTTTTTTGTCAAGTATATCATCCATTTGGAATCCTCAAAAGTACCATTTAATGATCAATGATGTTTAAGTGATCCGCGTTGACCAAAAGTATTGTAGATCCATTAGAGGATTGGTAGAACCAAAGCTTCCTCATAATGAATCTCAAGGTTATCGGATCAAAGAGATCAAATTAACATACTTGGGCTGGCAAACATAGGCTTCGGTCACGAATGATCATTTGTTCGAATCGGGACAAAATTTAGTGTTATGTTAAGCAATCGTAAGTGGACTTATGTAGAAGTCACACTTATTTTGAAGTCGGTCAATATCAATCTATGTATTTCATGTTTGGATAAATGATATATAGATCATTATCCCATAACATGTAATACAATGAGAAAGGGGAATAAGATGAAGAAGGAGGGGATGAAACAAACAAACCACATTTGAATTAAAATTTAATCAAATTATTATTAAAATCATTCATCCATTTTTGTGGATTTAGACTCAACACCATGGATCCAATAATGTTAATAAAGTTCATGATTAAAAATTCAACCCAAGATTATCCAGAAAATAATCACAAAATAATATTGCACTTAATATATACATTAAAAAAAGGTTTTTTAAAAATATTTAAAATAGAAATAAAAGAGAAAAATATAAACTATGGTCAAATTAATCAAGAAATAAAAAGTAAGACCATAGAAAAATCAGAGATGAAGTAAAATGATTTTATAAATTTTTTGGTAATTTTGTAAAGTCAGAAACTATTTTTAAAATTAAAAGAAATGAGTAAAATAAACCAAAATGATAAAAAAATAGCAAAGTCAGAAATAAAAAATAAATGAGGTCACCAATATTTGTCACAATATTATTGGATCATTCCATAATTTTTTCAAAATTTAAAAATGCATAAAAGTATTTTTAAACATTTAAAACAATTAAAGTAAAGTGAAAATTTATAAAAAAAATTAAAAACAAAGTAAAATTGTGAAAAAATAAAAATCAGAAAGAGAAAAATCAAAAATATTTTTCATAATTTTTTCAGATTTTTTTGACTAAAAATGAATTTTCTATGATTTTTGGAATTTAAAACAATTAAATATATAAATCAGAAAAGAAAAATAAAGTCAGAAATATGTGGACCATTGGATGAGAGTCAAAGCGCGTTAGTAATCAAATCCAATGGATTTGGCGCGCTGTGCATATCATGGTCATTAGTGAATATAACACTGAATCAAATGTAAATCAGAAATTCAAAAAATCCAAATGATGATGTTTTATTGGTTGAAGGATGATACGTTGTTCATATTCAACCTCTAGCTAGTCCCTAAACCAGGTTGCTCAATCTGTAAAATTAGAGCACGAGACCTATGCCATTCGCTTCGTCTCTTCAAGACGAAGACAACGACACCTTCGCGATAAATTTATATAAATTGTAGCTCAAGCAATTTAGAAGGAAAGTTTTGAAAAGGGATTTGAAATTTCATGGTCAAAATAAGTTTCCGGATAAAAGTAAGTGTTGCAACTAGAACCAGGCCAATGAGAGCATCACAACGATATCAAAGTTTTGAAGAATTGATGAAGAAATCTACCTATTGAAGTTGAGTTGTAGAGCTTTGAAACTGGACTTCTATGGAGCAATATAGGACACGATTATTGAAGGTAATTATATGGTTAGCTTCATGGAAGATCAAGGAAGGTAAATTGATAGAAAAATTGGATTGAAAAAGGCTTGAAAACATATTTCGAAGTTGCAGAATTTTGAGTTATGGAACAAGTTTGCAGGGTGATTTTGACTATCCAAGCTTAAGAAAATGAATGAGAGATGACCCTCTATTTATAAGGAATTAAATGGAATGTCCAAGCGTGTGAAATGATGAAGTTTGGAGGAAAATCGTGTGAAGTTGCAAACAAGAAAAGTGTGACTTCTAATTTGATCAAAACTCGTCCAAAATGTGCATTTTGTTGTGCTAATCACTTCTGGAAGTTCACTAAACATGTTTAGAGGCAAAAACACGCAGAAACAAAGTGTTTAGAAGCTAAACCAATGATTACAAATTCTGACTTTTGAAGAAACTTCAGTTCCAAGTTACCAAGTTCAAATCAATGGCATTCTCAGCTCAATGGGTCTTATGGCATGATTCTTGATACTTTAGAAAGATGAGGATACAAGTTTTGCAATGGAAAAAGAATGGAATCAAATGGATGCTTGAGCTGAAAGTTGCACTGAGTCAGAGTTGGGGAAAAAGGTTGACTTTCCATACTTAGAAATATTTCAAATTTTTCTTCAAAAGTGACCTATAATGTTTTGCATCTAAACATGGCCTTCCACTTGGAATTTGCTCTTGACCAAAAAAGATGGCATGAAATAGACCTCTTGAATGACATTTTGAAACTGGAACCATTTAAAATCTCCAAAAATTGAGAGAGTTATGAATTGTCGGAGTTGGCAAAAAATCATGAAATGACCTATAATCTTTTGTATCCTCAGGGAATCTTCCATCCATTTTCTCACTTTGCATATAAAATAAGGAATAAATTTCACATCCTCAAGATCATTATGAAAAAAGAGTAGGCTCAAGGTGATACAAATTGACCAAGTTATGATCATTTGAAGTCACACATGAGAAATTGGGGGTTCATCTGGAGGACTTGTAATCTTTCTTCATCATCAAGTTTCTCCCACATGAAAACTCCTTGAAATATTTGAATTTATTTGTTAATAACCCTTTGAAGAGAAGGATTTCTTTGGAATGACTCAAAAATACCAAAATATGAGCAAGATATACTTCTTCGAAGTTCAAAACCCTAGCTCCTAGATCAAGAAAATGTTTGGAGGAACCTTGACAATTTTGAACCACCTTCTTGTATCAACACCCTTGATTTGTAAATATAAGTTGTTTAGTATTAAAATGAGAACTCATATCCACCAAAACCACTTCCATATCTTGAGAATTGAGAGAAATATGCACTTGTGAATAATGGGAACAAGACTTTGTCCAACCATGACAACTTCTTCAATAAACCTGTGATACGGTGGGAGAACTGACTTAATTGTTTTGCACTTTATCGCAAATGTTGCGGTTATCAAGAGTCCCCACCGACTTTTCTTTTATCCAAAAGGAAAGGTGAAAAAGAACATGAAAGACCTTTGAGATTGTTTCTTGAGTTCGGGGGGTAGATTATGAAAAGGGAAGGTGTTAGCACCCTTTTCATCCGTGGTTTTCCATGGGCTCTTAGTTACTTGCTAGATCACTTGCTTTTGTTGTTTGAAATTATGCTTGGTTTGGTTTTGAAAGTATTTTGTAAAATAGGCCATTGTTTAGGCAATCTTTGTAATGATTCTCGTTCGTAAGAATGTATACAATGATGTTTGTCTTTTTTGAAAATGTTTTCAATTTTGTAGGATGTTTGGAAATGTGTAGGTGTTTTTTTTTTTAAAATAGCAAGGATATTTGTTTTTAAATGGAGCAAGTAACTAAAAGTAATCTAACTACTCAAATGTCTTTCTTGTTCATTTTCTTTTCCTTTGACATTGTTATCTTACCATCAATTTGGTAAGTAACCCTATCTTTGGATGTAAACGGGACGGGCGTGGGTCATCGTATAGCCATGATTAGCAATGTTGCAAAGTATCTTAGCATTTTTTGAGGGACTAAGATCATTTTATAAGGCAACTTTGAATAGCGTCATCGAGGGACTATGATCTTGTATTTGTTTGTTTTTTCTAAGACACCTCACATGCGTAATATGGCCATTTTTGTACATGGAAACTAAGTGGAGTAACCCTAGGGGTGTTTGTGTGCAAGTGTGTCATTTTTATGCTTGATTTTGTCTTGGATTAGGGTTTTATATTTGGTTGATTTTATCTTGCCATACAAACCCTAATTACTCACATGTTATGTAAAGCGATAAATTGAGAAATTTAAAGATTACTATGCTATTACAACATTTTGTGGGAGGGGGTATACAATTGATGAATGGGGATTGCAATAATATAAACCTAATTAATCTATTACAACCAAATTGAATTTATACAAGTATTGGAATAAATAATGTACAAAATAAATTAAATATGCAAAGATATGTGAATGCAAAAGAAGATTTTGTTTTGTTCTTTTTATGTAAAAAAGTTTTAACATAAGCCTATAAACAAATCAAGATTAAACTTAGATTTATTAAGGAAGGAAATTATTTTTAGAAAAGATTTTGATTAAACACTAATTCTAATTTATTAAAAGGAAATAAATTTCTTTAAGTATTTTTGTATTTTTGTCTTGAAAAATGATGTATGGTATTTATGAAGTATTTTAGTCTTTTTATATGTTAAAATAAATATTTAATAGGTGTGAAGAAAAATAAGTATTTAACCTAATTTTAATTTAATTTACAAGTTTATTTAAAAAAATAGATAATATATAACTAAATAAAAATATTTTTATGGGAAAATAAAATAAAATAAAATAAAATAAAACAAAATATAATATTTATCACTTTTATATTTTTTATGATTTTTTTATTATTAAGAAAATATATTTGATAAAATAAAAATAAAAATAGAATAAGTAAATAAAATAGTTTGGGCCAGGGGTGCTGAAGGAAAATGGGGGAAGGAGGTTAGCAAAAAACACAAGGGCCCAAAGTCTGAAGTCCACGCTGCAAAACAATATAAAAAAAAGTGGAAAAATATGAAAAAATGAAAAAGACAGCGCCAAGGCTCGAACCCGTGACCTATGGCATTTTTGCGCGTTGCCTTACCACTGGCGTGGTTGTAAAATCCGTTAGTCTAAGTGAAAACATAAATACATAACACAAAACATTGCCTTGTCGTGTACTTCATCTTCAACCTCTAGCCAGCCGGACTCCCTGTAACTTTTTAATTTCTCAATAAAAATGGAAAGTGATAACATGAACATTATAGCATTTTACTTCACGATTCTAACCATGTGCATAACTGAAACTATAAGTCCAAGATCAAAGAGAATTTTGTTGGCCCTAATTCTTAACCTAATTTTTTCAGAAACTTCAAACTTAAAATTCTCTAAACGCAAGCCAAATAAATGCAAGCTATGGATATGTACAGCTTCGTAGCAATGATGTCTACATTTTATATTCATAAATGGAAAGCTAACTATGCATGTATTTAGAGTTAGAAAAACAGAAAAATCACCTTGAAAATGGAAATCGTGTTTTGAAAATGAGCTTGCTTTAGGATGTTGTGATGATCAGGTTAGCTTCCTTGAACCTCTAGGAAGCTAATGCAATGCTTAGCTTGTCTTGAGGATGGCTAGAATGGTCTGGAGAAGTCCACCTGTGTTGCTCTGTTTTTGAACTTCAACAATGGGGAAGATGGAGTTACAATGATGTTTCAGGGTGTGGGATGGTTTACTTGTAAGGTAAGGAATCTTGGGAAAGCAAAAGGCCTGAAAACGCACGAGTGGAATGAAAGATTCAGTTCACAAGTCAGAAATGGCAAGTTTGGAGGCTTGGTATGCAACTTCTTATTCTAGGGTGTTTCAAGGCTTGGGCATGCGTGGTTTTAATTACAAAATGATGGCTTTATATAGAGCAAAATATTGGAGGACTTGTCCTTGCTCAGAAGTACAAGATCACATGTCTTGCTATATTTCTTATTTTTGAAGCAAGTGTGAGAAGTGACTTCTTAAGGCATGAATCTGATCTTGTAGGGTGGCTTGAAGCTTTAAACATGTTTTGTTCAGGTTTAGAGACTTGGTTTGTGCAGAAAGAACAAGTCCAAGGCTCAAGAAATGGAAAAATGTAAAAAGCATGCTTTTCCAAAATGGCAATGTTGCCTTTCTTCCAAAAATGGCTATTTTCTTGTACAATGCATTGAATGCTTGGCTTTAGGGCATGAAACCTTGTGAAATTCATTAATGGTAGAGTGAAAAACGATTTTGAGGCCTGAAAAGTGAAGATTGTACAGCCAATTTTCAAATTTGAAAACTTGTTCTTCATTGAAATGACCTATAATAAACTTTGAAAACCCTAACTTCATCTCTTCGATTCTCCCTACTCAAACATGATCTCAAGGATTTCTTGGACATTTAGGAAACTTGCAATATCCTCTACAATTTATCTTTGAATTTATTTCAAATATTCTCCTTGGAACTATGTGAAAAATTGGCATGAAGTTAGGTTAAAAACCTACCTAACTAGGGCAAAATATCACTAAGTTATTTTAGTTCATGAGCATGTATTCACAAAATTATTTCTTGAGATCCAAGCATCATTAGGATAAATTGTGTGAAGAAAAGTTGTAGATTTCATGGAGATCTACAACTTTCATGTTGGGAACTTCCTTTGAATCATTTTGTATCATGGTGAAAATTTTGCCAAAATTTGAGAAAAAATAAGAAATTTTCTAAACTTAGAAAATTTTCTAAGTTAGAATTTTTAAACTTTTCAAATCCAAATCTTAAATCTTTGGTTTCTTGATGAAAAAGTTTCACATTTTAACATGTTTTGATGAATTATGATCCTTGGCACTTGAATTTGACCAAAAAGTCAAAGTTTGACTTTTCAGTGCACAGTTGACTTTTAATCAGTTGATTTTTTCCCCAATACAACTGATTTTTAGGTCAACTGTCCAATTGACTGATCAAAAAATGTGATTCAGAGCTTAAAACTTGACATGAGTAATGTTGGGGGTCCATGATGATCCTTGAAAGCCATATGAAGCATTGATAGTCCAAAAATCATTGTGCAAACTCAAACCCTAATTTTGGTCATCAGTGCATGAGGAGGTGTCTTGAGCTGGTCAAACCCTAATGCAGTCTTGAGTCAAAGAGATCTTGTGAGAAAATTCTTGATAAGTGAGAGGGAAAGTTTTGGGGTACAACACAACCCATTGTACTTTTGAATCAATCTTGATATCTTGGAAATTTAGTGAACCAAAATAACCTTGTCATGCCATACCTTCCAAAACAACTTCAATTGTGAGGATTGGACTTCTCAAGCTTTATTTCCTAGGGCATGGAAATAAACTCATGAGCCCATGGAGCAACTTGCTAAGCCTCATTGCCTTTACCTACATCAGTAACAAGTAAGACAAACCAACATTGCATTTTATTAATTAAAAGGAAAATAAAGACAAAATATTCATGATCACAAAAGAAAACAAGTCAAGGTGCTTGGTGATTCCTCAATGAGAAAAGATAAAGATAGAGAGGAGAACCAAAAACCCTAATGTGATATTGTTGTGATTGAATCAATATGGTAGGATGAAGGGATCTTAGGGGTAAAAATTGGGGTACAACACCTGCCATCATTTAAGTTTCTTCTTTCCGGAGATACGAAGGTTAAAAATCTTTGTGTAGACGCGATCGAAGATACTTAAATATAAAACTAACCCTATTTTTGGCCCTAATATGTCATGCAATGCTTATGAGCATGAACGCATATGAACAAAACCAAAGAGACGCAAAACAATGTTGGGGTGTAATAAAGGAAATAAAGAAACAAAAGAGAAACCCAACCAAGAAAATAAATCACTGGTGGTTCAACAGACCCGGCTCATAGTTGATGATAAAAAGTCAAAGGATACACCAACTCCTACTGAAGGAGAAACTACCAACGTTCATTGAAGGTAGAAAGAAGAAAAATATAACAACACTGACGTTTACTAATGGTAAGCTACCAACGTTTACTGAAGGTAGAGAGAAGAAATCATCGACGTTTGCTGACGTTGAACTACCAGCTTTCACTGAAGGTAGAGAGAAAATAAAATATCATAACATTGTCGTTCACTGACAGTGAACTACCAACGTTGACTGAAGGTATCAAAAAGATAACAATCACCAACTTTCACTGAAGGTGATCTACCAACTTTCACTAAAGGTAGAAAGAGAATATATCATAGCATCACCGTTCACTGACGATGAACTACCAACATTCACTGAGGGTAGCAAAAAGATAACAAGCACCAACTTTCACTAAAGGTGACCTACCAAATTTCACTGAAGGTAGAAATAGAATATATCATAGCATCTCCGTTCACTGACAATGAACTACCAACGTTCAGTGAGGGTAGCAAAAAGATAACAATAAGTTTCCCCAAAATTCTGGCATTTCACCTAGAACGGGTCTCAACATCTTCTTTAACCAAGGAATTCTACCTGGAAAGGGTAATATGTAAACTGTCTCAAATAAAGAGACTATCACCTGTAAAGATTTCATAATGATCTGTCTTTGCGATATTGAAAGTCTTGTCATCCACTAGTACAATTTGACAACAAACTGTAAACTATCCACTCATAGAAGAGATAGCAAAAAAAAGTTACGTCGACTTTTATAGGGAAGCACAAGTTGCTTAAATAAAGAGACCTTCTACTTGTTGTCATGGAGGATTGTAAAAAGAAATGACTTTCTGGGGAGAGAAATATGGCTTCCTGGGGAAAGAAATATGGCTTCCTAGGGAAAGAAATATGACTTCCTGGGGAAATGCCACTATATTCCTGCTGAGGAGATAAGATCTTCTCGTGCAAAATAAATGCACATTCTCAAACCAATGCTCGAAGCTTGCAGAAATCCAAAGTAATAATATTGTTGTGGAACCAAAGATTCAAACCAGAAATAAACTGGAATGAAACAGTCAACCAAAATGCATCCTTTGGGAAACAAACTCAAGAGGGAAATCCAGCCTATCAAGACAAAGAGTTGTACAGGAAGGCTAAAGCAAAATTATTCCATGAGGGATAACTCAGTGGGGGAAATTGAAAGGATATACTCTTTATGCTTAAGGTTGACACTTTATTGGAGAGAGAACAACACAACTCTACAAAACAGGGTAATATGCTAACAAAAAAATTAATGAGTGCCAATGAGCAATGATTTGCTAAATTCAACTATGTATGATGTATGTATGAATGTATGAGTGTTATTATGTATATGCTGACAAAATAGACATATAACACTGGGAGTAACCAGGTAAAACCAACTCGGGCACAAATAACACTCGGCTAAATCACATCCAAGATGAACATTCCAAGAAAAAGTAAGCGCCAACTGAGGAAACAAAATCCTATTGCATGGCTTAACTTTACCGGGGAGAAACGTAATCCAGAAGTAAACAAAACATAGCAACACAACAGTACAGATACAGATGTATAACATTCTTCTCTAAGCTTCACCAGGGAATAGCACTCAGACTTCAACAGGGAAACAAATGTTTTCAAATGTAAAGCTTCTACTGGGGATTGCGAAAATCAATTTCAAGTAAAGAAGATGGGCACCAAATCATCAAAACATTCACTGGAGAATTCAGGCTCATTTTGAAGGAGGAAAAACACACAAACTTTGCTAAGGCATATAATGTCCCATCATCAAGACATTAATTGGGGATTTCGTACTGACTTTATTGAGGAGGTTAAGATCACATTTTCAAAGGGAAAACCAATATACGTTCTTCACTAGGGAAACCGGATACCCGTGTTCTTCGAGAGTAATTATTGTACCAACTTCTCTGGAAAGAAATAACTTATATTACACAAACGAAACCTTCATTGGAGAAATCTTGGTGTAGCGGTAGAAATGTTTAAGACTAAGCCATTGGATTGACTAGACTTATACATATCAAAAATAAAAACTGCCATCGCGCTTTATTGTTTCCAAAGGAATGGGAAAAGAGCGAATAACCTAAAAAAGAGGGGTAAATATTCAAGGTAAGGGGGTTGGTTATGCAAAGGGAATGTATTAGCACCCTAAACATCTACGGTACTCCGCAAGAACCTCTTTGTAAAATCTTTATATTTTGGCTATAAAAAATGTTGTATAAAATTAGATGGTGGAGGTGAGAAAAGAAATATATTTTTGATGATTCTTGCACCCTCTGCGGTTGAGAACCTTTAATGCCTACGTACCACCTTCTCTGCAATAGGGGATCAGGGTACACATAGTTCCTCTTTAAAAATTTTAAAACACAATTGTGTTGGTTAATTTTATGAGATAAGACATCATTGTCATTGTCAGTGTGGAAAACATACTTACTAACCACAATCATGAGAAAGGAGAATTTGCATCATCTCAAAGTAGAGGATATGACTTGGATTTTAAAATCAACAATGCCTCACTCAACACCAAAGTGGAAAATATCTCACTTCACTGCATATTGTAGAAGTATAGTTGTTTGCATCACGACAAGGATTGACAAGAGTCTAATATTTTGATAAAGGTTTAAAATAAAAAGCCAAAGTGGCAAAATAGTTTGAAATAAGATTGATTGACTTTTAGTCTTCTCACAAAAAAATGTCAAAGTATTATTAAGTTAATTGATGTTTGTTTATGAAAAGGTTTTGAAAATGCATGGACATAAGTCCAAATTTATAATGAAAGTGGTTCAAGTTTCAAAACAAGAAGAGTTTTTAAAAGGGGGAAGAAGGTTTTTGAAATTAAAGAAGATGGGAGGAGAAGAAGAGAATATCCTAATGCATAAGGTTAAAGCTAAGGATAAGAACCATCTAACCAACAATAAGCCAATACTTGACATTATGAGCCAAGATAGAATTCTCATCCGTTGGATTGAAACTAAGCAAGCAAAGATACTAGGCCTCTTGAGAGAACCAAACTTCAAGTGTATTAAGTCCTCACAAAAATTGGGCAGAGTAACAACTGTATACGGGTGAATTCCAGATTACAAATAAGGAATGTAATCACAATAACCTGCACATAAAAAAAACTAATGTTTTGAGGTAAACCTCAATAACTCCAGACAAAATATCAATTAAGGTCACAGGGTCTCCAACATAGGCCAAGGTTTCTAATCCTAAGTCCAAGAAGTCTAATACTCCATAATGCCAAGGATAGTAACCAAATAGTTCAAGTACCTTTAAAGTATTTTATGGTTTATGTTGATTATTAGGTGTCTTAGAAGAGAAAAGGAAAGGCTCAAGTGAGAAAAGATGAAGATAGCATGAAATGTAAATGCTAAAAGTAAATGGTACATAAAGCATAAAAAATAAAAGGGCATAAAGTAAAAACAATTTAATAATTAGTGGTTAGTTGGATGACCATCTTGAAACTTGCATTTGGAACTCATTAGAGGATTCGTAGAACCAAATCCACCACACAAAAAGTTTCATTTGCTTTTTGTCAAGTATATCAGCCATTTGGAATCTTCACAAGTGCCATTTAATGATCAACAATGTTTAAGTGATCCGCGTTTACCAAAATTGTTTATAGATCCATTAGAGGATTGGTAGAACCAAAGCCTCCACACAATAAATCTCAAGGTTATTGGATCAAAGAGATCAAATTAATATACTTGGGCTTGCAAACATAGGTTTGCGCCACGAATGATCATTTATTCGAATCAGGATAAAATTTAGCGCTATGTTAAGCAATCGTAAGTGGACTTATATAGAAGTCGCACCTATTTTGAGGTCGGTCAATAGCAATCTATACACCATTTGTTTTGAGACATGATATAGAGATCATGCTCCAATAACACTTAGTGCAATAAGAAAGAGATGAGATGGAGAGGGGTGGGGAAGAATATACAAACCACATTTGAATTAAATTTTAATCAAACTATTATTAAAATCATTCATCCATTTTTTTGTGGAGTCAGACTCAAAACCATGGATCCAATGAGATTAATAAAG
Source organism: Vicia faba (assembly GCA_948472305.1). NCBI lineage: Eukaryota > Viridiplantae > Streptophyta > Magnoliopsida > Fabales > Fabaceae > Vicia > Vicia faba. Next base: position 249,509,519 of record OX451736.1, on the reverse strand, counting down.
TCCATAATCAAAAATTTAACCCAAGATCAACCAGAAAATAATCACAAAATAATATTGCATTTAGTATATATATTTAGAGGGTTTTAAAAATGTTTTAAAATAGAAATAAGGGATAAAAATATCAACTATGTTCAAATTTATCAAGAAATAGAAAGTAAGACCATAGAAAAATCAGAAAAGGACTCAAATATTTTTATAAAAATTTTGGTAATTTTTTAAAGACAGAAATTATTTTTAAAATTAAAAGAAATGAGTAAAATAAACTAAAAATGATAAAAATAACAAATCCAGAAACAAAAATAAAATGAGGTCACCAATATTTGTCACAATGTCATTGGATCATTCCATAATTTTTTCAGAATCTAAAAATGTATAAAGTATTTTTAGACATTTAAAACAATTCAAATAAAGTGAAAATTTATAAAAAATACCAAAACACAAAATTAAATTGTGAAAAAATAAAAATCAGAAAGAGAATAATCAAAAATATTTTTCATAATTTTTCAGATTTTTTGGACTAAAAATAAATTTTCTATGATTTTTTTGAAATTTAAAACAATTAAATATAAAAATTAGAAAAGAAAATAAAAACCAAAAAGATGTGGACCAATGGATGAGAGCCAAAACGCGTTAGTAATCAGATCCAAGGGATCTGACACACTGTGCATATCATGGTCATTACTAAATATCACACCAGATCCAACATTTTTAAAATAAAACAACTTAAAATATGGCGCGTTGGATGGAGTCTGACTCACGAAAGTAATCAGATCCAAGGGTTCTTGAGGAACGCGCATTGTAAGGCAAGTATATTGTATCCATTTCAAAAAAATAATCTGGCTTCATGTCATTGGTTAAATACGGACATGTCATCGTCTTCAACCTCCAGCCATCCCCAAATTGAATTTTCCAAACTGTAAAATTAGCAAACCAGACCGGTACCATTAGATTCGTCTCTTCAAGGCGATTCTAATGGTACCATCGCGCCAAATTTATATAAATTATGCAAGGCTGTGTTTGAAAAAAACTAGAAAAAATAACGATCACGAAAATCTGGGATATCTTGCTCAATTCTCAATGAAATTGCAAACTATAAAGAGCACGAGGATCAGAAGAACACAAGGAGTGGGTTAGTCTTTTATTTGAATCAATTTGGCCAAGAAATCTACCTAAACGAAGTAGTCAGAAATTTCTCTAAAATTGAACTTCCACGCATCAATATTGGTCACAATTCTTGAAAGTAACCGTATGATTAGCTTCAGAGAAGTTCAATGAAGCTAACTAAATGGAGCTTTTGGTGTTTTAAGGTGAGAATGTAAGAAATCAAAATTTCAAATTCAGAGTTCGTGTGGGATCTAAACATGGGTCAATTGGCTATCAAAAGCTTGAAAAAAATAGTGACAGATGATCCTTATTTATAGCTATTTATGATTCAAGGCTCAAGCGTGTGAATTGGAGGCAAAATGAGTGAAATCGTGTGGACCTGCTAAATGTGAAATGTATGACTTCACATGGCTCAAAACGCAGCAAATTGGATGGTTTAAGGGTTGTTTCCTGTTATGGCAAGTTCCTAAACATGATTAGACACGAAATTAATCTTTAAACATACTTGTAATTGGATTTAAACTGACTTTCAAATCTGACTGAACTTGGAATTTCCATTTCATGATGCCACTTTCATAACCATGGTGCCAACAATGTAGAGCACCTTATGATGTGATTGTTGAAGCATTTGAAAGATGAAGTCACAAGCTTTTCAATGTTCAAGGAATGAGACCAAATGTATGTTTGAGAAATAAGTTTCATTGAGTAAAAGTTGGAGAAAAAGGGTTGACTTTCCATAATTAGAAATGTTTAAATTTTTTCTTCAAAAGTGACCTATAATGTTTTGCATCCAAACATGGCCTTCCACCTAGAATTTGCTCTTGACCAAAAAAGATGGAATGAAATAGACCATTTGAATGACATTTTGAAACTTGAACCATTCAAAATCTCCAAAAATTGAGAGAGTTATGATTTGTTGAAGTTGCAAAAAATCATGAAATGACCTATAATATTTTGTATCCTTAGGGAATCTTCCATCCATTTTATCACTTTGCACATAAAAGAAGGCATAAAGTTAACATCTTCAAGATCATTATGGAAAAATATTGGGCTCAAGGTGATAAAAATTTACCAAGTTATGATCATTTGAAGTCACACATGAGAAATTGGGGGTTCATCTGGAGGACTTGTAATCTTTCTTCATCTTCAAGCTTCTTCCAGATGAAAAATCCTTGAAACTTTTGAATTGATTTGTTGATAACCCTTTAAAGAGAAGGATGTATTTAGAATCACTCAAAAATACCAAAAGATGAGCAATATATGCTTCTTTGAAGTTCAAAACCCTAACTCCTAGATCAAGAGAATGCTTTGAGGAACTTTGACAATTTTGAACAAACTTCTTGTACCAACACAATTTCTTTGTAAATAGAAATTGTTGAGGATGAAAATAAGAACTCGTAGCCACTAAAACCACTTCCATATCTTAAGAATTGAGAGAAATATGCACTTGTGATCAATGGGAACAAGACTTTGTCAAACCATGACAACTTCTTCAATCAATCACTTCACTTTTGAATCAATCTTGATATCTTGGGAATGTAGTGAACCAAAATAAACCTTGCCATGCCATACCTTCCAAAACAACTTCAATGGTGAGGTTTGGACTTCTCAAGCTTTATTGACTAGGGCATGGAAATAAACTCATGAACCCATGGAGCAACTTGCTAAATCTCATTACCTTCACCTACATTAGTAACAAGAAAGACAACCCAACATTGCATTTTATTAATTAAAGGAAAAAACAAGACAAAATATTCATGATCACAAAAGAAAACAAGTCAAGGTGCTTGGTGATTCCTCAAAGAGCAAAGCTAAAGGTAGGGAGGAGAACCAAAAGCCCTAATGTGATCTTGTTGTGATTGGATTAATATGGTAATATGAAGGGATCTTAGGTGCAAAAATTGGGGTAAAACACTTGGATTGAGTCATCATATCATGTAAACTCAAAATAAAAAGAATGAACCAAGACTTGACTAGGGATACTGGAGTCACAAACCCAATACAGCGAAAACATCCTGAGTAAACCTTCCCGGGGGAAACAAAAACTTCTCAAAACAACTGGAGTTCATCCATTCCTGGGATTACCATTTTTGTTTTTTTCTTGCATCACAAATTCTAAAGTAAAAGCAAATTGTAAATTCTTTTTGAAAATCAATTTTGTTATTTAATCTTTTCGCTTTGAAAGTTATTATCAATAATAAATGGAGTCTTTGCAAGCTAAATAAAATAAGAAATCAAAGAATTGGGTAAAAGCTCAAATTTCATTAATAGAATGGTAGTCTGTGAATGGCGAGACTCCATGGATGATTACAAAGTTCAGAAAATGGTAATATATAACGGAAAAGATACATTGAGATACAATGACCATTATCCCCTCTAACAACTTTTGAAATTCTGAGCAGCAACTTCTGTTAAAGCATGATGAGGATCCGAGAAGATTGTTGCTTCAATGATCAATTCTTGTCTGATGTAGTTACTTGCGAAGAAAATCCCTAACTTTTGCCTAAGCTGCCCTTGCGGGTTTTCAACTTAGCGGGAAATTTATTCTGTTTATGTCTCTAAATTTTTCCTAGACCGCCCTTTCGGGTTTTTGGCCTACCGAGACACTCTTTTTGGCCTAAGCCTCCCTTTCAGGTTTTCAACTTAGCGAGCTGTTCTTTTATTTCTTTAGGCGTAGTATTTCTTGATTGCATCAGCATTCATGGGACGTGGGAACTCCTCACCATCCATAGTTTCAAGAATTAATTCACAACTAGAGAAGGCTTTCTTGACAACATATAGGCCTTCAAAATTGGGAGTCCACTTGCCCCAAGAATCAGCATTAAAAGACATGATCTTCCTGAGCACGAGGTCACCTTCTCTGAATTCATGAGGTTTGACCTTCTTATCAAAAGCTTTCTTCATTCTCTTCTGATATAACTGTCCATGACACAAAGCTGTCATTCTCTTCTCTTCGATCAAATTCAATTGGTCAAACCTGTTCTGGACCCATTCAGCCTCTAACAACTTGGTTTCCATCATCACACGCAAAGAGGGAATCTCAACCTCAATTGGCAGTACCGCTTCCATTCCATACACAAGGGAGAATAGGGTTTCCCCTGTTGAAGTGCCGATAATGGTTCGATATCCATGCAAAGCAAAAGGGAGCATTTCATGCCAATCTTTATAAGTAATAACCATCTTTTGGATGATCTTCTTGATATTCCTATTAGCAGCTTCAACATCCCCATTCATCTTTTTCCTGTACGGAGATGAATTGTGATGCACAATCTTGAATTCCTCACAAAGTTCTGTCATCATCTTGTTGTTCAGATTCGAGCCATTGTCAGTGATAATTCTGCTCAGCACACCATACCGACATATGAGATTATTCTTAATGAAGCGCACAACCACCTTCTTGGTGACGTTAGCAAATGAAGCAACTTCCACCCATTTGGTGAAGTAATCAATTGCTACCAAGATGAAATGGTGTCCATTCGAAGATTTGGGTTCTATCATCCCAATCATGTCAATACCCTACATAGAGAAAGGCCATCGGGAAGAGATCGCATTAAGAAGTGTTGGAGGCACATGAACCTTGTCCGCATAAATCTGACATTTATGACACTTCTTTGCAAATTTGTAACAGTCAGATTCCATTGTCAGCCAATAGTAACCTGCCCTTAGCATCTTTTTAGCCATCAAATGTCCATTGGCATGAGTGCCGAATGAACCTTCTGAACCTCATGCATCAACATGTTTTCTTCGTGTCTATCCATGCATCTGAGCAAGACCATGTCATAATTTCTCTTATACAACACATTTTCACTGAGGAAGAAACTGCCAGCCAATCTTCTCAATGTCTTTCTATCTTTATTCGATGCACCAATCGGGTATTCTTGAGTTTGGAGAAAATACTTGATATCATAATACCAAGGTTTTTCATCTGCTACCTCCTCTGTTGTAAACACAAGAGCATGACTATCCAGTCTCCGAACTACAATTGGAGGTATGTCATTCAAAGTATTCACTTGATACATAGAAGGCAGAGTTCCCAGAGCATCCGCCATTTGATCTGCATCTCTAGGAATGTGATGGAATTCAACTTTATTAAAGAAGGGTAACAATCTTCTATCATAATCTTTGTAAGGGATCAAGCCAGGGTGACGAGTATCCCAGTCTCCATTAATCTGATTTATTACCAAAGTTGAATCGCCATACACATCTAAAATTTTAATTTTGGGATCAATAGCTTCCTCGAGACCCATGATGTAAGCCTTGTATTCTGCCATATTATTAGTACAATTAAATGTCAACCTTGCAGTAAAAGGAATGTGAGATCCATGTGGAGTGACAATCACAACACCAATTCCTTTACAATAAGCATTCACAGCTCCATCAAATATCAAACTCCAACGATATTTAGGATCAAGACCTTCCTCAGGCAACGGTTCATCATAATCTTTCACTTTCAGAAACATCACATCCTCATCGGGGAAATCATACTTCATAGACTGATAATCATCAACTAGCTGGTGAGTTAGATAATCTACCAACACGCTTCTCGTAATAGCTTTTTGAGTGCGGTATTCGATATCATATTCAGATAACAGTATCTGCCAGCGGGAAATTCTCCCAGTAAGAGCAGGCTTTTAAAAAATGTACTTGGTTGGATCCATTTTGGAGATCAACCAAGTAGTGTGATTCACCATATACTGCCGCAAACATTTTGCTGCCCAAGCCAGAGCAAAACATGTCTTTTCCAGCATGGAATACCGCGACTCACCATCAGTAAGCTTTTTTGCTGATATCAGAAATGGCATACTCTTTCTTCCCCGTTTCATCTTGTTGTCCCAGAATACGACCTATGGAATTATCTAACACTGTCAGATACATAATCAATGGTCTTATTTCAATAGGAAGAAGCAATATAGGAGGTTCAAGCAGATATTCTTTAATAATTTCAAATGCTCTTTGGCAGTCATATTTCCATACACAACCTTGATCTTTCTTTAACAACTTAAAGATCCGTTCACACGTTGCAGTCATGTGGGAAATCAATTTGGAGATATAATTCAAACGCCTGAGGAACCCTCTGACTTGTTTTTCAGTTCTCGGTGCTGACATTTCTTGAATTGCTTTGACTTTATCAGGGTCAACTTCAATTCCTTTCTGGCTAACAACGAAACCCAACAATTTCCATGATCGAACACCGAAGGTACATTTATTTGGATTCAAGCGAAGACGGTACTTCCTCAAATGCTGAAACAACTTCAACAAATCTTCTACATGCCCTTCTTCATTCTGGGATTTAGAAATCATATCATCAACATATACCTTGATTTCCTTGTGCATCAGATCATGGAATAGGGTTGTCATAACCCCCAGCTTGAGTTTTCCTCTCCGACTACTACAAATCAAGGGACCATAACCCCCTCTTCCCCAGTAGACTTTTCCACTAATCCCCAGTGAGTTGCTTCTAAGCCTGGAAGCCAACCAGATAACAAGTTAACTCCTTTATCCCCAATAAGTTGTTAACTTCCTTTCTCCCCCATCAAGAGATAACTCCCCAGTAGAGAAACGGATCACTAATGTTTTTGAACTCTCTCTGTAAAGTTTTTCTCAAGAAAAATCCAATCTTCCCCGGCAGCTTTCTCCTAAAAACAAAAAACGGGAATCCCCAGCGGAAACATTCTAAAACAAGGTCTGGAGATGTGAATACTCTTCATCCCCAACAACAGTCCCGGATTTAACTTCCCAAAGCTCCGCAATATTTTTCAAGGATTTATCTTCCAATATAAAGATACATTCCAACAACATTTTACATTTCGCGCGTTATAGCTTATGCATACAAAATACCTATAGCACAAATCTCATTTATTTCGAGAACATCATTACGCAATGCATACATCATGACATTGCATACAACTAACTCTTTACCTTTTCAGGAAAAGGACATTCAACAGATAAGTGTCATTAACTATCTGTAAACTTCTCCAAGACAAAATCAAGCTTGGATTTATTCATTACCTTTTGGAGTAGAAGTCGTTAAAGATTCCTTCATTATCTATTAAGGAAGTAATCGTCAAACATTCCTTCATTATCTGTTGAGGCAGTAATCATCCAAGATTCCTTCATTATCTGTTGAGGTATTAATCATCCAAGATTCCTTCATTATCTGTTGAGGTAGTAATCGTTAAAGATTCCTTCATTATCTGTTGAGGTAGTAATCATCCCAGATTCCTTCATTATCTGTTGAGGTAGTAATCGTCCAAGATTCCTTCATTATCTGTTGAGGTAGAAATCGTCAAATATTCCTTCATTATCTGTTGATGTAGTAATTATCAAAGATTCCTTCATTATCTGTTGAGGTAGTAATCGTCCCAGATTCCTTCATTATCTGTTGAGGTAGTAATCGTCTAAGATTCCTTCATTTTCTGTTGAGGTAGTAATCATCCAAGATTCTTTCATCATTTGTTGAGGTAGTAATCATCCAAGATTCCTTCATTATCTGTTGAGGTAGTAATCATCTAAGATTCCTTCATTATCTATTGAGGTAGTAATCGTCCAAGATTCCTTCATTATCTATTAAGGTAGTAATCGTCCAATATTCCTTCATTATCTGTTGAGGTGGTAATCATCCAAGATTCCTTCATTATCTGTTGAGTTAGTAATTGTCAAAGATTCCTTCATTATCTGTTGAGGTAGTAATCGTCCCAGATTCCTTCATTATCGGTTGAGGTAGTAATCATCCAAGATTCCTTCATTATCTGTTGAGGTAGTAATCGTCAAATATTCCTTCATTATCTGTTGACGTAGTAATTGTCAAAGATTCCTTCATTATCTGTTGAGGTAGTAATCGTCCCAGATTCCTTCATTATCTGTTGAGGTAGTAATCGTCTAAGATTCCTTCATTTTCTGTTGAGGTAGTAATCATCCAAGATTCTTTCATCATTTGTTGAGATAGTAATCATCCAAGATTCCTTCATTATCTGATGAGGTAGTAATCATCAAAGGTTCCTTTATTATCTATTGAGGTAGTAATCGTCCAACATTCCTTCATTATCTATTAAGGTAGTAATCGTCCAAGATTCCTTCATTATCTGTTGAGGTAGTAATTGTCAAAGATTCCTTCATTATGTGTTGAGGTAGTAATCGTCCCAGATTCCTTCATTATCTGTTGAGGTAGTAATTGTCCAAGATTCCTTCATTATCTGTTGAGGTAGTAATCGTCAAATATTCCTTCATTATCTGTTGACGTAGTAATTGTCAAAGATTCCTTCATTATCTATTGAGGTAGTAATCATCCCAGATTAGTTCATTATCTGTTGAGGTAGTAACCGTCTAAGATTCCTTCATTTTCTGTTGAGGTAGTAATCATCCAAGATTCTTTCATCATTTGTTGAGGTAGTAATCATCCAAGATTCCATCATTATCTGTTGAGGTAGTAATTATCCAAGAATCCTTCACTATATGTCACTGTCAAGCTTCATACTTACCAACAAAACAAGTTCCAGATTAATACCTGAAATAAGACAGGAAAACTATCTGTGAACAAATTGATTGTAGATTAATTCCCGAAACAGAACAAGGTTACATTCTACATGATGAACACTTCTTTCTGACCTCTGCTGGTTCAGTTTAAAACGATCAATGATTTATCCTGATTCCGTTCCACTAGACACTTTATTTGGTTCAGTTAAATCGCTCCAAAGATTTATGCTGATTCTTTTCCAGTTAAAAATTATTCAAGAACTCTACTGGTTCAGCTTAAATCGATCAATGGTTTATTCTGATTCCGTTTCGGTAGACACTTTCTCTGGTTCAATTTAGATCGCTCTAAAGATTTATTCTGATTCTTTTCTAGTTAAAGATTATTCAAGGCCTCTGCTGGTTCAGTTTAAATTGATCAATGGTTTATCCTGATTCTGTTCCAGTAGACATTTTCTCTGGTTCAGTTAAATCGCTCCAAAGATTTATTTTGATTCTTTTCCATTTAAATATTATTAAAGAAATCTGCTGGTTCAGTTTAAACAGATTAATGGTTTATCCTGATTCCGTTCCAGTAGACACTTTCTCTACTTCAGTTAAATCACTCCAAAGATTTATTCTTATTTTTTTCCAGTTAAATATTATTCAAGACCTCTGTTGGTTCAATTTAAATCGATCAATGGTTTTTCCTGATTTCGTTTCGGTAGACACTTGTTTTTGTTCAGTTTAAATCGACCAAAGATTTATTCTGATTCTTTTCCAGTTGAAGTCAAGCTTAGACTTAGTCTAATTTTTATCAACAATCACTTTTGGGTGGCATCTATAAGCCCATCTCCGACAACTCTCCATCACTTATCCAAATGGCATCTTTAAGCCCATTCCCTACACAATCAACCACCACATCATCGAGTGCAAATTTATGGGTACTCTAGTGTTCAATCACCTTCTACCTTCAAGCTACGAACGGAAACGTGCCATACTCACTTTTCGGGTTTAAGAAGATTGAACAGGGGCAGCAGTTGTACCCCAAAATTTACTCTCTAATTTTTCAAGATATTTCTCACGAAGATTTTCAAAAGCACAAGTTTGCATAAGTACAAAGAAGATCGAAATGAGTGACTACAGACAACAGTTCGAATTCAAAATATGGCAAATGGCCTCCTTCGATGCAAGCTTGATTCACCAGCTTTCGATTGAGCACCTGTCCTCCTTCAAACTTGCTTCAAATTCCCAAGCTTCGATTGAGGCATTGGCCTTTTGATTGATTGCTTTATACAAGCTTCGATTGGGCATTTGTTTCCCTTTGAAATAGCTTCCTTCGATTCAAAAGGGAAGGGCCTCCTGTTAGTGTCCTTCAATTCAGGAGTTAGTGGCTTCCTACTGGCTTCTTTCGATTAAGAATGCAATGACCTTTTGAAAGCTTCCTTCGATTCAGAAGGAAATCGCCTTTTGAAGCTTTCCTTTGATTCAAAGCAGGGACCTCCTGCATGCAAGCTTCGATTGCACCATTAGCCTTACATGTTTGCTTGATTCATAATGCAATGGTTACATGCATGCAACTTCGATTGGGCATTTAGTCTCCTAAATACATCCTTCAATTGAGCATTGGCCCCTGACATGCTTGCTATGATTCACAAAGAAATGGCTATCTGCATGCAGCCTTCGATTGAGCAATGACCTCTTTCCTGCATGCTTAGATTCACAAAGCAAGGGGCTCCACCATGCTAGCATGCACAAGGCAAAAGCTTCCCTATCGCTAGCATTCACTGGATTCATATTAGCACCCACAGGGCATTGGCTATCTTCATGCTAGCTCTGACAGGGCTAAGTCTCCCTTTGAAATAACTTTCTGCAAGCTTTGACAGGGAAACACCTATCTTCAACTAGCTCTGATTCACAAGGGCAACACCCATCTTCATGCTAGCGCCCACAAAGCATTAGCTATTTTCACGCTAGTTTCGATTGGGCAGTATCTCCCTTGGAAAGTTTATTTCGATATGCATAGTTTCTACACTATGGTGGCCCATTCGAAGGACATGCAAGACACACCTGGATGTCCCATAAAAAGGACATATTTGGTGGCCCATCCAAAGAAAATTAATTTGTTGAATTTGAAGGAATATGAAAAGGGTTCATTCGAAGAACACAATTAATGTTTGGTCTCTTGATGAGTCTAGTCGAATGGTTACTGACCAAAGTCCAATGGGCTTCCAAGTTTAGGCCTGCTATACTGGCCACAACGCTCCAAAACTGCTGCACAGCAGTCCTTCTATGCTGCTCCTATACTTGCCCCAAATTGGCATACAAATACTGCACCTCGAAGACTACAAGAACAATATACCCATTTTTTTCAAATTTCTTTTGTTTTCCCTCCTAAACCTCAGCAAACTTCATCTATAAATAAGATGTTCCACAACACATCTAAGGGGCTGGACAACATATCCAGAGGGTTTTGGTAGTTGGAGAAACTTTTATTGTCTAAAAATCATCAAACACTTAACACATTCTCAAACCCAAAATCAAAAGACTACACCCTTGTTTTTGTTCCTTTCGAATCCAACACTAGAAACACAACATTTGTTTCTTTTCCCTTTCGAATCCAAGAGAAACCCCCACACTTTGTTATTTCTTTCAAATATAGAAAAAGAAACACTACACTAGTTCTTTTCTTTCGAATCCAGAAACAAAAAATACAACTCCACTCTTCTTGGCCTTCGAATCCAGTCAAAGAAACACCATACTTGTTTGTTTCCTTCGAATCCAAGAGCACTCAGGGCAGCCACTCAAGGTCCAGAAGCACCAACTTCAGAAGCAAGGTAAGTCCCCTGACCTTAACCCTTTCGTTTCAAGCAAGTAAATGACATTTGTTTACTTTTCATTTCTGCCTTTTTCGTTTATGTTTCTTGTCAAATATATGGTAGAACTAACATGTACTGACTCAAACAAAAAAAAGGAAACAAAAAAAGTTTATTGAATCGAAGCCTTAGGCTTCGCCCTTGGCTGCTTCATAGTTGCAAATAGAAGAAAGAGTTTTGTGTGAATCGAAGCCTTAGGCTTCACCCCACACTGACTTCCAGGCCCCAAACGAAAGGAGGCAGCAAGGATGTTGAAACGAAGAGTGTACACTCACGCTGACTTCCAGGCCAATAGAAAGAAGCAGAAAAAGGACGTAATCGAAGGATACACTCATGCTGACTTCTAGGCCCAAATCGAAAGAATCCAGGAAGAGTTGAATCGGAGGACGCTACTTCCTGGATCGAAGAACCTGTTTCCCTTTTTTTATTTTGTTTTGTTTTTACATTTTCTTGTTGTTTAATATTGTTTTAATAGCGTAGGACCTTATTTTTCGCATTTTTACCGCTTTATATAAAATTCTAGTAAATAGGGTGTGTATGGAAAGATAAAACCAACAAGTAGACAACCGAAATCAAAGACAAAATGCATGCAATCAAACACACTATTCACACACATTCACCTCTAGGGTAATCACACTTGTTGCCTCGAAAAATAGTCATGTCCCTCGAACATGGGCGTTTTAGCAAAGACCCTCGATAAAAGATCCTAGTCCCTCGATGTCCCTCGATGTTGCCTTTGGTAAACGATCTAGTTCCTAAATGAAAATTGATAAAACGTCTCATAGGTTTCCTTCTATGACTATACAAACGAATCACGCCCGTCCCTTCACATCCAACGATGGGGCTTCTTACTAAATCAATAGTAAGATAGTAACATCTAAAGGAGGAGGAAAAGAACAAAGACCTTTTGAGTAGGTAGGACGTTTGTAATTGCTTGCTTGCTCACAACAAAAAAACCATTTTCACACCAACACTTTCAATTGAAACATTTTCAAAATTCAAAGCTCTTTGTACGCATTATTATAGAGACGAGAATCATTACAAAGGCACTTTTCAAAATCACTTTCAAAAACATATTCCACAACAAACACCTCTTTAAACTATTTTCAAAACCAACACTTTGTACGCATTCTTATAGAGACGAGAGTCATTACAAAGACGTTTACAAAATATTTTCAAACCTACATCACAAAGCACATTTTCAAACAAAGCAAGTGATCTAGCAAGTAACTAAGAGCCCGTAGATAACTACGGATGAAAAGGGTGCTAACACCTTCCCTTTTCATAATCTACCCCCGAATTCAAGAAATAATCTCAAAAGGTCTTTCCTGTTCTTTTCACCCTTTCCTTTGTTGGATAAAAGAAAAGTAGGTGGAGACTCTTGCTATCCGCAACAATTACGATCAAACGCAAAACACCCAAGTCAGTTCTCCCACCGTATTACAGAAGGGAACAAGGATCTTTATTTTTGGAAAGCTCCTTAATTGTCATTGATCAAGTTTCCAAATTCTCCTTCATGCTTCGCCTATTTAAACAAGTCTTGAGGATAAGTCGTTCACGATTTGAAACACGCACAACAACGCTGCTATCATCTTTCATCCTCAATCTTTCAACATTCAAATTGTATAAAACATCATTGTCTTGTGATACTATTTAATTAGAAACACAACTGTACACTTTTATTCATACATTGTTTAGAGATATTCCTTGAGAAATACCAAGTTGTGGTTTATAATCAAGAAGACTTTGGCAGTTCTCAAAGTAGATTTGTAATCAAGATTAATTAGTGGATTAAGACCTTGTTGAGAGAGGCAAAATCACCTTGGCGGGTGAACTGGAGTAGTTTAAGTTCCAACAAACCAGGATAACCAACTTGTGCTTTACTTTCAGTTTTAAAAATCCCAATTCAAACCCCCTTTCTTGTGTTTTTCCATTCTTCACCCTTTGGGTTCGCCGGGATGCCCTTATTTTTTCCTAGGCCAATCAACCTAGCATGTCTTTTTCATGCATAGTATTTTTTAACTATGTCCACGTTTGCAGGATATGGGAGATCCTCACCGCTCATGGTAGTAAGTATCATTGCACCGCCCGAAAATACCTTCTTGATTACAAATGGCCCTTCGTAGGTGGGAGTTCATTTTCCCCTAGGGTCACCTTACGGTAGAATGATGCGCTTTATTACCAAGTCACCTGCCTGATACGCTCGATGCTTGACTTTCTTATTGAAGGCTTTGATCATATGCTTCTGATACATATGACCATGACAGACAGCCGTGAGCCTCTTCTCGTCAATTAAATTCAACTTATCCAGCCTAGTCTGAATCCATTTATCTTTGTCCAAATCTGCATCTTTCATAATTCTCAAGGAAGGAATCTGAACTTCGACAGGTAAGCCAGCCTCCATGCCATAGACCAGAGAGAATATGGTTGCCCCAGTTGATGTTTGAGCTGAAGTGCGATAGCCATGGAGAGAAAACGGTAACATCTCATGCCAATCTTTATACGTCACTATCATTTTCTATATAATCTTCTTAATGTTCTTATTGGAGGCTTCCCCTGCGCCATTCATCTTTGGTCTATACGGAGAAGAATTATGGTGCTTGATCTTGAACTGCATGCAGCATTCTGTGATCATAGTGTTATTTTGATTGGTACCATTATTTGTGATAATCCTCTCGGGGATGCCATACTGGCAGATAAGGTTATGCTTACTGAATCGGGAAACAATATTCTTAGTAACAGAGGCAAATGAGGCAGCTTCAACCCACTTTGTGAAGTAATCAATAACGACAAGGATGAAGCGATGTCCATTAGAAGCAGTAATCATATCAATGCCCCGCATTGCAAACAGCCAAGGAGCAGTCGAGACATTCAGAGGTACAGGAGGCACATGTACTTTGTCAGCATAGATCTGGAACTTGTGACAAGTTCTTGAGTGGTTACGACATTCATTTTCCATATTAGACCAATAATAACCCGCTCTCAGAATCTTCTTAGCCATAGTATGTCCACTGGAATGAGTACCAAAGATACCTTTATGCATATCTTCCACAATCTTCTCCGCCTCTTTCTTGTCCGTACAATGAAGTAGATTTGAATCAAGGTTGCGCCTATACAGAGTTTTGTTGCTCAGGAAGAACTTAGATGAGAACCTATGTAGGAATTTCTTTTCATTGATAGATGCTTCTTCAGGATACTCTTGAGCCTCAAGATATCTTTTCACTTAATGAAACCAAGGCTTCTCTTCTACTTCTTCAGTGTCGACTTTGTAGCAATGTGCAGGTTCGTCTAGCCTTTCAATGGTAATTCTGGGGAGCCTCGTCATCCCATATGACTTTGAACATAGACGACATGGTAGCCAATGCATTAGCTAGCTGATTCTCTTCTCGTGGGATGTGCTCAAAAGTGATCTCCTCGAAGTACGAGATTAAGGTTAACATATGCTCTCGGTACGAAATGAGATTCAGATGCTTAGTATCCCATTCTCCCTTAATATGACTAATTACCATAGCTGAGTCCCCGTATACATTCAAGAACTTGATTCTTAGGTCAATAGTAGATCTGATGCCCATGATGCATGCTTCGTGTTCAGCCATGTTTTTGGTACAATCAAAGCATAATCTAGCGATGAAGGGTGTATGGAAACTCTGAGGAGAGATAATTACAACACTAAATCCATTGCCGAGTGTGTTAGAAGCTATGTTGAAAACCATAGTCCATCGGGATCCTGGCTTAGCTCCTTCATATGGTCCAGGTTCTTCGCAATCTATAACTTGCATAATGTTCTCATCTGGGAATTCAAAGTTCATAGACTGGTAGTCATCTACGGCTTGATTCGCCAAATGATCTGCCAACATACTATATTTAATTTCGTTCTGAGTGGTGTACTAAATATCGTATTATGTTAAGACCATTTTCCATCGGGCTATTCTTCCGGAGAGAGTGGGTTTCTCAAATATATACTTTATGGGATCCATTTTAGAGATCAACAAAGTATTATGGGTCAACATATACTATCTTAGTCAGCGAGCAGCCCATGCTAAAGAGCAACAAGTTTTCTCGAGCAGTGAGTATCTTTTTTCATAGTCGGTAAACTATTTGCTAAGGTAGTATACTGCATGCTCTTTTCGACCAAACTCGCCATGCTAGCCCATTATACACCCCATTGAGTTCTCTAACACTGTTAAATACATGATCAGAGGTCTTCCTTTAACTGGTGGCATCAGAATTGGAGGTTCTTGTAGGTACTCCTTGATTTTTTTCCAAGGATATCTAACAATCATCGTTCCATCTCACTACTTGATCTTTCTTCAACAACTTGAAGATTGGTTCACAAGTAGCGGTCAAATGAGAAATAAATCTGGCAATATAGTTCAGTTGTCCCAAGAATCCTTTGACTTCCTTCTCAGTACGGGGAGCGGGCATTTCTTGAATAGCTTTGACTTTAGCAGGATCAACCTCAATACCTTTACCACTGATAACGAAACCCAAAAGTTTACTAGATCTCACCCCAAAGGTGCACTTGTTAGGATTCAATCTCAGCTTATACTTCTTCAGACTCTCAAAAACTTATGTAGATGGTCTAAATGCTCTTCTTTAGTCTGTGATCTAGCTATCATATCATCAACATAGACCTTTATCTCGTATTGAATTATTTCATGGAACAAAGCTACCATAGCACACTGATATGTTGCGCTGGTGTTCTTCAACCCAAAAGCCATAACCTTGTAGCAGAAAGTGCCCCACTATGTAACAAAAGTGGTATTTTCCATGTCTTCGGGTTCCATCTTGATCTGATTATACCCTGAGAAACCATCCATGAAGGAGAATACTTTATGCTGAACGGTGTTGTCGACTAAAACATCAATATGTGGAAGCGTGAAGTCATCTTTGGGGCTCGCCCTAATATGATCCCTGTAGTCTACACATATACATACCTTGCCGTCTTTTTTTGGTACCAGAACAACATTTTCAACCCATTGAGGATATGATGTCACTGCTAAGAAACATGTGTTGAATTAATTCATAACCTCGGCTTTGATCTTCTCTGACATCTCGGGACGCATACGATGAACCTTCTGTTTTATCGGAGCATAACCCTCTTTCATCAGTAGACGGTGAACCACAATATTGGTATCAAGCCCTGGCATGTCTTCGTATGACCAAGAAAAGATCTCAACATATTCATGCAAAATTTGTATTAACCCGTTCTTGATATTGTCCTCTAAGTTGGCGCCTATCTTGACTTCTTTTCTATCTGTTTTGGAACCCAAGTTTACCACTTCAACTGGCTCTTCATGTGGTTGAATAGCTTTCTCTTCTTGTACTAACAGTCTGGCAAGTTCTCCCGGTATTTCACAATCTTCCTTACCTTCGTCCTCGGCTTGGTAGATCGGATTTTCAAAGTCATAAGTGGCAATAGCAGAGTCGTCACCAACGGGATCCAGAGTGGTCTTGGATCTACTATGTATTGTGTGAGTGTGTGTAAGAACACATAGCTATTTGAAAGTGATAAAGGTAAAAAGAAATAAAGAGAGAACAAAACTTGAATGCAAAATGTCAAATGCTTTATTACATGAAAATATGTTTATGAAATGACAACTCTTAACAAATGAACCATTATGCCCCGGTGTTGTACCCCAATTTTTGCCCCTAAAATTCCTCTATCATCTCATATCAACTCAATCATATCAAGATCACACTTGGGTTTGGTTCTTTTCCCTATCTCTAGTTTTTCTCATGAGGGATCACCAAGCACTTTGATTTGTATATTGTGATCACATATGTCTCATGTTGAGTAATTTTTAACTAACAAATACAATGAATTTTTGATCTAATTGATGATCTATAGGTGAGGGCACAACACATTTCATCAGGTGGATTCGTAGGTTCATAAGTTTATTTATATGCCTTATTCAACAAAGCTTCATTGAGATTCAAGCTTCATCATTGATAATTATTTAAAGTAATATCATGACAAGGTCTACTATGATTCAACATGCCTCATTTTTTATAAAAGAAGTCAAAAGATGCAAGAATTGATTTAAGAAGCTTGACCTAATTGGACAAGTTCTTGATTCATTAATCACAAGTGCATAAATCTCTCAATTATTAATATTTGGAAGTGGTTATTGTTGATATGGTTTCTTATTATCATCCACAACAACTTCTATTCACATGGAAAAAGTGATTGTGCAAGAAAGATTGTCAAAATTGAAAAGGGGTTCCAAGTCATTTTGGTGCTTTAGGAGCTAGGGTTTTGAACTTCTAAAGGCTATATCTTGTTCATCTTTTGAGATTTTTGAATGATTCCAAAAATATGTTTCTCTTTAAATGGTTATCAATCAATGAATTCGAAATTTTCAAGGAAGTTTTGTGTGGAAGATTCCTAATGATGGAGAAATATTATAAGTCTTCTAGATAGGCCATCCAATTCCTTTTTGTAACTTCAAAAGATCATAACTTGGTAAATTTTTATCTCCTTGAGCCCATTATTTTTCCATATTGATCATAAGAATGTTAACTTCAACTCTTATTTTATGTGCAAGACTTGAAAATGGTTGGAAGATGCCTTAAGAACTTAAAAGATTATAGGTCACCTCATGGATTTTCCCCAAATTCACAAGGCCATAACTTTTTCAATACTTGGTATTTTTTAGTGATTCAAGTTTCATAATACTCTTTGGGAAGTCCACTTCAATCTAGCATCAATTATCAAATCAAGATTTAGGAGGAAGGCCTTGTTTGGAATCAAACCATTATAGGTCACTTTTGAAGAAGAAACTTGAAATTTTTCGAAGTATAAAAGTCAATATCTTTTTCTCAACTTTGACTCATCATAACTTCTTGCTCAAGCATCCAATTGGTCTAATTATTTTCACAATGAAAATATTGTGACCTTATCTTTCAAATACTTCAAAAATTATGCCCTAAGACCTCTTGAGCTGTGAATACCATGGATTCAAAGTTGGTACCTTGAAACTAAAGTTTTCACCAAAGTCAGAATTTGAAATTCATAATGTGGCTTATAAACACCAAATTAACGTGCATTTTTCATCTAAACATGTTTAACTTACTTGTCAAAGTGGATTAGAGCCTTAAAACACAAGGTTTGAGTGAGTTTTGATGCTAAGCAAGTCACACGTTTCTCATGTCCAGGACCTCTTACGATTTCCCTCCAAACTCCACTAATTCTTTCAATTCTCATTCGCATTCACTTCCCTATAAATAGATAACCACATTGCACTCATTTACACAAGCCTTGAGAGTGAAATACACCCTACCAAAGTTCATTCGCAACTCAGAAATTTGAAATTCCGTTTCACAGTTTCAAGCTCTCTCTTCATAATCTCTTTACATATGCATCATCCTCCATAAGCATACAAACTCTCTAACATTTAAACCAAACAATTCGAGCCATATTTTGAGTTACAGAAGTTCACTTTCAGAGCTATTTTCGTGAGTCTTGTTTAGGTTGTTTTCTGAACCAAATCGTTCCAAATAAAAGCCCATTCTACTCTACTCATCCTTCTGATTCTTGTGCTTCTTACAATTTTTATAATCGTTGAGAATTGAATGAGAAATCCCAAACCAAAATGCTCACTATTATTTTTATTTTCTACATTTTCTCTTTGCTCAGCTTATATAAATTTTTCGCGAGGGTGAGCTTAGGATCGTCTGGTAGAGACGAATCCAATGATATTAGTCTGGGCTTCTAACATTTCCGTTTGAAGAATCTCATAAAACCCCACACGAAGGGTGTCTGGAGGTTTAAGACGACCTACATGTCGTTCTTCAACTAATGAGCATTGGACATTTGTTTTATTTTCATTGGTTGCTTGTTTTTTGATTCGGCACATTTTGGCTGAGGGTCCATGATATGCACAACACGCCAGGTCCTTCGGATCTGTTTACTAACGTGTTTTGACTTTCATTCAATGGACCATATTTTTCTTTTTATTTTTATTAAAATCTGATTTAAAAATTGATTTAGTGTGATTTCCAATAGTGACCATATCATACACAGCGTGTCAGATCCCTTGGATCTGCTTACTAACACGTTTTGACAATGATCCAGTGGTCCACATTTTTTGGCTTTTTTTTTTATTTTCTGATTTTTATATTTATTTGTTTTAAACTTCAAAAATCCTTAAAAAATTTCATTCATGGTCCAAAAATTATTAAAAAACTCACAAAAATATTTTGGAATATTATCTTTATGATTTTTAACTTTCTTTTGATTGTTTTAATTGTTTAAAATTATTTTCTGATTGTTAAAAATTCTTAAAAAATAATGGAAAGGTCCTTTGGTCTTTTGGAAATTTTTGATTACTTTGTTTTATGTTTATTTCTGACTTTACTATTTGTTACCATTTTTTTGTTTGTTTTACTTATTTCTTTTATTTCTAAAAATAGTTTCTGACTTTAAAAAATTTTAAAAACTTTTGTCAACTATTATTGAATCATGTTTAACGTCGAACTATTTTTTAGGATTTTTATTTGGTATTTTAATATAATTTGTGTATTTTACCATTTACTTTCCTTTTTATTAACCATTTAAATATTATTTTATTAAATATCATTTTTTTTATTTTTTTATTTTGTTCTAACTTGGACTTCATTTGGTTACAAATTCCTCAACCTCATTAGATCTTGGGTATTAATAGATTGGGAAACCAAATCCACCAAAATGGATTAATGATGTTGATGATATTTGAAACCCTAATTTCATCTAATACATCCCCTCCCTCTTCATCTTATCCCTTTCTTACTTGTACTACATGTTGTTAGGGGATGATCTACATATCATTTCTCCAAACATATGGTACATAGATTTTTATCGACTGGCCTCAAAATAGGTGCGACTTCTACATAAGTCCACTTACGATTACTTAACATAGCGCTAAATTTTGTCTCGATTCGAAAAATGATCATTTGTGGCCCAAACCTATGTTTACAAGCCCAAGTATGTCTAATTTGAAACCTTTTATCCAATAACCTTGAGGTTCATTATTAGGAGGATTTGGTCTTATCAATCATCTAATGAATCTTTATAAAATTTAGTCTAAGTGAATAATTTAAACATCATTGATCATATGTTGTTGCCTCGAGAATTTGAAATGAAGGATATACTTGACAAAAAGAAAATTAAAATTGTTGTTGAGAGGCTTTGATTTTATCAATCTTCTAATGAGTTTTCAAATGTAAGATTCAAGATGGTTGTGATCGGTGGATCTGGAACTGACTGTTTAAAGCTGGTTCGCGAAATTTCGCGGAAGCAAGAGTCGCCACCGTCTTTTATTTTCTCCAACAAGGAAAGGACAAAAGCACAGAAAAATTCCTTATGAGATTATCTCTCGGTTCGGGAGGTAAATTTATAGAAAGGGAAGGTGTTGGCACCCTTTCTATCCATGGTTATCCATGGGCTCTTAGATACTTGCTCATTTTTGTTTTCAAAAGTGTTTGCTTTTCAATTGTGAGTGAGTTTGAAAAAGTTTCGTTTAAAGATTTCAGATCGACTCTTGTATCAGTCCTCAAGAGTGTTTGAAAAATTGTTTTGAAAGATTTTTTTGAAAGTGTCGGTGTGAAAAGAGTTTTGATTTGTTTTTGAGAGAGCAAGTATCTATGAGTCATCTACCTACCCTAAGGAATTAGGCTGTGTAAATGTCCTTAAGGTAGTGCCATCCCACCATTGAGAGGTAGGTAGCACCATCGTTGGAGGTGTTCAGGTCAATTCGTTTGTTAGGGACAATGTGGTTACCGAGCAACAGTAAGACACCTTAGAAGCTACCCTTATGCCATTGATCTTTTTATTCCGAGGAAACCGTTTCGAGGCAACTATTTCGAGGCAACTTGTTCGAGGAAACTAGATCAACGGACATAAAGACTTACTAAAACGTCCTATACTCGACGACCACAATTCGATCTTGTAGGGACAGTGTGGTCACCAGAGCAACAGTAGGACACCTTAGAAGCTACCCCCATGCCATGTTCATGGACATGAGGACTTACTAAAACGTCCTATACTCGACGACCACGTTTCGAGGGCAAGGCAACAGTGAGGCGTACCCTAAGAGTGGTGTGTGAATTGTGTGTCATTTTCAGTTATGTTTTATCTTGATCATGCATTGGGTGAGCTACGCTTTGATTTTATTTTTGGCCATTCATTCTTTCATGTGATTAACAGTTTAAAGGTGCGGAAATTAAAATGCGGAAAATAAAGGTCCTACGCTATTACAAGGCGCGGGTCTATACATCGCCAAATTAACAAAGACCCGATTTGAATAAAAATGCGAAGAATAAATGAAGTCCTAATTACTATTACAAAGCTTTGGGGCAATTACATAATATTAAAAGTGAAAAATAGAAACAAACGCGCGAAAAGAAATTAGAAACGAAAGTCCGAGGGCGTTGGACCCTTTAAAGAAATTAAATTGAAATTGGAAGTGAATTAATTATTTAATAAGAAAAGAAGTTATTTTTTGATGTTTTTTTGTATTTATGAAAAAAGGAAATTAATTAAATTAGAAGTTAAATAAAACCCTAGTTTTAAATTGTTTTTAATTATTAAAGAAAAAAGTGTTTAAGTTTTAACCTAATTTACCCTAATTAATTAAATGACATATTTATTTACAAAGTTAATTAATAGTTAACAATAATAATAAGGAGAAAAAGTTATTTATTAAAAAAAAGAGAATAAAAATGCTAAACCCTAATTTCTACATTTTTTAGTTATTTAAGAAAAAAAATTAAAATTTTAACCTAAATTAACCTAAATTGATTATTAAATTATTTACAAAAAATATTAATGCATTAAATATTAAATAAACATTTTTTATTTTTATGATTTCTGATTTTTTTGTTTTTATTATGAAAATTATTTTTGTGAAATTAATAAAACAAGAAAGCAACTAAAATAAAAAGAAGAAAAGAAAAGGGAATTAGAAAAAAGAAATACAAACAATGGGGGGTTTCTGCCCAATTTGGAGGTATATGCAAGAGCAATTTGGCCCAACAGAATGAGGCCTTTTTTTACTTTCCATGTTCCTATGCTTGTGGTTGACTGAACGTGTATGGTAGGCTGCATGTTCTGGCCATTGGATGGAGCCTCAGAGACACTTGGCAAGCCTCAGCACTAGGACATATGGTGGGTTGAATGATGGGCGCTGCATAGAAGCACGTTAATGAAAAAATTATGGAAATAGTGGGGGACCTGGGAATCGAACCCAGGTCCTAATACCTGCATGACAAGTCATCTTCCACCAAGCCAAACGCGTTTATCTGATGTTAATATGGAACGTGATTATTATGAAAGAGAATAAAAGCTATTGGTAGAACACAAAAAAACACGCGCGAATGTTTGAATTGCCCAGTCCTGTCCAGACACGCAAGCATCATCTTCATCGTTTTACCTGTAACATAATCAGTTAGCGGGGGTTTTAAACCCCCTCAAAAACAAATGCCAAATAATAGCGATTAGCACATAGAACAATAGAAATTGGGCGCGATATGTGATTTCAAATCGTTTGGATGTCACGATTCCAATGGTGCTAGTTTCATTGTCCAATTTTTCTAGATACGTAAACCCCTCTTTTGGAGCTTCAGAAACCCTAGAAAGCTTTAATGGCAACTTTGCATACAGGCGGTATTAATCCAATTGGAGAAAACCAATAGCTTCAGAATCATCAGGTTAGTGTAAATCAACATTAAAAGCAGATGGAAAATGCATGTAAATTGAAATACGAATATGGAAAATTCTATGAACAGGGCGATGTCATTCTACCACTTCTGGATGTATGGAGACTTGGCTTTGATTGGAAACGCTTCCTAGGTAGTCCAGCAACGTATTGGGACACTTTTCAGACCTTGAAACACCTTCTATCTATGAAAACAGTTTTCAGTTTTTTTATGAAAAAAGTGCAAGTTTGTTCTGTCTCTTGGGCGCAGCTTCTTGTCTCTAGCCTCAGGTTTCAATTGTGTACAAGTATATGAAGGGAATTAGGTCAAAAGTCAGCCCAAAATCCATTGTTTTAATGCTTTTCAATATTTGATTTTCCATGATCTTTATCAATCTTTTTCATGCCTTTTTGCTTATGGAAACTTGCCTATCTTGGAAGATTTGGTCTCTTGAGCATGTGCACGAAATATTTAGGTCATAAAGAGTGAATATGCTACATAAAAAGATTTGAAAGGTGGCATTTGATATTTTTTCATATTTAATTTTAATTAAGTGAATTAATAATAATAAAAATTCAAATAATTAATCAAAAATGAGAAAATAACTCCCTTGGATGTCAATGGGTCGTGCATAGGCTTTGGGTGATGATTCATGGAAGAAATTGAGGCCCATTAGCAATTTTGAGGCATTTGAAGCAAAGTTGACTTTTCAAAATTCCCAAAAATTTCCCAACTTCCAGAAGGCATATCTTGCTCAATTTCTAAGCTTTGATCATGTTCTTGGACATTTTGGAAAGGTCTTGAAGTCCTCTAACCAATGTCTTTGGTCCCATGTCATTTTGATTTACCAATATCAAGTTATGTTCTTTGACTTAAAGTGCCTTTTTGTTGACTTTTGAAAATGACCTATAATGTTGAGATTGATAACTTTTTGTGAGAGAATTTCTTGGACTTGAAGTGTGAAGATGAGTTGTATGAAATGTCATTCTCTTCAAAATTATATTTGGATGGAATTTTTCTGATAAACCATGTGGAAGTTATGCCCTGGTCAATTTGCAGTTGACTTTTTCAACTGTCCAAAAATAGAAACTTTTGCATCTTGAGACTTTTTGAACCATGCCTTGAGAATCATGATCAAGAATTGATCAAATGATGTTTGTGGCTTCAAAATAAGGTGTTGACCAAAAATTTTGACTTTTAACTATCAAATGACCATTTTGCCCCTGCAGTTGACTGTGAAGCAATTAGGGTTTCTGACTGTGCAATTTTGTGCCGTGAGTCTTGAAACTTGGCATATGGATGCTTGACAATGTTTATAGGCATGTGGGACTTGTTTGGACCCTTGGAAACTTCAATTTCTTTGCCAGAACCAAAACCCTAATTTTTGACTATTATGAGGCAATTGGACTGTGCAACTCTTGAGAGATTTTGAACCTTGACCTTGGCAAATCTTGAAGAATATGGGAGGGAAAATTTTGGGGTGCAACAGTTGCCCCTGTTCAATCTTCTTAGACCTGAGGATGTAGATTGGCTGACGTGCCTTTCGCAATCCGAAGGTGGAAGATGATTGAACACTAGAGTGCCCAGAAATTTGCACTCACATAGTAGAGTATCAGCAATATGATGCAGGGAATGGGCTTACAGATGCCATTTGGAGAGATGCTGGATAGGGGGATGGGCTTATAGATGCCATCTGGTGTGGTGACGGGGTCTTGTCGGGAATGGGCTTATAGATGCCATTTGGAGGATGTCAGTATGTGGATGGGCTTATAGATTCCATCTAGGTGTTGATCGCGTAAGAGATTCCTTAGCGAGAACCTGTGTACCTCAACAGTAACGATGAGAGAACCTTGGGCGATTACTTCCTCAACAGTAACGATGAGAGAACCTTGGGCGATTACTACCTCAACAGTAATGATGAGAGAACCTTGGGCGATTACTACCTCAACAGTAACGATGAGAGAACCTTGGGTGATTACTACCTCCACAGTAACAATGAAGGAATCTTGGATGTCTTCTACTGAGTCTTCATCAGGTAAATCTTTAGGAATCGATTTAACTGGACCAGAGAAGGCCTTTGACTAGATCGGCGTCAGAAAAATATTTAGGAGTCGATTTAACTGAACCAGGCAAGGTCTTGGAATCTTCAACTGGGTCTTCATCAGGAAAATCTTTAGGAATCGATTTAACTGGACCAGAGAAGGCCTTTGACTGGATCGGCATCAGAAAAATCTTTAGGAGTCGATTTAATTGAACCAGGCAAGGTCTTGGAATCTTCAACTGGGTCTTCATCAGGAAAATCTTTAGGAATCGATTTAACTGGACCAGAGAAGGCCTTTGACTGGATCGGCATCAGAAAAATATTTAGGAGTCGATTTAACTGAACCAGGAAAGGTCTTGGAATCTTCAACTGGATCGGCATCAGAAAAATCTTTAGGAATCGATTTAACTGAACCAGAGGAGGTCTTGAACGTACTTCAACTGGATCGGCATCAGAAAAATCTTTAGGAATCGATTTAACTGAACCAGAGGAGGTCTTTGACTGGATCGGTATCAGAAAAATATTTAGGAGTCAATTTAACTAAACCAGGCAAGGTCTTGGATTAACTTTGACTGGATAAGAATCAAAAAAATCTTAGGGTCGATTTAACTGAACCAGACAAAAGTCTTGGAATATGTTCAACTGGAATACGAAGCAGGGAGATCTTATCGTCGATCTCACTAAACCAGAGAAGGTTTTTGACATAGATGAGAATTTAACTGCATCTTTCCTGAAAGGTAAAGGTCAGTCATATGCAATGCATGATATGGATCAAGCAATGATGTTTTTCAACACATGACATTATATGATATGATGCGTATATGCATGTATCATGATGTATAACAATGTGATGTTTATGAATGTATTTTCGTCTAGGAGAATATATCCTTGACGAATGCCGGGAGTTAAATCCTGGGCTGATGGTTGAAGAGAGTTCTTCGTTTCTGCTGGGGATGAAGATTGCAAGAATGAACCGGTAGGAGAAGATGACTCCGTTGGGTAATAAACTTGATGAAGAGATTACTCTGCGGGGAATAACTACTCTAGCGATCTTGCTGGGGAACAATACTCTGCGGGAGGAGAGGTGCTTCGCTGAGATGAATGAGAACTCCATTGGGGATACCATTGTTGAGTTTTGTTGAAGAATATGGTGAACTTCGCTGGGGGATAGGAAGACTTTGTCGGGGATGATCTTTCCGTGGTAAATGGATGAGGATAACCCAGTTATATCCTGGTGGGAAAATAACCTTTGAATAAAGCATGGGGACGCGTTCGTGCTCTGCGGGGGGGGAAGCTTCCAGAATCTACTGGGGATGAGCTTCCTACTGGGGAGATGATTCAGCTTTCCTGGGGAAATCTTCAGACTGGACTCTCCTGGGGAAATCTTTGAGATATATTGGGGAAGTGGCTCCGCTGAATGTCTGGTATACCGCCGGGGAACAATCTTAGATCAAGACTGCCGGGGATGCTTGTTAAGAATGTCTGTATACTCCTGGGGAATATTGATATCTGCTGGAGGATACCTAACTTCCTTAAGGCTGACAGGATAACTTTGCTTGGGGAGAGTGTAATGACTTGCTGGCTCACTCTCTGGGGAGTTAAGATATCTTGGTTACATTCTCAATTGAATTTACCTTGGTACCTTGGTGGACAGAGCCATTAGATTGCTTAGACAACTCATTATTGCCCCAGTTTCAGTGGGAGAAGGCACCTGTGGGGGTAATTGACAAATCTTCTGGTAGACAGGTGACGAGATGCCAGGATATAGTCGTACGCTTTTGATCCCTAACTTTTGCCTGGACCGCCCTTTCGGGTTTTCAGTCCACCGGGATACCCATTTTTGCCCAAGCCGCCTTTTCAGGTTTTCGACTTGCCGGGTGTACAGATTTTTTCATTTCGTCCCTTATTTTTGCCCGAACCCTTTTGGTTCACCGGGAAGCCCTTATTTTTGCCTAGGTGTGTCAACCTAGCGGGTCTTTGATTGTGCATAGTATTTTTTCGACTATGTCCACGCTCTCAGGATGTAGGGAGGTGCCCCTGTTGTAGCGTTGCCATGCCACCAGAAGATCTTCGTTTGATCGTCCAATGCCCCAAGTGACTTAGACGGAGATTTTCCCCCAGGCTATTTGGCATTTGAGAGATTCTCCGAATCTTGACTTAACTGCCCCAGATGACGGACAATGATCATGTCATGCCCCTTGTTTGGGAGTGCTTTTATTCATCCGATATTCGTCGTGCGAGCTTCTATGTTGTTCAAACAAATAGTCGTATGCAAACAAAGTTATGTTAAAAATGCAAAGCTTATGTTTGTCTTGAAGTTTTTGGAAATGCAGTTTTTTAATAAAACAAGTGAGTTCTTTTGTAAACTGTGATGTCAAACTCGTTATTTTACTGCGAGCCTTAAGGAGTCAGGATACCTTTGTAACAGTATGCTTTCGAACTAACCCATGCTTCAGCTAGGACTTTTTAGGGTTGTAACGTGGCCTGGTTCACGGTTTAAGAAACAAAGGATAAAGGCTCAAATTTTATTTGTACCCACCCGCTCTTCGTGATGTTCTTCAATCCTAAACTCAGCTGATCGTGCGTTAGACCTTATTTGAGTTTTTGTCCTAATATTCCCGTGATGGTTCGGATGTTGATAGTTTATTTTGAATAGGCAGTCATTCCTTTTTGTTATTGAGGGTTTGTATGACCTCTTTCTTTTTTGATTTTGTTATCCCTGTTTTTTGCCTGAACTGTTTCTTTTGTGTTTACAGTCAGCGGGATGCCCCCAGTTTTTGTAAGTCTCCTTCATAGGTTTTGACTTAATGGGTTTTTATTTTGAGAAATGACGACTGCCTATCTTTATGATTATTCGGAACCAATCACTGATTTTTTGTTTTGTGAGGACCTCTTTGGTGCCATTCGTTGTGCACTTGGATCAATTGAGAGACTACCCTGCCCCAGGTTATGATTAAGGGTTTTAAATTTCGAAAAGAAAAACTCCTACTTCTTTGGCTCAGAGGGGTTGACGAGGGATTATCTTCCTTATAACTCCAGTGTTTAGGAATTGAAACAATGCCTGTACCTCATCAACGAGGTCTGTTTAAAAGCATACTGTAAAGATCGTGGTATCGTTTTCGTCATCCTCCCTCAAGAGGCTTAGAATTATCAATCGAGAGTTGATCATCACAGAATATGAAAATAGTTTGAATATAGTGAACACGAAATAATTACTTCAAGACAGACATGTGTAATGCATTAATGAAATAACCGTGTTTGATATGAATAAATGTTTGAACAATCAAAAGAAAATTACAACTTGCAAAATTCTAATAAACAAAAGTCTTCTAGTCTCAGGGCTTGTTACTTCGACTGGTGCATCTTGTAGGGATGGCAGGAGCATTCAACCTGGCCCATCTGGGTGAAATCCACAGCTCTTTCATTAATCAGGTCTTGGATCTTATTCTTCAGAGCCCAGCAGTCGTCGGTGTCATGTCCTGGACTGTCAGAGTGGTACGCACATCTTTCCTCAGGATTGTACTTTAGGGAGGTTGTGTTGAGATCCTTAGGAGGGTCCCTTAACGTCACCAGATTCAACCTCAGCAATTGTTGTAAAGCTTGAGACGGTGACACGTTGAGCTTGGTGAACTGCCTTTTAGGCTTGTCTGGCTTGCTCTGATCAGCCCGTTGTTCTCGGCGAGGTCGTTGTTGGACCTGTGAAGTGGTAGCAACTTGGAGGGGTCTGTTCTTCACCATACCAGACTCTTGTCCTCTTGGAAGCTGATCAAAGACCTGGTCCCTGACTCGGACTGGTTGCTTCATATTGGATCTGTCTTGGTGGAGTTGACTGATCATGGTCCTTAACTCTTCTTGCTCCCGAGCTAAACCTTGGATGAGAGCCCTTTGCCCCAGCATCTGGGTTTTCATTGTATCTACCTCAGCTTGCAGACGTTTCAACCGTTCGTCCTTGTCATCTTCAGCACTGTTCTTGGCCAAATTCCCCATGAGGAGTGTCCTCAATTCTTCCTGCCCCTTGGATAGGCTTAGGAAGATCTCCCTGAACTGAGTCTCTTGAGCATGAAGACTCTGGTTATCTTGTTGGGAAGCCATTGCTGAAATAAACAGCGGAGAAGGTAAGTTTCATGTAATAAGGGTACCTGTAATGCAATGATATGTATGTATGCATGCGATGTTTTCAAGAATCTCGCGGGGTAAATAAGAAAATTGTTAGAATCTGGTAGCTTGATTGAAGGAACTTCATGTTGCTGAGAGTCCTTCTTCAAGAGTCAAGGCTCACCATATCGAGTGGGTCATAGCCCCTGACTCAAGTCATCAACCTTGTTTTGATTTCCAAACAACCTTGGCTAGGGGAACCTTCTTCAAGAGTCAAAGCTCACCATATCAAGTGGGTCATAGCCCCTGACTCAAGTCATCAACCTGGCTAAAGGAAAATAAATCCCCTTTGCCCCTTGCTAGACATTTGGCTCATTATGACCTGTATCACAAGCCCTTGAGATCCTTGAAATGGGTTAGTCCTTATGCAAGATGTATGCAATGGTATGATGGTATGATGTTATGCTATGCGTGGGGTAATGTAAGTAAACCCTGTTATGAATCTAGATTAAGGACTATAAACAAAACCTGCAAGAAACTCAAGTGTCAGACAACAAGTATTCAAGTAGTCAAGTTTGAAGTCACACAAGTCACACAAAAGAGCCCTTAGAGTTTAGGCCAGCATGAAGTTTGGGGTACTACCCTCTTGAAGTTGGTGGGCTCAAAACCTGTCCTATCAGAAGTAACCGGGTTCTAAGGATCTCAATATCATTGGATTGCTTTTTGTGTTCATCGTTTCGATTTAGCCACTGAACTGGCGACCGAAATATTCCAAGAAAACAACCCTCAATTGAGTGTAATATCGAGTATCAACCAACCTCGGACTGCACCAAAGTCAGTTATCTCACTACCCTAAAGAGGCCAAGATAGTTCAATTAAGGTTCCTAAGGTCAGTTGATGCTTCACGACACCACGCGGAGGCCCCGTACTCTCCTTGACTGAACTCAAGGGTTACCGGTACACACCAAAGTGCCACATCAACATAGCAGACTACTTCAACCATGTCGGTATACCCCGCACAGTTCCCTCACAGCCTTGTTGCTACTTTCTAAGAAGGTATCCCCAGATCCGGGTTAGGATCTATAGAACTCCCAAGACAGTCCCACAATAATAAAGCAAACAAGTCAAAGAAATTGAAAACACAAGTGATCCTAGTCCTAAGGTACACCTCACTTTAAAATAAGTCCCCAGCAGAATCGCCAGTTCTGTGATCGGTGGATCTGGAACTGACTGTTTAAAGCTGGTTCGCGAAATGTCGCGGAAGCAAGAGTCACCACTGTATTTTATTTTCTCCAACAAGGAAAGTACAAAAGCACAGAAAAATTCCTTATGAGATTATCTCTCGGTTCGGGAGGTAAATTTATAGAAAGGGAAGGTGTTAGCACCCTTTCTATCCATGGTTATCCATGGGCTCTTAGATACTTGCTCATTTGTGTTTTCAAAAGTGTTTGCTTTTCAATTGTGAGTGAGTTTGAAAAAGTTTCGTTTAAAGATTTCAGATCGACTCTTGAATCAGTCCTCAAGAGTGTTTGAAAATTTGTTTTGAAAGCTTTTTTTTGAAAGTGTCGGTGTGAAAAGAGTTTTGATTTGTTTTTGAGAGAGAAAGTATCTATGAGTCATCTACCTACCCTAAGGAATTAGGCTGTGTAAATGTCCTTAAGGTAGTGCCATCCCACCATTGAGAGGTAGGTAGCACCACCGTTGGAGGTGTTCGGGTCAATTCGTTTGTTAGGGACAATGTGGTTACCGAGCAACAGTAAGACACCTTAGAAGCTACCCTTATGCCATTGATCTTTTTATTCTGAGGCAACCGTTTCGAGGCAACTATTTCGAGGCAACTTGTTCGAGGCAACTAGATCAACGGACATAAAGACACTAAAACGTCCTATACTCGACGACCACAATTCGAGCTTGTAGGGACAGTGTGGTCACCAGAGCAACAGTAGGACACCTTAGAAGCTACCCCCATGCCATGTTCATGGACATGAGGACTTACTAAAACGTCCTATACTCGACGACCACGTTTCGAGGGCAAGGCAACAGTGAGGCGTACCCTAAGAGTGGTGTGTGAATTGTGTGTCATTTTCAGTTATGTTTTATCTTGATCATGCATTGGGTGAGCTACGCTTTGATTTTATTTTTGGCCATTCATTCTTTCATGTGATTAACAGTTTAAAGGTGCAGAAATTAAAATGCGGAAAATAAAGGTCCTACGCTATTACAAGGCGCGGGTCTATACATCGCCAAATTAACAAAGACCCGATTTGAATAAAAATGCGGAGAATAAATGAAGTCCTAATTACTATTACAAAGCTTTAGGGAAATTACATAATATTAAAAGTGAAAAATAGAAACAAACGCGCGAAAAGAAATTAGAAACGAAAGTCCGAGGGCGTTGGACCCTTTAAAGAAATTAAATTGAAATTGGAAGTGAATTAATTATTTAATAAGAAAAGAAGTTATTTTTTGATGTTTTTTTGTATTTATGAAAAAAGGAAATTAATTAAATTAGAAGTTAAATAAAACCCTAGTTTTAAATTGTTTTTAATTATTAAAGAAAAAAGTGTTTAAGTTTTAACCTAATTTACCCTAATTAATTAAATGACATATTTATTTACAAAGTTAATTAATAGTTAACAATAATAATAAGGAGAAAAAGTTATTTATTAAAAAAAAAGAGAATAAAAATGCTAAACCCTAATTTCTACATTTTTTAGTTATTTAAGAAAAAAAAATTAAAATTTTAACCTAAATTAACCTAAATTGATTATTAAATTTATTTACAAAAAATATTAATGCATTAAATATTAAATAAACATTTTTTATTTTTATGATTTCTGATTTTTTTGGTTTTATTATGAAAATTATTTTTGTGAAATTAATAAAACAAGAAAGCAACTAAAATAAAAAGAAGAAAAGAAAAGGGAATTAGAAAAAAGAAATACAAACAATGGGGGGTTTCTGCCCAATTTGGAGGTATACGCAAGAGCAATTTGGCCCAACAGAATGAGGCCTTTTTTGACTTTCCATGTTCCTATGCTTGTGGTTGACTGAACGTGTATGGTAGGCTGCATGTCCTGGCCATTGGATGGAGCCTCAGAGACACTTGGCAAGCCTCAGCACTATGACATATGGTGGGTTGAATAATGGGCGCTGCATAGAAGCACATTAATGAAAAAATTACGGAAATAGTGGGGGACCTGGCAATCGAACCCAGGTCCCAATACCTGCATGACAAGTCATCTTCCACCAAGCCAAACGCGTTTATCTGATGTTAATATGGAACGTGATTATTATGAAAGAGAATAAAAGCTATTGGTAGAACACAAAAAAACACGCGCGAATGTTTGAATTGCCCAGTCCTGTCCAGACACGTAAGCATCATCTTCATCGTTTTACCTGTAACATAATCAGTTAGCGGGGGTTTTAAACCCCCACAAAAACAAATGCCAAATAATAGCGATTAGCACATAGAACAATAGAAATTGGGCGCGATATGTGATTTCAAATCGTTTGGATGTCACGATTCCAATGGTGCTAGTTTCATTGTCCAATTTTTCCAGATACGTAAACCCCTCTTTGAAGCTTCAGAAACCCTAGAAAGCTTTAATGGCAACTTTGCATACAGGCGGTATTAATCCAATTGGAGAAAACCAATAGCTTCAGAATCACCAGGTTAGTGTAAATCAACATTAAAAGCAGATGGAAAATGCATGTAAATTGAAATACGAATATGGAAAATTCTATGAACAGGGCGATGTCATTCTACCACTTCTGGATGTATGGAGACTTGGCTTTGATTGGAAACGCTTCCTAGGTAGTCCAGCAACGTATTGGGACACTTTTCAGACCTTGAAACACCTTCTATCTATGAAAACAGTTTTCAGTTTTTTTATGAAAAAAGTGCAAGTTTGTTCTGTCTCTTGGGCACAGCTTC
This sequence comes from Vicia faba, assembly GCA_948472305.1. Classification (NCBI taxonomy): domain Eukaryota; kingdom Viridiplantae; phylum Streptophyta; class Magnoliopsida; order Fabales; family Fabaceae; genus Vicia; species Vicia faba. Next base: position 249,476,341 of record OX451736.1, on the reverse strand, counting down.
TTGTCTCTAGCCTCAGGATTCAATTGTGTACAAGTATATGAAGGGAATTAGGTCAAAAGTCAGCCCAAAATCCATTGTTTTAATGCTTTTCAATATTTGATTTTCCATGATCTTTTTCAATCTTTTTCATGCCTTTTTGCTTATGGAAACTTGCCTATCTTGGAAGATTTGGTCTCTTGAGCATGTGCACGAAATATTTAGGTCATAAAGAGTGAATATGCTACATAAAAAGATTTGAAAGGTGGCATTTGATATTTTTTCATATTTAATTTTAATTAAGTGAATTAATAATAATAAAAATTCAAATAATTAATCAAAAATGAGAAAATAACTCCCTTGGATGTCAATGGGTCGTGCATAGCCTTTGGATGATGATTCATGGAAGAAATTGAGGCCCATTAGCAATTTTGAGGCATTTGAAGCAAAGTTAACTTTTCAAAATTCCCAAAAATTTCCCAACTTCCACAAGGCATATCTTGCTCAATTTTTAAGCTTTGATCATTTTCTTGGACATTTTGGAAATGTCTTGAAGTCATCTAACCAATGTATTTGGTCCCATGTCATTTTGATTTACCAATCTCAAGTTATGCTCTTGGACTTAAAGTGCCTTTTTGTTGACTTTTGAAAATGACCTATAATGTTGAGATTGATAACTTTTTGTGAGAGCATTTCTTGGACTTGAAGTGTGAAGATGAGTTGTTGGAAATGTCATTCTCTTCAAAATGAGCTTTGGATGGAATTTTTCTGATAAACCATGTGGAAGTTATGCCCTGGTCAATTTGCAGTTGACTTTTTCAACTGTCCAAAAATAGAAACTTTTGCATCTTGAGACTTTTTGAACCATGCCTTGAGAATCATGATCAAGAATTGATCAAATGATGTTTGTGGCTTCAAAATAATGTGTTGACCAAAAATTTTGACTTTTAACTGTCAAATGACCATTTTGCCCCTGCAGTTGACTATGAAGCAATTAGGGTTTCTGACTGTGCAATTTTGTGCCGTGAGTCTTGAAACTTGGCATATGGATGCTTGACAATGTTTATAGGCATGTGGGACTTGTTTGGACCCTTGGAAACTTCAATTTCTTTGCCAGAACCAAAACCCTAATTTTTGACTGTTAGGAGGCAATTGGACTGTGCAACTCTTGAGAGATTTTGAACCTTGACCTTGGCAAATCTTGAAGAATATGGGAGGGCAAATTTTGGGGTGCAACAATGGTCATTCAACTAACCTCTAATTTCTAACCCATTAACAATTGAATTTTATTTTTATACTTTTACTTTACGCCTTTACTTTTACGCACCATTTAGTTTACATTTACATTTCATGCTATTTTCATCTTTGCTCACTTGAGAATTTACCTTTATGTTATTTTTTTTTATTTTTCTCACTTGAGCTTTCATTTTATTTTTGAAGATACTTAATAACCAACTTGAACAATAAAAACTTTAAGGTTACTTGGACTATTTGGTTACTATCCTTGGCATGATGAAGTTATGGACTTCTTGGACTTACGATTAGAGACTTTGACTACCTTGAGACCTTGTGAATTCTATTTTTATATTGTCTGGAGTTCTTGGGGTTTACCCTGAGACATTTGGTTGTTTGTTTTCTTTGTGTGCAGGTTATTCTGATTATATGCGTTGTCCGTAGTTGGGAGTTCAACTGTATACAGTTGTTACTCTGCCCAAGTTTTGTGAAGACTTGTTGCATTTGAAGTTTGGTATTCTTAAGAGGTTTAATATCCTTTCTTGTTTGGTTTCAAATCCAAAGGATAGGAATTCTACATAGACTCATTGTTTCAAGTGTTGACTTCTTGTTGGATAGGAATTTTACCTTATGCTTTAGTAAAGTCCCTTCATCTCCTCCCATCTTATTTAATTTTAAAAATCTCCCCCCTCCTTTGAAAACTCTTCTTGTTTTCCAAACTTGAACTGCTTTCACAATAAACTTGGACTTAGGTCCATGTATTTTCCTAATATTTTCTTAATCAAACTTTAACCAACTTAATAATACTTTGACATTTTTTTGTGAGAAGACTAAAAGTAAATCAATCTCATTCAATTAATTTTACCATTTTGGCTTTTTATTTTAAAATTTTCTCAAAAGATTAGGCTCTTGTCAATCCTTGTAGTGACACAAGCTACTATTCTTCTACAATATGTAGTGAAGTGATATATTTTCCTCTTAGGTGTTGAGCGAGGCTTTGTTGATTTTAGAATCCAAGCCATATCCTCCACTTTAAGTTAACACAAGTTCTCCTTTCTCATAATTGTGGGTAGTAAGTATATTCTTCCACTCGGATACGATATTGGTCTATCCCTAAGTGGGTTGAGCCTATTTTTATTAATTTGTGTATGTGCTATTATTGTTTGTATATTATATGTTGTATATATGTTTGTCTGGATTTTCCTGGTTTTCAAGGTGCTTGGTGATTTCTCATAAGTCCTCTATCCGGACTTGGGAAAACTTAAAATAGGACAGGAGGTATAATCATGTTAACTTTGAGGGAGTAATCCCAAAAAAATGAGGCATGAGATCCCCCACTTAGTGGAGGCCCCTTTGACAGTAGTATCATTTAGCGAGTAATGGGGAAGATGTGATGCTTTCGACTTGGGAGCCTGCTGAAGCTGAGGACCGTAGAACCCTTAACCCATATTGGCCTTTTAGGTGTAGTGCAAAAACTATGACGGAGTAATCCGGAAGTGGTTGTCACGCGATACTACAATCGAAGGAGTTTTTCCTGAGAATGTTACTAATTACCGAGTCAATTAGGACGTTGGTAATATCCGAAGGAAGGATGTAGACTTTGGGAAACTCTTAGAACCTTGTTTAGTAGGTGATAAACTATTAGTCCATACCTTGTGGGTAGTACCTTTGACCTCATGCTCATGACGTCGAACCTATGACCCCCCATGTTTATGATCTTGTGTGTCGTTGTTGTATCATCCATTCATGCACCCATGAGAATCCTTTTAAAAACATGTGTTTCAAGTGACTTAATCTTTACTTTTTGTGAATATCTCAGGTACTTTTTGACCATGGATTCTGGAAAAAGAAAAACTCAGAAGTACAGTTTCAAGGATCCTAAGATAGATGATTTGATGAGTCTAATTCCCGAGATCAAGAGTTCTACAGATTTTTGGAAGACATATGGATCCATCGTGTCTCTTATGAAGCTTAGGATAAAGGAGGGTATTCTCTCGACTTTGGTCCAGTTCTATGATCTGATGTATCGATGTTTTACTTTCCCTAATTATCAGTTGATGGCTACATTGGAGGAGTATTCTTACTTACTGGGTTTACCTGTTACTGATCGTGTTCCTTTCACCGGTTTGGAGGCAGAACCCAAGTCTCACGAGATTGCTTCCATGGCTCATTTGTGGAAGTGTGAGATTGAGGCCTACATGACTACCAAAGGAGGAATCATAGGATTACCCGCTCAGTTTTTATTAGAGAAATCTCTCTACTTTTCTAGGATGAAGAGTACGGTTTGCTTTTTAGGCCATCTTTGTTATACTTGCCTACAGGTTGTTCTTATTTCCTAACGTCGACAAATTTATGGATGTCGATGCCATCGGGAAATTTTTGATTGGGAATCCAGTTCCCATATTATTAGGAGATGCTTATTACTCCATTCATCTTCGGGATTCTTATCATAGAGGGATGATCATTTATTGCACGTCTTTGTTGTATTAGTGGTTTATTTCTCACTTACCTCAGGCTGATGCTTTTTGGGATATCAAGAAGGAACCTCGTTGGGCTCCAAAGATTATGGATCTCACTCATTCTGACATTATTTGGTATCATCAGGCTTATGATGATGTGGAGATTGTCGATAGTTGTGGTAGTTTCCCCAATGTACACATTCTCGATACAAAGGGAGGAATTAACTACAATCTTGTTCTTGCATGACGTCAGCTTGGATATCCGATCAGAGATAAGCCGAATAGTATTCATCTAAGTGGTTTCTTTCTCAAAGAGGGAGAGGATCATAAGGAAGCTAAGGAAGAAATTGCAAATGCTTGGCGCCATATCCACAGGAAGAGTAGAAAAGACTTGGGACTAAGAGGAGTTGTTTCTTTGGAGCCTTATCTCCCGTGGGTACAAGCAAGGGAATTCAATTGAAGATGCCATATTCCCATGAAGAACATATGCCTGATATGTTTGTGAAGACCACTCCTCCCCTTTTAGATGATGTGAAACAACTTCAGCTTGCCCTAGTTAGGATGCAGTAGGAGAAGGAGGCTTGGAAGAACAACTGTCAGACTTTAGAGATGTCCTACCAAGCAAACTTAAAAGAGAAGGATGACCTGATTGAAATTCTTGAGAGTCGTGTTGTAGATTTGATGGAGAGGCAAGAGGATTTATTTTTCTATAGAGCTTGATTAGGACTTAGTCATTCACTTCTTGACTCTGGTGATTGGAAAGGGGTTGCCAATAGGTATGCAGCAGAGAACAAACAGTTGAAGGCTCAGATTACAAGACTCACAGGAAAGTGTCAGTGTATGGAGAGATCTTCATCAGCCTTGCCTTCTTGGGATTTTAGATTCTATCTTCTCTTGTACTTAGGATTTTTGAAACTTGTACTAAAAGTTGTAATCAATTTTGAAATTATTATAATGGGATTTTCAGTATTTCAAAATGTGTTAGTACTTTAATATTTGCAAATCGTCTATAATTCTTTGAGTCCCTTGAAATGTTAATAATGATAAATAAATCATGTGCATTACATATCATGCACCATCGTGCACATACTTCTTGCATTTTTGTTCATAACCAGGTGTCTTGTTGTGTTTCTCTGACTCCATTCAGAAGCAAGCTGTCTCACCAGTATAATACTCGAGCTAATTCCAGGAAGAACATGGAGAATCTTGAACAAGAGAATCGCGAGCTACGCAAAGAGGTTACTGCTATGAAGGCCGATATGGATAATCTGACTTCTTTGATGGAATCATTGGTGGCTGCTCAGAATCAGCCACCACTTGTTCATCCTTCTACTTAGCCACAATAAACAACAGTCACTTCTGAAGGTCCATCAATTCTCGTTTCTACTACTCCAGTTATTGTTGCTCAGAATCATATGCCTCAGGGTTATCCATGGAGAATGCCTGAGAATTTCATGCCAGAGGGTTACAATCTTGATGCTCAGTTTGCTCCAATTGCTCAAGTTGTTGCTACTCCTGCACCTCTTGTGGTGCATGTTACTCTTGTGGCTAGAAATGAGATCCATTATACTACACCTCCTTCAGTGAATGCTATGTCATTTGCTAATGATGAATTTTATCGACTTGTTCCTCCTCTGAGTGAAAGTGTGGGTTTCTATGACCGATTGGATGATTTTTAGGATCAGTTCAGTGAGATGTAAAAGGAAATGAAGGCCCTTCGAGGAAAAGAATTATTTGGACAGAATGTCAGTGAACTCTGCCTAGTTCCCAATGTAAAGGTTCCAACAAAGTTTAAAGTGCCGGAATTTGAGAGGTACAAAGGCAACTGTTGTCCTCGTGACCACCTGTTAATGTATATCAGAAAAATCTCCACCCATACTGATGATCAGCATTTTCTCATTCATTTCTTCCAGGATACTTTAATCGGTGCCGCTTTGAAGTGGTATATGAGTTTGGACAGTAGCAATATCCGCACCTTCACTGTTCTAGGGGAAGCCTTCATCAAGCATTATAAGTACAATATGTTCATGGAACCTAACCGTGACCAGTTAAGGGCAATGGCTCAGAGAGATAAGGAGTCATTCAAAGAATATGCACAGTGTTAGAGCGAGATAGCTGCCTAGATGATACCACCTATGGGAGAACAAGAAATGACCAAGGTCTTCCTGAAAACCCTTGGATAATTTTATTATGAAATAACAGTTACCAGTGTGCCGAGTGATTTCACCGAAATGGTAAGCATGGGTGTTCGTTTTGAAGAAGCTGTCAAGGAAGGGCGCTTGATAAAAGACGAAGGGACAAAGAAGACATCATATGGGTTCTCTCGAAAGAAAGAAAGTGAAATGAATTATGTTATTAGGGAAAGGAAGATTAAACCACCTAGAAGACATCATTGGTACCTGCAATTGGTTGCTTTTGTGACTCTAGTTGTCAATACAGCTCCAACCATTGTTTCCTATCAGAGACCATCTCCTCAGGATAATCAGGGGCAAAGTCAGAAGAGAGAAGCTTTTGAATCTATTCCAATAAGCTATGTTGAGTTATTCCCGGCTTTGATTCAGAAGAAGTTGGTCCAAACCAGGCCTCCTCCTGTTATACCTTCACCTTTACCTTGGTATTATAAGGCAGATCAAACATGTGTTTTTCATCAAGGAGCCCTAGGGCACAACATCAAGAACTATTATCCTTTGAAATCTGAAGTACAAAAGATGGTGTGATTTGGCCTCCTATCCTTTAAAGATGTTGGCTCTAACGTGAAAGATAATCCTTTGCCTAAACATGGAGGCGCAAATGCTATAAACATGGTTGCTAGTTGTCCCGGGGACTTCAGAATTTTTTATATCAACATGGTTAGAGGGGATCTGGTGAAGATGCATGCTGACCTCTGTGAATTCAGCTAATATACGCACGAGCATGCTGGTTGTAGTAATTGTAGTACAAATTTCCAAGGATGTGATAAGATAAAAGTTGATCTCCAAGAAATGATGGACGAAGGCCTCATTCATATAATTAGGCCAAGGGAAGAGTACGAGGAAGAGATGGATATGGTTTATGGATGTCCCGGTGAGTTCCAGATTTTTGACATGAAGCATATGAATGATGATTTGGTGCAGTTGCGCGCTACATTGTGTCACATGGATGTCCAAGAAGAACACCATTATGGGTCTTGCCAAATCTACTGCAGAGATTCTCGTCGTTGTTCTATTGCGAAAAGGGGTGTTCACTTTTTGTTAGATAATGGTACTATCAAAGTTTCAGGAAATAGAGATGATTACAATGGGATTAACATGATTGAAGATTGCTCAGCCAAGACTGTGTCAGATGATGACTATGTTTCTGTAGGTGAGTTCTTTTCTTCTGATGAAGATATGTCCTCCAATAATGATTTTGTAATATCTAAGTATTTTGAAGAATGTGTGAATGTTATTGTGCGTTGTTTTGGTGTTCCTGCCCCTATAGAGATTGAGTAACATAGCAAGCCAGATGTTGCTCCAGTGGTTATTTTCCCGTTGGGTCCCGTCCCGTATGAATCAGACAAAGTTGTTCCATATAAGTACAATACGACAATCTTGGAGGATGGTATAGAAATTCCCATCTAATCTTTGTCTGATGTCAAGAATATTGCTGAAGCCAGCAGAGTGACTCGCAGTGGTCGGTTTTTGCCCCTGTCATTTGAGGGAATGTTAATTCTCGTAAAAGGGTTACTGAAAGTACTGAATCTAAGAAAGCAGTGGGTGAATCTAGTGGTACTTCTTTGGAAAAAGATATGGACAATTTGATGAAGATTATCAAGATGAGTGACTACAAGATTGTAGATCAATTGTTGCAGACTCCATCTAAGATATCCATTCTAGCATTGCTAATGAACTCTTCTTCCCATGGGGAATCTTTGATGAGAGTATTGGATCAGGCTTTTGTGGAAATTTATATGTCTCTGGACCAATTCAATAGTGTTGTAGGAAATATTACATCTTGTAATAACCTGAGTTTATGTGATGACGAGTTTCCCAATGAGGGAAGGAACCACAACATGGCTCTCTATATCTCCATGAATTGTAAGAACGACTCTTTGTCCAATGTGCTGATTGACAATGGGTCTGCTTTAAATGTCATACCGAGGAGTACAATTATGAAGCTGAAGTACCAGGGAACTCCCATGCGCCCGAGTGGTATAATTGTGAAAGCTTTTGATAGTTCGAGGAAGTCCACCATGGGAGAAGTAGATTTTCCTATTCACGTAGGCCCGCATTTATTTTAGATTACTTTCCAGTTTAAGGATATTGTTCCCGCCTATAGCTGTTTATCGGGACGACCATGGATCCACGAGGCAGGAGCTGTTACTTCAACTTTGCACTAGAAGTTGAAATTTGTTCGTGAAGGAAAGGTTGTCATCGTGAATGGAGACCATACTTTGTTAACATCTCATTTGTCCTCTTTCAGTATTATGGAAGCTGATGAAGCTGCTGTTGGAACTCAGTTCCAAGCTTTATCCATTGATCATGTAAGGAAAAATGAGAATTTTATGGCTTCGTTTAAGGATGCTCAACAGGTAGTGCATAATGGCTCTAGCAATGCATGGGGGCAGATTGTTGATCCACCTGTGAATAAGAACAGAGCTGGTTTGGGTTTCTCCGTGAAGAATAGTAAAGGTGAGATTATGAAGCTGAAGTATGCTTTGGGCAAATACCAAAATATCTTTCACATCGAAGGTTATCTTCATCCAACTTCTCATAAGATCAATGTTATTCTGGAGGGTGAAACAGAGCAAGAGATGCTGAACTACGTGACGCATGGAGTCAGAGTCTAAAATTGGATCACTGTTGATGTTCCCTCTTGCATTCATATTTAAAAGTAATTTGTTTTTGTTAATCTTTTCAAAAATATTCCATTCTGTCCAAGGTGAAAGTATTGATATTGTATGGGCATATCTGTTGTTTTGATCTTTAAAATCATTAATAAAAGTTGTTTTTGATTTCCAAATTGTGTCTTTTTCTCTGCTTTTTATTTGAAAATGGTAGTCAGAAAAATCCTTTCAAAATAAATAATAATTGTATATAAATTTGCATAATCACTTGCTATATGTGTCAGTTTCTAAAAGCAATCATAAACCATATGTGCATATCAATTAAAAAACCTGTTGAGTACAATGACCCTGCACCCTCTCCCAACTTTGAATATCCTGCGTATGCGGATGAAGAAGAAGAATATGATGAAATCCCAAAAGAGGTTTCAAGGTTGCTTGAGCGTGAGGAAAGTACCATTCATCCGTATAAAGAGCCGTTGGAGACAATTAATTTGGGTTTAGAGGAAGATCCAAAAGAAGTCAGGATTGGAGCATTGCTTCATCCTAATGTGAAGAGTAGGTTGATTGAATTGTTGAAAGAGTATGTAGATATCTTTGCTTGGTCTTACCAAGACATGCCTGGGTTGGATACTGATATTGTGGAACATCATTTGTTGCTAAGCCAGAATGCTCGTCAATCAAGCAGAAGTTGCAAAGAACTCACCCTGATATGGCAGTAAAAATTAAAGAAAAAGTTTTAAAACAAATTAATGCTAGTTTTCATATGACATCAGTGTACCCTCAGTGGATTTCCAATATTGTCCCAGTACCAAAGAAATACGGAAAAGTTCGCATGTGTGTTGATTATAGAGATTTAAACAAAGCTAGTCCAAAAGATGACTTTTTGTTACCATATATTTATATGTTGGTTGACAATACAACAAAATTCAAAGTATTCTCGTTCATGGACAGATTTTTCGGATATAATAAAATCAAAATGGCTCCTGAGGACAGGAAAAAACAACATTTATCACACCCTGGTGAACATTCTATTACAGAGTGATGCCCTTCGGGTTGAAGAATGCTTGTGCAACATACCAGAGGGCTATGACAACCCTATTACATGATCCGATGCACAAGGAAATTGAGGTATATGTTGATGATATGATTTCCAAATCCCAGACTGAAGAAAGGCATATAGAAGATTTGTTGAAATTGTTTCAGCGTTTGAGGAAGTATCGTCACTGCTTGAATCCAAATAAATGCACCTTTGGTGTCCGATCAGAAAAATTGTTAGGTTTCATTATCAGCCAAAAAGGAATTGAAGTTAATCCTGGTAAAATTAAAGGCAATTCAAGAAATGCCTACACCAAGAAGTGAAAAGCAAGTTAGAGGCTTCCTTGGGCGTTTGAATTACATTTCCAGATTTATTTCCCATATGACGGCAACATGTGAGTCGGTCTTTAAGCTGCTAAAGAAAGATCAAGGTTGTGTGTGGATAGATGATTGCCAAAGAGAATTTTAAAGTATTAAAGAGTATTTGCTGGAGCCTCCTATCTTGCTCCCTCCTGTTGAAGGAAGACCATTGATTATGTATCTGACGGTGTTAGATAATTCTATGGGCTGTATTTTGGGACAACAAGATGAAACAGGGAGAAAAGAATATGCCATTTAATATCTCAGTAAGAAGTTTACTGAATGTGAGTCACGATATTCTATGCTAGAATAAACATGTTGCGCTTTGGCCTGGGTGAAAAAACGGTTGCGGCAATATATGTTAAATCATACCACTTGGTTGATTTCCAAAATGGATCCGATTAATTATATTTTTGAAAATTATGCTCTTACTGGAAGAATTTCTAGTTGGCAGGTGTTATTGTTTGAATATGATATTGAATATCGTACCCATAAGGCTATAAAAAGCAGTGTGTTGGCAGATTATCTTGCTCACCAACTAGTTGATGATTATCAGTCGGTTAAATACGATTTCCCTGATGAGGATGTGATGTTTTTGAAAATAAAAGATTATGATGAACCTTTGCCTAGGGAAGGTCCTGATCCTAAATCCCGGTGGGGAATGGTGTTTGTTGGAGCTGTGAATGCTTATGGGAAGGGAATTAGTGTCGTGATTATCACTTCTCATGGGTCGCATATCCCTTTTAATTCAAGATTGGCATTTGATTGTACCAATAATATAGTAGAGTATGAAGCTTGTATCATGGGTCTCGAAGAGGCTATAGATCTCATAATCAAAATTTTAGATGTATATGGCGATTTTACTTTGGTAATAAATCAGATTAAAGGAGAATGTTATACTCGTCATGTTGGCTTGATTCCCTACAAAGACTATGCTAGAAGATTATTACCCTTCTTTAACAAAGTTGAATTCCATCATATTCCCAAAGATGAGAATCAGATGGAAGATGCTTTAGCCACTATGGCTTCCATGTATCAAGTAAATACTTGGAATGATGTGCCTCGTATCACAGTTCAACGTCTGGATAGGCCGGCTCATGTGTTTGCAGCAGTGAGAACGTCACATGAAAAAACCTTGGTATTATGATATCAAACATTTTCTCCAACTCAGGAATACCCGGCTGGTGCATCAAACAAAGATAGAAAGACATTGAGAAGGTTGGCGGGCAGCTTTTTCCTTAATGAAGATATGCTATACAAAATAAATTATGACATGGTCTTGCTCAGATGCGTGGATAGACACGAAGCAGACATGTTGATGCATGAAATCTATGAAGGTTCCTTTGGTACTCATGCTAATGGACATTCGATGGAAAAGAAGATGCTTAGGGCAGGTTACTATTGGATGACAATGGAATCTGACTGTTATAAATTTTCAAAGAAGTTCCATAAGTGCCAAATTTATGCTGATAAAATTCATGTGCCTCTGACACTTCTCAATGTTATTTCTTCCCCGTGGCCTTTCTATATGTGGGGCACTAACATGATTGGAATGATTGAACCCAATGCGTCAAATGGGCATCATTTCATCTTGGTGGCAATAAACTACTTCACCAAATGGGTGGAAGCAACTTCATATGCTAATGTCACTAAGCAGGTGGTAGTATGCTTTATCAAGAATAATCTTATATGTCGATATGGTGTACCAAGCAGGATTATCATCGACAATGGCTCGAATTTGAATAACAAGATAATGATAGAACTTTGTGAAGAATTTAAGATTGTCCATCACAATTTATTTCCCTACAGGCCAAAGATGAATGGGGTTGTTGAAGTTGCCAATAAAATACCAAGAAGATCATCTAGAAGATGGTTGTTACCTAAAAAGATTGGCATGAAATGCTCCCTTTTGCTTTGCATGGGTATCGTGCATCTGTTCGCACTTCAATAGGGGAAAACCTATTCTCTCTTGTGTATGGTATGGAATTTGTTCTCCCTATTAAGGTTGAGATTCCTTCTCTATGTGTGATAATGGAAACCAAATTGTTAGAGGCTGAATGGGTCCAGAACATGTTTGACCAATTGAATTTGATTGAAGAAAAGAGAATTACAGCCTTGTGTCATGGCCAGTTATACTAGAAGAGAATAAAGAAAGATTTTTATAAGAAGGTCAAACCTCGTGAATTCAGAAAAGGAGAACCCGTGCTCAGAAAAATCATGTCTTTTAACACTGATTCTAGGGGCAAGTGGACGCCCAATATTGAAGACCCATATGTTGTCAAGAAAGCCTTCTCTGGCGATGCATTAATTCTTGAAACTATGGATGGCAAGGATTTCCCACGTCCTATGAATGCTGACGCAGTCAAGAAATACTTTGCCTACAAAAATAAAAGAACAGCTCGCTAAGTTGAAAACACGAAAGGGAGGCTTAGGCAAAAACTTAGCGTCTCAGTAGGCTGAAAACCTGAAAGGGAGGTCTAGGAAAAAATAAGAGACACAAACAGAATAAATTCTCCTGCTAGGTTGAAAACCCACAAGGGAAACCTAGGAAAAAGTTAGGGATTTCCCAGCAAGTAACTACGTCAGACAAGACTTGATCATTAAAGCAACAATCTTATTGGATCCTCACCACACTTCAACAGAAGTCACTGCTCAGGAATTCAAAGTTGTTAGGGAGAATAGTGGTCATTGTATTTCTATCTATCTTTTCCAATATATTACCATTTTCCAAACTTTGTAGTCATCTATGGGGTCTCGCCATTTGCAGACTACCATTCTATTAATAAAGCTTGAGCTTTTATCCAATCCTTTGTAATTCTTATTTTATTTTGTTTGCAAAGACTCCATTTATTATTGATAGTAATTTTCAAAACAAATAGATTTAATAGTAAAATCATTTTTGAAAACAATTTACAAATTACTTTTTACTTTAGATTTTGTGATTCAAGAAAAACAAAAATAGTGATCCGAGGATGGACAAACTCTGAAGTTTTGGAAATGTATATTCCCAAGGAAAGTTCTCCCAAGCCACTCTTGCTGATATGTGCATGATCTCCTTGTGTTTCTCAAATAGTTGGAGATGATACCAAATGATGTATGGTGCGGTGTTGGACTTGTAATCCCATTTTCCCCGGTCAAGTCTTGGTTCAGTTTTTATCCAGGTTGATTATTTTGATTACAGGTTTTGCATGATCTGAAGCCTCTATCCCAGATCCCCCAGTAAGTTCTTCGCGCATATGACAAAAGTCCCTTCTCCCTTTATGTGCTGAGGTGGAATCAATTGCAAAACATCACCCTTTGCAGTATTAGCATTATTGTTGTTGTTTATTTCCCAAGCAACTAGACAATGGCAGTATCTTTTCTAAGAAGTGTTAAAACAATTGTCAACTTTTTGGGTTTTTTCCTGCCAAGTGCTGGGTTTGATTAAAAATCCCCATAAATTTGATTTCTTGTTGTATTGGTTGACTTCTTAAATCCCCAAGTAAAGCTGAGATAATGTGTCTCTCTGAAATTTGTTATCCCCGTGTGGTTTCATAATTTCTCTCCAGGGAAGTTTGTGTAATCATCACTCTTGGTATTGAAGAATGTATTTTGGGCTCCCCTCGACAATATGGTATTGTCCTTCCCAATAAAGTCAACACGAGATCCCCGGATGATATCTCGACGATGTGGTTTTCATCTGCCCTAATGAAGTCAATATTATTATCTCCAGTGGAAATCTAGACGTTGAAACATTGTTTTCCCCATTGAAGTCTGTGTGATATTCCCTGGTGAAGCCTGGAGGAGGATGTTATATCCCTGTATTAGTTTTGATTTACTGTTTTGACTTGATTATTTTCAGATTATGTTTATTCCCAGAGTATTTAAGCCGTGAAATAGGAATTTGTTTTCCTCAGTTGTTGCTTACTTTCTTATGAAATTTTCATCCTGCATGTGACTTAGCAGAGTGTTGACTTTACCCAAGTTGGTTTTGTCTGGTCATTCCCAGTGTTGTATGTCTGTTTTGTCAACATATACATGATAACATTCATACATTCATACATACATCATGCATATCTGAATTTAAAATTCATTTCTCATTTGCATTCATTGATGTTTGTTGACATATTACCCTATTTTACAGAGTTATGTTATCCTCTCTCCAATAGAGTGTCAACCTTAAGCAGAAAGTGTATATTCTTTCAATTTTCCCACTGAGTTATCCCTCGTGGAAGAATTTTGCTTCGGCCTTCCTATTCAGCTCATTGTTTGGTTAGATCCATGTTTCCCTTTTGAGTTTATTTCTCATCAAGTGCTATCTTGGTTGACTATTTCGCTCCGGTTTATTTCTGGTTTGAATCTGTGATCCTCGATAACATTATTATTGTGATTTTCGTAGCTCTGGGCCCTGGATTGAGAGTGTTCATTTATTTTGCACAAGAAGACTTTGTCTCTTCAGCTTGAGTATATTGGCACTTCCCTAGAGAAGTCATATTTCTTTGCCCAACGGGCTTCTTATAGCAGCAAGTGGCGGTCTCTTTATTTGAGAAACCTGTTCTTCCCCTGTAAGTCTGTTAGTTCCCCGAGAAGATTCCTTTTGTTACTCCAAGAATGGTAGTCTTGTCATTATGGGAGATAGTTTGTTGTTGATATTTTGTTACTCTGATGGATGGTAGTCTCGTCATTATGGGAGATAATCCAGTGTTGAGATTTGTACTCCAATGAATAGTAGTCTCGTCATTACGGGAGATAGTTAGTTGTTGAGATTTGTACTCCAATGAATGGTATCCTCGCCATTATGGGAGATAGTTCATTGTTGAGATTTGTTACTCTGATGGATGGTAGTCTCGTCATTATGGGAGATAGTTTGTTGCTGAGATTCGTACTTCAATCAGTGGTAGTCTCATCATTATGGGAGATAGTTTATTATTGAGATTTGTTACTCCGATGGATGGTAGTCTCGTCATTATGGGAGATAGTTCATTGTTGAGATTTTGTTACTCTGATGGATGGTAGTCTCGTCATTATGGGAGATAGTTAGTTATTGAGATTTGTACTCCAATGAGTAGTAGTCTCGTCATTATGGGAGATAGTTCATTGTTGACATTTGTACTCCAATGAATGGTAATCTCGTCATTATGGGAGATAGTTCGTTGTTGAGATTTTTACTCCAATGAATAGTAGTCTCGTCATTATGGGAGATAGTTCATTATTGAGATTTGTTACTCCGATGAATGGTAGTCTCGTCATTATGGGAGATAGTTTGTTACTGAGATTTGTTACCCCAATAAATGGTAGTATCTTCATTATGGGAGATAGTTCGTTGTTGATATTTTTACTCCAATGAATGGTAGTCTCGTCATTATGGGAGACAATTTGTTGTTGAGATTTGTTACTCCGATGGATGGTAGTCTCATCATTATGGGAGAAAGTTCTTTGTTAAGATTTTGTTACTCCAATGAATGGTAGTCTCATCATTATGAGAGATAGTTCGTCATTGAGTTTCGCTTTTCTCTAAAGAAGTACATTTGTTTCCAGTCATAAGTACGGATGCTAATCATTGATTACCTACCCTAAAAATGGTATTTGCCGGTATTATCTTACCTTTTTTTTTTCTTATGAGTCGACATTACTTTTTTTTACTATCTTCTATGTGAGTGCGTAGTTTTCCATTATCTATCGATCGTTATCATACTTTATTTCTTTCCTCATTTATTTGAACTGGTGATGCTTTATATCCTCCTTGGGCTTTACCTCAATAGAGTCGAGTCTTTTATTTACCAGTGATTTATTTTCCTGGTTGGACTTTCTTTTGATCCTTTATTTTTATTTTCTACTCCCCCAATGGTGTCCTATGTCACCTTTGGATTTGTTCATTTGCATGCAAAATCGTAAGCATTGCATGGCATCTTAGGACCAAAAATAGGGCTTGTTTTATATTAAGTATCTTCAATCGCGTCGACATGAAGATTTTAACCTTCGTATCTCCGAATAGAAGGAACTTAAATAAGGGCAACTATTGTACCCTAATTTTCGCCCATAATATTCCTCTATCATCTCATATCAACTCAATCATATCAAGGTCACACTTGGGTTTGGTTCTTTTCCCTATCTCTAGTTTTGCTCATGAGGGATCACCAAGAACTTTGATTTGTATATTATGATCACATATGTCTTGTGTTGAGTAATTTTTAACTAACAAATACAATTAATGTTTGTTCTTATTGATGATCCTATAGGTGAGGGCACCACACATTTCATCTGGTGGATTCATAGGTTCATGAGTTTATTTCCATGCCTTCTTCAATAAAGCTTCATTGAGATTCAAGCTTCATCATTGAGAATTATTTAAAGTAATATCATGACAAGTTCTACTATGATTCATCATGCCTCATTTTTTTCAAAAGAAGTCAAAAGATGCAAGAATTGATTGAAGAAGCTTGACCTAATTGGACAAGTTCTTGATCCATTGATCATAAGGGAATAACTCTCTAAATTATTAATATTTTGAAGTGGTTATTATTTCTATGGTTTTTTATTATCATCCACATCAACTTCTATTCACATGGCAAAAGTTATTTTGCAAGAAAGATTTTCAAAATTGAAAAGGGGTTCCAAGTTATTTTGGTGCTTTAGTAGCCAGGGTTTTGAACTTCTAAAGGCTATATCTTGTTCATATTTTGAGATTTTTGAGTAATTCCAAAGATATGATTCTCTTTAAAGGGTTATCAATCAATCACTTCAAAATTTTCAAGCAAATGTTGTGTAGAAGATTCCTAATAATGGAGAAAGATTACAAGTCTTCTAGATAGGACATCAAATTTCCTTATGTAACTTCAAAAGATCATAACTTGGTCAATTTTTATCTCCTTGAGCCTATTCCTTTTCCATATTGATCTTAAGAATGTGAACTTCAACTCTTATTTTATGTGCAAGACTTGAAAATGGTTAGAAGATGCCTTAAGATTTCAAAAGATTATAGGTCACCTCATGGATTTTAACTATATTCACAAGGCCATAAATTTTTCAATACTTTGTATTTTTGAGTGGTTCAAGTTTCATAATGCTCTTTGGGAAGTCCACTTCAAGCTAGCATCAAAGATCGAAGCAAGTTTTTGGAGGAAGACCTTGTTTGGAATCAAAACATTAGAGGTCACTTTTGAAGAAGAAACTTGAAATCTTTCTAAGTATAAAAGTCAATATCTTTTTCTCAACTTTGACTCATCATAACTTCTAGCTCAAGCATCTAATTGATCTCATTCTTTTCACACTGCAAATATTATGGCCTTATCTTTCAAATTCTTCAAAATTTATGCCCTAATACCTCTTGAGCTGTGAATACCATGGATTAAAAGTTGGTACCTTAAAACTGAAGTTTTCTCCAAAGTCATAATTTGAAATTCATAATGTGGCCTATAAACAACAAATTAGCGTGCATTTTTTTAATCTAAACATGTTTAACCAACTCGGCAAGTGAATTAGAGCCTTAAACCGCAAGGTTTAAGTGAGTTTTGATGCTAAGCATGTCACACGTTTCTCATCTCCACGACCTCTTATGATTTCCCTCCAAACTCCACTAATTCTTTCAATTCTCATTCCCATTCACTTCCCTATAAATAGATGACAACATTGCACTCATTTACATAAGCTTTGAGATCCAAATACACCCTACTAAATTTCATTCGCAACTCAGAAATTTGAAATTCTGTTTCACAGTTTCAACTCTCTCTTCACAATTTCTTTACATATTCATCATCCTCCATAAACATACAAACTCTCAAACACTTAAACCAAGAAAATTGAGCCATATTTTGAGTTACAGAAGTTAACTTTAAGAGCTAATTTCATGAGCCTTGTTTAGGTATTTTTCTAAACCAAATCGTTCCAAATAAAAGCCTATTCTACTCCACTCATCCTTCTGATCCTTGTGCTTCTTACAATTTTTATAATCGTTGAGAGTTGAATGAGAAATTCCAACCTAAAGTGCTCGTTATTATTTTTATTTTCTACACTTTTCTCTTTGCTCAGTTTATATAAATTTTTCATGAGGGTGAGGTTAAGATTGTTTGGAAGAGACAAATCCAATGATATTAGTATGAGTTTCTAATCTTTCCGTTTGAAGAATCTCAGAAAATCCCATGTGCAGGCAGGGTGTTCGGATGTTGAAGACGACCTACATGTCGTTCTTCAACCAATGAATGTTGGACATACGTTTTATTTTCATTGGTTTCTTGGTTTTTGATTCAACTTGTTTTGGATGAGGGTCCATGATATGCACATCACGCCAGGTCCTTTGAATCTGCTTACTAACGCGTTTTGACTTTCATCCAATGGACCACATTTTTTCTTTTTATTTTATTAAAACTGATTTAAAAATTGATTTGGTGTGATTTCTAATAGTGACCATATCATGCACAACGTGTCACATCCCATGGATCTTCTTACTAACACGTTTTGACAATGATCCAGTGGTCCCTATTTTTTTGGCTTTATTTTTATTTTCTGATTTTTAAATTTATTTGTTTTAAACTTCAAAAATCTGTAAAAAAATTCATTTATGGTCCAAAAATTATGAAAAAATTCACAAAAATATTTTGGAATATTATCTTTCTGATTTTTATTTTTTCACAATTTTATTTTCAGATTTGATATTTTGTATGATTTTTCACTTTCTTTTGATTGTTTTAATTGTTTAAAATTATTTTCGGATTGTTAAAATTGTGAAAAAATTATGGAAAGGTCCTTTGGTCTTTTGGCAATTTTCGATGACTTTGTTTTATTTTTATTTCTGACTTTACTATTTTTTACAATTTTTTGGTTTGTTTAACTTATTTATTTTATTTCTAAAAATAGTTTCTGACTATAAAAATTCTAAAAAATTTTGTCAACTATTATTGAATTATGTTTGACCTCTGACTATTTTTTAGGATTTTTATTTGGTATTTTAATATATTTGTTTATTTTACCATTTATTTTCCTTTTTATTAACCATTTAAGTATTATTTTATTATTTTCTATTTGGTTCTGACTTGGATTTTATTTGGTGACAAATTCCTCAACCTCATTGGATCTTGGGCGTTGATAGGTTGGGAAACCAAATCCACCAAAATGGATGAATGATGTTAATGATATTTGAAACCCTAATTTCATGTAATACATCCCCTCCCTCTCCATCTTATCCCTTTCTTACTTGTACTACATGTTGTTAGGGGATGATCTGCATATCATTTCTCCAAACATATAGTACATAGATTGCTATTGACCAACCTCAAAATAGGTGTGACTTCTATATAAATCCACTTACGATTTCTTAACATAGTGCTAAATTTTATCCCGATTCGAAAAATTATCATTCGTGGCCCAAGCCTATGTTTTCAAGCCCAAGTATGTTTAATTTGAAACTTTTGATCCAATAAACTTGAGGTTCATTGTTAGGAGGCTTTGGTCTTATCAATCCTCTAATGAATCTTCATAAAATTTGGTTTAAGTGAATAATTTAAACATCGTTTATCATATGTTGTCGCCTCGAGAATTTGAAATGAATGATATACTTGACAAAAAGCAAATAAAACTTTTTCTTGAGAGGCTTTGATTTTATCAATCTTCTAATGAGTTTTCAAATGCAAGATTCAAGATGGTCATTCAACTAACCTCTAATTTCTAATCCATTAACAATTGACTTTTATTTTTATGTCTTTACTTTACGACTTTACTTTTATGCACCATTTATTTTAGCATTTACATTTCATGATATTTTCATCTTTGCTCAATTGAGCATTTACCTTTATGTCATTTTTTTTATTTTTCTCACTTGAGCTTTCATTTTCTTTTTGAAGATACTTAATAACCAACATGAACAATAAAAAACTTTAAGTTTTCTTGGACTATTTGGTTACTATCTTTGACATAATGGAGTTATGGACTTCTTGGACTTAAGATTAGAGAGCTTGACTACCTTGAGACCTTGTGACTTCTATTGTTATTTTGTCTGGAGTTATTGGGGTTTACCCCAAGACATTGGGTTATTTATTTTATTTGTGTGTAGTTTATTCTGATTATATGCTTTGTCTGTAATTGGGAGTTCATTTGTATACAATTGTTACTCTGACCAATTTTTGTGAAGACTTGATGCATTCAAAGTTTGGTATTCTTAAGAGGTTTAATATCTTTGCTTTTTTGGTTTCAAATCCAAAGGATGAGAATTCTACATTGATTCATTGTGTCAAGTGTTGGCTTCTTGTTGGTTAGACGGTTCTTTTCCCTAGCTTTTACTTTATGCTTTAGGATAGTGCCTTAATCTCCTCCCATATTCTTTAATTTCAAAAATCTTCTCCGTCCTTTTGAAAACTCTTCTTGTTTTCCAAACTTGAACTGCTTTCACAATAAACTTGGACTTAGTTCCATGCATTTTTAAAATATTTTCTTAATCTAACTTTAACCAACTTAATAATACTTTGACATTTTTTTGTGAGAAGACTAAAAGTCAATCAATCTCATTAAAACTATTTTTGCCATTTTGATTTTTTATTTTAAAATTTTCTCAAAAGATTAGGCTCTTGTCAATCCTCGTAGTGACACAAGCTACTATACTTCTACAATATGTAGCAAAGTGAGATATTTTCTACTTAGGTGTTGAGAGAGTCTTTATTGATTTTAAAATCCAATTCATATCCTCCACTTTGAGATGACACAAATTCTCCTTTCTCATTATCGTGGGTAGTAAGTATGTTCTTCCACTCGGATACGACGATGATGTCTCGTCTCTTAAAATTAACCAACACACTTGTGTTTTAAATTTTTTTAAAAGGTGAACTACGAGTACCCTGTCCTCTATTTCATGGAAGGTGGTACGTAGGCACTAAAGGTTCACAACCGCGGCGGGTGCAAAAATTGTAAAAAAAAATACTTCTTTTTTCATCTCCGCCATCTATTTTTTATACAACAGTTATAGCCAAAATACACAAATTTTCGAAGAGGTTCATGCGGAGTACCATAGATGTTTAGGGTGCTAATACCTTACCTTTGCATAACCAACCTCTGAACTTAGATTCTCTCCCCATATTTTTGGGTTATTAGCTCTTTTCCCATTCCTATGGAAACAATAAAGTGCGGTGGCGAATTTTATTTGATATGTGCAAGTTAAGTCAATCTAATGGCTTAGTCTCAACATTTATACCGCTACACCCGGGTAAATAACAAGTCTTAAATTGATTGTTTATATATTACAAAGCCAAAACTTGAAAGCAATAAAAACATAAATGTAGATATTACTCCTGACTAAAAGAGATTGAGATAACGTCTTCCGCCTTCCAGTTATTGAGCTCATTGCCAATGGTAGGAAAGATCCAACTGTTAAGCTCATAATCACTATCAATATCTTCTATCACGTTGATTCTATTGTTGTTGATGCGGAATGGTGGCCTTCCAGCATGAGCGCGGCGAACAACCCTCTGACCCTCTGCAGTGAAACTCAAACCAAACTTGTCAGATTTATAGGAGATATCAGGAAGATGACACTAAATAGTACAACCACCTTCTTCTACGGTAGCTTTAGCATCTTTCAATGAAGCCATTCTGGGTGGAACCCTAGTAACTTTGGGAATGACTGAGACATCTTCAGTAGCGGCTAGAGGGATAACTTCAAAAGCTTGACATGGAGTCTCGATGAATTCGCCGTCCATCTCTACATACCGGAAAGAGTTCAAGTAGTTAACCATATACTCTTCTTCACCACAAACAATAAAAATCTTTCCGTTCACAGGATATTTTAACTTGTAATGCAGGGTAGAGGTGACGGCTCTTGCCCCATGGATCCAGGGGCGTTCCAGTAATCAATAATAAGCTAGACGAATATCCTTCATGTAGAAGGTGGATTCAAATATCTATGAACCTACCTTGATCGTAAGACTCACTTCCCTGTGTACCATCCTTTTGGATCCGCCAAAGGCTCGAACTATAATATCACTGGGTTTTAGTATGACCCATTTGCAATCAAGTCTGTCAAGAGCGCCTTTTGGTAGGACATTCAATGAAGAACTAGTATCGACCAATACATGAGCCAAAGTAGTGCCCCTGTATTCAATGGAGACATACAGGGATTTGTTGTGGTTTCTCCCTTCCGGAGTCAAATATGCATCAAAGAAACCTAATCCATTATCGGTCGTTAAGTTGGTAACATAACTTCAAAATTGATTGGTAGAAATCTCTTGTGGTATGTGAGTAGTCTTTAAAATTTTCACTAAAATTCTCTTTGATCTTGCAAGAAATAACTCAAACAACCCTTTAAAATAAAACAGACAAATCAAACAAGGAAAGCATTTAAAAGTGATCTAACTCTAAGGTAACCCCACTTTTAGTTCTCCCCAACAGAGTCTCCAGTTCTGTAATACGGTGGGAGAACTGACTTGGTTTGCGTTTTATCACAAATGTTATGAATAATAAGAGTCGCCACCGAATTTTATTTTATCCAATAAGGAAATGGTTAAAAGAACATGAAAGACCTTCGAGAACTTTCTGAGTTCGGGGGGTAGGTTATGAAAATGGAATGTGTTAGCACCCTTTTCATTTGTAGTTATCTACGGGCTCTTAATTGCTTAGCTCACTTTGTTTGAAATAATTTTTTGTGTAAGTGTATTAGAAAATATTTTTAAAAATTCCTAAGTGCGGTAATTTCATAATGACTCTTGTATAAGTTAAGATTGCATACAAAATGTTAGTCTTTTGAAAATATTTCAGATAAAAGTGTTTTGTGTAAAATATCTTTTGTTTTCTTGAACAAGCGATTATGAGCTATCTACCTACTCAAAAGTCTTTCATGTTATTTTCCTCCTCCTTAGATAGTGTTATCATACAATTAGTTAGTAGGAAGCCCTATCGTTGGATGTGAAGGGACAGGCGCGGGTCATCGTGCAGTCATAAATGCAACTCGTAGGGGAACTTTAGCAATTTATCATAAGGGACTAAGATCGTTTACCGAAGGCAGCATCGAAGGGTCATCGAGGGTATCCGAGGGACTTTGCTAAAGCGTTCCCACGTTCAAGGGACATGACTGTTTTATTCGAAGGCAACAAGTGGGGTTACCCTAGTGGTGAGTGTGTGCAAAGTGTATTGAATTCAGTTATTTAATCTTGATTAGGGTTATCTAACGATTGATTTTACATCTTGCCATACATACCCTAATTACTAACAGTAATAAGGAAAGCAGTAAATTGCGGAAAGTAAAGGTGTGAAAAGTAAACCTAAACTATTACAAGGCTTCGGGAGAGGGGTACAAACCACAAAATAGGGGGAAAGGAAGAAAATAAAACCCTAATTAAAACTATTACAACCCTTTAGCAGTTACATAATTGGGAAAAAATAAATGCGAAAATAATAAAGGTGCGCGAAGATTGTAAAATAAGAGGAAAATTGTTTGATTTTGATAAAAAATGATTTGATGATTAATCTAAAAACCCTAATTAGTTTTAGTTATAAAAAAGAAATTTTAATAATAAAACCCTATAAACTAAATTAATTAATTAAAAAAAGGGTAAGTTAATTTAATTTAAAAAAAGTTAATTAAATTTAAAAAACCTAAGTCTAAATTGATTTTAATTAATTAAATTAATAATTATGTTGTAAAATAAAAAATAGATAATAAAATAAAAAAGGGATGTGGTCTTAAAGAAAAGGAAACTGGGGGGTTTGGAACAACAATTTGCAAGGCCCAAAGAGGAGAGGTCCAAGAGACCTGCATTTGATCCAGTGAAACAACTCTAGGAGGTCTATTGTGAACACACAGATTTGGAACGCTGGATCTGGATCTATTGAGACCTGATGATGTTGATGATAGAGTGCACGGTGGACGCATAAGGTGTTGTACCCCAATTTTTGCCCCTAATATCCCTTCATATTACCATATTAATCCAATCACAACAAGATCACATTAGGGATTTTGGTTCTCCTCCCTACCTTTAGCTTTGCTCTTTGAGGAATCACCAAGCACCTTGACTTGTTTTCTTTTATGATCATGAATATTTTTTCTTGTTTTTTCCTTTAATTAATAAAATGCAATGTTGGGTTGTCTTGCTTGTTACTAATGTAGGTGAAAGTAATGAGATTTAGCAAGTTGCTTCATGGGTTCATGAGTTTATTTCCATGCCCTAGTCAATAAAGCTTGAGAAGTCCAAACCTTACCATTGAAGTTGTTTTGGAAGGGATGGCATGTCAAGGTTTATTTTGGTTCAACACATTCCAAAGATATCTAGATTGATTCAAAAGTGCAAGGGATTGATTGAAGAAGTCGTCATGGTTTGACAAAGTCTTGTTCCCATTGATCACAAGTGAATTTTTCTCTCAATTATCAAGATATGGAAATGGTTTTGGTGGCTATGAGTTCTCATTTTCATTCTAAAAAAATTCTATTTACAAAAAAAATTTGTTGGTACAATATGATTGTTCAAAGTTGTCAAAGTTCCTCAAAGCATTTTCTTGATCTAGGAGCTAGGGTTTTGAACTTAAAAGAAGCATATCTTACTCATCTTTTGGTATTTTTTAGTGATTCCAAAGACATCCTTATCTTCAAAGGGTTATCAAAAAATCACTTCAAAAGTTTCAAGGTGTTTTCATGTGGAAGAAGCTTGAGGGTGAAGAAAGATTACAAGTCCTCCAGATGAACCCCCAATTTCTCATGTGTGAATTCAAATGATCATAACTTGGTCAATTTTTATCACTTTGAGCCCACTCTTTTTCCATAATGATCTTGAAGATGTGAAATTTATGCCTTCTTTTATGTGAAAAGTGAGAAAATGGATGCAAGATGCCCTAAGGATACAAAGTATTATAGGTCATTCCATGATTTTTTTTCAAACTTCAACAAATCATAACTCTCTCAATTTTTGGAGATTTTCAATGGTTCAAGTTTCAAAATGTCATTCAAAGGGTCTATTTCATGCCATATTTTTTGGTTAATAGAAAATTCTAAGTGGAAGGCCATGTTTGGATGCAAAACATTATAGGTCACTTTTGAAGAAAATTTTGAAATATTTCTATGTATGGAAAGTCAACCCTTTTTCTCCAACTTTGACTCAATGCAACTTCTTGCTCAAACATCCATTTGATCTCATTCCTCTCACATTGAAAAGATTGTGACTTCATATTTAAAATGCTTCAAGAATCACATTATAAGGTGCCCTACATTGTTGGCACCATGGTTATGAACGTCGCATCATGAAATGGAAATTCCAAATTCAGTCAGATTTGAAAATCAGTTTAAATCCAATTACAGGCCTGTTTAAGGATCAATTTCGTGTCTAATCATATTTAGGAACTTGCCATAACAAGAAACGACCCTTAAACCATCTAATTTGCTGTGTTTTGAGCCATGTGAAGTCACACTTTTCACATTTAGCAGGTCCACGCGATTTCACTCATTTTGCCTCCAATTCACACACTTGAGCCTTGCATCATAATCAGCATTAAATAAGGATCATCCCTCAATCTTTTTTTCAAGATTTTGATAGCCAGTTGACCCCTGTTCAGATCCCACACGAACTCTGAATTTGAAATTATGATTTCTTGCATTCTCACCTTAAAACACCAAAAGCTCCATTCAGTTAGCTTCATTGAACTTCTCTGAAGCTAACCATACGGTTACTTTCAAGAATTGTGACCAATATTGATTTGTGGAAGTTCAGTTTCAGAGCAATTTCTCACTACTTTGTTCATATAGATTTCTTGTCCAAATTAATTCAAATAAAAGACTAACCCACTCCTTGTGTTCTTCTGATCCTCGTGCTCTTTATAGTTTGCAATTTCATTGAGAATTGAGCAAGATATCCCAGATTTTCGTGCTCGTTATTTTGTCTGGTTTTTTTTAAACATAGCCTTGCATAATTTATATAAATTTGGTGTGATGGTTCCATTAGAATCGTCTTGAAGAGACGAATCTAATGGTACCGGTCTGATTTGCTAATTTTACAATTTAGAATTCAGTTTGGGGATGGTTGGAGGTTGAAGATGATGCCCGTCTTCAACCAATGACATGAAGCCACGTTATTTTTTTGAAATGGATACAATATGGTTGCCTTACAATGCGCGTTCCTCAGGAACCCTTGGATCCGATTACTTTCTTGAGTCAGACTCCATCCAACGCGCCATATTTTAAGTTGTTTTATTTTAAAAATGTTGGATCCGGTGTGATATTAAGTAATGACCATGATATGCACAGCGCGTCAGATCCCTTGGATCTGATTACTAACGTGTTTTGACTCTCATGCATTGGTCCACATCTTTTTGGTTTTTATTTTCTTTTCTGATTTTTATATTTAATTATTTTAAATTTCAAAAAATCATAGAAAATTCATTTTTAGTCTAAAAAATCTGAAAAAATTATGAAAAATATTTTTGATTATTCTCTTTCTGATTTTTATTTTTTTACAATTTAATTTTTTGTTTTGGTATTTTTTATTTATAAATTTTCACTTTAATTGAATTGTTTTAAATGTTTAAAAATACTTTTATACATTTTTAGATTCTGAGAAAATTATGGAATGATCCAATGACATAGTGACAAATATTGGTGACCTCATTTTATTTTTGTTTATGACTTTGTTATTTTATATCATTTTTAGTTTATTTTACTCATTTCTTTTAATTTTAAAAATAGTTTCTGACTTTAAAAAATTACCAAAATTTTTATAAAAATATTTGAGTCCTTTTCTGATTTTTCTACGGGCTTACTTTTTATTTTTTGATTAATTTGAACATAGTTGATATTTTTATCCCTTATTTCTATTTTAAAACATTTTTAAAACCTATTAAATGTATATACTAAATGTAATATTATTTTGTGATTATTTTCTGGTTGATCTTGGGTTAAATTTTTGATCATGGACTTTATTAACCTCATTGAATCCATGGTGTTGAGTCTAACTCCATAAAAATGGATGAATGATTTTAATAATAGTTTGATTAAAATTTAATTTAAATGTGGTTTGTATATTCTTTCCCCCCTTCTCCATCTCATCCATTTCTTATTGCACTAAGTGTTATTGGAGCATGATCTCTATATTATGTCTCAAAACAAATGGTGCATAGATTTCTATTGACCGGCCTCAAAATAGGTGTGACTTCTATATAAGTCCACTTATGATTGCTTAACGTAGCACTAAATTTTGTCCCGATTCGAATAAATGATCATTCGTGGCCCAAACCTATGTTTGCAAGCCCAAGTATGTTAATTTGATCTCTTTGATCCAATAACCTTGAGATTCGTTGTGTGGAGGCTATGGTTCTACCAATCCTCTAATGGATCTACAACACTTTTGGTCAACGCGGATCACTTAAATATTGTTGATCATTAAATGGCACTTGTGAAGATTCCAAATGGGTGATATACTTGACAAAAAGAAAATTCAACTTGTTGTGTGGAGGCTTTGGTTCTACCAATCCTCTAAAGAGTTCCAAATGCAAGTTTCAAGATGGTCATTCAATTAACCACTAATTATTAAATTATTTTTACTTTATGCCCTTTTATTTTTTATGCTTTATGCACCATTTACTTTTAGCATTTACATTTCATGCTATCTTCATCTTTGCTCACTTGAGCCTTTTCTTTTCTCTTCTAAGACACCTAATAATCAACATAAACCATAAAAAAAACTTTAAAGGTACTTGAACTATTTGGTTACTATCCTTGGCAATATGGAGTATTGGACTTCTTGGACTTAGGATTAGAAACCTTGGCCTATGTTGGAGACCTTGTAACCTTAATTGATATTTTGTCTGGAGTTCTTGAGGTTTACCTCAAGACATTGGGTTGTTTTGTTTGTTTTGTATGCAATTTATTGTGATTACATACTTTGTTTGTAATCTGGAATTCACTTGTGTACAGCCGTTACTCTGCCCAATTTTTGTGAAGACTTAATACACTTGAAGTTTGGTTCTCTCAAGAGGTTTAGTATCTTTGCTTGCTTGGTTTTAATCCAAAGAATGAGAATTCTATCTTGGCTCATAATGTCAAGTATTGGCTTCTTGTTGATTGGATGGTTCTTATCCTTAGCTTTTACCTTGTGCTTTAGGATAGTCTCTTCTTCTCCTCCCATCTTCTTTAATTTCAAAAACCTTCTTTCCCATTTTAAAAACTCTTCTTGTTTTGAAACTTGAACCACTTTCATAATAAACTTGGACTTATGCCCATGCATTTTCAAAACCTTTTCATAAACAAACTTCAATCAACTTAATAATACTTTGACATTTTTTTTGTGAGAAGACTAGAAGTCAATCAGTCTCATTTCAAACTATTTTTCCACTCTGGCTTTTTATTTTAAAACCTTTCACAAAGGATTAGACTCTTTTCAATCCTTGTAGTGATGCAAACAACTATACTTCTACAATATGCAGTGAAGTGAGATATTTTCCACTTGGGTGTTGAGTGATGCATTGTTGATTTTAAAATCCAAGTCATATCCTCCACTTTGAGATGATGAAAATTCTCCTTTTTCATGATTGTGGGTAGTAAGTATGTTTTCCATACAGACAATGACAATGATGTCTTATTTCATAAAATTAACCAACACACTTGTATTTTTAATTTTTTAAAGAGGAACTACGTGTACCTTGATCCCCTATTGCACAGAAGGTGGTACGTAGCCACTAAAGGTTCGCAACCGCGGAGGGTGCAAAAAATCATCAAAAATATATTTCTTTTCTCACCTTCACCATCTATTTTTATAGAACATTTTTTATAGCCAAAAAATACAGATTTTTTAAAGAGGTTCCTACGGAGTACCATAGATGTTTAGGGGGCTAATACCTTCCCTTTCCATAACCAAACCCCTTACCTTGAATCTTTCCCCCTCTTTTTTGGGTTATTTGCTCTTTTCCGATTCCTTTGGAAACAATAAATCACGATGGCAATTTTTATTTTTGGTTCAGCCCTAAGTGGGTTGAGCCTATCTTTGTTTATATTTGTGTATATGCTATTGTTTTTTATGTGTTATATGTTGTATATATGTTTATCTGGATTTTCCTGGTTTTCAGGGTGCTTGGTGATTACTCATAAGTCCTATACCCGGACTTGGGCAAACTTTAAGATAGGACGAGCGGTATAGTCATGTTAACTTTGAGGGAGTAATCCAAAAAAAGGAGGCATGAGATCCATAACTCAGTAGAGGCCCCTTTGACTGTAGTGTCGTTTATCGAGTAATCGGGAAGACGTACTGCTTTCAACCTGGAAGCCTGCTGAAGCTGAGGACTGTAGAATACCTAACCCATATTGGCCTTTTAGGTGTAGTGTGGAAGCTATGACAGAGTAATCCGGAAATAGTTTTCATGCGATGCTACGCTCGGACGAGTTTTTCTTGAGAATATTACTAGTTACCGAGTTAATTGGGAAGTTAGTAATATTCGAAGGAAGGATGTAGACTCTGGGAACCTCTAGAACCTTGTTCGGTAGGTGATAACTTTTAGACCATACCTTATGGGTAGTACCTTCGACCCCATGCTCGTGACATTGAACCAATGAACCCTATATGTGTAATCTTGTGTGTGATTGTTGCATCATGCATCCATGCACTCATAAGCATCTTTTGAAGAAATCTTATTTCAAGGGATTTAAAAGTTGACCATTTGTGAATATCTCATGTAACCATGGATTCTGGGAAAAGAAAGACCAGTAAATACAGTTTCAAGGATCCCAAGATAGATGAGTTGATCATTCTAATTCCCGAGATCGAGTGTTCTGTAGATTTTAGGAAGAAGTATGGATCCATCATTCCTCTTATGAAGCTTAGGATGAAGGAGGGTATTCTCTCGACCTTGGTCCAGTCCTATGATCCGATGTATCATTACTTTACTTTTCCTCACTATCAGTTGATGCCTATACTGGAGGAGTATTATTATCTATTGGATTTACCTGTTACCTATCTTGTTCATTTTACTGGGTTTGAGGATGAGCCAAAATTACATGAGATTGTTGCTTTGATCCATCAGGGGAAGTTTGAGGTTGAAGCCCATATGACTACTAAATGAGGGATTAGAGGATTATCAGCTTAGTTCTTATTGGAGAAAGCTCGTTACTTTGCCAGGATAAAGAGTACAGTCGCTTTTGAGGCCATCTTTGCTCTGCTTGCTTACAGGTTATTCTTATTTCCTAATGTGGACATGTTTGTTGACATTAATGCTATCAGGATATTCATGATTGGAAACCCAGTTCCTACATTGCTGGGAGATGCCTATTACTCTATTCACCTTCGGAATTCTTATCATGGGGGGATGATTATTTGTTGCACACCTTTGTTGTACAGGTGGTTTATCTCTCATATGCCTCAGTATGATGCTTTCTGGGATGTCAAAAAGGAACCCCGTTGGGCTCCTAAGATCATGGCACTTACTCACTCAGATATTGATTGGTATCATCGAGCTTACCAGGATATAAAGATTGTTGACAGTTGTGGTAGTTTCCCCAATGTACCTCTTTTTGGTACAAAGGGAGGAATTAACTATAACCCTGTTCTTGCACGACGACAGCTCAGCTATCCAATGAGGGATAAACCAAATAGTATTCATTTGAGTAGTTTCTTTCTGAAGGAGGGAGAAGACCATAGGGAAGCTAGGGAGCAGACTGCGAACGCCTGGCGTCACATTCATAAGAAGAGTGGGAAAGACTTGGTACCTAGGGGTGTTGTTTCTTTGGAGCCATATCTTCAGTCGGTCCAAACGAGAGCCATTCAATTGAAGATGTCATATTCTCGGGAAACACATATGCCTGATTTATTTGTGAAGACCACTCCTCCCCTATTAGATGATCTAGAAGAGCTGCAGCATGCTTTGGTCAGGATGCAACAGGAAAAGGATGATTAGAAGAATAAGTGCCAAACTCTAGAGATTTACTATAGAGCAGATTTGAAGGAGAAAGACGACTTGATTGAGATCATTGAAAGTCGGGTTGTAGAGACCATGGAGAGGCAAGGGGATTTATTTTCTTCTAAGCCTCAGTCAGATGCTATTTGCTCACTCCCTGATTCAGGTGATTGGAAGGAGGTCGCCACCAGATATGCGGAAGAAAACCAGAGGTTGAAGGCTCAGATTGACAAGCTCACAGGGAAGCGCCAGCATATAGAGTGATCTCCATCAGCTTCGCTTTTCAGGGTTTTAGATTTTATTTTCATCTTGTACTTGGGATCGTTAAAACTTGTAATCCATTTGAAGTTGTTATAATAAAATTTTCAGTATTTTTAAATGCGTTATTACTTTGATATTTGCAATATGTCTATAAATTTTAAATCCCTTGAAATATTAAATAACAAAATAAAATCATGTGCATTGCACATCATGCATCATATTGCACATATTTCTTGCATTTGTTATGCATATCAAGGTGTCTTACCAAGCTTCTTTACTTTGTTCAGCAAGCTGACTCATCACTACAACACTCGGGCTAATCTCAGAAAGAAGATAGACAACTTAGAACAGGAGAATCGTGAGCTGCACGAAGAGGTTTCTGATGTGAAGGCCGGAATGGCCAATCTTACTGCTCTGATGGAATCTCTGGTGGCTGCTCCGAATCATCCACTGAGTGTTCAACCTCAACCAACAAGGGTTACTACTAAAGCTCCGATTGTTCCTACGTCTACTACTCCAGCCGTTGTTCAGAATCGCATGCCTCAAGGTAACCCATGGGGAATGCCAGATACTTTTATGCCTTAAGGTTTCAACCTTGTTCCTCAAGATACTCCAGTTGTTCAGACTATTGTTACTCCTGCACCTCCTGTGGTGCATGTTCATGCTGCACCGCCTTCGGTGAATATGGTTCCATTTTTTAATGATGATGTGTGTCATCCTTTCCCTCCACCAAGTGAAGACTTGGGTCTTTATGACAGAATGGATGATTTCCAAGAGCAGTTTGACAAGATGCAGAGAGAGATGGAGGCCCTCCGGAGAAAAGAGTTTTTTGGGCAGAATGTGAATGAATTATGCTTGGTCCCGAATGTTAAGATACCTGTGAATTTTAAAGTCCCGGAGTTCGAGAAATACAAGGGCAACACTTGCCCTCGTGCTCATCTTGTGATGCATGTAAGGAGAATGTCTACCCATACCGATGATCAGCGTCTGTTGATTCACTTTTTTCAGGATAGTTTGACCGGTGTTGTGCTGAAGTGGTATATGAGTTTGGACAACGTCAAGATCCATACCTTCAATGACTTGGGAGAAGCGTTCATCAAAAAATACAAGTACAACGTGAACATGGCGCCTGAATGTGATCAACTTAGGGCCATGGTTCAGAAAGACAGGGAATCATTCAAAGAATATGCACAAAAATGACGTGAGGTAGCTGCCCAAGTGATTCCTCCCATGGAAGAGAAGGAGATGACTAAGATTTTCTTGAAGACTCTGGTTGCTTTCTACTACGGGAGGATGGTAGCGAGTGCACCAAGTGACTTTACTGAAATGGTAGGCATGGGTATCCGCTTAGAAGAGGCTGTAAGAGAGGGCCATTTAACAAAGAGTGAAGGATCTAGAGGTGTGAAGAAGCCATCTTATGGGTTTACCAAGAATAAGGAATGGGATGTAAATGTTGTCATGCAAGAGAGGATGGTTAACACTCTTAGAAGGAATTCCCAGCGTCATCAGCAAGTCGCCTCAGTTACTCCAGTTGTGGGTGTAGCTTCAACCACCGTTGCTTATCAGAGACCGTCCTAGTAGGGGAATCAAGGGTATAATCAGAGAAGGGAGAGTTATGACCCTATTCCTATGAGCTATACGGAATTAATACCGGCATTGATTCAGAAGAAGTTGGTTCAGACCCGATCACCTCCCGTTGTACCATCACCATTGCCTTGGTATTACAAGGCAGACCAAACATGTGCTTTTCATCAGGGAGCACCAGGGCATAATGTTGAGAATTGTTATCCTTTAAAGACTGAGGTGCGGAAATTGGTGAAGTTTGATATTCTATATTTCAAGGATGTGGGCCCTAATGTGAAAGACAATCCTCTACCCAAGCATGGAGGAGTAAATGTTGTGAATATGGTGGCCGGATGTCCAGGCGACTTCTGGATTTTTGACATTCATCTAGTTAGAGGAGATTTGGTGAAAATGCATGCAGACCTCTATGTATTTAGCTACTATATGCATGATCATTCTGGTTGTGGTATTTGCAGTACAAGCATACAAGGTTGCGACAAGATAAAGGCTGATTTGCAGGAGATGAGGGCCTCATCCACATAATCAGGCCTAGGGCAGAGTATGAAGAAGAAGTAAACATGGTTTCTGGATGTCCTAGAGAGTTCAGAATCTTTGATGTGGAACATATAAATGAGGATCTTGTATAATTGCATGCTACATTCCGCCACATGGCTGGTCAGGTGGAACATCAGTATGGATCATGCCGAATTTGTTGTCGAGACTCCCGAGGATGTTTAATCGTAAAGAAAGATGTTCAGTTGTTATTGGATAATGGAACCATCAAGATTACACGTCAAAGGGATGATTACCATAAATTTGATATGATTGAGGTTTGTTTGGCTGAAGAAGAGTCAAATGATGAGTATGCCTCTGCAGATGAGTATTTCTCCTCAGATGAGGATTTGTTTTCCAGAAATGACTCAATAACGACTGATTATGTTGAAGAAGGGGTAAACGTCATTGTACCTTGTTTTGGTGCACCCACCCATTTTGAAGTTGAATATTATAGCAAGTCGGCTGTAACCCCATTGGTGATTAGTTTGCCGGGTCCTGTTCCCTACAAGTCAGATAAGGTTGTACCCTACAAGTACAATTCTACAATCTTAGAGGATGGAGTGGAAGTTCCCATCCATCCAATGCCTGATGTTGGGAATATTGCTGAGAATAGTAGAGGGACCTGCAGCGGTCGTGTATTTTCACCAGTTGTTCGAGGAGATGTTAGTGCTGGAAATAAAATTACCAAGAATGTTGAACCCAAGAAGGCTACGGGTGAATCTAGTGGAGCTACGTTAGAGAAAGAAGTGGATGATATTTTTAAGATAATCAAGATGAGCGATTACAGAATTGTAGATAAACTACTGCAGACTCCTTCAAAAATATATATCTTGGCTTTATTGATGAACTCATCTGCTCATAGAGAATCCTTGATGAGGGCATTAGACCAAGCTTTTGTGGAGAGTGATATGCTAGTAGACCAATTCAGCAGTGTAGTAGGGAACATTACGTCATGTAATAACTCAAGTTTCTGTGATGATGAATTGCCAAATGAAGGAAGGAATCACAACCTGGCCCTCCATATCTCTATGAATTGCAAGAATAATTCACTATCCAATGTGTTGATTGATAATGGATCCGCTTTAAACTTTATACCGAGGAGCACTCTTATGAAGTTGAAATATCAAGGAACGCATATGCGCCCGAGTGGCATCATTGTAAAAGCGTTTGATAGATCAAGGAAATCTGTTATTGGTGAAGTGGACTTGCCTATTCATATAGGACCACATATGTTTCGAATTACTTTCCAGGTCATAGACATTATACCCGCTTATAGCTGTTTGTTTGGACGGCCGTGGATTCATGAGGCAGGGGCTGTCACTTTAACTTTACACCAGAAACTGAAGTTTGTACGTGAAGGGAAAGTAGTGATCATAAATGGGGAATAGGCATTATTAATATCTCATTTGTCCTCTTTCAGCATTGTGGAAGCATATGAAGCTGTTGTTGGAACTCAATACCAAGCTTTATCTATTGACAACATAAGAGGAAATGAGAATTCCATGGTTTCTCTTAAGGATGCGCAGCAAGTTATGCGTAAGGGTCATAGTGAAGTATAGGGACAGATTGTGGATCCACCTGTAAACAAGACTAGAACTGGCTTGGGGTTCTCTTTGAAGAATGACAAAAGTAATAGCATGAAGCCGAAGTCTGCTGCAGGCCAATATCAAGACGTCTTCCGTAGCGGGGGTTATCTTCATCTAACTATTTCTGGGATTAATGCCATTGTGGAAGATGAAGTAGAGCTAGAAGTGCCAAATTACGTGACGTGCAGAGTTAGGGTTCAGAATTGGATCACCATTGATGTTCCCTCTTGCATACATGTTCCAAAGTAATTTGATTTGTTAATCTTTTTGAAAAGCTTTCACTCTGCCCAAGGTGGAAGTATTAATGTTGTAGGGCTTATCGATTTGCTGTGACTTTTAAAATCAATAATAAAAGTTGTCTTTGTTTCTCAAATTGTGTCTTTATTTTCTGTTTTTTCTTGGAAAATGGTAATCAGAAAAAACCTTTCAAAATAAATAAAAACTGAAAAACAATATGCATGATCACTTGTTATATGTGTCAGTTTCTAAAAGCAATCATAAATCATATGTGCAGATTAATTAAAAAACCCGTTGAATACAATGACACTGTACCCTCTCCCAACTTTTAATGTCCCGTGTATGGGGCCTAAGAACAAGACTGTGATGAGATTCCAGAAGAGGTCTCATGGTCGCTTGAGCGCAAGGAAAATGCCATTCAGCCATATAAAGAGCCATTGGAAGTAATCAATTTGGGTTCAGAAGAAGAACCGAAAGAGGTCAAGATCAGAGCATTGTTGCATCCTGATGTGAAGAGCAGGTTGATTGAGTTGTTGAAAGAGTATGTGGATATTTTTGCTTGGTCTTATCAAGATGTGCCTAGTCTAGATACAGATATTGTAGAGCACCGTTTACCGTTGAAGCCAGAGTGTCCACCAATCAACTAGAAGTTAAGAAGAACTCACCCAGGTATGGCCGTGAAGATTAAAGAGGAGGTTCTAAAGCAGATTAATGATAGTTTTCTTGTGACGTCAGTATATCCTCAATGGATAGCCAATATTGTCCCAGTACCGAAAAAAGACGGAAAAGTTTGCATGTGCGCAGATTACAGGGGTCAAAATAAAGCTAGTCCAAAAGATGATTTTCCATTGCCACACATTGATATGTTAGTGGATAGCACAGCAAAATTCAAATTTTTCTTGTTCATGGACAGATTTTCCGGTTATAATCAAATAATAATGGCTCTAGAGGACATGGAAAAAACAACGTTCATCACACCCTGTGGAAGATTCTGTTACAGAGTGATGCCCTTCGGGTTTAAGAACGCTGGTGCAACGTACCAGAGGGCTATGACAACCCTATTCCATGATTTGATGCACAAGGAAATCGAAGTATATGTTGATGATATGACTTCTAAATCCCAGACTGAAGAAGGGAATGTAGAAGATTTGTTGAAGTTGTTTTAGCATTTGAGGAAGTATCGTCTCCGCTTGAATCCAAATAAACGCACCTTCGGTGTTCGATCAGGAAATGTTGGGTTTCATTGTTATCCAGTAAGGAATTAAAGTTGACCATGGTAAAGTCAAAGAAATTCAAGAGATGCCAGCGCCAAGAACTGAAAAGCAAGTCAGAGGGTTCCTCGGGCGTTTGAATTATATTTCCAGATTCATTTCCCACCTGAGTACAACATGTGAACCAATATTTAAGTTGTTAAAGAAAGAACAAGGTTGTGTGTGTACGAATGACTGCCAAAGGGCATTTGAAAGTATTAAATAATATATGTTTGAACCTCCTATCTTGCTCCCTCCTATCGAAGGAAGACCGTTGATTAAGTATCTGACAGTGTTAGATAATTCCATGGGATGTATTCTGGGGCAACAAGATGAAACAGGGAAGAAAGAGTATTCCATTTATTATCTCAGTAAAAAGTTTACTGATTTTGAGTCGCGGTATTCCATGCTGGAAAAGACATGTTGTGCTCTGTCTTGGGCGGCAAAATGTTTGCGGCAATATATGTTGAATCACACCACTTGGTTGATCTCCAAAATGTATCCAATCAAGTATATTTTTGAAAAGCCTGCTCTTACTGGGAGAATTGCCCGCTGGAAGATGTTGTTATATGAATATGACATCGAATACCGCACTCAAAAAGCTATTAAAAGCAACACGTTGGCAGATTATCTTGCTCACCAACCATTTGAGGATCATCAGTTTGTGCAGTACGAAATCCCCAATGAGTATGTGAAGTTCCTAAAAGTGAAAGATTGTGATGAACCATTGCCTGAGAAAGGTCCTGGCCCTGAATCTCCCTGGAGTATGATATTTGATGGAGCTGTGAATGCTTACGGTAAAGGAATTGGTGTTGTGATCGTCACTCCACATGGATCACACATTCCTTTTACTGCGAGGTTAACATTTGATTGCACCAATAATATGGCAGAATATTAGGCTTGCATCATGGGTCTCGAGGAGGCTATTGATCTCAAAATTAAAATTCTTGATGTATACGGTGATTCAGCATTGGTAATAAATCAGATTAAAGGAGAATGGGATACTCGTTACCTCGGCTTGATCCCTTATAAAGATTATGCTAGAAGATTGTTACCCTTCTTAAACAAAGATGAATTCCATCATATTCCAAGAGATGAAAATCAGATGGCAGATGCTTTGGCAACTTTGGCTTCTATGTATCAAGTGAATACTTAGAATGATATACCTCGAATTATAGTCCGGCGACTGGATAGGCCCGCTCATGTGTTTACAAAAGAAGAAGTAGTAGATGAGAAACCTTGGTATTATGATATCAAGCATTTTCTCCAGACTCAGGAATACCCGATTGGTGCTTCAAAGAAAGATAAAAATACATTGAGAAGATTGGCTGGCAGTTTCTTCCTCAGTGAAAATGTGTTGTATAAGAGAAATTATGACATGGTCTTGCTCAGATGCGTGGATAGACACGAAAAAGACATGTTGATGCATGAGATTAATGAAGGTTCATTTGGAACTCATGCCAATGGAAATTCGATGGCTAAAAATATGCTAAGGGCAGGTTACTATTGGCTGACAATGGAATCTGATTGTTACAAATTTGCAAAGAAGTGTAAAAAATGGCAGATTTATGCGGACAAGGTTCATGTGCCTCCGACACTTCTCAATGTGATTTCCTCCCCGTGGCCTTTCTCTATGTGGGGTATTTATATGATTGGGATGATAGAACCCAAATCTTAGAATGGACATTGTTTTATCTTGGTAGCAATTGATTACTTCACCAAATGGGTGGAGGCTGTTTCATATGCTAATGTCACTAAGCAGGTTATTGTGCGCTTCATTAAGAATAATCTCATATGTCGGTATGGTGTGTTGTTGTACCCCAAAATTTTCCCTCTCATTTATCAAGACTTTTCCCACAATATCTCTTTAACTCAAGACTGGATTAGGGTTTGATCAACTCAAGACATCTCATCTTACACTGATGACCCAAAATTAGGGTTTCAGTTTGCCCAAGGATTTTTGGACTAACAATGCTTCATATGACTTTCAAGAATCATTATGGACCCCCTAAGTTTACTTATGACAAGTTTCAAGCCTTGAACCACATTTTTGATCAGTCAATTGGATAGTTGACCTAAAAATCAGCTGTATTGGGGAAAAAGTCAGCCATGGCCAATTTACAGTCAAACTTCATAATTTTTAATCCACATCAACATTCTAGACTCATATGTATCATTTGATCAAGTTTGGACCATAATTCCTCAAGAAATTTGATCAAATCATCGAAAGGGCAAAATGGTCAAAATTAGGGTTTTGACTGAGAAAGGGCAATTTCTGATTTTTGACATAGAAAATGACTATTTGGTTTGAAGAATGACTCCAAGAGCTCAATTTCATCATCTTGACCTAATGACATGGTTCGAAAAATTGCATTTTCATTGGATTGATAGATGAAATTTGCAGTCAACTAATCAAAAGTCAACTGTATATTAAAAAGTCAAACTTTGACTTTTTGGTCAAATTAAAGTGCCAAGGATCACAATTCATCAAAACATGTCAAAATATGAAACTTGTTCATCAAGGAATCAAAGATTGAAGATTTGGTTTTGAAATTTGAATTTTTCTTAACTTAGAAATTTTTCTAAGTATAGAAAATTTCTTATTTTTTCTTAACTTTAGGCCAATTTCCACCATGATACAAGATGATTCAAAGAAAGTTCCCAACATGAAAGTTGTAAACCTCCATGAAATCTACAACTTTGCTTCACACATTTTTTCCTAATAATGCTTGAATCTCAAGATATAATTTTGTGAATACATGCCCATGAACTAAAATAACTTAGTGAAATTTTGCCGTAATTTAGGCAGGTTTTTGATCCAACTTCATGGCAATTTTTCACCTGGTTCCAAGAGGAATATTGAAATGCATTTTAAAGATGACTTATAGATCACATTGCAACCTTTCCAAAATGTCCAAGAACTCCTTAAGATCATTTTTGAGTAGGAAGAATCGAAGAGATGAAGTTGGCAATTTCTCACTTTGATCTCAAGCCAATTCATGAAGAACAAAATTCAAATCCTCAAGCATGTTGTACAATCTTCACTTTTCAGGCCTCAAACTCGTTTGTCACTCCACCATTAATGGATTGCATAAGATTTCATGCCCTAAAGCCAAGCATTCAATGCATTGTACAAGAAAATAACCATTTATGGAAGAAAGGCAACATTGCTATTTTGGAAAAGCATGCTTTATGCATTTTTTCATTTCTTGAGCCTTGGACTTGTTCTTTCTGCACAAACTAAGCCTCTGAGCATGAAAAAAACATGTTTAAAGCTTCACACTACCCTACAAGATCAGAACCATGCATTAAGAAGTCATTTCTCACACTTGCTTCAAAAACAAGAAATGTAGCAAGACGTGTGATCTTGTACTTCTGGGCAAGCACAAGTCCTCCAATATTTTGCTCTATATAAAGCCATCACTTTGTAACTAAAAAGGAGTATTCCCAAGCCTTGAAACTTCCTATAATAAGAAATTGCATACCAAGCCTCCAAACTTGCCATTTCTGACTTGTGAATTGAATCTTCCATTCCACTCGAGCGTTTTCAGGCCTTTTGCTTCCCTAAGCTACCTTACCTTACAAGAAAACCATCCCACACCCTGAAACATCACTGTAACTCCATATTCTCCATTGTTGAACTTCAAAAACAGAGTAACACAGGGGGATTTCTCCAGATCATTCCAGCCACCCTCAAGACAAGCTAAGCATTGCATTAGATTCCTAGAGGTTCAAGGAAGCTAACTTGATCATCGCAGCATCCTAAAGCAAGCTCATTTCCAAAACACGATTTCTATTTTCAAGGTGAGTTTTCTGTTTTTCCAACCCTTGATACAGGCATAGTTAGCTTTCCATTTTTGAATATACAATGTATACATCATTGTTACGAAGCTGTACATATCCAAAGCTTGCATTTATTTGGCCTGAGTTGAGAGAATTTTGAGTTTGAAGTTTCTGAAAAAATTAGGTTAAGAATTAGGGCCACATCTCTTGAAGACCTGCAAAGGAATTGGATACAACTCAAAGGAGAGCGAGATACTTTCGAAGCCCAATTCTACGCAAGCGAGAAGAAGGTTTTGGAACTTACTAGGTTACTCCATGAGGAGCAGACTCTAAATGCCTACATAGCACCAAAGAGGATGCGCACTACTTTTTTATCTTAGAGTGTTGTATTATTTTGCCCAAGGGGCATTGATGTACTCAAACTCTATCTTATTAATATAACGTGTGTTTCTTTTTGTCTAAAATGAACTTGAATCTTTAAAAGTCCTTGAAAATATTACATATGCACATATCATTCATCATAACATAAACATGTCTTTTGCAACGAGTTTCCTCATCTCTCTACTGTTTATTTCAGTAAGATGGATCTCGAATAGACCGTCAAAGATCTCCAAACTCAGAACACACAATTTCAACAGTTACTCATGAACCTAGCCAAGGGGAAAGAAGAGTTGAAGACTCTGTTAGCTGAAGAAAGAAAAAAGAAAACAAAGAAAGCCACCGGGGTTTTAAACATGGGGAGAAGGTTTCAGGGACAGACTAGAAGAACCTTGAATTTCGCAACAGCATCCAGTGAAAGAGAGGCTAAAGAAAAGGAAACAGCGGTTCTGTCAGAATCTGAAGAGGAGGAAGAAGAGGAAGACTACTTTGAGGAACAGTATCCTCCAGTTAATGATAAGTACAGACATCTTGAAGAACGTTTAAGTGCTATGGAAATACAAAAGGTGTCAGGTCTAGACTTTGAGGAATCGGGACTAGTGTCAGAAATTATGATCCCACCAAAATTCAAAGTGCCTTTGTTTGCAAAATATGATGGGGTGTCATGTCCTAAGATGCATCTCTGATCTTATGTGAGAAAGATCCAGCCGCACTCCGCTGATAAAGACTTGTGGGTGAATTTTTTCCAAGATAGTCTATCTGGAACACAACTCGACTGGTTTTACCAACTAGAAAGAGCTAACGTCCACAATTGGGAAGACCTTGCCGCAGATTTATATAAGCAATATCAATATAATGTTGATTTGGCACCTACCCGTACTCAAATTCAGAGTATGGCTATGGCTCCCAATGAGGGTTTCAAGGATTACGCACAGAAATGGAGAGATCTAGCTGGGAGAGTGCAACCCCTTCTGTATGAAAGGGAGTTTGTGGATATGTTCTTAGGCACTCTATCGGGCCCTTTCTTCAACCATCTGATTGGGAGCTCATCTGCAGGATTTACTGAGTTAATACTGACCGGAGAAAGGGTGGAAGCTGGCATAAAAAGTGGAAAGATTCAGAAGGATTCATCTGCCTCTACAGCTGTGAGGAAACCTTTCATTGGGAAGAAAGAAGTAGATGATGTATATCCATAAAGGAACCAAGGGAGATCTGAGTTCTGACCAATGGTAGGGGCTGTCATGATCCCAAAGCCTACATCTGATCAACCAAGAAATAATCAACCGAGGGTGGAGAGGCCAGTCCGGCAATTCACCAGAATTAATATGACTTCAGCCCAGGTTTTCCCGCACCTTCTGAAATCCAATTTGGCAACTTTAAAAGAAGATCCAAAGAACCCCAACACAGTGTCCCCTCATTATCACCCAAATTCCCGTTGCGCATATCATTCTGAAAGTCTGGGTCATGACACTAACAACTGTTGGGCTTTGAAAAACAAAATTCAAGACCTTATAGAGGCAAAATAGATTGAGTTTGATGCGCCCGAGAAGCCAAACGTCATTTCTGCTCCTATGCCCAGGCATGGTCACATCACCAATGCAATTGAAGAAGATTTTTTTGTTACCACAGTTGATGAACTCATGACTCCACTCACAATCATTAAGATAAACTTGTCAAAAGTCGGTGTATTCCCGGGTTGTAATGAAGACTGTCATCTTTGCTTATCCTCACCAACTGTTTGCCCTTTGTTGAAAGCAGGCATTCAATGCTTGATAGACAACAAAGAGATTATGTTTGAAAGTACTCTTGTTTCACCTGTTCCTGTTGAAGAAGTTTCAGTAATCACCATCTCCGCCAATTCTTCCAGGGTCCCCAAAAGACCCGTTACAATTACATCGATTCCAAAAACTACTCCTCTTATAATCACAATGCCAGGGCCAGTCCCGTATGAATCAGACAAAATTGTGCCGTGGAATTACGGTGGGGACATTTACTACCATGTCATCAAACAAGATGGGCTGGCCGCCGAAGAGATAAACTTCGAGGAAGAAGACTCCGACATTAGAAATATTGCTGGAACCAGTAAGATTACCTGAAGCGGTAGATTCTTCTCTCCAGAAATTGCCCCTCCAAAGTCAGTTTTTGGAACCGTGGTTGTTCCAAAGGTTACTTCCATACCGCTAATCACCTCTACAAGTGTTCCTATTGACGAAGGCGATACAACCCCTGCTGACATCCCTACCAACACTCCTGCTGCTGAAACTCGAGGAAAAAGTATTCAAGAAGAGCCTGTCCGGACGAAGGCTCAATCACTGGCTATCCCCGAGACCTCCAAGAAGGAAATGGAGGAAATCCTGAAAATAATAAAAAGGAGCGACTACAATGTAGTTGAACAGTTGGGGAAAACTCCCTCCAAAATCACCATGCTGGCATTGTTACTGTGCTCCGAGGCACATGCAAAAGCCCTGGTGAAGTTTCTAAAGACAGCCCATGTGCCACAAGAGACGTCTTCTGACCAGTTTCAAGATTGCGTGGCCATCTTAACAGCGGATAACAGCCTAGGCTTCTCGGATGCTGATCTGACACCAAGGGGAAGAAAGCACAACGAGGCATTGCATGTCTCTGTGGAATGTAGAGGAACAACTCTGGCCCATGTCTTGGTGGACACTGGCTCATCTTTGAATGTTTTACCGAAGAAAGATCTCGACAGACTAGACTGCGAAGGACTAACATTGAAACACAGTAACATAGTCGTAAGAGCATTTGATGGCTCAAAGAGGATGGTGCACGGGGAGGTGGATATCCCCATAAAGGTGGGGACTCAAACTTTCAACTCAACCTTATATGTAATGGACATCCGCCCCTCTTACTCTTGTCTGCTAGGACGACTGTGGATCCATAATGTCAGCGCTGTCACCTCTACACTGCACCAGATGCTGAAATATCCGGTCCAGGGAAAGATTATCACTGTCCACGGAGAGGAAGAGTATATGATTAGCCACCTAAATTCCTTTCGGTATGTGGAATTGGACGGTGAGTTCATTGAAACTCCTTTTCAACATTTCAAAGAGGTCCCCCAAGAGGTAGCAGTGACCAAGACTGCGTCCCAAGTTCCCAAGATCACAAGACCTCCACTCCAGACGTCATCTCTAAAAGACGCCAAGGCAGTAGTAGAGGAGGGTGGATGCACCATTTAGGGGAAACTTCCGGATATTCCGTATAAATCTGACAATTTTGGTTTAGGGTTCACTTTAAGTGCTCAGAAGGCTGTACTCCGTGCCTGTGCTGGAGGCCTCCCCTTGAAGATTAGCAACCGGGAGGTGAATGCAGTAGAAGACGATGAAGAGGATTGCAGCTTGGAGGATTGGATCTTTCCTACTGTCAACGGAGGAATTTACAATTGGGAAGCCAGAGACTTTGTCACAATAACTTTCATCCCTTAGTAATTTATCTTTACATTTCTATTGGACTTGTAATATTCACAAACAATTCGCCCATTTAAAACCTTGTGTCTTGCCCGAGGCACAATGGTCCATTTGTAAGCGTTATTATTTCATCTTCATATGACATTCAATGAATCATGGACATTTTTTCACATACAAACTTTTGTGCTCATTGTTTTTCTTTTACATTTTATTTTTTTAAAGGATGGCTATACCCTTACACACACCCATACTCACAAATGCAGGTACCCCTCCATTCCAGATCCCATGGGTAACGATACTGCTATGGCCTTTTGTGACTCTGAGGATCTAATCTACCAAACCGAAGACGAAGGTGAGGAAGATTGTGAAGTACCAGGGGAACTGGCCAGACTACCGCAACAAGAGGAAACAGCCATTCAGCCTCACGAGGAACCTGTGGATACAATCAACCTGGGTACCGAGGAGGATAAAAAAGAGGTCAAAGTGGGTGCCAATCTGGATCCCAGTGTCAAGGAGCGTCTGATTTGGCTGTTGCATGATTATGTTGAGATCTTTGCCTGGTCATATAAAGACATGCCAGGACTTGATACAGACATCGTGGTACATCGTCTCCCTACAAAAGAAGATTGTCCGCCAGTAAAACAAAAAGTATGCCGCATGAGACCTGATATGTCAGAGAAGATCAAAGCGGAAGTCATGAAACAATTCAA
This sequence comes from Vicia faba, assembly GCA_948472305.1. Taxonomy (NCBI): domain Eukaryota; kingdom Viridiplantae; phylum Streptophyta; class Magnoliopsida; order Fabales; family Fabaceae; genus Vicia; species Vicia faba. The sequence goes on along the minus strand of OX451736.1, from coordinate 249,431,906 downwards.
TGATGGATTCTTGACTGTCACTTCCTATCCCCAATGGGTTGCCAACATTGTCCCCATGCCTAAAAAGGACGGCAAAGTTAGAATGTGCGTGGATTATAGAGATTTGAATAGAGCCAGCCCTAAATATGATTTTCCACTCCCCCACATTGATATCCTGGTTGACAATACGGTCAAGCACAAAGTGTTTTCCTTCATGGATAAATTCTCAGGTTATAACCAAATCAAAATGGCACCTGAGGACATGGAGAAAGCTACATTTGACACACAGTATGGCACATTCTGCTACAAAGTGATGCCATTCGGACTGAAGAATGCTCGGGCAACCTATCAATGCACCATGGTATATTTGTTTCATGACATGATACATCATGAAATAGAGGTCTACTTAGACGATATGATAGTCTGATCACAAACAGAAGAAGAGCACCTTGATCACTTGCAAAAGTTGTTTGAGAGATTGAAGAAGTATAAACTAAGGTTGAACCTAAACAAGTGCACATTCAGAGTACGGTCCGGTAAACTCTTAGGTTTTGTCGTCAGTAACAAAGGTATTGGGGTCGACCCTGCCAAGGTTAAAGCAATACAAGAAATGTCGGCTCCTCGTACTGAGAAGGAAGTTAGAGGATTCTTGGGATGCCTGAACTATATTGCCAAATTCATTTCTCACCTAACAGCTACTTGTGATCCAATCTTCAAACTATTGAAGAAAGATCAAGTAGTCAGATGGAATGATGAATGCCAGGTTGCTTTTGACAAGATTAAGGAGTACTTATAAGAGCCTCCTTTTTTGATGCCACCAGTCGAGGGAAGACCACTGATCATGTATCTGATCGTTTTAGAGAACTCAATGGGGTGTGTATTGGGGCAGCATGACGAGTCTGGCCGAAAAGAGCAGGCTATTTACTACCTGAGCAAAAATTTTATCGACTGTGAAACCAGATATTCACTGCTCGAGAAAACTTGTTGCACTCTGGCATGGGCTGCTCGCCAGCTAAGACAGTATATGCTGACTCATACTACCTTGTTGATATCTAAGATGGATCCGATAAAGTACATCTTCGAAAATCCTGCTCTGTCTGGAAGAATAGCTAGGTGGCAGATGATCCTGGCAGAATACGACATACAGTATACTACCCAGAAAGCTATAAAGGGCAGTGTGTTAGCTGATCATCTTGCTCATCAAGCTGTAGAAGACTATCAGTCCATGAAGTTTGAATTCCCGGATGAAGACATCATGACATTAGACAACTGTGAAGAAATCAGACCATATGACGAACCTGAACAAGTATCTCGGTGGACCCTGTTCTTTGATGGGGAATCCAATGCACTTGGTAATGGTATCGGCGTTGTACTCATATCTCCGGAAGGGTGTCATACTCCTTTTACTACCAGACTTTGCTTCGACTATACAAACAATATGGCGGAGTACGAAGCGTGCATCTTTGGTCTGAAGGCTGCCATAGACTTGGGAATCAAAGCTTTAGATGTGTTTGGAGATTCAGCTTTGGTCATTAGTCAGATCAAAGGGGAATGGGACACTAAGCACCCAAACCTTATCCCTTACAAAGAACATGTTTTGACATTGCTACCACATTTTGAGAAGATTACCTTCGAGCATTTCTCGCGAAAAGAAAATCAGCTAACAGACGCTCTAGCCATAATGTCATCTATGTTTAAACTTAATTGGGATAATGAGGCTCCCCAGATCACCATCGAACGAATGGATGAACCAGCACACTGTCACGAGATTAATACTCAAGAAGTAGTGGACCGGCCTTGGTTTCATGAGGTCAAGAAGTATCTCGAGGCTCAAGAATATCCAGAAGGAGCTTCAATCAATGATAAAAAGTTCTTAAGGAGATTTTTTGCTAATTTCTTCCTTAGTAATGGTATCCTGTACAAACGTAATCATGACTCCATTCTGCTCCGGTGTATGGATAAGATTGAGGCTAAAAAGATCATGGCTGAATTAAATGAAGGTACTTTTGGCACTCACTCCAGTGGGCATACGATGGCGAAGAAAATCCTACGGGCAGGCTATTATTGGTCTACCATGGAAGTAGATTGCTATCAACACTCTCGGACCAGTCATAAGTGTCAAATTTATGCTGACATGGCACACGTACCCCCGGTTCCTCTGAATGTCTTGATGGATCCTTGGCCCTTCGCTATATGGGGAATTGATATGATTGGAGAGATTAAGCCGACAACCTCCAATGGACACCGCTTCATCCTAGTGGCCATTGATTATTTGACAAAGTAGGTTGAAGCAGCCTCATTCGCCTCCGTTACCAAGAATGTTGCGGCTCGCTTCATCAAGCAAAACCTTATTTTCCGGTACAGTATCCCGGAAAGGATCATCACTAACAATGGTACAAATCTTAACAACACCATGATCACCGCCTTGTGCGAGTAATTCAAGATTCAGCATCACAATTCTTCTCCCTATCGGCCAAAGATGAATGGTGTTGTCGAAGCTGCAAATAAAAACATTAAGAAGATCATACAGAAAATGACAGTCACATACAAATACTGGCATGAGATGTTACCATTCTCTCTCCACGGGTACCGTACCACGGCTCACACATCAACCGGGGCAACACCCTATTCTTTGGTTTACGGCATGGAGGTTGTCTTGCCTATTGAGGTTCAGATCCCCTCTCTGAGAATTATGAAGGATGCAGGGTTAAATGAAGACGATTGGATCCAGACTCGACTTGATCAACTGAATTTGATTGATGAAAAGAGACTTACTACTGTTTGCCATGGTCAAATGTATCAAAAACGGATGATCAAGGCTTTCAATAAGAAAGTCAGGCTCCAAGTATATCAAGTTGGAGGTCTAGTGATCTAACGTATCATCTTGCCACAAAGTGATCCCAGGGAAAAATGGACTCCTACCTATGAAGGACCATTTGTAATCAAAAGCATATTCTCTGGTGGGGAAATGATCTTGACCACCATGGATGGTGACGACCTGCCACACCCCGCGAATGCGGACATAGTCAAAAGATGCTACGCATAAGAGACCTGCTAGGTTGACATACCTAGGCAAAACAAGGGCATCCCGGCGAACCAAAAAGGTTCGGGAAAAAATTAGGGATAAAATAAAAAATCTGTACACCCGGCAAGTTGAAAACCCAAAAGGGAGACTTGGGCAAAAAAGGGTTTCCCGGTGGATTGAAAACCCGAAAGGGCGGTCCAGGAAAAAGTTAGGGAATTAAAGCGTATGACTATGTCCCGTCGGATCACTTAACGGACAACATTTGACTTCCACTGGCAAACTCGGAGTTTCTGATCAATTCAATCATCTTCGGACGAAGCAACAAATAGACAAGATATTCGGAGATATAAAGGCTATAGCAGAATGGGAACCCCATGGAATTATTACACATATCTATCTTTCTTTGTATAAATTTTTCTTGTTTTACGGCACCATTCTCTTACTAGAATGTTTGTCTCTTTTGTACAAAATACTTATTCAAAGTCAATACAAAGACACCCCTTTGAAAAAAAAATTATTTGTCTTTTCTTTACGATTGTGTTTTGTTTGTAAAAGCGTCCAATGATTCATTGATGAACATATGCATTTGAACATAATTAATGTTTACAAATAAACAAAATGAGAAAGACTATTACTGATAGGTTGAAGGGACAGGAAAACGTCTCTAGGCTATTCCATAAGTAATCCCCACAGTACGTCATTTAAATCCCCAGTGAAACAAATCTCAAATTATTAATCCCCAGTAGAAATCGTGAAATTTCTCAGGATTCCCCAAGCGAATCTTATAAGCAGTACATGGCGTTGCCCTTACAACAGAATTTACTTCCCTTAACAAAAGTCTGTCAGTACTTCAACTTCAAGACATGAAAATTCAACATATCCTCAGCAGCATTCAAGGATTTATTTTCCTCAATCGAACAACAATACAGCAAATCAGCTTACATGCGCATGCATTGCATCCACATGTCATAAACATTGATAAAGAAACTACATTGCATCATACATTTCATGCAACATAACTTTGTGTTTCAGCTAACATTTTACCCTTTTCAGGATAAGATTAGCAACTACCATTAACAATATGCAATCATGATACAGTACAGATACGCTCCAGTCACGGATACCATTCTGATACTCATTCAGATTCAGATTTCAGATACAGTTTAGATACGCTCCAGACACGGACTCCATTCTGATACTCATTCAGATACAAAATTCAGATATAGTACAGATACGCTCCAGACACGGACGTCATTCTGATACTCATTAAGATACAACATTCAGATACAGTGAAAATACGCTCCAGACATGGATGTCATTCAAATACTCATTCAGATTCAATTTTCAGATACAGTACGGATACACTCCATACACGGATTCCATTCTGATACTCATTCAGATTCAACTTTTGATATAATTCAGATACACTCCAGACACGGATTCCATTATGATACCCATTCAGATACAGTACAGATACGTTCCAGACACGGAAACTGTTCTGATACTTATTCTTTTAGCTCACAACTTACAATTCAACAAACATTCTTGGATGGCATCTACAAGCCCATCTCCGACAAGACTCAATCACCTCTCCAAATGACATCTTTAAGCCCATTCCCTCAACTACACATCGTCGAGTGCAAATTTCTAGGCACTCTAATGTCCAATCATTCTCTCACCTTTGAGTCACGAATGGCAAAACTCGCCAATATAACTCTTCAGGTTTAAGAAGATTGAATAGGGGCAGCTGTTGTACCCCAATATTTTCCCTCTCATTTATCAAGACTTTTCTCACAAGATCTCTTTAACTCAAGACTGGATTAGGGTTTGATCAGCTCAAGACATCTCATCTTACACTAATGACCCAAAATTAGGGTTTGAGTTTTCCCAAGGATTTTTGTACTATCAATGCTTCATATGACTTTCAAACATCATTATGGACCCCCTAAGTTTACTCATGACATGTTTCAAGCCTTGAACCACATTTTTGATCAGTCAATTGGACAGTTGACCTAAAAATCAACTATATTGAGGAAAAAGTCAGCCATGGCCAATTTACAGTCAAACTTCATAATTTTTAATCTACATCAACATTCTAGACTCATATGTATCATTTGATCAAGTTTGTACCTCAATTCCTTAAGAAATTTGATCAAATCATCAAAAGGGCAAAATGGTCAAAATTAGGGTTTTGACTAAGAAAGAGAAATTTCTGATTTTTGACCTAGAAAATGACTATTTGGTTTGAATCATGACTCCAAGATCTCAATTGCATCATCTTGACCTAATTACATGGTTCAAAACATTGCATTTTCATTAGATTGATAGATGAAATTTGCAGTCAACTGATCAAAAGTCAACTGTATACTGAAAAATCAAACTTTGACTTTTTGGTCAAATTCAAGTGCCAAGGATCTTAATTCATCAAAACATGTCAAAATATGAAACTTGTTCATCAAGGAATCAAACATTGAAGATTTGGTTTTGAAATTTGAATTTTTCTTAACTTAGAAATTTTTCTAAGTATAGAAAATTTCTTATTTTTTCTCAACTTTAGGCCAATTTTCCACCATGATACAAGATGATTCAAAGAAAGTTTCCAACATGAAAGTTGTAGAAATCCATGAAATCTAAAACTTTTATTCACAAATTTTTTCCTAAAGATTTTTGGATCTCAAGATATAATTTTGTGAATACATGCCTATGAACTAAAATAACTTAGTGATATTTTGCCCTAATTTAGGCAGGTTTTTGACCCAAATTCATGGAAATTTTTCACCTAGTTCCAAGAGGAATATTAAAATGCATTTCAAAGATGACTTATAGATCACATTGCAACATTTCCTAAATGTTCAAGAACTCCTTAAGATCATCTTTGAGTAGGAAGAATAGAAGAGATGAAGTTGGCAATTTCTCACTTTGATCTCAAGTCAATTCCTGAAGAATAAAATTCAAATCCTCAAGCATGTTGTACAATCTTCACTTTTCAGGCCTCAAACTCGTTTGTCACTCCACCATTAATGGATTGCACAAGATTTCATGCCCTAAAGCTAAGCATTCAATGCATTGTACAAGAAAATAACCATTTATGGAAGAAAGGCAACATTGCCATTTTGGAAAAGCATGCTTTATGCATTTTTTCATTTCTTGAGCCTTGGACTTGTTCTTTCTACACAAACCAAGCCTCTAAGCCTGAACAAAACATGTTTAAAGCTTCACACTATCCTACAAGATCAGAACCATGCATTAAGAAGTCATTTCTCACATTTGTTTCAAAAACAAGAAATGTAGCAAGACATGTGATCTTGTACTTCTGAGCAAGCACAAGTCCTCCAATCTTTTGCTCTATATAAAGCCATCACTTTGCAACTAAAAAGGAGAATCCCCAAGCCTTGAAACACCCTATAATCATAAATTGCATACCAAGCCTACAAACATGCCATTTCTGACTTGTGAATTGAATATTTCATTCCACTCGTGCGTTTTCAGGCCTTTTGCTTCCCTAAGCTTCCTTACCTTACAAGAAAACCATCCCACACCGTGAAACATCACTGTAACTCCATCTTCCCCATTCTTGAACTTCAAAAATAGAGTAACACAGGTGGACTTCTCCAGATCATTCCAGCCACCCTCAAGACAAGCTAAGCATTGCATCAACTTTCTAGAGGTTCAAGGAAGCTAACCTGATCATCACAACATCCTAAAACAAGCTCATTTCCAAAACACGATTTCCATTTTCAAGGTGAGTTTTCTGTTTTTACAACCCTTGATATAGGCATAGTTAACTTTCCATTTGTGAATATACAATGTAGACATCATTGTTACAAAGCTGCACATATCCATAGCTTACATTTATTTGGCCTGAGTTGAGAGAATTTTGAGTTTGAAGTTTCTGAAAAAATTAGGTTAAGAATTAGGGCCACTAAAATTCTCTTTGATCTTGGACTTATAGTTTTAGTTATGCACATGGTTAGAATCGTGAGATAAAATGATGTAACATTCATGTTATCAAATTCCATTTTTGTTGAGAGATGAAAGAGTTATAGGGGGTCTGGCTGGCTAAAGATTGAAGATGAAGTACAGGGCAAAGGAAGCTTTTTGTGTTATGTTTTTCTTGTTTCACATAAACTAACAGATGTACAGCCACCCCAATGGCAAGGCAGCGCGCTGAGAATGCCAAGGTCATGGGTTCGAGCCTTGGTGCCTGCCTTTTGCATTTTTTTATACCATTTCTCTCACTTTTTGCAGCGCTGGGCTTTGTTCCATTGGGCTTACGTTTTTTTTCTCTAATGCTTACATGTTGTTTACTCAGGATACCCCCCCCCCCTGGCCCATACATTTTATTTATTTGTTTTATTTCCTTTTTTTGTTTTATTAAATATTTTCTTTAATACATAAAATCATGAAAAATATAAATATTATAAATATTGCATTTTTGACTTATTTTATTTTATTTTCACATAAAAAATATATTTTATTTTAACCATATATTAAATATTTTCTTAAATAAACTTGTAAATTAAAATAGAATTAGGTTAAATATTTATTTTTTTTTCTCACACTTATAAATATTTATTTTAACATATAAAAGGACCAAAATACTTTACAAATACTATTTATTATTTTCAAGACAAAAATACAAAAAAATACTTAAAGAAATTTATTTTCTTTTAACAAATTAATATTAGTGTTAATCAAAATTTTTTCTAAAAAATAATTTTTCTTTCTTAATTAATTTAAGTTTAATTTTGGTTTATTTATTAGGCTTAGATTAAAACTTCTTTTCACATAAAAAATAAAACAAAAATTATTTTTTTGCATTTATATATCCTTGCATATTTAAATTGTGTTGTACATTATTTATTCTAATACTTGTATAAATTTGATTTGGTTGTAATAGATTAATTAGGTTTATATTATTGCAATCCCCATTCACAAATTGTATTTCCCCCTCCCATAAAATGTTGTAATAGCGTAGTAAACTTTAAATTACGCAATTTACCGCTTTTATATACCATGCTAGTAATTAGGGTTTGCCTGGCAAGATAAAAACAAATCAAATAGAAAACCCTAAATCCAAGACAAAATCAAGCATGAAAATAATACACTTGCACACAAGCATCCTTAGGGTTTCTCCACTTGGTTGCCTTATACAAAAATGGCCATATTACGCATGCGAAGTATCTTGATAAAACAAACAAGTAGAAGATCATAGTCCCTCGATGACGCTATTCAAAGTTGCCTTACAAAATGATCTTGGTCCCTCAAAAATTCTAAGATACTTTGCAACATTGCTAATCATGGTTATATGATGACCCACGCCCGTCCCATTTACATCCAAAGATAGGGTTGTTTACCAAATCAATGGTAATACAACAATGTCAAAGGAATAGAAAAATGAACAAGAAAGACACTTGAGTAGGTAGATTACTTCTAGTTACTTTCCCCATTTTCAAACAACTATCCTTGCTATTTTCAAAAACAAACACACACACATTTCCAAACACCTTATAAACATTGAAAACATTTTCAAGAAGACAAACATCTTTGTATACATTCTTATGAATGAGAATCATTACAAATATTGCCTAAACAATGGCCTCTTTTACAAAATACTTTCAAAACCACACCAAACACAATTTCAAACAACAAAAGCAAGTGATCTAGCAAGTAACTAAGAGCCCTTGGAAAACCATGGATGAAAAGGGTGCTAATACCTTCCCTTTTCATAATCTACCCCCCGAAATCAAGAAACAATCTCAAAGGTCTTTCCTGTGCTTTTTCACCATTCCTTTTGGATAAAAGAAAAGTCGGTGGCGACTCTTGCTAACCGCAACATTTGCGATAAAACGCAAAATCCTCAAGTCAGTTCTCCCACCAAATCACATGTGCCAAACAGAATTATCACCAACAATGGCTCGAATTTGAACAACAAAATGGTGACAGATATGTGTGAAGAATTCAAGATTGTCCATCACTACTCATCTCCGTACAGGCCAAAGATGAATGGGGATATTGAAGCTGCTAATAAGAATATCAAGAAGATTATCCAGAAAATGGTTGTTACTTATAAGGATTGGCATGAAATGCTCCCTTTTACTTTGCATGGATATCGTACATCTGTCGCACTTCAACATGAGCAACCTCGTTCTCCCTTGTGTATGGAATGGAAGTTGTACTCCCAGTCGAGGTTGAGATTCCCTCTTTGCGTGTGATAATGGAAACCAAGTTGACAAAGGCTGAATGGGTCCAGAACCGGTTTGACCAATTGAATTTAATTGAAGAGAAGAGAATGATAGCTTTTTGTCATGGACAGTTATATCAGAAGAGAATTAAGAAATCTTTTTGATAAAAAGGTCAAACCTCGTGAATTCAGAGAAGGAAACCTCGTGCTCAGGAATATCATGTCTTTTAATGCTGATTCTAGGGGCAAGTGGACTCCCAATTTTGAAGGCCCATATGTTGTCAAGAAAGCCTTCTCTGGCATTGCTTTAATTCTTGAAACTATGGATGGCAAGGAGTTCCCACGTCCCATGAATGTTGATGCAGTCAAGAAATACTTCACCTAAAGAAATAAAAGAACAGCTTGCTAAGTTGAAAACCCGAAAGGGCGGCTTAGGAAAAAAAGAGCGTCTCGGTAGGCCGAAAACCCGGAAGGGAGGTCTAGACAAAAATTAGAGACATAAACAGAATAAATTTCCCGCTAAGTTGAAAACCCTCAAAGGCAGCTTAGGCAAAAATCAGGGAGTTTCTTGGCAAGTAACTACATCAGACAAGAATTGATCATTGAAGCAACAATCTTCTCGGAGCCTCATCATACTTCAAACAGAAGCTGCTGCTCGGGATTTCAAAAGTTGTTAGAGGGGATAGTGGTCATTGTATCTCAATGTATCTTTTCCATTATATATTACAATTTTCCGAACTTTGTAATCATCCAGGGAGTCTCGCCATTCGCAGACTACCATTCTATTAATCAAATTTGATCTTTTACCCAATTCTTTGTATTTCTTATTTTATTTAGCTTGCAAATACTCCATTTATTATTGATAATAACTTTCAAAGCAAAAATATTAAATAACAAAATTGATTTTCAAAAAGAATTTACAATTTGCTTTTACTTTAAAATTTGTGACACAAGAGAAAAACAAAATTGGTGATCCCAGGAATGGACGAACCCCATTTGTTTTGAGAAGTTTTGTTTCCTGGGGATGTTTTTCTCAGGATGTTTTCATTGTATTGGGTTTGTGACTCCAGTGCCCTCGGTCTAGTTTTAATTCATTTCTCCTATTTTCTGAGTTTGCATAATATGAAGATTCTATCCGAGTTTTCTCCATTGAAGTTTTCATTTGTTTAATAGAGGTTCTTTCTTCCCAGAGAAGTTGGTACAATAATCACTCTTGAAGAACACAAGTCTTTGGTTTCTCTAGTGAGAAGCATATAGTGGTTTTCCCTTTGAGGATGTGGTGTTAACCTCCCTAGTGAAGTCAGCACGAAATCCCCAGTTAATGGCTTGATGATGGGACATTATACGCCTTAACGAAGTTTGTGTGTTTCCTCTTTCAAAATGGGCCTTAATTCCCCAGTGAATGTTTTGATGATTTGGTGTCCATCTGCTTTACCTGAAATTGATTTTGCAATCCCCAGTAGAAGTGTTACTTTTGAAAACATTTGTTTCCCTGTTGAAGTCTGAGTGCTATTACTTGGTGAAGCCTGGAAAAGGATGTTATATCCCTGTATCTGTACTATTTTTGTCACTTGGATTTTGTTAACTTCTGGATTACATTTCTCCCCAGTAAAGTTAAACCAGGCCATAGGTTTTGTTTCCTCAGTTGGCGCTTACTTTTTCTTGGATTGTTCACTTTGGATGTGATTTAGCCGAGTGTTGATTATGCCCGAGTTGGTTTTTGTCTGGTTACTCCCAGTGTTATATGTTTGTCTTGTCAGCATATACATGATAACACTCATACATTCATACATACATCATGCATAGTTAATTTTAGCGAGTCATTGCTCATTCACATTCATTAATATTTTTTGTTGACTTACTACCCTATTTTGTAGAGTTATGTTATCCTCTTTCCAATAGAGTGTTGGCCTTAAGCAGAAAGTGTATATTCTTTCAATTTCCCCACCGAGTTACCCCTCGTGGAAGATTTTTTCTTTAGCATTCCGGTGCAGCTCTTTGGTTGGATAGTTTTGGTTTCCCTCTTGAGTATATTTCTCAAAATATTTATTTTGGTTGACTGTTTCACTCCAGTTTATTTCTGGTTTGAATCTTTGTTTCCCAGCATCATTATCACCTTGGATTTTTGTGAGCTTCGAGCATTGGTGTAGGAAATGTGCATTTATTTTGGCACAAGAAAACTTTTATCTCCTCAGTAAGAATATGTTGGCATTTCCCCAGGAAGTCGTATTTCATTCCCCTGGAAGATGTATTGCTTTCCCAAGAAGTCTTTTCTACAAATCTTCCTATAACAGCAAGTAGCAGGTCTCTTTATTTGAGACAGCTTATATATATTACCCTTTCCAGGTGGAGTGCCTCGGTTAAAGAAGAAGTTGAGACCCATTCTAGGTGAAATGCCAGAATTTTGGTGAAAACTTGTTATCTTTTTGCTACCCTCAGTGAACGTTGGTAGTTCATTGTCAGTGAACGGCGATGCTATCATATATTTTCTCTCTACCTTCAGTGAAAGTTGGTAGGTCACCATCAGTGAAAATTGGTTAGTGTTATCTTTTTGCTACCCTCAGTGAATGTTGGTAGTTCATCATCAGTGAACGGCGATGTTATGATATATTTTATCTCTACCTTCAGTGAATGTTGGTAGGTCACCATCGGTGAAAGTTGGTGATTGTTAACTTTTTTCTACCCTCAGTGAACGTTGGTAGGTCACCATCAGTGAAAGTTAGTGATTGTTATCTTTGTTGCTACCCTTAGTGAAGGTTGGTAGTTCATCGTCAGTGAACGGCGATGCTATGATATATTTTATCTCTACCTTCAGTGAAAGTTGGTAGGTCACTATGATACAATGGGAGAACTGACTTGATTGTTTTGCGTTTGATTGCAAACGTTGCGGTTAGCAAGAATCGCCACCGACTTTTCTTTTATCCAAAAGGAAAGGTGAAAAAGCACTGGAAAGACCATTGATATTTTTTCTTGAGTTCGGGGGGTAAATTATGAAAAGGGAAGGTATTAGCACCCTTTTCATCCATGGTTTTCCATGGGCTCTTAGTTACTTGCTAGATCACTTACTTTTGTTTGAAATTGTGCTTGGTGTAGTTTTTGAAAGTATTTTTGTAAAGAGGCCTTTGTTTAGGCAATCTTTGTAATGATCCTCGTCCGTAAGAATGTATACAAAGATGTTGATCTTTTGAAAATGTTTTCAAGTTTTTGTAAGATGTTTGAAAGTGTCTGATTGTTTTGAAAATAGCAAGGATGTTTGTTTCGAAATGGAGCAAGTAATTAGGAGCAATATACCTACTCAAATGTATTTCTTGTTCATTTTCTTTTCCTTTGATATTGTTGTCTTACCATTGGTTTGGTAAGCAACCCTATCTTTGTATGTAAACGGGACGGGTGTGGGTCATCGTATAGCCATGATTAGCAATGTTGCAAAGTATCTTAGAATTTTTGAGGGACTAAGATCATTTTTGTAAGGAAACTTTGAATAGCATCATCGAGGGACTAGGATCTTGTATTTGTTTGTTTTTTCTAAGACACCTTACGTGTGTAATATGGCCATTTTTGTGTAAGGAAACCAAGTGGAGATAACCTTAGGGGTGTTTGTGTGCAAGTGTGTCATTTTCATGCTTGATTTTGTCTTAAATTAGGGTTTTCTATCTGATTGATTTTTATCTTCCCATACAAACCCTAATTACTAGCATATTATGTAAAAGCGATAAATTGCGAAATTTAAAGTTACTACGCTATTACAATATTTGTGGGCGGGGGGGGGGGGGGGGGGGGGTATACAATTTATGAATGGGGATTGCAATAATATAAACCTAATTAATCTATTACAACCAAATTGAATATGTACAAATATTGGAATAAATAATATACAAGATTAATTAAATATGCAAAGATATGTATATGCAAAGGAGATTTTTGTTTGGTTTTTTATATGGAAAAGCTTTAACCTAAAACCTAATTAGAAAATAAGTAAATCAAGATTAACTTAAATTAATTAAGGAAGGGAATTATTTAAGAAAAGGTTTTTGAATAAACCCTAATTCTATTTGATTAAAAGAAAATAAGTTTCTTTATGAAAAAAAGTATTTTTTGTATTTTTTGTCTTGAAAATAATATATGGCATTATGAGATATTTTTGGTCCTTTTTTATATTAAAATAAATATTTAATGAGTATAAAGAAAAATAAATATTAAACTAGTTATAATTTAATTTACAAAGTTTATTTAATAAAAATAGATAATATATAACTAAATAAAAATATTTTATATGAGAAAAATAAAATAAAACAAGCCAAAATATAAATCTATCATTTTTTATGTTTTTATGATTTTTAATATTAAGGAAAATATATTTAAGAAAATAAAATGAAAATAAAATAAATAAATAAAATGATATTGGTCAGGGGTGTCACAAGCAAACAGGGTGCAGAATGTTAGAAAAATCATAGGCCTGTGAAGCAAAAAGCCCAGCGCTGCAAAGGGACAAAAAATGGCAAAAATGTGAGAAAATTGCAAAAGGCAGTGCGTTGAGGCTCGAACCCATGACCTCTAGCATTTACGCACGCTGCCTTACCACTGGGGTGATTGTACATCCGTTTATACAAACATAAACATAAATATATATTAGAAAACGCCTCCTGAAGGCAACTTCATCTTCAACCTTGAGCCTTGGTCGGACCACCTGTATCTTCTTCATTTCTCCATAAAAATGGAAAGTTCAAACATGAAAGTTATGGTGTTTCTTCCCACGAGTTCAAACATATAATTTATGTAAACTAAAAGTCAAAGATAGGATCTAATTTTACTGGCCCTAATTTAAAACCTAATTTTTGCAGAAATTTCAAATCCAAAATACTCTATACACAGTTGATATAAATGAAAACTATGAACATGGTTAGCTTTAGAGCAAGGATGTCTACATTTTCCTTTCACAAATCAGGACCAAATGATGATGAAGAGATAGAAGTTTGAGTTTTTACCTCTTGCAACTGGAATCGTGAATGGAGTTTGATAAAGTTTTGAGAAGGCCTGAGGATCTGTTTAGCTTGCCTGGACCTCCCTGAGTGTATTACAATCCTTACTTTGTTTTGAAAGTCCCTGAATCTCCCTACTCAAGTCAACCTGCAAGCTTGATATTTGAAAATGGTTGATGGTGGAGGAGGAGTTATAGTGAGGGAACAGGGGTCTGGATCACTTAGATATGAGGTATATTAAGTGTTTGGGTGGTTAAAACTCAATACGCACGAGTGGATTTGGAGATGGCTGTATAAGGTTCAAAATTGTCAAGTTATGGCAGATAGTGTATTACAATCCTTACTTTGTTTTGAAAGTCCCTGAATCTCCCTACTCAAGTCAACCTGCAAGCTTGATATTTGAAAATGGTTGATGGTGGAGGAGGAGTTATAGTGAGGGAACAGGGGTCTGGATCACTTAGATATGAGGTATATTAAGTGTTTGGGTGGTTAAAACTCAATACGCACGAGTGGATTTGGAGATGGCTGTATAAGGTTCAAAATTGTCAAGTTATGGCAGATTTTCAGTTGCAAAGTGTTTGGGAGTGTTTTGGAGTCTTAGCCATCGTCTGTTATGTTGAAATACACTTGTGTATATGTATGAAAAAGGTTAGAGATCAACTCCACTCCAAATTTATGAGTTATAGCCTTTTGGCTCTATAACTTGCTTTTGAAGAAAAGTGAGGAGACAAGTCTTTAAGTGTTGTACAAGCCTGATCTGAGTTGGTAGAGGCTTTAGACAAGTTTCTTTTGGTTTTGACTTTGCTTGTATGCAAAGAAAATAGTTGAGAGGCTCAAGAAGTGGAAAATTGCAAAAGTAATGCTTTATCAAAATGGAAATGGCAACTTTGTGCCAAAAATGGAATTGTAACTTGGATAAAGGCTCAAGTGTTTGGATTAAAGCTCTAACAGCTGTGTAAACATTTAATTATGGAGTGATAAACAAGTTTGAGGCCTTCAAAGCAAATATTATGCAGCCTAGGCTTGGATTTGAATTTTTGTTCATCATGAAATGGCTTGAAATCAAAGTGATAAATCAACAACTTCATCTCTTCGATTCTCCCTACTCAGGAATGATCTCAAGGAGTTCTTGGACATTTTTGAAAGCTTGAAATGTGATATACAACTAATATTTGAATTGCTTTTGAAAATTCCCTTTGGAACTATGTGAAAAATTGGCATGAAGTTAGGTCAATAATCTGCCTAACTAGGGCAAAATTTCACTAAGTTATTTTAGTTCATGAGCATGTATTCACAAAATTATATCTTGAGATACAAGAATTTTTAGGAGAAATTGTGTGAAGAATAGTTGTATATTTCCTGGAGATCTACAACTTTCATGTTGGAAATTTCCTTTGAATCATCTTGCATCATGGTGAAAATTTGGCTCCAAGTTGAGAAAAAATAAGAAATTTTTTATACTTAGAAAAATTTCTAAGAAATTTCAACTTTTCAAAACAAAATCTTAAATCCTTGATTTCTTGATGAACAAGTTTCATATTTTGACATGTTTTGATGAATTGTGATCTTTGATATTGGATTTTTACCAAAAGTCAAAGTTTGACTTTTCAGTGTACAGTTGACTTTTTGATCAGTTGACTGAAAAATTCATCTGTCAATCCAATGGATTTGTAATGTTTTGAATCATGTCATTAGGTCAAAATGATGCAATTGAACTCTTGAAATCATGCTTCAAACCAATTGATCATTTGTTAGGCCAAAAATCATAAATTGCCATTTCTTAGTCAAAACCCTAATTTTGACCATTTTGCCCTTTTGATGATTTGATCAAATTTCCTGAGGAATTATGGTCCAAACATGATCAAATGATACATATGAGTATAAGATGTTGATGTGGATCAACAATTATGAAGTTTGACTGTAAATTGGCCATGGTTGACTTTTTCCCCAATATAGTTGATTTTTAGGTCAACTGTCCAATTGACTGGTCAAAAGTGTGATTCAAGGCTTGAAACTTGACATGAGTAATCTTAGGGGTCCCTAATGATCCTTGAAAGTCATATGAAGCATTGATATTCCAAAAATCCTTGTTCAAACTCAAACCCTAATTTCCAGTCATCAGTGCTTCAGGAGGTGCCTTGAGCTGATCAAACCCTAGTGTAGTCATGATCCAAAGGAGATCTTATGAAAATCCTTGATAAGTGAGAGGGAAAATTTTGGGGTACAACAGTCACTATCAGTGAAAGTTGGTGCTTGTTATCTTTTTTCTACCCTCAGTGAACATTGGTAGTTCATCGTTAGTGAACGGCGATGCTATGATATATTTTCTCTATGCCTTCAGTGAAAGTTGGTAGGTCACCATCAATTAAAGTTGGTGATTGTTATCTTTTTGCTACCCTTAGTGAACGTTGGTAGTTCATCATTAGTGAACGGTGATGCTATGATATATTTTCTCTCTACCTTCAGTGAAAGTTGGTAGGTCACCATCAGTGAATGTTGGTGATTGTTATCTTTTTGCTACCCTCAGTGAACACTGGTAGTTCATCATCATTGAACGGTGATGCTATGATATATTTTCTCTCTACCTTCAGTGAAAGTTGGTAGGTCACCATCAGTGAATGTTGGTGATTGTTATCTTTTTGCTACCCTCAATGAACGCTGGTAGTTCATCATCAATGAACGGTGATGTTATGATATATTTTCTCTCTACCTTCAGTGAAAGTTGGTAGGTCACCATCAGTGAAAGTTGGTGATTGTTATCTTTTTGCTACCCTCGGTGAATATTGGTAGTTCATCGTCAGTGAACGGCGGTGCTATGATATATTTTCTCTCTACCTTCAGTGAAATTTGGTAGGTCACCTTCAGTGAAAGTTGGTGCTTGTTATCTTTTTACTACCCTTAGTGAATGTTGGTAGTTCATCGTCAGTGAACGACGATGCTATGATATTTCTTTTCCTTCTACCTTTAGTGAAAGTTGGTAGTTCATCGTCAGTGAACATCGATGATTCTTTCTCTCTACCTTCAGTGAAAGTTGGTAGTTCACCGTCATTAAACCTCGGTGTTGTTATTTCTTTCCTCTTTCTACCTTCAGTGAACATTGGTAGTTTCACCTTCAATAAAAGTTGGTGTATACTTTGACCATTTTACCATCCTCTCTGAGTCAGGTCTTTTGATCCACCAGTGATTTATTTTCCTGGTCGAGTTTCTCTTTTGTTTCTTTATTTCCTTTGCTACATCCCCAGTGGTGTTTTGTGTCTCTTTGGAGTTGTCCATGTGCATTCATATTCATAAGCATTGCATGGTATCTTAGGGCTAAAAATAGGGTTTGTTTTATATTTAAGTATCTTCAATCGCGTCGACACGAAGATTTTTAACCTTCGTATCTCCGGATAGAAGAAACTTAAATAAGGGAAGTTGTTGTACCCCAATTTTTGCCCCTAAGATCCCTTCATATTACCATATTGATCCAATCACAACAAGATCACATTAGGGCTTTTTTTCCCCTCCCTACCTTTATATTTTCTCTTTGAGGAATCACCAAGCACCTTGACTTGTTTTCTTTTATGATCATGAATATTTTGTTTTGTTTTTTCCTTTAATTAATAAAATGCAATGTTTGGTTGTCTTGCTTGTTACTAATGTAGGTGAAGGTAATGAGATTTAGCAAGTTGCTCCATGGGTTTATGAGTTTATTTCCATGCCCTAGTCAATAAAGCTTGAGAAGTCCAAACCTTACCATTCGAGTTGTTTTGGAAGGGATGGCATGGCAAGGTTTATTTTGGTTCACTACATTCCCAAGATATCAAGATTGATTCAAAAGTGAAAGGGATTGATTGAAGAAGTTGTCATGGTTTGACAAAGTCTTGTTCCCATTGATCACAAGTGCATTTTTATCTCAATTCTCAAGATATGGAAGTCGTTTTGGTGGCTATGAGTTCTCATTTTCATCCTCAACAACTTCTATTTACAAAGGAATTGTGTTAGTACAAGAAGTTTGTTCAAAGTTGTCATAGTTCCTCAGAGCAGTTTCTTGATCTAGGAGCTAGGGTTTTGAACTTTCAAAGAAGCATATCTTGCTCATCTTTTGGTATTTTTGAGTGATTACAAAGACATCCTTCTCTTCAAAGAGATCTTTTGGTATTTTTGAGTGATTACAAATACATCCTTCTCTTCAAATAGTTATCAACAAATCACTTCAAAAGTTTCAAGGAGTTTTCATGTGGAAGAAGCTTGAAGATGAAGAAAGATTATAAGTCCTCCAGATGAACCCCCAATTTCTCATATGTGACTTCAAATGATCATAACTTGGTAAATATTTATCACCTTGAGCCCACTCTTTTTCCACAATGATCTTGAATATGTGAACTTTATGCCTTCTTTTATGTGCAAAGTGATAAAATGGATAGAAAATGCCCTAAGGATACAAAAGATTATAGGTCATCTCATGATTTTGTTTCCAACTTCAACAAATCATAACTCTCTCAATTTTTGGAGATTTTTAATGTTTCAAGTTTCAAAATGTCATTGAAAGGTTCTATTTCATGCCATCTTTTTTGGTCAAGAGCAAATTCCAAGTGGAAGGCCATGTTTGGATGCAAAACATTATAGGTCACTTTTGAAGAAAAATTTGAAATATTTCTAAGTATGGAAAGTCAACCCTTTTTCTCCAACTTTGACTCAATGCAACTTCTTGCTCAAACATCCATTTGATCTCATTCCTTGCACATTAAAAAGCTTGTGACTTCATCTTTCAAATGCTTTAAGAATCACATCATAAGGTGCCCTACATTGTTGGCGCCATGGTTATGAAAGTGACATCATGAAATGAAAATTCGAAGTTCAGTCAGATTTGAAAATCAGTTTAAATCCAATTACAAGCCTGTTTAAGGATCAATTTCGTGTCTAATCATGTTTAGGAACTTTCCATAACAAGAAACGACCCTTAAACCATCCAATTTGCTGCATTTTGAGCCATGTGAAGTCACACTTTTCACATTTAGCAGGTCCACAAGATTTCACTCATTTTGCCTCCAATTCACACGCTTAAGCCTTGCATCATAATCATCTATAAATAAGGATCATCCCTCACTCTTGTTTTCAAGATTTTGATAGCCAATTGACCCCTGTTCAAATCCCACACGAACTCTGAATTTGAAATTTTGATTTCTTACATTCTCACCTTAAAACACCAAAAGCTTCATTCAGTTAGCTTTATTGAACTTCTCTGAAGCTAACCATACGGTTACTTTTAAGAATTGTGACCAATATTGATCTGTGGAAGTTCAGTTTCAGAGCAATTTCTCACTACTTCGTTCAGGTAGATATCTTGGCCAAATTGATTCAAATAAAAGACTAACCCACTCCTTGTGTTCTTTTGATCCTCGTGCTCTTTATAGTTTGAAATTTCATTGAGAATTGAACAAGATATCCCAGATTTTCGTACTCGTTATTTTTTCTGGTTTATTTTAAACACAGCATTGCATAATTTTCATAAATTTGGCGCGATGGCACCATTAGAATCGTCTTGAAGAGACTAATATAATGGTACCAGGCTGGTTTGCTAATTTTATAGTTTAGAAAATTCAATTTGGTGATGATTGGAGGTTGAAGACGATGACATGTCTGTCTTCAACCAATGACATGAAGCCACGTTATTTTTTTGAAATATATACAATATGCTCACCTTATAATGTGTGTGTCTCAGGAACCCTTAGATCTGATTACTTTCGTGAGTCAGACTCCATCCAACGCGTCATATTTTAAGTTGTTTTATTTTAAAAATGTTGGATTCGGTGTCATATTTAGTAATTACCATGATATGCACAGCGTGTCAGATCCTTTGGATCTGATTACTAACGCGTTTTGACTCTCATCTATTGGTCCACATCTTTTTGTTTTTTAATTTCTTTTCTATTTAATTATTTTAAATTTCAAAAAATCATAGAAAATTCATTTTTAGTCCAAAAAATCTGAAAAAATTATGAAAAACATTTTTGATTATTCTCTTTCTGATTTTTTTCTTCACAATTTAATTTTTTTTTTGGTATTTTTTATAAATTTTCACTTTATTTGAATTGTTTTAAATGTTTAAAAATACTTTTATACATTATGGAATAATCCAATGACATTGTGACAAATATTGGTGACCTCATTTTATTTTTGTTTCAGAATTTGTTATTTTTTATCATTTTTAGTTTATTTTACTCATTTCTTTTAATTTTAAAAATAGTTTCTGACTTTAAAAAATTACCAAAATTTTTATAAAAATATTTGAGTCCTTTTCTAATTTTTCTATGGTATTACTTTTTATTTCTTGATTAATTTGAGCATAGTTGATATTTTTATCCCTTATTTCTATTTTAAAACATTTTTAAAACCCTTTAAATGTATATACTAAATGCCACATTATTTTGTGATTATTTTCTGGTTGATCTTGGGTTAAATTTTTGATCATGGACTTTATTAACCTCATTGGATCCATGGTGTTGAGTCTAACTCCACAAAAAATGGATGAATAATTTTTATAATAGTTTGATTAAAATTTAATTCAAATGTGGTTTGTATATTCTTCCCCACCCCTCTCCATGTAATCCCTTTCTTAATGCACTAAGTGTTATTGGAGCATGATCTCTATATCACGTCTCCAAATAAATGGTGCATAGATTGCTATTGACCGACCTCAAAATAGGTGCGTCTTCTATATAAGTCAACTTATAATTGCTTAACATAGTGCTAAATTTTTTCCTGATTCGAATAAATGATCATTCGTGGCCCAAACCTATGTTTGCAAGCCCAAGTATATTAATTTGATCTCTTTGGTCCAATAACCTTGAGATTCATTGTGTGGAGGCTTTGGTTCTACAAATCCTCTAATGGATCTACAACACTTTTGGTCAACGCGGATCACTTAAACATCGTTGATCATTAAATGGCACTTGTGAAGATTCCAAATGGGCAATATACTTGACAAAAAGCAAATGCAACTTGTTGTATGGAGGCTTTAGTTCTACCAATCCTCTAATGAGTTCCAAATGCAAGTTTCAAGATGGTCATCCAATTAACCACTAATTATTAAATTGTTTTTACTTTATGCCCTTTTATTTTTTATGTTTTATGCACCATTTACTTTTAGAATTTACATTTCATGCTATCTTCATCTTTGCTCACTTGAGCCTTTTCTTTTCTCTTCTACGACACCTAATAATCAACATAAACCATAAAAAAAACTTTAAAGGTACTTGAACTATTTGGTTACTATCCTTGGCATTATGGAGTATTGGACTTCTTGGACTTAGGATTAGAAACCTTGGCCTATGTTGGAGACCTTGTTACCTTAATTGATATTTTGTCTGGATTTCTTAAGGTTTACCTCAAAACATTGGGTTGTTTTGTTTGTTTCGTGTGCAGGTTATTGTCATTACATACTTTGTTTGTAATCTGGAATTCACCCGTGTACAGCCGTTACTCTACCCAATTTTTATAAAGACTTAATACACTTGAAGTTTGGTTCTCTCAAGAGGTCTAGTATCTTTGCTTGCTTGGTTTCAATCCAAAGAATGGGAATTATATCTTGGCTCATAATGGCAAGTATTGGCTTCTTGTTGGTTAAATGGTTCTTATCCTTAGCTTTTACCTTATGCTTTAGGATAGTCTCTTCTTCTCCTCCCATCTTCTTTAATTTCAAAAACCTTCTTCCCCCTTTTAAAAACTCTTCTTATTTTGAAACGTGAACCACTTTCATAATAAACTTGGAGTTATGCCCATGCATTTTCAAAACCTTATCATAAACAAAATTCAATCAACTTAATAATACTTTGACATTTTTTTGTGAGAAGACTAAAAGTCAATCAATCTCATTTAAAACTATTTTGCCACTTTGGCTTTTTATTTTAAAACTTTTCTCAAAAGATTAGACTCTTGTCAATCCTTGTAGTGATGCAAACAACTATACTTCTACCATATGCAGTGAAGTGAGATATTTTTCACTTGGGTGTTGAGTGAAGCATTGTTGATTTTAAAATCCAAGCCATATAATCCACTTTGAGATGATGCAAATTCTCCTATCTCGTGATTGTGGGTAGTAAGTATGTTTTCCACACGGACAATGACAATGATGTCTTATCTTATAAAATTAACCAACACACTTGTGTTTTAAAAATTTTAAAGAGGAACTACGTGTACTCTGATCCCCTATTGCACGGAAGGTGATATGTAGGCACTAAAGGTTCGCAACCGTGGCGGGTGCAAAAAAATCATCAAAAATATATTTCTTTTCTCACCTCCCCCATCTATTTTTATACAATATTTTTTATAGCCAAAATATACAGATTTTTCAAAGAGGTTCCTACAGAGTACCGTAGATGTTTAGGGTGCTAATACCTTCCCTTTGCATAACCAACCCCTTTACCTTGAATCTTTCCCCCTCTTTTTTGGGTTATTTTCTCTTTTCCCATTCCTTTGGAAACAATAAAGGGCGGTGGAGATTTTTATTTTTGATTTGTCTAAGTCTAGTCAATCCAATGGCTTAGTCTTAAACATTTCTATCGCTACAAAAGGGTTTATCGCGCTGAATCTGCAATAGAAAATATGTGAAAATAGGAATACCAGGGGCAGGGATCGAACACGTGCCCTAGTATACTAACGCTTTAGTCATGCTCGCTTCTACCGCTAGGGAGGCTATACGTTCGTTAACATAATTAAAACAATTGATATATAATATAACTTTGAATATATTAGTCGGAGAGGTGTCGAAGCCCTAGCTCCGATCGTCTTCTCCGGCAGCCTATAATGTCAAAACCTGCATATTTCAAAGTGTTGGTGATCCAAAATATCCCACCCCACCCCTAATTTGACCCTCCTGAATCCAAATATGGGCTTATTTTTGGCTATAAGTCCTTGTAGATTGAGTTACGAAGCAAGTAAAGCAAATCAGAGCAAACATGGAAATTTTCAATTTAGCATGCATGGGACCTCTGCCATTGTTCTATCCTGAATTATTAAACCTCATAAATACATAGCAAACCTTAGTAAGCATTAGAATGCAGTAAAATAAGAAATATATAATTTCAAACATGGATGAAATCGTGAGGCTTGAAATGTGATTTCACGCGTTTTGGACCATCAAATTTGGTCCAAACTTACTCTATATACTTGCTGGAAGAGAATGAAATGAAAGCTTTGTGGTGAAAGGGCTTGAAAATAGGGTTTGAAAACTTTAGGGTTCTTGAAAAAGTTTGCTATTTTTTTCGCAAAATCGTGAGGAAAGGAATTGTGTTGTTAGGGTTCTTGTCTTGATGTCTCAATATATAGAGAAAATTATGGCAAAAACAAATGGACTTGGACCTTGTGTAATAAGATATGATTTTATCTTATTTATATTGTATTGTTAATGAATTAAATAAAAAATAATTAAAATAATTAAAATAAAAATAGGTCAAGGGTGTAAGGGTAAGGCTTAAGGTGTATGATGAGTATAATACACATTTGGACTCTTAAGACATGGCCCAATAGCCCAAAATATCAAGCTTGCTCACTTTGAACTTCATGCATTTGTTCAAAATTTTCCAACTTGCAATAGTCATAACTTACTCAATTTTTATCTTTTTAAGGTGATATTGGACTTTTTGGAAACTCAAGATGTACTCTACAACCTCTATATTGATAATTTTTGCTTTTGAAGATATTATATTCATGTGAGTTTCCTTGACAAAAAGTGTCTTTTTGTTGACTTTTGAAATGACTTGTATTGTATTTGGCTTATATCTCTCAAATGATGCATTTTTTTACTTGAGCTTATAGAGAAAAAGTTGTAGAGAATTGAATTTCATTCAAAATAAGGCTTGGTTGGGGAAAATCTGATGAAGCATGTGAAAGTTATGCTTGGTCAAAGTTCAGTTGACTTCTCCTAAGGAAACCCTAATTTGGCAACTTTTGACTTTTGATGATTTGAGGGATTTTCTTGTGTAATCATGATCAACCCTTGATCCAATGATGAATTTGACTTCAAAATATTGATGTTGACCAAAAATCTTGAGTTTTGACTGTATGTTGACCATAATTGACTTTTTACCCATACAGTTGATTTTCAGTCATTTGAGCCATTGACTTAGAAAATTTATGATGCAAGGCTTGAAACTTTACATGAGAATTCTTGAATACCTATGGAGAAACATGAAAACCCCTTGAGACCTTGAGAACCTAATATTCCTTGTGAAACACAAAACCCTAGTTGTGGACCCATTGCTTAGAAGGAGAATTTGTCTGATCAATTCTTAAGCAACCTTGAGCAAATGAGGACCTCATGAGAATGTCTTGAAGAAAAATGGAAGGGAAAATTTTGGGATAGAATAAACGGAATTAGGGTTTTGTTTCCTCAACGGGTTTGGTGTGTGATGTTGTAGTGTGTGCAACGCTGTCTCAACTGACTATGAAGTTGCCAATGATACTTGAGTTTTATCTCTCAATCCACTCATAAAGGCACTTTTGATGAGTTGTTGAAGAAAGATTAGAGCCATTTATTTGGGCTTCATGTAGAGTCTTTCTAATACTTGGCCTAATAAAGAAAGTGACTCTAAGTCTTGCTTCTATTTGGTATTGCTGAAGCTTGGAATAATTTCGTGGACCTTGTAGGTGATCAAGGATTGTTTGTTTTCTAGAAGCAGTGTTAGGCTTCAGAACCAAGCTTTGTGTAGTAAGTTCCAGAAGAAGGGAAGTAATGTCCTACAAGATGTTGGGACATTGTGTCAGTAGGTGTGCAGATTCCTGTTGCATTACAGATGCTCTGGGTGCCAGACAAATGCGTGGTGATCATATATGTTTAGAACCTACTCCCTATTTGGAAGAGGAGGTATCTATGTCATGATTATAACATGTTTTATCCAGAAAACACATCTTAAATTGGTGGATTGAGTCAGGGTCAACAAATTGTGTGCCTCTTGGTTCAGTTTATTTCTGGTTCAAGTTAGTAGAAATGGAGAGGCTGAGCTTAAGAGTCCTGAAGAAGTTTGTTATCTCATCCAGTTGTTTTCATATATGAAGGTCAAGTTCATGTGTGAATGGAATTTTCTCTGAATTCTGGAAAATCTTTTTGATCAAAGGAGCCAGATTTATTTTGGAATCTTGTGTGTGGCCAAGGAATAAGTTCTATTTGTATTGAGAGATTTATATGGGTGTGCACTAACCATATGTTATACTGCTATTAAGGAGGAGAATGTATGATTCTAAAGGTGTTTGTAGCATTTGATGCAGAAGAATCCCTAATCTGGAGTTGGAGATTCTTGAGATGTCAGATATAATATCTTGACATCTTTGTGTTGAGAATTTATTTTTCTCAACTTGGTTTGACTGATGTTTATCTCAAAAAATATGGAAGGTGTTTAATCAAACTTGATATCACTTATCAAGTCTATGAGAACATTGAACTCTTGTTCTGCTAAATTGGAAGAGACATTATAGGGGTTGTGTGTAATGGAGATGCATCAACCTGAGGTAAGTTAATATTCTAGAAAATTAACTTACAGTCATGATGAGCTGTCTAGACGAATTGGGAGAAGCAGAGGTACTCCTAGACAGTCTATTTGAAGGGATGGTGATCATACAAAACCCTGTGTGTTACTTCAGAAGGACGCTTGTTTTGAAGATCATGGGGTGATTATTGCTGATCACCATTGGATTCCTAAGTTAGAATGAAAGACCATGATGGAGTATGAAGTTCAGTTTCTAACCAAGTCTGGAATGGTTGGAAGGATTCCCTTAAGCTAATAGTTGAAGAAGAAGGATGTCAGATCAAATGTTCTAACATCTGTTGAAAAGGAGTATCATCTGCAGTTGAGTGTGTGGGTAAGTGTTTCCTATGATGACAAATACCTTGTCGGGAGCTGGGTATAAGTTTGATCTTGTGAAGATGTGCATGTTATTGATGATAAAGACCTTGTCGGGATCTGGGTACTTATTTCAAGTGTGAATGCAAATCTACTATTTGAACTGTTGATTCAACTATTATTGAGAGTTTATTTCTCTCTATAATGTTCATGTGCTTGTATTAACCTGAATGAGCTACAGAAGGTGTGATCGTTTGAGATCTTCTTGTGTTTTTTGGGAGCTTCTTAAAGGAATTCTCTGCATAACAAATTCCTTTGAATTGTGTGTTCAAGAACCTTGGTGTTTTAGTTTTGTGTTTTGAAGTTGATGTTCTAAATGATGTTGTAACATCATGTTGGGTATGTTTTGGAAGATGCTTGGAGTTGAGCATATGGAGTTAGTTGCTCGAGCAAGGTTTTCATAAGTGCTAATTCTGACTATGATGATTAAAATGTGCATATTATGATATTGTGTATAGTAGTATGTTCTGGTAATACATGACTACTATCTTTCTGAAGTCTTCACTAGTATCAGCAGTTGCTAGTCAATGAAAGGGCAGAAGAAGACAATCAGATACTGAGGTCTGATCAAGATGCATGTTTAAGTGATGGTTTCTTCTATTACAAGTTAGATACAGTGGGAATTTGGAACTTGTATAGCAAGCTAGCTAAGAGCATTTGTTCTGGAATATGTGAGAAATTCCAAATCAAGTGTGCCTCATATGAATTTGTGTGTTAAGTGGCTACCCTCCACTGAGATAGTATGAATACTTTCATGTGTTCTTGTTCTATGCTCGAATGGTTATGTTTAGCAGAGGCATATTTTATCCATGATAGGGGGAGTCAAATGAATGTTTATAGCTTGTGGCTGCAGTAGTGAAGATATTATGGAGTTTGCGTGTAGTTCAAGCTTGTGAAGGTTATGATGTTAGACAACATGTCGTGACTTGTGACTACAAGTGTAGTTTTTTATGCCATAACTGGGTCTGTGTGATTCTAGCTAGGAGAAGCTAGTATGCATTGTTCTACTCCGAGAGACAGTGTGGTTTATGGGCAAGAATTTTTTTCTCTCTGCAGTGTTTAATAAGGCCTAGTGTATGGTTTGTTTGGAGAAACCACTTGTGATGTTTTGGTATCTTTGGTTGTGTCACTTTGAAGGCTGAAAGGAGTGCATTTGGAGTCCAGTGGAAGACATTGTGTTTATGCTTCTTTGCTTATGGATAAGTCTGGGAATTATCTTAGACTATGTCGATTAAGAAACTTGTTTATGCTGTTTGACAATGTCTAACTATATGTCATGACATTTTTCAGGACATGTTGTGCCTTTGAGCCAAGTAAATAAGTAGTATGGGCGATGTTGTCAGGAGGATTTTGTAAAACGTGTTTTAAGTCACAGCATGAACTTTTATTGGAATTATGAAGACACACAAAATATGTCTTGGATGGTGCATTCTCTTTGACCAGGGTCGTTATTTCCTAAGAAGACTTTTTGGAAATTTAAAGAGGTCATTCCTTCACCTCTTTCATCTTGTGGTGTTTATCCCTTCTTCAATTTTATTGCCCATGTCCAGGTATGGATCAGTCCATCTTGGGTCTAGTCGTGGAAAGGTCTCCTTTGCCAATCTTTGTCTAAAAAGGAAAAGATATGTTGTACTTAGCTATCAAGTCTGAAGGTTGTCTCACAACAAGTATGTAGAATAGAACACTTTATTCAGAGTCTCTTGGTTGTGCTTCTTGTGACTTGTGATCAGAGTTAAGAACACAATTGTGACTTGTATTCTGAGTTACCCAAAGGAATTGAAGGTATTCTGACAAGAAATAGTTCATGGATTGAGGGAGAGTTGTTTATCTTCTTCCACATGTACACCACGACTTTAGGACTTTCTCCATATATCCTGAGGTTTTTGTTCTATGGTGTTAAGGTTGTTCGAGTTGCTGTGAAGATATGTTAGATGTGTTGTCTCAACATCAAACAGATTATGGATGTTACCTCTTGTTAAAAACCTTTGTCATATTCTGGCTAAAAATGGGGAGAGCATATGTGTTGGAATGTCATGAATATGTCCTATTATTGATGTTGTGATATCATGTGAAGACTGTGAAAACTAAAGACTGACTGCTTCTGATGTTTTTAGTTCAATGGATGTTGCTGACTTGTATTGTTTATCCTTTTTGTTATGGTTTTGTTTTATGTATGTACAAAGGTTATGTAAATTAGTTTTAGCCAAAATAAGCCAAAGGGGGATATTATTAATTCTCTGAATTGTGTGATAAAACTAATATAGAAGAAATATGTTAGATATGATGTATTAACTTGCCTGCAGGAAAAATTTGAGAGAGAAGTCATATCTTATGTTGAGACATGTTGAGATGAGAAGTTCTCATCATCTGGAAAAACATGTCAAATAAGATATACTATGAAGGAGCATACAAAATCGCGCCTCAAGTGAACTGGACTTTTATATTCTATTAAGTCACAAAGATAGAATATACCTTGAGGATATTATATTATCCTATGTGGCATTACGTTGTAGGTCAAGAAGAATCAAGAAGAATATTGAAGAATATTTACTTTCTTAATAGTGAATCAATGAGTTGAGTATTGTTCTTGGAGGAAGCTTTAAAGTAACTCCAAGTTGTTGTTATTAGTTAGGAGAAAAGTTATAAACATGGGAGTTTAACTTTGAGTCTTAGCTAAGCATTATCATAGAAGTGTGTCTTCCTATTCGTTCAGATTTGTTATTGTCTAATCGATATCTGTGATTGAAGAGGAATTGAGGAAGGCCTCATATCTAGGTGAGTCTTAGATAGAAGTCTAGCAAGGGTATTGATTAAGTGATTAGGCCATAAACTGGAGGTTTGATGTAGGGTCTATGAATTAATACTATTTTAGTAGAATTATTCATGGTTTTGTATGCCTCTAGAGTATGAGAGTTACTTCGAATTAGTTTAACAATTTTGGTGTGTTTTTTATGCTTTTCAGTACTATTTTTAATGTTTATACCTTGCTTGTTTTTTTATGTCGGATCAGATGTCTCAACATGTCATAGGAAATCATAGTTTTGTCATACCAGAATTTCAAGATCAATTGTATCTTGACATCTTTAGAAATATTTGTTGATATCTTTATCATTTTAGTGGGGTCATCCCTCATTTGTAAGGCCATAAGTTCTCGATTTCGATCTAAATTTTCTATCTTTTTCATTTCCTTGAGAGGAAGGGGTTCTTTTTCATTTACGTCTTCATCGATGTTCTTTGGCTAAAATTGTGCAAAAAAATTCATTGAGATTCACCTCACAAGAGAAATAGTGAGTTTGAGGGCCTTTAGACCTCATAAGAGCATTTTAAATTATCTTTAGCCTTTATAAAGATAGATGAGGAGGATCGTGGATGAAACTACACATAGTTAGACCAATAAAAGTCTATTTATGATACATTTTTACATTGACTTAGTATTCATATCTAGGAACTAAGCTTTAACCTTCCTTTTGAGTTTTTTCTTGTAAAACGTCGCTAGAAAATCAAAGTAAGCCTAGGGATAACTTGTGGATCTGTTGAACCCTTAGAAGTCACACTTATTATAGTGAAAGAAGTTATTGTTAGTGAATTTTAAATCATATAAGAGACCAAATTATATGATATCACAAAGTTTCATTATTATACTAGGACATGACATATAGTCATGTTCAATAAGGAATCATTACTCACCTTAGGATCAATTGGTTAGTGTTTAATACTTATGTATATTCCATCTCTCTAAAAAGATTCAAAACTTCAAAATATCCCTAGAAATCAACATGAATATTCTCTTCATTTACATCTCCAATATGCACCATTTTCCTTAAAACATTCACCACGGTGAAAGTCAATAAAGAACAAAGACATATTACTTGTAATGTTATACTAAATAAGGAAATCAAACCAAAAAATAAACAAAAAAGGGGTTAAAAAATACAATATTGTATAAAAAACATGTAGGCACAATACAACATTCTCCATTAAAGCAATGGTATACCACAAACATTCAATAAAATAAATCTTAAATCAGACACAATTTTAAGCCTTATCATTTAAATGAATTACAACATCAAAGTTAATTAAATTATGGAGAAAGAAAAAAATCGATATTAACTAACTTTAGATTAATTTATGCCCTATCAAAATTGGGGTGTAGTTGTTAAATATGTTTGTTTACCCTCTTGAAAGGTCGAGGGTGCGAACCTTGCCTACCTAAAAAAAATACATTTTCTCCAAAGAACCAACAAGCCAACAATTATAATTTCAAAAAAATTTCCATAACTTTTTTAATAAAAAAAATCATTGAATAAAAAATAAAAAACAAAAAGAAAAACTTCCAAACATATCCCTAAAAAAATAATGAAACTTTCAAACATAACACATCAAACAGTTAGAAAAAATAATATTTGAAAATGCTCAACATATCCCTAAAAAAACTTTCAAAATCAAAAATAGGAAATGAACTCCACCAAGTATCATAATAAACAAAAAAACCTACAATGTGTAATCTATCTGCACGTGTATTTCCCTTTAAGAAAATGTGAGATACATTAAATTCAAAGGAACATATAATGTGTAAAGTATTCTTACATTTAGTAAAAATAGATTTCAAATGTTGTACCCTAAAACTTTACCACCCATTTTTTAAGACAATTTATTCAAAACACCTCTTCATGCTCCTAAATTTCTCAATTTCTCATGAATACTCAAGGGTTTGAACATACAAGCATATCTCCTAAGCAATGACCTACAATTAGGGTATTTTGTTTCTCAAAGAAAATTGAGTTTCTAATGACTCAAGTGAGTTTCATGGTTCCTCATATGATTCAAGATACCCTCATAACAAGTTTCGAGCCTTGCATCATAAGTTTGCTCAGTCAATTTCTCAAAAGAGTGAAAATCAACTATATTAGACAAAAAGTCAATTATGGTCATCTTACAATCAAATTTCTAGATTTTTGGTCAACATCAAGATTTTAAGGTCACATTCATCATTTTGTCAAGGTTTTTTCATGATTCATCAAGAAAACTCAAGATTTATCAAAAGTCAAAAATTGTTAAATTAGGGTTTGCTTTAGGAGAAGTCAACTGAACTTTGACCGAGCATAACTTTCACATGATTCATCAGAAAATTATCAACCAAATCCAATTTTGATGGAAATTCAATTCTCTACAACTTTGTCTCTCTAATATCAAGTTCAAAAAATACTTCATTTGAGAGATATGAGCCAAAACATTACAGGTCATTTTGAAAGTCAACAAAAAGACATCTTTTGTTAAAGCAATTTAAATCAAGTTAAATACTTCAATTGAAAAAGTGAACAACATGAGAGTTGTATGGGACATCTTGAACTTTCCATAAAGTCCAATATTACCTTCATATGACAAAAATTTAGTGAGATATGATTGGTGCAAGTTGAGAAATTTTTTAAAAATGCATGAAACCTCAATTGAGCAATTTTGATATTTTGGACTAGTGGACCTATCTTCTAAGGTCTAAAAATGTCCATGGCCTTATAGAGGACTCCTAAACTCTTTCATACCTTACCATGATTTTATTTATTTATTTATTTATATTTATTTTTATTTTTATTCAATTAAATACAAAATAAATTAAATAAAGTAACAAATGATGGAACAAGGCATGTGGGCTTGGTTTTGGATCAGATTTGAGGCCCGAGAACACATATCCAACTTGCCAAAACCGTGTTGCCTCAATATGGGAAGAGGTTCACTTGTTTTGGAAGGTTTTTAATTGGTTTTGGAAAGAAGTCATGCCATAATTACATATGGTTCCATACCATATTTGTTGACCTAGAATAATTGGCTTATAAATAGACAAACATCAAACCAAGAGGATGACCAAGAAATTCTACCTCACAACCTAGTTTAAAAAAATCACCAAAAAGTCAAGAATTAGGGCATATTCAAATTCCATTTTTCACTAGTTTTCAGTCCAAACCAAGGATTGAACCATCATCCTGACATTCTCAGGAACACGCCCATATCAAGAACTAAGAAATTCCACGTCCAAGATCATCATACTCACACTCACCGTTTGGGTAGGGTTTGAAAATTGAAATCTATTAATTTATGCATGTTTAACTGTTTTTCTATGTCCAAACATATTCTACAGGATGATTAAAACAGGTTTGAGCCAAAACATGCAAGGTTGAACGCATGAATTGTGACTTGCCATTGCTAGGGCATAATCACGATGAAGCTTCAAATCGCTACTCACAGGCACTTTCAGACTAAACGAAGAGCGCCATTCGATTTCCACCCCATGGAATTTCTTTTAACACTTTTTTCTAACCTTTTTTCCTTTCTTATATTTCCATTATTTTATTTATTTCTTTTTTACAATTAAAATCAAAAGATAATAAAAAATCAGGAAAAAAACTTATAAAATCAAAAAATTAGGTTTTAGCCTTTTTTTTATATAAATTAATTCAATTAATTTAGAATTAGGTTTTTGCAATTAAATTAATAAATTTGTAATTAAAATTAGACATTAGGTTTTTTTTTTATTATTAACATATAAAATCAAACAAAAAAATATCTTTTAACACTTAGAATTTTTAGGACTTTAAAAAATCTTTCTAACTTTTTTATTTATCTTTTTCATTTAAATTCCTAGAAACAATAGTATAGGTCGCACGTTTTTTTTTTTGTAATAGCTTAGTTTTAATTTCTCGCAAAGTTTTAATTATTATGTAACTCTCCTGAGGCCATGTAATAGTGTTAGGTTTTATCTTCCATATTTTATTTTTTCCGCACTTATACTTTATGCCTTGTATATATATATATATATATATATATATATATATATATATATATATATATATATATATATATATATATATATATATATATATATATAACTGTGTAGTAAATAGGCTTTTATTGCAAGATAAATCGGTAGATAACCTTAAACATATCCAAGATAAATATAACTGAATTGAATCACTTTTGCACACTTTGCACCTCTAGGGTAACCTCTCTCTGTTGCCTTCGGAAAACATTGGTCATGTCCCTCGAACATAGAGATACTTTAGCAAAAGACCCTCGATTCAATAATATCATCATGGTCCCTTTCGAATAAATATCATAATCCCTCGATGACCCTTCGAGTTGCCTACAAAATAATCTAGTCCCTTCGATGACCCTACGAGCAAAATGATGATAGTACATTCGATACAATTGCTAAAGTATCCTTACATGTTGCCTTCTATGACTATACGACGACCCTACGCCTGCCCCTTCATATCCAATAGATAAGGTTACCTACCAACTAATGGTACAGATAGTAATATCTCTAAGAGAGAATGAAAATAACAAGAATGACCTTTAGTGGGTAAGACTTGACAAAAAAAAATAAAAAAAAAAAATAATAAAAAATAAAAAAATTGAAAAAAAAAAAAAAAAAAAAAAAAATAAAACAATAAAAAAAATAAAAAAAAAAAAAAAACAAAATAAAAAAAAAAATCAAAAAAAAAAAAAACAAAAATAAAAGAAAAAAAAAAAATAAAAAAAAACAAAAATAATTTAAAAAACAAATACAAAAATAAAAAAAATAAAATAAAAAAAAAAAAATAAAACAAAAATCAAAAAAAAAAAAATAATAAAAAAAAAAAAAAAATTAAAAACAAAAAAAACCAAAAAATCAAAAATAAATAAAAATAAAAAAAATAAATAAAAAATTAATTTAAAAATAATAAAAAAAAAAATAATAAAATAAAATGCTAAACAAGTCGGTTTTCCAACAGTATTACACCAAAGCACAATATGCACATTAGAAAACGCATAAGTGGATAACATTTTGTCACTTCCCAACCAAATATTTCACCATTTCCATGTAATTCAAATTAAAGAATGTACAAAACTCCAATCCTAGTTGAGAAAGCTCCTAAGAATGTTCCTAAATTATCCCTAAATTTGTCACCACAAGTTGATATTTCAGGATTTCCTCTTGAAGTTGCGGTCGTGTTACACCTTATCCAATTATGACTAGGAAAACACTAATTAACTTGTATAACTCTAGGTGCGATAGGAGGTTGACATTTGATGTCAAAGCATTTAATAATTTTAAATTTATGAATTTAAGAATACATGTACTCCTTGAAAGAAGTAAATGTCATATAGACCAATCTTGTAGCATGAGGAATGTCTTTATAAAAGGTAATTTTGCCATTTTGAAACCTGGTTGATATCATTTATTGTGGAAGCTGTGGGAAACACAAGAAATGGGGGTTTGAATTGGGTTTCACCAAATAAAATATTTTTGGTGGCGTTAAAACAAGTTAGATTAGAACATAACAGTAAATGAACATGGTGATTTTTATCCTGATTCCCTGTTAACTAAGCTACTCATGTCCACCCCCTCAAGGATTATTTCGCCTTCAACAAGGACTTAATCCACTATAACCAAACTGATTACAGAACAACCCATAATAAGTCTGATCAACCTTATTGGCACCCCTAATAAGTCCATCGATCCTTATTGTAAATCCACTAAAGCCTCAACAAGAGTATTCTTGAGATCATACCTTCACCCAGTCTCCCAAGGTATCATTCAACAACAATTGAGTACTTTCAGTGTATTACAGATTTACTTCTTGTAAGCAGATTACATAGACTTTTCAGTACAATGAAAAACACCTAAGTGTTCTACTACAAGATGCGAGCAATAAATCCTTGCTTATTTATAAAACTATACACAAATGATTTCTGTACAGAGTTTGCACAGTGCTTTGGTGTAGTTTTGTTGAGGTTGATTTGAATCAATATATTTGTCATTGTAGTGTAGTTTCTTACTTTTCTTCAGCTTCCAAGTCTTTCTGTTATATCTTGTAAAAGAGATTCGTTGAAAGGGTAGAAAGGTAAATCAGAAATCTATTTGTTTGTTCTCAACGGTTATAATGAGAGTAGTCACAATCAAATACAAAAGGATTGTCATTATGCCACTCTAGAAGAGTAGAGGTCACAGACACTTTATGTATCTTTTGTACATTATCACACATTAGTAATTTTAAACTTTTCTTCTTATCTTTAGTGGTTTCAGATATTTGAATGTTGAACGTTGAAGCTTGTTGTAGAAGAATCTTTCTTAAGCCTTAGAACCTAAGTATTGGAGTCTTCAGAACTTGTCACACAAAACCTTGTCTTCGGAGTCTTCAGTACTTGGTTGTAAGAACTTGCTTTTCTTCAGATCATTAGATCTTGTTCAGCAGAAACTCGTCTTCATAATCTTCAGAACTTGTAACACATAGAAGTAAAGCTTTAGAAGGCATCCAAAGCTTAACCCCAAAGTCACGATCAGAACCTCTTGTACTAACGTTCCTTAGACACGTTGCAGAAGATAGATTCAGAACCTTGGCTTCAATCTGTAACATGTAACCACATGTTTTATTCCAGAGTGTATGTTCAGAACTTGTTGACGTCACACGCCTTGTACCAGAGTCAAAAATTATAGCAGCAACTACATACTAGAATGAAACCATTAGTGTATACAATTGTTCTCTAAGATAACATGTAAAGTTATCATCACATCCCAAGGTCAGATGTAGAAACAGTTCTTGTACTTACAATCTCCCCCTTTTTGATAATGAAAAAACCATGTATTTTGATAGATTAATTTATACATGTTAATCACCATAACCGACAAATTCAGAGTTAAGCTCATTGCTCCCCCTGAATTTGTTAAACTCAAAATTTAATTTAAGCTTGTTCAGAGTCTCCCCCTGAGCCCAAAACTCACAAAATAAATTTTGAGCATTCAGAACATAGAATAGAGAAGTAGTACTTCCATTTAGCAGCTCATCAGAGTATGATTAGAACACCTGGTCTTCATCTTAGAACTTGGTTTCTATCAGCACTTGATGAAGAATCAAAACTTAATTTGAGCCTGATTGAATAATGCCACATATCATGTATCAGATTTTTTTTCTTGATTTTTATATCACAACCAAAATACTATACTTATCAAGCATCATTATTTGATCTGATATATTACAATGTATCGGACATTCAGACAGTTCAAAACTTCTGAATAGAGCCTACGTTGTTGAAGCACCCGTACCAGAGCACATATTCTGAGTGGCATCTCTGTATGAGAGCATGCATCAGAATGTTGACTTGTCTTCCCTTCAGGAGAGCACAACTTCTGAGCTTTAAGTCTAAATTTCATACTTTTAGAAAGTTATCAACTTTTGAACACTATGATATCAAGCAAGATTACCTTACCTTCAGTAAGTTTATAACTTCTGAATTGTGTTTGGTACATCTGTTTGAATATTCATATATTCACAAAGTGTAAAACATCTTTTGTATAAAACTAGAGTTGATTTCATCCATAAGGTTTTCAACCTTTGCATCAGGCTCTTCATCTTCAACATGTCTTTGAATAAACTCAGTGATCTTGTTTAGAGTTCATGTATTGAAAACATCAAACAAACAGTTAGTAGAAACAACATCTTATATGTTTGATTTTAATACTATGAGAATAAACATTATCAAAATCATTTTTATTTCTCCCCTTTTATCATAAATAAAGAAAAGGTGATAGAAAAACGAATCTTTGAAGACACCATATTCATTCTAGAGAGTTTGTTTGGATAAAGAATTAAGGTAAGTTCTGTCTTTTAAACATGAGAAAAAATGTTTGGTAAGATTTTATGAAACTATTGATTAAGCACACATATATTCAATAAAATCATACAACAAAACAAAAACATTTAATTGAATAAACAAGCACAACAAGTATGACACAACAAGTATGACACAACACTGTTAAAACAAAAGAGATAGACACACGATAAGTAGGAACAACCCTAAGAGAATAAACTAAACTTGGAGAATTTTAGAGCGAACTTCCTCAAGAATATCCTCTGGACCATTTAGATGAATTTCCTCAACAATCCTATCCCTTGTGAAGAGAATAGAGAGAACTCTAGCAAAAGGTATAAAGATTTGGTGACTAGATCTTGAATTAATGATAAAGTTTCTTAGGTAGTTAAAAATGGATTGAGGTAAGTTGATTCTAAAATGATGGATGAGGAGGTAGATGAAGACACCGTCAGTATAGGTTAGGGTGTTAAACATTGATGCTCTAGGTCTAAAGTTTGATATCACCAGCTGAAACCAAACTGAGGCACCTGGAAGAAGATTGGCAACATTGACATGACCATAATCATCAGGGATGTTGTGAATAGGGCAAAGTATATCAGCAAAAGAGTATCTATTTTGAAAGGTTTCTATGATAACTCCATCTTGGGCACAACCAATAGCAACTACAATCGATGCTGGAGTGATGATAACGGGGTTTCCAAAGACAGAAGTTTGAATGGAAGAGCCAAATAACCTAACTTCAGCATTCTTCCAGAAGTCCTTGACCAGGTCAAGATAGATTGGTTCAGTAAACATGGAAAATTAGTTGGACTATCCTTGAGTGATTATATTTTGAGTAATACCCAGATTAACACCAATTGATCTTGGAATGTTTAGACGTCGTTCGGAGATAATTGAAAGAAGACCATCCTCACCGAAAATTATTCTTGAATCCTTGAGGAGAAAAATATGAATGACTAGGGTAGAGAGACCAACACTTTAAATAGAGGAAATGAAAATGTAACTGACTGTATAAAAGATACGGTTCAGATACCCCACGAAAGATGAAAACTCAAAAATGAGAATATAGAGAGAGATGGGTATAATACGAGTTCTAAGACACTAGACAAGACATGTGATAGACATTTATGATAAAGATTGAATAGAGAGCTAACAATTTTCATTTCCAGAGAGGTATTTTACCAAAAATGCCAGATTGTTAACGTCTAACATTAATTAATGACATGACTCTTCAGTATCTGTAATGCAAAGATTTTTATAAAAGTTATATTTGATCAGGAATATTTTGACCTTTTTCCTTGATAGAATAACTTTTAACTTGTAAAAGTATCTATAAGTACTTTGTCAGAAAGCATATAAATACTAACCTGATGTATTTTGACTATCGTGAGGTCACCTTCGTCATCCACCTTATTTCTGATCATCCATTTGATTTCAACAGTGTTAGTTCCTTTTTGATCAGACACTTGGTTTGAAACGTCCTTCTTGAAGGGTTCTCTTTACAGAAGTTCAATCAATAGAGGCTTCTGACTGAACATCATCTGATATTCTTTCTTCTTGTTCTTCAGCAGCAACTCCATTACCTTCAGATTTTGAAATGGTAATCTCTGTACCTGTAAGTTTGTCAGCTATCTTTGACTTTTCAAAGTCAATCTTATTATTAAATATAATCATGAATTGATTCCTCAACAATAAGTGTTTCAGTGTTGTATACCCTGTAGCCTTTTAAGCATTCAGAATATACTAACATGATACCACTTTGAGCATTAGAATCAGACAAGTTCAAATTTTCTTTAGAGTCTAAGATAAAACAAGAGGATCTAATTGATGAAGATAGGAAATATTGATTTCTTGTTTTTCCACAATTCATTGCAAGACTTTTCAGGAATAGGTCATATAGAGACATTGTTCTGAAAGTAACATGTTGTGCTTACAACCTTTACCCATAAGTACTTTGCTATATTAGCTTGATAAGGTTTGAGACTTTATCTCAATTAGAACTTGAGTACAGAAGGTGGTAAATACATAATGTGACATATCCTTGTGTTAGAGAAACTTCACCTAAGTCCACTTGTTGTGGTTATTTAAAATAACTAATCCTTACTTCTTTCCATTGAATGATATAGTTTTCACTGGCCCAAACAAATCAATGT
The DNA here is from genome assembly GCA_948472305.1 of Vicia faba. Lineage (NCBI taxonomy): Eukaryota > Viridiplantae > Streptophyta > Magnoliopsida > Fabales > Fabaceae > Vicia > Vicia faba. The sequence continues at coordinate 249,393,081 of OX451736.1, read as the reverse complement.
GAAGAGTTCTAATGTTCTGAAGGTGGAAACAACATTTTTTTTCTTTAAAAGAAGTTTTTGAAAACTTGCCTTTTTGGAATGCTTCACAAAGAGCATCTAAAGTAAACTTAAGTTTTGGTAGGCTTCTAACGAGGTCAAGTTTGTTCAACTGAGAAATTATTATAAAGCTAATATGACCTAAACGTTTGTGCCACATCCATTGCTATTCATTAAAAAACATTAGACTTTTCACATTTTGTTCTTTAAGGTCAGAAAGTCTGATCTTATAGAAGTTGTTTCTTCTCTTTCCATTGAAAAGGACAATGTGATACGGTGGGAGAACTGACTTAGGTGTTTTGTGTTTGTGTTCGCAAATGTTGCGGTTTAGCAAGAGTCGCCACTGACTTTTCTTTTATCCAAAAGGAAAGGTGAAAAAGCACAGGAAAGACCTTTAGAGATGTTTTCTTGAGTTCCGGGGGCAGATTATGAAAAGGGAAGGTATTAGAACCCTTTTCATCCATGGTTCTCCATGGGCTCTTAGTTACTCGCTAGATCACTTGCTCTTGTTTTGACAATATGCTTGTGGTGTGGGCTTTGAAAGTGTTTTGAAAAATCTCTTTGTAATGGTTCTCGTTTCTATAAGAACGCGTACAAAGTTTTGTTTCGAAAGACAGTCCAAAGATGTATTTGCGGATTGTGTTTCTGAAAGTGGTTTTCGGAAAATATTTTGCAATGGTTCTCGTCTCTATAAGAACGTATACAAAATGTTTTATCTTTTTGAAAATGTTTTTGAAATGGAAGTGTTAGTGTGTAAAAATGTTTTTTTGTTGTGAGCAAGCGAGTAACTAGGAGTGAATCTACCTACTCGAGAGGTCTTAAACATTCTTTTCCTTCTCCTTTAGATGTGGCTATCTTACCATTGTTTTGGTAAGAAGCCCCATCATTGGATGTGAAGGGACGGGTGTGGGACGTTTGTATAGTCATAGAAAGCAACCTATGTGACGTTTTAGCAATGTCGTTTTAGGGACTAGATCGTTTTATCGGAGGCAACATCGAGGGTCATTGAGCGACTACAATCTTTTTTTATCGAAGGGTCTTTGCTAAAATGTCTCATATTTGAGGGACATGACTATTTTCCGAAAGGCAACAAAATGAGATTACCCTAGAGATGCTAGTGTGAAAGTGTGTTAGTTTGCATGCATTTTGTCTTGTATTTGAAAGGTTATCTACTTGTTGATTTTATCTTGCCATACATCCTAATTATTAGCAATATATGAAAGCAAGTAAAATGCGGAAAATAAATCCTAAGCTATTACATCACTTTAGGGGGATGGGGGTATAAATTAACAATAGGGATGAAGTGGAAACTGAAATATTACAACCATATCGAATAACAATGTAAAAACAGTACAAAACAAAGGAAAAATGCATTTTGAACTGCTATGCATCGACCTATGCTTTTATGCATCGTCACATGACTTTTCCTTGTCCCTGTAAAATCTGACCAAACTCAGTAAGAGTCGATGCATACTGAGATATGTCGACTCATACTTCTTCTTATATCAACGCAAAACGCGTATGTGTCGACTCATGTAACTTTCACGTTTCTGTTTTTGGAGATTTTTTACAGTATGAGTCGATGCATAAGGCTATGTCTCGACTCATACTCTATTTTTCCACCTAGAAAGGGTCGACGCATGTGGATACGTGTCGACTCATCCTGCATCTTTTGCCTTAAGCATGGTTTTTCTTGTCTGTACAGGTTAGTTTACAGCATATGATGGATAGATATAAACAACAAATGATTTGATAAGCCTAAATAATAAGAAAATGACTAGTTCAAAGGGATAATAAAACACTACATCTTATCTTCAAAAGCAAATTATCAATGATGTGTGAAAAGATATCAAGTCAGGAAGACTTGCCTTTGGGCTGCACTGATTGTTTTAAATCTGAATGCTTTTCCAAATGCTATGATGGCCCTAATGAATCTTCAGAAAGCTGCTCCATACTGTTGAAATTAAGTTAGACTATACTGTAATGTTTTTGGTGTTTTGAAGGTGAAAATGATAGATTACAGGGATTGTTTTATGTTTGGACAATCTTTGTATGTGATAAGGTGTTTGGCTTATGGGAGAGTTTGTATGATAGAGTAATGGGTTGGGGTCTTGTTTTTTGATTAAGAACTGGTGCTGGTTTGAAAATGAATGAGTCAAGGTTACAAAGGATACTTGTTTTTCTGCTCAACATATCTCTATTCTCTCTCTCTCTCTCAAATCTCCTACTTCCGAAAGCATCCCCTTGTTTCTTATGAGACTGCCCTTTTTGTAGACCCTTGACTCAGGTTTAGGGGGGAAACAAAATAAGTTATTTTGAATTGTTTTTGCCTACTGTTTTGATACTTTCTTCACACAATTTTCTTTTGCCATTTTGGTGCAATCTTGGGGCTGTTATGATGCAGGTTTGGGCAGACTGCATAAAGCAGTTTTGGACTGTATAGGACAACATATGCATACTTGTGGTGCAGCATAGCACAAGGTTTCTTGTAGGGAAGCAATGGAGCAGGTTTTGGGGTGTTGTGGCAATGTAGCATAACACACTTTGTTCAACTTGGACAGTATAATTTGTAGCATGACACAAATTTGGTCTTGTGGAATATTTTATACACATTATGTCAAGGGTAAAAATATTGTGGCAAGGTTTTTTTTTAGAGAATTCAAACAAGACATAGTTTTAGAATTTGTGATTTTGAAAAAATGCCACTTTGTAGTAACTTGAATTACTTGCATCACTTTGAATTATTTGAAATTGTAGTAAAAAGATGTCATGAAGTAAATGAAATTAACCAAGTATAGAAAATACTTTGAAAAAATTTAAAGTCTTGCAAAGTTGGACTCTTGATTCTCTTGATTTTTGATGATCAAATTTCATATTTTTGGATGTCTTGACATAATTTTATTTTTGGGACTCAAATTTGGTCAAAAAGTCAAAGTTTGACTTTTTAGTGTCCAGTTGACTTTTCCAGCTGAAACTCTGATTTTGCTCATTTTACCCCTTTTTGATAATTTGAATGATTCTTCTTAGAAAATTGTGATTTGAGGCTTGAAACTTGACTGACGTAATTCTAAGAGTCCAGGATGGTCCCTTGAGACATGAGAGGGAAAATTTTGGGGTACAACAGCTGCCCCTGTTCAATCTTCTTAAACCTGAAGAGTTAGAATGGTGAACCTACCATTCGTGACTTGAAGGTGGAAGATGATTGAATACTAGAGTGCCCAGAAATTTTCACTCGATGATGTGGCGGTTGATTGTGCGGGGAATGGGCTTAAAAGATGCCATTTGGAGAAATGATGGAGAGTTTTCGGAGATGGGCTTATAGATGCCACCCAGAAAAGATTGGTTGCATAAGGGATTCCTTGGGGGGAAATCTTGTACCCGCTGTTGAGGAGGACTTCACCGGGGAATGTTGGTTCATGTCCTAAGAAGTAAAGTCTAGGAGCTTTGGTTGTCCATTACTCCAATGGGGAATTAACTCCTGATTGAGGGAATGTAAGTTGAATGTATACCTGGTCAAGGTCCAGGCTGTACAGCAACTCGCTAGGGAAATGTAAAATCGATCGTATCTGATCGGGTCCAGGCCTCATAGTGCTGTAACCTATTTTCTGGAGATAAGAAAGAAGTAACCTGGGTAGTAGGGTTACTTCGAAATGAAATCCTGGGTAGTAGGGCTTGTGAGAAGGAACCTGGATAGTAAGGTTACTTTGAAATGAAAGCATGGGTAGTAGGGCTTGTGGGAAGGAACCTGGATAGTAAGGTTACTTTGAAATGAAAGCCTGGGTAGTAGGGCTTGTGGGAAGGATCATGGATAGTAAGGTTACTTTGAAATGAAAGCCTGGGTAGTAGGGCTTGTGGGAAGGAACCTGGGTAGTAAGGTTACTTTGAAATGAAAGCCTGGGTAGTAGGGCTTGTGGGAAGAAACTTAAGTAGTAGGGTTACTTCGAAATAAAATCATGGGTAGTAGGGCTTGTGGGAAGGAACCTGGATAGTAGGGTTACTTCAAAATGAAATCCTGGGTAGTAGGGCTTGTGGGAAGGAACCTGGATAGTAAGGTTACTTTGAAATGAAATCCTGGGTAGTAGGGCTTGTGGGAAGGAACCTGGATAGTAAGGTTACTTCGTTTGATCATGTAGATTAGTTGACCCGTTTGATTTCGGGAACTGGTTTTCCTTTGGTTTCCTGCAGATATGACATGTATAACTACTGGAATTGTTGGTGATAAATGTCTTTCCTGAAAAGATAACAGGGTTAGTTATATGCGATGCATGAAATGTGTTGTGAGATGATGTTCTCAAAATAAATGAGATTATGCTGTATGTGATATGTATGTGCATGTTATGTTGTATGAGCATGTTAGATGTGACATATCCAAGGCTGGGAAAATAACTCTCTGACTGCTGCTGGAGAAAATAAAATTCCTGATTGTTGTAGAGAAATATGGCTCTTCTACTTCCGCTGGGGATGATGAATGGAAGTGACTGCACTTCTGTCAGGGGGAGATTCTGTTTGAGAATAACTCTGCGGGGAACAACTTGGAAGGTGAATTTCCAATAGCTGAAGTAATGGGCTCTGTCGGGGATTGAGCTCCTGTATCCAAAGGAATAAGCTCTGCTTGGGGAGTTAGAAGTTTATGATGATCCACTCGTGCTTATGAAATTTGGTCGGGGGATATAGATGTCAGGTTTCTGGGTGACCCTGGCTGGGGAGATTACTTCCCGTTCTGAGAGAGTTGATATCAAGGCTTTGATTACCTCTACTCTGTGGGGAATACAGATGTTACAAGGTCATATGTATTTGATGACTGTGCTCAAAAACTGTCTCTGCCCTGGTACCTGTTGGACATGGTAACTGTTGGAATTGACATTCTAGTTTTTCATCCCTGTTTCTTAAATTATGAGCAATTGTCTTTCTTTCCTTATGAAAATATTTGTGAACGACAATCATATTCAAGTGCATATGTCAAGAATAAACTATTGGACGTTCTTGCAAAAACAAAACAAAAAGAAAAACAAAATTTTTTGTAAAATGGCTTGTATTAATTGTTGAAGTTGGCCTATAACAGGCATTTTTTTACAAGGAAGGTGATGCTCTAGTAAGAGAATGCCGCTGTAAAAATGAAGGATATACAATATTGTGTACAATGAAAATAAAACTTCTATGTTCAACAACCCCATTGGGTTTCAAATCTGCTATTGCCACTATGCCTTCGAGCATCTCCTTACTTTGCTGCTTGTCTGAAGCTGATTAGATTGATTGATGATGTTTGAGTTTGACAGTTGATACTGAGGTCAGATTGCAGGGTGATCCAATGGGACATAGTGATACGCTTTTCATCCCTAACTTTTTCCTGGACTGCCCTTTCGGGTTTTCAGTCCACCGGGATATCCCTTTTTTGCCCAAGTTGCCTTTTCAGGTTTTCGACTTGCCGGGTGTACATATTTTTCCATTTTCATCCCTTATTTTTGCCCGAACCCTTTTGGTTCGCCGGGAAGCCCTTATTTTTGCCTAGGCCAGTCAACCTAGCGGGTCTTTTATCATGCGTAGTATTTTTCCCTATGACCGCATTGACAGGGTGAGAAAGGTCGTCGTCGTCCATGGTGGTTAAAATCATGGCTCCACCTGAGAAAATGTTTTTTACCACAAATGGCCCTTCGTATGTGGGAGTCCATTTGCCCCTGGGGTCACTTTGCGGCAGCATGATGCGTTTGATTACTAGATCCCCGACTTGATAATCTTGACGCCCGACTTTCTTGTTAAAGGCCTTGATCATTTGCCTTTGATACGTCTGACCATGCTAGATAGCAGTGAGTCTCTTTTCATGGATTAAATTTAGTTGATCAAGTCGAGTCTGGACCCAGTCGTCTTTGTTTAAACCTGCATCCTTCATAATCCTAAGAGAAGGTATCTGGACTTCGATGGGTAGGACTGCCTCCATGCCATATACCAGAGAGTAGGGTGTTGCCCCTGTCGACGTCTGTGCTGAGGTACGATACCCATGAAGAGCAAAGGATAACATATCATGCCAGTCTTTGTATGTCACTGTCATCTTCTATAAAATCTTCTTGATGTTCTTGTTAGCTGCTTCAACAGCGCCATTCATCTTCGGCCGATAGGGAGAAGAGTTGTGATGTTGTATCTTGAATTGTTTACAGAGCTCGATGATCATTGTGTTGTTGAGATCGTATCATTGTCGGTAGTAATTCTCTCTGGCACACCATATCGACAGATCAGATTATGTCGGATAAACTACGCCACAACGTTCTTGGTTACTGTGGCAAAAGAGGCTGCTTCAACCCACTTCGTGAAGTAATCAATGGCTACTAGGATGAAGCGATGTCCATTAGAAGCGGTGGGCCTGATTTCTATGATCATGTCGATGCCCCACATTGCAAAGGGCCACGGAGCCATCAAGACGTTCAAGGGGACCAGAGGCGCATGCACCTTATCAGCATAGATTTGGAATTTATGACAAGTTTGAGAGTGCTGATAACAATCGGCTTCCATAGTGGACCAGTAGTATCCTGCCCGTAGGATTTTCTTATCCATGGTGTGTCCACTGGAATGGGTTCCGAAGGTACCTTCATGTAGATCTGTCATGATCCTCTCTGCTTCGCCCTTATCTACACACCACAGTAAGGTAGAGTCATAGTTGCGTTTATAGAGGATTCCATTATTGAGGAAGAACTTTACAGCGAACCTTCTCAGAAACTTCTTATCATTAACAGACTCCCCTTCGGGATACTCCTGAGCCTCGAGATACCTTTTGACTTCGTGAAACCAAGGTTTGTCTGTTACCTCCTCAGTATCAATCTCGCAGCAGTGTGCTGGTTCATTCAACCTTTCAATGGTGATTCGGGGAGCTTCGTTGTCCCACCGGATTTTGAACATGGAAGACATGGTAGCTAGCGCGTCCACCAACTGGTTCTCCTCTCGTGGGAAATGTTCAAAGGTAACCTCCTCAAAGTGTGGGAGAAATGTCAGTACATGCTCCTTGTAAGGAATGAGATTCAGATGCTTCGTACTCTGCCATGTTGTTGGTGCAGTTAAAACATAGTCGGGCAGTGAACAGAGTATGACAACCCTCGGGAGATATGATTACAGCGCCAATGTCATTACCCAGTGCGTTTGAGGCTCCATCAAAATACATATACCATCAGGATCCTTCCTCGGGTCCTTCATCCGGTCCAGGTTCTTCACAATTGGTTACTAACATGATATTCTCATCCGGGACCTCAAAATTCATGGACTGGTAGTCATCCACGGCCTGATGAGCCAAATGATCAGCCAATACACTCCCCTTTATTGCTTTTTGGGTTGTATATTGTATATCGTACTCAGTTAAGACCATTTTCTAACTTGCTATCCTTTCGGAGAGAGCGGCCTTCTCGAAAATGTACTTCATCGGATCCATCTTTGATATCAATAAGGTAGTGTGAGTCAGCATATACTGTCTCAGTCGGCGAGCAGCCCATGCCAAAGTGCAGCAAGTTTTCTCGAGCAGTGAGTATCTTGTCTCACAGTCGGTAAACTTTTTTCTAAGGTAGTAAATTGCATGCTCTTTTCGACCAAACTCGTGATGCTGCCCCAGCACACACCCCATCGAATTGTCTAGCACTGTCAGGTACAATATCAAAGGTCTCCCTTCAACTGGAGGCATCAGAATTGGTGGTTCTTGAAGGTATTCCTTGATTCTTTAAAAAGCGGTCTGGAATTCATCATTCCACTTTACCACTTGATCTTTCTTCAGAAGATTGAATATTGGCTCACAAGTAGCAGTCAGATGTGAAATGAACCTGGCGATATAATTCAGGCGTCCTAAGAAACCTCTTACTTCCTCCTCTGTGCGGGGAGCTAGCATTTCTTGTATAGCCTTTACCTTTCCGGGGTCTACCTGAATACCTTTGTCACTGACGATGAAACCCATAAGTTTACCGGACCTTACCCCGAAGATGCACTTGTTCGGATTCAACCTCAACTTATATATGTTCAACATGTCGAACAACTTTTGGAGATGATCAAGGTGCTCTTCTTCAGTGTGAGACCTGGCTATCATATCATCAACATAAACTTCAATCTCGTAGTGAATCATATCGTGGAACAAAGCGACCATGGCTCGCTGGTAGGTTGCCCCGACATTCTTCAATCCAAAAGGCATCACCTTGTAGCAGAAGGTGCCCCACTGCGTGACGAAGGTTGTCTTCTCCATGTCTTCAAGAGTCACCTTTATCTGGTTGTATCCAGAGAAACCATCCATGAAGGAGAAGATTTTGTATTGTGCGGTGTTGTTAACCAGAACATCAATGTGGGGAAGCGGGAAGTCATCCTTGGGGCTTGCCCTATTCAGATCTCTGTAATCCACACACATCTGTACCTTGCCGTCCTTCTTAGGTACCGGAACAACGTTAGCAACCCACTGCGGATAGGAGGTGCCAGCTAAGAACCCTGCATCGAACTGCTTCATGACCTCTACCTTGATCTTCTCTGACATTTCAGGGTGCATACGGTGGACCTTCTGTTTAATCGGCGGGCAGTCTTCCTTAGTCGGCAGGCGATGTACCACAATATCAATGTCCAAACCAGGCATGTCTTCATAGGACCAGGCGAAGATCTCAATGTAGTCGTGAAACATATGTATCAACCTCTGTTTGACGCTAAGCTCCATATTTGCACCTATTTTAACCTCTTTTCTGTATATATCTATGCCCAAGTTTATTGTCTCAACTGGCTCTTCATGAGGCTGTATAGCCCTCTCTTCCTGTTGTAGCAGTCTAGAAAGTTCTCCAGGTACCTCACAATCGTTCTCACCTTCGTCCTCGACTTGGTTGATTGGATCTTCGAAGTTATAACTGGCAATAACAGGATTGTTATCAATGGGATCCAGAGTGGATATGGATCTGCAGTTTGATACGTGAGTGTGTGTAAGAGCATAGCTGTATTGATAAAGCAAAGGCAGAAAAGAAAAACAGAGAGTGAAAAATTTGTATGCAAAGAACGTTCAATGCTTCATTGATGATATATGAGATGACATATAATAACCCTCACAGATAGAATCATTGTGCCTCGGGTAAGACACAAGGCCATAAAGTTTAAATTATTCATCACAAACTTAGAAAACAATTAAGACAATTACTGCGGAATAAAAGAAACTGGTATGAAATCTCTGGATGTCCAATTACTCGGTCCACCGTTGGTAGTTAGGTAAATCCAGCTGTCAATATAAAAGTCTTCCTCACTGTCTTCAATAGCATTGACCCCTCGATTGGTGATGCGTAGGGGAGGTCCTCCAACTCGAGCGCGCCGAACAGCCTTCTGAGCCCCTGAAGTAAAGCCCAAGCCAAACTTGTCAGTTTTATGAATAAATTCAGGAAGTTGTCCCCAATTGGTATTCCTGCCTTCTTCAACTACTGCTCTTGCGTCCTTGAGAGAAGCCATCTTCAGAGGAGATTTGGTGCTGGTAGATGTCTCAGTCGACGCCAAAATCTGGGGAACCTCTTCAAAGTTTTGACAAGGAGTCTCTATAAATTCTCCGTCCATCTCCACGTACCTGAAGGAGTTCAGGTGGCTCACCATATACTCCTCTTCTCCATGCACAATAACTATCTTCCCCTTCACCAGATACTTCAACATTTGGTGTAGTGTAGAAGTAACAGCCCCAACTTCGTGGATCCAAGGACGACCCAACAAACAAGAGTACGATGGCCTGATGTCCATCACATAGAAGGTGGACTCAAAAGTCTGAGAGCCTATTTTGACAGGGATGTTCACTTCCCCATGCACCATTCTTTTCGACCCGTCAAAATCCCTTACCACAATGTTACTAGGCTTTAGAGTCAATCCTTCACAATCTAGTCGGTCGAGAGCCTTCTTAGGTAGGACATTCAGTGAAGACCCGGTGTCTACCAGCACATGAGCAATAGTGGCGCCTTTGCATTCAATCGAGACATGCAGAGCATCATTATGATTTCTTCCTTTTGGTGTCAAGTCAGTGTCTGAAAAGCCCAGCCCATTATCGACAGTCAGGCTAGCCATGTAATCTTTAAACTGATCAGATGAAGTCTCTTGCAGAACATGCGCAGTTTTGAGGAATGAAATCAAAGCCTTCGCATGGGCCTCAGAGCACAACAGCAGGGATAACATGAATATCTTTAAGGGGGTCTTCCCCAGTTGTTCGACCATATTGTAGTCACTCTTTTTGATTATTTTCAATATTTCCTCTATCTCTTGCTTAGAGGCTTCCACAATAATATTTCTAGGTGCCTCCGTCCAGGAAGGCTTGCCTACAGCTTCTTTGCCTCGAATTCCAGATGACTTATTAACAGGGGTACCAGCTGGAGTAAGAACAGGAATAGTAACTGAAGTACTGGCGGGTGCAGAAAATTAAACAACGACAGGCTTAGTGACAGTCTTCGGGGAGATCTCAGGGAAGAAAACCCTTCCACTTCTAGTAACCTTGCTGGTCCTGACAATGTTACCGACATCAGGATCGACTTCTTCGGTCTTCATGTTTTGTTTAATGCCATGATAGTAAACATCGGCGCCATAATGCAAAGGGATAACTTTGTCCGAGGCGTACGGGATAGGACCAGGACATGTGATTACTAGCGGAGCGATTCTCGTAGCGGGTGTAATCCTAATAGGTCTTCTTGAGGAGGCCTTGGAAGGATTGGTGGAAATGGTTATAATAGAAATGTCTTCAGATGGAACAACGGGAACCAGGGTTTTCTCGAACAAAATTTATTTGTTGTCCATCAGGCGTTGAACACATGACCTTAGTAAATGGCAACCAGAAGGTAGAAACGAACACATGTGGCAACCTTCACCATAACCCGGAAATAAACCGGCCAACATCAAATTCTCCTTAACAGTTTTAAGAGGAGTAGAAACTTCGTCCACTAAGGTTATGAATAGATCAATATCAATGGCGTTAACTCCATGGTTGTGTTTAGGCATGGGAGCAGTTATGACATTGGGATTTTCTGGAGCATCGAACTCAATCTCCTTGGCTTCAATCAAATCTTATACTTTATTTCTTAGTGCCCAACAATCATTTGTGTCATGACCAGGACCCTCAGAATGATAGGCGCACCGAGCGTTCAGATTGTATCGAGGAGAGGAGGTATTAGGATTCTTGGGAACCTCTTTCAAAGTTTCCAAGTTATATCTCAACAGATGGGGTAGAACCTCTGTCAATGTCATGTTGATCCGGGTGAACTGCCTTTGTGGTCTTTCCATTCTTTGCTGATTGTTGCATTGTGGGGTAGCCGCATGCCTAGGTATTATTACAGCACTTACTGTTGGACGGTATCCCGCTCTGCTCTGATCTCTTGGGTTATAAATGGCATTGGCCTCCTTCTTACCAGTGAAGGGTTTCTTCATTGTGCTCGAGGATGCATCTCTTTGAATTTTTCCACTTTTTATACCAGCTTCGACCCGCTCGCCGGTCATGATTAGTTCAGTAAATCCAGCTGAGGAACTTATGATCAGGTGGTTAAAGAATGGACCTGATAATGTGCCTAGGAACATATCCACTAATTCTCTGTCAGATAGAGGGGGATGGACTCTGCCTGCGAGATCCCTCCATTTCTGAGCATAGGTTTTGAAACCTTCACCTACACCCATAGACATGCCTTGCAATTGTGTCTGAGTTGGAGCTAAGTCAGCATTATACTGGTATTGTTTGTAGAAGGCGACAGCCAAATCTTCCCAATTGCGAATATTTCTCCCTTCCAATTGATAGAACCAATCCAACTGCATCCCTGACAAGCTTTCTTGGAAGAAATGCACCCACAGATTTTATCAGCCGTATGGGGTTGAATCTTTCTGACGTATGACCTTAAATGCAGCTTCGGGCAAGAGACACCGTCATATTTAGCGAAAGTGGGGACCTTAAACTTCTGTGGGATGACAACCCCTAAGACAAGTCCTAACTCTTTGAAATCCAGTCCGGGTACCCTCTGGACCTCCATAGCATTCAAATGATCTTCTAGTTCTTTGTATTTATTATCAGCAGGAGGATATTGTTCCTCAGAGTAATCAGGTTCTTCTTCTTCTTCGGATGTTGAATTGTTGTTCACTTACTTGGTCCTATCTCCTTGATTATCTCCTTCACATGATGACATTGTGAAGTCTAAAGTCCGTCTGGCTTGTCCTTTGAACCTTCTTCCCATGATCACAATACCGGGTAGTTTCTTCGCTTTCTTATTCTTCTCTTTGGCCAATAGGGTCTTCAACTCCTCTTGTCCTTTTGTTAGAGTCAAGAGCATCTGTTGAAAATGGATGTTCTGCGCCTGAAGATCTTTCACTATATGTTCAACATCCATCTCACTGAAATAAACAGTAGAAGGATAAGGAGACTTGTTGTAAGAAACCTGTATGATGTTATGATGAATGAAGATGCAATATGCAAATGATTTCAAGGAAATTAGAGATTTAAATTTTCTCAAACCAAAAGGAACACACGTTATATTAGATCCAAGTTTGAATACATCATGCCTCTTTGGGATTACAATGAAAGAAACAAAATATAACAAAAGCTCCTAAGACAGAAAAGTCGAACGCATCCTCTTTGGAATGATGTAGGCATTCAGATTCCGCTCTTCATGAAGCAGTTTGGTGAGTTCCAGAACCTTCTTCTCACTGGCGTAAAATTGGGTTTCAAAGGTGTCTCGCTCTTCCTTCAACTGAACCCAAGCTTTCTGCAAGTCTTTGAGAGAGGTAGGCATGTCAGGATGAAGGACAGTGTATGGGACGTCTCCTTCAACAACAGGCTCTATGATAACAGGGAGAATGGAAGGATAAGGCATTAGGATAATTTGAGCACGAGCCCGTACCCACCTAAGATAAGGCTAGAGAGGGATAGAGTCCTTGTGTCCCAGAGTCCTGCTGTCCACCTTGTTCACCATTCTCCAAGCTCGTGTAAATCTCTGGCAGTAACCTTGGTCTTCTTTGTCGTAGTCGAACACTAGACCTTGAATGAGCATCTGATGAGGACCGTCTCTTCAGGCATACCCAAACTGTCGAAGAGCTAAGCAGGGATTGTAGGTGATACCTCCCCTAATACCAAGCAAAGGGACGTTAGAGAATTCCCCACAGTGGTCAATGATAGAGACGTCTTCCAAGAATCTTGAACACCAACGGATGTCAGAATGGGTGAGGGACATCATCCTTTGAGACCATGTCAGATTTTCTCGTTCTTCAATGCTGATTGAGGTAGGTGTGAAGTGAGACCATGTCAGAATGGGATTGAGGTAGGGGAATACAACACAAAAGAGTACCTCTCTTCTTCATGGTGCGGGTATGAAGGTAATGCAAGATGTCGCCCAGTAAGGTAGGTGCAAGATTGCGAGAGAGAAAGATTTTGATGACATTAACATCTATGAATTGATCCGAGTTGGGGAACATAATCAAACCATAAATGAGAAGAGCCAGGATGTCTTCGAAAGCTTGGAAATCCATGTTATCCCAGAATGAACGATCCTTCTCCAATAGAAACTTGTCTAGGAAACCTTTAACCCCGCTTCTTGTCTCCCAATTGGCTATGATGTCGGCTCTCTTCATATGCAAAGCTTCGGAGATGACTTCGGGCTTTGGAATCCCTTCTAGACCGGTGAACGGTATCTGATCAAGCACGGGCACCCCTAAGAGTAGAGAAAACTCTTCCAGTGTAGGTACTAACTGATAGTCCGGGAAAGTGAAACAATGATGTACGGGATCAAATAATTGGAACAGCACACACATCATCTCTTCTTGGAAACCGGATGTAGCCAAACTGAGGAGTCAACCGTATTTCTTGGTAAAAGGATAATCCTCGGGCACTCTTGAGGCTAACTATTGAAGCTGAGGGTTTGCTTTTATAAAGCTGATTCGGATGGTGTTTCTTCGGACGAAATTCATGACCTACAAAACAAAAACAAAGATAAATTTCTAAATCATTGAAATGGTTAGTGAGCATGCTCATGATGCTTATGATGTTTATGATGTTATGTACAAGTAAATATATACACACAAAGCAAACAAATCCCTATGTTTTAGGCTTGCATGAGGTTTTATAGGTAAGTACCCTCTTGAAGTTTAGTTGGCTCAACCTGTCCTAGTAATAGTGATCGGGTTCTAAAGGATCTCAATATCACCGACCTTTCTCTTAGGCATTGTCTCAGCACAATCAATATTTTCTTGCGGCCGAGATATCCCAAAATTCCAGCCTCAGTGAGTGTAGTATCGAGTATCAACCAATTTTCAACTCTACACCGAAACCGGTTATCTCACTACGTCCTAATGGCCAAGTTTGTTCAATTAGGGTTCTAAAGTCAATTAGTGCTTTATGACGCTACTCAGCGGCCCCGTATTCTCCTCGATTCACCACGAGGGATACCGGTACCCACAAATTTGTCACACTAACATAGCCATTGTTTCAACCATATCGGTCTATGCTGTACAGTTTCCACAATCTATTACTATTTATCTAAAGAGGTGTCCCAGATCTGGGTGGAGGATCAAAGCAATCCTAAACAAAGAACAAAATGTAAATCATACAAGTCAAACAAAGAAAGCAAGTAAAGGTGATTTAACCCTAAGGTAACCCCACTTTTAAGTCTTTCCCCAGCAGAGTCGCCAGTTCTGTGATACAGTGGGAGAACTGACTTAGGTGTTTTGTGTTTGTGTTTGTAAATGTTGCGGTTTAGCAAGAGTCGCCACTGACTTTTCTTTTATCCAAAAGGAAAGGTGAAAAAGCACAGGAAAGACCTTTATAGATGTTTTCTTGAGTTCGGGGGGTAGATTATGAAAAGGGAAGCTATTAGCACCCTTTTCATCCATGGTTCTCCATGGGCTCTTAATTACTCGCTAGATCACTTGCTCTTGTTTTGACAATATGCTTGTGGTGTGGGCTTTGAAAGTGTTTTGAAAAATCTCTTTGTAATGGTTCTCGTTTCTATAAGAATGCGTACAAAGTTTTGTTTCGAAAGATATTCCAAAGATGTGTTTGTGGATTTTGTTTCTGAAAGTGGTTTTCGGAAAAATATTTTGCAATTGTTCTCGTCTCTATAAGAACCTATACAAAATGTTTTATCTTTTTGAAATTTTTTTTGAAATGGAAGTGTTAGTGTGTAAAAATGTTTTTTTTGTTGTGAGCAAGCGAGTAACTAGGAGGGAATCTACCTACTTGAGAGGTCTTAAACATTCTTTTCCTTCTCCTTTATATGTGGCTATCTTACCATTGTTTTGGTAAGAAGCCCCATCGTTGGATGTGAATGGACGGATGTGGGACGTTTGTATAGTCATAGAAAGCAACCTATGTGACGTTTTAGCAATGTCGTTTTAGGGACTAGATCATTTTATCGGAGGCAACATCGAGGGTCATTTAGGGACTACGATCTTTTTTTATCGAAGGGTCTTTGCTAAAACGTCCCATATTCGAGGGACATGACTATTTTACAAAAGGCAACAAAATGAGATTACCCTAGAGATGCTAGTGTGCAAGTGTGCTAGTTTGCATGCATTTTGTCTTGTATTTGAAAGGTTATCTACTTGTTTATTTTATCTTGCCATACATCCTAATTACTAGCAATATATGAAAGCAAGTAAAATGCGGAAAATAAATCCTAAGTTATTACATCACTTTAGGGGGATGGGGGTACAAATTAACAATGGGGATGAAGTGGAAACTGAAATATTACAACCATATCGAATAACAATATAAAAATAGTGCAAAATAAAGGAACAAATGAATTTTGAACTGCTATGCATCGACCCATGATGTTATGCATCGACACATGGCTTTCCCTCATCCCTGTAAAATATGACCAAACTCAGTATGAGTCGATGCATACTGAGATGTGTCGACTCATACTTCTTCTTGTATCGATGCGAAACGTGTATGTGTCGACTCATGTAACTTTAACGTTTCTATTTTTGGAGATTTTTTACAGTATGAGTCGATGCATAAGGCTATGTGTCGACACATACTCTGTTTTTCCACCTAGAAAGGATCGACGCATGTGGATATGTGTCGACTCATCCTGCAGTTTTTGCCTTAAACATGGTTTTTCTTGTCTGTACAGGTTAGTTTACAGCATATGATGGATAAACATAAACAAAAAATGATTTGATAAGCCTAAACAATAAGAAAATGACTAGTTAAAAGGGATAGTAAAACATTACATCTTATCTTCAAAAGCAAATCATCAATGATGTGTGAAAAGATATCAAGTCAGGAAGACTTACCTTTGGGTTGCACTGACTGTTTTAAATCTAAATGCTTTTCCAAATGCTATGATTGCCCTAATGAATCTTCAGAAAGTTGCTCCAGACTGTTGAAATTAAGTTAGACTATACTGTAATGTTTTTGGTGTTTTGAGGGTGAAAATGATAGCATACAGGGCTTGTTTTATGTTTGGACAATCTTTGTATGTGATAAGGTGATTGACTTAAGGGAGAGTTTTTATGATGGAGTAATGGGTTGGGGTCTTGTTTTTTGAATAAGAACTGGTGCTGGTTTGAAAATGAATGAGTCAAGGTTACAAAGGATACTTGTTTTTCTGCTCAACAAATCTCTATTCTCTCTCTCAAATCTCCTGCTTCCGAAAGCATCCCCTTGTGTCTTATGAGACAGCCCTTTTTGTAGACCCTTGACTCAGGTTTAGGGGGGAAACAAAATAAGTTATTTTGAATTGTTTTTGCCTATTATTTTGATACTTTCTTCACACAATTTTCTTTTTCCATTTTGGTGCAATCTTGGGGCTGTTATGATGCAGGTTTGGGCAGACTGCATAGAGCAGTTTTGGACTGTATAGGACAACATATACATACTTGTGGTGCAGCATAGAACAAGGTTTCTTGTAGGACAGCAATGGAGCAGGTTTTGGGGTGTTGTGGCAATGTAGCATAACACACTTTGTTCAACTTGGACAGTATAATTTGTAGCATGACACAAATTTGGTCTTGTGGAGTATTTTATACACATTATGTCAAGGGTAAAAATATTGTGGCAAGGTTTTTTTTTTTGGGAGAATTCAAACAAGACATAGTTTTAGAATTTGTGATTTTGCAAAAATGCCACTTTGTAGTAACTTGATACTTGCATCACTTTGAATTATTTGAAATTGTAGTAAAAAGATGTCATGAAGTAAATGAAATTAACCAAGTATAGAAAATACTTAGAAAAAATTTAAGGTCTTGCAAAGTTGGATTTTTTATTCTCTTGATTTTTGATGATCAAATTTCATATTTTTGGATGTCTTAACATAATTTTATTTTTGGGACTCAAATTTGGTCAAAAAGTCAAAGTTTGACTTTTTAGTGTCCAGTTGACTTTTCCAGCTTAAACTCTGATTTTGCTCATTTTACCCCCTTTTGATAATTTGAATGATTCTTCGTAGAAAATTGTGATATGAGGCTGGAAACTTGACTGAAGTAATTCTAAGAGTCCAGGATGGTCCCTTGAGACATGAAAGGGCAAATTTTGGGGTATAACAGACAATGCCATCTTTTTTACTCACATCTTTACAGGAATCTTGATTAAAGATTATATCATACCCAATGTCACTTAATTGACTTATAGATAATAGATTATACTTTAATCCTTCAATAAGTAAAACATTAGCTATAGAGGAAAGAGAACCATTACTTACTGTACCTGAGCCTATGATCCTTCCTTTCTGATCTTCTCTGAAACCTATGACGCCTTCATGATTAAGATCCAAGCTTACAAACACATGCCTTTTTCCTTTCATGTGTCGCAAGCAGCCAGAGTCCAAGTACCAAGATTGGTGTTTTAACTGAGCAGCTAAGCATGTCTTTTTCTGACAAATTCGCCTACTTCTGAATCATCTTCATCTTCTGAACATATTTCTTCATTGAATGTTCCAACATGAGTCATCAGTACTATGTATGCATGTTCTTCTTCTGAGTTTGAGTCATTCATTATGTCCATTTTCGTTTTACCTTTTAGATCTCTTCTCTTGATGTTGTTCTTCAAGAGCTTAGGGCACTCCAGTTTGTAGTGTCCTGACTCATTGCACTCATAACAAGTGACTTTGATACCACCAGATTTTCTTTGATCAAAAGTTGATTCGAATTAACATCCAGTCCTTCTTGAACTTCTTAACATGTTGCCTTGATTTCTCTTCCAGAGACGGTTAACCCTCCTAGTTAGCAGAGACAACTCATCTTCTTCATGATCAAGATCTTCTTTTGAATCCTCTATTTCTTCTGGTTGAAGAGCTTTGGACTTCTCGTATTTCTTGATGGACTTGAGTGCAATAGATTTTGTCTTCTTTTGTGGATCATCTTTCTCTAGCTCAATCTCATGACTTCTTAAAGAACTTATCAGTTCTTCTAGAGAAGTGTTTTTTATATCATTTTCAAGCTTGAGTGCAGTTACCATAGGCCTCTGTTTGGATGGCAAGCTTCTGATAATCTTCTTCATATGATCTGCCATTGAATAGCCTTTGTTCAGAACTTTCAGTCCTACAACGAAGGTTTGAAATCTTGAGAACATGACTTCAACGCTTTCATCAACCTCATTTTTAAAAGCTTCATACTTTTGAATCAAGGTCAGCGCCTTGGTTTCTTTAACTTGATCATTTCTTTCATGAGTTATTTTGAGAGAGTCAAATATAGAATTAGCATAGTCTCTATTTGTGATCTTCACATACTCAATATAAGAAATAGCATTCAGAAAGATGATTCTTGCTTTATGATGATTCTTACAATATTTCTTTTATTGATCTGTCATATCTCTCCTAACTATCTCTTTTCTAGTAGCATCTGTGGGAGGTACATAGCTGTTGACTACCTATCCCAAAGATCAACATCATAACCTAGAAAGAAACTTTCTAGTCTTTCTTTCTAGTATTCAAACTTTTCTCCATCAAAGATGGGAGGTTTAATATTGTAACTCGTATGGATCTTTATCTGGCATGGTTAAGTGTTTGATAACTATCGATACCAAAACCGGAGCTCTGATTCCAATTGAAGGTGTGAGAAACACAAGAAATGGGGGTTTGAATTGGGTTTCACCAAATTAAATCTTTTCGTTGGTGACAAAACAAGTTAGCTTAGAACATAACAGTAAATGAACATGATGATTTTTATCCTGGTTCGTTGTTAACTTAGCTACTCCAGTTCACCCCCTCAAGGATGATTTTGCCTTCAAGAAGGACTTAATCCACTATAACCAAACTGATTACAGAATAATCCATAATAAGTTTGATCAACCTTATTATCACCCTAATAAGTCTGTCGATCCTTATTGTAAGTCCACTCAAACCACGGTAGGAGTCTTCTTGAGATTATACCTTCATTCATTTTCTTAAGTTATCATTCAACAACAGTTTAGTACTTTCAGTGTATTACGGATTTGTTTCTTGTAAGCAGATTACACAGACTTTTCAGTATAATGAAAAACACCTAAGTATTCTACTGCAAGATACGAGCAACAACTCCTTTCTTATTTACAAAACTATACACAAATGATTTCTCTATAGAGTTTTCACAATGATTTGGTGCAGTTTTGTTGCGCTTGATTTGAACTGATAGATTTTTCATTGTAGTGTAGTTTCTTACTTTTCTTCAGCTTCCAAGTCTTCCTTTTATAGCTTGTAAAAGAGATCCATAGAAAGGTAAATCATAAATCTAGTTGGTGGTTCTCAACGGTTATAATGAGAGTAGTCACAATCAAATACAAAAGGAATGTCCTTGCACCACTCTAGAAGAGTAGAGGTCACATACACTTTATGTATCTTTTGTACACTATCACACGTTAACCATTTTGAACTTATCTTCTTATCTTTAGTGGCTTCAAATATTTGAATGTTGAACGTTGAAGCTTATTGTATAAGTATCTTTCTTAAGCCTTAGAGCCTAAGTCTTGGAGTCTTCAGAACTTGTCACACAAAACCTTGTCTTTAGAGTCTTCATCATTTGGTTGTAAGAACTTGCTTTCCTTCAGATCATTAGAACTTGTTCAACAGAACCTCGTCTTCATATTCTTCAGGACTTGTAACACATATAAGTAAAGCTTTAGAAGTCCTCCAAAGCTTAACCACAAAGTCACGATTAAAACCTATTGTACTAACGTTTCTTAGACACATTGCAGAAGATAGATTCAGAACCTTGACTTCAATTTGCAACATGTAACCACATGTTTTCTTCTAGAGTGTATGTTCGGAACCTAATGAATTCACATGCCTTGTACCAGAGTAAGAACATTATAGAAGCAGCTACACACTATAACGAAACCATTAGTGTATACAATTGTTCTCTAAGATAACATGTAAAGTTATCATCAAAATCCCAAGGCCAGGTGTAGAAACACTTCTTGTTCTTACAATTGTGTGCTAAAAGTTCCAAAGAATTATTACGATGAGAGTCATGATCAAATTCTAAATTTAAGAGCTCCAACTTCTACCAACAAGTTTGAATAAGAATTCATAACTAGTTCTATCAATGTTCATGCCGAATAATCCATTCATCCAATGCGAAAAAAGTAAGGTGTACTTGCGTCTAAGAAATAACTGGTATGCAATTTATACATCATGGTTGTAGAGATCACCTCAAAACCGTATGAATTCACCTTCAAATTAAGTTTTCTTCTGTTGCGTTAACTTTATGCATTAGCTTCCATGTCACTAATGACTTAGCAGAAAGTATGTAGGGATGCCAAATGAATTTTCATAAGAAGACTCAATGGGATCCCGCCGATACAATTGTAGACATCTTTAAAAGATAGATTACCATTTGAAGATCCTGACCAAATGAGTTCATCAACACTAGTATTATCAAATGATAAGTGTATCTTAAAACTGTCTTCAACAGTTTAAGGATTCAAAATGGATAAGCCGTGAAGAAATTTCCAATTGAAGTCTTGGATAATAATTGACCTTAGCGTTTTGCATAAATTGAATATCCACTGACAATATCAGGTGTAAATCTTTAAATTTTTTCCCAATTAATTATCAATCTATAAACCAACGTCCTTCTTATTAATAACTTGTTATCTACTATGTTCCTCTAGAAAGAAAAATGAATGTTTAATGTCAAGTCATATTGAAGCAGAAATCTATTGCATGATTGGTTTTTATGTATGATGTTAGGTCTTTGATTTTATGGTTGGCAACAGTTTTGGTATAACAAAGAGTTGGCAACAATTTTATCAAAACATGTTTTATTGGGAAAACGTGTATTGCAACCTAATGTTGAACAAGATGTCATAACATCTTGACTAGCTGGTACAACAGAGTCTACTAGTACTTTATTTGACAAATGTTCTATCAGATGTTGTAACATGTTACAAAAGAACATCATGACAGTACAATTGACTGATATCCTTAAATATTTGATTTGAAAATATGAGTTTTTGGAGGCTTCTAGTACTCATAACAGGCACAGACAATCAAGGATTTTTTTAGGAACAATTGTAGATTTGATTTATTTCATAAAAAGGATCTTTGAGACTTTTTAGGAAATATTTGAAAGATTTATTTTTTGTTTTTATTTTTATGGAGAATATTCTGCAAGGATTTACAGCTGAAGATTAGATTTGATTGAAGAGTCTAAGCCCACTGCAAAATTCTATTTAAGGGGACATCCAAGACATAGTTTTTTAAGCATTGTTTTTATCGTAAAACCTTGTGAAAAATAAGGATTTAGGGTTTGAGAGTTCCTTAGGTTTTTCAAGTGTTCTTTGTACGTCCTTGTGTATCTTTTGATGCATTTGAGTTGACTGGTTGTTACTTGTTTATCAAGTTATTGTTCTCCTCTAAGATTTTAAGCAAAAAAGTTGAGTATTGTTCTTAGTTAAGCTTTTAAGCAAACTAAGTATTGTTTATTGGAAGTGTAATCTTTTTTTTTGGTTTCTTGAGACATTCCATAGGATTGGGATTGTTTGATATCACTGTGGTGATAGGGAGTGAGAGGAGTTCTCATATCTAGGAGGTTCATAGATAGAAGTTGCACTGGGTAGGGATTAAGTGAGGAGTTGTAAATTAGGATTGTTTATCTTCGAATTGATACTACTGGTAGTGGATTTCCTTCTTATCTTGGTAGCCCCCATAGTAGATGAGGTTGCACTGAATTTAGTTAATAATTAATTATTTTCTTTAAATTTCTGCAAACTTATTTCCAGCATAATCTTATATTTTTAACAAGTCTATTTTACTGTCAACATATGTTATAACATCTGTCTTGATATTGTGCATTGTTGAGACATCATTCTTGACTTCTGTTATTCTAAGTGCTCTAATTTCATATGAAGTATCTACTAATAAGCATAGAAGACCATTGATTATTGATAGTCAATATCTTACAGCAAAGGGATAAATAACCATTGTTGTTTATTGTCTCGATATCTCTCAGACCAAGACCTCTTTCATACAAAGGTGAGCAAATAATCTTCCAATATGTAGTAATCAACTTTTAACTGTTTATGCTACATTAACATATAAAATTTCTTATGCAAAAATTCAATTTACTAAGAAGTTTGATTGACCATTCATAAATCCTAAGACTATATAGAAGCATCCCTTGTATGTTTGACTCGACAAAATGAACCCTAACCATCATAAAAAGAAGGTCCCTTCCAAGTAGCTTGCTTGGTAAATACTTTATATGTTATGATTTGAAGATGGTGAATTATAGGGTTGCCATTGAATATAGAAACTCCAAGATAGTTAAATGGTGTTTTCCCCATAGTGAATCCAAACATATATGCAATGTGCCTCAACCTAGATCCATAACTACCTCCACTATAAAGCTTACACTTAGTTGGATTGATGCGTTGACCGAAATTTTGTCCAAATTCATGAAGGAGATTGTTAATGACTTGAGATTTTTTCTTGTAACTTTGCATAATATGATAAGGTCATTTGCAAAATAAAATATGGTTAGGAATGATTTTCTTACCAACTGATATGCATGTCAACTTATCCTGATCCACAAACATAGATAACTGCCTACTCTGTGTCGCTTCAGCAATGCAAAAGCGAAATAAAGACAGATGATCTCCTTGCCTCACTCATATAGAGCAAAAACAAACCCCACAAATTTCTAATTTATCATGATTTATGGTTTGGTTGTGTGAAAAATGATACAAATCTAATCACAAAACTTTTTATTAAAGCCAAATTGAATAAGAACTTTAATAAAATATTGTCATTCTAAAATATGATACACTTTTGCAATGTCAATCTTCAAAGTTATACTACCTAAAAAAAATTTATTCAACATAATAATGACTTCTAAAATAATCTCAATAAACTCATAAATATTTTTGCATCTAATAAAGTCTCTTTGATGTTTTGAAAGATTTTTTCCTTAGACATATTTTCCCATTGTTTCTCTATATTTCTCCTTGACAAATCTTAATTTTTAGGTGAGGAAGTTAAGTGAACATCGTTATACAACCTAGCAACACGAAATGAATCATTTCATACCATATCACATGTTGAACCGACACCTATGTATCTTTTTTTCTAATGATGATTCATTCAGTCGATAATTGAATACTCAAATTACAAAGAAGTTTCATGCATGTGATCATTTAATACTCAAGTTGCTTTCAAGATTTGTCAAACATTTGTAACAACTTGGGATATTATATAGATCGTATGCAAACAATGCAAATATTTAATTAAATGAAATATGTGTTGGAACATGCACAAAGCTTGTGTGGTGAATCAATGGTGAAATGTGGTTAATTGGAGAAGATGAAGTGAATTTGGAGATATTAAGAGAGAGATAGAGATAGATAGAGAGAGAGAGAGAGAGAGAGAGATAGAGAGAGAGAGAGAGAGAGAGAGAGAGAGAGGAGAGAGAGAGAGAGAGAGAGAGAGAGAGAGAGAGAGAGAGAGAGAGAGAGAGAGAGAGAGAGAGAGAGGGAGAGAGAGAAAGAGTAATTGAAGAGAAATATTCACAATGGCATTAGTTTCAAACAATGTTACATGAGGGGAACTTATAAGATACACACAAATACAACTTGGAACCCAAAACATGCCCAAAACAGGTCAAAGAACACAAAAACACGGGGAGGAAATCGATTTCCCAAAAGGGGGTAATCGATTTCCCCAACTAAAATTGAATCTAGAAAACTAAAATAACACGTGGAGATTGATTTCCCCAAACTGGGCAATCAGTTTTCCTCTTCGAAACTTTATTTTGTCAAATTTCCAGAAGTGTTTTTTAAATAAGTTGTTTTCCAAAAAACTATCCCAGAAGCTTCCAAAATGCATTTGAATTATTAAGGACTTCCAATACACCACCTTAATTCAAATACTCTAAGTTCTTTATGCCTAAACTCATCACAAGCTTCTTGAACACCAAATTTGTTACACCTTTCGTTAACAAATCCGTAACTTCTTCTTCACTTCGACAGTATCCTAATCTCAACTGGCTTACACACACCAGATCCCTCAAGTAATGAAACATCATCTTAATATGCTTGCTTCTCCCATGTGATATGGGATTTTTAGCAAGATTAATGGGTGAAACATTATCAACCAAGAGTGTGAAAGCTTTTTCAACCTTGTTGCCCAGCTCTTCCAACAGATTCATAAGCCACACAACATGACACACACACCACAATGCAATGATATACTCAGCCTCACAAGAAGAGAGTTCCATCACAGGTTCCTTTTTATAACACCAAGAGATTGGAGCTCCTCCGAACATAAAGATATAACCAGTTGTAGACTTTCGATCAACTTTCTCTCCACACCAATTAGAATTTGTATAACCGAGAAATTCACACTTTCTGCCTGTATCATCTGCGGGAAAGATAATTCCACAGCCAAGAGTTCCTTTGACGACTCTTAGGATCCTCTTAACTTATTCCAAATGAGACACTTTCGGTCTCTCCATGAATCTACTCGCAATACCGACACTAAACGCAAAATTTGGCCGCGTATTGCATAAGTAACATACCGATCCAATCAACATCCTATATTGCGTTGGATCCACATAATTCTCATCATCACTTTTGGACAGGCGCAACCTTGCTTCAGCAGGTGATTGGCAACATTACAATGCTCCATATCACACCTTTTCAAAATCTCAAGAGCATACTTTCTTTGATGCATGAGCACTCCAAATTTTGACTTGTGGAACTCTATGCAAAGAAAATAAGTCAGGATTCCAAGGTCACTCATTTCAAAATCCACCATAAGTTCACTCTTGAACTTAGAAATACTCACTTTATTGCTTCCCGTGATCAATAAGTCATTGACATATAAGCAAAGTATGATCACATCTTTGCTTGCATTTTTTTCATATAAACACCATGTTTGGAAACACATTTCTTGAAACCAATGTCAACTAGGAAACCATAAATGTGTTTGTTCCAAGCTCTAGGAGCTTGTTTCAAACAATAAAGTACTTTCTTCAATTTTTAGACTCTTCCCTCTTGATTTATCACTACAAAATCAGGGGTTGCTTTACATAAACTTCCTCCTCTAGGGGACCATTAAAAAACGTGGATTTCACATCCATTTGATACATAGACCAATTGTTATTATTTGCAATACCAACAACCATCCATACGGTTTCTATCCTAGCTACAGGTGCAAACACCTCATCATAGTATATACCTTCTCTTTGCAAAAATACCTTCGCAACTAGTCGAGCCTTATGCTTGAAAATTTCACCTTTTGGATTTGCCTTCACTTTATAGACCCATCTCACTCCGATTGTCTTATTTAGTTTCGGTAAATTAACCACTCCTAAGTACTATTTTTCTCAATCCAATTCCAGCTCTTCTTTCATTGCACACACCCACTTTGGATGACTTAATGCCTCTTCTATGCTAACGGGCTTGAATTCGGCCTATAACCGTAAACTGAATGAGATCACCATCATTGTAAATCTCATTATCATGGAATACTTCACAATCTTGGATCCTCTGAGGCAAACCTCTTTGCCTAGTTAGTCATCTACTAGATTGACCGTTTTCGACTTTGACCGACTGTTATATAAGACCTGCAGAATTCTGATTTTCTGCATTTTCATGTGGAAATTGATTTCAATAAAGTGGGGAATCGATTTCCTCTTCTACAAAACCAATTCCAGGAGCTTCTTCATGTAGAAATCGACATAGAAAATTTATTACCCTCATCCAGGAAAACGATTTCCACACCTGTCATGGTCTTTTTTCTACTGTCAAACAGCCTTACCTCATCCACTACCACATCTCAACTTATTAAATCTTCTTGCTTTTCACATCAAATAAGTTGTAAACCTCTAGTAGGATGATAACCAACAAGTAACATTATTTCACCCTTGTCATCCAACTTCTTCGAAGCTGGCCCGAAATATGTCAAAATCCTACCGAACCAAAAAATTTCAAATGACTTAAACTTGGTTTAAATCCAAATCATACCTCTTCTGGAGTCACCTTGTCCAACTTCTTTGTAGAGCACATATTCAACAAATAGGCGGCTGTAGAAACAACTTCTCCCCATAGTTCCTTCGACAAGCTTTTTCCCTTTAACATGCTACGAACCATGTTCATTATCGAACTATTTTTCCTCTCAGCAACACCATTTTGTTGAGGCATATAGGGTGGCATAACCTCATGCATTATACCTTCCTCCATAATAATAATTCCCAAACTCATTCGAGGTATACTCACCTCCACCATCCGTTTTGAGAATTTTGATTTTGAGACACTTTGCCACTCAACCATGGACTTGAACTTCTTAAACACATTAAATACCTCATACTTCCTCTTGATTAGGTATGTCCATATCTTCTTACTAAAATCACCGATAAATGTGACAAAGTACCTATTGTCACCATACGAGTCGACTTGCATTGGACCACACACACCTGAATAGACCACCTCAAGGTGATGTTTGGTCTATGACTTTCATCCTTACTGAAACTACTCTTGTGTTGCTTCCCTTGAACACGCTATTCACATATCTCAACTGTAACATTGATTTTAGGCAACCCGATTACCATACCATTCCTTTGTAAAGCGTCGAGATCTCGAAAATTGAGATGTCCAAGATGGTAGTGCCACAACCACTCATCACGACTTGCTGCTATAGCAAGACACCTATGTTCCATCACTTTCAACTCTATCTTGAAAGTATGATTGGCAACCATGGGGGCTTTAACAACTAAAACTTTGTTTCGGTCCAAAACACGCAAAATCTTATTTTCCATACGACTCATGTAATTCTTCTCAAGTAATTAGCCAATAACCAAAGAGATTACATTTAATTCCAAGGATGTATAACACATATTTGATCAAGAAATGAGACCCATCCCTTCGTGGCTTTATTGATTTTGATAAACTAATCCATTATACCCGTCATACGCATTGAACAACCAGAGTCCAAGTACCAGTCATCACTTCCTTGGACTCCATCTCGAACAGTTACCATTACGTTTTACTCCGAACGCATTTCTGCAACATTTTTTGAGATGCTGCCACTGTTGTCCAGCAACTTGCAGTTGTTGTATAGTAGCTAATTCATGTCATAATTCTTCTTTGTGATCATGACCAGAAGAGTGTTATCATCATCCACCTTTTTGGTTCGGGTAGGATTTTGAACATATTCCGGGTCAGCTTCGAAAGAAGTTGGATGACTAGGGTGAAATAATGTTACTTATTGGTTATCATCCTACTGGAGGTTACAAATTGTTTGATGTGAAAAACAAGAAGATTGTAATAAGTTGAGATGTGGTAGTGGATGAGGTAAGGTTGTTTGACAGTAGAACAAAGACCATAACAGGTGTGGAAATCGATTTCCTGGATGAGGGTAATCAATTTCTATGTCGATTCCTACATAACGAAGCTCCTGGAATTGGTTTTGTAGAAGAGAAAATCGATTCCCCACTTTTTGGAAATCGATTTCCACATGAAAATGCAGAAAATCAGAATTCTGCAAGTCTTGTACAACAACTGGACAAAGTCGAAAACTGTGAATCTAGTAGACGACAACTAGGAAAAGAGGTTTGCCTCAGATTCCAAGATTATATGAGTATTCCATGATAATGAAATTCCTGATGGTGGTGATTTCATTCACTTTGCGCTTATGGACGAATTTGAGCCTATAAGCACGGAAGAGGCATTAAGTGATCCAAAGTGGGTGTGTGCGATGAAAGAGGAGATGGAATAGATTGATAAAAATGGTATTTGGGAGTTGGTTGATATACCAGAACAAAAGAAGCCAATCGGTGTGAGATGGGTCTATAAAATGAAGACAAATCCCAAAGGTGAAATAGTTCAAGCATAAGACTTGATTAGTTGCGAAGGGATTTTTTCATAGAGAATGTATAGACTTTGATGAGGTGTTTGCACCTGTTTCTAGGATAAAAACCATAAGGCTAGTTGTTGGCATTGCAAATTGCAACAACTGTTTGATTATCAAATGGATGTGAAATCTGTGTTTTTGAACAGTCCGCTTGAGAGGAAGTCTATGTAGAGTAGCCCCCTAATTTGTTGTGATAAATCAAGATGGAAGGGTCTACAAACTGAAGAAAGCGCTTTATGGTTTGAAGCCAGCTCTTAGAGCTTGGAACAAACACATCAATGGTTTCCTAGTTAATGTTGACTTCAAGAAATGTGTGTTTGAACATGGTGTTTATGTGAAGTCGAATGCAAAGCAAATATGTGATCATACTTTGCCTATATATGGATGATTTGTTGATCACAGGCAGCAATGAGATGAGTACTTCTAATTTCAAGAGTGAACTTATGGAAGAATTTGAGATGAATGACCTTGACATTATGACATACCTCCTTAGCATAGAGTTCCACAAGTCAAAAATGGAACTACTTATGCACCAAAGAAAGTATGCACTTAAGATATTGAAGAGGTGTGATATGGAGCATTGTAATGCTGCCAATACACCAGCTGAAGCAAGGTTGCAATCATTCAAAAGTGATGATGAGAAGAATGTGGATTCAACGCAATATAGAAGATTGATTGGATCATTATGTTACTTGTGTAATACGCGGCCAATTTAGTGTTTAGTATCGGTATTGCGAGTAGATTCATGGAGAGACCGAATGTGTCTCACTTGGAATCATTTAAGAGGATCCTAAGCTACATCAAAGGAACTATTGGTTGTGGATTTCTCTTTCCCGCAATAGATACAGTCAGAAAATGTGATTTTCTCGGTTATATCGATTGCAATTGGTGCGATGATAAAGATGATCGAAAGTATACGCCTGATTATATCTTTATGTTCAGAGGAGCACCAATCTCTTGGTGTTCTAAAAAAGAACCAGTGGTTGCATTCTCTTCTTGTGATGCCGAGTATATGGTTGCATCATTATGTGTGTGCCAAGCATGGTGGGCTTATGAATCTATTGGAGGAGCTGAGAAGCAATGTAGAAGAAGTTGTCACACTCTTGGGTTGATAATGTTTCAGTCATTAACCTTGCTGAGAATCTCATTGCACATGGGAGGAGCAAGTATATTGAGATAAAGTTTCTTTACTTGAGGGATC